>JAWZSL010000026.1:0-1275000 GCA_034769285.1 Lutjanus argentimaculatus | reverse complement strand
CTCACAGCGTTTTAGCTTCTTTTTGTTTGGAGTTGGTGCAGCACAGTGACTGCCCACTCCTCCTGAACAGTCAGGATGGGTCAAACGCAGAGGACAAATTTCCCCACTGGGATTACTAAAGTTTGACTTTAATTAACTTGCTGTAACTAACTCTGCTGTTAAATTGAGTGTGGAGAACTGGTGTGTTTTCCAGGTTTTACAATGGCTGATCAAATAAAACCCTTCCACAGAGTCATCCTTAACAATTCAATGGTCTTTGTTCTAGTTCAAACATTATTTCAATTCTCTCTTCTTGATACATGAGGAAAGTTACAGATTTTAGCTTGCAAGGTCTGGATTAGTAATATTTTTATAGTTTGGCACAGCTGGCTACATGGTCAAGTTATTTTTGGATCTAAGGTAGACCACGGGGGTTAAAAAACCTTGAAGTTTGCTCTTAATCTCCTGGAAAAAACATTTACATATTGTCATGTACACAGTTTCTTAATTGGACAGATCAATGGACTTTAGCTGGACAAACCACTGTGTTTTATCTACACAACAGTGAAAGGAAATGTACAATACGTCTCAATAATATGACTCAGTGGTGCAGCAAACTCATGCAGAAGAGATATTTATTTGGAATTGAACCCTGAGGGACCCCATGAGAGAGCCCAGACAATGCAGATGAAAAATTGTCTCAATGGTTGTGTTGCTTAGCTGTGACATATTCTAAGCCAGGGCAATGCTGTTTACACCGGCCCCGTGCTCAAGACAGTCAATTATAATGGCATGATTTACCATATCGAAGGCAGCCCTGAAGTCTACGAGGAAAAGAGCAGCACAGTCAGAACCAAAAGTCAGGAAAAGAAAAGGTTGTTTCAGATGAGCCAACTCCTGAAACCAGACAGATTTCCATATATACAGTACGTTGTTGTGATTCAAACATAACAGCTGGGACTACTATACAAAAACAGCAGTATGGGAGCGGAAAATGGGTCTGAAACTGCTGCAAATTGTATCATTTTCACAAGAGGCAGGCCCATTGCATGTATGAAACAGGACGCAACAGCCCCAGTGGCTACAGAGCTATTTACAGTGGAGCCGACACTTGAGCCGACAATATCAAGAAACCCCTTGAGGAGACTTGTAGGGATAATGTCAAGAGGCAGGTTGTAGATTTCATGTAGGAAACGGTCTCTATTAAGGAAGAAAGAGCTCAAAGCAGCTCAGGACGGCAGAATTTTCCATTGAAATAAAAATGAAGCGGACACTTGTAGGGCACATACTGATGCCAGTGTGAGAGGAAGGAGGGCACGACACATTTATTAGTGTGGAACAGGCCTCATGAGACTGTCCACTCCATGAAACAACAGCACTGGTCATTTGTTTAAACAGATTTAAACAGCCTGTGTTTATGTTCGGTGATAAAGCAGCAAGGGTGGAAAACAACCAGATACATTTAATCAAGTCTTCCACAATTTGGAGATAGATCTACTTAACGGCTTTAAGGCGGTAGAGCCACCGATCACAGGGCTGCAACTAACAACTGTTTTCATTGTTGATTAATCTGTCGATTATTTTCTCATTTAATCGATTAGTTGTTTGGTCCATAAAATGCCAGAAAATGGTGAAAAATGATGATTAGTTTTTTCCAAAGACCAAAATAACATCTTCAAATATCTTGTTTTGCCCACAACCCAAAAATATTCAGTTTATTGTCGTAAAGGAGTAAAGAAACCAGAAAATATTCACATCAGAGAATTTACTTTTTTTCTTTAAAAAATTCTCAAACCAATAAATCAATTATCAAAATAGCTGGCGATTAATTTAATAATGGATTTATATTTGATTAACTGATTAATCATTGCAGCTCTAGTTGCTTCAGTCCTTTCTTTCTTTTATTCACAGGTCAGATTGTCTTTAAAGGAGCAATATGTTGTAATTACACATGCAAAAATGAGTACAGCAGTCCAAATAACAAGTTTGAGCCATAGACGGTTTATTAAACAGGTTGAAATCCTATTTATTATATGATCTATGGTTGAAGCGAGTTGTTTCACCCTGCCCGGACCAGCTGCAGGAACACTGCAGAAGCTAAAGACGCGTACAGCATTGTGAATTGACAATAACAAGCAACGATGAGTCCTCCACTGTAAGTTGATCAGCTGTTTGTAACTGTCAGTTGTCTGTCAGTGTAAAGTTAAGCCCGTTATCCTGAAAACAAAAACCCACTGCTCTGAAAATACACACTCTGGACTTTGAATTCACTGGCTGCCTGTCTCACTGGCGGCCAAACTCCATTAACATTTTGCTCAATTTAATCGTTCTAAACATCTACAGCTTGTGCAAGACTATCAATGATTTCTTACAACTCATAAATAGACACTTACTAATTGTGAACATTCAGCATTGATTTGAACTCTAATTAATGTCAAACGGGCAAACAAAAACAGTTATTCAGGCTCGGAAGAGAAATTTCAAAGGAGGATATCACGGCTGCAGCTTCGTTCCAGAGAAGCAAGTATTTCAACTTGACATGATTTATTGATCTTTGATATGATACTGTGGTCGTTTTATGATTTCTTACAGTAAATATATTACATATTTAAGACACCAAACTCCAAATTGTGTGTGTGTATGTGGGGAATAAAAGTACATTTTTACACTGTGGTGTCTGGTAAATTAATTTAACGTACAAAAACATACTTTGTGATCAGCTTACAAAATATAATGACAACATTATAGATTAACTTCTTTAATTCCGTGCGGACGCCCACATCCACAGCCAACATTATCATCTTCCAGATGCTGTAGCAGGCTCAAATTTAAAGCAAGAGTGAAGATACTGGTATCATATGAACCTCGCCTCGCCTATTTGAATATTTCTGCATACCGGGCTCCCTAAACAGTATTAGAATTACATAAACTGGGTCTGACCGGAAAGCTGAGACTCTCATGGATTCAATAAGCCAAGTTGTACTCATATACGATGATGTTAGTCCCTGTAGTAGCCATTTCATTGTAGACTATTTTTTGGAAATCGACCTCAGTGTATAAAATGGCCTCTTGTGACCTCTAGGATAGTCACAGCCTCATGAACCACAAACTAGAGACCTCAGGCATTCACAAGATGAATGGCTTTCCTGGGTCTATTGACAGTAAGGGGGTCTCCGAGCAATCTGCAGAACAGACGTACTCACCATCCAATCGTCAATAAATGCAGTTCTTAAAGATATCTGCAAAGTTTCTGATACCAAATCACGGCATGTTCTTCTTCTGCAGTGTTCCTTTAAGGTCTTGGTGTGTCAATGTGGCATTTTGGAGGCATCAGTTCTCATCTGGTCAGAAATGGTTAAATTGTGTACCAAGTCTGTGCAATAAAAGGTATCAACCAATCAGTTGCTGCAACAGCTGGGGCTGGCCCGATGGACCGTCACTGACCACTGAGCCCTCTGCAATCATAACATCATGATTTAAAACTGTCCTCTATTTGAGGTAGTGTAGTTTATATCTAAGTTCCATTTTTGACATGTTAAAGAGAAAATAAAAACAAGCTGCTGCTTTTCATTGCTAAACGTATCCATGCCCTGTTTATTATTATTTTATTCATTGTCCATCGCAACGTTTCACTGTGAACATCTTCATTGCTCAACCCCAGCAACAACTTAACAGAGCGTGGGAAAGGCCATAATATACTTAAATCATAAAGTTCTAATGTCTTATATACTGTGAACTTTAGAAATTTGAATAGGCGTCTAACCAGAATACAATGTTTATTACAGATTTATGATTAGGAAAAACGTGACACACAAGTGCTGAGCTGCATCTTAAATTAATCATCAGATTCCCAGTTTTCAGATGATGTATACCACTTCTATGTGGTGTATAATACCCAACAGTAAACCTCAAAGAGACAAAGTACCTGAATGTATAGTGGATGATCTAGCGAGCTAAAGAGCCAGATGTTTCCCTCAGGAGTTGGTAGGAGAGATCAAAACAGAGCTGAGAGGAGAGTAAATATTGGACTTATATTTGTCGGGGTGCCACAAACATGAATCCAAATGTATGCTAATGTTGTTCTGTGTCTGCCGGATGTGTAAATAGGCAAATGTTTGCTTACACGTTCGCTATGACAACTTTATTAGGTGATAATATGTCAGCGCTGAGTCCATGCTGCTGTGGACTCAATTATTGCTGCTTTAAGAATAATTCATTTGCCATCATCCCTCACATTAACTGAGCAGTTAACAGAGAGACAGCGGATCATCCAACAGTCTAATTTGAGGCCAGAGGACCTGTTGGAGCCCATGGGTTTTCACTGGTCTGGAGGTGAGGTCAGAGAAGTTTATTTCTGTCATGACCTTGTCCGTCTCCAGACGTTTTTCTGCAGCCCATTAAATAGGTGAAAATTTCTCCTTTTTCACACCTTTCCCTCCGAGGAGTTCAGGTGGAGGCACTGAGCCACGGATGGCCTCCCTGTCCACGTTTTTCAAGTTAAAAAGGGGCAATCGACTCAGAAATGGTAGACCAAGAGCTACTGAACCGCCAGAGAGGCTCCTCTGTGGTGCCAGAAACAGATTAACATATGATGAAAGACAAGAGATCAGACAGTTCAGGACTGGAGAGAGATATTATATTGCAGTGGCAATAATGAGCACGCAATATACTTTGAGGCAGGTTTACTGCCAGGTTTATTGTCTGTTTATTGTCTGGAGATCCTGCCTGTTTTTTTGTAACATGACATCAGCTGTGCTTCTAAATATTCAACTTGACTTTTGCCTTGAGATTCTAACGTTCATGTGACCCAGCAGAAAGGGAACCGTGCAGAAGCTAGGAATCATCACAGAAAGAAAAAAACAAAAACAAACAGCATAGATTTGATACACATCCTCTGTATCACAACAGGTTATAAGTTTATATCTATGTGACTCATATTTCTATGTGACATAAGCCATATTAGGCTTGCTGTGGTGGTAGGTGTTACCTTATGTCCACAGTTTACATTATTTGCCCACCGGCCCAAACGTCTAACCACGTTATCTATACTTAGGACGACGGACGCTACAATTATAAACTGAGATTGCTCCATACAGCAGCAGTAGCAGACTCACACCACACAGTAACAGGAGTCAGATTTCAAACGTTAGCACTGTAGGCTAATCACAATATGCTCTTGTCCAACCAAACTCTCAGTGGTCAGAAAGTTGCCGGTGTTACTTTAATAAGGAGAAAAGCCTCTCAATATATTATTGGCGGGGGTGGGACACTCCTGGTGTATTTGAGTGATAGGTTATTTACTGAACATTTACTCAGCTCCAAACTAACTGACACCACACAAATCTGAGCTGATTGGATCAACTTTTTTGTTGACAACGTGTGGATTTTAGTTTGCCAGACGGCTTTATCAAAGCAGTCCAATGACAGTTCAGTGACCTGACTCCAAACTCAAAAGCCGTAAGTTTTGCCGTGTTTTTAATGTTAATTTAGTTGGTTATCCTGTTTAATGTGGCGTGCATGTCGCTTATGTGCCCACAGGCTGGAGTGATGATGGATTAATGTTGTAATATTGAGGGACAGTCAAGAGAAACTGTGTGAACGTTAAACCTCATTTAAAAGCAGCTAAATAATGAAAGTAGTGGGTCAGGTGCCGCTAACTGTTTTTCTTGTTGCTTTTTGTGTAGGTTTACACTGCAATGCGAGCAGCGTTAGTGCAGAGCTTTGTTTGTACGGAGCAACTTTCTCTGAACTGTTGTCTCCAATGTGTGTGCGAGATATTTAAGGACGTTATCCTCGGCTTTGGGAAACACAGATTGATAGGTTGTTTTTTTTTTTTTTTGCTTTTTAGCCTTTATTGATAGGACAGCTTTAGATATTTAGATAGCTTTAGATATACAGGAAATGGGGTTGAGAGAGGACATGCAGCCAAGGACCACATTCAGGAGTCGAGCCCATGGTCGCTGCCAAGGACTGAGGACGCTCTGCCAATTAAGCTACTGGGGCACTCACAAATTGACAATTTTCACCATGTTTTGACATTTAATAGACCAAACAACTAATCGATGAATTGAGAAAGTGATCGACAGGTATATTAATAATCGATAATCAACATTAGTTGCAGCCCTATAGGCAAAAGACTGTTGAAAGAGTCGAAAGATTTTCTCTGCTTGACTGCAGCACTTGTAATTCTGCCGTTCAGTACATTATCATGAAGGTGTTAGCCAGCTAATTTGTCAAAACTAAGGCTAACTTGGGCGGACGTTTAGCTCAGTTGGTAGAGCGTCCGACCCATGTATGGAGGCTGTTAGTCCTCTGCAGCGGCCGCTAGTTCGACTCCCGCCTTCGCCCCTTTGCTGCATGCCGTCCCCTCTCTCACTGCCCCCTTTCCTGTCTACTCTCTGGCTGTCCTATCAAATAAAGGCAAAAATGCCAAAAAATAACTAAAAAAAAAAACAAAAAAAACTAAGGCTAACTTTGCTAAATCAAGCTAGCGTTGACAAGGAGCTAACATTACAACCTGCATGTACCTACCATTAGCGTTAATTTACAACTGATATGTGGACATCAGCTGCTGTTGTTGGGGTCAGTATGGGGGATGTTTGATGGACCTGGCAACTCAAAACTTAATAAATTAACCAACCTTCTGAGAATTTCTTTTGTTCAAGGTAAGGGGAAGATCTGAAGTTGTAGTTTTAAAGATCAAAGTAAGCAGAAAACAAGCGTTACAGATATTGTGCATCACTGTCATATCCTTTCTTGTAAAATGTCTGGCGTAATCTGTAACACCGGCGTCGTCATTACTTTTTTAACTGGTGGAATTTTCCTCACTGTGGCATTCCTAAACCACATAACTGCTAAGAGTTGAGTTATCAGCTGGTCTGACAGAAAAATAAACACACACATGCAAACATATCTAGACACTCACTCCCTCACACACACACACTCACTCTTTCTACCCAAAACACACACGCACACTCACTCAATACACAGTACATGGACAAGCTTTCCCCTTGAAGCTTCTTTGAAAAGGTTTATAGAATCTTAAAATAGCAGTGTGGTCTGTGAGCACAGGGATTAAAAAAGAGAGAGCTACTATAGAGCTGCTGTAGTGTGACATCACACAGACAAACACAAGCACACACACGCACACACACACATGCCACAGCCCTGCCATTGCCATCTCATTGTACTCCCCAACTGGGGCGTGAGAGAAGGAGGAGAGCAGGGGGGGGATGACAAGAGAAAAGGAAAGGGGATGAGGTTGGCAGGAGGTGACGAGAAGAAAGGGGGCATGAAAAAGACATGGAGGATGACTGAAAAGTAAAAGGATAAAAGTGAGTGATGCAGTGGGAAAAAAAGCCGGAGTGTGTGAAGGCGAGTGTGGTGAAAAAATGAAGACATAATAATATAGAAGCCTGGTCTGTTGAGTGGGTCCACTGCTGTACTCTGTGTGTGTGTGTGTGTGTGTGTGCTTGAGGTTGAGTAGAGATGACTGCTGACAGATCTGATTGATTCGTGCGCACACACGTTCTCATAAACACACACACAAACACAGGTGCACAGACAGCAGGTCCAGCGAAGGTAATTCTCTCATTGTGTGTGCGAGACAGAGGGACCTGTTGGCTGAGAGCGACATCCTGCTGTTCCATCACACAGCAGCACAGACAGACAGCGCGACACACCAACACAGGCCGTGATGTATGCTAAACAGCTGCAGCAGCTCTGCTGAGGAGAGATTGACATCTCCAGCAGCCGTTTCCAACAAGCAAACAACAATAAGTGAGAGTCGCTGCCAACACAGACAGATAAACAGAACGCAGAGACACATAAACAGACAGTTACTAAAGTGCCGTTACACTGTCAAGAAATGTTTCCCAGAGAAATTTAAGCTTTAAATTTGTTGCTTTACCTTAAAATCCGCATCTGGACAAAACTAAAAAAATAAGTCAAAGTCTGGTTTCAAGTGATATTAAATGTCTTGATGTGTGAAGTTTGCTTCAGTGAAGTTTTATCTAATTTGATGTTTGATACATCAAGGCAACTCAGATCAATCTGCAATTTAATAAGAGCGTCTCATCATGAATCTGATTATCTCCTCTGTCTCATATTGAATCTGAACATCTCTTACAGTATCAGACACTCAGGCTTCCAACTGTCAGGATGGGTATCTTTCAACAAAGTCAATAATCCTCTGGTTGTTCCCCATGTACTCAGTATCATCACTGCATTAATAATCCAAAAGCAGTATTCAGTATTAACCCGCCCTGCTCTGTTTTTTTTGAGTTTGGTCCGTCTCTGATTTATGTTAACAGGTTAAAGGTGTTACATCATTTTTGGCATTTTAGGGGGGTACAGGTGGCAGGACAGTACACCCCCACATAGAAGCGGTATACATCAACTGAAAGCTGGAGACCTTAAGATTAATTTGAGATGCAGCTCACCACTGTGTGTTAAGCTTTTCTAGTTATAAATCTGTATTTTCTTCAACGCCTGTTCAAATTTTGAAAGTTAAGAGAATATAAGAGCTGAGAACATTATTACTAAAGTATAGCTATTTCCTCACTCTTTCTTTCAATTTTTGGGTTGACAGATTTATTACACAGATTTGGTGCAAAATTAATACTCTCGAATGAATAAAAGTGGTTAAAAATCTCTCCAAAACACCGTATTAAAAAGCCAAGACCTTAAAGAACACCATAGAAAAATTCATGCTGTGATTTGGTGACAGAAACTTTTGCCATTTGGAGATTTCTGTATTGCATTGCGATATTTGGCGACTGTCAAATCATGTAAAATTATATTTATACAGCCCAATGTCACAGATCACAATATGCTTCAACGGGCTTTACAATCTGTACAATCTGGATGGCGAGCACTTCTGTTCTGGGGATTGCTCAGAGGCCCCCTTATTGTCAATATACCACAGAGAGCTTCCTCTGAATGGCCCAGGTCTCTAGTTTGTGGTTGTGAAGTTTCATGAGGGTGTCATTATCCCAGAGGTCACAATAGGTCATTTTATACAGTCAGGTCAGGTTTCAACAAATGGTCTCACTACAATGAAATGGCCACTATGGGGACTAACACCATCATATATGAATGCAATTGGGTTTATTGATTGCACAAGAGTCTCAGCTTTCCAGTGATACTCGATTTATGCAATTCCAAGACTGTTTAGGGACCTCAGTGTGCAGGAACATTGAAATAGAATAGGAAAAAACGATACACTTATATTGCATGCAAATAACTGCATGGTTTTGCCCAAAACTGCATGGGATTAGCATAAAGTGGGCATGTCTGTAAACTGACTCTTGGGTGAGAAGCCAAGCTACTCCTTTGAAAATGGCTATGACAGTTTTTCTCTCATCAAGCTTTAGCCTAACTTTGGAGTATTACTTAACCCCCCTTCCCAACAGGCTAGCGTAACATATTTGGTACCATAGGTCCATATGATAACAGCATCTTCATTCTAACTTTAAAGCCCGCTACAGCCTCAGAAGGAGAGTAATGTCGGCCAAAGATTCAGACATCCCAGAAGAATCTAAGTGGTAATTAAAATCTAATAAATAATAGAAGAGTCACAACACTTAGCATATCTGTAATAAAGCATTTAGATGTGTTTGGCTTTATAGTGGTCACCCAAAGCCAGACTTATCTCCACAGTGCTCAGTGCTGAAGAAAGTTCTGGCTCCACACAGTATGAATGCTCAGGCTGAAACTAATTACATTCATCTTTTGTCGTGCTAAGTCCAGGATGCAGTGACGGTGCCCCTGCAAAATAATGTTGGGGGGGGGCTTGTTTTGGTGGAACATTTGCAAAAGAGGAGGCGAACCCTGACATTAAAATTGCTACATCCACACACACAGAAAAAAAAAAAACAAAAAAAAAAAACAGTTAACAGCTGCTAACTTATTCATGTTTAAACCGTTAGCGACCCAGGTGCTAATTTGCCATTTTTAGCGTGTAGGTTGGTAGCTCGGATGTTGTTGTTTCCCATGGTGACGGGGGAAATCACCATCTGAAACAGCCAGCCAATGGCAGGCTTATACCCACAGTGTGCATCCGGTGACTCAGACTAGCTTCATTGTGACAGTAAATATACCAGAAAACAGGTTACCTGCACTCACAGTAACATTTTGCTGATTTTCAGCTGTATAAATCAAAGAGGTGACACATGTTTTTCCTGTTATCAGTGAGGCCAGATGTAGCAGAGGAGTTCAAATCCAGAGGTGGTGAAAGAACTGGAGTTTTTCTTTTGGAGATAACATTCGTTTCTTTCCCTCCAACTCTGATGAACTAAGGGGACTTGAGTTGACATCGGCATTTCAGACAGCCAAAATGACTTTCCACTATAGGCACACAGATGACTCTATGGATTATTTCACTTTAATAACATGTTGTCAGCAGTGTTTTTCACAGGCAGTTTTAGGGGCATGGGCACAAAATAAAAATAAAAGCCCTAACTCTAACTCAGCTGAGCCAGAGAAGGTCACGCCCTATGAAAGGGCCAGGCCAGGGCCTGAAAAGTTTTGATTGCCAGTTGAAAAGGGCAATTTGCACCCAAGAGGAAAAAGGGCAACCCATTCCTGCCCCCATGAACGCCACTGGTTGTCAGTGTCAAAGCTGACTTGTTTGAGCCAGCATGACTTAGGAATAAAACAGAGGCTTAGGCTGTTGTGACTGGGTAGCCGCACCGCTAGCCAGGACCATAAAGACTGAGCTGTCGGACATCAGCTGTGACTGACAGTAGTTTTGCTCCAGTTGCCTGGCCAATGTCAACAGAAACCGACTCATGATGCTGAGAGTTTTACCAAAGGCTGTTTTTGTTTGCGGAGTGTGAATCCAACACCAGTGCATGGATAAAGGTTTTTCTGTGTTGCAGTGGGTGGCTTAAAACAACAGACCATTACCCTTCAGTGGAGCGGTCATACTCAGACAAAGAGGAATAAATCAAAAAGGATGGTGCGACACAGCTAACAAGCCACAACAGCTTCTGCCCTTCTGGACTCTGGGAATTTCTCCATTCAGGGCTGTGGGGATATACAAGTACTGACGATAATCATGATATATAAAAAAAGAAATATTGATATAATGTTAATAATATGCACATGATAAATCATGTAAATAATCCAGCACCTCTTAAAACATACAGTATGGTCTTAAATCATTTTCCTTCCCATCTTTTTTGTCTCCTTTCCCCAACACACACACATATTTCATATTTTTCTGAGTCATTTCCTGACAAGGTTGATTAACCGCACTGTTTGCCAAATCACTTTTGACAAATAACTGAATTTTGTGCTCAATGTTAAAATATTTAAGCTGTGGCTAAAACAGAACTATGACGTCTGACTATAGTACAAGCTGCAAGTCATCCATCACACTGGAAGCTTTGGCAGGCACACTGTCCCTTCAGCCTCTCCCTCTCCGGTGGGGTGGTGACTGACATGAACCAGAGTGTTAAGCATCCTGAGGCTAATTGTGTTTTGTAATTTTGGGCTAATATTAAGAAAACTTGGCTTGAGTGTGGGCACCCACAGTGGGAAGCATTGACTTAAAGCTATAATAAGTAATGTTTCTGTATTCAGTATTAAACATTTTGTTCAGTTTCATGTGAGAGAGCCCTCCAGCGGCAGAAATTACGAATTGTGCATTTAACCAGCAGGACACAAACAGCTGATCAGCTGAGGGACAGCTAGAGGAGGCTGGGGAAGAGCAGAACCAGAGTGATCACATCACCTGCGAGGGTGAAAGAGAGAAAGTCACGCCCTCCAAGTGGGGTGCGTCTCACCATCAGCAGACTAGGGGTGCAAAGATTAATCGCTTATTAATCAATTATTAAATTAATCGATATTTTGATAATAAATGTGAATATTTCTTGGTTTCTTTAGGCCTCTCTAAAGCCAAGACATTCGAGAACGTCATCTTAGGCTTTGGGAAGCTCTTATCAACATTTTCAGAGCAGACCCTCATCTCATTGGGGTTTTCAATCTTAAAAATATCAACATATTATTTATAAAACATATCACCAGCCCACCCTACCTCATAACACCAATGACCAGTGACCAATCTGGCTGTCAGTTAATGGATTATCCGACTCTTAACCACACCCTCAATCCATTTAAGAAAGAACGTTAACCTAAAAACATCAGTTAATGCAGACTTGAGTGGGGCTTTAAATACTGACGTGAACAGGCCTGAGAGTACTTAAAGGACCAGTGTGCAGGAATTAGTGGCATCTAGAGGTAATGTTGCAGATTTGCCTCCAGCTCACCCGCTAAGAGTTTAAGAGACACTATGCCACTGTGCCATATCTTTGTTTTGAGCGACTGTAAAAACATGGTGGTGCAACGTGGCAGATCTGTGGAGAGCAGGTCGATTGCTACGTAGATAAAAAAAATAAAGGCTAATTTTAAGCTGCTGAAAACACAATGATTCTTATATGTATGCTATGATACACTAATGAAAACATACTTATGAATATTACATTCCATTTCTGTCAGATTCTGCCAATAAATACCAGTAAATTTTACACACTGGCCACTTAACGCTGTGCATGTCTTAACAGCCTAACATTGCTTGTGTATGGTCAGCAATCTAATTGGTAATTTGATGTAGTTGTAATTGCTTGAAATAACCAACACACAATAGGGATGTTAGTTGTGTCAACTGACCCTTCTCTAACACCATTGTTTGGTTAATGCATATGGTTGCAAAGCATGCATTACCAATTGTGTCTGCACATGTACAAGGTAGGCAGAAATGCATGTTCTCCATAGGTGGACATTATTACCACCTCACACTGACAGACAGGTAAATACACTCATTTTCCAAATTGGCTTGCTCTTTATAATGTTACACACAATAAATCCTGCGACACAGGCACTGATGGACGTGCTCCTTGTGGAGGTAAACTGTGATTTCTCTGGTGCTATAAAAGGCACCACAGTGGTAACAACTTTAATGGATTGTGCTGACCTACAGACTGGATGTCCACATTATTAGATGCAAATTTTTTTTCCCCGTAAAGTAATAATGTGCTACAGTGTATATGCAGAGTGGGAGCAGAGTGGTGTGATTTTTGCCTGGAGCCTGAAACAGCTTCTTCTTCTTCTTTTTTTTTTTTAAGTCGAAGCATTGCTGTTCTCTCATCCTCCTAGACAGTGATCCATTCAGCTGCATTCAGTCATAATGCAAAGCAATTTTTGTATTCTGTCTACATCCACCATACACTCCAAAAGACAAACTGGGTGCAGATACATGTATCTACTTTTTTTTTTTAAAGAGTTTTTCCTTTATCTTCAACATTTCAGTAATAGCTATAGTACTACAACAATGAAAAGCACTTCAGAGATAGCAGCAAAGACGACTGCAGCAAATTAAAAGATGTAAGTAAAGTGCACTTTGCCAGGGCTCTGCATGCAGAGCTATGAAACCACAACGCAAACCAGAAATGCAATAACAGTATTATTTTTCACTGGGTTTTTTGTTATCTCACTGCTGTCCCTTGGCTGCCTTCTGCTTGAATTTGTATTTTTCTTGGCATTTAGTAGCTCACAGGAGGTCCAGTCCAGTCAAATGATTCAATCAGCCACTCATGTACTCAAAATACTGGATATTATTTATCTTTTCAGCGCAGTGATCTTGTCAAAGGAGGGAAACAAGCATATATTTTACCTCTCTCACAATCAAACTTTAATAAATCTGGGAGGTATTGTCAATCATCTGTCCGGTGGTTAAGGGCTTATATAACTGCTTGACAATGCCCCTAACCATTGCAAGCTGAATCTTTTCCTCTGTCAAGAGTACAACTGCATTTCAGCGTCAGTAAAATAAAGAATATATAAAACTGTGAGCTGTGTAGGTTGCAATGAGCGGTGTTAGTACCCATACAGTTGATGAGAAAGACAAGAGGGCAACCTACAGAAATGTAAACTTCACCAACAGAAAAATCAAGAACAAGTAAAGCAGAAAAAGCAAAGCAGCTGAAAAGAAAAATGTCTGTCTCAGAGCCAAATGTACAGTGAACGTCCAGAGATGAAAAGCACTCAAAGTTAAAAAAGGATGATGAGGAGTGACTGTTTCAAAGACAAAACTACAGCGAATGTTTCAACAGCCCTCCAAAGATGAAAACAGCTCCAAGAAAAGACGCGATGAGGAGTGATGCTAAACATTGTTTTTCCTTCCGAATGGTAACCTCCACACTGAGCATGAGTGTCAGAGCCAGAACCAAGAGGACAAATATTCTTAGCGCAAGCAAAGCGTAGATCAGCTTCTGTTTTACATGCTTTTCTTTTGTTTTTGTTGTTTGTTGTTGTTCCCAATTCACAAATTTGACTGGAACTGCAAATTAAAACTTGTTTGTTTGTGTTTGTAAGTTTTCAGAGTTTCACCCACTGAAGTTTTTACACTGCCTGCTAAAAATGACCCAGTTGTTTTACTCGCATGTGGAACAGAGTGAATATTCTAAACACGAGAATGGGAAAAAAAAGAAATTGTTAAATACACTCTTTACTGATGCAACTCATCTTAAAGGACCAGTGTGTAGGTTTTGGTGAGCAGCGTGCAGGGGAAACCATGGTGGCTGCAAAACACACGGAAAACACGAAAGTCCCTCTCAAGTGCTACTGTATAAACATGCAACATAGTGGTCTCCATGAAAGAGGACCCGCTCACTCTGTAGATATAAATGGCTCATTCTAACCGCTTGATTCCACCGGGCACGGCTGCGTCGCATTACGGCTGTGCCATGTCTGCCGGAGCTGTTCACAGCCTTTCTACGCGATGCTTGTAATTCCACCAGCAGCATCAGATGTGTCTCTCTGCTCAACTTCAAATATGTGCGCAATCTATTTTTGACAGATGTCACATCAAGCAGCACAGGGCAGATCGAGTGAGCACGAAGCCAGACACAGAAACACGGTCAATTTTCAAAATAAAAGACCCCATGCAGACAAACTACAGAATTTAACTATATAGCATGCTTATCCACGGTAGAAGCACAAAAAGCAAGGAAAGAGAACCAAGTTAACATAATCAACCAAAAACACCACAATTCTTATTTTCAGGTGATCTTACACTAATAAAAATATACTTATGAATATTATATTTCATTTCTGCCTATAGATCCCCTTAAATCTTACAGATTGGACTTTTAATCTAAATCAGGAAAGTTTTCTAACTTCTCAAAGTTCCCAAAGTTCGGTTACTGCATTGAACAGTTTGCAGTATTTCATTAAATTCACATTATTCTCAATATTCCCCAAACTAAAGCATCCTTATTGTTTTGGTATTCACACCAAGTCTAAGGTATTGTACCATATCAAAAATTTAATATACTCTGCCTGGTCTGGAGGTCCTCATCCTTGAAGGATTAATTTTAGTGCATAAAAAGGAAGCATGAAACACTGGTGTGCCAAGTAATTGGAGGTTGGAATTTCATTAATAAAACAGTGTTGTTTATTTTTTTCAATTAATCATTTAGTTTATGAAATGTTTAAAAAATCTTTAAAATGTCAATCAGCTTTTGAGACCTGTAGTGGCATCTTCAAATGTTTTGTTTCTGTCTGAGTGGCTGAATATTCTGTTTTATTTCTGCCATATTCTGACAATAAATCCCTGTAAATCTTACACACTGGACCTTTAAAGTCTTTTTTATCAGAACTGCATTGGCATTCAAGTTTTCTTTCTGAGCCAACAGTAAAATACTATATAACAATTAATTGGAAATGTATACATGTTTATTTATTTTATTACTTTTATTGTATTTTCTGTAAGAGAAGGTGTATAATATGATATAAATTATGCTCTTTGATGTACTGAACCAGTTAGCTGAGAGCTAACTTGGCAGATGTTTGCTTCCACTGCAGATGGAGATTTCATCGTGCATTTAGGTTAAGTCAGTGTCTGTTCCTCAAGTCATTCATATTCATATTCATGTACGTGGTATAATGCAGGCTGTTTCAAGGGTAACCGCAATATGACCCACAATATGGGTCCGTTTTTAACTTTTATTTTATGCATTTTTTACCCCCCCTCGACGAAGGTGCTGCGGCCGAGCAGTAGGAGAGCGAGTGCACACTAAGCTGAGTGTATTTGGAAGCACATCTTTTTCTCTCCGTTTTGACCCTCACTACTGCACTGTATTAAAGCTGCATTTTTTATTTCTCTAAAGTGAGATTTTTAAAAACTCCTTTCTAGCATCTGAATCTGAAATTGCGGCTGTTAGTGTGGATGGAGAAAATAGAGCTTTTAGAACACAATCTTGTGCCTGGTCACAGGCTGTGTGGCAGTTAATTTATTTTCTCTGTTAACTTTATTAAAGAAAAAGCCCCATATAAAACCCCAAATTTGTTATTTTTATGCCTCGGTTTGGTACAAATTCAAAAACAAGATATATTCCAAGTAAACCTTACCGACTGCTGTTTGTAGCCTTTATTTACAGACAGATATGACAGCAGCATCAATCTTATCATCTACTTCATCCACCAGACAGCAATTAAGCTGTATGTATTTATGTTGATTTTGCAAGATAACTCTGCAATCATAAAAAAAATCCATGATATTTGTAGGGCTGGGTATCATGTAAAAACTTATGATACCAGTACTCATGTCAGTGATACCCTTTTTTCTAATTCATTTGATGAGCATCATTTCTGAAATAATCCCTCCACATCATATAGATTTATTTTTATCAGACGACACAGGCTTTGGGCAAACATTGATCAACATTTTTCTCCACTTACTGACATTTTATAGACTAAACAACTAATTGATTAATCAAGAAAATAATCAGCAGATTTATTGACAATAAAAATAACTGCAGCATCGGGTCATAATTAATGTTGAACTTTGGCCATTCTTTCAAACAATTTCGTGGCATCTCAGCAGACTGAGCTGCCACCTCTGTCAAATACACCACATTTGACTTCACTACACTGTACGTGGTGTAGCTGCTGTAGTAGCAGGCCAGTCACATTTTACTCCAGTAGTTGACTACAAATAAATACTTTTTTCTAGATTTGGGTACAAAAAGGATCAACTGGAGAAGTTTTGATGCTCCTTGGTACTGGATTATTTGGTCTACACCTTAAACGGTACCAAACATTGATACTCGGCCCCTGATACTGATGTTTGAATTTGATTTGATTTACATTTCAGCGCAGCATCACATTCGCGCCTGGCTAACTGACCCACAATCAAAATCCTATTTTCTGCATGTTCAGTTGTTGGACAATAGACAAAGAAAATATGTAGGCTAAATGCAAAGAACTGAATTGTCACAGTTTGTCATCTGTCAGCTGAAATAAGACAAAGAAGAGGAAATATTCCTGCTCAGATTTTACATTACATTACAGGTTTTAGTGGGGATGAAGACCTTCACAAATGCTGGTGGATTTATGTCGCTTTCACACATGAACAGTGTTTCAAAATTAGCCATGTTAGTGTGGAGGTTGGAGTTGCGAGTGCAGCGACAGAGACTCGATCTCTCACTGGCTTTCACAGCGACAGCCAGTTGTGTTCAGTGTGGTGCCGAGCCAAGCTGGAAGAAACTGGGCAACAATACCTGCGGTGTAAACGCAGCCAGAGGGCCTAAGCTGCAGGCAGAACAGAACTAAATGCTGTAGTCTGGTTTAGTCGCCATAGTAACCATATCAACCCAGCTATACCCCCCCCCCTTTTTTTGTCTTTCTTTGTCTCTCACACAGACACACAAACCCGTCATCCAATCTTGCTTCATAGGAGTTCAAGGCTAGCGAGATTTCCCAAAGCCGTCCAACATAGCTGGCTGTTCCTCTCACAACCCGAGCCACCAGAGAATAACAAGCGTGGATGCAAGAGCGGGACAAGGAGACGGAGAGACGTGGCAAAATGAAAAGACAGAAAACGAAGGATGAGGTGGCGGAGAGGGAGAAAAGATGGAAAGAGGAAAGAAGAGCAGACAGAGACGCACGGGGCAGGAGGAGACACGGAGGATGTAAAAAGCTTGAGTGCAGGAGAAAGAAATTAGAGGTGAAAGTGGGGGAGGACTCAGTGAGTGAATGACACAGCAGTGTATCTTCAGCAAGTGACAGCAGGTGTGGGGAGCAGGTGTTAAATATTAAAGCGACTCAGCAGAGAACCTGGGCAAATGGCCCCTACTGATATGGGACATCCCAGGCTGGGACACACACACACACACACACACACACACACACACGCATGCAAATACACAGACACCACAGAAGCGTAGCATCCCACCACAGTGGTACAGCAAAGCAGAAAGCACATGCATGTTTAATTCACAACCTTCCATTTCAGCATGTTCGTGTTCTTATGCTACGCACTGTGACCCCCACCCCCAGCCCTCTACCCCCATCCCCGCCCAACACACACACGCTGAGAAAGTCAAAAGAGGAGATGAACAAGGTTGGCGGAGAATGAGTGAGCACATATGGGGGGTGAGGTAAAGCCAACAACATTTCTTATTTCCCAAAGCGGTCCCTCTGTAATGGAAGTACAACATTCCAAACTAATCCTGTTCCTCTCCTGGGCTTACACATGCCCTTTCTCCCCATCAATTCCGTGTTCCCTAAACGTGGCTCCCTTCTCACACCACATCAGCCAACTTCCCGTAGATTAAGCCTCCTGACTGTTCCACACTGACATGCATTATGGGGGGGATGACAAAGAATAGGCAGGAACGGGGGAGAAAAGAGCGAAAGAGACGGAGAGAAAGAGGGTGGACCTGTTCTGACATTGATCCATTTGTTTTCATTTAGGAACAAAAAATGGGTTTGGCATACAAAAAATGGATGATTCTTTTATTTGTTAGAGCTGATCCAATTGGGGTGGAACTTATTTCAAACATCGCCAGCTCTGGCAGAGTTACAGGGAGAAGTACAGTGTAGGCAAAAACAAACACTGGGATGCAAAAACAATATTACTGTCAGCAAAGTTTCCAGAGTTCAACCCTGCCCAGTAGATCAATGTTTCATTTAAAATCACAAACAATAAACAAAGCCAACTTGTGTTATGCCCGTAGGCCTTTATTTCTACGCTTATTATTTCTTTTATTCATACATTGGTTTATTAGTGTATTCCTAACACAATTACTAAAGGTGTTGTGTATGTGTGTTGTGAGAGAAGTTGCACATTTGCACACCGAGCTCGAAAGAAGGTTGTTTTTCCCCCCAGGACTGTTCATGCTAAACATCTGTGAAAGCTGTTTATATGGGGGTCTGGAGTCTACTACATTTGAATTTCAGTTCGGTCTACAGCAGGCGCCGGCTGCTGAGTGTGACTTCATTTCAGCCCAGGAGATAAATGATGGTGTGGACAAATCATGTAAAGTGGTGATGGGGCAGGTTTGTATTGGGAGGCAACCGGCAAAAGATCACCCAGGCATGAAGCTTTTTCTTATAAAGTGTATATTAATTACATATTAGGGTGTAATCCTGGGAAATTAAGTTCCTGGGAATACCCATCCAAACCATTTCCTGTTTTGTTATAATGACAGAAAAACACTTTAAAACATCTAGACTGGGTTGCACCAAGATAGATTAATTTAAACTGAGATTATTTCTATCATAGTTTAGCAAAACTAGGTTTAAAATTAGTAAATCCAGATCTCTACTAATCTCAGTTTAGTAAATCCATATTTAGTTAAATCAATATAGAGATGCTTGCCTACCCATATTGAAATAAGTAAATTGATCTTTTCTTTCCCCAACAGCTGTGTGCGTGCACCGGTGGAACAGCTGTGAGTAGCACACTGAACGCTCTAATTAATTAATTAATAAAGACAAAGTGGCATGAATTCAAACACTTCTGACTCTTAATGCAGTGAGTTTGGTAACTTCTAGGCTCTACCATCTAAATCAGCCTCACACGACATCTGAATTACTTCAAAGATTGAACAATTAAGATGCAAACTGTGCGTTTTGTGAATGAGGGATCACGTGCTGGAAGTTAAACGAGTGGTTTGCAGCAACATTTAGAATGTCAGGCAAAATCCCAAGTGAAATCCCAAAGCATACAACACTGGATTTATACTTTATCCAAAACAGTTCTGGTTGAAATACTGGCAATGTTAACATATTTACATTTACATTCGTGAGTGAGAGCGTTTTTAAAGTTTTAATTTTAACTTCGAGTGATCATTACCTTATTAGACTAACTTTATCTAACACTGCAGCATGGACGGTGCCAGCCTCCTGCTGGAGTCGCACCAGTGGCCTGTGAACGCTGACAAAATGAATCTGTCTCAGCTTAATAGAGTGGCAACGATTAGTCAATGAATTGATTAGCTGAACTATTAAATTAATCACCAGCAATTTTGATAATTGATTAATTGATTTGAATCATTTTTAAAGAAAAAAAAAAAACGCCCAAAATTCTGCTTTCAACTCCTCAAATGTTAACATTTTTCATCACTTTCTGACATTTTATGGACCAAACAGCTAATCGATTAATTGAGAAAATGATTGACAGATTAATCGGTAATGAAAATAGTTGTTAGCTGCAGCCCTACTTAATAGAATAAACGTCAAAAGTGGGGCGGACGTTTAGGTCAGTTGGTAGAGCATCTGACCCATGTATGGAGGCTGTTAGTCCTCTGCAGCAGCTGCTGGTTTGACTTCCCCCTGCAGCCCTTTGCTGCGTGTCATCCCCTCTCTCTCTGTCCCATTTCCTGTCTACTCTCTAGCTGTCCTGTTAAATAAAAAAAAGGCAAAATGCCCCCGTCCCCCCCAAAAAAGAAAGCCAAATTACTCCTTAACAAATTCTGTTTGTTTAAACAACCATGAATTTTAAAATATCACTTCCACAAGGCTGTGCAGGCAGACAGTTACAGATCGCAGGCAATGAAGTTGGCATTTCATCCTCACAGCTGAAGCCAAGTTCACGCTGCATATGCAGTTTATATTTAACAATGCTAAATAACATAAATGACATTCACCTGCCTCAGTAATTATTAATACCACCAAATAATACCTAAAAGCAGTCGGGTTGGGAACCCATACTTCTCCTGGTTGCACTGAGTGTTGTTTGAAATATGATCAGTGCGTTCTGACTGTAGCCGAATACCTTAAAACCTCATGCCTTAAAAACACGAGCGTTTCCCAGGATTTCTGGGATAGTGTGCTTCTATTCCCCAAAGAGAAAATGTCTCATTTTTAGGGAAAATAGCAATCCCTTTTTTCAAATATATACAGATATTACACTTTCTTTTTGTCAGTACTACAAAACCACTGATATTGGTGGAGCCAATAAGCTGGAGAAATTATTTGATAATAAAGAAGCAGCTCCCAAAGCAAAAATAAGGCCAGGTCCTGCGCTGGTAATTGCAACCAAGCCAGAACACAACAAAACTGTGTTTGACTTGAAATGAACACATTTATCCCCAACTGAAAAGCAGCTAAAAATATTCTAGTTTCCAGGAAAAAAAAAACAAAAACAAATTGTAACTGAGCTCAGAAGTCACACTGTGTGTAAACTCAAAGAAATCTTGACAAATAAAAACTGTCCTGGTCTCCACAATCTTGTTTATCACAGTTTTCAGGGATGCCTCCAATGCCTGCTCCTGTTTATGTGATCGAGTGTGATGGCTCTGCGGCCAGTCACTGATAAAAATGACAAGTGGAGAAAGCCTTTACTTGAAATGTGACATAATCATGACAGTTAAGTTTGCATCCTGGCAGCTTAACACTGCTTTAACACCAAGTATTTCACACTTGCACTGCCCACCTCCACGTATATCTATTATTTTAGAGCACTTGCCTGCCTGCTGAAGCTTTTTTTTCTGTATTTTCTTGGCACCATCTCCCTCCTTCTGCTTTTTGCTCTCCATCTAAAACATGATGTGTAGACTACTACTGGACTGAGCCAGGATAACCAAGGTAACGGGGGATGAGCCGCTCATTTTTCAGTCCTATACTTTAGACATGATTGCGACATTAGCAGAACTCGTGTGCGTGTGTGTGTGTGTGTGGAGACAGAGAGCACCAGGCTCTGCCGGCTCAGGCTGCAGAAAGCACAATATTGTTTGTTAGCCCACAGTAATCAGGCTGAATTGTTACTAGCCCACTGGGATTTCTCTCAATCCTCCAGATTACCACTACGCCACTGACAGCAGGTAGAAAAGCAACAGACGCACAGCCAAGAACTATGACATGGAGCCAGATTTTTTTTTCTTCATCGCAAAATATGTTTGTTGGGGTTTGTCTTTTTTATTCTAACCATTCACCACTTCAATTTATATATATATTGTCATATTGTGAAGTCACTGAGAGGAGGTGATACAGCTGAGGAGGAAAGTGGTAGAGCAGGTCACAGTGTGATGAGATCACCCTCCCGGTCAAGCGCA
The DNA here is from genome assembly GCA_034769285.1 of Lutjanus argentimaculatus. Lineage (NCBI taxonomy): Eukaryota > Metazoa > Chordata > Actinopteri > Lutjaniformes > Lutjanidae > Lutjanus > Lutjanus argentimaculatus. Next base: position 1,252,678 of record JAWZSL010000026.1, on the reverse strand, counting down.
AAACGTGTGTCAACCTCGGTGAGAGTCCTCATCACCTCTGTAATAGTTTTGTTTGACTCTGTCACCTGGCAAGATAGGAAGAAGCCACAGCACACCAATCACAACTGCTGCTGAAACGATTTATTGATTATTCAATTTGCCAATCAGCAGAAAAATAATTGCCATCCAGATAACCAATTAATCCTTTCTGTCGTTTATCAAGCTGCTGGTTGCAGCTCCTCAAATGAGTCAATTTGCTGGTTTCCTCTGTTTTATATCATTATAAATTTAATATCTTTGGGTTTTTAGACAAAATAAGAGTTTTGAATGGATCAAGGAAATCGTGATGGGTAGTTTTTCCATGTCTTTGTTAACATTTATATCCAAGGATGATAGAGTGGAGTGCAGCTTGTGTCGTATTTTAAATTCTCTTAGTGTTACTACTAAGAAAAATAAATGTGTTTCCTGTAGTTGATTCCCATATATTATCTTCTATGAGCAGTTTTCACCACTTTCGCATTTTATAGACTAAACAAACATTTGAATAATCTGAAAATAATCACCAGATAATAAAAAACAATCCTTAGTTGCACACCTAATCATGACTGCATAAGAACCCGCACAGTTATTTAATAATAATAGCAAACTGATTGATGAACAACTGTTTTGGTTCTGTACTTTTCAATACCTCATTGTAGCTATATAGTTTATAGACTATTACGCATTCAAGATGAAACTGCAGAGCAGGACTCTGAGAAAATCTCCCATTTACAAATCTACTACTTCAGCACCACGGACAGCACCATGGATTTATCAATACACAGCACAGTTAGGCCGCTGATATTTCAGAACCATGGTCAGGGCCATCGATTCTCGCTTGCAAAAACCTCCATCAGATAAAGGATCAATAAGTCAGGCAGGCAAGACTAACATTTTCAACTTAACAACCCCTCTGTCCCTGCACGCTCTCTGCTGCTAGGAAACAGAGAGGGAGGCTGGCAGGTTAACAAGGAGGATGCATTTTGGTCATTTTGCTAACAAGGGGGAAGGCATCATTCCTGAAATCACCTACTGATCTAGACTTTAATAATATCATGTACTGTAGGGTGCATTATGTTTGTTTGTTTGTTTGTACTGCCCAAATCATATCAAATCAAGGTGACAACTTCACTTTCCTCCAAAATTTCTGTATCCTTTCAAGTATTTCCAAGAAATCTGTGGATAAGTACCAAGTTCCTTTATTTCCTCGGACTGAGGAGAGTTTAAGCCCACCCTCCTCTCCAAAGCAGTGTAAAACGCAGCCTGTGCATTACTTGTGTCTCAGTGTTACTGCTAAGAAAAATAAATGTTTCCTGCAGTTAAATTCCCATTTATTATTTTCTATGAGCAATTTTCACAATTTTGTTGCATTTTATAGACCAAACAATTATTTAAATAATGCATAAATGTAGAACAGGTAATGAAAACAATCCTTCGCAGTCCTAATCATGACTGCAGAAAAAAAACATCCACAGAATTATTCTACAAAGAGCCAGAGCACAGGGGAGGAAAATCATCAATATCCTCTCACACCTTTTCCTCAATCATTTGAACTGTGTCCTTCTGGCAGGTGCAGATAAATGAGAACTACAACGCCCACACATCTGAACTATTATACCAGGGCCAAACGGTCAGGTCCGTGGATGCAGAGTGTGGCTGTAATGCCCCTTCTGCACCACACGGGCAGTTTGGAATGCCCTCTTTTGAACTGGTTGTTGTATCCTTAAAGAAAGGAGCAGATTTCCTCATTTAAGACTGCCCGAAAGTTGTCAACATCTATATCTATAGAAACTGTCACAGACATAAAAAACTCAGGTGAAGGGAAGTATCTTCCCAGTGCAGTCTGTCTTTTCCGCTCTGTTTCTGCCTGACTTATATTGATGCTGACTTGACAGGAAGACTGTTGTCATTTCACACCTTTTATCTTGTGTTTTTAGAGTTATGTACTTTCGCAGACACATAAAGAATTGTAAATACGTCATACTTTTTAACGGGAGTTCGGATGAAGTGTTTTCCACGAAAAAGTGCAGCGAGATTTAGTTTAACTCAAACAGCTAATACTGTCTGTATTAGTGAGGGGTGGTCAGGGTCTGAGCTCATATGAAGAGACCCACAGCATCAGCTCTACCTGGTCCTACAGGCTATATTACCTTTAAATTATGTCAAGCAGCACAAGCTTTTCAGGTGATTTCTTTATTGTGTTTTCTTTAATATTTATTTTAATGATTAGAGAGGCTGCTTTCAGTTTTGTTTCCATGTAATGTCACTGCAGCAAATCTAGTAGAACATCCGAGCAGCAAAACTAAAAACTGGATCAACTTGACAAATCAGAGGAAAATCTCCAGAGGAAACTGAGTTAAGTAATGAAAGAAGTTAATTCTACTGCCATTTGTGCGTAAAGGCGCGCACGGCCGCTCACACAGCACACTTTTTCCCACCAGCAGTTTTATGACTCAGCCAGTGCACACAGTTGTAACTGCTGCATCACTATTATGTACATTTTTTTAACATTTTGTCAGCACCATAGAAACACTCAGTGCTAAAGTATGATGAGGTTGTGTCTGACGTTGTCTGCAGTTAGTTATTGGTTTGATTAATGGTTTATAGTCTTATAATGTCTGTTTGTATCGATTACTAATGGTAGTCGATCAGGCTGATTATCAACTAGGCCTAATTATTAGTTTTGTCTTCATATAATGTAATTATCACTTATTGCATCATTGATCTTGGTGCCTACATTTTGGCTGCGATGCCTCAATAAATCTGCATTTAGCAAAGGCCAAAGTGGCCCTGCATGCAATGACGTGACATAATGACTTAATTCGAGGCCTGTTTGCTGACTCACTGAGCTTCCAAACCTGCCTACCACTGGGCTGCTTTTACCTTTCATTTAAACCACACGGGAGGACTTTTTTACTAACAGGACACACCTGCAGGAACAGTTGCGGGGGGCCGGTTAGTTACAGGCTTCACGCACTCACGTTCACACCTGGGAGCTGCCAAGAATGACCACGCTCTTGTACTTTTGGCCACTGAGAAGTTCAATTAGAGCAGTCGGGGGTTAAGTGCCTCGTTTAATGGCACATCAACAGCAGCGATTGAAGGCAGGAAAACACAATTTATTTATTTTCCCTCTCATTATATACTCAGTGGGAGGTTTAAGCCAATGACCTTCATGTTACAGCCCCTCTCCCTTCACCTTCAAGCCAACTTTCAGTCTCTCTCTTACCTTCCTCCTTCTCTTTTCTTGTCTTTTCTCACACACATACACACACACGCTGCATCCCCCAACAACTATACTTCAAAAGGCTGTATTGCTGCAGTTATTGGTTCCTGTGTTTTGGTTGCTGTGCCCTGAGAGATTTAAAAGCAAAAGAACCAGTTGTGTTTTTATCAAAGCTTCTTCAGTCTGTCTGTCAGTCAGCGAGGTCTACAGAGTCAGTACCAGAGAGAGAATTCAGCTAAGAGAAAGATGTACATCCCTAACTTTGCACCGAGCATCACACCAAAATAAAACAAAAAATCCAATCTTAAAGGATATTCTCTCTTTTTTCTTTTAAAAACTAGGAATCTATTTTTCTGGCATCCCACTGAGTGCTAGACGTGATACAGCTACATACAGCCTGGCATTTCGCCTTTTTTTTTGGCTTTCCATAGCCCAGTTTTTAGCCCAAGCAGAAAATACATTATTACATATTTCAACAATGCTTGATCATCTGTTAGAATAAAAATGATATACCAGAGAATGCTGCATGTTTGGTGCAAAGACTTCAACTGACCTCATGAATACTCTACTTTTAAATGTGCACTGTGTAACCTTTGAAAAGGGTAATTAACATAAAATTGCTTAGGGTGAAACCAGCCATCAATCCAGTGGTTGGCAGTGTTTCTACTCCATACTTACACAAAACATGATCTGACAGAGCAGCCCTGAGAGCAGAAACAAGCTTCAAAAACCTCTATTTGTGTCACTTTATAATCTACTACATGCTGACTACAACATCCTCGGACAGTTTATATATGACGCAAGTGAACCATGTCCAGTCTTAACTCAAACAACCATTAAACATCCATTTCAAACAGCTTAAAAGAAACTCACAGGAAGCAAAATGCAACATTTATCAAAGGCTGTGGTTTAACAGTATCTCATTTTCACACCAGCTGAGGATACGTCTCTATCTCAACATGGAAACTTTAAAAAAATATAAAAATACATTTTTTATGTGTTTTATGGAGTTTTTCATGTTGTAGCCTAAAGGATTACAGTGGAAACCTCTCATGTGATCACATATGTCCGTCTACTATAACTTGATCACTGTCTTTATTTCTCATGTAGATTACCATCTAACCGACATTTGCTTATTTATTACACGGGCAGCATTTACTCTAAGACTACCCTTATAAATGATTTATAAATCATGCATAATTAGGTTATTAATTGGGTTGCAAACACTCTATAGTAATAATTACAATAATCAATAAGCTGTTACAATACATTAGACAAAAAGGGCATAAGTCTCAGATGTCATTGATTACTGGACTTACTTTGTCTTCTCCATCAGCAGCATTTATACAGGGTTCCTTCACCTTTTCAAGCTAAATTCAAGCACTTTTCAAGTATTTTCAAGCTTTTCCAGCATCTTACAGCTGTGGTGAATCAGGCCTACATATTTATATACATACTGTATATAAATATAAATATATATATGTATATTGTATATATTTTATGTATAATATATATATATAGTATCTATGAGTATATACTGTATACTCAAAATGATTATTTCTTTTCTTCATCACATTAAATCAAATGTTATAAACCACTGCTATAAACACCCAGAATCATGTTTAATGAGAGAATCCTACAGAAATAAATTAAAGAAAACACATCAAAGTTTAATATTTCTAAATATGGGATATTTTAAGGCTCCAGCAGTGTCGTCTTCGTTTTGTGCAAAAGGGAAAAGCATTTAGATTATCTTATTATTTCTTTATCTAAAATGCAAACTATTTAGTCAGATAGAGATTTATTAAGGAAGTAATGAAATTACAGTTTCAAGCACTTTATCCAAAATCCAAGCACTTTTCAAACTGAAAACAATATCTTAAAATGATCATGTTCAGCACCCCTCAGAACCCTGTCAGCTTCATCAGATATTTGTTATAAAGTTAGTGGCATTTAACCACCATCAGCTTATCTCAGTAGTAAAAAAAAAAAAGCTTATTTGGCATCAAATTAACCATATTAAATTACCAGATTCATACACTGAGGCTTTGGCAGTTTTGTTTACCTTGATATCTTCAGCATGCACCATTTTACACTTTATAATTACTTTATAACTGTTTATTAATGATTTATAAAGTCTTTGCAACCTAATTGATAATATAATAACTAATTAGAAGCCATTTTTTAATCTTTCGAGGGCAGTCTCATAGTAATGTGGTACTATGAATGAAAGCAACAACTTCACTACTGACTGAATTATACTGATTGCTTCAATATACAGTACAGCTGTTTCAAATGTAATCATGGTACTGGAGAATTTAATAACACTATAACACAGAAGGCCTGATAGTATTGTATAGCTTACTGTAGTGTCACTGCTGCCTCTTGTCAGCTCGTTTTTGGCAGTTTGTCATAAGCTCTGAGGAGATTATATTTGTTTTTCATTGAGAGAAAATGACTTTCTTTTTAATGATTTCAGTGTTCACAGCAAACGCAGGCAGCAGCAGAGGCAGACGGATTACCACAAGGTAAAGTATCATGGCAGTAAAATTTAAAAAAAATTAAATTACCATTGATTTATTTTATTTTTTTATTATATGTTGTCATGTATGAAAAGACCCAAAATTAGACTGTTCTTGTGACAGAGATTGCTCCAAAATTACATTAATGCAAAATAAAAAACAATAGAGTGTTCAATAGAGTGAATTATAGAATATAAAGTGTATAAGGAGTAAATGCAAAACAACGGTGCCTAATAAAATGACAAAAAAAGTAACAAAATAAGCTAAGATAAACTAAAATAGAAATGTGTAATTGTCAAGTAGTTAGCAAGTAATGAAACAAAATATTGCAAACAGATCACTGTGTCTGTGATCATTATAAGTGGTTTCCACTGTGCATTTGAAACGTGAGCTGTATTTCAGGTGGAGCGACTTTCTTAATGCCAAGTCTGCCTATGGAAGTCTGACCTAATTGCTAACGTGCCAGGACATCTGAAAGAAGTGTAGGTTGAGAAGCATTAACCATTATCCCAACATTCAAAGGTGGCTGAGAGGAGGGATTACAGCTCCCTAATCTCCAAAACACAAACACTGTGTGGAGCCAAAAAAGCAGGAGTATGATTTCTATGTGTCTATGCTTGTGTGTGTGTGTGTTGTGTGTTGTGTGTGTGTGTTTGAACCTGCATGCGCCTGTGTGCGTGTCAGGGTTGCTCACCTTGTCAGCCATAATCATGGAAGAGCCTCCGTGGACTCCCAGGACTGGAAGTTGCGTCTGAACGGGAGAGGAAGTCAAGGATCTGGGCGATGGCCTCCTGATCGGTGCCGTCGGCAAACACGATGCCGTGGAGACGAGTGCGAGTCAGGAGCTCACACACCTTGGGACACAATAAAACAAACTCAGGTGTCAAACAAAGACTCAAACAAGTGTGTGTGTGTGTGTGTGTGATACCAGTGAATGTACACAACATTTCTCACCTGTGTAATGACAGACTTTGGGTCAGTCTGGTTGATCCTCAGTATTACCACGGAGACGTCGAGGGCATCGTCAGGGCGCCGAGGCGGACGGAGCTCCTGATCGGAAATGTGGCGCGTCTGGCCCATGACCACACCCACACTGAGCCCTGGAGGCTTCTGGGACGCCACAGGCACCATCATCTGGGAGAGTAGGAGCAACATCCAGCCCACTACACCCATCATACCCTAAAAACACACAAACAGACCAGGGTTATCACAGTTTTGTATTTTCATATGCTTTTATTTCTATTAAAACCTTATTTTTGCTTTCACTTACGTTCAGTTTCAGCTAGTTTCCAGAGTTTGCTTAGTTTTTATTAGTCTGTTTCAGTTTTAATTATTTTTAGCTGAAATTATCATCTATTAATCAATTATTACTTGATTATTAAATTAATCACCAACTATTTTAATAATTGATTTATTGGCTTGAGTCATTTAAAAAAAAAGTCAAAATTCTCTGATTCCAGCTTCTTAACTGTGAATATTTTCAGTTTTTTTAATTCCTATTTATTAAAACAAAACATTTGAGGACTTTGGGTAACACTGATCGACATTTTTCACCATTTCCTGACATTTTATAGACCAAACAACTTTCTCAATTAATCAAGAAAATGATCAATGATTAATCAACAATGAAACTACCCTTTAGTTGCAGCCCTAGTTATTTTTCTCATAATATGGGGGGCATTTGTCCATATTTGTCTCTACATGACTGATTCAGTCATGTGGAGATCCAAGTTTCAATAAACATGTGCACCACTGCCTCCTCACGCTCGTGTCGTCTTGACAAATTTGACCAAATTGACAAAGAATAAAACTAAAGACATTACCTGTAAGTACACAATATCATCAATTCAGTTTGCGTTCCCTTTTACCTGTTAAAATGTAAACACAGGTTTGTTTCATCTGATTTAAAGGAGAATCTGACCAGGTGGCAGACATTAAGAATAACTACACAGAAATAACCCACCTTCTCATGAACGGTCTAGTTTGCTTATGTCGGTCGTACAGAGGCATCAGTAATAAACTGAGACTGTTTTAAAAACTCCTCGTAGTAGCTATAATAACCTATAATAGCTATAATAACTATAATAACCTTGACACGAACACCAAAAGTGAACCCAGAGCAGGGGTGGATCTGAGATTTTTTTTTTTTTATTTTTTTTTTTTTTTAAATCAGAGGTCACACAGGAGCCGAACTTTATCCAGTGGAGGCCCGGTATTATACTGGGAGTCTGGGGACTTCAGTTTTAGACACTTTAATTTTCTGCATTCGGGTGACCTTTTATGCATGTAAATAAACACAAACAGCAAAACAGCAAATCAACTTGGGGCAGAATTGTCTTTGAAAAGGCACAAAAACACAGACAACAATGTCATTTATTTGGGAAGACAAGTACAAGTCCCTCCAATCCCTACAGCCACTTCTACACTCTTGATGGCCTCATTTCACAGAACATTGGGAAGCTGGCGTCCATATTTACATTATTATATTTTATGGACATAACCACAGAGCTAGATAAAGCTATTTCACTTTATTTTATTGTAAACAATGAGAAGAACTCCCACACGCTGTCTCTTCTACTGGTAAAAATGAATTGATTACAAAGTTTTCGTCTGTCCAACCTTCATCAGGTACATGGGCAGCATCACACCCCTGTCCCTATCCCAACCAAACCTCTAGAATTTATCTTTTATCATTTAAATTTGACAAGAGGGAGAGGTGTTTTAATGTTACAGCAGCTTCGACTGGACTCTGACCTCGGGGATGATGAAGACACGACAGGGACAGGAGGCGCGAAGCAGTTGAGGAGTGAGTTTGTAACTTAACAAGTTAATTTGTAAATATACATCATCCATCGTATTGATAAGTCCCTGAGTATTTATTTTTTTGAAGCTGGAAGTTTTTCATTCCAGTGTTTTTAACAAAAACCTTTGAAGTAAACTGACAAATAAGTAGCCACAAAACCGACCTAACAGCAAATCAACTTCGGTGGAATAGTCTTTGAAAAAGCACAAAAACATAAAATTCAGGCGCAAGACAACGATAGGGGAGAATCACACCTATGGTGCGAGTCTTCTCCCGTTTCTACAGTCTTGATGGCTTCATTTCACTGAACGTTTGGAAGCCAGCGTTCATATTAATATTATAGTCTATGAACACGACACACAGATCTGAATAAATCTATTTCACTTTATTTTATTGAAGAGGATGAACTCCCCAGATCACACAGTCTCTGTTACTGCTGAAATATTTATTGATTACAAAGTTTTCATCTGTCAGACCTTCAGCAGGTATATGGACAGCATCACAACCTCTGCAATATTTTATATGGATGTTATCTTATAAATACAGTATTTATGAGATTATACATCCTCAATGAATTTTTAATGCCATTTAGGGGTAGATATATTGTATATTTAATGTGTGACGACATTGAAAATGTCTTGACAGAGACTGTTGTTGGAAATTACCTTCCCCTTTGACTTGTTCACAGAATGGATTAATGTCTGATAACTCTGAAATATTCAGTATGTATCAGGATGTTTACTTTTATCCCCATCTGAGAAACACTGAAAATTAAGAAGTATAAAGTAACTAAAGTTAAAAAAAACCTCTACTAATGGAGTTGTGACACTGTCAGAATTTGAAACCTCAATAGAATTCTGGTATTTAAAAAAACGATTCTTTCAATACCACAGAAAAAGTCAGAAAAAGGATTTTGTTTAACAATCTATTTTATTAACAACCTGCACAAAGTGCTGGTACTGAAAAAGTCAATGAACACTGTCTGGTTTTGCTGCAAGCCAAATTTCAGACAGGACAATAAAGACTGAACTGAACTAAAGTCTTGTTTGAGCACTTAGGTATGTCTTTTTAAAGCCTTGGTACTTTCGAACTATAATTAACAGATATTGTATAATTTTTTCTGGTCCTGAGTTCAAATCCCCACCTGGTTGGAGAGTTTGTGGCTGGGGAAGGGCCTGTCTGTGTGGAGTTTGCACATTCTCCTCGTGTTCACGTGGGTTCTTCGCAGGTACTCCGGCTTCCTCCCACAGTCCAAAAACATGCAAGTTAATTAGTGACTCTAAGTTGCCTGGAGGTGTGGATGTGAGCATGAATGGTTGTCTGTCTTGATGTGTCAGCCCTGTGATGAACTGGAGACTTGTCCAAGGGTGTGCCCCGCCTCTCACCCAATGTCAGCTGGAACAGGCTACAGGATGAATGGTTACGGACAATGAATGAATGATAACATGTTCATATATTCCTTTAAGCAACAACTACAACTTATTGCCAGTTTGAGCCATCAGGATAAAAAAAAAAGTCTTGTGTATTCTGAACATGTCTTCAAAAACGGTAAAACGATCCTCTGGGTTTCTCAAAGGCTGGCTTGTATTTACAATAATGGTGTACTTGGAATCTAATTACTAGTGCAAGTCTCAAGCACAAAACCAAAGATTATGATAAAATGATATGATCATGATAGCCACAAACTGGGGCTGGGAGTTAACTGCCCTCTTTCTGTCCTCCACTATTCAAAAAAATCACTTAATTCAGTTTCTAAGTGGGCGACCGTTCGGATACCACAGTTAAACCTAACTTTATTTTTGCAAAACCACTAATCTGGCTTCATGAGATGCCCTAAATCTCTCTTCCACTGTCTGCCTTTATTTGAACATAATCTATGCCTGTAGGCAATGTTCAAAGTAAAGTGCCAGCTATTAATGGATAAAATAACCCTGAAATAAATGTAATCTGATTTTACCCCAACCATGGGGGTATGAGGGGAAACATTCCAAACCGCTAAAGGCACACAAGTGTCTGAATCAATCAACAACATTCACCCGGATGAAAAACAGCAGTTATTTCAACTCTATATCCCGACCAAGTTCCAGTGTAATACAGAGGAGTTTAAGCTCCTGTTCACCGCTCAGCTTAGACTGTGCTACCTTTTCCTGTAATGTGAGCAGATCTAAGAGAAGCAGATGAGTAGAGGAAATGCAGTGTGAAATGCCTTAGGCTGAATGAGAGCTAATGAAACCATGATGCGAATGCTGCGTTGCATCTCAGCCAATTTTTTACACCACCACAGTCCAGCAGAGCTGAAAAACACCCCGGGAGGAAACATCACGTCCACAAAATTAACCTACTGTCTTTATATCTCTCCATCCTCCCCTCTCACAGTCCTTTAACTCTGCATCCACATCTGTTAATCATTTTATCTACCCATTTTCTCTTAATGTAGTTTTTTAAAAATGCTTTTACTTTTTCTAATTCTGCCAATCCGTCTTCTCCGGCTGCGTTAGTGTGTGTATCTGATCCATGTCATCTCACACCCGGTCTAATCAGGCCAGTTAGTCAAGTCAGTACTTTCCCAGCTTGCTCTCTCTGCCCTGGTGCCCACAGACTAGCCTGCAGCTCCAGCAGCACTTAGCATACGCCGCTAAATCACACACCGCTACACTCCTGTCCCAGGGAATTAGTGTCAGCTCCAACCAATGGGACAAGATTACACTAACTTTCCCTGGAGTTAGCATCAGAGCTAACATAACTAGGAGCCAGAGAGTGTGCTGTGCCACAGCTTCCAAAACGGTCAACGTAGCTGGAAAAACTTTGGGTCACTGAGTGTTCCCGCTGTCTTACAGGATTTGCATTTGTGCTTAAAATCATATCCGCTGACTCCTGTGATTAGCTTCCAAAAGAGATGTCATGAGGGGGTAGCTGTTTCCTACTGTGTTAGCATTTATGCTAATATTTCCACAAAACCTAAAAAAGCAAGATCTTAATAATGTAACAATATTCAGCGGCATATTTCTGTAGTATCCTGCCAAGACTAAAAAGGGTGCTCACACTCTGTAAAATATGTCTTTTAAAGGTAAGAGAGCACTCAATAGCTGATTCACTCCAATAAAATAGACTGAAAGGAGCTTTTGTTTGTGCTCATTTGAACGTTTTCTAAATTGTGCAAATTTGCCTCGAAGCAGTAAATTATTCTTGTCCAAAAATGTTTTTTTGTTTCCTCAGTTAAAGTTAATTCTCGATTTGTGAAAATGATGTCTCTGTCAAAGCTAGAAACAACACACCCGGTGCTCAAATATGAGCTGGCATTCAGAGGCCCCTCAAGCTGCTTCAGTGACAATGAATCAGAGGATGTCTTTGTGCACAGTGTAACACAACCCAGAGTGATCTTCCTCTGATATGAGCACATTTTTTGGTTCAACAATGTTAACCCTAACTCCTATTAAATAAAGCCCATGTGGGTGTAATTGCTTAAATCTATCAGTCCACAATTTCTTCGCCAATGAAGCAGCTCTACACAGTGTCTCTAGATGACAACTCAAATTAGGCTCGTGGTTATGTGGGCCTTGTTTCCCCAAAACATCTTAAAGTGATACTCCATCTGAAATATGTCCTTTTAATGGCCAACACTCAGCCTTTTGTGGGCTTGAAATGTGGCTGTTAAAAGTTTGTAGTGTCCTCACTGAGGGATGACTCTGTGAACAAATTCAGTTTCAATTAAAGAAAAAAAAGATTTTTTGTCTTGTAATGGTTAGAATTTTTTTCTCTATTTTCTCACCACCTGTGTTTAAAACTTAAATGTGGGTATTTATCCTCCATGCATGATTTATGAAAATGATTTTTTTTCTTTCTGTGTCATCTCATGTTTGTGTCTCATCAGCTTTGCCTGTTTAGGTTTATCTGGGTCATGTGACTGCTTCCCATTGGCTGGTGCTACTATGTGGTGTGGCTACACCTCAGTTTCTCTGTCAAAGATCTGAGGGTTGTACTACAAAGCCAGATTAATGGGTTAGCGAGACATGTTGAGCCTGAAGTCAGGGTTTTCAATATCACGAAGGGAAGGTGACTCTCTTTTCACCTGGCTTGATCGCCGTGGTAACTTATGCTGAACTCATAAACTGGAGTGGAGCAGATTATGCTCAGTGTTTTAGAATAATTCGTGTGTAAAAAGCGCTGCTCTTTTCGAATGATATATATTTTACAGCTGAGGAACGACGTTATTTATGGAAACCTATTGAGCTGTACATTACTGATGTCACTGAGCGAAGCCATGTAATTCAAGTACAGCAACTCAAACTATACATTGCGTCGCCATGGGAACCTCAGTTGGGGATGCGAGAAATAATTTTTTCAGCTCCTCATTATAAAAACCAGTTTCTCTGTCACGCAACAGGTCCATTTTATGCAGAGTCAAATGATGCACCAAAACCCTCTTTTTATGTGAAGAGTTTCTCAACTGGAGAAACATGTGCCCACGTTAAGCAGGACATGAACCTGCAAGCGGAGCTGCTGCTAGCACTTGCTAACGTTAGCCACACTGTGTGGCAGACTGGTGGCTAACGTCAGCTCTGGGTCGTTTACCTGCAGACACCGTGATCCTCTTCGGTCACTGAAGTTGAAGCATTTAGTGAGTTGTTATAATGTTGATGTGTACGGTTTGTATTGCACATTTAGTGTGCATAGCGCACATTTCAGCGGCATTTAAAGTACGATTTGACATTGTTGACTGTGATTAACGGCTTCAAATGGCTCTTAATACACACGGTATTTTTTTCTGACAGTGTTTAACATTATAAATTAAAAATTCTGCTCAAGTTTAACTGCTTTCTGACTGTTTTCTTAGTGTTAGAGTAGTCGACTCGTCTAAATTAAATTTTGCGTTTAATCAACAGGGAAATTAGTTGCAAGGAACATCCCTAATAACAACCAGTTTCTCTGTCACGCGATACAGTAGGTCCATTTTATGTAGAGTCAAATGATGCACTAAAAAACCCCTATCTTTGCGAACATGCACAGAGCCTGAAGAAGAAAACCTGTTGATAACTGTCCTTGTTATCTCTAAAGCCTGGCATGTTGGCATTTTAAACATTTAGCCACTTTAATAAAGGGTTTTTAATTTTTCCTTCCTCATTGTTACCATTTGTGCCTAATTGCCTTCCTGATTATACTAAATTAAAGGTCATTTTAGATGTAAATTCAGCTTAAAAATGTTAATTTTCTAACAGAAAAGTATGTCAATGCAGACAAACAAGGTGCCTACACTGGACCAGTTTGTTCATGTTAATCTTTGACCAATAACCTTGAAATAAAAAGTCATATAAACTTTAAAAAGCAGATGTCAAATTCAATTTGTCAATCAATGTTTTGTTGAAAACTTGTGCCAAGGTGAAATGATCCTGCTCCTGTTTCACAGGCAGAGAGAGAATCCTACTGAGCATGTGCAGAGTGAGTGTCATCACTCGAGCTTGTCATGGTTGGATTAACATTACTGCTGCACTGATGTGTATGCTGCATTTTACTGCTGTAGATGTTTAAGGTTGAGCTGATTCTAATTACTTTATATACTGTTGGGTAGTTTAATGTACAGCAATGCATCATACTGTATAAAATCATCATATTTGTAGTGTCTCTGCCCCCGGAGAACCATGTATCTCTAATAAGTTCAACTTTTAACAGTGTCAGAAAAACAGCCTCATTTTCCAATAATTCAAGAGAGTTTTTAAATAGTTTATTTATCTTAAAAAATAGGAGAATTTTCTGAACACTTGAACAAACTCTTCATGTTTCAGTTTATCACAAACACTCACAATCAACACATGTGGAGATACATGGTTTTTCCTGAACAGGAAGGGTATAAGGGTATATAAAACTATAATCTGAAAAGTGATAGTAGCTAAAGCTGTCAGACAAATGCAGTGGAGTACATAAAAAAAGGAAATACCCAGTTATAGTACCTCCAATTTGTACTTAATACACTATTTGAGTAAATGTACTTAGTTACAAGCCACCACTGGTATCTCTTTTAGACTATATTTGAAACATCCATCATTAAAGGCCTTTTATATTTGCGAGGTGCTTCCAAAATCTTAATTTGTGATTACCGCTAACTAATCTGATACTGCTGTGTCTAGCACTGTTGTTTCATATTAAATTTGGTCTAATTTGTTTTCCTGTTTTATTACATTTCCCAGCTAATTATGTGCAATTTTCCCGCTAATGATCTCAGTGTAAAATTGACGGGTGTTTGGTGTAATCTGAGGAGCTGAACATTGAATTATACAGTTGTATCTTTGGATGCTGGTGGAATCATTAAAAGAAAAAAACAAAAACAACACAACAACAACAACAATAATAAAACAATGGCCAGCAATAAATGCAACTGAGTGTTGAGCTTCTAGAGGGTTCAGCTAAAGTGAAAATGTATTTTTATACAAACTGTTCAATAACAAGTCAGTTGTCAGTTCCTCTTCATCATCCTGTGTGTATCACCTTGTGGTGCCCTTGCCACAACAATGTTATTATGGTACCTGAGAAATGTGTTGTTGAACCGAAAACGTTTTGTAAAACATGTTCGGTGATGACAAAACAAGTTATCACTACTAAACAAGTTATTTTATTATTATTGTAGGTTGCTTAAGGGCACAATTCTCAAGTAAGAGAAAAAAAACATTAAAGGGATAGTTCTGATTTTATCTCCAATAGATGGCTGGTGGCATGCTCCCGGGTTGGGGGAAACAGGAAGAGTTGTGGTCTAGGAAGCTAAGCGATGTACTGCTGTGGACAGGGTCAGCAACAGAACATATTTTAGTCCACACACAAAAAAAACTGCCCAAATAAAAAAACAATATCAGTTTGAGTGTGAGCTATATTTTGAATATTTTAAGTGCTTTACCTTACCATCAGACACCTTATTTTTTATTCCCAAGACTGTTCCGCCTACTCCAGCCCAACTGTGTCATGATTGGCTAATATTATATCACTGAGCTGTGATTGGCTATTTCTTGTTGCCCATGTGCCTGTGTGATTATAAGGGGAGCCTTTGTAATGTTGGAAGGGGTCTATCTTAACCATAAATCATGATCTTTTTGTAAACCCGCCCAAATAATTTTTTGCCTAAATCTAAACAATCTGTGAGTGAAATATTTTTTACATTGACATTTAGCCTCACATGGGACACAAAGCCCAGCCTCCTGGGTGAGAGTGGTGTGTTTGATACATTAATCCAGTACAACCTCTTCTCTCAGCTGTCTACATTCACACTCACAGCCAATCACAGCACAGTAGGGCGGGGATAGGGAGAAGAGTTTGGGGGAAAAAAATAAAAGCCTTTTCCAATGAGAAATTGAGCTTATATATGCAAAAAAAATTGCTCTCTCCAAAGCCACCAGACTCCATTGGTGGAACAGTAATTTTTCCTCACAAACATGGGAGCTTTTTTGGGTTATTTTGAGACTATGATGAATCCCAACCAATTTTTAAAACACTAAAGTCACAAAATAACACAAACAAACAAGAAAAAGACTTGAAGCAAGCGCCAGAACAGCAACTTCCATGTTTTTGAGGTTAAATTACTGTTTTTGCCAATGGAGTCTGGAGGGAGTATATTGCATATGATAATATTCTAAATATAGTGAAGTAAATATAATACATTTTACTGCTGACCCTGTCCAAAGCAGTAATTGCTTAACTTCCATGCTGGTACTTCTCTCTGCTTCTCAAACTGGGAGCATGCTGACTGCCATCAAGTGTAGATAATACACTGACATCAATAAATACCTCATACAACCCCACTTAAAAAAATAGAACTATCCCTTTAACACTAAACCTACAAACTTATTGCATCATAACAGATAACATTTGGCTATAAGCTGAGGGTGAATAACATACAGTAGAACATCATATCATCATTACTTTTGTTTACTGAAGTATGATACAAAAAGCAGCTGCCACCCTTAAAAATGTCTTGCCACCCAATTTTCTACCACAGTTTCTACTCTCATTTTCAATTTGGTTTGTTAATCCCCATAATACCCAGTTCCAAACTCTGAGTGTCAGGGCCAGATTTATGTACATATTTGCGCTCACAATCTGCATGAAATTAGCGTCTGATTTACTAAAGCAGAAGCTAATTATCAGTAACTGGGACTGTCTTTTAGGTGCAGTCTGCATATAAACAAGATCTCCAAAGATGCAGTTCAGTGGTGAAATGGGGGTTTGCGATGGGGGTAATAAATCCTGAAAGAAATCAAGCCCAGAAAAAGAAATCAAATGTAGTCGTGGTGAAATTATAATTCCCATTAAATGAAACTGTAACTTTCCAAACCATTTACTAAGTTCCCCATTAAACTGCAACTGAGAAAATAATTTGGGCATCTATTACTATAAAATAATCTTAAAGTTTGCAAAACCAATGCAGTAGGAGTCATTAAAAGTGTAAAATGTTTTTCTAAAAAATAAACACCATCTTAATTATGTGTCAAGCATGCAATCACCAGAATGCATTAGCCTAGAGGACAAGTCAAGTTCAAGTTCAGGTTAAATGACCACAAAGCCACAGCTCTCCATCCCATCGTTGTTTATCATGGAAAAAAAAAAACTGTGCAATATTGTGTTTCTTTATTATTACTGCACTACTTTTCTTTCTAAGAAGCTGTCACTCTAATTTCTAAATAATTCCCTGTAGCTCTCCTACACATGTTTCTGCTGTCATGGTGATTTCTGCAGAATGTAGGATTATTCATTTTTGTCTCCTCCACCACAACCTTCCTTTAATATACCATTACAAATCTGCACCTGCGACGTAGAGGCAAAGAACCTTCCTTGTAAAACTGACCCTCGAATGCTGGTTGAGCCTTGATAAATGTACCAGAATGTGCAGTCGACCACATTTATCAAATATCCCACCCCCCGTTATGTGTGCAATCCTCCTTTAAATGCTAAATGCATTTGCATGAAGAAGAGAGGCACACTTCAATGATCGCACGCAAGCTATGTCTCAGATGACAGGCAAGCTGCGCTTCCAGGCCGGTGCACCTGTTTGATAAATAACATGCACAAATAACATGCACATCGAGTTACTTTTATGTTGTCTAGTGCTGTCGCTTTTGTATTTGCCAAACAATCTAATTTGACAACATTGGCAGAGTTAGCAGTGTTGTCCTAAGTAACTAACAGCCAGTGCATAATGTGTGTTTGATGCTCATTCAAACACATAATCTGCAAGGGAATCACTGTATTTGTATCAGCAGGAAATATACAAATGGTAAATTTAGTTTTTTTTTTCTGTTTATGAAATGTTTTAAATGATTATATGAATTGTGATCAGAAAATTGGACTGTGTTTTGTTTTTCAGATACATTCAGAGATAACTGAGCCAGAGCTGCAACAATTAGTTGATTAATTTTATTAGTGTTGGACTAATAAATTAATTACTATTAACCAATTTCAGAATTGATTCATGGTTTTGAGTCTTTTCTTTTTTTCAAATATTCAAATTCTTTGATTTCATCTTCTCAATTGTCAATATTTTCCAATTTAGTCGTCTGTTTCAGTAAATTTAATATCTTTGGGTTGTGGACAAAACAAGATGTTTCCAGATGTCACGCTGAGCTTTGGAAACATTTGATCAACGTTTTCTCACCATTTTCTAACAATTTATGGAACGAGCAACTAATCAATTAATCAAGAAAATGACTGACAGATTAATTGATAATGAAAGTAATCATTAGTCGCTGCCCTCGTAGAGAGTGCATTAAAGGAATAAAAGAAAGTTGAGGAGGAAAGCCACGCTTTGCCCACTTGTAGTTTGGACTTCTTGTATCTTTTTAGAGGAGAGCAGTTCAGCGTTGTGTTTGTTGGCCACCCACCTTTATTGTTTCTTAGTTTTATTTGGCTGCATTAGTGCTGTGAGAAGTTGGCCAAGCTTGTCACATTACCGGGCAGTCTGTGCTACGTTGTGTCTCAGTTGGGTAAGAAAATTAAAACACACTGCAGATGGTGGTGTGACGTCTTCGAGGGCATGTTGGAAAATGTTTTAAAAGGTGTGGAATCTTCGGAGAAAACATTTTGCTTGCTTTCTGTGTTGTTTTTATTTTTGAAATTGGCAGTCGTTTGATCGGCATCCTTCAGCAAATGTCTTCACCAAAAGTTTATCAACATCTTGCCTGCTAACAAAAGAAAATAGCGCGGTGTCACCATTAGTTTATTACACCAGTGAGGTTGGACACAATGTGAGTACATACACACACACACATACTGTGGTGAGACCAGAAATACTAATGTGTGACTGATCGGAGCAGAGCTGCACAGACTCAGGGATGTCTGGGTCGTGCAGCAGTGGTGGCTGCCTGTGGTAAGCATGTCAGGAACGGTCTGGAGTCAGTAAACAGGTAAACCGTGCACTGAAAAAAAAAATCTGAGCAGATTTAAATGTAGGATAATAAAATCTGTGTTACTAACAAGAAAAAAATGTTTGTGCTTTTACATGAATATATCTAGTTTTAGTTAATCTGCATTTGTTCAAAGCCAAAGACATTGTGCATTTTTCCCTGTATTAGCCTGCCCTCCAGGATTCTGCAGGCTTCTTTTGGGATTGCTGTGGCCTAAAATGCATGATTTCCTGGCTGTTTTTCTAAAAACTTGAGATGCATGCTGCAGTGTTTTTAAGGCATTTTTTGCCTAAAAACACTGCAACATTTTTTAAGAGTATAATATATAACAATGTTGTGAAACGTGAGGTTAGATGTTGATGTTTTGGAGAGAAGGCTGACAAGTCAAACAAGTAAATATTAAAGGAAGGCACGGTCACACACACAACACATACACATTACACTCTACATCTACATTTAATGGGTTTAAATAATGTCTCTCACACTGACAGCTTAACATTCATCCAACTGTCATTTAGCATTTAATCACTTTTATCCGATAAAATTCATATTAAAAAGTCACTAGAAATATTGCGCTAGCAGCTGACATGTTCATATTCTTCGGTACTGAGCAGTTATTGCTCTGACGCTGCAATTATCAGCATCAGTAATAATCATCTTGTGACAATATGTAGATATCAAGTGATTTCTTTAACTTAATGTTTTAGTTTTTTTATGAGGGCAATGCATTGGATAGGTTTCAGTCATGGACTCCCCATAGCAGTCTTTTATCAAAGAAATTATGAGCACAGTGTGTGATTCGACGGACAGCTGGCTATTTGCCTATGGAGGTACTAAAACAGTTTACCCAAGCCTTAATTGACAGTCAGGTCAGTTAATGCTCAGCCAACTGGGGCAATAAATGTATCTGTGAGACTCCTAAAGCAGAATAAGGCAGCTAGAATTATCTTTAGGTGCACATATGACACCCAAGTGACTGAATTACACAGTAGTTTAGGACTGTCGGTGAACGACACCATTGACGGAAGTTTGTTAAAAGAGCATTCTCCTATCAGACCTGTCAGAGGTGGAATAAACTACCTGACACCACAAGGGAAACGTGTGAATAGTTAAAAAACAAATCTCAAGTTAATTTATGTGAGGAAATGGAAGGGTGATATATTTCACTGTAGAGTGGGGTTCCTGCTGGGTTCCGGATTTTAATCATTGTACTCAGTGCAAAGACTGTGCAATGTAGGGGGCTAATTGTCGGTTTTAAGAGTTATGATTGCACAAATATTGTTTGTTTCTGTTTGCAACCATGAATGCAAATGTGGATGAAAAGTCCAGTTGGGCTAAAAGAGATTCTAATAAAAAAAAAATTAAAAATCAAACAAATACTGTTTGTGCTTTTTTCTTTGAGAAAATGCTGCTATACAAACACACTGAGATCAGTGCAGGTATCTTTAACCTCAGTGCATTTGCAATTTGTGTATTTCAAGTAAACATTTTCAGTCAGTCATTTCAAGTCTACAGCTGTAGTTATGTATTAGATTTTTAGAATTTTAGTATATGTATAACAATTCTAGAGTTTTTCTTTCCAGATTTACTGAATTTTACTATGCGTCTTAAAGCTTCATAAAGCAACATATTTCTGAGATAAAATCACTTTGACTTGTTAATGTAACTCTGATGTGGCTGACCAACAGTCCCCCCTCTGAGCCTCTGCTTGTGGAGTACCACAAGGCAGTATCCTGGCCCCCTGCTCTTTTTGCTTCATTTATTCATGTCAATTACATTAAATCGGCCTGCCAAAGTCTTTTGTTTTGATATCCAAATGTTCCAGCCATCCTGGAGTTGTTAAATAAGAATAAGGGTGTGCATGTTGGGAAATGAGACCAAAGCCATCCTGCTTAGATCAAATACTAGGCTCAGGAAGGACTTGAACATAAAGATTTTTTGACAATAGTGGAAGAACCTAATAGGTATTTAGCGACTCAAAAAGGTCTGGTTCGTGCTCAAGGATGGCTGGTTTTTCACCAGCTGGAGACACAATTCACTAATTAGATTTTTGTAAACAGGATTAAGAAGACGTCATCTTCCTACATAGCAAGCTACCTAGCTACATTCACGAAAATAATAACAGAAAAATGGTTGAGATGGATGCAGCTCTAAAAGTTGTCATGAGTCAACTTACAGAAATAAAAACTCTTGAGTAGACATATTTGTTTGTAGACTGCAAATGACATTGGCGGGATGTCAATACAGTGAAGGACAAGATACTTCAAATCTTTAATGAATTACTTATTGAACACTACTCATAGAAAAAGTAATTATGTTGCTAATTACTCAGCAGCAAAAGTAATTCCTTGCATTACTCGTTACTTTGTTGTTCAGCACAGCACTGTCAAATGTGACTTTAAACAACTCCAAATCCTCCACACCCACAAAGAGACATCTTTTTTATTTAACGCGAGTAGAAAAGAAAACAAGACTGGTGGTTTAACAAGCAGGCAGCCCTACACTTTGGAGGGATTTATTGATCCAGTGTTATTTCCACTGTGCTGTTAATCCGTGTACTGGGCCCTCACAATAACCTTAAAAAACAAGCACAAAACACGCTGGTTAGAGTCGCCCTCAGGCCTGAAGCTCGGAGTCACGCTGCCAGGTGTCAGTTCTTACAGTCTGACAGGCCTCCAGTGGAGGACAAAGTATGTCATATTCAATTAAACAAAGGATTTAACATGGAAGAGCTCCCAGATACTTTTACAATGAGAGGGTTTGCGAAGACTACATAGTATGGACTAAAAGAATAACTTTTATGTTGATATTTGAATCTTAAACTATGACATACAACTGCTGCCTTTTTATGATGTGATTTATGTTATAGCTGTCATGAACTACGTCTGCTTCCTAAACAATATTACAATATATCATTTGTTCTTATGATTCAAATTTACTTTTTTCATCACTGTTTTCGAAAGTTTCTTAATTTCAGATATTAAGTGCATTATATGTAATTTCTTCAGCTAAGAATCTCTCACATTAAAACAATAACAAAACATGTAGTTTGATGACATTGTGGAGCAGTGTTAGATTATAGGATTTGTGGTTCTTCGATGTTACACAACTACCATTGCGGATGAAAATACCTGATGTGAGGTCCAGCAGAAATCATTAAGTTTTATTCACGTTGCATTTAGTCACGTTCGCCGACTTCCTTCCTCACTTTCTGATGTATTTCATGTTTCCCCGGAAGTTTTACTAGTGACTTGTAGGAAACACACTGTTACCTTGAATAAAATATGGATTTTTCTGGGTTTGACCATTGGTGGAAACAACCCAATAAAATAAAGGCTATAACAGCGGTCTAGCATTTTTTGACATGTTAATATGGAAATGTTACATATCATATGTTTAAAGCAGAAATATGCAAGACCCTAGCATTCAAAAGTGAGCAGTGCAGTCTAGGGTTGGGCGATTGGACACTATATCGTCTATTGACGATGGGCTGAATCCATCGCCGATCGCTTTTTTTGGATAATTTTTTGGGCAATATTTGCCATTTAATTTTGCTAATGTAATAGTTTGCAGAGTGACAGCCACTGCTCTGCACTGCGCTCTCATCCAGCGGTGTAGTAAACGCCCACTCAGCCAATCATGAGTGCGCAAAGCTGGGTGAGGAGTGAGAGGAAAACAGCCTGCAGAGTCAGACTCTTTACACTCTTTTCACGCGGTAAAGTGAAGATTTATTTTGACCAAACCAGAGTTGGTGATTGTTGGAAGAGTGGACAGACTAACAAAGACGGTTTTGGTGAGTTTTATGTGTTTTTCTTTCTGAACTAAGGTTGTTTTCCGAGGAGTTAACAAGCCAATTAAGGTCGTCTTAGTTCAGTAAAAGAGAGAAACTTGAATTCAGAAGGTGAACGATTTCTCTGTTTAAAATGGAAAAAGTGTGAGAACATGTAATTTCTAGACACTTTGTGAGTTTATTTTGTCTATTGGAAGTAGTGAACGTATGCAGTAGGCTTGGGCGAAATCGTATCGCGTGCGATTTATCGTCAAAAAAACTGTTACTGATGAAAATTTGCCACTTTGCGATAACGGCAATAAATGCCACTTGATGACGCATTTTTGTGTGCGACGCCCTCGCCAAAAAAAATCTGTTTAAACCCGAACAACTGTACAGCGCACTGTGTTTCGCACATAGGGGTGGGTACTGAAATTCTGTATTAAACGGCAGCATTATTAAAGACCAGAGTATTGGTAAGCGCCGACATTTGAATTTTTATGTAATTTATTATCACACGGCTGCAGCGTCTCTCCTCTCTGCATCAGTGCAGCGCCTCCATACGCACACGTACAGTACGCACACACACAGAGGAGGTCAGTGTGTTTCTCTAACCCTGTCTGTCTGATCTGTTGATTTTCTTCATCAGCAGGATGTTTTATAAAGCCAAAGAGCTAAAACCCAACTTGCATTTTGGGTTTTTTCCACATATAAATTCACCCGCGATTCAGTTTTCACAGCAGCAGAGAAGCTGCATGTGGAGGAGACTTGTTGTTAATGACGGAGTTTATTAAAACAATCGAAACTAACGTGATGCTGAATGACATCGACACCAACCAGGTGCACTTATAAGATTAAACAACTGTATAAGGAGGATTTTACATTAAACAGAAACTGTCAGAAACTGTCAGACCTTCTCAGAGCAGAGCGAACAGGTGAGGGAGGGGAGGAGAGCAGATTGATCATTAATCAGTCGGGATGTCTCCGTCCTCTCGGACTGATTAAAAAAATAAAAATGTCACACAAATAAAGTCTCTGTGTGTGAAACACTGCAGAGTGTAACATCATGATGTTCACAGACAGTTTGCTGTCATTAGTTTGACAGTCACAGAGAGGGTTGTGTCTAAAAGGGAACCCTAGACCCGCGAAAGATCGCACGAGTGTAACTGATTTAGAGTCAAAAACATGCACGTGCAATTGTAACATTATTTTATCGTCATTTTTATCGTTATCGGCTAAATGCCATAAATTATCGGGATAAAATTTTTTGCCAATATCGCCCATCCCTAGTATGCAGCATGCGTAACATAGTGAATTCACCGCTTGCGCACATCTCCCAGTTGAGGCCCGAGAGGACAGGAGGAGGTGGGAGGGGGGACGATGGTATCGCCAATCACCGATGGATGGGCTGATGATGATCACTTGGAAAATTGTAGCATATCACCCAACTCTAGTGCAATCCTAATTGAGAGCTGGAGCTACAGACCATATCATATATACAATATATAATACAATAATATACGATCTATGGTTGAAATAAGTTTTTACCCCTACCCCCTCCTCCTTAATCTCAAAGCTCAGGCAGGTTGCCTGCAGGCTGCAGAGTCACTGAACCTACATGAGTGCAAGACAAGTACAACATTATACTATGACTATAACAAGCAACGACGAGTCATTCAACGAGACGCTCTGAGTTGATCAGCTGTTTATAATCTTTGGGTACTTATGATTCGATTATGATTTAGAGGGCAACAATTCAATGATAAAACCATTGTCAATGCATCTTGATGCATCTCAGTTCATCAAAATCTTAAACTTTTAAGCCATGGCCGGTTGGATTCTATTTATCTGCAGCTCTCACATTTAGCCATCCTCACCAAAACTCAAGAAGTAGCCTGGTTTGTCTGGTTTGATTCAGAATCTATTTTTGACTGAATTAATAGGAAAAGGGGCACAATTTTCAATCTCTTGCTCCAGTTTCCCTGAAATTCAATATTAAACATAACTGACAATTAAATGGTCTGCAGCCTTTTTATTTTTAAAAAAGCTGCATTAATGAATGAATTAATCAATTTGAAAAAATCCTACAGTCCCCTGCCTGTATGACAATAAAAAAAAATGAGGCGGAGGTGAAGTGTTTCGCTGTGTGTGGTGGTGTTCACGTTATGCGTCCACAGTTGAAAGCAGCCTCTCTGCTGCACCGTTAGCCCTGAGGAAAGACCTCAGTGTCCAACATGTAGAGCAGGTAGAGAGTTTTTACAGTGAAACAGACCAAGTAGAGAGTTATTTTCTTCACCACAGAATTAATCTAAGTTGTTTAATGTCACTCAGCCACTCTCAGTTGTTACAGCTGATTGCTGCTCTGCTCTGTGAACTTCTTAAAGTCTCTGGGTGATGGAAAAAAAATTACACAAACTTTAAACATGATTGCAGCCGCTGCTTTTTGAGAAGATGAAGTACATTGATCTGTTAACTGCTGATAACTCTAACATGTGCGCACTGTAGATGGTCTGGGTGCTGCGCTGCCCTCACATCTGAGTTCCGCCCTTTTCGCTCCATCAGCTTCATGTTAATTGACATTTAGAAAATCAATTTTGAACAATCTTCCATGTCTGCATCGTGGGGGAACTCAATTAAAATAATGCTCAAACTAACCATTATAAACATCTACTCCTAAAAAAATATTAATGATTTCTTACAACTCACAAACAGATGCTTACTCATTTGGTGAACATTTTGCATTAATTTCAACTCTAATAAAAATCAAAAAACGAAAATCTACCAACGTTTTGGCCTTAAATGAACTTTTCAAAGGAGAACATGCTGACAGTAGCGTTGTTGTCGCAGAAGCCAGTATTTCAACACAGCATGTTTCCTTAATCTCTGATGACATTAATGGATTTTTATGATTTATTACAGTAAAAATATTACATATTTCTCATCTTAATGAAGTCTGGGGAACTATAAACAGGGACATCATACAGTATGTCCAGACCTCATCATTCCATCCCTGAAAAAGTTCTTCAAAACCAAAACAATCCAAAATTATCTGATATTGAATCAAATGGCTCCCTGCACTTTAGAAAACCTAATTTTACCTGTGTTTACTTTGAAGGCACAACAACAGTACCTTTAGATATGGACACATTTTCTTAGTAAGTGAGGAACAAATACAACATAGTACCTAATTATTCACAACCCTTTTTACCTCTAATACAACAGCTAACATAAAATAAAAACAATTGTTTCGATTCAGTGCAATTTCAGTGCATCCCCTCAGAATAATCTTATTACAGGTGCACTTTCACATCATATACTTAAATAAGCTTCTTCTGACCTGGGAGTACAGGGGGTTTATATTTTCCAGAGATTGCTGTGCATTTACTAAAGCACAGTGCGTATCATTATCCACCCACCCAGACATTGAATTGCAAAACACAAATGTTTGTTGTCTTGATTCGACAGCAGAATATGGTGGAAAGGTCTTGTTTGAAATATCACATTTTTATTTGTTTAACACTGATGTAAGTTCCGAGTGCCTTCCTGCTTGTCCTCGATAAAACCGCCTGCCTGCTAGACACAGTCTTTTAACAGCCCAACAGCCTTTTTCCACATCAAAATTTCAGCAATGCAGAGAAATGTGTGTACGTACATGTGTTAGGGGGATACACTTTTGGCCAATTCTGTCTCTTTTCTCTGCGTGCTTGGGGTACGTGTGGAACCAGGGGAACAGAAAATGTCCGCAAGAGTTCTGTCATTCATATTTCATTGGTAATAAATATGAATAAACAAGGACAATGCCAAACACCAGAAAGGACAGCCTCCTTTATTCATTGGGGGACTGCATTGTGTGTGTTTTTTTTGTAACGGTGTGTATGTGTGTGTCTGTTTGACTTTGAGGATATTTGTGTTTTTGTGCAGCAGAATATGAAGCAAGAGAAAGACACAGCCCCTGTGGAGGAGGCTAAAAGGCAAAAGGTGTTGGGGGGGCAAGAAAAGGGAAAAAAAAAGGGCATGAAAATAAAGTTATTATGAAGCAGTGCCAAGATGGAGAAGTGTAAAGTCTTTCAGGCAGCATAATTCTGACCTTGGAGAGATGGAAAGAGGTCATATTGTGAAATATCTTAATAGTACCATTATATTTTACATTAGAACTGCACCAAACTGCATATAGAATGTGAAGGTGGATTAATTATGAAGCCTAAGGTGTGAATGTTTGCATGTATAATAATTACATAACCTGATATGTATGTTTTATTCAAATCTTGAAATGTTAGGTGCAGCGACAAGGTGAATGAATATAAAACCAGATAGCGAATCATAACTGTTTGCACAAGCCTGGGTGATTTAATTGATTACATGACAAACTTACACAGTGACCCTCTTTTTATGTTAAATGTGTGGTTGATGTGCCATTGACCCCAAACTGCATGAACATCAGGGTTAGAAGAACACAGCACAGTAAGATGAGCTGAGACTGGGCCAACCTTATGAATATACGATGTGAATTTTCTTGCGTTCAATTATTGAGAGGACCTGAAACATTAAAATGACACAGGACGGTTGTAGACAATCATTGGTAAGCCTTGTTAAACAATCTGATGTAATGATGGAATAAATTCCCCTTTTAATTTTTAACCAAAAACTGAAGTTGTGCTCATTTTAATGCATGACAAGTGTGCCACTCTCCTGAACAATCAATTTTTGATGAGAGTGAAGACATTTATTAGTCCACCAAATGTCTTCTATTGCTATAATAAGTTCAGGAAATAAAAGTACGGATGTGACATTTTTCAAGCCAGACACACGTGCAGAATGACAAACCGCTAATAACTGCAGGTGAATTAAATTATGGACTTTTGATCTTTTTTTTGTGTATGGAAGATGGCTCAAGTATGGTAGCTTGTGTCAGTGACCTTATAGTTTCAAAATATGACCCTGTAGGTACCTCGAGCTTCAGTTTTGCATGTGCACGGCTCTGTGGTCAAGTTAGCCATAATAAATAGGCAACATCCATTTCAAAATAAGGGCACAAAAACTACTTGGTTAGGGTGAAGAAACAAAACTACTTGGTGAGGTTTAGAAAAAGATCATGGTTTGGGTTAAAATAATTATGGTAGTTAAATTAAGTTAACATAATAATGAAACTTACCAAAAGTAACATACACAAGTTGTATAAAATACTTTACGTATATTTAGGGTTGTGTACCAAAACACGGTGCAAACATGGCACCAGTACCTATACAACCAGTGCCTACTAGACCAAATCACAACGCAGATTATGGCGCCTCATTTTGGTCCCACATGCCCGAGCTGTTAATAGAAATATTTGCCCTCTGGTGTGGACGTGACAGACACATCAAACAAACATGCCTTGGTAACATTATGGCAACACTCTGTCTACACAGCTCTAGGTAGTGTTTCGCTAACTTGTAATTGCCGTAAACGTGGTTAAAATGCAGAGCTAAACGGTCTTAAGTGTGACTATTTCACTCGAAAGAATTTCAACACTGGGTGTGATGTGCAACAAATTAAAGACCATTATGTGTAAAGGGGGAAGCATCTGGCAACATGCTTAACTGCTTTTGTGACTCCATACCAGGCATATCAGCGGGCAGTGTGGGCGTCCCTGGTACCGGCAATGGTTCAAATAGATATAAAACACTAAATGCAATGTGTCATAATGACCTCTGATTTGTATCGATGATGGGGAGACCACTGATGATGCAGAACAGGTTGGGAAAAATGATCATGTTTCTGCTAAAGTTTTGAAGCTGGAGTTTGTAGAATACCAAGAATACCAACTCATCATTTATTTTTCTTATTTAAATTGAAGTGTTTTGTATTTCTTTATATATTTGAGTGAACTTTAAACTATTAACAGTTAATATATTGTTCAATGTAAAGTCAAAATTTACCATAGCAATGAAAAAAAGACATTTTTTAATGTGCACATTCTGTATTGGTTCAGGCACCGTTTGGACACCTGTATTGTTTTAGTACTGGTATTGGAAAAAACCCAAACAATATCAAACCCTAAATACATTACGTAATTTAAATACGTTACATAAGTTAAAGAGAAGTCAATGTTGACAGTTGGTGTCACATGGGGCACATACCCTGGACTAAGCCTTGTATTTGTTTGCCCCCTTCATCCAGCCCACCTCCTCCAGATGCACACTTTGTCGCTCTTTAGCGACCTCAATGTCACATCAAAAACACACTTGAGGGGCACCTTCAGAAATGGCGTTTGAGGGGTACCTATGGTCAAGCTGCTGTATTTGACATGCAGGGAGTGAGAACGGGCTGGTCATAACATGACATGGCAGCTGTCATTAACATGAAGAAATCTTTATGAATGTTTATGACTGTTGTTACTATGTGTGTAATTTTTAATGCAGAGTTTACAGTATTTGGAAATCCTAACTTTGCATTAGAAATGACATAACTGACTGCAGTCAACAGTCAATTACATTCATAAACATTCATAAAGACTCCTGCATGTTCAATAATGTTACTGCGTTACCAATCTAGCGAATTAAATTGCTGACAAACACTCAAAACACATTGGATGTAACTCATGTAAAAATCCAATATTGCCATAAAGCAGTTCATTGATTTTCATTATAACCCACAATAGCCTGACACAACGAGAGATATTCAAGCGATAGACATCACAGGATAAACATTACCGCAACATCTCAGTAGACAAAATGATATTATCTGGAGGTATTCACATCACCCACTCCTACCTCACAGAGAGGGGTAAAAGAGGTAAAATAAAATCATAATAATCATAAGACGAGCCGTCTCCCTCCCTAATTTTTCAGCTTTTAATCGACAGCAGAATTATGTATCTCATAAATTGTGAGACTGATGTGAAAACATATTAGGGGATTTACTACTGAGAAGTGGGGGCGAGCGTCCCTCATGCTCACAATGGTCATTAATTAAGACTTCAACAGGAAGTTTTAAAATCCATCACTGATGAAGCCTGTGAGAGACCTGGAAACACTCAATCATTGTTTCCATCTCATCACTGTTCTCTCGTGGTGACGCCACATTCTTTCATAATGATCCTGTCACGTTTAAATAAAGCTATTACATAAAGGAGATGTCTTGTTCTGTATATTTTAATGCGAACAGCCATTACTTGAACAGCCAGCAATTTTAGAGTTCAATATATGAAATATACTGTAAAATAATCTAGGTTGGCAGTCCAGGCGTACATTTGATAGCAGCTTTTCAAACGTCTCCAACATGGGATCTATCCTTGATCATGCATCTCTGG
Organism: Lutjanus argentimaculatus; assembly: GCA_034769285.1. Lineage (NCBI taxonomy): Eukaryota > Metazoa > Chordata > Actinopteri > Lutjaniformes > Lutjanidae > Lutjanus > Lutjanus argentimaculatus. Next base: position 1,222,670 of record JAWZSL010000026.1, on the reverse strand, counting down.
GCAGCCATGTCTGGTCAACATATGTTATTTGATGTGTTGCTCGTTGCTGTTAAAAACTGAACTTGGCAGGAGGAGACAGGGGCTTCAAATGTTCCCACATCACCAGATGCCCCGTCTGGCTCAGGCAGCACCTGTCGCCAGCGTGGAAGGCAGCATTATACCTGGAGTAATATATTTTGGATGATTTGCGGATGTTTTGGGAATATTTTTGGCCACTGCATCCTGCTGCCTGGCAGAGTTCTCAACAAGATCATGTAGAAAAAATGAATGGAAACTGACTACACGCCGACACACTAAATCATGGAGTGATCAAGGTCCTATTCATGTGGAAATCATGCATCATTTTATTTGATGATGCCTCAAAAGCTTGACTACATTTATGGCAAGATGCATCTGAGTTGCTCTGCTGTCAATTTGTTTTTAATATGCCACATAATCAGAAGAACAGACTCCACTCCACTATGTAATTTGTTGTTTTCACATTTGTCATTCTTCACAATCATTTATTATCATGTTGTGGGCATTTATTGGTATGCAAATATGTTTTATATAAGGACACCAACTACACATATTGCAGGTTTTTTGTTTACATATTTATCAAATCAGTGTGTGTGTCTCCAAGGTAGGCAGCAGATCCTCGAAAAATTGGTGCACTGGGGTGTGAGTATGAAAATCTACTTAAGTACCACTGTGCACCACTTAAATCAAGGCCTGGGCTTTATAAAATATGCACTTACTATCTTGCAGATACTGGTTGACTGCAATATATAATTAAAGTAATTATCATTTTTATATAGCCTTTTTTGAATCGCAGCATGCTCTGCTTCACAAGTAGATAAATAACACACAGAGAAATCAACAGCAGAATCAATAAAAGCAGAGTCTGTGCTCCAGGAAGTCTCCTAGGTGCTGTGTTTCTACAAATTGGAAACAAGAGAGAAACCTTTGACTGAGGCAACAACGCCGAGTTATAGCAGTCTAAGTGAGGAGAGATAAGGGCATGGATAATTTTAACCAAATCAATAATGGATAAAATAACTTAATTTTGAAGAAGCAATCCTAAACAGCTATTAATCAACTCCTCCAAAAACAGGGAATTCACATTTTATCATTCTCTCATGTTTGTGCATCTACCTGTAGATATATCCTTCTCTGTCTACATCTGTGGATAACATTAACCTCATCAAAATATTTTATTTTAAACCATATTTGCATTAAGCAGTAACAACACTCTCTCATCAGTATCATGTCAGTGACTGCGATGACAGGCTGACAGCAGGCTACAACACCAACAAAAAAGAGCCACAGATCAATGATGGCAAAATGTAGCTTGCTAGCTACTTTGTCTACAAGCATGAATGCATATACTGTGGGACGTTATGTTCAAATTTTCCAAGTGGCGACCATCAGCCCAGCAGCAAGCGATTGCCAATATATTCACCTGAAACGATAGCAATATAGTATATAGTTTGCTAAAATGTTTGGTAGCTTCACTTAAGTGCATAAAATCCACTTAAATGCAACCCAATATGAAAGCACGCCCTGGCTCATAAACAGCCTGTCAAGTCCCTTGATCATTAAGTGCTATGAGTGACACACAAACAGCCAATCATTTAACAGACAAACTCCAAGAACTTTCCCTCCCTGGCTCAGCCTATCATATCTCTTATAAGTGCTATGAGTGACACGCAATCAACCAATCATCAGGTGTCTCGTTCGGTTGCCTCAGATATTGGGAGGGAATGCTCGGAGTGGAAGCGCTACTCTTATGCGTCGAAAGGAGCCAGCTGAGGTCCAGGAGCTGGGCGGCTGGATGGATGCATGGATGGATGGCTGATTGGATGGATAAATACATGGATGAATGCATGGATGGACAACTATCAGAACAATAACTAAACTGTGCAGAAATACTGTCCAAACCAAGACTAGTGATACAACCAACTTACTCTCTTTAGCCTCTTCCACCCCTGGAGCGCATGACATGTCATCAGTCATGATCTATATGATCAATAATAACCGATATCAACCGATATGAAACTTCTATGAAAGGCTTGTGATAGACTTTTCAGCTATATCACCCAGGACTATACACTGGTCTATCCTGCATATACAAATAGTTCCTTCACCACACTTGTTTAAGTTGCAAATTGAACCAAGATCGACATCCAAACTAGTTGTGATATCACAAATTGTGCTTGTAAGCACACCCCTTAAAATCAGATTTTCAATAGGCACAGAGAAATTTCCCACTTTCAGCAGATGAATGAGAACACACTCTTCTAGTGTCAAACACTGCACATTCATCACTCTGCACAGTGAAGCTCAAACATCCAACTGTGGGAACGAGAAGAAAAAACTTTTTTTTTTTGAGTGGAGGTGGGACTTTGAGAAAGAAATAATCCCAATAATTTGAAAGGTCACCTTCATTAAGTCTGCTTCTTCAGGCTATCTTAAGCAAATTCTGCATAAGAAGCCACAGATGACCTCTTCCTTGGCCACGGGGAAAAAAGAAGTAGAACCCATACAGCAGCATGACTCCCATGTTGGCAAGTCCGCCTGCTCCATTGCATGATCACAGGATGGAGATAACATGACACTTAAAGACACATAGTATGTTTCCAATAAGCAATTATTAGTTAAGGTGAGTACATTTTTTCAAGAATTACAAGTAGCCTGAAATGACTCTTTGTATCATCACAATTCGATCCATTCGGACATTTGTAAAGTCAAGTCTAAGGAAGGAAGGACGAAAGATGCATGAGGAAACCTGCAAAGACTTTTACAGCGTATTCAGCCAGTAAGCAAGTTTCATGGGAATGAACAGGCTGCCATGTTGGAATACTATATTCAGATTTTCTGGATTCATAGCAAGAAATTGGACGAGGCCGGTTTTGGCCAAAATTTTACTTTTCACTTAATTTTACTTGTGTGTCTCTGTCTTGAGACGTCACTTGAAAAGTAAAGAGGCATTCCTCGATGCAGCTCCAACAACAACAAAAACATTCTTTCTTAAAAAAAAAACAAAAAAAAACCAGCCAATTTGAAAATCACTTGAAAACTTTGTGTCTGACTGCAGCAATGAGCAAGTTTTATGGTGTCTAATTAAGCTCAATGCTTCACGAAAAACTGTAATTGAAAACACAGAGTAGTGGTTTTCACTTCAGTCTGCCAACATTAAGCATGTGCTCATGAACAAAAGAAGTGTTTTTGGCCTGTAACTCTTGAATCCGTTTACAGGCTTTTCCCCCTGACATATAAAAGGAAACCTTCAATTGTTTGAGTCACTGTTGATACAAACACTCTTTCAAAAAGTCAATCAAGATTGTTTTTTTTTTTTGTTGGAAAATCTAATTCATTAAATGTGAATTTGAGGAAAGATAATGAAGCCATTTCACTCATGCTGAAGCGCACTGATTAAATTCCTTACAGACTTAACATCATTGGCACAGTTAGTACCGACTCCCTTCTTCGTAATGTGGCTGCTAGCTTATCAAGAGAATTACAATAACTATTCTTTTTACCCCTCTTTTGGAGACAGAACGATGGTGCTACAGCAGAATGTAATCATGCAGCTCCGTGGTACCATTGTTTAAAAAAAAAAAAAAACCTCTCTTTGCCTTATCTCCTCTGGTATGATAATCTCTGATTCATTGCAAAAATGCATTAATCATCTCAGTAACACATTGAGCTAATTCTGTGCGTACATATGTAATTTTTAATGGTATCAGTGAGACCTCCGCCACTCACAATGATTCCTGCTAGAGTCAAATAAAGGGGTGAAACAGCACTGATGCATTTATGTGGATGACCTGTTCCTCGTAGCCACGGAAAACTGAATCAAATTGGATTTAAAATGCTAAAGAATGTCTTAACTGGGACAGTGTTATATCAGTCTGAACCAAAATCTGGTGTCTGTAAAAGCATAAAATTGGAAATGGGTTTTGGGTGTTAAGTTGGCCATAATGACAGGACCAGGCTGACCGCACTTAGGCACTTCCTAAGCCTCTTTTTGAGCTCGGAAAAACCCTCAGACTGACAAAGTGTAAAAGCCATCATTTAAGGTAACAACTGAGCCTCCTAGGAAGCAGGAAATGTTCTCACTCTCAAAGCCACATGTTGTGCTTAATACTAATCAAGCTAATTCAAAAGCGCACTATTCAAATAGACACAGTAGGGGGTTACAATCCAAAATGAAACATCCGCCATCTTGAAAGCCTTAAGCTTTCAACTAAAAGATGAATGCTGACATCAAAGGAGAGCACATCTGTGTGTATCGCTTAACATTGACTACTGACCAGCAATAACAAGGCGGTATTATTTACTTTTTAGAGGGAGCATAGATGTTTTAAAGGAGCACTAGTCAATGCTTTTGTGTTAAAGGAAGAGTTCACCCCAAAATCAAAAATACATATTTCCCCCTGGCCTGTAAATGCTATCTATCCTTCATATTTTTAGTATAAGCTGCAGAGTTTTGAAGATATCAGCCGTACAGATGTCTGACTTCTCTCCAGTGTAACGGGACTGAATGGCGCTCGGCTTGTGGTGCTCAAAGCAGCAAAAGATACTCAAAACCAGTGTCTCTTTCCAAAAATCATGACCTGGTTGCTCAAGATAATTCACAGACCTCGTTGTGAACAGTTTCATCTAAGAACTGCTGCTCACAACAAGGTCTGTGGATTATTGTGAGCCACCAGGTCATGATTTTTGGAAAGAGACATTGCTGCTGAATCTTTCAAATGTTTTTTTTTTTTTGTTTTTTTTTTGTCGCTTTGAGCGACACAAGCCGGGTGTCATCTAGCTCCATTATATTGGAGAGAAGGCAGAAATCTCCACAGCTGATATCGCCAAAACTCGGCAACTAACGCCAAAACAATATAAATGGATAAATAGCACTGCAGGCCAGATAAACAATGTGTATTTTTGATTTTGGGCTGAATTGTTCCTTTAATAATCTATGTCAATATGCCAGTGAGATGTAATATCATTTAAAACTGTGCAATACCAATATTTTCTATGCAAACTGGTGTTAATTTAACTGCTGAGTCTGCTCCTGTTTTTTTTTTTTATTATTCCTTTATTTCCTCTTGTTTATATCTTCCTCTTGTATATATCTTTTATCTGATGCTTCTCGCTGTATCCCCTCTGCTACTGTAATACTTTTTATATCTAATATTATCTTATAATGGGTCATATCACAACTGTATATGTAATACTAAGGGTGGTGTTGTCATCCAACTCTGCAGCTCCTCTCAGCTCTATGGAGTGTTTCAGTCTTTCCATTCTCATCAGCCTCGTTTCCAGCTGCTATGGGCAGCTGTTTAAAGCGAGAAATATTGGGACTTACAGTCATTAGGAAGCTAGAGGCACATCTCAGGATAAATGCTAATGTAGCTCTTTGTCTACCGGATGCTTAAATAAGCAAGTGTTTGCTAACATGTTTGCCTCAGCAACTTTAGAAGGTGATAATAAGTCAGTGCTGTGTTTACAGCTTGTCATGCTGCCGTCAAGTGGCAAAAAATTCAATTAAGCAGCTTCAAGCAGGTGCTGTTCTCCTAAAATAAAGTAAAAAAACTAAACCAAAACCAAACTACAAAGTTACTCTGTGGCCACCAAATATCCCCTGTAGGTGGCCCCCTGTGGCTACGAAGTTTTATCCCCATGCTGCGAGGAGTCGCCAACACAATGTTACACTTCCACAAACATCAGATTCCTTTGTGCCTTTTAGTTCAACATTCTACAAAAACAGCAAACAGCACTGGTCGCCAGCTAGCTACCGATATGTCAGGACTACTGAAGTATGGGTTTACTCAGCCTACTTATACTGTGAGCAGGAAACTCAAAAGGTGGATGATGAAAAAACGAACCGGCAACGAAAATTTAGGAGTGAATGGAAGCAGGAGTTTAAGTGGCACATCTAAGGATGTGAAGTACTGCCGCCAGTTTCCTGAACTAGCCGAGAAACCTAGCTTGTTTTTCATCGGAAATACGATCCAGGAAACACCACATCACAATTCATGGGACAAGAGGACAACACAAGTGTCACAGTAAGGGAGAGCTGTGTTAAATGGTATTAAATTGTCTTTTCTGAATTGTTGTTACGTAAGTTTACATTTAGGCCACCAGTAATGTCCATTTTGCATGTCCATGAAATTTAGGGGCTTTGTGGCCCCTAAAAATTACCATCTATCCCTTTTTAAGAATACCAAATTTCCTTAAGCAAGCAGTTTTATTTTTTATCAGTAAAGAGCACCTAATCAACTTGAGGCTTTTAACGCCTGCGTGTTACAGTGCTTAGAGACGGTGGACAGGGACTAAAAGCCTCACAATACATTTGCTTCTCGAGTCAATAAGGGAAATTATCCTTATTATGGTTATTTTACCTCTCCACAGATATTTCTGTTCGTTCCTTTGCCAATTAAGACAGCTTTTACTTTTTACTGTGAAAATATGACTGCTACATTTGGTCAGTGCAGGTCACAAACTGCCAATACAGGTCACTAAAAGGCATGAATTACATAACATCCCTTTAACCTTTATCTCACTGTGTGTTGAGCAGATAATCTTATCAATAACAGCATTCTGCAAGGCCAAAAAAGATTTGTGTGAAAACAACTATTTTTATCTGAGTGTAGAGAACACTGGGTCTTCAAGGAAACATTCACGGAAACAAAACTGCTATTCTGCAATTTGATACACTGGAAAAAATTAACTAATACAACATAACTTCCTTATAACATTAATCCGAACACACTTACAAAGAATAAAAGGTCAAAACACCATTTTTATCAACCATCCAACTCGCAACAGTCTGTAACAGAGGCATTTAGGATGTGTAAGTATTTTGACAGATTAAAATAGAAACAAGAAATGCTGCTTTTAATTCAAGTTGTACAGGTGGCAATTTCTTGGTTACAGCTTTATTACGCTTGTCATGCCTCTAAATCTACCCTGAAACCACCTCTCAGCTGGGATCAAGATTAACCTGATTTTCAGCATCAAAACCATCTGCCTTTGAGTCATAAAAACACAGATACAAGTTTTTAAGATTGATAATAAAAAAAAGAAGAAAAAAGTAGGATTTGATTTCCAAAACTAAATCCAAGCCTGAGCGATGATGATAATTATTATTTTTCAGGTTTGAAAAACACAATTTTCAGATTTATTCCAATCCGATTACTTAAATCCTATCAGTAAAGTCTTGAAAAACTGGGCTGGAACTGGATAAGATTTATCTGGAATCTTGAGCAGACGGAAACACTTTAAAAACCATTAAAGTCACACTGATGCAGGTGTGTATTAGCTATTAGTCATAAGCCCCTTGAATGTCAAACTGCTAACTGAGGCAGTGTTAACTGTGATTTGCAAGCTGCAGGACTATAAGGCTGCAGCTACGTTTTTTTTTATCTTAATTATAAAGATGAAACAATTTTTTTCTGCAATTGAAAAGGTGAGAAGTTCACTGGTGATTATACAACAAGTAATTCTGATTGGTAAACTAGACATTTAGAGCACGACAGCTCACTGTGCTCATCATTAAACATATTACTCTACCCAGAACAGGTTTTTCTGATACTGATTCCAGTACCAGAAAATGTCTGTGAGGCTCATGTTGTCACAATACTGGAATTTCTCATTTTGGTACAACAGTTTGAAAAATATTGATACCATTCTTGATACCACAGGGGAAACTGACCTTGAGGTCATAAAACTTTTTTATTTTTATTGAAAGATAAATGAAACAAGACAATAAAATGGCAGAAGATATTCAACCGGAGCAAACAGGATGTGTCAGCTCGCTGTTGGAAAGAAGAGAGTGAAAAAGCGCAGCTGGTACTGGAGTATCGATATTCAGACAAAATTGTATTGAACGCATTTCAAATATTCAGTATCAATGTTTATTGATATACCAATATTTTTATTATACTATCTGATACAGCCTAAAATGCTGGTATTAGCATCAGCGATTACTGGCGAGTCTCTGCACTGATCCGATACCACGTGATTTATTAAACCCGAAAAAGGACCCTGCTACGTCCCAGCAGCGTCTCTTGTGCCATTTTTAACCTCCAGGATGGTGAAGTTAAGTTCCATGGCATTCATTCTCTGTATGTATTTGTTCACGTTTTATCAAGTGTTTAACCTGAGCCAAGATAAAAACGAGGATGATAGCAATCATATCACATACATGCAGCTTTCAAAAAAATTATATTTTTTACACACCGGTATCAGATCGATATTTGGTAACGGCCGATACTCAAAGTTCAGTTATCAGAATCATATTGGGAAAGAAAAAGTTGGTATTGGAACATTTTTAACCCAGAGAGAGGATGTTTTTGAAATGTTTTTATTCAAGAAAATAAAACAGGATCTACAGTGGGCCTGTACAGACAATGACCTCCTGTTAGGCTATTTCTTGCAGCTGTTAAAGTAGCACTTAAAGAATAATTAAATCATCTTTAATAAATATTAGGGGTGCAACGGATCAAAAAACTCATGGTTCGGATCGTATCACGGTTTTGAGTCACGGATCGGATCATTTTTCGGATCAGCAAAAAAGAAAAAAGTGGTGGGATTAGGGTCAAATTATTTTAAAAATGCACAGTATAATACACAACTACGCTCCGTAGTCTGGCTCAATGTCCCGCCTACAGCACATCTGATTGGTTAGAAGTTACGGGTAATCAATCAGCACAGACACACTGTGTCAAAGACAGGGCGAGACAGAGCAGGGAGGAGGAGCTGTGTAGAAGTTAAGACAGCTGATATCGCCAAAGTTTCAATAATTATCACAGTCTTATGACCTGTTTCTTTGACGACAGCATAGTTACATCAGTGAAAAAAGTCATGGTCTGGATTTCACTCAAGACGATGTGACGGCTTTTAAATCAGTCGCTCTTCGCAGAGACGCGCTGCACACAGCAGCATCTGTCCTGTCTTTTCACTGCAACTCTGCATTGAGATTTCGGGTATTATAACTTATACAAAAGTAACAGTGACAGTAAAACTATGATGCACACACATAGTCCGCGGATCACATGCACGCCGAACCGTGGAGGGCGATCCGTACGGCACACGGGTCAACTGCGATCCGTTGTTTTATTTACATTATTGGCACGACAGTGATGGTTAGAACCACGCCACTTGCAGAACAACTGCATAATAGAGTTGCACTGATTGATTGCTTATTAATAGGTCAATAAATTAATTGCTTTTAATCAGTTTGAGTCATTTTTTTATGAAAAAAAGGGCAAATTCTCAGTTTCAAGCGCCTAAATGTGAATATTTCTCAGTTTCTTCACTCTTTTATGACAGTAAACTGAATATCTTTGAGTTGTGGCCAAAACAAGACATTTGACGACATCATCTTGGGCTTTAGGAAACACTGATCAACATTTTTCTCCGTTTTCTTACATTTTATAGACCAAACAACTAACTGAGAAAATAATCAAAAATGAAAATATCATCATTTGCAGCCCTACTACGTATTATTCTGGAGACTTTTAGCTGCACATGTAGAAAGAGAAGATTTTTCATTAATCAAATTATGTAAAACACTGAACACTTGTGTTTTGAGGCATGAAAAGGTCAAATTTACAGAAGCAGAGCATCATCAGAAAACAGCAACCACTACCATCTTCACTCTACAAATATCGGTTCTAAAACCTGTATTAGTCAAACCCTACTTAATATCACTATGGCTCACTAACTCATTAAATGAGACCACCAACTGTGTTTTGATTAAATGATTAAACAGTGCACGTTCTTAAGAGGCTTTTGGGTTATTAACTTATGTCTGAGACTGCACTATCACACATCAATATACAGCAGATCAGCAGGGGTCAAATGACTCATTATCATATGTCACTCAGTCCTTTTCACTGGTAATTGCTAGGAACAGGGAAATGAAAACGCTCATTTTCATCCTCTCACGCTTCATGTGCGAGGCATTTGACCTGTGATTGTATGTTCAAAGACAGCAACTGTGGAGGCAGGGCATCCATTTTTCATTCTTCTAACAGCTGACAAGAAGAACTGTTAGATTTGTTTGCCACTGTGAGCTGTAACTAAATTTCGGTGGTGGGTGTTGTCAGGACAAGATTATCTAAGGCAACGCAGTGCAGGCACAGTAGTAGCAGGTTAAATTGACTTTAAAGAAAGCGCTCACTCAGCAGATGACAGCTACAGCTAAAGGCTACGTCAGACTTGGTGGCTGCACATGGTTTGGGCTGTTGACGTCCTAACCTAGAACCACACCACCGTGAACGTTGTTTTGAAAAACGCAGTTTGTCAACTTCAGCGGATAGTGAACGCCAACCAAAAATACCGTGCAGATAAGGGGATTATTTGCTGTAGCTCTTATCTCAGGATATGTCAATACCTCCTTCAGGACAAATACAGCTACAATGCAGGGCAGGAAGGTGCATATTCCACCCACAGGTTCTTTGGCTTTTCTCTTTTTTAAGCGTCTTTATAATTATTCTTCATAAGCTCTAGGTTGCAATCTTGTGTGTGTACTCCTACCTAAAATCCTCAAAATGTTCATGAGAAAGGGAGTGGAAAAAATGGAGAGGATAAGAGGATTCTTACTTCGTTTTATTCTAGTATTTGTGACTCAAATGGCTTTAACTGAGCTACACAAACAACATATCTAGCACTATGAAATAACCTGGAAGTTGAGCTGCGGCGCTTAGTAGATTAACTGATGAGTCAATTGAAAGAAAATTAGTTGTTGACAATCCATTAATTGTTTCATCTTTCAGGAAATAACGTCAAACATTTACTGGTTCCAGCTTCTTAAATGTGAGGATTTGCTGCTTTTCTTTATCATTTATAACAGTAAATGAAGAGTCTTTTGGATTTTGGAATATAGGTTGAACAAAAGAAGCGATCTGAAGACGCCACTTTGCTCTCTGAAATTGTGAATGCATATTTTTCACATTTTTTTGACACTTTATTGACTAAATGATTGATCTGGGTATAATACCTTTACAGTATCATTTGAAATAAGCCACTACCGAGTAATATCACAGCTTCTCGAGTGAAACGATACCTGCATTCAATCATTTTCGTATCCAGATGCAGGAAAAAATACCATTTGTGTAGTTTTGCTCACAGCGTTCCCTGATTTAATGCTTGATTAATGCAGCCACATACAGTCTGTGATGGTGAAGTCAAGTGAGGCGTATCTGATCGAGTTCGCAGTTCAACATGCCGAGATGTCACCAAAACTTGAGAAAAAGGATCAAACAAATTATTCAACTGGCATCGGGTACGAGCATTGGGACTGGTGTTGCAATTTTTTAAAGAATACCCAGCCAACCAGATGTTGAAAATAATCATTAGTTGCTGCCTACCTGAACGATATCAGACCAATATTCTATATGGATCAGTAATTATGGGTTAGGACTAGAGTGCGACCAATATATCAAATGACTGATATTATTCCCCAATATTGGCCTTTCACAACTATATAATCTATAGCAGTATTGGTATATATGTTGTCTGATATGAGCCAATATGAAAACATAATGCAGATTGTTTCATTTGTTAGCTTTATAGGCAGCATTTTATGTATATTTGACCCTTTTCTTAAAGCTACTACAAGGAGTTTTTAGAAGATTATGAAAAAGTCTCAAACTGATGTTTCTATGTGACCTTCGTAAACATACAAGAGCAGATCAGTCATTCCTGTAGTTATTCTTGATGGCTGCAACCAGGATTCTCATTGAAAACAGATTAAACCAGCCTGTGTTCACATTTTCGCAGCCAAATTTACAGTGAGTGGTATGTTACCCAGTTAAAATGAAGCATATTATATTTTGTTGGTTATGGCGGTAGAAACACGTTTGTCCACAGGGGCCTCCAAAACCAACCAACACAATATGAAAGTTACTTGTAGTAGCTTTAATTCAGGTTTAATCAGGTTTATTTGCAGTTATTTATAATTATTAAAAAATACCGGTGAAAGTTTACTGTTTCAGTGTCCTGATACAATTTTGTACAGAAAAGTTTATTGTTTATTGTTAAACTGTAAAATGTCACATATCACAAGTGTTGCAAGGGATCATTTATGAAGATCAGGCTAAGTGTTTAAAAACAAACAATTAACTACATTGATGATCGAAAGTAATTTTTTATGAAAATATGGCAGAAAATGCTGGATTCAGTCTGGGAGTTTTTATTATCATATTAAACTGAATATCTGGGTTTTGGACTGACAAAACAAGACATTTAAAGACATCTGGTCTTTGAGAAACTGAGAAGGATTGGATGGATTTTTCATTGTTTTCTGACCTTTAATTGACTTTGCAGCCCTAGATTAATTAAGTCCTAGATTGAACATAGCAATTAACTTTAGTCTTTGTTGTCATTTGATTACCACTGATAAATAAAACAATTTGTACAGGGCAAAGTAAAAATAGAACTTGGGCAAGAAGATTTCTGACCCACTTGCCCGACCAAGCAAGTGAAGAACTTAACATTTGAACCCTAATTGGAATCTTTTTACTGCCTCACATCTGTATCAGCTCCCAGGTCCAGTACTGGTTGGATCCTAGTTATGATCAAACACAATTTAAAGCTAAAACTATTTTTTGAAAAGCTATTCTTTGAGCCTTTGTCACAGTAACCGCACAATAAGAGTTGCAATACTTTCAGTAACACTAATGGTTCAAGAGAGGTAAGAAGTCTATGTATCTTTCATGAAAAGAAAGAGACTTATGCATGAATGCTCCCTGAACCTTCCCCCACTTGCAGGCATATGTAGATTTGGGGCTAATTTTGTGCTCCAGCTCTAAAAATGTCTTGCACACCACTAAAAACCAAAACACAGAGGCCAGGATGACACAGAGGAGTCTGACTCCTCACCTTTTACAAAAAACCTCCCTGAATACCCTCTTTTGAAACATATTTTTGCAATAAGCAGCAGAAAAACACCTTCAGGATCTTTCTTTTTTTTTTTTTTTATTGCCAGCGTAGGTACAAGAACTTAATGTTTGTGCGAATATCACCAGTTCCACTTAGGTGCCATCAAAAAAAATCTCAAGAGGGCCATCTTGTTAAAGGCAGCACAATAACATGTTGAGAACAGCACATTTAATGTGTGGGATTAAATAGCTTTAACTGCAGAGAAACACAACAACACAGCCTCACTTCTGACTACAATGACAGGCTGCTTCGAGACAATGAATCCTGAACTACAGTACCTGCTTTGCCAACAACAGAGACGGTTCAGTGAGCAGCTCAGTGAGATGCAGCTCGACACATAATTTCGACACTATGTCATGCTGGAACCAAAATGGGACTCAGAATATGGTATGCATCGCATCGCTGAGAATTTTTCATTTTCATGCGTTGCTGTTTGGCTTTGTTTCAGTAGTTGGTTAATAGCTAGACTGCGAGAGATGAGAATACAATGCCCAGCTGAGCAGGAAACAATCTCAGGAGTGATAACAACAAAAAGAAAGTGAATAGGAAAGTAGGCCTGCTATAAAACACGGTTAAGGTTTTAAAGGTGTTATGACATCACACCCAGAATTCAATGCAGCTGTGCACAAGATATTTATATTAATGAAGATAGCAACAGCTCTCGACATTCACTGCTCCCCACTCTATTGCGTTTATGCCCTACAGAGTTGATCTCCTTTTGTGTCATCCCACTATTCAAGAAAATAGGCTACTGCTGAGCACATCCTCAGTCTCTCTCCCCGGTTTCTCTACAACAACACCACCACGAGTCTGCACCGGCATGAATGATAATTTGCCCTGAATGATCATGAGAAATTTACACACATAAGCTACACACATTAAAAATTAGGGGCAACCGCTTTGCCACCAGGAATGATTAGTCTGATGGGGAATTATGGAAATGAGGGCCTTATATTCTGTCATGTCACACTCACATACTCAGATATGTTAGACTCTTACAGTTGCCCCCCCCCCCTCCACATGCAACATCTGTGTGTGTTTGAGCATGTGAGTGAGTGTGTGATGGCTTCCATGTCCCCTTAGAGGAGGAGAAGACACTTCGTGTGTCAGACTTGGCACGGGAAGCGGGAGGAAAACGGAAGAAAATGTGTTTCTACAACGTGACTGCATTCAAAGCCTGAAAACTGTAATTTGAGATATGAATTCATTACACGGCCTCTCTCATCAGTAGCCGCGGATAATGTGATGCAACAGCGCCGCTTAGTGGCCCGTCTGAGCCGCTTCGACAGACTCTTTCACCCCACCACCACCAACACCATCCCTTCTCCCCTCCTCCTCCTCCTCCTCCTCCTCCTCCTGATCGCCTCGGTCCCCTTCTTACCTTCGGTGTCACAAAGCTTGGCTGCTGCAGGTTTGCGGTCGCGGAGCTTTTGCGCCTTCTTCTGCGGAGTCCGTGCGATGAATGTTGAGCTGTGCTGCCGTGGTGCGAGGGCCCGTGCAGGCAGCCACCGTGACCTGTCCGCTTACTGGCATTTTGGTTCCTTCTCACAGCGTCAGTCAAACCAGAGGAAAAGTGTTCAAACTTGATCTGGAAAAGAAGAATTCAATAAACAGTTAAATAAATAACACAAAAAAAGGACATTGCACCCCTGAAAAGCGCAGACTTGTTGAATTTGACTCTTTCTATAGAAGGACGCGCTATAAACATTTATTACACAATGTCATTATATTCCGGGTGACTCATAAGCATTTTAACAGTTTGAATTTCATCAAATTGCAGCTCATTCCAAGTGGATGCGAGTGCGTGTGTGTTATGTAGCTATATAGTGTGTTTGTGTGCGGTTTTTTTTTGGGGGGGGGGGGGGCTGCTGAGACACGGCGGGCTTATTGGATGAAAAGCTTGCGTGACGAAAACACAAGTTAAATTCAAAGGTGAGGTGATGGTGCACGGTGAGGAAGGCAAAATAGTACACACACACTCTGTTTGTGTGTGTGTGTGTGTGTGTGTGTGTGTGTCAGAGAGAGAGGGGGAGAGAGGGAGCGTTAAAAACAGCCTGTGGCTCCTTTAGCGAATATTCCCCTCACGCTCCTCTCTCCGGTGCCGGGCTCCGTCTATGTAGGGCATGCAGCAGGTTGTGTGTCGGGAGCGGGGGGGGTTTGGGGTTTTGGGGGGGGGGGGGACTCGGCTCGGACGAACGCAAAGAAGAAGGAGCGGAGAGGAGAGAGGAGCACACAAACCAGTCACCACACCACCTACCCCGCCTCTGCTCCACTTCTTCTTTGGGAGAGAGTGAGTGTGCGGCAGATATTTAAACCCCTGCTCAATTTCCCGCGTCCCCCCCCCCCCCAGCTCCTGAGAGAGGAGCGAGTTAAAACCCCCCTCCCCCCAAAAAAAGCCCCACTAATTAAGCTCAAACTCACCCCATTCCCGTGACACATCTCTCCAGGCGGCCAGGTGGAGATGACATTGCAGCCTGTTACTCCATTCGGGTGCCCTCGGCAGGAGTGGGAATCACATACGACTCTCCTCCTCCGTCAAATTAATCCATCAATTTCTCCTTCTTCATCACCCCCCCTCCAAAGAAAAAAAAAAAACAACACACCACCACCACACGGATAAATCCACCTGTCTGCCCCTCCAACCACCACCACCACCACCACCAAACACCTCTCCACACGGTAGATAGGTAGTATTCCTCTCGGTGAAAGATGTCAAACACCGTCCATTCAGCGGCGCAGACGTGGGGAAAAAAAGCGGGAAAAAGCCTTTGATGTGCGGGGTTTCAGTTAGATTCTAGAATCCAAAATAACCGTTGGTTGGTTTGGAATCTCCAGCGGCAGCCCCGCGCGTTCCGCAGTGAGGGCTCGTGGACAGGTCCGCGCGCCTCCTCCTCCTCCTCCTCCTCTCCTCCTCCTCCTCGTCTTCTTCTTCTTCCTCTCCTGTCCTCCTCCTCCTCCTTCTCCTTCTCGCACCGATTCTTGGAGACTGAAGGGGGGGATTCCGTCACAAATAACATCAAACACACGCACACATATATTCACACACGCGCTCTCTCTTTTCTCACTCTCCTTCAAGCGCTCTCCGAGACGAGCCGCACTCCCCCCCCTCTCGAAAACCGCCCCGAAACAATTCGGAACAAGTTTATATGAAAAAAAAAAACAAAAAAAAAAACCGGGGCGAGTTATTTTTGTAGCTTTCTACGCCGCACGACAGAGGTGAAGCTCCGGCAGCCGACGGAGAGAAATAAGGAAGTCTTCTCCGGCAGTGTCTTTACCCCGCAGCCCGCCCGACCGCCCACGCTTCGCTGGCTGAAGGTACTCACACATCAGCCTAGTTAATTAAACATATGGGCAACGGGACTGAATGAGAGAGGGATGTGGTGGTGGTGGTGGTGGTGGAGGGGGGAGAGGTGGGTAGTAATGGTGGTGTGACTTGGGTGACTTCATCTTCCTCATTATAAAATATCAAAAAGATAGGTGGCGAGTTTAGAAGAGGGGTGCGCACTAGGGATATTTCGCCATGTCTGTCTACCCCGCCAAAAAAAAAAAAAAAAAAGAAGCGACTCCAACTTCGCAGCTCGTTAAAACTGACGTCTCTTGTCTCCTTGCTTGTCTCTTCTTCTCCCCCCCCCAAAAAAATGCACGAAGACGCAAGGGAGAGAGGTATGGCGCACACCGTCATTCGTCGGCTTCACCTGGTGCCACCTCGGCCAAACGAACCCACAGCACCCTCTCTATCTCTTTTCAGTGTGTGTGTTTCTCTCTCTATGCGTGTCTGTGTGTGGTGTGTGTGTGTGTGTGTGTGCTGTGACGACTGTCTCGGCGTCAAACAAGTCGCCACGTCGCGCCTCCGCTCCACTGCGCACAGATAAAACATTTCAATATCCGCTCAACTGCTGTAACCCAATCTATTGGTCCCCTTCAGACAGACAGACAGACGAGCCCCCCCCCCCCCCCCCATTCCACAAAATCTCAAAATTAAAAACACCGATATGTTCTAAATTAATGCAACCGACCAAACGTTTATTGCTGATGATGTGTCATGTTCCCTCGTCAGCGCCGGAGTTTGTTAAAAAGCTCCGGGTGAGATAAGGGAAAATGGAGCCAACGATAGTGAATTACACAGCCTCAATTAAACATAATTAGCAGATCAAAACTGCAGCACAGGGGGTCCTCGGGGAGCGCTGACAAACCCCCCCCACCACCACCACCACCTCTCTCTCTCTCTCTCCATCCTCTCTGCATCTCCCTCTGAGTGTTGCCTTGGAGTCCCACTGCAGACAGATGGTGTAGATACTGCATGGGGTCATGTTAGCAGGCCGGGGATCTACTAGGACTGGCTGTCATAAGCTGAGTTACACAAAAAGAAAAAAACACACACAGCATAGCTTAAGCAAACCAGAGGGCTTATTATTAAGGAACACTTCACTACCCTCCTCTTCCTCCTCCACCTCCTCCTCCTCTATCCCTAGAATAAAAATCTCCACCTGTTGAGGTCCTCTATCCTCCTCCGTCAGAGCCCGAGCCTCCGAGGCTTGGAATAAAAGAAACAGACGATTGCATAACGTGGACATAAAAGAGAGAGGGATACAGACCACAGGAAGAGTGTATGATGGTCTTCTTTTCTTTTGAGGAAAAATTCCTGGGGTTCCAAATATAATAGCTCTGCATTTCTTTCTTTCTTTCTGTCTTTCATAGCATCCCACTCAGCACCATCTCCTCCTGCTATTTGCCCATTAGAGAGGCGTCCTGTTGGGACAGGCCGGACCCAGGACACCCCTGGGAGCTGCAGAGGATGCTGTGCAGTGCCACTTTCAGTTTTAGTTTATTAACCAAAAATTAGCCCCAATGGACTATGGCTAAGCTTGTCTTATTCTATATTTAAACATTAAGCTGTTGCCAAGGAAATAAAATCATACGTTCTTCCGGGCCACCATAAATAAGCTTTTAAAAGCTGTTCTTTTCTTTAGCTGTAATCTCATTCAAGGCTATGCATGCCTGCAGACCTCCTTATAGTAATTTTCTGGGACATGACCTTTTGCAGGATTGTGCGTGCACACAGACTTGAGGATCTCTCTCTCTCATTTAGTATGCATCCACCCGGTGCACACCAGCACAACATTTGGGCAACACAGTGAGTCAGCTCTGCCCTGTCTGTGCACAGTTGTATGCCTGCTTGGGAGGGTTACACTAATTACCTGCTAAAAAATGTAGTCTGTAACCTAATCCAAGTATTGCAATATTAAACTAATGTAATTTTGGATACTTTGTTATTTTTGGATTACTTTAATACAAAATATGGTGACGTTATTTAGTCTAATACGTTTATGTTGTTTGTTGGGTTTATTAATTGTTGGTCCATCTATTCCTTCCTTTGTTATGCAAAAGAACATTTAGATGAAAGGTACTGATCACCCAAAAATGAAAATGCAGTCATTATGTACTCACCCTCATGCTGATTGAAGGCCGAGTTTAGTTTTTTTTAGTCCACAAAACACTTCTGGAGGTTCACAGGAAAATAGTGACCAGTTTTCAAACATAAGAAACAAACAGTATAAAATCATAAAATGCCTCCATACTGCTTGTCTGGGGTAATATAATAATATTATTTACACCATGTTTTTAGCCTGAATCTTCACTGTAGATCCTTAGCTTGGAGCCACGTTCACGTGCACATGCACACAGTCTGAACTGGTGTGTGTGTGGTGTGATGGTGTGCAAACGGCATGCAGGGATTTTAGAAGACTTGGATTACACCAGACAAGCAGTATGGAGGCATTTTATGTTGTTGTTTTTTTTTTCTAGTTGTTTTTTCAGTTTGAAAACTGGTCACCATTCTGCAACACTGTTTTCCTGTGAAACTCCAGCGGTGTTTTGTGGACTAACAAACTAAACCTGACCCTCATTCGGCATGAGGGTGAGTAGATAATGACTGAGGTTTATTCTGGGTGAGCTATCCCTTTAATAGCTGTAATTATATACGTTTAAAGTCGAGATGAAATGTAAAATGCTTTTATAACCCTTTTAGACCATGACCCCAGACATATTGTGCAACTATTTAAGAATATATGCCAAAAAAATACAAAGAATCCATTGCTCTCGTGGAAAATTCATTAATTTTTTTGTCATGCAGAACAAGGTTTGACTGGTACTTACATAGGCTGGAACTAACCAATTTCAACCAATCATATCACGACATCCACCTGTCAATCAGTCTTCAACTCTCAGCAGTGCAGAGCACGAGTGGAGAGGTGAAGTCACGGCACTTCCAGTGTGACCCATGAAATTAAACCTTTGTTGTTTGTAAATTTAAAACAATTTTACAAGTCAAAAAATGTTCAGTTTTTCCTAGTTTAGTTTTATGACACCTCTCAGTGAACTACATCTCTTGTCTCGCACAATATTCATCGCAGACATCAATCTCACTGACCCTTGTAACGTTATCTTTCCTGAAGTGTTTTATCCAGTCACTCCTGGTGCTTTCATCAGCCGTGAAGAGAAAAAATGAACCAGACCAGTTGTGCGACTACATCTCAGTGTGAAAATACAGACATAGCTTCAGCAGCTAGCATTATTTTTTAGAGGGAGAAAGTCATGACGTCATTTACGCGACTTCTGGGTGTGTAATCTTTCTAATTATGTATCTTGAGAGTCTTATACGTCGACAGTTTTACGACAAACTGCAACTGTCTTGACTTGTAGAATTATCTTTAAAATTGACAATCATGTGTGTAATTCACGGCCCAATTCAAAAGTGATCAAAAAGTAATTTCTCTCATTGTCTACAGTTGATATTTTTTCCAAAGTTATGTCACATGGTGGTCCACCAGAAGGGGCATGATTTCACCTCTTTATTCTTACTGTACAAAAGCACAACTTTTTAACTTGTACAAAACACAACATAATGACTTTATTCACTTCTGGTCTGGGGCTTGTGTTTTTACCCACTAACCATCCTGGTCACCAGCATCACTAACTAGAGCCCAACCAATGCCAGATATTTGCCGATACCAATATCAGCGAGTAAAAAAAACCAGATAGATATATTGCATGTAATACACATAATATAAAATGTATAGATGAACAGTTTTTTGCAATGATTCCTCAAAAGTGATTAACACTTGTAACAAAGATTTTTAATGGAGGCAGGATATTTTACAGTGTAAAAATAAACTTATTGTCCAAATGATAGAGCGCAGTGAAACAGCAAACTTTCATCAGTATTTTTAGTAATTATAAATCACTATAAATAAAAAAAACACAAGTAGATCAAAATATTTGGATATATCAAACCTGAATTAAGGATCAATTATACAGATACGCTGCCTGTAAAGCTAACAAATAACATATATTCCAGTACCAATATAAACAAATATAGCTGTGATAGGCCAATAATATCATGCAATCAATATATCAGTCAGGCTCTAATCACTACCTACAGTCCCAAAATATATTTCACTAGTAGGTAATATTAGTTGTAGTATTGACAGGTTGTACAGTGATAAGACAAAAATGGCCAGATTTCCACCCAGTGAAATAATTGTTTTCGCTATGAGATGATAATGAATTGTCAACTGTAAAATGAGTTACATTTCACTTGAGACCACAGTGGTGTTGTTACACTTGTGAAGTGTCATAATGTGTTCACACTGTGCATGATAGTATATCCTTCTTTATTTTAAAATGTATTTTAAAATTGTTATCTTGCTAATAGCCCCGATTTTTACAAAATGTACTTGTAGCCTGTTTTTTTTTTTTTTTTTATCTGACACTGAAAAATAATACAGTCATCTTTTTTTGGTATCCAAATTACATAACCCTGTTACATGTAATGCATTACCCCCCGAGCCTGGTTGTAGGTATTTGTGCAGTAGGGGAGGAGTCCACAGTGTTTTGAATTGTCTGAACATGCGTCCCTGTTATTATAACTGATTTATAACTGCTGGGCTCAGACGTCATGAATCTTTCATGGGCCAACAGCACATTGAACAGAAGTTACCCAGAGATGTGCAGTTGTCGTGCTGCAGAGACGGCGCCGGACACACACAAAACACACACACACAAACACACACACACAAGCACACATGCAAACACTCAGCTCAGGTTCAAATCTGGCTTCCAGCATCCAAACACTTGAACGACCAGCTGCCTTTACCTCTTCATTTTTGCTGTCTGATTAAATTTCACAAGGCTGTTGCTAATAGCCCATACCAGAGTGTGATTATAAAATATTCGAAAAACAAGGGAGACCCATTATCACTGTGTAGTGCGTCGACAGTCTGCTAACTATTTTGTTATTACTCTGTATAATTATTGAAGACAAAAGCTCATTCCACTAATGTTGTTTGGCTAATAGTCAAAGCCCAGTACTCCAATATTCCTGGAATGAATCAGAGGAAAGGAAACGGAGTCCAATTAAAGCAGCTCCAACTTAGAAAACAGCAGGCAGGCTCACAAACTGATAAATAAATAAATAAATAAATAAATAAATAAATAATAAATGAATATAGATAAATAAATTACAGGGAGAGAAAACGATTACACAAGGCCTCTGACAAATATGATGTGGGCAATTTTTGTATCCATGGTAACTGACTTTTTCAGAGTGTCACCACTTTTGTTTTGGCAGAGGCACAGCCCAGATACATATGGCTCATGTTCTGCAAACAGTGCCGGACTGCACAAGTGAAGTCCCCATTCATAAACCACTGGCCACGCTAACTGCTACAGGATGCCAGCCACTCATTCACAAAGTGACGTACACCGGCACCACTGATCACACCTACCCAGCAGCACACGCAGCCCTCCTGCTGCCAGCTCACTGCTGATGCAACTAATATGGAAATCCTTTAAAGCACACACGGCTAATTAGCTGCACAGCTAACTGAAACCCAGTCCATAAAAGCCTGTAACTGTCAACTTTGTTTAAAAATCTTTTTAGTAAAAAAACGCATTGTTTCCATGACAACAAGACCTGATGGCACACTTTGGGTTGCATTTCTATTATCAGTTTGTGTGTGTTTTTAAGAATAGCATGGTGAATTTTATGCTTTTTTACATTTTGAGGCAGTTAAACAAAGTCCTTAATCCTAATTGCCTGGTCACGCTCAAGGAAACTAAAAAAAAGTAGGGTCATTACATCACCAAGGAACATTGTATGCTCTGCTTGGTGCCAGTTCTATGAAGCCTGTGGGATATGCATGGAGAAACAGAATAAAACCATATATCAATCAAGGAATCAAGGTCATTTATTATCATCATTCAACACAGGGTTGTACAACAAATATTAGAATTGTTGTTCCTTCATATATAGAACTCAACTGTAAGGTTTCTGTTGTAAAATCCCATCAAATTCTAAATATACTTAGATCACTTAGAGCAGTGTTTCTCAAACCTTCTAAAAATATTGAGCTCTTCAAGTACCACCTAACTGGTTTGTGCCGTTTGGTGCTGCCAGGTTTAGTGAACACTATGAATGCTATGTGCATGATATTAACTATGTAGCAGGCTGATATTGAAACATTTCAGTGATCTCAAATTTTATGAACTTTCATTACAAATTTTGCAGTATTTTGACAGTATTATACAGAAGGACCTCGTGTAACACCAGAAGTACATGTGCCACAGTTTGAGAATACAGGACTAGGAGTATTAGTCATGATGTCATAACAATCTAAGGTAGACAGACTGTGAGCTATGCAATTGTGAAATTATGGTATATGTTCTTGTAGAAGCTACAGGTCCGTATATTAACCTTGTTTTAAGGAAAAACAGTTTTACTTATGATGTCATGTAGAAGTACTACAATACCTACAATCCTGAAGTGCAACAGCGACGTAGAGGGCTAGAACTAGAAAGATGGCGCCCACTCAGTCCACTGAGAGTTACTCACCTGGCGCATAAACCAAAAAAGTTTTCTAGCTTCCAGGTTTACTTCCTGGTTAAATGTCCCACTGAATAGTGTGCAATAGTGTAGCCCAACTTGCCCCCACCGCCAGTTCCCACTCAATTGCACATTGTGATGACGTCACGATTTTGAAATTGCTTTTTTCAGCTCAAGGAAAGTTTTACAAATATAGAAACTCCATGGATCAAAAGTTCATGATAGAAAGACGCATAACTGACCTTGTTGGCAGTTTGAAGCACCTCGTCAACAGTTTTATGTCTCTTTTATAATGGTGGCTTATGGGGAAAAATGCCTTTTGGGCCGTGAGGAATTTCTTTCTTTCTTTCTTTCTTTCTTTTATTTATTTTCCCAGTGGCCAGTCGCAATCCGCTAGTGGAATAAAATAAAACCATGCATAAATCTAAAGTTATTTACATATACACACCCAGGAAATTATTCAGTAGTGCATTTTGACTTGTATCACTGAAGTATAAAAAATGCCTTTGAAATAAATGAACACACTTCAGAGAATAATATACTGACTGATTTTTCCAAATGTGCACATTCATTTATTTGTCTCCAAACAGGACAACTGACTTTGCATCTGCCATAATATTCAGTAGAACTGGCACTAAAGTCTGAGCATCAAATGTTGGTTAGTGATGTCACGACCGTTCTTTCTTCTGTAGTTTCCTTGGTCACGCTCACATGGTCGGCTACCTCACAGGTGCTCCTGTAGCAGCACCTACTTCCCCAGTTTTTCAGACGCACTGGCATCCTCATACTGTACCAGCACACTAGGGCTTATCTGACAATCATCGGGGGTTTGATTGGCAGGCACACACAATAGAAATCCTCAAAAGTATGATTCACTGTAATGTTTCTA
This sequence comes from Lutjanus argentimaculatus, assembly GCA_034769285.1. Taxonomy (NCBI): domain Eukaryota; kingdom Metazoa; phylum Chordata; class Actinopteri; order Lutjaniformes; family Lutjanidae; genus Lutjanus; species Lutjanus argentimaculatus. Next base: position 1,198,971 of record JAWZSL010000026.1, on the reverse strand, counting down.
TGCAACTAGAAGTAAGCTGGTAAAGAAAGTAGGTGGGCTGGCTAATGACGTATGATGAGCCTACAAGACACATTTCTGTCTTTTATACAATGATCTTGACTCTTCTTCGTTCTTTTTTTTTTTTTCCTCCGTCTGAGGCACTGCCACAGCAAAGACATTGTAGCTACAGTACATGGCTTTATATAGACTCAGGAAATGAATCACTCCGTCAATAAATGGCAACAAAATAAACAGAAATGTATTCAGGGCTCTCTATCTGGAACAGAACGGTGTGATAGCTGGCATTTATCAAGTTATAGATATTCTCTCTCTCTCACTCTCTCTCTCGTCTGTCTTTTTTACTTTGTCTCCCTCCCTCTCCTGCACTCTCCGTCCCTCTCCCGCTCTCTCGCCCACAGAGAGTGGGTGACCTGGAATGAGCTCTCCTACAGACGCCAGCACTGCTTCCCACAGCCAGACAGGGGCAGTGCTGCATGTAGTGCCTGCTCAGGATCTCAGGCTCGAGCTTTAAGGCTGACTCTCGAGGGTCTACTCTGGCGGTATCATCACCCTATTCAAATTTATGGGCGCCTTTGAAAACCACTCATCTCAAAAATTGATAGGTGATTACTTTCTGTCACAGTGCTGATCACAGTGAAAAGTTCATGAGTCAGCAGCCAAATCAATTAGTCGAGAGTGATGCACTGCTGTGTCTTTTTCACTTGGCCACACCAGCAATTATCTTTAGCTTGAAAAGGTCAGTCAATAATTTAATAATTAATTGCGAGTAAGGATTTAGAAAGTTTTGAAGCTTTAGTGAGAACTCTCTTGGTGAAATTCAGCCGTCCTCATTTTCACAATAAAGACCAACCAGAATCATTTTTTAGCAGAAATAGATGAATTAATATTCAGATATGAAAATCTCTCCATTACCTTGATAAAGTAAGAGTACTTTAAATTAATCAGCACAGGAAAGTTTATGGATTTGAATAATTCATATTTTGAATAAATTTGGGGCCTAATAAAATCATATATATTACAGCAACTGAACCTTGTTAACTTAACTTCCCAAATGTTTACAGCTTCTGTGCAAAATGTCCCCCTATGCAGTGGGTTCAGCCAGCAGGCGATTTGTTAATTTTTAACAGGGGGGAGAAAACCGTCTATATAGCTATAGAGAATATTATAGATCCAAAACAAAACTGACAGAAAGGCAGGTACTCAGAAAAGTCACGTCTGCTACTTTAGCACCACGGACAGCATGGATTCATCAATACACAGCACAGTTAGGCTGCTGATGTTTCAGAGCCATGGTCAGGGTCATCGATTCTAACTTGAACAAACAGTCAGATAAAGGATCAATGAGTCAGGGAGACCAGACTAACATATTAACTGAACAACCCCTCTGTCCCTGCACTCTTTCTGCTAGCATGAGAGCAGATGGCAGGTTAACAAGGGAGATGGCAACCAACTCAAATCACCTGCTGGGTTCAGCCTGGGGTGGTTATCGTAAAAATTAATGAGACGAGGATGCATGAAAAGATAGTCGCAGCTGACCACACTCAAAGAAATAATTCAAAATATTATGAAACACGCTTGTTCACTTTTTGAAGCAAGTGCCAGCAGTCTGTTAGCTCAACACAAAGACTGGAAACAGGGAGAAACAGCTAGCCTGGCTGTGTCCAGTGATCATAAAAGCCGCCAACCCGCACTTCTAAAGCCACACAAAAATCAAACTGTGAAACCAACATGTTGCAATGTTTTTTTTATGTGCCGGACTAAACTCTTGTTTTGTGGTCTCTGTGATGTTGCCAGGCAACCAGTGGAGCCTCTTGAAGTTGTGCTGCCTTCAAAAGGAACTTGTAAATTCGTGGTTATGGTATGAGAAGTTGTGAACTCGGAGCTCGGAGGAAAATTTCCACTTGAAACCAAGAGTACAGGAGGTGCATACCATTTCTGGGGAAATAATACAATAAAGCACTGGATATTATGCTAGCATGAATAGCCCACAATGCAATGTGGTAGTGACGAAAACAACAACACAACCAGTGTTGGTCAAGTTACTTGGAAATAGTAATTAGTTAGTGATTACTGATTACTTTTCCAAGAAAGTAATCCAGTTACTTTAATAATTATTTTACTTATTTACTTTTCAAAAACATGATGCACATCCTGAATACGCTATAAAGCAATAGACCTTTCAGCCTAATTCTATTCTTTCTGCATATTCCATCATATAAAATTGAATCAAATGAAACAGCGTCTTTTTTAAAACTTGTTTTATTAGTTTCAATCTTTTAACTTTATGCACATTGCATCAAGCAAAAATTAAATTAAATGCAACAGTCTCTGACTTGAAGAAAATTGTTGAACATTTAAACCTATTTTCTGCACATTCCACCATATTTTAATAAAATAAAGTCTTTCTTCTGTTAACTTATATTTCTGCATATTCCAGCATATAACTTTCTTGGAGAAGTAATCAGTAATCAGTAACTAATTACTATTTCCAAGTAACTTGACCAACACTGCTCTTAAGTCTGTTTTCACCTGTTTAGCAGGAGAGGGGCCCTCGGAGGTTGTTGTGGTAGCCGCAGCAGGCATGTCAGCGGGGGGATCCGGGAGTTTCTCAGTGAGTTTCACATTCCTGTGCCGGCTTGCTGGGTGCTTCCTCAGATTTGAGGTGGAATTTTTCGCTGTAGATAAAAGTTTTCTTCCCACGCAGAGTGGACAGCGGACGCTAATGTTTTTGTCACCTTTTACCGAGTCAAACTCAAAGTAATGTCGGTACTTCCAAGCATTAAACGCTGCATGGTCCTGCTCTCTCCCGCACTCCATGTCGTCTCTTGTTGATCACTACACGTGTCTGTTGTTTACCACTGACGTCGCGCCGCTCATACGTCATTGTCACGAGACAGTCTCACAAAACAAAACAAAATCACGGTTTAGGAACGCAGTAACGCAGCCTGCTTGCGGGAAAGAAACAGTAATTTAATTACTGTTTTTGCAGTTGTAATCCATTACTTTACTCGTTACTTGAAAAAAGTAATCGGATTACAGTAACGCGTTACTTCTAACGCGTTACTGCCCATCAGTGAACACAACAGACAAAAGGTGGACAGTAACCAAGGCAGCTCTGAGATAACATTAATAATGCTTCTAATTTAAATCCAAGCATAAAGTTTAACTTTGCTAGACTTAATATATTTTGAAACTTAATTAATCGCTGGCATGGTTTTACTATGGTTGTTTCTCCACTTGGCAAGGACATGATACACACTGAACAAACAGATACATTATTTACACAGAAGAATGTTGAATGATAGTACACATTTTGGGTATGTAGTGCATGGTACGTGATTTGAGATGCAGTGATTTATCTGGCACACGTGAAACCACAAATTAAATTAAGTTGTCACTTTTGGTTTTTGATTACTTAAACAGGATAAAACGTGTTAACAAATGAACGTTAGAGGCGCTGGTGGGAAGATGTCTGTTATATTTAGATAGAGTCAGAGAAGCAGTTGGTGCTTTACAGTCTATATGCTAAACTAAGCGAATTGGCTGCTTGCTGTAGCTTCATATTTACTTCATACTTATGTACTAAAGTAAATAACCATGGTTTCCAAACAGTCAAATCACTGACACTCCAGAACGGACCTGCAGGTTTCATGAAGCCTCGACGCAACCTTGGGCATTCAAGCATGCGCAAGATGACAATCACAACAGTGATTTGGAGGTTTCATCTGCTGCTGCGGCATGGCATCAACTGTACCCGAAGCAGAGAGCACAGTGAATCCTCAGTATGACCCCTCTCGAGTAGCAACCTGGAACACACACAAAAATATGCAGGAATGATGTCATCCAGTTGATCTGGGGAACCACACATTTAGACTGTGTTGGTTAATTTACACTTAAAGCACCAGGGCACACCCTGGTACCCAATCTGTCAGCTCAGAAATTCACAGTGCCACAGGAAGTCCCATTTGTGTATTCACAGTGTTAAATTCTTGGGGTGCTCCGACTGTAAGTTGGGTACTTATGACACTGTGGCTATGAAGCTGGTGCAACAGAGCGTTTAAATGCTGGAGGATGTAGCCAAATCAAACTAATTGGCCCGAGCCACAGAACAATTTAAAATAGCTCATCTTGAGGCTGTAACTTTTTATGGCCTTTCTATTATCAGAATAGCCAGAAGGTGCATTAAATATCTTACAGCCAATAACAAAAGCCTGAATGTGAGATTGAAGCATTGTTCGTTTTCAGATTAACTGAGACCTCTCGATAAGAGGACAGACAGGATGACCTCTAGATTTTAGTGAAGTGTTCGTGAGGATCAACACCAGTGAGATGTCAGATGGAAGTGGGAACGAGCACGTACACCTGCAAATATTTACCGCTGAACTTTGCCACTCCAGTGATGTATTTTTAACTCCCTGAAAGCCATAAGCACCCTTGTTTCACTTGTTTTCCATTAAGAGGGACAACTCAGAAACTGAAAAAAGGAGTCCATGTAATGATTCCAATCAGCAGACTAGTTTAAAAATTTACTGTCGTTGATTAAACATAGATTAGATTGGCACAGACTTTATCTGGGGATAATGCCTGATTATGGGGATGAATCCAATAATCAGACAATAGCACAAACTCCCATATTGGCCTTCAGCCAACTGCTGATCGTGTCTTTATCCTGGTGGTGGTGGTGGTGGAGGGAGATGCTGTGGTTGGATGCTGGCATCAGCATGTTGGGTTGATAAAGAGCACAATGATCACTTACTGGCTCCTCTGGGGGTAAGAAAAGGTTGGTGGTTTATTTGTTTGGATGATGTGATCCAGAGGGACTCGCCTCCTGTGTTCTGAAAGTCTTAGAGGGAGCAATTATTGAAACAGTAAAGGAGAAATAATTGAAAATTGATTAGTTTGCATGATTAAACTTCAGGCAAGGATCATGGGATGGATTTAAATCCAAAGAACTGTCATAATTTTATGTCAAGCATACAGTAAAGTCGTGCATTGTGGGGTATATGTTAGTGATGTATGATACTGGATTTTTGCCAAAATCCAATATGCCAGTAATTTCAAAGAAATTTTGGCAGATTGCTGATGCCAGTAGCAATATATGCACATATTTTTCCACCTAATTCTATATTTTATTTTTTACATTTTTCAAAATTCCTGTCAGTGATTTCTTAAACATGATAGAAGCTCTCCTTAAAATCTTGCTGATGTTCCTTGTGGCAAACACCATCATTAGACTGAACCTGTGATTAAAGTGGTCATTCATCAAGCCAGTGTGGTTGTAATATTTATAAAATAACAGGTCTAGTCATCTTATTTGTTTGTATTAATATTCATTTGATTTTACAACCATTAAGTTCTTGATTCGTATATTTTTTGTGTGTTATTTTGTGTGATTTTCATCATCAATGAATTTATTTCCATTGATTTTCTCAAACAAGTCCTCATACTGAATGAGCTGGTGTACATCTGTTGGTGTGCTTGTATGTTTTAGCCCGAGTCTCTGTTTGGTCATTTTCTAATCTCATGCAGTCTGGTTTTTGGGACATTTTTCTCCTGAATGGGAAAGTTGTCCATCTGCTGCATCTCCTAAAGGACCATCGAGGGAGAGAGTTGCGTGTCAACATTATGCAGTCTTACACACAGAGAGAAACACACATACACACACACACCTTTTTAAGGTGTCACTGTGGCATTTTCTTCGCACATATGGTCTGGTCAATGTGATCAGTGAAGGCCACATTAACATGGTTGCAGTGGGACTATTTGTCTCTCATGGTAAGCAGCGTGTTTCCACCTGCTGTGTAATCTTCTGTGACACTTTGTACTCTGATGCCCACTAGCCAATATTATCCTCGTTACACCAGACCCGTGAGAACAGCACAAACAGGCTGTTATAGACGGTCACACTGCTGGTGTCATTATGGCTCCAATATCTTAAACAAAAATGCTGGTGTGGGGATTTCACTGGTTGTGACCGGCACAAAATTAAAACTAAATTATATGAAAAATGTCAATTGTCAGTGTCAGTGTCAGTTTTATTTATATAGCTCATTTAAAACAACAGTGGTTGACCAAAGTGCTTTACAAAATCACTCACTCACTGACTGCACCCTGTGTACATAATGAAAAATCAATCGTTTATGCAACAGTGAGCATTGAATTGACATTTTGGACACTTAAAGGGATTGTCTGGATTGTTTAAGTGGAGTTGTTTGAGGTACGTATCCATAGTCAGTGTATTATTTATAGTAGATGGCGGTCAGCATGCCCCTAGTTTGTAGAAGCAGCAGGAGTACTAAGCAATATACTGCTGTAAACAGGGTCAGCAGAAAAAAAAAAATCAAGATCAGTTCAAATGTACACTATATTTGGAATATTCTCACCGCTTTACCTTACCATCAGACAGAATTTACTGACAGGAAATCAGTGTTCTTTGAGCCAAATATGGCTTTCTCCAAAGCAGACAAGTTCCTTTGGCAAAAACAGAAATTTTACCTCGCAGAACACATGAGTTTCTGACCCACCACTGCCTTCTTAAGTTAGTTTGTTTGAGTAACAGTGCAACTTATGAATTTTAAAGGGTCAGTTCAGGTTCACCAAAGTCAAACAAATAATACAAGTTGTGGAGAGAGCAATATTTTGCTTATGTAACAGTGGTTTTCCCATTAGAAAAGGCTCTCTGACATCAAGGTAAAGTGGTGAAAATCTCCTAAATATAGCATTCACTTAAACTGATATTGATTTTTTTTTTTTTTTAAGTGGGCCTTTTTTAAGTGGTCAAAAAATGTTTGCCTGCTGACCCTGTCCGCAGCAGTACATTGCTTAGTGTTCTACTGCAGCTCTCCTGCTGCTTCTGCTCAGCACAAGTTCAACCAGGAAGACTATCTTTATGCCTTATTCATCACTAACTGTCTTTCTTTCTCCCCCTCTCTCTTTACCCACTTACTCTCAATCAGTTATCCATGGGCGTTCACTCTTTAAGTCAACCAACCAGATTTAGCCATAGTCTCCATCAGCCAAAACTTTAAGTCTGTTCTCCTCTCTGCCGCTTTCAGCTCGCATTTCTGCAGGGAATCATTGCGGCCCTCCTCCACCACGTTCTCCTCCAGTTCATCTAATCCAGAGCCCAGGTTGAACTATATCAGAAGTCCAGTCCTCATCTCATCCAGATCATCAGCCATCCCTTCACCACCACCACCACCACCACCAGTGTCTAGACTCCATCAGGAGGTTTCCTTTACTAATCACAGCTTCTCTGCCCCCTTTATTCATGATGATATCACAATGGAGTCTAACCACCAAAGACCACATTTCTCTCCCAACTGTGCACATGTGAAATAAGTATATTCTGTGCACTCAGAACAAAGTCTCTCCTGATTGAACTGCAGGTAATACACTGATTATGGATAAATACCACAAACAACCCACTTCAAAAAATCCGAACTATCCCTTTAATCATCATCCTCATCCTTTTGTGTCATCGCTGACAGCTCTAAAGTAGCACAACTGTAATTTTCTATGAAATGAAGTGGATTACATTGTAGGATTAGTTGTAAAATCTAGTGTACATTCCACAGACACTATTTATTTGCTCCATTGTGGAGTTTTTGAGGGAACTATATAGTGGACACATTTACATACTAACAATTCAGCAAATATAGAACTATAAAATAAATAGGGAGTGATTTTGGACACAGCCTTGATGTCTGTTTTGTTAAAGAGCAGGGCAGCAGTTGATGGATCAGGGGTCCGTGTTAAATCGCTAACAGTGCTATATTTGCAGATAGATGGGAACTTTATACTTTTGTCTTAATTCCTCAAATGTGCAGAGCCTGTCGTTTTTGCATAGATCAATAATCTTAGTAAGTGCTCTTTCAGCACTGTTTTTTATAATCCAGGCTTTAAAGTGCCAGGTTTGAAATGGGCATACCCCCAAATTGGACGGAACTGAGACAGTTTTAATGTTGGTCAGCCCCAACTGTGTTCATTCCAAAGGTATTTAGTATCTATTTTTAATCTGACAAGTTGTTTGGAGTGTAAGTGTAATATATACAGGCATATACAAAGTGGATGTTAAATCTCTAACAGTGTGTTTTTCTTCACTGTGAAAATGCCACATCCTGTCACTGAACTCCTGCTCTCACTGCTGGTAAACATGCTGATGTGCACACACACAACGTACACAGCAATTAAGTAATTAGCTGGGCTGCTCTCACATGTGAATCAGCAGAACATATGCAGAAGTGCGTGTTTATGAGCGAGTGAACAGCGAATGTGTCATGACTAAATGAGGTGAACTCGCTCCAGCTGTGTCTTGACTTTATCTCTGACTTTCTCCAGCTGCTCACGGCAACACCTAATCATTTACTCGCCCCGCAGAGGGGGGGTGCTGCGAGAGAGAAACACAAAAAGCAGTCAAAGTGTAAACAGCTTTTGAAAAAATATTTATGCTAATCAATTATCTGCCAAAGTCAGTGTTGTGTTGGTGCGTGTGGGGGGAATGCAAAAAATTGCTCTCCTCTGTGTCCTGACAAAATAATTATTGTATTTCATTTATTTCCACTGTTTATTGCTGCTCTGCATGTATCAAGAGGTGGTTGTGGTCAGTATTGCTTGGCTGTGTTTTGTTGCTTTGTTGTTCGCAGGGCTACAGTGGTGAAGAAAGGCTCCTTTACTTAAGTAAAAGAACTAATAGCAAGCTCACTTTAGAAAATACTCCAGCAGAAGAAATGATTGAAATTAAAATCTTAAGCGAAATTACAAAAGTATTATCAAGAACAGGCACTTGTATTAAAAATAAAAATCTCAGTTCACATAGATTGGTATTATTCATACAATATTGTGCATGCATTTTTCTCATGTAGTTGGTTGAGGTTACTTTGAGTTATTATTTAGAAAGCTGCAACTAAATCATTTTCATTATTTAAACTGCTGCTGCTGTTTAAACTGCTGATCATTTTCTTCAGTCACAATTAAACAGACAAGTTCTGTCCTTCGGATGTCTTGTTTTTCAGTTCAGTTCAATTTTATTTGTATAGCACCAAATCATAAAGTAATCTCAGGGCAACTTTTCAATTAGAGAAGGTCTAGACCGTACTTTTTATAAAGCCAGTTGGTCCCACCAAGAGCAAACAATGAGGCCACTGTCTGATCAACATGTTCAGTATGAAAACATTTTGTCTCTCATTTGCTGGGTGTTACCCAGTCAGCAATGTTGTCTATGTTAACACTAATGTCTTTTTTATATAATTTTTGGGCTTTTATGCCTTCAAGTTATAGAACAAGTGAAGATATGACAGGAAAGGGGGAGAAAAAGTTGGGGAATGACATGCAGCAAAGGGCTGCAGGCGGGAGTTGAACCCACAGCCACTGCAGAGGACTTATAGCCTCAGTATGTGGGGCACACGCTCTTACCAACTGAGCTACCAGGCCACCCAACACCAGTGTCTTAAAAAAGATGTTTGCGTACACGACAGGGTGTTCAGCTCAGCACCGTTCCTGTTTAAATATACGTTTTACTACGTTTTGTCTGTTCTGAACGCAGCCCTGATGGTCTTGAGGTATGCTGGTGTGTGCTGGGGGGAACGATGGAGGAAACAAGAGTCCAAGCTGATGTTCAAAGCAGAGCAATTTTCTTTTCTTTTCATTTCTTTGATGTCTTGCTTTTTTTTCTAGTGTGGTTTTAGCTCTTCAGACAGAGAACAAATAATTAACATAACATCAAAATCAAGAGAAACTGTGTGCAATAATCAAAGTAAATCAAACATTCAAACTCAGCTTTACAGGACGCAAACATTATGGCTAGGTGGTAAAGACTGAACATGGTGGGGGAGTCAGCATTTAAATCCTCTGATTAGGTTGAAGTGATTCCACCTGAGGGGGTTGGGGGTGTCGTTCCCAGGCGGGAGCGCTTTTTCTGTTTTTCCATTCCTCAGATGAGGTCATGTGAGCTCTGGATGGGGACTTCTTACAACTCTCCAAACCTTAAAAATGTTTCAGTTTGCTGTAATTTAAGGAGCTTTTTTAATAAAAGAAAAGTTGTTGTTGTTTCAGGCATTTTGGCATGAAAAATATCTCCTTTGAGTATTGATTATCAATCGTAATTTTTCACAATTTAAAAATGAACAAATTGATTAATTGACTAATAATTTCAGCTCTCTTTACTTAAGCTAACTAACTGAAGTCATCAGGCAGACACTGGAGTAAAACGTACAATATTGCCCTCTGCAAAAGTAGAAGTGTACAGTAACTCAAATTTGTACTTCAGTACAGTACTTGAGTAAATGTACTTAGTTACATTGCATCACTGTGGCTATATGTGCTGAAATGATGCGTGTTGTTTCTGTATTATTGTACTGATTTTTTGCTGTTTCCTGTTGTTCTGCATGATTTGCGTTCTGTCTTAAAAAGTCTTGTTTTGTGGCTGTTGCTCTCTCTGTATTGTCTTTTGGCCTCCTGTAAATTTTTATCACTTTACAGGGTTGAAAACATCTCACCAAAAGACTGCAGTTATTTCTGAACATTGAAAATGAAATTGCGATTGTTGTTGTTATATATTTCTGCCACTGGCAACAACACTCAGAGGTGTAGGTGTACTGACCATCACGAGTGGCCAACTGGGACCTGAAGGCCAACAGTGAGCAGAGAGAGACCCATGCCTTCCCCACAGAGAGAGAGAGAGAGTGGGATGTGAGGGTTATTGAGTGCATCACTAATCCGTGGGTCTCCCCTTCTAACTATTGTTTAGTTACTGTAAATAGAAAAGAATATGTGCCTGATGAGTATGAAACAGTTAAAAAACTCAAAGACAGTCTGTAAAATCAGGGAGGAATGGCTATTTTAAAACAGATACAAGAACAACTGCCACTAATCAAAATATTCTTTGATAATCAGAAGGCAATTTGAGGTAATCTGCTCCCTTGTTAACCTGCCATGCTTCCTCTCCATCCCCAGCAACAGAGAGAAAACAGGGGCAGAGGGTTTGTTTAGTTGGATATGTTGGTCTAGTCTGTCTCACTCATTGATCCTCTATCTGACTGAGGTTAATCTATGGCCCTGACCATGACTCTGAAATATCAGCGGTATAACCGCACTGTGTATTGATAAATCAATGGAGCTGTCCGTGGTGCTGAAGTAACAGACAGATTTGTAATTAAGACTTTTTTTTCTTTCATCTTGGATCTATAATATTCTCTAAACTATACAGAGCAAAAAGAGTCATTCACAAGTCAGTTCACAAGGTGCCGGTAAACAAAACAAGCAATGTCCACCCCCGCTGTAAAAAATTAACAAAGTGCCTAGTGGTGATTGTCTGGACAGCAACTCTATCCTCACAATCATCTTCATTAATTCTGTTTATCAATACACTTTTTTTTACAGCAGACATTTTGACAACATGACAGTGACTATGTTTACATGCACACTAATCATACACTATTATTCGGGAATATGACAATATTTTGAATTTGATACAGGTCATGTAAACTGCATATTGTGTTTGGATATTCCAGATTATTCCAAAAGTAGCATTTTCCCATTCAGACTTGTGGGATATGCTGATACTTATTCATGTACACAACGCTTTTGGAATATGCTTCTCAGTTGGGATCTCTACTGCAGTTTGCAACACATGGCCACTTACCTGTTTACAGTCAGGTCTGAGCACTGTAAACAAAACTGCTCAGCTAAAACAACAGTTTGCAAGGCTTGGCTTGAGAGGCATGCACAAAAGAAAAGCGCATATTTTTGTTTGGAAGGAGAGACATACTTTTAAGCATTATCAACAAGTTTTTAGAGATGCTTTGGTATATTTCGGATATGGTATATCATGTAAGCCATAGGATGTATGTCATTACATTAATTGAAGTATGCACAGCTGCATGTAAATGGGAATATTAGTGGAATATTAACTTTAATTAGCCATGTAAACAGCTTAGTGGGAATATTGTGTTTTTCGGGCAGTAACTGGAATATCTTGTGCATGTAATACCCCATTCACACCTGATATTAAAATGCGATCTGTATGTGGATATGTTGTATGGATTACATGTACATCTGTCTAAGGTCTGACCACAAAGCAAGCCAGACTTCCTCCAGATGTGGTCTGGCAGATCTGATCACATTAATATGTTCACACCTTGTGCTGACATGCATTTTTCCTTATCTGGATAATGTATCAAGATACAGATTGCATTGTAATACTGGCTGTAAATGGGTTATGTCATGACAGTGAACCAACCAACATGCACTGAATTTAGCCATCATTAATTTTACTATTCATACCTGTGCTTTTTATTACTGTGACATGTCAAAATCAAAAAAGACCATTGCACTAACCTCTGTTGTCATGAAAGACATTATCATACTGTCTCAAGCATCACATTCACAAAGCCATAGATCTTCAGTTTCTACCAAAGCTAACCTGATTTTGTGTGGAACTTCAGAGACTTTGACCCCAGCTAGTTTTTGTACTGTTGGCTGCCTGCCTGGTCCCTCGGTGTTGTTTGCCGCTGCTGACTGCCTACCTGTTTCCTGCCTCTTGACTGGTTAAATCTCCTTTTCTGTTTCCACTCCTACCTAATAATTCTGCTTCTGGGTCTCACTCCTGAATTGTTACAGAGATGCTTAAATTCTAAGGCTGCAATATTTGCCAAAGCAGTGAGAATAATGTAGTTTAGGCTAAGAATGTACTATATATTGATTTTCATCCATCCTCTGCTGTGATCTCAGACACCGCTATCATTTTTCCGCCCTGTTGCCCTCAGTGTGTTCCAGCCTTTTCCTGTCACCAAACCCTCTACCTGTCCACATACCCTTGTACATCATTAACCCATCAGCCCCACACTACATATACACTCAACAAAATATAAAAGCAGCACTTTTATTTTTGTTCCCTTTTTTATGTGTTCTCAGACTTCTGTGCAAATAAAAGGTTTATTCCTCTCACATTTTGCTCATAAATTTGTCAAAACCCTTGTTAGTGATCACTTCTTATTTGCTAAGATAACCCATCCACCTGACAGGTGTGACATATAGAGATGCTGGTTAAACAGCAGGATTATTGCACAGGTGTGCCTTGGAGTGTTAACAAGAAAAGAACAGTCTAAAAGTGCAGTTTTATCTGGAAAAAGAAAATTTATTTAAGGCTATTTTGGCTACAGATAGCATTTTTCCCCTAGATGAGCAAATTCATTCATTCATTCATTTATTCATTCCCTTCTTTGGTTGGGTTGGTTAGGTTTAGGTTAGAGTTAGGGCAAGAATATCAGGGAAGCCAATCAGAGGAAGAGTAGGGCGGTTTATGATTTTGCACTCCGGGGGATGGATGGATGGATGGATGGATGGATGATGGATGGAGGATGATGGATGATGGATAGATAGATAAGTTTTTTTTTTTTGGCATTTTTGCCTTTATTAGATAGGACAGCCAGAGATTAGACAGGAAACGGGGCAGGAGAGAGGGGGGATGACACGCAGCAAAATGCCGAAGGCAGGAGTCGAACCAGCAGCCACTGCAGAGGACTAACAGCCTCCATACATGGATCGTCCACCCCGATGGATGGATGGATGGATGGATGGATGGATGGATGGATGGATGGATAGATAGATAGATAGATAGATAGATAGATAGATAGATAGATAGATAGATAGATAGATAGATAGATAGATTAGAAACGTGCTGCGTTTATATTTTTTGTTGAGTGCACTTCACCTGCCCAATAATTCTCGTAATTTTCCAGGTTGCCTGTTGCAGCCTTGTTTCCTGTATCTTACGCCCGCCTGTGTTAGTGACTTTGAACCCAGCTAGTTTTTGGACTTTTGGCTGCCTGCCTGATCCCTTCTGGTCTTGTTTGCCTCCGCTGACTGCCTACCTGTTGTTGACCTATATCTTGCCTTTTGACTACTACTCCTACCTACTGATTCTGCTTCTGGGTCTCACTCCAGAAATGTTACAGCAATAACCTAAATTTTGAGGCTCCAAAATTCCAAAAATATAGGGGCAGAGAGCCATGCCAGCATTGTACTGATTTCCATCTATCCATTCACTGCTTATCTGGGTCCAGGTCTTGGCGACAGCAAGGCTAAGCAAAGTAGCTCAGTCATCTGTCTCCCCTGCCATGTCCAGTCCCTCCTGGGGATTGATTTTCAATCTTTATTTAACCTTTAGTTGTCACAGATTGCCTATGGACGACAATATCTTTTGGCTGATACATTATTTAGTTTAATATAAGATGCATGACACCATAAAACAAACTCTGGCAAAGGGTTCACTTTTGTTTGAGGTATTTTTCCAACTAAAATTGTTTATCTACGTGTGGTATTTGCAGCTTCTCCATAGTGAAGTAGGAGCTTATAAAGAGCACTGGGGGATAGTATTATATCCTTGCTGTTTTACTGCAGGCTGTTAAGGTTAAATACAAAATAATCCAAACTCACCCAAATGTTACATTTCACATTAAAATTCATCACCCGTTAAGGTTATTAAAATGCCAAGTTTATTTCAAGCATTCTACTTAAAGAATACATTATACAATATCTTTGTAGACCATACAGAAATACTTGGTTTAAGCGTTTCCACGGTGTGAGTTACTGCAGGTCTGTTGAAGTCAGCACCTCTGAATGTAAATGTGCAGAGCTCACACTGCTCACAATGCATCAGTATGCACAGAGTGAGGAAGCAATTTGATAAATTACAGCTGTACATCTTCCACGTATTATGTATAATATGAGTAAACGTCTCAAATTGCAGCACAATTAGTCAAACAAGCAAGTCTGCCAAGGCTGAGGCCACAGGTGTCCCCTCCGCCGCCCGTCTCTGCTTTGTGTCTAAATATGAAAATATCAACTACAGGTGGACTGCCTACTTTCCGCTATTTAAAAAGACCTTAAATTGTAATTTGGCTTAATCTAATAGGCTTATGAGATGCATCAGCTTTCATACCAATTCCATTTCTGTGTTTTTGAGTGCCAGCACAGGTGTTATCTCCATTCTCGCAGCGCCATCCCGACATGAAAGCAGGATCTCCGAACCAAGTGGTTCCTGATGATCAAATAATCACCTGCTGTGCAGAAAACAACGTGATAATTTCATCTCTGTTGCCCCCTTGCTCTCATATACTCGAGAGTGGAGCAGATCTGAAGCAGCACTAAGTGAAAATCCTCGGTCTGTTGTGTTTTCAAAACACCCAGGAGGAAGAGAGAAATCCTTTCCTTCATTATGTTTTAACAGCCATTTAAAGGAATACTCTCACATCCTGCTAGATTTTTATCAGACGATTGTGGATAAATACTGCCACACTGCATTACTTACATTTTTTATGTTTATATTTGTAAACTATAATTAATAAATCTCTCAGTCAAATGTCATTCAGTGATAGGAAGTTGCCATTCGTTATAAAACATCCAGATTGTCACAGAAATATGACATTAATGTTGCTGTAAAGCTGTTCAACATTATACTCTTCTTGCCAGTGAAGGTTTCTGATGCTCAATGTCAGAACAAAATGACTCATGATTTCATTTATTCCCTGAAGCCTTACAGCACTGTAATAAGCTACTGGTGTGAACTAAAAGCCCTATAGACTGTGCATAGATTTTTTAAAAAACATGTATTTTCTATCAGCCTATAATGGTCATGATTGTACGTTTTATTTTGTTTTGATTTAAACAGTCTTGACTCATTTATGTGTGATTTTTAATCTGTAAGAATTTTTTTTTTTTTTTAAATAATGAATAAGCATGTTCATCTTTATTGGTCTGTTGAACAGAGCAGACACAGACACAAAAAACAGTGAGAAAAGCAACAAAGATCCACAGCCAGAACTGAAAAAGTGACATTATTTTTAGATGGTGTCTTACTGTAACACTTGCACTTCTGCCACTTCTCCATATAATCGCATTGTCACAAAACTAATTGGCTTACATGTGTTTCTCTGTTTAAATGGTTACAGGTGAATCACATCAACATCTGTCACATAATTAAATTTAAATTATTTTGGAAAATATTTTGTTTTAATTTGGAACTTTGGCATACTAAAATAGGATGTAACCATTCTAATTAAAGTGGTGTTTAACTAGGGGGGATTGCCTGATGAGAGCACCTGCCCTGCATTTTAATAACGCTTATTTTCCAAAACATAACATAGGTCTGGCAGTATAATCTTTACTTCCAATTATGTAACTATAGCAACTGAGTACAGTCCAGTCATTGCAGGTTAATTTCCTCCATCACATGACCTGCTCCACTGTGAGGTTGCACCAAACATCTGTGGTTAAAAACTACATCTGTGGGCATGTCTCCCTTCAAATATCTTGTCATACAGGCAGCTTGGTCATATGATCATATGATCACAGAAGTATTATAGGAATATTACAATGGAAACTGCTTATAAGATAAGATAAACTTTATTGATGCCACAATGGGGAAATTCACACGTTATAGCAGCTCAAAAAAGTCCAGGTCAAGTAAAAAATAGAAATATAAAAGAGTAAAAATATAAAAAAATATAGATTCTATATTTGAAGTGACTACACACACAGACTATATACACCTTTCACTTACAGATATGTGGAAAACATATATGGCTATAAGGACAGAAGTATGGATACATGTGGATAAATTGCTCTTGTTGATGTTGTTAATGCACACATGGTGTGTAGCTTTGTATAAGAGAAAAAAAATATAAATATTATTGCTTTGTGAATGAATAACTGCATAGAGACACAGAGATTTGGATTGTGATCACAGTTACTGTGATCGACCACTTATATGGATCAAAAAACTTCCAACAGAATCATTCTTATGCAAATGCTGTTTACATAATTCACTTGAGGTAATCGAGTAGTCCTCTCATAGTGTTCATTTTGGGTCTTTTCATTCATGAAAACATGTTGAAAAAATTGAATCTACGGTAATTCCTTTGTGCAGTAATTTTTACTCGATACTTTCCCTCGCAGTAAGCCGTCTGTTTCCAGCTGGCTACCCGAGGCTGCTGCTGCTTGCACATTGAAATCATGATTGGAAAAAGGAAGTAATATTCTCTCTAAGAAAAATGTTTTCACCTCGAAGCTTATGACAAACTGCCAAAAACGAGGCAACAAGATGGAGCGGGAAACTTGGTGTTTCTCCGGCTACCTTGTGTTGTCGACTCAAACAATGAGAAACGGTCATGGCTGTTAGTGTTGGACATGGGAAACGAATGGGCAAAGGGAAAGCACCCGTGGTTGAAGCAGAGTCACATTATGCCCCTTGAGCAGGCCTTTGGCAAAGGGAAAAATATCAGCGCTGTCCATTAGATTACTTTATATTCATGTAAATATCAATTAGATTGTAAGGTGCATGAGAAATAAAGAAAAACAAAACAAATTCCCTGTAATAATCATCTTCTAATTTGACCCGGACAGACGTGATCAGGTTTCCAGTGCACAGGAGTACAACAGGCAGCAGTGTTTCTCTTTCAACCCTCTTTCTACTCATTTAATCATGAAGGTGACACAATTCTATTGAGTACAACAGAGTATATACTTGAGTATTTATAGTATATAGTTAAGTGAATATTATAGATCTAAAACAAAACTGACAAAGAACTGAGAAAATGGTGCAATTACAATTCAGCACCAGGACAGCGCCATAGATTTAGCAAAACAGCACAGTTAGGCTGCTGATATCTCAGAGCCATGGTCAGGGCCACAGATTCTAACTTGTACAAACCTCAGTCACATAAAAGATCAATGAGTCAGGGAGATTAGACAAACACATTCAACTAAACAACCCCTCTGTCCCTGCACGCTCTCTGCTACAAGAGGATGGAGATGGAGGATGGCAGGTTAACAAGGAGGATGCATTTTTTTCACGTTGCTAACAAGGTGGACGGCATCCCCCTTCACACGCCCTCAAATCACCTACTGGTGCTGTGTAGGGATGAAATGATAACCAGTTTCACGGTTAAAATTCCTGATGATTAGTATTACTGTTTTAGATTTTACTTAATGTTAAAAACCAGCTGCTATATCACACTTGATACTATACAGGCTATCGTTTTAAAGAAGAATTGGAAGGTGTAAAAGACAGCTGTCGGGCATAAAACCAATGATTTGTTGATCTTTACAAATCAACACTCAATAGTGTAACAATTGCATAGCTTCAGTACAAAAAAAAAAGTTTAAATCAAAAAATTGATTCAAATTGTGACCTTAAAATCAGAAGTCATATCAGATTATAGATTTGGAGAATCGTGGAACCCCTATAGGTATTGCAAAGTACATGATACATTTCAGATTGTTGAGAGGTTTTCAATATAAAACTGTGCTCTTGGTGCATTTTAACAATACCATGATAACACTGATATCCATGATAAATGTCTGTTTGATATGATTTTAAATATTTTGGTGAATACTGTATTTATTATCTCCCCCATTAAATTATGTCTAACATTTTGTCTGACGTGATTATAGCTTCATATTTAGGTGTATTGTATATGTTAATTACCACATCCTCAAATGTTCCATAGGCCAGTGTTTCTCAAGCTTTTTACACCGTGTAACACCTCACAAATTATTAAGCTCTACAAGTACCACTGTTTTAAGATAGCAGGTGCTGTGGACACTTATCACTTTTAAGTAGTCACTAGCACTTGTCCTCAGTTCATTATCATCCACTTATTTTCCAACACAGCTGCTCAAAATAGTTTCCTCCTGATCCTCACTTTTTTTCATAATAATTCCACTGGAGCCCTAATTGTAGTGTTTCTGAAGCATTCACTTTACCTCCGCTTACTATCTTGCCATCACAATTTAGCTAGTAACTACCATGGATGAATATAAACGCAGCTACATGGCTGATTGTGACTACATAAAAAAAAAAAAAGAAAATTTCACCACCAGTGGTACATGTACCACAGTTTGAGAATCTCGGCTGGAGGCTATAAGGCAGTTTAGTATGTTTTGTGCATGTGTCATATGCAACATATCATCCATATGCCACCTATTCCCTGAAAATCCAAACTAGATTTCATACAACACACTGCATATACTCGCTTTGTATTCACAATGTGAGTACCATGATTTATAAATAACAGTACCAAATGTGTATTGGACTGTATATGACCTGCATATGGTTTGATAAATTTATAGTGTAGGTATATGGCACAAGACTTGCATTCTTTTTTCATTTAGTTGTCATACATATATACACATATATATATAACAAAAAATGGTTATTTTCTTCATATTTGGATTTTATCTCCTGCATTGCTTTTTACAGTACTTTGATTCTTTGTGCGACTTCCCCCGATAACAAATATTTTTATTCTGTCTTGTAAGGCTTCTGCAATTCATCATGTAAGTCCATAAACACAATTTGCTGCTATACATTCCTCTCCACAAACGCAGCTTCTTATCCTCTATGAGACTATCTGTCATTGTCAACTCAACCTTAACCCTTCACACACGAAGGCAAACAACATAGGAAAGCACGCACCCTTTCTATATCCATCCTGGAGTGGGTGTGGCGGCTGTCGATTCTGCAGGCAGGGTCCATTAATGCTTGTGCCGTTGCTGAGCTGGTTTGTGGCGTAATCTGGACAAGACAAATGCACAAAAGTTGTGCTTTTTTTTGTGAGGAACAGGAGCAAATTCAGTGTAGTTTGGAGTGCAACAGCAGTAAAGTGAGTCTCTGAACAGGCAGGGGTTCAACATGTGACTCAAGGACACTCAGCAGCAGCAGGGTTTATTTGAAACTGATGGACACACAGCAGGACCCTGCCTACTCCAGCAGCCTCGCTCCTCCGCTATCAGCCTATCCAGGTATTAAGTGGATGTGATGGATGGACCCTGCTGCTTTTTGCCAACACTCTATCTATCTATCTATCTATCTATCTATCTATCTATCATTCTATCTATCTAAGCGTTTGTACTTTCTCTCTCTTTCTCTTGTGAACACACACAGACAGAGTCACACACGCACAGGTCTCTCTCTGTGTCCCACAGGGAGCTTTCTACCGTCAGCCTCTGACCCGCTGTGGAGACCGTGTGTCTCGGAGCAGCTGCTCCAGCTCCAGACTCAGCTGACTCCTTCAGGAGAGAAACTAATGTTGGTGATCCGCTCACTGATCTGTCGCCTGCTGTCTGACCAGCAGCGCCCGGTAGTGGGAAAGCTCACGACTGCATCCATCTCAAACTCAGAAGCAAGTAAGCCGGCCGGGGCTGCTTTGTGTCTGTTTTTTTTTTATCTCAGTGGTATTTGCATTTTTTTGTTTTTCACGTTAATTAAGTTTAGCTTACTTACATTTAGGGCTGAGCAATATAACTATAATGTTATATCGATATCGTGATATAAGACTAGATATTGTCTTAGATTAAAGCTGCAACAATTAATTGATTAACTTAATCACCAACTATTGTGATCATCGATGAATCCGTTTTTTAAAGAAAAAAAAGATTTAAGTTGTGGTCAAAGTAAGACATGTTAGGACATTTGAGAAACACTGAGCAACATTTTTCACCATTATCTGGACCAAACAACTAATCAGTTACTCATGTAATTAATCGACAAGTGAATTGATGATGAAAATAATCGTTAGTTAGATTCTGGATATATTTGGAGGTTGTTTTTTCGTAGTTTTTAAGGCTGTGTTACAGTAAAATGATGTAATTTTCTGAACTTAGCAGACTGTTCTAGCTGTTCTATTATTTACCTTTACTCACGATATTGACTATTTATCAAAAATATCACCTTGTGAGAGCTGGTTAATGTAGCCGAGGTTAGGGATGTCTGGGGGCCCCTGCTGGAACTGTTACCTCCGCGACCCGATTTCGGATAAGCGGTTGAAGATGAATGGATCACCTTGTGAATATTCTGTGAAAGCACCAATACAATATTGTCACAATGTTGTTAAATATCGAGAACTATCTTGGTCAAAAAATATCACGATTTTTCATTTTGTTCAGATCGCCCTGCCATCCTTAAATTTAACTCTTTGTTCCAATTATCTATATAGAGCCCAAGCGCTGTGGGAATTTTGAGACAACATTGCTTTTAGAGGGGAAATTTTTTTTTAAACTGGAATAAAAATCAACCTTTTCTATGTGGATTGTGCACCAGTTTTTTTCAAGATTATTATACGTTTTATTTAACATGTTAAATAATTTAAAATCATGTACATTATGCTAACTAGGGGTGAGCAATATGACACTAAAATAATATCACAATATTTTAATGTATGCTGTGATAGCAATATTCTTGACAATATGACAAAATACTGAAAAATATTTTTGGTTTAGAACTCATGATGAGCTCCCCTTGCAGGATTTTTGGCTCTCCTTGTACTCAACCTGTTTCTTCTGCGTGATGTGGTGATAAGTTTGTGATATCCCCCCCCTTCTGTTGTTGTTACGGTCTCTTGCACTTCTTACATATTACTGTGGCTTATTGTACATCTTATCTTTTGTAACCAAACCACTTCCGCACGACTGAAGTCGCTCACCTCTTTTGGAACTAAATCCTCTCCATAATATTTACATTATCACAATATGTTACCATTATCATTATAACGATACATCGTAAATATCAATATATCGTAAAATGATATGCCACACCTCTAATGTCAGCCACTTGCAGAAAGGAACACTGAGAAAATAAAGAATAAATAAAAATAAATAACTGAGTAAACACCAGTAGTGTTCAGTATCAGTCAGTTGCTGATTGTTTTGATGCTGTCGGTCAATTCGATGCAGGTTGTAAAAACAAGAAGCAGCTTCTCAGTATTTACACCTGCCAGGCAGCTTCTCTTGTCCTCATAATTGTTCCCCATTGTGCTAAATTGAAATTAAAAGTGTTGTTTTCTGTATTATATATTCTGTATGTATTGTTAAACACGCCGATACTGATATATCTTTGATAGGCCCACATCAGGCCAATATCGGGCCGGTCAGGCTCTTACATATGTTACACTCACTTCTCTTGTGTATCTTTTCTCAAATAACAGTGCAAGTCCGACTTGTTTTTTGCAACATTTGTCTCTGTGTGGCTCTGTTTTGGTTTTACAGAGCTTCAGGATACGGGCTATTTTATTCTTTCTGGAGGCAAGTCTTACCTGAAATATTTGATTTTTTTGAAGGTGGTGTTGCAACCAGGAGTCGTTGCCCCCTCACAACAGCTCGCTCAGGGCCTTGTAACAGTAAATATCTATAATGCTTGGCATGTTCCAGGGCCCCTGTCTACCTCTGGGCTCGGTGAATCATTCAAGGAAAGTAATGGCTTCATCCTGCAGGTACGAGCTGCTGTTTTTTTTGAATAACACACAGCAAAACCTTGTTTCAGGGAGTGGGTGATGTTTCGGCAGGGAAAAGAGAGTGATACCCTCGAATCAAGTGGTTCTCAGCGTTTTTTATTTATAATCTCTGAAAATGAAGCTGTGCCGCACTACCTCTTGTCACAGGGTGCATGACTACCAGTTGTGACCAGTTCATCCATCAAAGAGAGATTTTTTTTTTCCATTGTTTCATTTGGGGATGGGTAGAGCTGCAACTAATGATTATTTTCATTATCAATTAATCTTTTTATCATTTTCTTGATTAACTAATTAGTTGGCTGGTGCCAGAAAATGGTGAAAAACTGTTTCCAAAAAAGGGAAAGCCCAATTGATCAACTAATCGTTGCAGCTCAAGGGTTGGGTATTGAGAACTGGTACAAAACCAGTACCAGTTCCTGGCTGGTTCATACCAAAATATCGATAAGCTCTGGACAAACAATACTACGATCCGTATTTACGAATTGTTACATAAACAGCTGGCAACAGCGGGCAAAATGTTAAAAAATATGGACTCAATTTACTAAAATTGATTAAATTGCAGGTAAATGCAATGTCTCAGTAAATAATTTAACTTATTTCTGCAAAAAACTAACAGTAAAATAACTGTTGAATCGTTTTACATTTTTTCATGTCATGTCTTTACTTTTTGCACCAAATTATAGCAAAGAAAGTATCTATATCCATATCAGTATAAATAAAGTCCAACGACACCCATCCACAGTTCAGCATTAATTTTTTTCTCTACTTGTCAATTTTTTCTCGCCCCTGTACAAATTGTTTTATTACTGATTATTAGATAGCAACAAAGATCAAAGTTAATTGTCATGTTTAATCAAGGACTGCAATGTCCATCGCTGTTCAGTTCAGGGTGAATCTTTTGAGTCTTTAAATGTCTTGTTTTGTCAGTCTAAAACCCAAAGATATTCAATTTAATATGATAATAAACAAAGAAAAGCAGAAACTCTCAATATTCGAGAGGATGAAAAAGCATTTTCAGCCACTTTGCATGAAAAATGACTTAAACAATTAATTGATAATCAAAATAGCTGGGGATTAATTTAATAGTTGACAACTAATTGACTAATTGTTTCAGCTCTACGAGTTGGGTATTGAGAACCGATACAAAACCAGTACTGGTTCCTGACTTGTCTGAACTGTACTACCGATACGTTCCTGGACAAATGACACTCAGTTGTTTTGTCAGTCTAAAACCTGATATTCAATTTAATATGATAATATTATGTATTATGTATATTTGCACTCTCAATATTTTGCATGAAAAATTACTTTAATGATTAATTAATTATCAAAATTGTTTAATTCTTTTTTTACTGGGCACGTGAGTTGCTAAATTTACTAGCCTGACATGGCATTTCACTTGCCTCGGGCACGAGGGCAATCCTTATTGTTGACCCCTGCCATCTGTAGTTTAAATAAAATAAAATAAAGTAAATGATAATTAATAATTTAGTAATCTAGTAATTTAGAAGGGGAAAAAACTTCATAAACGGAGAATGTCAGAAAAGATATGTTCCTGTGAGGAACATCTTTTTCTCTACCATCCTGGGAGTCTTGATTCTTAGACTGGGAGCCACACGTTCCCTCTAATTTATAGTGTGGCTAAAAAAGCAATAAGTGGAGATTTCTGGATTATTTGACTCCACATCATTAGCTACATTTCCAATCAACTGTTCAAGCAGCCTAGTGATTGATTACACTGCTGCTGGTGGACAAAATAAGACAGTGGTGGTGCCCTGATTTTGATCTGAAAACAAGCTGGCAGGCTGGAGAGCTGCCTGCACTGACCAAGACGCTGGCTGCCAGCTGCAGAATGCCAACAGTATATGAAACGTGTAACCCAAAACACTGCAAATTTGCCTATTGGTTCAAGTCTATGTAAGTCACAGCACTAAAAATAGCTCAAACGTGCCCAAAGGCTTGTTTTTATCTATTAAAAAAAAAAAGAAGAAAAAAAAAAAAAAGACAGCGAGGTCTTGCATCGTGGCTCTCCACAGTTGGTTCGGTATCAAAGCCAAAACCTGTTTTGATTCGAGCGGCCAGCCGGTCATGTGGGGGAGACGGCAAGGTCGTCTGGGTTATGGAGTGAATCCAGTGGAGATGCAGCAGCAGTTTGTGACTCTCTCCGCTGTTTGTTTGCTGTCAGCCGGGTCCATCTGGCGGGCAACAGAAGGATTGCTCGTGTGGAGACGTTATAACTGTACATTGCCTTGTTGTGGCTCTCACCTTCATCTGTTATGCTCCATTTACCCCTTGAGCCATCCCGTGACACACTTTCTCATCGTGTTCAGTCCGGGGGACAGGAAATGTTGAATATCCAAAGCCCTGCGCACCCAACATCCGGATAACATCAGGTAGTAGAGGGAAAACCAACCAACCACCCCCCAACCCCAACTAACGCTAAATATTGCCCTGTTTTTTGTTTTTTGTTTTTTTTTGTTTTAACATAGCTATTTAAGCAACTTTTTCACATGAAATTTTACGGCAAACAAAGGAGTGACATGTCGAAATACCATATATATAAATTTAACGGTGGAAACGTACGCTTTGTAGCCTTTAGTAAGGAGTTCAGTAGCCTACATTAATGAATGAATGAATAAATTTAATTAATAATTAATTAATTCGACACTCACTAAAACAAAAAGCAATTAAAATTACAACAGCCTGTAAAATGGATTTTTATCCTCTATTTTATTTTTTATTTATTTATCCCCTCCAGCTTTAAACATGTATATTTGATTTTCTTTTTGATTTTCTTTTATATATATTACATTTTTATTCTTTCTTGTGCTCTCTTTTGAACAAGTTTTTTTTTTTACATGTAAGTTTTTTATAAGATATAAAGGCAGAGAGAGAGAGAAAAAAAAAAAACAGGTGTTACCAATGATATTAATTAAGGCTCCGTTTCATTCAGGTCACACAGGAGTCAGGGTGCTGCTACAGACCTTTTTCACAGCAGCGGTTTTCACATGAAATAGTATAAACACAGGTGTTAAATGGCTATAAATGTGAATCCATATCCGTGAAATGTAAATTTACAAGTAGGAAGCCATGCAGCTTTTAATATGTAACAATTATATAGATTTCAATGTTAAATTTTACATTTTAATTTATTTATCCCCTTCGTTTTTATTTTTTTATTTTCTTTTATATGTATTTTTTTCTTTATTGTGCTCCCTTTTGAACAAGTTTTGTAGGCTACATGTAAGTGCTTTATAAGAAATATGGCTGGGCAATATGGCTTAGGCCTATAAATAACATCTTAATATATATTTTTTTGCCACAATATACAATATATATCGATTTTTCGCATTTTCCCTAAAATAACACACCATAAATTCTCAAATAGGGACAACATATGATCTCATAGAATAGCGCTGGGCAATATGCACAAAATCAAATATCCTGACATTATTGACCAAACACCAAATATACATAGTGTGACAATATTGTAGGAATGACTGTTCGTTTCACAAAAAATTAACACTATGAGATTTTTGATAAATAATCATCGGTAATATGGATATAATGACTAAGTGGGTGAAGGCAAATGAGCTTAAAGAGTTCGTCACTTTACTGTAATGCAGCATTTAAAACCAGGAAAAGACAACCAGTTTACCATGATATCCAAAATCTAAGACAATGTGTACTCTCTTATCACAGTATTAATATAATAACGATGTATTGTCCAGCCCTAATAAGAAATTAAGGGTGAGAAAGAGTCAGCTCTGCTACACTAAATGGAACGAAACCTTAATTAGTATAATTGGTAACACCTGTGTTGGTTTTAAGGGGGGAAACTAACTGTATTTGCCTTAAGTTTTTCCCACTTTGTTTATTTACCACTAACAGTTACCACTAGTAGTGTGTATCACCGTGTTTGACCGACACTGCCCACCCGCGGTGCTCATCACTTCTCGCCGGAGTGTGGACCGCCGGTCGGTCAGCGAAGAATAGCGGTCGTTAAATATTCATCCTCCGTTCCCGGTGGCACACTTTTTTTTTTTTCCTCTCTACTGACCGACCCCCGCTGCTCCGAGCCCCGCAAGAGCAGCAGCACGTGTGAGGAACTGTTAGATTGAGAACATGTAGACGGGATTTGTTGTTAGTTTTTGGTGTTTTTCCCTTTTCTTTTTGACATTTTTCTTTACCTATAAGAGGATGGGGAAACGTGACTACGGAGCTCCAGTGACGTGAGTCCACTGTGCCGGAGGAAAGGTAGGGTTTTTTTTTTTTTGGGTGCACCTAACATCTCCTCCCTCCCCTCGCATAAACTGTACAGTTTCTCCATAAAATAAATGTTTATCCTGGAGTTAAACCACCTGATGTATCTCCTTTCCCCTCATTATAACACCATCTTAGATCACGGCAATCAAAATGTTTAGGTAATTGTTTTGTTGTACTTGCTGCAGGGCTTCTAAACTTACCTGATCCAACCAACTGACTGCAGGAGCGCTGCAGGTGTAATGCTGGTCCACTAGATAGCAGCAGATTACTGTGAGTTTGTGTGTGTGTATGTGTGTAAAGTGACAAAGATGGTCGCTGCTCCCCCCCCCCCCTCAGGACCTGAATGCTTTTGATGAGCCTCATCAAGTCCACCTCTGTCATAAGTCTGCTTTTCTCTCCCGGGCATGCATCCCAGTTTCTCTGTTTTGTCTCTTCTCTACAAATTCTATCAAAAGATGGAGGACCACCTGCCAGCAGCGATTGCTTTGGGAAGAGGAAGACTGGCTGCAACTCAGAAGCTTTTCACGTTTGATAGGGTCTTTTCATTCTGCTTCAAAGGCAGATGTACGGTTAGAGACAAACCGTGGGAAATCCATGAAAAAATACTCTTTCATCACGCTTTCCGTCTTTTTAATGCACATGTGCACCCACTCAAAGACGGAATAAACACAGTGTGCACGCATACATGCGCACGCACACACACACTACATGTGCTCTTTGCTGGTTGGTAATGATCAGATAGACTTACACACCAAGACCAAAAGATCAGGATCTGGCAACCCAACACCTAGAGCCTGTAACAGGACAGATCTGGCAATCCGACCCCTTTCCTCTGAAAGAGGAATAATTTGGTTGATGGCACTAATAATCACAGCCCTGTTACTGATCCTTCACTGCCTCTCTGTGTGTGTGTGTGTGTGTTTGAGAGAGTCATTCCTCGGTTATTGATACCTAGAGCGAAGACGTCATATATCTAACAAGTGGGTGTTTCTTCTGCCTCTGCTCCTTCTCCTGCTGTTACGTATGTGGAAGTAGGTTGGTGGCTGCCTGGATTGCTCATACTGATGCTGTTTAAATATAATATTTCTTAGATGATGCATCACTTGTCTTCATTCATTCATACACACACCTGACAGTATGTGATGCTCTGGAAAAAGAGGAGGATTAGATTTCAGGTCAGATTTATGTGATTTACATGCAACACATTAATGATGCAGAAATTAAAGGTTAATTATTGGATATTTGTGGATTTGATGACATCTTACTGCCAATCAGGCTTATCTTCTGCATCCCATGGCTCTCTCTCTCTCTTCTCCCTGTCTTTCTCTCTCTCTCTCGACCTTTTGTATTATTTATGCCCCGCCCCCTCAGCCGCCCGGAGCTCTCGAGTTTCACCTGTAGAGCCAGATGACAAATTAAGACTCCTTCTACGACCCGCCGCAAGGAACTTCTCAAATGCACACAAACACATACACATATACTGTATACGCACACAACGCACACACACAAACAGGCCACCCATCTGCCCTTCTCTCTTTCTCACACACTTACTCCACACACCCCACACACACACACACTATCTGTCACACACTCTGAGGAGGGCAATGTGAGCAGAGTGCCTTGTTGAGTGAGGGAATGTGTTGTAGTGAGCGCCAGAGGACGGAGTAGGTCAAAGGAAGAAGCTGAGTGTGACCTGAAGACTTTGTCCTGGAGTTTGTCTTTTTTTTTTTTAACCGTTGAAGAAGAGACCTCCTGCAAGGACGCAACAAATTTGAAGACAAAGCCAAGACTCTGGCGACCACCACGCTCGCTCTTCTGTACTGTTTGTCATTGAATGTGGAGGTGACTATGATGGAGAGCTGTCTTCTTGATGAATGAGTGTGCTGATACACGCTGCCACAAGAGTTTGTCTTTCACTACAACTCTGCAAGAGCAAAGCGGACCGTAGAGAGGGTAGAGCTTGAGCTGGAATAACAGCTGCATGTTTTGTTTGTGTGTTTTTACTGTCTGTATGCAGTTTTACGGAAACCAAATGCCGCTGGGATCACACTGGGTGGAAATTAGTAAAACCAACACAGTAAAAATCTCTTTTGTAAGAGTTCGCAGTGAGGTTAAGCCTGATAATACAGACAATGCTATACAGTACATATATAATGCAGGCTTCGATTTAAAGAAGGTGTTCGGAGCTCTGACCCATTGAACCCTCTGACCTTAAGGCCTACAGTAGAACTAGACATTAATGGGTAAAGAATCTCTTGATAGAGGTTGTATAACTCTGTGTAGGGGCCAGAGTGCTCTCAAATTAGAGATTGTGGGTTGACATTGGACATAGGTAGCATACACAAATAATGAGGTACAGCTTAGAGAGCTTGCAGTTGAGGAACTCCAGATCAACATCCAGAGTGGGGTTTGGTTTGAGATGTTTTGAGTATATAAAATCCTTTGTGGTGCAAAGCACTTAATAACTGTGGTAAATACATTTTAACACAGTTCATGAATTGCACAGTGATATGAAGATCATAGTTTACTTATCAACTTTGTTTGATTGTGTGTATGCTACTGTTTGTATAGACCCTTTTAGTGCCGACCTCATGATTACGTCAACATGTTAGCTGGAGGCAAAGATCAATCACAAACCATATCACCAAGAAGTTTTATTGCATACCAGCTACCACTGCCAGTCAAAAAAACTTGGGCCTGGGCAATATAGGTGAAAAACCTATCACGATAGTGAATTTTTGACCAAGTATCTCAATATTCATATTGTGACAATGTTGTATGGATGACTATTTTTGCTTTCACAAAATATTAGCACAAATAGATTTTTTGATAAATAATCATAAATAGAATGATTAAGTGAGCAAAAACAAATAACAGAACAGCTAGTTCGGCTGGTAAGTCCAGAAAATACACAATTTTACTATAATGCAGCCTTTAAAACCAGGAAGAGGAAGCACTTATGTCATATTTTAATATAACGAATTCCTGAGCATGTATGGTCAGCCAGTCTGGACTTGGTTAAAGTTAACACTCAAGTAACAGGAGCAGTCCTGGTGAGTGACTGACCAAACATATTCAGAAGAGCTCCTATTTTATTCAGCCATTGATAAGAAAAAGCCAAGAAAAGTTGCTAGCTAGTCTTAGCTAATGTGTTTAAGGAATTGTTTTGCTTCCACCTAAGCTCGGCCCACAAAAAATGTCATAATGTTTACCAACAGAAAAGGGGTCTATACAGTAAACATTTGTCTTTGTCTGTATCTTTGTGTGTATATGTGTAATTGCTGTCATTTAGCTATGTATGTCTGGACAGGAGCCTTCATGGGGACCAGATTTGGGCAGTGTATTACTGCTTTGGCCAGGTGGACCTGTCCCCACACAAATACCGAACCTGCATATAGTGCTGGCACAAAGTCAACCAGACATATCTAAACGAAGGAGTCTTTTAAAGGTCAGACTCCAGATCATATTTTTTCAACATATCACATCATAATCTCTTCATGTTGAACTTAATATACAGCACTGTTTCTCATTCATGGTTTAATACAATATGTCTGTGTTTGAAGGTTTACAACATAGCATCCTGAAGAGAGGGCATGGTGTGCTCTTAGCCACTTGTCAAAATGCCCGGCAAGAAAGACGCCAAGAAGGACACAAAGAAGGGAAAACCTGAACCAGAGAAAAAGAAAGAGGAGGAAAAGAAAGGGAAGGATGACAAAAAGGGAGGCAAAGAGGAGAAGAAACCCGCTAAGGACGATAAGAAAGGTGGAAAGGATGATAAGAAAGGAGGGAAGGACGATAAGAAAGGGGAAAGAAGGGAAAGGAGGAGCCACCCAAGGGGAAAGATGATGGAAAGAAAGGAAAAGATAAAGGAAAAGGTAAGAAAGTGGAGTCGGAGGAGGAAGAGGAGGAGCTCCTGAGTGATGAAGAGGAGGACGAGGAGTTAAGTGAAGAAGAGGATGATGAGGATGAAGACTCGGAGGATGACAGGAGAGGGAAGGGTCGAGGTGGCAAGGGGGCTAAGGGAAAGTCTAAGTCTAAACGTAGGGATTACTCAGATGAAGATGAAGAGGAGGATGAAGAAGAGGAGGAGGATGAGGACTATGAAGAGGATTATGGCAAATCCAAAAAGAAATCTAAAGATGACCGCCACCATAAAGGAGGGAAATCTGATGCTGATGCAAAGAAGAAAAAGGCCAAAAAGAAAGAGGAAGGTCCTCCAGTTCCGATAAGGGAAATCCCAAGGAAAGGTCTGAAAAACATGTCCAGGATGTTCATGAAGTTTTCTGGTTTCAAGAGGCGCAGGAACAGCAGGAAGAAGCTGAAAAGTACATCACGTTTGTTCTTGGGGTTGGGTAAGAGAAAGAACCGCCTTGCTAAGAAGAAACGCCGCAAATCCATGCTGAAGAACACCTCTCGCTTCATGATGCGGTTCAAGGCCAGCAAAAAGAGGAAAAAGGAGAAAGAGGCCAAAGAGAAGGCGGCAGCAAATGGTGGAAAGAAGCCAACCTATATGCTGCTTCGTCTGGGAGGAGGGAGAGAATCAAACGAGAAGAAGGGGTTCTTCAAAGGCCTGTTTGGAAAAAGGGATGGTGACGGTTCTGCTGATGACTTCAAGAACAGAAGTTTGTTGCTGGGCAAGGTTGCAGCAGCAACTAACTGGCTGACCAAACGCTTCCTGTCCACTAAAATGCGAGGAAATTCAGGACATCATGGATGGGGCAGACATAGATCACAAAGCCGACAAGCTAGCTCCAGGGGTTATCTCCGTGGTTACCATAATGATGGTTATGAGCATGAGGAAGATCCTTATGGATACGACCAGCAACATTCCTTTCGTCAGAAAGGGTATGGTGACTATGATGATGGTTATGGTGGTTATGGAGACCAGGCAACTTCAGCATATGGAGGCCAGGGTCAGTTTGATTATTATGGCAATGGAGCAGAAGGTGCAGACTATCAAGACCTGGGTTACTATGAGGAAGAAGGACTCTATGATCCAAATGCAGAATACTATGAAGGTGGTCTTTATGATGACGGCATGGGGGACTACTATACCCCTTACTCCCCTGCCCAAGACTATTATAACAACCAGGAAGCTGATTACTATGGTTACCAGCAGCAACAGGCAATGTATGGTGATGAGGATCTGGACTACTATGCATTAATGGGTGAGGGCCATATGTATGCAGGAGACGTAGATGGATTCACTGACCCTCAGGCTCAGGGTTATTATGATGAAAATGGAGTTTTCTATGGTGACGGACAAGGGGGTTACTATGATAACGCACAGGCAGGTTATTATGAGAACGCTTATGGAGCAACTATGGGAATGCAAGGAGGATTAGCACCAGACTATCAGTTTAGTTATAGTGATGCTGGCATGCCCTACCAAGACTACAGCTCCCAGCAGGCAATTGGATTCCCACCAGGAGGCCAGCAGGTCTTTGGCCTCGGAGTGCAAGGGATGGATCAGGTTCAGGGCCTGTATGGGGACCAATATGCAGACCAGTTGGATCAATATGGAAATGACACTGGTGGAATTCAGGGAGGGGAGATGGCATTTAGAGTTCCTAGACCTCAAGTACGTCTGTTTGGGAAAGAGCGTCTAGATGTGCCCATGCCCCCTCCACCTACTTTGCCACCTGATCCAGAATTTGAAAGCATGTCAGAAATCCAGTATGAAGACCAGATTCCTCTTGCACCAGGGCAACTTGGTGACATGATGTCATTACAGCAGCAGCAAATGAGAATGTCACCACAACAACAAATGATGATGTCTCCTCAAGAGCAAATGATGTTTTCCCAACAGCAAACCATGTTGTCCCCACAAGAACAAATGATGATGCCCCCCCAGGTAATGTCCCCACAGCAACAGATGTTGTCACCACAGCAACAGATGATGTCAACACAGCAGCAGATGATGTTAGAACAAGAGCAGACTATGTCCGCCCCAATGATGCCATCTCCGATTATGTCACCACAGCAACAAATGATGTCCCCACAGCCACAGATGATGCCTCAGCAAGTGATGTCACCTCAGCAACAGATGATGCCCCAGCAAGTGATGTCACCTCAGCTGCAAATGATGCCCCAGCAAGTGATGTCACCTCAGCCGCAAATGATGTCACAACAAATGATGCCACCACAAGAGCAGATGATGTTGCAGCAACAACAGATGATGTCTCCACAAATGATTTCACCGCAGGTAATTCTAGCTCTGTTGTGTCAATGATTTTTGCCTACTCTTTAGTACGAGAGGGTCGCAGAAGGGTAACTCCCGAGAGAGAACATCTCCACTGTCCCTCCAAGCAACCAGCTTGAGCTACATAGCAGGCAATTCCTTGTTTAAAGTAATCCCATCCTAGAGGGAGAGCCAAAGCATTTCTGAAAAATGTTCCACCACATTGTTAGCTCTAAAGTTGTCAGATCTGAAAATAGAGCACAAGACAGTGACTGATAATAGGCACCATGTTTGGGTGGAGTGACAGTGATTAAAAGATGTTGCTTTTAGCCAACTAGTTAGCTAGCATTTTGCTAACACTGGCAAATTTAAGATGTAACTATATATGTATGTTGCTTTTACAGGTCTCCTCAGCAACATCTTTTAACTATCTTCGAAATTGGGTTTTCCTTTGAACATAGACGAGCCTAGCACCAAGCACAGCACATATCTAAGTACAGGAAACTGAAAAGGAGAAAGCTGACAGAGTTTCCACCACAGATGTATTAAAGAGAACTGTTGTCATTACACGATATTGCCACTTGTCAAATTTGCTTCAAAGCCCAGCACTCTTCCAGTGGGCTTGGGTTCCAATGGCTATTAAGCTTATTAAACTCTTATTGGAGCACAGAGCAAAAAGGGTCAGGTCAATGGATACTGTTTTTTGTAGTAACTGTTAAACAGAACTTGATTATGTTAAACAGAACTTGATTATGTAATTTTCTCTGTTAATTTTGGTTGGTTTTGAAAAAATTGTATTCTTCAGCCCTTAACAATAACAACAGTGATATGTGTCCTTATATGTGGTCCACAGAAACATTTAACTCTACTAACTGTTGTGTTGTGTTGTTGGAATACTCTAAATTGTCACTACAACCTTTCAGGACTGCTACCCCCTTTTTTTTTTTTTTTTTTTTACCAAATGTGTTGCTCCTTTAGCTTTTTTCTTTCTCAATTAATTCTACACATATTCCTGTTGTTTTTCCAGCAACAGATGATGACAGACCCAATGATGATGTCCCAGCAACAGGGTTATGGCCAAGTACCTATTCCTACCCCAACTGCCATGTTAATTAAGCAAGCAAGTATGTCGCCCCTTGCGGGACGGCGGATGCAACCCTCTCCGACTCCATCCCGCCGCTCTGTCATCATGCCTTCCCCACAGATGCAACGCCATCCCTCTGCCATGGCTTCGCCAGTACATTCTCCCATGCTTCCACAGAGACGCAGCCCATCTCCACAACCATCCATCAGGAGTGGGTTCATTCATGCCCAAAGACCCCCCTCTGTTATGTCAAGACGACTCTCACCTCCTTCCTCCCCCATGGCCTCCCCCCTTGCCCGTCGTAGAATGCAACCTCAGAGATCACCGTCTCCACTAGCGCGAGGGCCCTCACCACCTCACTCTCCCCGGGCTTCCATTATCCGGCGAAGCCCTCCGCCCTCACCAAGAGCGTCAATGAGACAACGTTCTCCACCTTCCTCACCCCGTGCTTCCATGAGAAGGCAAAGTCCTCCACCCCTTGCTTCTCCAGCCCGTAGCCCGTTTGGAGGGAGAAAGATGCATGGACCACCCTCCCGTCCCCTCTCCCCTGGTCATATATCTCCCCCTCGCTCTCCACAGCTCAGTAGAAGACCATCTCCTTCTCCCTCTCCATCTCGCCGCAGTTTATCCCCTGCAGGGCCTCGGCCTGCCCCATCATCTCCTACCCTCTCTCGCCGTTCAACTAGGCTGCTCAGGGACCCGACACCGTTGGTCCGGCCCAGGATGGGGGGAAATGTTCCCTTAGGCACCGTCAGGCCCTCGCCTATGGGTCTCAGAGGGCGCCCAGTGCCCCCACCCACCCAGAATGTGCGTCCTTTCCGTGCCTCCTCTATACGAAGCAATAGGTCTTCTGTTCTCACAGTGGACTCCCATTTCTCCTCCCCTTTTCACTCCCCTCAAATGGTCCATCGTGCTCCCTTGGGGAGGAGAGAATCTGGCAGGCTTCCTCCTCGTCCTGTGGCTCGAGGACGTCCCCTCGTGGCTCGGCAGTCTATAAGAAGGATGCCCGCCTCTCCACAGCCCTCCCTTAAACACATGTCACGTCCTGTATCCCCACGGTTATCTCCTCGACTTTCTCGTCAGTCTTCCCCCTTGCCCCCTCAAATTGCCCATCCACCCGCTTATACTCCAGAAATGTATGTGTCTCCCCCCTATGCTGATCCTTATATCGAGCAGTCATTTGTTGCCCCCTCCTCTCCAAGGTTATCTGGTGCTTTGCAGAATCAGGCTATTCGACAGGCCTCATTTGCTTCTCCCCTTGGCCCACAGCCACCCCA
This sequence comes from Lutjanus argentimaculatus, assembly GCA_034769285.1. Classification (NCBI taxonomy): domain Eukaryota; kingdom Metazoa; phylum Chordata; class Actinopteri; order Lutjaniformes; family Lutjanidae; genus Lutjanus; species Lutjanus argentimaculatus. Next base: position 1,163,874 of record JAWZSL010000026.1, on the reverse strand, counting down.
GGTGGTAGGCATGGGTGAGATGGCTCCTGAATATTTAGAACATTACGAACAGTCTCTACCCCCTTCATCTCCCATGCTGTCTGGGGCACTGCAGAATCAAGCTATACGAAATGCATCTTATTATTCTCCTTTACAAAGGCCAGCATCCCCTTATGAACAGCCTATCCCCCCTTCATCTCCCATGCTGTCTGGAGCTCTGCAGAATCAAGCTATACGAAATGCATCTTATTATTCTCCTTTACAAAGGCCAGCATCCCCTTATGAACAGCCTATTCCCCCTTCTTCTCCAATGCTGTCTGGAGCTTTGCAAAATCAGGCAGTGAGAGGAGCCTCATATGTATCTCCTCTTCAAAGGCCTCAGTCCCCATATGCCCCATCTGTACCGTCATCTCCAATGCTCTCTGGAGCCATGAGACATGGTCAGGCACTAAGAGGTGTGGCTTCATACCAGACTCCACAGCTCCGTTCACCATACGGACCAACTGTTGTTACTCCATATGATTATATCTCTGAGCCTGCCCCGGCACCACTGCTTCATGATGCCCTACAGCACCGGTCTGGTTTGCAGAATGTCTCATCTTTAAGATCCCCATGATGCAACGTCGTAACCCTTATGCACCGGCTGGACCTCAGCTCCACACTGCTCTTCAACAGAACCCAAACCTCCGCCAAGCATCTTATCAGACACCTGCGCAACTCAGACGGTCCCCATATGGAACCCCAGTACCCTCTTCACCAATGTTGGGAAGTGCCCTACAAAACCCACAGCTTATGCAGGCATCGTACCGGCTGCCAGATGGAACTTTGGTGTCACCATATGCAGATTCACGTTCCTCCCCATTGCTTGGCAATGCCTTGCAAAACCAACAAGTCCGTGGAGCCTCATACACCTTGCCTGATGGATCAATTATCAGGGTCAGTATAAATCCAGTTAGGAAGTAGTGTCAGATGTATGATTTGTTTGCATATGGAACAAGAGCAGTTTTTTTTATCACTGTTCTTCTTTCCTATGTCTCTCCCTGCTCCCACCCACACAGGACCCACGTGTGCCCCAGAAGCCAATGTCTCCTAACCTTTCCAGAGCTCTTCAGAACCAGGATCTCAAGAATGCTTCTTATACTCTGCCTGATGGCAGCATCATAGACCCTAGACAGCAAGTAATGACTCATGATCCTTTACTTTTCAGTTTACCTCTAACTGTTGTATTGAATTACTTTCCTCTCTCTCTACAATTGTTAACCATGTATTTGTTGACGCTCATGAATATTTTTCTGGTTCTCTGCTCATTCAGCAACCCATTTCCCCAAACCTCGCTAAGGCCCTAAATAACCCAGCTCTGCGTGAAGCCTCCTATTCTCTCCCTGATGGTACCATTGTGATTGACCCCAAGAAACCCAAGTCCCCGAATCTTGCCGCAGCACTTCAGAACCCTTACCTGAAAAGTGCATCTTACACCCTGCCCGATGGTACTATTATCATTGATCCACGGAAACCTGTCTCGCCAAACCTGACCAACGCTCTTGAAAACTCTGCTCTGCGGCACGCCTCCTTCACACTACCGGAAGGGATTCAAGACCCCAATTTGCCCATTTCACCAAACCTGGCAAAGGTTAGCAATGGATTTAGACTGTGGTTTCCCTTCATTTTCACTCCACCTGTAACTTTGTGTTTGTTATTCTTTAACTCTTTCCTTCATCTATACCGTTTGCATTTTAGGACTTGTGTAGAAGGTCACAGTTATAGGGATTTGAATTAGTTTCCACAAATTGATGACACTTTTGTTTAATAGTAATACCTTAAAGCTGATAATAATGCTGTTTAATACTTAGGCCCTTAATAACCCAGCCTTGAAAGGAGCTTCATACACCCTCCCAGATGGAACTATTATAGTGGACCCAAGGAAACCAAAGACCCCCAACCTGACAGCTGCCCTGCAGAATCCCTATCTAAAGGGAGTGTCCTACACCTTGCCTGATGGAACTATCATCATTGACCCACGGAAACCAGTTGCCCCTGACCTGTCTAAAGTATGCAAATTGACTTTAATTCAACTTTTCTGCGTTACCTGTTTGTTTTTCATTTCAATAACTTGTGTTTGTTATGAAAATCAAGCATGGTGTTTTAGCAATTAGAGACTTATATTATGCAGTTTGACATCATTTACACAAGCAAATTGTGATTACAGCATTGAATAACTACCTGCTATCTTTCTCTGCAGGCTCTTACAAATGAGAACCTCCGTAATGCGTCATACCAGCTCCCTGATGGTTCCCTTATTATCCCTGGCCAGAAGCCCTCCACTCCCAACCTTGCAGCTGCTTTGAGACAAAACATGGCAATTCGGTCTGCAGGTCTTTATCATCTGTCAGACGACTCTGTACTGTCAGGCAGACCCAAACCCACCATTCCCAGCCTCAAGTCTGCATTGCAGAATGAGGAACTCCAGGGTTCCCGTTTCAGGTAGGAAACTACACTATAAATGGAAACCAGGACAGAGAATGATGTGATAGGCTTGTCCAGGTGTTGCACAGAACCGACTGTTGAATATTCTAGCTGCAAGCTAGGCATGAGCTTTTTACCAGTGGAGAATGAAACATTAGCATTCTTCAGCCAAAAACCTCCACGGTCTATGGAATGAGGGGAGCTAAACTCAGAAATTAAACTATGAACTGAAAGTCCATTTTTGCATTACTATTGGTGTTTCCACTGCATGTGAACAGCCGTGAAGACAAGGGTGGTTTGAAATGCAATTTTCCCACACATGCAAACAACAACACAGAGTTGTCCTGTTGTTATTTATTGTTGCATTTTTTGTAGACATGCAGAGGAGGAAAAGGAGACTGAGAAGTCCACAACAAAGTGTTTGACGGCTTTTTTCTTTTCTCTTGTTCACTTTGTTCTCACATCGCTATATGTATATATTATATATAAGATTAGAGCCACCACTAGTTTGTCCTCCCTAATTGTTATTTCCAAGCATCTGTAAACTTTCTCCTCTGTCCTTTTTTTCTCACCACCACAGAAGCCCTTTCTTACTTAATTTGATTGGACAATGGTCCGAAAAACGTGAATGACGTTGGGTGCTTTTCTGCTTTGAGCTGAGGTTTTTCAGCCCGAGGCATTCAGGGCGCTCCTGTGAAATTGTGAGGCGCTCCAAGCGTCCAAAATGCAAGACACCCAGGGTGCATTAGCAGCATGCAAGATGCTCAGTGTCCTTAAAAAACAACTGGAAAAAGATGCCTGTCACTGCCAAAACTGTGCTCTGTAGATCAGGCCAAAACTGTGCTCTGTATGATCAGGACAGTCTTTCTTTTATAAATGAATTACTTTACAAATGGCACACGGGTTGCCGAGGGGTTTGTCTTGACCAATCAGTGACATTTGGTCCATGATTTTTCCAGTCACAACACAGGTTTAATTTCTGAATCCCTCAAATGGTTTTTGGTCCCCCGGACAAGTTCCTGCAGTGGAAACACCTTATGTAGAAAACAGCATCAGCTGCCATTTACACAGTGACAAAATTCTCCAAAAACAGTTTAATATTTTTATGAATGAGGAACAAACTTGTGTTATATTCTCTTAATTAAAGAGAACCATTCCTTGTCCTACAGGCTGCCGGATGGCTCCATTCTCACACGTCGCTTCCACAACCCAAGCCTGTCTGATGCGATCCAAAACCAGCATCTTCGCTATGCCTCATACAGGGTGCCAACAGGCCTGCAGGGTGAGGATGATTGCTATGCTGTGATTCAGCCCTACGGGCCGCGCACAGGACACTGGGCCAGGAATGTCCGAGGAGGAGGGGAAGGAGGGGAAGATGTTTGGGCAGCTGAGAGGGTTTTACCACACGGGACAGTCCAGAATCTGTCAAAGTGGTCCATGTACAGAGAAGATGGAGTATTAGAAGGATATTCACCCACACCTCGAATTGTGGACGGAAAGCCTCAGGACACAGACTGGACTCCTGACAGAGATAGAGTACCTGGTCAGAGCTGGTATGACAAGGTAGCTAAATTAATGAATTCACATGTTCATTCATATGCGTCTGTAATGGCAACATTTACTGTTTTTTCACAGAATTAGGTGTTTCACTTTCACTGGTTTTTATGATTGCTGCTGGCAGTTAATGGGCAATAAAGTGGGATAGAAATGAGTGCAATATACACATTAATAAAGCAGTAACTGAGTGAGTTTACATACAAGAATATTTGAAGTTCTGCATAATTTATATCAGCTCTGTATCAAATGATGACATTATCCCTCAAGCTTTGACAATGTTGCGTGACAATGTTGGACTAATTACTTACCAGTGTGTGTGTGTGTGTATGTGTCCAGATCTTCTCTATTCTAAGCATGCCCACAACAGGCCACAGGGTGAAAAACTGGGCGGAGGGAATGGAGGACATGACACAGCTGCCGTAAGCAGAATCCAGTATTAATAACAAACAGCCTCACAGCTCATTCACTCACGTCACACATTTAGAAGCATTTTTGTTGCTCCGGCGTAGAGCAGCACTGCTCATTTCAATGCATATCCTTTCAGTTTCTTTAAGCATGAAATGTGTGTGTGTGTGTGTGTGTCCCAGTGTGCCTGTAGGCTTTTAAAACCCTTGAAAATTTCTAGAGTTCAGAAAGAAATCCCTAGCATTAAGTATGTTAAGTATATAAGTATTTTATTAAAATGCGTCGCCTGAGTAGATCTCTGTCGAGTGATCGTCATTTCACATCCTGAGGAGTCCCCTGCATAAGATATTTCTGTTATTTCAACAGCAGTTTGACAGAAATTAATCCATAATCATTTCCTGACATGCTCCCAAGAAAAAAACTCTCTGGTGTCTGATGATTTTGACATCACTTAATTTTACCAGTTTTCCCAGAGAAAGCTCTTGAATGTCATTGAAAACTAATTAATATTGGATGTCACAGTGTGAGTGTGGGAATTCTGCTGCAGTGTGACAATATGTGTTCTGTACATGTGTGTTTAATTTCCTCTGTGTTTGATCTCAGTGAGCTGAATGAGACCACAGTTCTGATGAACCTGAAGAAACGCTTCGACCAGGAACTTGTATATGTATGCTGGCTTTCTCTAAAATGCTAATTGAATAACTTATATAATTGCATGTCATGGAGAATGCCTGTGACATCCACTGCCCTTGTCCTTTTCTTTTTTTCATCCACACAGACCTACATAGGCAGCATCCTCGTGTCTGTGAATCCCTACAAGTTGCTCAACATTTATGGCACAGACATGGTGCTTCAGTATGCGGGCCACGGCCTGAGTGAAAACCCTCCGTAAGACCACAGAGTGTGTGTGTATTAATGTGTGTGTAAGACTTGCAGGGAATTAGATCCTGAACTTATTACCTGTTTGTCTGCCTACGGCCGTTTTCACATGTGAACTCCAAACATTGCCAAACACACCAGAAGACTGTCCTTGTCAGATTTATTCTCACATGAAATAGGGATCTTCCTGGCAACTAATTTCCCCGTCAATTAAACAGAAATTTTAATTAAAGTGAGTTGTTACGCCCCCAGTCCCATTCTCCCCAGACTCGAAGCTCAGGTAGGTTGCCTACATGCTCCACAAACACTGAACAGGAGGGCAAGATGGGTGCAATCGTTATTTTCTGACACTCGTTTTATTACTGTCAGTTGTCCGTTGCTGTAAAGCTGACCCTAAAAAGGCCCACATCTGTAAAAATACACACTCTGGATTTGGAGTTCAGTGACTGCCTGCTTACTGCCTGCCAGGTGCCATTAAGGTATTGCTCAATTTAGCTGTTATAAACATCTACTTTTAAAGGATTATGAAGGATTTCTTACAACTTAGACTTACAACAGACTCCAACTCATTAGGCAAACATTCTCCCTCTTAATTTTAACTCTAATAAATGTGAAATGGGCAAACAAAAACAGCTGTTCTGACCCAGAACGTAAATTTCAAAGAACATGCTGGTTGTAGCGTTGTTGTTGGAGAAGAATGTTTCAATTTACCATGTTTCCTTAATCTCTTATGACATACCATGGTCATTTTATGGTTTAGTACAGTACTTTTACATATTTTACCTATAAATATTGAGTGTATTAAAAGCCAGTCAATAACATTCTTCAATAACAGTTTCAAACGCAGCTGAAACATGTGGCTCCGTGCTTAATAAACATTGCAAATTATCCTATAAAACATGAAAACAACTCACTAAAATGCATTATCTTTTCGCATTGAGCAGGATCACAGTGTCTGCGGGTGAACAGTGTCACATATGACATTCTTAGCTGCCACACAGTGTGACTTAGTTGTACTAGCAGCAGTGGCCTGCTCTCTTCGCAGGTCATCGTCTACATGCCTGTGCAAAATGTAGTTATCCATTGCTCTGCTAGTTTATGCTGACACAACCTACAGATACAAGATATCTGCCCCACTTTCTGCTTTCAGAGAGGACGGCTGCATAACATCTTAGAGAACAGTTAACCGGTGTTGTACATAAATAAAATATTAATAAACATTTTAACTAGTAGGATTTCTAGTGCCGACTAGTGAGGGTAGTAATATTTAATTGTTTGGTTGACTAATCACGCAGATTGCTAATTGGATATACTCCTTCTGGTTTAGGCGTGGAGTGGTGACTGCAGAGCGTGTGAGAGATAGGTGATGACTCCTCCATAATGATGACTGTTCTTGTGATAATATCAATACTAAATTAGGACTGCCCCCTAAAAGATGATGATTTTAGTCATCAAGACCCAGAGTGGACTCAGGTGGGACTGTAAAGTTTACAAACCAAGTCTCAGCCTGGCAGGAGAGATGCTCTGTGGTGCGCGGGGACGTTATGAGCAGGATGCTCACTTTTACTTTCTCTGACTGTGTGGAAATCTAATGTAAGCAATAAATAAATAAAAGCAATATGCAGGCTGCAGGCAAGCAGAAAAGAGCATGAAGCAGCTACACACTGTGCAACGTCATCAACACGCCTACTCGCTCCTCTGGGTAGTGTCTAGATAAGTGCAGAGTTGCAGTGCATGTGTGAAAGGGGCTTATGTGTTGGCAAGCAGGAAGTCTCAAAGTTCTTGCACACATTGGTATAAAGTCTGATGGAAAGTTAGGCCATCGGCCAAATAAGATGAAATTAGAGAGTACTGCCTAGAAGATTTCAACATAGCAATATAAGCTATTTTTGAATATTTTCACTATTTGTTTAACCGATTACTGCACTTGAATGAAAAATATATCATACCTATCCCAGGATTGTCTGTTACTGTGTGTATTTAAACATATTCAGGTCCAAAAGCAGATAAAAAAATATTTTTGTCTTATTAAAGTAACAACTTTTAGATGATCATGGAGGTGTAAGTGTAGTCTTGAACAGAATACACAACCAACCACTAACTGTAACTTTTAATTCTGTGTGTTCCTGTGTATGATTGTACTGTTGTTCTACATCTGTCTCATGTGTTGTAAGCTGTGTTCTGAGATACAGTTTGGTGGTAAATAGAGGTGTAAATGCCAGCACTCTCAGGTGTTACTAAGAGGCTCCTATTACACTGCTGTTGGTTGGTTGCCAAGGGAGAGTTTGGTTATGGATTTCACTGCCACTTCACATTTCACACACACGCACACACACAACCAATGAGTATACAAGTGTGTTTTTCCATAAAAAAAATGTTGTTTTATTGTGTTGCAGTCATCTTTTTGCCATTGCTAATCTCTCATATACCACCATGATGGATGCCAAAAAAGAGCAGTGTATTGTGATCAGGTATGAAATGGTGTTATTCATTTGTAGTCCTTGATTTTGTTCCTCATTCAACAAGCAACACAAACTTGAAAACTTGAGCTGTCTTTTAAACAATGAAAGACTATTTGAGGGGTTTAATAGTCATTTTTGCTTTTGCTCAGGTGGATTTTGTTGACAACACACATTTTCTGGCCACTTTTATTACTGTGTCCCACATTATGTAACATCCTTTTTATGAGTAATAAAGAAAAATAGGTGTAAAAAAAACTCTGATGAACTGTTTTTGTTCTTACAGCGGAGAAAGCGGGTCAGGAAAGACTGAAGCTACTAAACTGATCCTGCGTTACTTGACAGCCATACATCACAAACCAACGTCACACAACAGGTAGATATACTGTATATTATGTGCATGCATGTTAAGAGATACAGCCCGTACTGCAGTCATTTAAGCTAACACTGTCATTTCTTTCCTTCCCCCTCTTCTCTCTTCTTGTCTAACATCTCCCACCAGATAGAGGTAAGGTATTCCTCCCTTTGTTTTTGCTCTCATGACCACCACCATCCCTGTTGTAAGGTAGCCATGGTAACATCTTTGTCTGTGGTGATTGACAGATCCTAGAGGCCACGCCCTTGTTGGAGTCCTTTGGGAATGCCAAAACAGTGCGCAATGATAACTCTTCACGCTTTGGCAAATACACGCAGATCTACATGGAGGAGTGAGTAGTAACAACTTCTATCAAAGTAGTTAAGAACTCAATAAACATCACCAACAGCTTTGACTCTTCAGGGATTCTGAGTCCAGAAAATAAGGACTGTATTTTGTTGATGATCTACTGTAGAAACAATGAGTTTCCCTTACTTCTAGATCATCACATATTGAACTACTTGTATTTTTAAAGAATAAACTCTTAAGTGCAAAGAAAGTCACACTAGAGGCGTCCCTGTAGCTCAGTTGGCAGAGCGTGCACCCCATGCACTGAAGCTATCAGTCCTCTGCAGCAGCCACCAGTTTGACTCCCACCTGCAGCCCATTTGCTGCATGTCATCACCTCTCTCTCTCCCCCGTTTCCTGTCATATCAATCAAACACGGGCAAAAATGCTCAAAACATAGTCTTAAAAAAAAAGGGGGTCACACTGACATTGATCTCAATGCATGAAGGAGCTTATTAGAGCTAGGGATACATGAAAATATCAACATGTCATAGGTAGTGGCTGACAAAGGCTTTAAAATTAAATATCATTATTGGTATGATAAGATGATGTTTATTATACGCACACTGCCTGAGTATGTCTGCAGTGTGGAAGTTTTTTGAAGTGTCTGAAACAAAATGCAAAGCTATTATTTGCTATTTGTTTATTTCTTTAAGCATTAAAAATGTAATTGTCCATCTCAAGAGCCGTCATCTAGATCATTTCACCCAATTTGTGAAGAGCAAAGAGAAACAAGTACCAGCGAAAAAACCTTCAACAGTAGTTTTCTTATTTTTCTGATGTGTACACTTTGGGAAGCATTGTATTTTATGTCCTTATCTGCCAGTGGTCCATCATGATAAGTGTAGATATAATAATTCCTGTAAAAGAGGGACTTGATGTTCTCTGCAATTGGTGGAAAAAATGTGCATATATTGGCATCAACAATCTGTCGACAATCTATTGTGGTTCCCTAACTGGAACCAAACCTTGTTACATTACATTGATGAATTGATTTTATAAAGAGACATTATTTTATGTCTTGCACCAGTGCCTGATGTGGTTTGGGACAATAGAGAATTTTCCTCCTATGGACAGCACTTCAAACTTTTGGGACTTTGTACCTGTTATAATGAAAAAAAAGCAAGGTACAATAGGCAGAATTTGAATTTGAACTTTTCAGTTTTTTCCAAAAGACTGAAAAGTGTGTTTTGTTTTTTGACAACAGCTGGTAGTTGCTGTAGTAATACGTTACCATAGTTACTGCATATCATGGCTTTGGGTTGCATTTTCCCTAAACAATAGTTGAACATGTTAACAACCAATAATGATTAATCATTAATAATTAATAAGATACAAAATGCCTATCTTTTTCTTAGTTTACATTTTCTTAAACAACTCTAGCTGCACATTAGTTATGTGAAACATTATTCACAAAGCATAAACAATTTAAAACAAACAGAATAATAAAGCAGTGAGGCTCGAAGCGCTCTTGTCTGCCTGTTCTTGTTCAACAAATGGCCAACAAAATAATGTGGTGCAAATACTTCCGTTTCTACACTAACAAGGTGGACCAGACAAAGCCAGCTCTGGAGAGATGGTACATAAAACATACATTGTCAGTTAATACATTTTTAATAGATTTAATTTCTAATGGCAATTAATTATTAATCATTAACATTTATATGGCTTAGAATTAAACTAATGTATATTTCCATTCAGAGCAGACGTTTGTCTGTAAACGCAGCTGTAGTTTCCCTGGGATAAAGGAGCCCTTTTAAAGTCAACAAGTGGCCTGTATGTTCGCTTAACTCTCAAGAGGCTTCTGGTCAACCGTGTGCACGTCTGCAGTCACACACACACAAACACACACACGTACGCACACAGATAATAGGCTAAGTGGAGAATACCCTAGCATGTCCCAGTAACACAGTTAGATGAGTAGTTGATCTTCTGCTAGAGCTGTGACAGAGAAGAGCCGAGCACATTACACATGCATGACCTGTTACTTAACTCGGACTTACTGTCTCTGTGTGTGTGTGTGTCCGTGTGTGTGTATGTGTGTGTGTGTGCCTGCGTGCCTGTCTGTGTGTGTGTACCTACCCGTGTGTCCTTTACAAGGGGTGTAATCAGTGGTGCCATAACGTCTCAGTACCTGTTGGAGAAGTCCCGCATTGTCTTTCAGGTGAAAAGCACAAGCTGACCCCAACACACACACCCCACACACACACACACACACACAGTAGGTCAGGTTGGAGTCTTCTTACCGTTGAGTCATGGTGAGAAAGATTAGATTGTAGGGGCAGACAGCATGAGAGGTGTCAAACATGTTGCACTCTGTCTTTACACAGCCCAGTCTGTTCATCAGTCATTCATCCATCTATCCATCACGCTGTCTTTTCTACAGCACTGCTTCCATTTCAGTGGACCTACAACCACATAACTGAATCATGGAGTTTTTAATTATGTATCTGAATATGTGTGCATGTTATTTATTGATTTATGTATGTCATTTGGCCGCGCGCGCGGTGTGTGTGTGTGTGTGTGTGTGTTTTTCATCCACAGGCCAAATCGGAGAGGAACTATCACATCTTCTATGAGATGTTGGCAGGTCTTCCTCCTAATGAGAAACACTCATTCTATCTGCAGGAAGCTGAGACTTACTACTATCTGAATCAGGTACTCAAGGAGTATGAAATTACTCCCCTACACACACACCACACACACACACAGCACAGAAGAGGAGTGGTCACTGTAATCAATTTCACAGTCATGTTAACAAATGAGATGTCAATTTTTTGAAAATGTGATATTTATTCTAACAAGTGATTAATGGCACATGCATGAAAGTCATGTGGAACCCAAATGCAGCCTGGACTCTTTGTATCTGAGAGGTATTGTGTGATAAACGTAATTTGCTGATTTCTTTCCAGAATTGATACACAACTTGTTACTACATGTATCCTCTAGTACGGCTTTAATGATTGATGTCAAGATTTTGTAAAGCTCTTCATCAGTGGTTGTATAGTACAAGTGTAGTTGTGAGTAGTTCCAGCAGAGAGAGAGATTTTTACGTAGCCATGTTTTCTGCGTGTTTTGAAGTATTGCATTAGAAAAGTTTGATCAAGAGGAGATGGAGACACTTTTTCTGAATAAGTTCTGACATGGCAGAAGTTTAAGTCACTTGACTGAACAGCTGTTTCCACTCAGAGAGAGAAGTTGTTTCTGACATTAAGGAATAATTACAACTTGCCCAAATTGAAAGAAATTTCTGATGACTTGTCTCCAGTTTTCTCAAGTAGATGACCAGGGAGACTGGTTTCATTTCTTCTCCTTCTCTGAGATCTATTGGTAATTGGCAAACAACTGGGTTTTTTTCCAGTTCGCAACCTCTACTTCTTCTCCTCTGTTTATCACAGCCATGTTTAACTTTGCCTATACCACCTTGATGAAACTACGCTTTGTGTAGCCAAGTGTATTTGCTAAATCAGTTGTGGAAACAGTTTTTTTATTTTAACATAAATAAGGGACAGAGATGAAAAATAGCAATTTTTCTGAGTGAAATAAAAAATGAGAAAAACTGAGTATAGCTATTTTATGTTGCAGCGTGGCTCTAAAGATGGCAGTATTTGTTGGTCTGTTGACCGGCTGGTAGGTCCAGATTGAAATGTCTTAACAGGTATCAAAGGGATTACCATGGAAGTATTTACAGGCATTCGTATCCAACACGATGATGATTTCTATTTGTGAAGTAGAATGAGGTTGACTTTTACTGAAATGTCTCTCCAGCTTTGGGTGGTTGCATTGCCATGAAATTTGACACAGACATTCATGTTCCCCTCGGTATGAATTTTAATAACTTTGGTGGTTCCCTGAATTTTCCTCTTTGGGCATCATCAGGTCAAAATTTAAGTTTGACAAATGCATTCCCATAAGCCTCAGCTAGCTAATTACCAAAACTGCAAACATGATAAACTAAGGAATGAAAGTAAAGAATGTGAAAATAGTTCAAAGCTTTGAAGCTTCATTCATAACATTGACATTTGAAATCTAAATCAACATTATAATGCTGCTCACTTTGTCTACTTTGTCTACATGTCTACTCATTCTCTTTAAACCTGGGATTTCTTTATAGTTGTAGATAACGATTAGGCTGCACTAATATTATTAGTATTCTACTGTTTGTACATTTAGTGTGCTTCAAACATTTCCAATAACTCCAGAGTGTTTTGAAGTCAGAAATTACTGAAAAAAATAGACATAATTATTTCCAAAATTTGCAACATGTTTTTATCTAACACAGTGTTGTGCTTCAATCGCTATTTGTTGGCTTTTAGCCTTTCAAAATAACATTTTCCCTGCAGTAAAAAACTAAAAAAGTTATGCTAACTTTTTTAACAGGGTGGTCTAAGAAAGTTGTTTAAAGAAAAGAAAAAAAGAAAAAGACTAACTAAAAAAGACATTTAGTAGAGCTTAGTAAACACTATATCTGCTAAATGTCTGCATGTTAGCGGCGTCATTACAGTATGAGTATGTTAGTATGCAGATGTCACTGTTTAGGTTGCAGTGCCACGACCACTGAGATTAATCTTGCTTAATGATCGAGACCCTCAGGTTGCACTACAGAGCCCTTGACATCTGTTTGCTGCTTTGTGTCACTTCAGGAGACGTGATGAAACACAGAGCAACATGTTGGTCATGCCAGTGCTCATTAAAGATCCTGACAGTTTACGTTGTTATTGGTATGTGAGTTTGTGGTTACCGCCACCTTTGAGTAGCAGTGTAACACATGGCTCAAAAGTGATGTTTCACTGCCCTCTCTGGCTGAAAGTGAGGTCAGAAGTGTGCTCTGTTGCACCGTAACCACGCCTAGCAGTGATGTCACAGTGTACTGACACGCCCTGACGTATAAATAATTGCATCAAGGTGAGAAGTTGAAACCCTGGAGGTCGGCAAAAACAAGACTTTGAGCTGCTGATAAGTTTCTCTTTAATTAGAGCTGTGATTAAACAGGCTGAGGGTATGTATGTTGTTGTTGATAATAGTCTGTGTGTGTGTGTGTTGTTTGTTTGATGTGTGTGTACGGGAGTGTAGGGAGGGGATTGTACCATAGAGGGCAAGGATGATGGGGAAGACTTCAGGCGTCTGCTGAATGCCATGGACATCCTGTGTTTCACTCCAGAGGAGCAAAACGGCATCTACAGACTGCTGTCCTCTGTCCTTCATCTGGGCAACGTCTACTTCCAGCCACTTCAGGTCATACACACAAACAGGCGACATAAAGGCATTTAGTTTCACGGTTGAATGATAATGATGATGTTGATAGATGATGGTAATAATGAATGTCTTTGCCCCTGCGTATGTGGGTGTTTGTCCCTGCAGGCTGAGGGTCAGGAGGTTGCCTCGGTGGTGAGCACGCAGGAGATCAGGGTGGTCGCTGAGCTGCTGCAGGTCTCACCTGATGGCCTGCAGAAGTCTGTCACCTTCAAAATGACAGTGAGTAGAACACAGTTTGCATAAACAATCAGACCCCTGCAAACACATACCACAGATAGAAAGAGTTATGTTGTTGTTAGATAACAGATGTGTCTGACTCCCCAGGATACAGGCAGGGAGAAGATCTTCACTCCGCTCACAGTGGAGAGTGCTGTGGATGCCAGGTGAGTGAGTGAATAAAAGTCTGAATATAGTATCTGTTAAATTAAATACTACGCACCTACTTCTGCTGGAATAACCTGAAATAAAAGCTGGTCTGACAGTCTTGTTCGAGGCTTTTTAATGTCCTCATTTTTTTACCCCCTCTCTCTAAAATCATACCAGGAGACTTCTGAGAGGCAGTGAAGAGTCTTTGATATTCTCTCCCAATCTTTGGTAGAGGCATGTGAGGACAAAGGATGTCAGGGCTGGGGGAGAGATTTTTCAGATGTCCTCTGTTTCCATAGGAACCGGGTTTTCTGTTTCCATAGAAACCTTATTGTGTGTTTTTCATAGAGATGCCGTTGCCAAGATCCTGTACTCGCTGCTGTTTAGTTGGCTGACAGAGCGCATCAACGGACGCGTCTACCCTCGCAACGAAGCCCTCTCCTATCTCCATATTGGACATATATGGATTTGAGGTCAAGCTAAAGATCATCTCGCTCAATAATGTTGCTGATGCTGATGCGTCTGAGCTGACTGTGTTTACTAACTCCCACACTCCCCACTGTCTCCTCTCTTTACCCTCCAGGAGCTACAGGTGAACAGCTTTGAGCAGCTGTGCATCAACTACGCCAATGAAACTTTGCAGTTCTTCTTTAACAGGGTCATCTTCCAGGAGGAGCAGGTCAGGGAAACTACAAATTAATATTTTTATACGTATATATTTGTATTTTACATGAGGATGATCATGTGTCAAAAGACGTCTAACGTCCAGGTTAAAACAGGCCTAAATATAGTTGAAAAAAATCAAAGTATGAAAGAGCAGCAACTTGGTATAATCATGTGACAGGTCCTAGTTGCACAGTCAGATATAGTATATCTGACTGTATAATGTGATTACATGCAGTCAAGTAATCAGGTTACAGCAGCTTTCTACAGTAACTTGATTTCTTAAACGCAAGAATGCAAGAAGTTGGGGTAGGGTAGTCTGTATAGGAATAAAAAGTCAGGTTCTACAGATCACTATTGGACAAATGAAAGTAAGGATCAGTGTGTCGAAGCTTGTCCAAAATTAGCTTGGGGATGGAGGAGAAATCTGATTACTCACCTGCTGCATATACAGTGTTTTTTGACTGGCATGTCTCATGGAACAGAAACGCTATGCAGCTGCACCAGCTCTGTGCAGGCAGACGTCTCAGCTGCATCTCACGTGTGTTCATGTGACTGTTTACACGTATTGTCAAAAAAAAAAAAAACAAAAAAAAAAACAGACTTGAAGTGTAAATAAAGGTATGGTTATGCCCAATAAAAATACACTGAATAAATATATTTATCTACATGTTGCAACCTAGGAGGAGGAGAGTGTGCTCCAGAGAGCAGCTCGGTTTACTCTGCCAGCAGCTAGAGAGCAAGACAACATCTTCTGCAGTGTTTAGTCATGAGCAAACTGTAACCTTCACTGTACATTTACTGCCACAAGACAAAATTACTGCTAAACTTTAATTCCTCTGCTCTGACCACAGCACATTCGCTCTTTTGCTCACCCACACTCACTACACATTTTCTCCTATCCCCAACCTTATGCCGCAGTCATATGCATCGTGTTGATGGAAAAATAGATGAGGAATATTCACACAGAAAGAAAACCACTCACTGCATAGAGTTTGCCTGCTCATTTGCTGCTGAAATGCACAAATAAAATGGAACCTATATAGACAGATGCTTCAGTGTGATGTGAACACTGTTGTCATGTGTCAAGACTTCTCGTCCAAATTTATCTTTTTTACCTAAAATGTCTGGATCTTTTGACCTGCAAAACACTAAATGAATGAGTATGTGTTAGTACATGTGTGTCAGGAGCCTTAAAACTGAGACATCTGAGCTCAACATCCCCTTTTTAATTAAGAGCCAAGAAAAGACTCAGTAGTGTTACGAAGTGGTAATGTAAAGATAAATTAATAAAGATAAACAGTCTTGTTTGTAACCTGACTGATGCATTTCAGAAAAACTTTCATGAACAACACTTGAGTTTGAAGAGTATGCAGCTGCAACCTGATGATCTTCTGTGTGGCATGTGTAGGAGGAGTACATGCGGGAGCAGATCCAGTGGCAGCAGCAGCCCTTCAGCCACAACCAGGCCTGTCTTGACCTCATTGCTGCTAAGCCTCATGGGATACTGCGCATACTGGACGACCAGTGCGGTTTCCCTCAGGTACATTCACACCTGTTGAACTAAACTCTTTGTTTGCTAAGTTATTGGACATCACTGAAATTGAATAATAAACACAGCTGGTATGGATGGAAGTGAACAGAAAGTAAGATTGATTAATACAAACAGTGCTTAATAAAAGTGAAGGGCGTTAATAATTCATTACTCCATCGAAAACCTGTCCTCTAAGTGCACAAAGATCCAATCAGCTGAGACAGGCTCCTGTGGTGAGCATGTGTCCTTAAAATGGAGTTTGATTAGATTACAAGACACTTTTGAAATTGTTTATTGTGAAGAAAGAAACAACAGCTGACATCAACTCATGATTCAAATATTTCATACCTCAGTTTAGGAATGGAGTCATCTCATTTATTGGATTTCTCATAAACCAGGACACTGAAGTGTATTATAGCCAGTTCCAATCAATACAAAACTATCCCACATGCTCACTTAATTGCCTCCCTGCTGTTATCATTATTCCCGGGGCTCATAATGTAAGAAGCTCAGCTCGTATTGAGATAAACGTATAATGAAGTGTCTCCGATGCTCAAAGTGAAATATGAACACTCTGTTACATGAGTAACACACTGCTGAACACACACGGGCAACATGTGTCTGTGCTGAAGAGATTTAGTTTCCATGGCTCACCAACCATTAACCAACCGTCTCCCATCATCGCTAGGCAACAGACCACACCTTCCTTCAGAAGTGCCACTATCACCATGGAAACGACCTGCTATATGCCAGGCCAAAGATGCCACTGCCAGAGTTCACCCTGAAACACTATGCTGGGAAGGTCACATACCAGGTACATTTTTCTTTCTTTCTTTCTTTTCTTTCTTTCTTCTTCTTTCTTTCTTTCATCTCTTTTCGGTTAGGTTGTTTTTCCTTTTTTTGTTTCTTTTTTCTTTGTTTTCTTTTATGTTTGTTTCTTCTTCCTTTCTTTACTCCACTTTTTGTTTCATTGTTTCTTTTTTTGTCAGTCTTTTTTCCTTCTTTCTTATCCAGAAACTACACAATTTAGATTTTTTACAAAAGAAAAGAAAAAAAAAACATCAAGAAAGATTGAGAACCATGTGGGGGTAATTCCGTCTCCACCATCTTACAATAATGTCCATGAACTCACAGATAATTTTAACTTACTGCCTTTTTGCTGACTGTCAGTCTTTTTTTATATCACAACCTTTTGTATTATCAAATAATACCTTGTTGTCTTTAGGGACCTCAAAGCCTCAAATGTTTCCTAAGCTGTAACAAATATTCTGCCAAAATATGTGTTAACCTTCTCACATAACCAGAAGATGTGAGAATGATTTCACTTTATGTGATCACTCTCTGTCTGTCTGTCTTCAACAATGTTATTAAGCAAGTAGTTTATTGTTTTTTGTGTGGTGAAAAAAAAGAATAGGCCTTGTTTTATTTCCTTTACACAACAATTATTGCTCTTCTGTTTTCCACCTTAGATTAATGTGCACAGGGCTGATATGCTTTTGTTTGTCCACTGTTGAACGAGATATCT
Source organism: Lutjanus argentimaculatus (assembly GCA_034769285.1). NCBI lineage: Eukaryota > Metazoa > Chordata > Actinopteri > Lutjaniformes > Lutjanidae > Lutjanus > Lutjanus argentimaculatus. The sequence continues at coordinate 1,146,085 of JAWZSL010000026.1, read as the reverse complement.
TATTGAATCTAATTTTGTTCAAACTGTTCTCTAATGACTTGTGATGCAGGTGCACAAATTCTTGGATAAGAACTTCGACATGGTCCGCCAGGATGTTTTAGACCTCTTCATGCAGAGCAAGAACAGAGTGAGATGTGCAAATACACTTTACATTTTTTCTATAGACTTTGTCTTTCTTATTGTTTCGACATTTTACAGTATTCCCTGTTCACCTAAGTAAGCATAAGCAGTGATTTTCAGTATCATTTAAATATGATCGTCATTGATAATCTAGTATTATCTAGTATTACTACTAGTATTCATTCAGTCTGCTGTTTAAAAATCATTATATATTCAATACACATGCCCACTTCAAATATTACCTACCGATTTTATGACAGGATACTCAGGAACGATTGTTCACAACACTTTGGCTCAACTTTCTGCCCTCTGTGTTTTATGTGTGTGTGTTTGTGTGTATACAGATGGTGTCCAGCCTCTTCTTAAAGTACTCAGAGTCTGCATCCCAGCAGCGGTCTAATGTGCGCCGCAGCAGCGCGGCTCGTCGTTATCAGGCCAACACCGTCAGCGCAAAGTTCCAGAGCAGCCTGCAGGAGCTGGTGGAGAAGATGCAAAGGTTTGAGTCAACAACACTCATTTAACCTTTAGAACAACATGGAATCCTCTAAAACTTTATAACATCAGTGTAAAATGTCAATGCTGAGTTGTATTCGCCACAGAATTGTATGAAGTATCATAATTGCTTTCCTTCATTTTTTTTAAGTGGGATTATATGAGGTACTTACTAATAGTTGGTGTGTTACCTACAGTAGATGGTGGTTGGCACACCCTCAGTTTGGAAAAGCAGCAGAAGTACCAGCAAGGAAGCTAAGCAATGTACTGCTATAGGCAGGGTCAGCAGCAAAGTGTGTTGTAGCCACCTAAAAAAATGCTCATTTAAAAAGATCAATATCAGTTTAAGTGTATGCTACAATTAGAATATTTTCTCCACCTTACCTTGCTGTCAGACAGCCTTTTCTGACAGGAAACTACCATCGTACATCAGTGATTTTACCTCACAGAACACAGGAGTTGCCAACGCTGCCTTGATTGGTTCGTTTGTTTGTTTTACTGTGTAACTCCTGTGTTTTCAAAAGTTAGTTTGGATTCACCAGAGTTGACTGACAAACTGACTAACCAATAGAGGAAGTGGTAATGTTCTGCAAGGTAAAATTACTGTTTTTGCCAAAGGAGTCTGGTTGCTTTGGAGAGAGCAATACAGTGACTTCCTACTATTACTGTTGCCTCTCGAAACTGAGGGCTTGCCAACCACCATCTACTGTAGGTAATGCACTGACAATGGATAAGTACCTCATACAATCCCACTTCAAAAAGCCTGAATTATCCATTTAACTGTATGCTTTGCCCCTGAGAAGGCAGACAAGTAAATTATGCTTATGTGACATTGAACCTGTCAGTGTTGAGGCAAAATAATGATGAGTCACACTATAATTTACTGAGTAGGTGTCTGAAATTTACTGTGAGAATGATGTGGGAACTGAGGAATGAGTGGAAGAGGGGGTGACACATACTGTATTATGGCCTTGTGTATAAGCAGAAAATGAGTTATCAGTTCTAACAATCTTATAAGCCTCCAAAGTCGCGTTTGTGCAAGCCATTTGTCTTGGGAAGATGGATGTAATTTGCCTAATTTGAGCCCAATCATGTCTCTAATAGAAAACAGAGGCCTCAGGAGATCTGTCAGTCTTTTAACATGTAGTTTCAACTGTAAAACCATGCTATGCTCTACTAATTTCCACTTAGAAAGTTGGTTTTCTGGGTAAGTTTCCTCTCAGTTGGAAAGGTGACTTCCTTGCACAGGAATAATGTACTAAGCCTTCATCAAATCATACATTCATTCATCCATCTGTTCATTCTCATCCATCTGTGACAGGTGTAACCCTTATTTTGTGCGCTGCATCAAGCCAAACCATCATAAGGTATATTTGAAAGTTGGATGATGTGTGCAGGTTTGCAGTGTTTTTTTTTTTTTTGTTTGTTTTTTTTTTTTTTTTTTTTTTGCATTTTAATTGATCTGAAATGAACAGTCAGCGTGTATTATGTGTATGCATTTCTGTGTGTGTGTAGGAGCCAGGAGTGTTTGACATGGAGCTGGTCAACACTCAGTTACATTATTCTGGTATAATGGAGACCATCCATATCAGAAAGGAGGGTTACCCATACAGGCTGCACTTTCACAGCTTCCTATCAAGGTAACTATTACATATCCTGTACTATCATGGTAACTTACTCTTCATATTAAGCACATTTGACAAGAAATGTAAGCTCTAATTAAACTAGGGCTCATGGATGAATGAGTGCATCATTATCTGTATCTGTTCATCCATCTAAATGATCTGTATCTGTATTCAGAATGGGCGGGGCTTGAACCAGATGTGGGTGGTGCCAATCTGAATTTGTTAATTTATCAGTGATGCTGGTGTGAGTTGATCAGCAGTTGCTACATTTAGTGTTGATTAGAAAACTACGGAACAGACCCAAAATTCAGCTTTAGACCAATGTCTTTGCACAAAAGTCAGAGAGGGTTCAGCAAGCACTCAGCTGAAACAAGTATCTGGTACGCATAATGTACTTAAAATTATGTGTACAAGTACCATCAATGTAAAATATGGCAATATCTGTACCTGCGATGAAGGAAAATCCTCACTGAGTAGCTAATGCTTAATGTGTTGTGTTAATTGATTCACTGAAGTTTATTCAGTCAAGTGCTTGAAACATCTGAAGCTCAGTTCTGAGGCTGTTCTGTAAAGAGTTTTCTAATAAATAATGTAGCAACTTCTGATCAGTCCATATCAACATCAGGCTTAAATGAACAACTTCAGATAACCTCACCAACTTCTAGATCAAGATGGCTATGGACACTTTTTACTCGGATGATACTCGTACTCCCAAAAAAGTACATTATTATTCATTCAACCTTACTAGGGCTGCAGCTAAGGATTATTTTTCCATTATCAATTAATCTGCTGTTTATTTTTGCAATAAATGATAAAGAAAAGAAGGAAAACCTCACAGTTAAGGAGCTGGACTCAGCAAACGTTTAACACTTTTGCTCGAAAAATGACAATTTATTGATTTATAGTTTTAATGATTTAATAGTTGAGTGCTGGACTGGTTGATTAATCCACTAATATTGCATCATCTTAATTTGAATCATGTAAAATAAAACATAGTACAGACCATCTCAGCCTCCTGGCCAGTGTTTTTCTCCTAAAAAAAATTGTTTCCTCACCCCTCACCACATTCAGCTTGTCAAAATTGCCTGAATTGTTGGCTTTTTCTGGCGAGAGTACAATTCACACACCAATCTCTTCACGCTGAAAAAGCCATCTGGCACTTGCCAGCTCCTGCAGAAGGAAAGCAGCTGAAACCAATTGATCTCACAGCACCTCTGACCACCGGCTGCCAAAGTAATCTGAGTTACAGTGTTAGAGGAAAACAGCTTCAGAGTCATTCACAGTCAATTAGACTCACACTAAAACTACTAAACACAAGCAAATACTAACTACCAAAACTCAGAATATCCACAATACCAATTAGCTTCACACAGGGTCTCTTCAGATTCACAGCCAAAAATAACCTCAGAGTTGTGTTCACACAGAGTTGAGACACGTGCAGCAGCTTCACTGATCCATGTGCACATTTACGCCAGATGTCATGTTGAATTGTCATTTTGAATTTGTGTTTGTGCACACAGGTATAAAGCCCTGCTGTGCCTGAGGGATCTTCCACCTGCAGACGGAGAAAACTGTGTCATCATGCTCCACAAGCTCGGTCCGGTCAAGAAAGGCTCGTATCAGCTGGGAGTCAGTAAGGTGAGCTCTCTCAGTAACATACACATGTACAAAATAAGGTCAAGTGAATCACACATGAGAAATAGATACTACGGTTTGGTTTATTCGCCTCTCTCTGTGTTAGATTTTCCTGAAAGAGGAGCTGTATCAGCTCTTGGAGGGGAAGCGTGACCGTGTGCTGAACATGGCTGCCCTGACGCTGCAGAGATACACCCGCATGTGTTTCATCCGAAAAAACTTTAAAAAGTTCCGGCGGCGTGTGACTCTGTTTGAAGCTCGTAGCAGAGGCTACCTGGCCAGGTAAGATTCTTCTGAAGTCAACAACCCTGGATGTGTTTTTGGCTCTTAAAGGGACAGTTCACCCCAAAATCTCTGGCCTGTAGTGCTATTTATCCATTTAGATTATTTTGGTGTGAGTTGCAGAGTTTTGGAGATATCAGCTTTAGAGATTTCTGCCTTCTCTTCAGTATAATGGCACTTGTCCTGTGGTAAAAAAAAAAAAAAAAAAGGGGGCCATGAACAGCTCAGCTAAAGAAGGATTTATCAGTCTTTTAATCTTATTTGATCATGTGCACACTTTCAAACTGGAAGTTATTTTGTTTTCCCCAAAAAATATAGAAAATAGAGACGTACTGATACCAAAAACTTGCAGTACGATAATACCAAGATAAAAAAAATCCATGATACAATATCTATCACAGTATTGAAAAACGAGGAGAAATTACATGAAAAAATGTTCTTTATTAAACAATAAATCTGAGGCGTACAGCATTTTTTGTTTGTATAAAATTAATCTTTCCTTTTAACTTAAGGTGCTTCTGCTTCCCTCCTTTAATAAAATAAAACAAAAGTAGTCAGCCACGACCAAAGCATGTGGAAGAATTGGCATGAGTGGTCTTTGGAATGTACAGTTGTAAAACAAAAACAGCACAGCAGTCAGTAGCAGACCTTTTATAAAAGTAAATGAAAATAATGATTAAACAAGTAATATCACAGTAGATATTGTCACAGCCTGGTTCAGTATCAAGACATTTTTATCACTGTAGTTGATATATTGTCACATGTCTAATAGAAAATAGATTAAAAAAAAATAGAACGAATCTTTTGTTTTTTTTTAACTCTTCTTTAGCTTTTGTTAATGCTAAGCTCACACTACTGGATTATAGTCCTGATTTTACACTCAGTTTTGGCATTCACTGGCAAAAGCCCCCGGATCAAAGGTAAATCAGCATTCACTCAGTGCTTGCAAATCCATTTCTAGATCGCTATGTGTGGACCGTTCAAACGTGATCCAAGAGCTCGCTGATGCTTCACAGATAAATGAAAGATATTAAGCAAAGAGCTACAGCCAGTGACAGCAGACACACGCTCTGGGAGGAAAGAATTCAAGAAGGAGAGATGGCGCAGCAGCAGAAAATCCCAAATATAGGGAGAAATGGGCAAAAAGTACTTAGAAGGTAGTATTATTAGTTATAAAATTTGCTATAAAGTAGGTCAAAGTAGCTCTAACATCTGTTTTGTAGGCGACTTGAGGGGGTATACCATCCCTCTTGATAGCAAAATGACAAAAATGTATCCCCCTTGTTTACCTGCCATTCCCCATCTCCCTCCCTTGGTAACAGGGAGTGTGCAGGGTCAGAGGGGTTGTTCAGTTGGATATTAATCTGTCTGAGGTAAAGTCTTTAAGTTAGAATCTACGGCCCCAAGCATGGCTCTGAAATACCAGTAGCTTTACTGTGCTGAGTTTATAAATCCATGGCGCTGTCCATGGTGCTGAAGTAGCAGACAGATGTATAATTGTGACTTTTTCTGTCAGTCCTGCCCTTCTGTCAGTTTTGTCTTGGACAAAGAGTCGTTCATGAGTCAGTTCGCTAGTTGACTATGAACAAAACTAACTGTGTCCCCCTTTGAAAATGAACAAATCACTTACTGGGGATGGGTGTTGCACATTAGCATCCACTATAAACACTGTGATACTTAAATTGGATAACTGTTTTCAGTTTTTCTATGTATTTTGTATCTGTGCCAATCAAATCAAAAAACCATAAATAAATAACAATGGCAGTAACAGTGTTTCAGTATTTATAATCTAATGTCACTTCTAGCATGTATTTTGTAACAGATCATAGTTTGGCAGCCAGACAGACTCTTAGGGGATTCTTCCTGGCGGAAGGTCTTGTACTGTGTGACCTCCTGTCACTGATCCATCATGTAGTGTGTAAAACACAACGACTTCAAAATTCCTGATTACAAGACAGAAACTTGTGTAAATAGTACAGAAATCTGCCGACCTTGAAAGTCATGTAGTGTGACCAATAGGCAGCACATTTTCCTGCTTCAGTCTGAAGTTTCAGTCCTCAGCTTGGCAATTTAGGCTTTAGTGTTTAGTTTCACAGAGCCAAATAGGTCAAAGCTTATCACAGACAATCGGCTTCTTTTGTCCTTGATGTGAGGAGACAGGGCCAGAGGACTCAGGCCGTGCTCATCCATCAAAGGTGATGGATTTCTCACTCACTGCCAGTCGCACAGAACAAGGAGACGGGATGCAAATTTGCATTTTATTTGACTGTGTTAAAATTCACTTACTGGCTTAATGAGGACACTAAAATGGCAATAAACCCAAGGTCAGACATTTAAAATCTGTAATGATGATTCAGAGATCATTGGTCACGCTTTGATGAAGTTAGGGAAATGACCCATCATGCACTGCAAAGTATAACTAACTCTGTAAGTGTGATTAACACACACACATTTAACGCTACACCCATTGTGCTGCCTGTTCTAATTACAGCGTGCCTGCATTTTTCATGGGAAATGTTTCTTACTTTTTCTCTACTCTGTCTGCCTGTATCTGAATGAATAATCCATCTTCCATCCTTAACGCTTTTCCTGAACAGAAAAAAGTTTGTTCTGAGGAGGAAGTACCTCATCAGGTTCCGCTCCGCTGTGACTGCTCATCGTTAACCGCCAGCGTTACATGAGGGTATGCACGCTGTGTTTGTGTCTCGCTGTGTGAACGGGGGGAAACTTCTGCTGTATTTGTGTTTGTAAAATGAATAAAAAATGAACAAATGTGTGAAGTGTGATACTGTTGTCTTTCTGTCAGACAGTGGTGGAGCCGGCAAGGAAGGCAGAGGAGGTGAGTGAAGGATGAAATACGGTGAAAGTGTCTGAGAGACTTTTGAGGAAGAGATGAAGATGTAGCATTAGTGTGTAATATAAGTGTGCATGTGTGTGTGTTTGTTGTGTGTGTAGGATCGCATCAATAGGGAAGTGGTGAATGTGACAACGCTGCCTATCCCTGCTGAGCTGGCAGCCCTGCTACAGGCGGCCTCAGGTACACGCACACATGCGCACACGCGCACACATGTACAACACACTGATCTGCAGTCACTCAGTGCTATAAATAGAACTTCCATCATCGGATGTGTTCCACCTTGTTTACAGGTGGGTTCAACAATATTTACTGTCATATTTCTGTGATGACACATGCCCTGCTGTGTGTGTGGTGTGTGTGGTGTGTGTGTGTGTGTGTGTGTGTGTGTGTATGTGTGTGTGTGTGGTGGTGCGTGCGTGCGTGGTGTGTGTGTGTACAGGCGGTGAAGAGCTGCATTCTGACTGCTTGGCGGTGGTCCAGGCTCCGAAGGTTCAGGTTGACCCCCAGCTAACACTGCCCCTGGATATCAACAACTACCTCATGACACACTACATCCGGGCCATATTCAGGGTAAACATACACACACACACAGAAAACACAGTGTCTACACGTGAAACCGTGTGTGAACACCTGAATAAAACATAAGTTGCCCTTGGTGAACTTTATTGGACCCAGGACAGCGTTTGCTGCAGTGCTTCAACTTCATAAACAGTCCCTGAGTCACTGTGTATAATCAATTGTAAGCACTGAGCGTGTGTGTGTGTGTGTGTGTGTGTATGTGTGTGTTTGTGTTGCAGGAGCCGTTGTTTGGGATGCTGACAGCCCCTCTGGAGAATTCCCTGATTCGAATGGATGAGGAGTTGAAACACGGAGCCGTGAATGTTTTCATCCTGGTACATGTTGCATTTACATGCTGCTGGAAAACTCAACCCAGCAATATGTCAGGAAATCAAACCCAGAAAAATAAGCATGTCCTGTTGTTTAAGCTGATTTTTTAAAAATTCAGTCAGCGTTTCCCCAGTTTGGAGAAGCAGCAGGAGGACTAGCACATAAGCTAAGCAATGTGCTGATGTGGACAGGGTCAGCACAAAAACATATTTTAAAAATCAAAATCAGTTTAAGTGCATGCTGTATTTAGAATATTTTCACCGTTTAACTCGCCGTGAGGCAGCCTTTACCAACGGGAAAACACTGTTATATAAGCCAAACCAGCCAAACTCCACTGGTGAAGTCAGTAATTTTACCTCACAGTGTCATGTTCACTTGATTGCTAGCTCGTCATCTTATCCTGTTTAATTGGAAATATTCTAACCCAGCTTCTCATGTCAAGTGGCTGAAGGATGTCAAGTTCCATCTAAAACTAGAAAAGGTTAAATTTACCCGAAGGGGGCAGAAGACTGAATTGAGTAAAACCTCAGCCCCATTTATATCTTACTTCAGTACTGTTACTGAGATAACAAATTGGAATGACTCATAGAGCTCTCTTTGGGTAGGAATGTATGGATCAATCTATATAACTGTATGTATAATTCAGTTTGTTTTTGTTTTTTTTTTCCCTTCTTTGTTATACACCTGTGCATTTTCTTTTATAATTGCTGATGTCATTATTAGCTAGCTGGTGGTAGCTGCTTCTATCAGTTAGTTTGTTTGTGTTTTCGTGTCACTGACAAAAAGTCAGTTCAGATTAACCAAAGTCACACAGTAAAACAAACAAACAGATCGAGACAGCCAAAAGCGAGGCAGTGTGTGAGAGCCTTCGAGTGAAATGCAAACATTAGAAAGTCAATGATTCTGACTATTATCACAGTAAGATATATCCATACTGTATTTTGCAGGTAAACATAATGTGAAAAGCTAAGATGAAGACCCTCCTGTGAGGTTGTGAGGTTACAGTGTGTGCTGTATGCCTTTTCTTGTCATAGATACTGAGGTTTATGGGTGATCCTAACTTGAATGGGGCTCAAGAGAATCTGTTTGGGAACTATATCATCCAGAGAGGACTCGCCAATCCCAGCCTCCGAGATGAGATCCTGGCTCAGGTAGCCAATCAGGTGAGCTTGCCTTTTTTTTTACATAGAAATGAAAGCTCGAATAAGACAGAATCTTTCACTGTTATTGAATATTATCTTGTTACTCTTACTTTTTCCTCCCGTCCATTAGGTGTGGAGAAACCCTAACATTTTGAATTCTGAGCGTGGTTGGCTTCTCCTCTCCTCCTGTCTATCTGCCTTCCTGCCCTCTCAAAGGTTGGCCAAGCACCTGCTCAAGTAAGAAACAGTCAAATATGATACAATAAAGAATAATGACAGCCTCTCTATATTTGTTTACACAGTTTATATGTTACCTGATTTTTTTGTGAATGTCTGTGATGTTTGTAAGTGATTTCAGCTGTTGTTTTGCCTGCTCTTTAAGCTTGTTGTTGTTGTTGTAGGTTTGTGTCTGACTACGGGCCGGAGGGTTACAACTGTGTGTGTCAGCACCGCCTGCTTCAAGCTCTGCAGCGGCTGAATGTCGGGCCTGAGTATGTCCGGACGTACCCGCCCTGTCTGCTAGAATGGACCGCCAATCGCAAGAGAGCTCACACTGTTCTGCACATACACTGCTTCGATGGTGAGAACACACACACACAAACACACACACATAGTTCAGTAGTCATGAAGGAGATTGTAGCTGATTTCATATTCAGAACTATTTGCAAAATTTTGGATGGATAGAAATGAGAGAGCAAAGTAATCTTTTTACTCGACATCTGCAGTTAAGTGCTCCTGAAGCACTGAACCACCATCTGTGTCTGTAATCACTATTATAAGCATTTTATGCTGCCATTTTAGCCATGGCTCTCTTGTAAAAGAGATATTTTATCTCAAGAGACTTCCTAGTTAAAAAAAAAAAAGTCTAAAGCTACTAAAAAGAGCTTTCATATTTTGTTGATTCTGGAGGCCCTTGTGGACAAAAGCAGTAGTGTTTCTTCCTAATGACCACAGTATATTAAGTCAAAATTAAAATGATCTAAATAAAAATCTGCTTCATTTGTATTGGCTTAAGTGCTGCTAACTGTAACTTTGCCTGGGAAAATATAAACAAAGCATGGTTGCATCTGACTTCAAGAAGAATCCGACCCGGTTGCAGGCTTTAAGAATAACTAATACAGATATGACCAGTCTTCTTACAGGTGGTTTTGTTAACCTATCTATATCTTATAGAGGCATCAGTATTAAACTGAGGTTTAAAACTCCTTGTAATAGCTTTGAATGAAGCTGTTAAAATAAAATAAAACAAAGCTGTAAATGAACTGATAATTATAAATAAATGTTTATGTGTAACTTCTTGTTTTTTATTACCTCCGTTGAGGAGGTTATCTTTCTGGTACCATTTATTTGTCTGTTTGTCAGCAGGATTACAGAAAACCTACTGGCCCAATTTTCATTTTACATTGCCTTTTTCTTGCTTAAAAGGTTTTTTGAAACATATTGTAGTAACTTTTTAGTTGTAAAGAGAGATTTAATTTTAATTGTGAGAGATTGTAACCATGCGGCCACTTTCTTGGCTCTTATGTCTAGAAGACAACCCCAGATCTGCTAAAGAGCCCAAACTATGATCTTTGCCTAACCCTAACCTAACCTGGTGTTTTCTGTCCCTAAATCAATCTTGATCTCAAACCACAGCATTGTCGCCTTATAAAACATAATTAGTTTGTACAATGTGCACGATGAACAAATGTGTAAAAATCTCACAAGTGTTTAACAGATCTAGGGTTCCCTTCTAGACATGATTGTTTCCCAAAGGACACTCCTGAAACTCAGATCAAACTGTCAAACTAAGCTGTGTTGATCAGAAATGGATCAATATTCTGCATCCCCTACTTCTCACCAGAAATGTTTTCAGAGACAAGGTTTAGCTGTAATATAATGCAGTTACTCACCAGGCTGCTATGTTCAAAACATAAGCAGGGAAGACCAAGAGAAACTCACATGCACGTGAACATGCATGAACATGCACACGTGGCTAAACACCTACAGATGAACAACAAACACATAGGGACTGTGACATCCAGTGAGGCTGAATGTTTAAATTCTGTCACAGTCTTCACTACGTGTATTATCTGAGTCTAGACAGACATGGATATAAACTGCAAGTTGACTGGTTGGTGGAGGCATACTCCTGCGAATCAGTAATTCTAGTTTTACCTGAGCTCAGTCGATGTGTGCTCTATTCAGCATGGAAGAGTTATCTGTCTCTCTCTCATTTCCTCCTCTCATCCAGCTAATCTGTCCTCTGGCCTTTTGGCAAGTCTACTGAGGATTAGACAACACCTGATACTCGCTCTGGTTCACTGCCTGTGTTTGTGATCTGTTTGTTGGTGCTGCTGGTGTCTGTGTAAATCTTCATAGACAGACAGGGGAGGTTGACTGCAACCTTATTTTAGTGATGCAGTTGGGGAATTATTTCATAACCTGATTTAAATGGCTCTTAATGCATTATAATATGACTGTTTATGTGAGTAATTACTGTATGTCAGAAGCTGTTTTTCATGCAGATAGTTTGTCTTTTCTGCTTCAGGTGTGTCCTTCCTGTGTCCTCTACACTCGTGGACAACAGGAGAAGAAATGGCCAAAGACATCTTACAACACAGGTGTCATCTTACTGTAAACTTCAGCACTAAATATATTGACTGATTACCAAGAAAAGAAAAGAGAAAAAAAGGGAACTAAGGGAGATTGTTCTTGTGTGTGCAGGGGTGTGGTGGAGGGCCGTCGAGGCTGGTCGGTGCTGCTGAAGGAGCCGGCCCAGTGGGTGGAGCTGGAGGGCTCAGACTACGTTCTGGATCTGATGTCAGACCTGGAGCTTCCTACTGACTTCCCCAAACACACGAGCTACTTCATCATCTCCGCCCAGGAACCAAACAGAGTGCGGCCCAATGCCAGCATGTAAGACACACACACACACACACACACACACACACACACACACAGATTTCATGAATCTGTCTACTTCACTACATTTCGGAAAGATGAGTTTGTCACTGTCTAGGTTTGAGTGGTGGAAAGTTACTAAGTACATTTACTCAAAAATATTGTACATTTTACTCCACTCCACTACTCTTACATTTCCACTACAAGCTTATAAGATTTAATTCAGAACTCCTTACAAAATGCAGTGTCTACTTGAAGCCCCTACAGGTTTCAGATGTCTATGAGTTATAAGCAGTTCCTCCAAGAAGACAACCCCCCCCCCCAACCTCATAGATTGGTTTCATTTAAATAACTTTTTGAGGCCCAAGGAGGTAAAAATTGTCCAATATTTCTCAGAAAAACAAAGATTAGAGAAGAAGAAGAAAAAAGGAATATAAATTTGTGTAGCAGAACTTTGATTTTCCTCTTTCCTCTACCATGAATCATCTCACAACCCCACAGAGTTGTATTGTGAACCTTTAGAGGGGACCTGATCCCTAGATTGGGAACCCTGGATTAAACTATATTATGGTTTTTAAAGTATTAAAACTAGTCCATCTGACCCAACTACAAAAGTCAAATGTTACTTATATATTGGTACATTAATATAGTGGCAGTTGGGCTTTTTTTTCATACCTTCATACCCTCCTGACATTTTAAGGGGCATATGGTATTAGGTGGTATTTCAGTAAAACTGTACTGTAGTACCGTCTCAATGCAAGCAGAGCTGATGTTGTTTCCACAGCTGGGAAACAACAGACTCAGGAGCTCTGCTTCTCTGCTTGAGAAGCTGCAGCTTTTATTCACTGACAAACTCAAACCTAAACTGCACATTTATAATGGCATCGCTGTGCATACACTGCCAGAAGACAACTTTACTTCTCACCTTTTCTTTCGCTCAGCGTGCAGTTACCATCACTCTCTGCCGCCATAGACAATAATTAGTCTGCCACTTTACCGTTTTCACGCTCGCTAAAGTTACACACTCCCTACGATACGCTACTCTGACCAGTCAGTAGTCTGCAGTGTTTGTTACCGAACCTTTATCAGTGGGACTAAATCCAAAACACTCCCAAACAGTGGCAGAGGCACTTTTTTTTTTTTACAGGCTAGTCCTGTAACTTTATCCCCCAGACACCATGTTTCTTCTTCTTATGAAAGCTATGTTTGTGTCCTCAGCGGCACTGCAACGCAGAGTGACCCCTGATGGTGTGTGCTACACCTACAATATGGCGTCGCCCAAGCCTAATAGCGAATTAAAAATGTAATATATGATCAGGAGAACAGAACAGGCCTCAAGTACTTTTACTTTTGATACTTACATTTAGCTGATAACTGATTTATGTAATCTTACTTAAAGCTGCAGTTGGCAATTTGAACATACACAAGCAAAACCTTCCACCTCTCTCTCTGCTGCCTAATATCACTCTCCTAAGCCTCTCTCACCACATGACGCAACAAATATGCATTTTGCTGGGCTCGAAGCAGAACATCAAGCTTGTCAACTGTTGTAACTAACTAGAAAACTAATGTCTGTACCACTTGATTACGTCTGATTCAGAGGTAAGAAATGCACAAAGACACATGGAACCTGGAAGACCTTTGTTTGTAGAGAGTTGACGTGATTGGCTAATTATGTGCTAGCTAACCCTGATTGATTGTTTGATTCAGATTGGGTAGAGTTTTAGAAAAATGTGTGTCTCATCCCCTCTCTCTCTGCCCTGTTTCCTGTCCGCTGCCTTCTGCAGCTTTAAGTTAAGACTAAAAGACTGAAGAGTATTTCTTCTGCCACCTCAAGGTTTAAGTGCTGATAAAAAGGCTGTGGTTATTTTAGTTGTCTCTTTTTCTTATTGTTTTACAGAAGCCTGTTGGGTGGTGGGTTTGACGTGAATGATGATGTCATATCTTCAGCTATACCTGGCTCTGATGGACAAGGTACACATTCAAGCAAACATATGAACTTTTAACACACTGATCTTGTTTACTGTACACCATGAAGTCCTCCTTTCCTCTCCTCTCCTCTCTCCCTCTCCTCTCCTCTCCTCTCCTCTCCTCTTACAGACTTCGAGCCTCAGAGAGGGATGGATCGTTATCTTGACAGCCTGTTTGACCCTGTACTTTCTGACGGAACTGGAGTAAGTTACATAATTCACTCACACTGACACACTTGACCACCTGAGAGGGGATCCCTCTGTCCACCACTTACTGTCAGTTACTGTAAAGCTCCGTGAAGAGTTACCGTGGGGTGAACTTACGTCATACAGTTTTTCACAATTGCTAAAACACATTTCTTGAAACCTCCACCCATTTTCTCAAAACCTTAAACACAAATCCAAAAATTCAAACTACATTCACAAGACCCCAGACTTTTCTATCACAATCAAACTAGCACCTCAAAACCAGTTATCCTGTGTTCAAAACCAAACAATGTGTTCAGATCATACACACAGCAAGTAAAAACATATTCACCACAGAGCATTCGTCAGACACTGCATCAAATAATTTAGGACACAGCATCCAGGGATTAGTTAACAGAAAATGTTTATTGTAAATGTGTTTAGCAAAACATTATCATAGTCAAAGTGATATCTACATTCAGCACTTTCACAACAAAAAATAAAAAAATAAATGAAAAGCACATTACTGCACAATCAAAGTCACTGAAATTCATTCTCCAACATCATGTCTTTGTGCGGGGTCTGGCCAGAGGACTTCATCTACGTCACAGGCAATATTTTCCCTTGCCAGACAACTGGGGGGAAAAACCCGCTGGTGTGCCAAACCCAGCCTTGACAAGACTCCATGTCAACAATGAGTGCTTCTTGTTGTTGGGAGAAAAGATCAGTCCTTCCACCCTCATTTGGTTGTCTTTCAAAAATGCAAAGGGAAAAATGCATTTACAAATGTATACAGCCAGTAAAAATAGTATTGTAACGAACATTACAGTAGTACAGTACAGTATTCTGTACATCAAATGTTGTACAACAAGAAACAATGACCTGTTCTCTTCTCTGAATGTCCTGATGATTCTGGCCACAGAGAATCTGCTCAAATTGGGTTGGACTCTGTCCAGCTTCTCTCACTGTCATCCCATGAACAAGGACATGATGTACAATAGTTGCCCGAATTTCGTCAGTAATGATTGTTCTTGATCTTCCTCGTCCCCTTCCTCCTTGTCCACCACCTCTCATACAAACTCTTCCTCCTCTGCCTCTCTGTATGTTTCTGTCCACTGCAGATGAAAGCACATGTGCCACCTGTGCCCTCTGAACTGGGTTTTTTTCCTGCCCAATTGGTCTGATCACATTATTAGAAACATGAGTGTTCAATTTTGAGTTGTTGTGTGTAAAAGATGACAGCTGTGTTGGAGTTGTGTTGACATTTTGCTGCCAGTGTTTACAATTTTGCAACACAAGTGTATCACGGTGTGAAATGTGTTTAGTGACTGAGAATGTGCAAATTTTGCAAATTGAGTCTAAGTAGCTGAACAGTGTTTAAGGTTTGGCCAAAAGAGTGTGAATGAGTTTAGGCCACTGAGAATTTGGTTCAGAGAATGAGGTTTAGTGTTTTAGCAATTGTGAAAAACTGTAATGAGTGTGTTATTTAACATGTGGGCAGCCTTACATGTTAATGAGCCCACTGCCTGGTCACATTTTAGCAGAGGTAGGGAAGAAGAACATGAATAAATACATAAATTCAGAAGAAGAAAAAGAAGAAACCGTGTATTTCTATGAACTAAAAACAAGCAAAAACATTAATAATGCAGTAATAAAATGTTTAAAAATTAAAGCAAAGTAGGTTCAAAGTATGACGTCGTAGGTATTCCTCTAGCTTATAGTGTAGCGTATTCCTGTAGGGTTATGGTTTGATGTGCCTTTGAAGTTGGTTGATTTAGTATAAAGAACAAGAAAGTCTGCGTATGCTGGTGTGTCAAACCAAAAGTCAATGTTTGCGTCTTTTTAAGATGTTACATAAGTACATCTTAACATAAGTACCTCTTACGTACTTAAGTTATGTAACTTGTGTATGTTATGTAACTTAGGTACGTTATGTACTTAAGTAACATGATACTTTCCTTAACTAACCAAGAAGTCTTGTTTCCTAAAACTAACTAACTGCCTTTGTGCCCTTACTTTGAAAGACATTGCATATTATTGCTAACTTGACTGCAGAACCACACACAATCAAAGCTGACACTAGCGGGGTACCTATAGCGTCATAGTTTTAAACGTAGGACCACTGACTAAGCTGCTATATTTGACACAATGGAGAGAGTGAGTAAAAAGGTGTTGCATTCATTTCCTGAATAAAGGTCACAGATACATGACAAAATTGTCTCTAAGCTGTGAACATAACAGATACAGTGTTTGATAGAGATCTCAGAGACCTTTTTTTCAGGTTAATCCTTTTGTCTGGAAATCAGTCTCTGGGCCTTCTCAGTGCTCGTGTGGTTCAAGTACAGGGCCCAGATTTTGTAGGATACGAAAGGTTTGTAATACTTGTTACAGCTGCAGCTATTATTTCAAATAAGGTGCTTTATCTGTAATGCCAAGACTCAGTGTAGAATCTACAGAATATATAAATTTAACCAGGAGCTCATGTTGAATTTGAGATGGAATAAAGGTATGAATATACAAACATATTATGCAAAACAGTCACACCGAAAATCAATAGAACCTCTTACCAAATTTTTGAATTGCCCCGTTGATATCAGTGTGTCAATATTGAGTCTGCTCTGAAAATTATTCCAGGCAAATGGAGCAAAATGTCTGAAGGCTGTCTCTTCCAGATTAGTATTAACTGCAGGAATGTTTAGTGCCAGCCGGTCCTAAGAAATGGTGTAATGAGCATATTATCTTAGGCACAGGATGATGATAAATCTGGTGGTAATTTTTGAAGTAGTCCTTCATAAATGAAAAGATAAAAGTGGTCACCTCCTGATGCGAGACACAACGATGGGTGCCATTTGGGTCATCAGTAATAAATCTAAGAGCCAAGTGATAGACAGTATCTAGATGTTTAAGGTTTTCTAGGAGACTACAGTTTTTTTCTAGATATGTGACATTTCCTCACCTTTTTTTTTTTTTACCTTTTAGTATCACACCTGTTTCTGGCATTGCACATTGTATGTAAAGTAAACTGCTTCCACTCAGACAACAATACAGCCCCACCAAATCAGACTTCCTGCAAAGAAGAATTCCCGTTTCTAAAGGAAAGTTTTAAAGGAAAAGAGCATACATATGAAAAACCCGGCCATTTCAGTTTTCTTTTAGGGGCAGTGCAAAAAATAAATGAAAGAAAACTGATGAATATCAGTTAATACTGGCGATTTACACAAGTTCACACCAGAGGGGGACTTATTCTGTATCCTGTCTTCAGAATTAAAAGTAAATTTAAGTGTTTAATATAAAATGCACTTGCAGTGTAATTGTTTTGTTATTTTCGGTCTTTAAAGGTCACCAAGATGCAAAGCAAAGTCTCTGAAACTCAATTTTTTGGTTTCAAAATCCGCCTTATTTTAGAGGAGACTCAAGGTTGGCAAGTATGGGTAAGAGATAAGAGGATATCTATAAATTACATTGCCATCAATACAGAGAGAAAGGCCACTTCCACAATCATTTTCCTACAACAAAATGGGAAACAAGACCTGTTACTATACAAAAAAAACATAATTTGCATCCAGTTTCCTGGTTGCACATGTAAACATAAGCAGTATAAAGTATTGCAAACTATTGCATATGTAGCGGATAGCAGAGATGTTGTGTTTGTCGGGAGCTCTGTTTGACTCTCTGCTGCTATGTCAGCTCATTTATGATGCATTATCTCCACTACAAACAATACACTTAACTATTAAAAAATTACAGTTGCAGCATTATCTGCTGAGGGTTAATTGGGTTAAATCCGTACGTGTTTAGTCGGGGCAATGGTGCAGTGAATACTGGCCATGTTGGACCTATCAGTCTTCAGCTGGGACGGTGACGTGCTGAATGTTAGCCGTGCTATCGGATGTGGCTGACAGGAATTAGCATGTATCAGATGTGTTCTACAGACCTCTCCCGCCCAGCAACCTATTACGTTACCCAGTTACCGTAACTGTCACAGCCACTAGATCGCCACGGTGATTTCCCACCCAGGCAACGCGGGGATCTGCTTACGAGGAACTGACACTCTGGCAAATGAAGGGCTTACTATTTAATGAGACATGGCCCACAAACACACACACACTCCTGTGGATTTATGGGTCAGTGGCTGATTTCTGATGGATTGGCTGCACACGTTAGAGGGGATTCCTCTGATGTGACAGTCGAAACGGGCTCTGGTTACACAAATATTATAAATATCTTGGTGACACCTTCTATGAAGGCCATGTATGTTATGCAGTGTAAACACATGCATAAGACATCATAATGTATTGATAAGGCTTTACAAATGTGTCACTGACAAAGTCAGCATATTGTTGATGTTTATAATACATTATTCCATTCCAGAAACTTAGAATTTATAATCTCTTATGATACGTCAGAGCAGTTCTCTATGTGTCTTTACGACTGGCTAAAATTATCGTTGTTATAATGTTTTGTGTAACCCAGAACTTAGATTCATCTTTCAAACACTTCTGTCACTTTTGCGTGGAGGTATAAAGCATTATGAATGCTGAACTTATAATACATTATGTCCACCACTTTACTAACCTTGTTATATGTTGTCATGCATGATTGTAAACATTTATCAAGAGTTTTATCAACCCTTTAAATGCATCATAATGTCCTATGAATGTGCTTATAATGCATCCTAGACCTGAACTTCATAGAATGTGTTACTCTCACTTTCACAAATGCAGTGATTAAAGGAATAATCCACCAAATATCTATCTTTAAGTATGAAATACGTCACCTTCTGTTTTAAAAGGCAGCTCTGAACAGTTTGTGGTTTATTCATTCACAGTTACAGTTAATTAGAGTCAGTGCAATAAAAAAGTATCATGTCAAAATTTCACAAAACATCTATAGAAAATTCTCAAACTACTCCTGCAGCATAATCCACGTCATCATTGTTGACGTGTAGTTTCTCCGTAGTCATCGCCCTCTCATAGCCCTGAGTATTGCAATAACTGCCTCTTTGTCTTCTTGTTCATGTTGTAATCTGATGTTCAGCTCTAACATTTTTCTGTCTTCACAGGAAATAGAATCAGCTGCAGGACTCTCCAGCAGGATGAAGGGGGCTGGAGGAGTCGGAGGGGGGTGGCAACAACAAGGGCAGTCAACCGGCCCCACACCACCACCTGGGGGTCAGTCAAAAATCACTTATTCACTATTCACTGTTTAATAAACATTTGATAGTTTATTGTTTAGTGAATATAGGATGCTATTTTGCGTTCTTACCGACAGGTGTCCCGTGTTGCTTCCCTTTAATATTTCTGTCTATAAAATCCAACACACTGGGCCTCATGCATGAATTGTTCACCAACAGTTTAAGAACTTTTGTGGCATTCATCAATACTTGCATACTTCCTGTTCTAGGTCAGATCAAAATTTAAGAGTGCCCTAAGCAATACAACCAAAAGCCAACTTGCATTTTGTGCTGTGAAATATTAATAATGATGAAAAAAAAGCACTTTGCTTTTTGAATACACAGAAGAAAGATGTTTTATGAGTTTATTGTTCAATAATTCCATTATCGTTTTAAATATTTACACTCAAAGATGATTACATTACTGTGAGAGATTATTCAAAATCTGTGTGCCATTCTGGAGCCTCAACTTTGATCAGAGACAAAAAGATCTAATCCATCTCGTCAGCAGGTGCTCACCACTATCAGTTACCTGCTACTAGGACTTCGAGAGTGGAAGTGGTGATAAGTCTGGCAAATCTCAGTCCACTGTTGGTCATGTGATTCCCAAAGTTGTCCACCCTACAGTTTACATACACTGCTGCTGAGAAGACCAGATAAATCAACTGTACTCATGTGCACATGAAGGCACAATCTCCATATCTGTTCCCCTCATTCAAAAGATAAAAATCCATTCAATAAACATCCAGACAGTATGTGATGCACAGAATCACATCTTGAACGGGATGGCCCGCTGGCTGAGGGGAACACACAACCTTCTGCACCCCTGATAGAGAAATCTCTCCAATGATTCTCCAATGCGCTCATCCATGTCTGTTGAAAAGTTTCTTTTTGCTGCCCTTTGGGTGGCATTTCCTTTCTTTTGGCTTTCTTCTTCTTCTTTGTTCTGAGTTTAACGTCACCTGTCAAATGTCAGTGGCTTGTTGGTTTGTGGTTTGCACACAGCACTGAAAGGTTTGGATTATTTGATGTGGGGTTACGTGAGGTACTTGTTGATAGTCTGTGTGATACCTGCAGCAGAGAATGGCATGAGCACAGGTCAGCAGCAAAAAATATTTCAGCCACATCAAAAAAGGTTTACTTATAAACTTTAATATTAGATTAAGCAAATGCTACGTTTAGAATATTTTCACTGCTTCATCAGCAGCTTTACCTTGCTTTCCGACAAGAAATTGCTGTTAAATAAGCCAAATATCTCTCCCTCAAACCAGCCAGGCTCCGTGGGTGAAATCAATAAATTTACCTCGCAGAACATACGTGATGCAGCAGCAGCAGACCAGCAACTGTTCTGTGAGGTAAAGAGCGATATTTGGTTTATATAAAAGTCTGTCTGAGGGCTAAGTAAAGTAATGAAAATACTTTAAATATAGCATGTGCTACTGTTTTTTTTATGTGGAACTTTTTTTAAATGGCTAAATACGTTTTGTTGCTGACCCTGTCCACAGTAGTACATTGCTTAGCTTTCATGCTGGTGCCCCTCTCTGCTTCTCTAACTGATCATCCTGACCAGCATCTAAGATAATACACTGACTTATGCAACCCCACATCAAGTGATCTGAACTACCCGTTTAAATCTGCTGCCCTTATATGGATTTATTTGGGTGTTTCCATATGTTAATTGCAAATTTCCTGGCATGTGCATCCAATTTAAGATCAAATGTGATTTATCAGTACACGGAGGTTGATAAGAACAGACTTGGCTTTCAGGGTTTTCTTAAATTCCTCTTATTGCTTTGTTCAAGAACAAATATAATAGAAAAATAAGAAAACGTTCATGAATGAGGCCCATTGTATCTTGTATTTTGTCTCACTGTCAGCAGTGTACATTCTATGGACTAGTTTTTTTGTCCCATTTCTACATTGCATCAGTTGTACATACAATTCAGGCATTCAAATAAAATAGTGCACTGTATGGTAAATATGGAGTAATTTGGAAAGATTCGTAGACAGATCATTATCCATCCAACATTAGCAGTTATAATAAAACAGACGTACTTAAAATCTGACAGAGATTTGATGTGTTTGTGTGTGTGTGTGTATATGTTGCAGCTGTGAGAGTCCTTCCTGTGGGAGGTGTGATGTCGCCTCCTGTTGCTGCGTAGCACCTGTAACACCTGGTTTGTATCGAGTGTGAAGAGAAACATGAGGAAAAAAAAAATCTCATCAAACATGATTTGTGTCCCTTCTGCCTGTTGACTGTGTTTCTCCTCCTCTCTCCTCCAGATGTCCGGCAAGATGCTTTGGTCCAGCAGCAGCAGCAGACTATGTGAACCAGCAGGCCGTCATCATGGTAAACCCTCCGTCTGGATCTGAATGTGTTTATTTGTTTCTGTGCTCTTGTTTTGGAAATTACAAACACACTACATGGACACGCAGTTCAACAAAAAGTCAAGGGGTTCATTAAAGGGATAGTTTAGATTATTCAAAGTGGGGTTATATGAGGCACACCCCCAACTTGGAGAAGCAGAGAGGAGCACCACCACAGAAGCTAAGCTGTGTGTGGAGTCAGCAACAACAGGTATTTTAGCCACTGACAAAAAGATATCACTTTAAGTTAAGTATTTAGAATATTATAACCATTTTACTTTGCCATTAGGCCACCTTTTTCTATCGAAATTCACTCTCTCAAAACAAACCAAACTCCCCAGGCAAAATAAGTAACTTAATTTAACCCGCAGAACACAGGAGTTGGTGGTCTATCGCTGCTTATATCTCTTAGTTTTTTTGTGTTATTATGATTTTGGTTTTAAGGATAGTTTGGATTCACTAAAGTCACACAATAATACAAATAAACTAACCCATCGAGACCACAATAGACCAGCAACTCCTGTGTTCTGTGAGGTAAAATGACTGATTTCTCCAAAGGAGTTTGGTTGGTTTGGAGATAGTGACATTTGGATTATTTAACTGTGGCTTCCTGTTGGAAAAGGCTGTCTGATGGCAAAGTAAAGCAGTGAAAATATTCTGAATATAGCATACATTTTAATTGGTACTGAGGGCCTTTTTTAAGTGGCTAAAATATCTTTTGTTGCTGACCATGTCCAGAGCATTTCATTGCTTAACTTAACATTAACATTGCAAATAATTTCAATAAATTGTAATTTCTAATAAATAGAATAAAAATGGTGGATTTCTTGTTGGTTGTAAGGTGTGGCTCCAAGAGGCTGGACATGAGTATGGACATGATACATGTGCCTACTGAATTTCATACATCTGGGTGAAACATACCACAAAGCCTACTTTGTTGAAATTTTGTGGGGAGCACTTTTGAGCCATTTTGCCACACACCATGACCGAGACCCATATCAGATGTTCATTTTCACCACTTATGATGTGTGTGCTGAGTTTCATAAGTTTTCGAGCATGTTTAGCCTGATTCATTTTAAGGAATAATAATAGTCCTCGCACTGGCCAGTCAGTGCCCAGCCACTAATAAGATTAAATTAAATTAATATGTCGTCTTTTTGTTCCTCAGGCCCAGCAGATGACTATGCAGGCCATGGCTATGGTCAGCAGCCCAGTGACAAGCCCTCCCACCTCCCCGATCACCAGCCCACCAATGAGCCCTCTGCTCAACCACCCTCCCAGCCCCTACGCCCCTGCTAGCCCCTATTCTGTCATACCCCCAAGTCCATATGCTAACATCCCACCCAGCCCATATGCTAACTTCAGTCCCACTCCCTATGCTGCAGCAAACATCCCGCCCAGCCCCTATCCTCCTCCTGCTGCTCAACAGGAGCAATCGCAGCCTGCAGCTCAGCCTGCAGCTCAGCCCCGGCCCAACCCCAAACCTCAGCTGAGCTCCATCAAGACTAACAAAACTGAGCCAGGACAGCCTAAAGCCAATGCTGCTGCACAGGTCAGTAACTCTGAGACATGTGAGGTAACAGTCCAAAATGACTTATTAAATCATGATTCAGTCCTTTTTAATTAATGAAAGATGTTCTAGTTTTTGTTCATATTGTAAACTTCAACCACAACAAGCAGGAAAAATTATCTGCATAAAATGAGAGCCTCCTTTTATGGGAAGAGTGGGTGGTTTGTTCGCAATAAAAATAGGAACTGTGGAGTCAGGATGATGAGCAAAAGCTGGTTGAGCAAAAAAACCAACAGAAGTGCACCAACAGAAGATCCAAGAAGGACACTAATTTTATCACTCGGTGAAAAGCTGGTTATTTAATGAGGCAGTCTCATCAAGAGAGCAAGATCTTTTTTTGCAAGAGAGAAGAAAAAGTAAAATGAACATACAGCAGCAGACAAACAAAAGGACAAAAGCAAATACAGCACCAGTGATAATCACAGACATTATTAAATAGATTTGATGTTAAAAGTTTTAAATGGGTCAGAAAATCAACAAACAGAGGTAATACAGGACTAAAGGGGTGATACAGATGTGGCTCTTGCAGCTGCTGCTCAGTCTGGTGCAACTTTTGTTCTGTTACTTTCTTTCAGTAGGTTAGTCAGTGTCTATAGTCTGCAGTGATGTGATCGGGTTTGGCAATGTCCTAATGATTTTCAATCATATGAATCATGGTATAATGTCAATTTTGAAGCACAATCCAGATATTTGAAATGATGACACGGATACATTTTACTTAAAGCAGTTTTATTTTAATCATAATAATAATAATAATAATAATAATAATAATGATAATAATAATAATAATATTTGTGAATTACCTTTCATGCTAGAAATGCAAAATAAATTACACGCTTATTTTACGATATAAAAAAAGACATTAAATAAACATAAAGACAGGGATAACATGCCATAATTAATGTAAAATATGATGGAGAATAAAACATACTTGATAGTAAATGTAAAAATAAGATAAATGTGAGAATAGAATATATAGAATACATAACAAGATGTAAAGTAAAACCTATAATCATACAAAGACAAAGTTAAAAATTGGTGTAGATAAAATACATAAAAACAAATAAAATGCAGCACTTTAAAAGGAGGACAGCAGTTTTAACCATTTTAAGGGTTTCAGCTGTGACAGAGCCAGGTGGTGATTTGAGGGGAGGGTGCCATCCACCTTGTTAGCAAAAAATGACCAGACTCTTAAATATCAGTAGTGTACAACAGAAGAAATCCACAGCGCTGTCCGTGGTGCTGAATCAGCAGACGTTTTTGTAATTATTCCTTCTTCTTTCAGTCCTGTCCTGTCAGTTTTGTCTTGGATCTGTAATATTCTCTAAACAATTTATTATAAATATATATATAATAGCCTTTATCATCTATAGAGAAGTGTTACCCTCATGATGAAAGTGACAAGTAGCAACATATAGTCGCAGAAGAGACAAAGGATCATGGAGACACACTGCTGCCTGTAGTATTCCTATAATGTTTCTATGATCGTTCAGTATTCCATGCGCTGCTGAAACCACACCCCAGACTCATGGCTAACCCTGACTCTAACTCTAATCCTAACCCTCTTTGTTAAAAATAAATCACTGGACATCATGGAACATCATGGTACAGTTAAGAGCAAAATGAAACTGAGTTTGAAATTGAACATTCAAAAACACCACACCAACCCTTGCACCAAAGTTTTTTTTTTCACATTTCTACACTTCTGTAAGTCAAGTCAAGTTTATTTATAAAGCACATTTAAAAACTGTAACAAAAGAAATGTGCTGCATTTACACAGTACAGTACAAAGTCCTTTTTCTTCCTTTTTCTTTGCTCTGACTTTGTGCTGACTCCAACCAAACCACAAGAGACAAAATGTCTGCAAAGCCTTGAGTGCAGCTCTCTGTCCTCGGCTTTTTCAGGTTCAGTCAGGTAAGGACAGCGTCCCTCGCAGGAAGGCTCCAGGCGTCCCCGTAAACAAGGACACACCAGTCAGGAAGTTTGGTAAGGGACACACAAGAGAGTGAGCAAGCAAGAAACAGAGAGGAAGTCCCTTTAACTATAACTCTTATTTAACAGAGGCTTACACAAGAGATTATAACTCCTTGTTGGCTGTGTTTTTTTGTTTTGTTTTTCGTGTGTGTGTTTCAGCTCCAGTAGTGACGTCTCCTCCGCCCCCTGCTGGAGAAGTGGTGAAGTACTCAACTCGGACTTCAGATCACATCGTCCCCAGCCAAGATATCCAAGGTAACTGAGGTCAAAAGCTGAAAAATATTGATGTGATGATTCATTAAACAGGTTTATACAACAAGACTGAATGATGGCCGATCATGTAGTCGATGAAGTTATTTATTTCTCATTGTTTTTACTTATTTTTTTGGTTATTTATTTCCCCGCTTACAAAAAATATGTGTCAACACAGCTTGACATCCTCCTTTACAAGGGGTGACAGTGCTTATAAAGTCTTAAATATCCAAACAATGCAACATGAAAATATATATAAAAATATATCAAAACTGAAAATTGAATAATGTTAATAACACTGAAAATAACCAATGTAAATAAACACAAAACTAAACATGAGTTATATATAAATTCACCTTACAAAGACATACATATTCAGTATCAATCCCAATGCTAAGATTTCATTGTATAAATATGTCTTAAAATTGTTAACCATTCCGCGTAGGTGGGGTCGACCTCTTTAAGCCGTCTTATTGTAATTGCTGTCTTTGCTACTGTTAGTCATATTTGTAAAACATAAAACTGTAAATTTCATCCAAAGAATTGCTATCAGAGGATCTCTGACCAATTCAATGTCTAATATTTTGTTCACAGTCGTAAAAATTGATTTTCCAAAAGTTATCTAACAATGAGCTTTTCCAGAATGTATGTAAATATGTAGCCATGGTTTCTCCACATTCCCTCCAACATCGACTTGACTGGTTTGGAATCATCTTTAGCCACAATTTGTCCTGTTCTGAAAGAACTGAAATTCTCTCCACAAATTGGCATTAGTGACTGTGTGGGCTGGCAGACATCTCCAGCCAAACGTCCTCCCTTATGTCCTGTTGTAGCTCTTTGTCCCACTTTTCTTTCACATGAAAGGTTTCGTCCTTTGTGACAGAAGCTGAAATTCTGTGTAAGTTTGTTACTGGCTTATTCACATGTTCTCCATCCTGAATTTTCAAAAGATACTGTTCCAGTTAGGATGTTTGAGCATAAAGCTTTTTATCTGTAGATACCAGAAAAAAAAGGTTATTAATACATTGAAATCTGCTCTCAATTGTTCAAATGATTTGAAGTTATTATTACTGAGTAAGTGATGAACATAATGAAGATTTAAGTGTGTCCAACTTTTAAATTCTGCAGTCCTGCAGGTGAGACAAAAGATGGTTTTTTTCTTGGTTTCTAACAGACACATTGGTTGGTATTTGGTTTTGATACATTGAAATAAGAAATTTTTGTTTTGTAATCTACATAATTCTGACGTATTTTTTCATCATTTTTTAAGAAATCATCAAAAGGTACAACTCCCCACCTCCACCGCCAGAGTCGGTGCCACCTGGCAAGAGGTGAGGTCTCACAAACACGCACACAGACAGACAGACGGACAGATACATGCAATAAAATACAAAGACAAAAAAACACGAGTAACAAGTAAATAAAATGTTGTAGAAAGGAACAAAGAATAATAATGATGGTATTAATACTACTACTACTAAGATATATTTAAATATGGTGTAGAACAATAAGATAATACAATAATAATACTCATACAGTAGCATAGCATAATATAATAACAATGTAGAAATATAAAAAGTAATAATGTTGTGTATGGTAGTCATGGGTATGACTTTAAGATCAATAATTATAATTTGTTTATAATATCAGATCACATATGATATATGATAGATATATTCTTATAATAGATAAGTTCTCCTTATGTGTTGATGAGAGCTGAGGAATGAGGACAGTATTCAGTTTTAAGATAGATTTTGCTTGTAAATAAGCACAGCAGTTGATGCTGTCTTCAGAATTAACTGTGCATACTGTAAAGCCCCGACTACAACAACCCACCAGCAGCGACTGACTGGGATGTTATTGCTTGCAGTGAGCACACAGCAGCAGAATGATTGTATTTACACATAATAGAGCACAAACAGACAGATTATACAGTGCTCTACATTTGTAGTAGGAAAATCCTGCAAACTGTAATGTTTGATGTTGACACTGTGCTGCGTGGGTGTAT
This sequence comes from Lutjanus argentimaculatus, assembly GCA_034769285.1. Lineage (NCBI taxonomy): Eukaryota > Metazoa > Chordata > Actinopteri > Lutjaniformes > Lutjanidae > Lutjanus > Lutjanus argentimaculatus. The sequence goes on along the minus strand of JAWZSL010000026.1, from coordinate 1,118,661 downwards.
TTAGGAGACCAGAGGGGAAGTTTAAGAAGAAGCAAACCCCCCGCGATGAAGCTCTGCAGATTCTCAAACCACAGATGGACAACCCTCCTGCTCCACAGGTACACACACACACACACACACACACACTTGCAAAATGCTAGTATGCACAGTCACGTGCATACATCAGTATGGACATGCACATGAGACAATACCAGAATTTTTTCTGTCTGTCCAGCCCAAACGTCCTGTTGCCCCCTCACCGTCTGCATCTGCTCTGAAAGAGGCGGGATTTAAACCCATCAAGAGCAAGACAAGAGCACCTGATCGTCCTCCTCCCATCCCTCCTCCAGGTATTCACACTCACTCTAAGTATATACTCGTCCACAGAAAAGACACATCTTCTGTGTCCCTCTTGGGGGTCATGACCCACTCTTTGGAAATGACTGCCCTGGAGCGTACTTTATCATGTTGCACTTTTACTTAAGTATTTGTTAACAGCGATAGCTTTAATTTACTCCTGCTGAGAAGTTCAATTGGAATGAAAACCTGCAGGCAGCTGGCTTTCCGTGGCACATGATTTGCCACTCTTTCTCTAAATGCAGGAGAGAGCAAAACCCAAAACAGACAAAAACATCGAGACTGGTCACTGGACCACAGAAAGATAGAAGTCATTCACCTTCTGGTGTCCCCGATGGGATGGTAGTCAGCGGTGAGAGACAAATAATTTTTTTATTCCCGTTTGAATTGTGTCATGAATTATACATGTAATGTTTATCAATTGAAAAGATAATTTTACAAGTCAGGGTTTGTTCCATTTAGTTTTATGTGGAACCGCTCAGTGAACTACGCTTCTCATCTCGCACAAGTCATCAACACCAACATTGCTGTCCTTTGTAACGTTATCTTATCTGAAGTGTTTTACCCAGCGACTCCTTGACCTTTTATCAACTGTGAAGCAAAAGAACAAGCGAGACCTGTTACGCGTGTGACCATATCCTGGTACAAAAAACGCACAGGCATCTTGGCTTCAGTGACTCTGGGTAGCTTGTGGAGAAAGAAAGTCATGATGTCATTTAAACAACTTTTTTTTTGTACTTCAGCATTTTTACACCAAACTGCAACTTTCTTGACTTCCAAAGTGAACTTTTAAAAAGAAAAACATCCTATGTGTAATTCATGACACCATTTAAACAGGTTAAAAAAGTTTTTTAACTTGCCGTTAACGACAGGACATATTTTTTTCTGAAATAAGGTCCCATGGGGTCCACCAGAACAGGAGGGACGCCTCTGTATTGCTCACAGAGTGTCTCAACAGTGACCTCTTTTGAAATGTGTGTGTCACATTCACCCACTAGACTTTCACTTAGTGAGATTCTGCCTTGATATTAACTAGAGTGACAGTTTACTTAATTTAATTACTCACATGAAATCACCACTGGCAAAAATATCAAGTTTATTTAATAACAATCAGCATGTTCCAGACAAGGTCAGGAGTACGGAGGGGCAGTTAAACAGGGAAACACTGACTCTCACAGCAGGTAGGTGGCAAGGTGCCATATGACCCTGCTGATACACAGATTGTGAAAACACATCTGTCCTGTCGTCATGTGGGCAATTGACCTTTCTGTAAACAACATGCAACAATATTAGGACAATAAAATGATCTTCAGTTCTCTGGAGTAACAGTGAAGCAGAGCAGCGAAAAAAAAGTCACACTGTGCTCGACACCACCAGATCACTAACATGCTCGCTTAAGACAGTTTTGTCAATATATGGGCACTGAATAAAGATGAAACTGAAACGTAATGTGACCTATTTGGTGCAGTTTCTCGAGAGCTGCCTGTAGAGACGGAGACCATCCAGACGCAGCTTCATCAGAGCACCAATGACGAGCACTACACCTACACCAACGTTCCCTGGAGACTGTACCTCAGGAAGGAGGTGTGTTGTGTGTGTGTGGTGTGTGTGTTGTGTGTGTGTGTGTGTTGTGTGTGTGTGTGTGTGTGCATACACAAATACACAATCACAAAATAACAACATGATCCACTGTCACTGTCAGAATGTTTATATTTTACTCTTTTGTGAGTATTTTTTCTTTCTTTTACAGGTGTTTTATCCCAAAGACAGCTTCAACAATCCTCTGGTTCTGGACCTCATTTTCAAACAGGTAGCTCAAGAGAGAGTGACTTAACGCAGGGTGAAAAGATGGATTATTAGCAACAAAAATGGATAAATGCATTTTGTTTAATATCCATGCAGACTTTTTTTTATTTGAAGGGAGAGTTTTGAAAACTTTGGGAGGGATTGTATGAGGTAATTACCCATAGTTACCTACAGTACCTACCTACAGTAGTTGGCACAGTCCCAGTTTGGGGAAGCAGCAGGTGTACCGTACCGTACTGTACGGTAAAACTAGTGTACGCTATATTTAGAGTATCTTCACCACTTTACCTTTCCATCAAACAGCTTTCCTCGACAGGAAACTGCTGTCCAAACCAACCAAACTGACAAAATTAGTTAATTTTACCTCAGAAAACATGGACATTGCTGGTCTTCCACCACCTCAATCAGATAGTCCCCAGTTTTTATTCTCAAACTGTGGTTCAAGGATCACTGGTGGTACACTAGCTCCCTCTAGTGGTACACTGAGAAATCTCCAAAAATGTTAAAAATTATTAGATTAATTTAAAAGTTTGTAAAAACTTTGAGAAACACTTAGTTTGTTTGTGTTATTTTGTGACACAAACAAAAAAGGATCGTTCCGATTCACTGAAGTCAAACAGTAACACAAACAAGCTAACTGATCGAGGCAGTGGTCGACCAGCAACTCCTGTGTTCTGTGACGTAAAAGTACTGATTTTGTCACAGGGGTCTGGTTGAGTATGAGAGAACAATAAAAAAAATAAAACAAGGTAAAGCGATGATCCTGTCCACAACAGTTCATTGCTTAGCTTCCTACACTGGTACTCCTGCTGCTTCTCCAAACTTGGGGAGTGCCAACCGCCATCTACTGTAGTTAATACACTGACTGTGGATAAGTACCACCTAAAACCCCACTTCAAAAACTCAAAACTATCCCTTTAAATGCACTTGTCAGTTATTTTTTAACTTTTACCAATTGTGTTACATAATTTTACCCGACAATGGAAAAATCATAGAAATCATCATCAGATCAAACTAAATTATTTCAAACATTACGTCTCCCCTCTCCTTCTCTCCTGTCTTCTCCTCTGTTCTCTCCTGCAGATCGTGAACGACACTCTGTCAGAGGCGTGTGTTCGCATCACCCGGGATGAAAGGCAGAAAATGAAAGCTCTTTTGGTAGTCTGTCTGTTCTTCCCACAGACTTTTTTTTTTTTTTTTTTAGCCCGTATGCACCAATGCAAACACATCTCTTTGACATTCATGAGTTCTCATGTCTGTTTGTGTGAATGACAGCTAAACACAGCGTTGAACAGAATATGGATCCAGTGGAGGAGCACGTGAAGAAAACAATCGTCACAGCGGCCAGGGAAACCTGGGAAATATACTTCTCCCGTCTGTTCCCTGCATCGGTGAGGGTGGTAACTCCTCAGAGGATATAATTACTCAGTGTGATATTTGTGTTTTGATGTTTTTATTAAACCTCTGTATGTGTTTATGTGTGTGTGTGTGTGTGTGTGTGTGTGTGTGTGTGTGTGCAGGGCAGTGTAGGAACAGGTGTGCAGGTGTTGTCAGTGTCCCACAGCGGCATTAAACTGTTGAAGACTGTAAAAAGCAGCGCAGCAGCTCCAGACTACTTCAGGGTCCTGCGACCCTACACGTATGATCTGTTTGTTCTGTCTTTGTTTGGAAATTCTTATTAGGATTTATTTTTTATTATTTGCTGTTCCAGATATGTGTATTTTACAGTTCAGAGTCAGAAGAGAAAGTGGCTGGTAGATTTCAGACACAAAATAATGATTTGCTGTTGAGTGGCTGATGGATTTTAACATTTTTCTGTCAGTGGCTGGTAGATGTTCACATTTTAAAAAGTTAATTTCCAACTCTGGTTGTAAATCACAGACAAATATACTAAATTGTACTGATATTATCTTGACTTTTCCTCCACTCCATAAGACTCATGGTGTTTTTATTGGTATTTAAAGTCATACAAAATGCCAAATGTTTCTGCTCCAACAAACTCCCATTCCTAATACAGTATTACTGTACCATTAAGTAATGAAACAAAATCAATTTTACTGTAAATTCAATTGTAGGGAAAAAAATTGTAGGGGTAAAATAAAATGATTACAATTATTAATAATAAAAATAATAAATGAGTGATAAATACATACTGAAAATAAAAAACAATTTAAAAGTTACAAATCAATAAGTAAGCTATATATGATGTTGGGTCAGTAGTGCAAAACTGCAATATCAGTGATGTCCATTTTTCCTATGTAGGTTAATAATGGTTTCCATATAATATAAAATTTCTGAGCACATCCTCTTATAGAATAGCAGATTTTATCCAATTTTTTAATCCACAGCTTGAAGGTCAGAGGTAATTTCTCCTTCCATTTAAGCAATATAAGTCGACTAAAGCTAAAAGAGTTACAAAAGCATCATCATCAGTCATATTTTTTGCCTGTTGATCGGAAGAAGCGGATTTAGTTGAGGATGACACCAAAAATATGTTTAAGAGTTTGTTACCAGATTCCAACTTAACCAGCTTTACTTAAGACCAGTGACAATGCATGTGACAAACATATTGAAGAGGATTTTATACTATGTGGTCTGCTCATGTTTAACCAATATTTGAGTTGTACATTTCTGTTTTGGAATATATTATTGCTTATTGGCAAACATATACACAGATATCACTGAGATAATCTACTATCAAAATTCTTACACAATCACAATATGGACAAAAATATTGCTTTTATGGTAAAATGGAAGCCTGGGGAACAGATGAATCTGCCAAGCTCCTGGTGATACCATGCTACTAAAATGACACCTAAGAGCAACATTTTTTATAATAGAAGCAATAGATTATCATTAATTATAGAAAGAACTGGCTTTGCTTTCATGACAATTTATTATATCAGAAATCCAGTACATCGAGCATCTAGATAGTACTGTACTTGTTTTCTCAAATACTGTATTTATTCATTATAGTATTTCATATTAGAGTCGTATTACCTTTTGCACTGTATTTTTCAGATATGCAGACATCCTGTTTGTAACCATCCCCTCTGATAACATGCTGGAGTTCAATCTGACCAATGAGAAACTGATCCTGTTCTCAGCCAAGGCACCGCAAGTCAAACATCTCATAGACACCTTCATCAATGAGATCAAAAAGGTAAACACATACACACATGCACAAATGAGGACAACACGGAGATTGACGGGTCTGCAGAAACAACAGTAATTATGAATCAGTCAGTCAGGCTCATCTCTTGGCATTGATTTGTTTTCAGTTCAGCCAGCAACATTAACCTGAAAACAGTTTCAGCTAACACATGAACAGCAAAGGACAGTAGCCCCTTTTACGCACGCAGCATGTTCAGGAACATTTCCTGCACGGGATCATGTGTGAATGGGAGCAGGGATTCATATTCAGGGAAATCTGTTTTGCCAAGTTTTCACCTCAAGACCTAGAATCATTTCAGGGAAGATGCTGGTACAGTGGTGTTGAGAGTGAAAACAGTAGCATTGCAGGGATGAGCACGTAAAGGGTTACATCCGTCCGACAAAATGTAGCTGCATGTGTGAATAGTGAAAATCACAAGTGATGCCTGAAATATTATTCAAGTAATTTACCAGAAACTATGTGTGAAAGAGGCTGTAGTCTCTAGTGCAGCTGATATGGTGTTTTTACCTCAGTGACTGTTTCTCTTGCTTCCTTCCTCTGCACAAACTGAATATAATAAATTTTTCTGTGACTTTTATGGTAGATGTGGAAAAATAGCAGCTGAAGCAGCAGCAGATGAGTCAAGTTGAGGGTAAACTTCAGTCCAAATACTGTAAATGCAGAAAAAAACCCCCAAAACAGATCAGTTTGTGTGTGTCTGTCTTTTTCTTCCTTGCAGGACTCAGACTATGTGATTGCAGAGCGAAACTTTGTGACAGACGATCGCTCGATGCTCAATTTTCACAAAGGTGACATCATCAGGCTGCAGGTTATGGACGGGCTGGAGAAGGGTGAGACGCTCTGGTACATGTGGTAGAAATCCTGATATCTGAAGAGTGAATCTATGATCCAGGTGAATGTGTTTTTACCCGTGTGTGTCCTCCAGGTTACAGCTACGGCTGTGTGGTGAGGAAGAAGGTGGTGTTTTTGGAGGAGTTGAAAAGAGACACTCCAGACTTTGGTGAGTGTCCTTTCATTCTTAATCTGAAAACCAAATCAGATCTATAAATTTCGCCTCTCTGCATGTGGTGGTCACCAGATGTTAGCGTCATGGCCGAGGCCTAAAAATAAACAAGGTGACAATTCATACAGACAGCTTTGAGAGATTTACTAACTGGGGCTGTGTCTATACCCTGGAGGTGTGATGGTATCTAAAGCCGAGGAGAAATAGCTGCAGTGATGTTGACAGTGCCCACAGCGCTCTTTAAATACAATATTGTATCAGAAAATTGTTTTTCAGTTGGAAGATAGTGATGCAATTTGAAAAATATTGATTCATGTCATTTCTAGAGGACACAAAAGATAAGATGAGATCACAGATGACACGTCACGTCATTCCATCACTCAGCAGACGCTGGACAGGACAAATGCAATGTGTGCCTCCACATGTATTTTTGTAATTTACTGTGGTTTATTTATTTCTTCTTTTAACTCAGACATCCGGATTTCATAACCATTCATAAATAAACCTCAAATAACACAAACACTACGGTCAGGTTTTCTAAATTGAAATCAATCCTCCACTAAGCAACCCACTGAGATCTATTATCTTCTTTAATAAGAGGTTTTAAGGCCAAAATAAGTATTTCTCAAAAAGTCAAGAGGTGCGGGGAGGACAACTCTTGTGTGTCCATATGTCACATCGTGAGGACTCACTGCCTGCTTGTGGACAAAATGGTCGTCCCCACTTTGATGCAGCAGAACAACTCCTAAATACAGCACTGACATATTATCCTATAAAGTTTATATTGCATGTTCGCAAACACATTTACACAACCAGCAGATACAGAGCAACAATAGAATTAATTTTGAGTTGTGTTTCTGGTCATTTGATGAATATAAATGCAATATTCAGTCTCCTTTTAGCACCGTTTGGTCTCCACCTGACAAGGGAACCAGACGAATGTACAAGCTTGTGTTTCATTTGATCTGGCAAATACATCTCGACAGACTCCTGTTTCCACCCTTCCTGGACCAGTCACAACCGTTTATACTATATTTTGGGTTGGTTGTTATAATGACTGACATAAGAGCGTCACTGGGCCAGATTTGAAAAGTCCTGTGTTTTGAAGGCAACGGACCAGGTTCACAAAACTCTCATAAACCTCTCAGTAAAAGAGGCAGTGTTGATCAAACATAAATCAAGATTTGGTTACAGCATTGCATATTTCTCACCTAAAATGTTTTCTGAAGCACATGTTAGTGCACTTTTAACTTGTAATTTGAGGTTTGTGACACAGAGTCATTGGTTGAATTGTTAATCGAAAAATATTCATTAGCACATTTAAGAGTTTATTAAAGTTAATAAAAGATGTATGAATAGGTGAAGGACAGGACAAGGGTTGAGGTTAGACATGTAGTGGTTATGGCTAAGGTTAGGATAACCCTGCAGGGAATTAATGTAAGTCAATACAATGTCCTCACAAGTGATGGAAGTACCCCAGTGTATAGTATCTATAATTAGACCAGAGGCTGCATTATGTGGCAGCTTATCAGCTGTAGGAGAGAGTTAAGTCTTGTAAATGAGAGAGGAAAGCCTGCAGATAAGATCTGACTTGTTTAAATGAAAAGCTGACCTGCTGTTAGAGGAAACACAGATAGTGATCAGGACTTACAGCCGAGGTGACGGCTGTTAAAGGGCACCCAGGTGTGTGTGCTTTTGTGAGATTGGATGTTGTAATCCCTCTCCTCCGTGTGCGTGTGTGTCAGGTTGGAAGTTTGGTGCTGTGTTCAGCCGCTCCGGTGCGTTCCCGGCTGAGTGCGTCCATCCGATCGCTCCTCCTGACTTCCTCTCGCTGCCGCTGGACCGCAAGGCCGAGCCTCGAGGAGGAGCGGGACAGTTCGCCGTGTCATCAGCTGTCGCTGTCGCTGTGGCGTCTACCATGGCTGCGCATGAGATAGATCAAACGATTGAGGTACACGCACACACACACATACACACTCGTATGCAGTATGTTTTCTTTTATTGTCTGTCAAATTGTGTCACGTTGTTTTTTCACTGTCAATCTTTCAGAAGGTTTCTCTAGATGGCTTTTCTGATGGAGATCTGGATGAGAGGGCGCTGCAGGACAGTAAATATGACATGTTGGAGTTTGCCAAGAAGTACTTCAGACAGGGATCCAAAGGGAAAGGGTGAGACAGAGAAAGAAAATGTGCACACAGAGAAAATCCTCACAAACACACCCAGATATCTTTGTTGGTAGAGCGTGCACCCCATGTACTGAGAGTCCTGAGAGACCTTTGCCACATGTCATCCCCCAGATCTTTCTCCCTCTTACCTGTCATATTTTCAGCTGTCCTATCAGAGTAAAGGCATAAAAAGCCTCAAATTTAAAAGACAAAATAAAACATGAACCTCACACAGAGACCAACTTAAATCCAGAAGTAAGTACATTTTCTCAAGTACTCTCCTTAAGTATAAAGGACAAAAAGATCAAGCATGATTAAATAAATAAATGATTAAATACATAAATGCTAATTAAATACAGTTTGGGAAAAAAAAGGCCTATTTCTGTATTTTAACATTTATTATTTTTTTTTATTTATGCATTTCTACATTTACTTATTTATTTATTTGTGTATTTGTTTATTTATATTTTTTTTTCTGTATTTCTATAACAGATTTTGATGTAGTTCCTTCTTTGATTGAGTCATTAGATTTTCTGAAGACATAAAAAGTACAAATACATGGAACATAAATATATATATATATATATATATACATATATATAGTATTGTCATTTTATGATACTTTATACTTCTACCCCACTGCCTTGTTGGGGTGGCATATTCTGTTATATGTACTTTGTTCCATTACAGTCAGTTTACTTATTAAATGTTATATCCAAAACATCATTAGGTTATAAAATATGATACATTGTTCTAGAATAAACTGCCAACAGAGGAGAACTAATAAAATCAGCTCCACTTTAACCCACAACAGACAACATGATACAACATAAGAATTGTTTACATGTCAGTAAATGATCTGAATATTTTGTTTTGATTGATTTTATTCTCAGAGATTCACTGAAGAGCAAAAGCAAGAACAGAGACCCAGAGAGCCCACTGAGATGATCAAGTTCTCTAAGGTGCCTTTGTTCTACTTAAATAATTTTAAAGCACTCTGTCTTCCCATAACTCTATGCTCTCTGTTTTTCTTTGTATCGAATTGTTTATATTTTATTTGTTTTATTTACTTTCTTGTGTGATTTTCTCTTTTGCAGACTCCTCTGACTGAGTCTCTGATCGAGTTTACAGATCCAGCCATGAACAGAGTGGCAGCTGATCTCTTCCTGTGTAAGTTCTCACCTTCTCTCATCTCTCCTCTAATTACATCATCTTATTACATGACTCTTATTACACCTGGGCTCAGGTTCATCCCCTGTCAAAATGTCACGTTCTCGTATCAGATTTTAAGTAACTCGAGTGCTGGATTTCTCTGCAAAATCTGATATTCAATATGATATTTAAACATTGTTGACCTCAGTGTGTGTGTGTGTGTGTGTGTTCTGGTTGTGTCATTTGTGTAGCGGTGATGCGTTTCATGGGTGACGTTCCATCGAGGGGGTCATCAGAACAGGAAGTTGTCAGCACTTTCCTCAAGGTAAATACACTGTTTTTTTTAATAAAACACCATTGTCTCTTTGACAGTTTACTAATCTGTGTATGTTTGTTCCTGTGTGTTTCTCTCTCTCTCTGTGTGTGTGTGTTGTGTGTGTGTGTTCTCCCCTCAGCTCATAGGAGAGTTCACCTTGATGAGGGATGAGGCTTACTGCCAACTCCTCAAACAGCTTACTGCTAACACCAGCTCCAAACCGTAAGTCTGCTTTAACAAACGTACACACACCACAAACCAACACACACCCCGCTCCTCTCTCTCTTCCCCCGAGCTGGTAATCCTGAGTGTGTGTCTGTGCGCTCTGGTGTTGGACAGTGATAGTTGCCAGCGAGGCTGGAGGCTGCTGTACATCCTGACCGCTTTCCATCGCTGCTCCGAGGTCCTGAAGCCCTTCCTGCTCAAATACTTGCAGCAGGCCTCTCGCAGCGCCGGGGCACAGTATCAGGGTAAAAACACACAAACAAACACACGCAAACATCACCAAGTGTAAACTGCTGCACACTTTACAAAAAGCAACCAGCTTGTCATGTTTTCTTTGAACAGGCATCGCTAAAGCGTGTGAGCAGAACCTGAAGAAGACGTTCCAGTATAGTGGCCGCATTGTTCCACCCAACGGCATGGAGCTGAAGGCCATGATGGTCAGTGACTCATTTTCTGTTAATCAGTAGGGGTGGAAGAAATATTCAGATCCTCGACTTAAAGGGGTAGTTCAGATTTTTTGATGTGGGGTTGTATGAGGTACTTATCCATAGTCAGTGTTTCATCTACAGTAGATGGTGGTCGACATGGCCAAAGTTCGAAGAAGCAGTAGAGGTACCGGCGTACAAATCTAGGCAATGTACTGCTCTGGACAGGGTCAGCAGCAAAATGCATTTTAGCCAAATATTGCTCTCTGCAATGCAACCAGACTCCTCTGGCAGACACATTCAACCATGCAGAACACGTGAACAGCTGATCTACCGCTGCCTTGATTTGATTTGGTTTGTTTGTGTTATTGTGTGACTTGTGTACCATTTTTAGAGTACCTTCCGTGTCCTGTGAGGTAAAATTACTGTACCTCATCTACTATTGTCAAGATATAGTGACAGTTTCAGTGAATTTGACAAAGAAGTTACCAGCTGTAGCTTTAAATTGATATTGATTTTTAGGTAGACCTTTTCTTAGGTGGCTAAAAGATGTTTTGCTGCTGACCCAGTCCACAACAATACATTGTCTATCTCCCTACATCGGCACTCCTGCAGCTTCTCCAAACTAGGAACATGCCAACAGCCATCTACTGTAGATAATATACTGACGATTAATGAGTACTTCATACAAACCGACTTCAAATAATCCAAACTATCCTTTTAAATATAACCAGTAATACTCAAAGTGTAAAGACACTCGATTACACGTCAAAGTCCTGGATTGATTCAAGTAAAAAAGTGGTATTAGCAGCAAACTGTGCTTCAAACTAAAGGTTCTCATTATGCAGAATATCCACATTCAGATCTATATTATTGTATGTTGAAGTCTTACTATTATTGATACAAGCAGCAAATTAATGTGCCAGCTGATTTTGAACGATAAGGCTGATAGTGTTCAGTCATTTTTTTCCTCATTGTTAACAAATCCCATGAAAAGACCAAAACCAACAAGTGCTGTCTGTGCATCCACAGTCTGATATAGCTTATTCCTCTGTGCCACAGAGCTCCATCGTTGTCTAAAAACTATTAAAAACACATAAAGGAGCCACATTGTTGCACTGAGTTCCTTCATTACGATGAAGACAATGGGCACTGAAGCCTGAAAATAGCCTCCAACAAATGGACTGTTTACTCCTGTTTGAGCGTCATTTGCCAAAAGCTACAGTGCACGACTGTTTTAGAAAACAGCTTAAGAAATGAAGCTGTACTTGTTTCAGCATCAGTGAGCTTGAAGCTGAGACGGACGGGGTCAAGAATGAGGAAATAGTTATGAGACATGAGCACATTGTTGGTTTTTTTCTTTTCATAGCAGCCTGTTGACGATAACACAACCAGAGAATATCACCATCTTTATCCTTTAATTGTGTTATATATTTTTGTGTAGTTGAATATATACCAATGAATTATATTTTATAATCTGATACTACATTTTGTTTGTAAAATCTTAAAGTAAAGCACACGTATGTATGTCAAAGTACCACACACTCTTAGAAATAAGGGTCCCAAAAGGGTAACTATGCTTCTGAAGAACACTTTTTTGAAGAAAGGGCTTTTCAAAGGTTTATTGTAAGGTTAAGGGTTCCATTAAGAACCTTTTTCATCCAAAGAACCCTTTTTGGAAGAAAGAGTATTTCAAGGATTGATGAAATACTTGAGGAACTGTTTAGTCAAGGGTTCATCAAGGGTTTTTTGTACCATTTTCGGAGAACCCCTGAGTGTGTTCTAGATAAACTCTTGGAATATTAAAATGTTCTCAGTAGAATCCCGTGGGCGGGTTCTAAAAAAAACCCCATGGAACATAAATATATATAGAGTGTGTTCTAGATAAAACCTTTGGAATGAAAAAAAAGTTTTCAGTAGAACCCCCTGACTGTATTCTAGATAAAACCCTTGGAATATAAAAAGGTTCTTGGTAGAACCCCCTGGGTGGGTTCTAGATAAAACCCTTCAAAAAGATTGCCAGGAAAACCCCCTTGGGTGGGTTCTTATTTGCACCACTAGACGGTGGAAAGGATCTGGATAGAAAACCCAGAGAGGGTTCTGGGTGAAACCTTTTCCAGATGGTTCTAGGTGTAACCCTTTATGTTGAGTTCTCAGTAGAACTCTCTGAAGGGGTTCCTGTTGACAAGCCAAAGAACGCTTTATGGTTCTAATTAGGACCTTTGTTTCTAAGAGTGCAACACATAAGAACTGTACTTAAATATTTGTTACTTTCCACCACAGTTTATGTGGGTTTAGGTGTGTTAATGTGCTGAAAAATCCAATAGTTCAGTGTATGTACAGTATATAACATAAGAGTGTGCGTTTTTCCTTCCTCAGGCGGGACGTAGTTCAAAACGTCAGCTGTTTCTCTTCCCTGGAGGCATTGAACGTCACGCAAAAATCAAAACCTGCTCTGTAAGTGTTCAACCACTGTGAGCAGTTCAGCACCACTGATGTCTGAGGAGACGGCGGTGAGATAAACTTATCTGTGTGTGTGTGTGTGTGTGTTGCTTTTCAGGTTGCCCTGGAGGTGATCGAGGAGCTGTGTTATGAGATGGGTTTACACAGACTGGAGGCCATCGAAGAATACGCCATATTTTTAGTCACCAACAGAGGTGTGTTCACAGACGCTGGCTTCTTTATCTCTCACACTCGCGCACACATTAAACGTCGCGTTAGTAGACGGAGTCAATCTCCTCGTCATTGTCAGTGAAGCAGATCCACTCACAGATCACATATCAGACGGTTCTCTGGTTTCTAGCTGTGGGAGAAAGTCGCTCGTGTTTGTGAGGCTGATAGGGCTGTCAGGGCAAAATAATGGGAGAAGGCTTGATATCGTGTTTTCATTTCCGATACTGATATGACAACACTGAGCCCCTGCCAATAACAATCAAAAGCTCTATTTGCACAGGACTAGTATTACCAGGGGATCTCATGTGATTTAGGAATTAACCCTTTACATCTGTGCTTCATGCAGCACATTCTCACAGGATAAGTGAAGTCTGTATTTTACTTGAATTTACTGACATTTTCCTCCACGTATGATGTCAAGAATCGGCAACACATTAAGGTTTCAGAGGCAGAGCATCTGTTCATCAGAAGCCACATTAATAATATAGTTTAGAGTTGTTTGTTTCCCACTTTATGCATGTGTTACAAGCATAAATACACTTTTGCAGCTCTCTGCATCATCACTCAATTAAACGTCAATATAGCCGTTCTTACAGCACAGCTGTTGACTGCAGTTCAACATATTATGAGCTGCCATCAAACCAATGTTAAAAAAATTACGACCCCGAATCACTGAGATGCTGATTCACACGGGACTAATATTATCACAGGACCTCTGTGTTTGGCGAAATATGGCAAACCTCCACAATTATTACAGATCACCAGAGGGTCAATTTGTATTCTATTCATCTGTGTCAAGCTTTGTCTCAACAAACCATCTGTAGTTGTAATGTGTCTGTGTATGTATGCATATGTATATATGTATGTGTGTATATAATATGTATATATTATATATATATTATATATATATAATTTTTTTTTTTTTTTTTTTTTTTTTTTTTTTGAACCTGCAACATTTATGATCTCTCGATGTAGGTAGGGTGATGTGGTGACGGCGCTTCACAAGTGAGCACATAGACATTATAATATGGACATTATTTTAATGTTTAAGGATTATGATTCTTCATGTGACAGTGGTGCAGTGGACATTGGACAAACCTTTATGCTGAAGTTCCTACTTCAGTCACACCAACACTGCCTTGGGCTCCTTGTTTTGTTTTGTTGTATTTGTTGTGTTTCTGTTGGGTCATGGTGCCCACTGCTCTTTTGTTTTTTGTTACTTTTTATGGTTGGAGGTGGTTTGTTCTTGTATTGTAAAAACAAAAACATAATAAAAACTTAAGTCATAAAAAAAAAACAACAAATCACCAGAGGTCATCAGGTAACACTAGTCTCATGTGAATAGGACTCAGTATGCATTTTAAACGTGCAGTGTTTTTAGACGTTTTAATATGGAAATGTTACATATTATAGCCTTAACTGGGGACCTCAGGTGATTTGCAAAAATTGAGGAGGTCGCCTGTATATTAATCCTGAGGGAATCTGCCATGCCTGTAATTTGTAAAGTAAAAAGTTTCACCACAAAATACCCTTATTTTTCTCCACAGGGGATAATGTGATAATATTGGTCCCGTACAAATTGGCTTTTCTGTGATTTTTGGGCTGTATGTTTTTTTTAAACACCTGTTTTCTGTTGTTACACAACTGAACTGAAGTATGAAATGTGATCACGGCTCATAATATGCTGAACAGCAGTCAACAGCTGTGCTCTGAGCTTGCTGTATTGACATTTAAAGGACCAGTGTGTAGGATTTAGTGGCATCTTGCAGTGAGCTTGCAGATTACGAACACATGTCCTAGTATGTAAGAGAACCTGCGGTGGCTGGAAAACGCGTTGAAAACGTGAAAGGCCAAATCTAGAGCCAGTGCTTGGTTTGTTCGTTCTGAGCTACATGGCAGTTCAACATGTTGACCTGGAAGAGTACCCGTCTCCTCTGTAGATATAAATGTCTCATTCTAAGGTAAGAAAAACACAACAGTTCTTATTTTCAGTTATTGTACACTAATGAAACATACTTATGGATGTTATGTTTATTTATTCATATTCTGCCAATAAACCCTGTAAATCTTATGCACCTGACCTTTAAAATGAGTATGTTAATGGTTAGGAACAACAAAAGGTTGTCATATTCAAATACAGCCACAAAGCATCTGTTACTTGAGCTAAATGAGCTGCAAATGTGTATTTATGCTTGTAACACGTGCAGAAAGTGGGCAAAACTACTCTAAAGTAAATTATATTGTGGCTGCTGAAGAACTGATGCTCCACTTCTGAAACGTTGATGTATCGCAGAGCCACGATGTCATGATAACGTCACTTTGCTGATGTGCCACACGAAACACAGGTGTGGGGGCTTTTGTTATGATCCTTACTGCATGAATAACTTTGTCATCTTCTTTTGCATTATGCTCCTGCTCCTCCAGTCTGATCAAGTTTTCAACACTGATTTTATCCATTAAATCGCTCAGACAGATCTCTTTGCATCCTGTTGTGTTGTTGGTTTTTCTCTCCTTTAGTATTAAATATCTCCACATGATAACAGCTGGCAGCTGCTCTCACTCGTGTGCTATTCAAAAGCACAGCAGGTCACACAACATGTGGCTAAACAAGTACTAACATGATGTTTGTGTCAGTAGTTTGTGTTGGATTCTAAAGGTCAGAGACTGATATGGAGTATTTTATTAACTAACCATCATAACAGACAATATTATGTATTCAAATGCGTGTTGGTGTAATTAATCTTTTAAGTAAATATGCATTGTTTTTGTGTAATAAATAAAAGCTGACATTACGTGTGTGTGGGTGTGTGTGTGTCCAGGTCAGAATGTGCGTCCGCTGAACAAGCACGAGTACATCCTGGATGTTGCGACAGAGGCCGAGGTAGTCGACACAAACTACAGCTTCTGGTTCAGACGAGTCATCTGGACTCAACCGCTCAAGTTCGACAATGAGCTCTGTGTCGCCATGCACTATAACCAGGTACGACGGGTGACATTTCACATACGCACAGGCAGCATATGTGACCTACATGTGTGCATGTGTGGATGTTAACTGTGTTTGTGTGCTTACTTAGATCCTGCCAGACTACCGCAAAGGCCTGCTGAATGTTCTTCCACATGGAAAAGTGAGCGATCAACAGTTCCACCAGATCTCCAAACTGGCAGCTCTGCAGCACCGAGCCAAAGACATCATCTTCATCCCCAGCATGTGAGAAAACTTTAAGTTAAAAGGGTTGAGGTGACGTTTCTATCAGCCTTCAGCTTCAGTGATGAAATGATAAAACAGATGATCTAAAGAAAACATGTCTATACTTCATTGTCATCCAGATTTCTTTATTAAAGGGATAGTTTTGGATTATTTGGAGTGGGGTTGTATGAGGTACTTATTGATAGTCAGTGTATTACCTACAGTAGATGGCAGTTGATACACCCCAATGTACTGCTCTGGACAGTGACAGCAGCAAAACATATTTTAGCAACCATACTTTTGTTGTCAGAACTTTACTTTGCTATCAGACAGCCTTTTCTGATGGAAAACCACTGTTATATAAACTAAATATCACTTTCTCCAAAGAACCAAACTCAGCAAAATCAGTATTTTTATGTCACAGAACACAGAAGTTTCTGGTTTACTGGTTTGTTGTTTGTGTTTTTGTGGGAATTCAGTGTTTTAAAAGGTTAGTTCAGATTCACCAAAGTCACACAATAACAGAAGCAAACTAACAGATCGAGGCAGCAGGACATCAGCAACTCCTGTGTGTGAGGTAAAATTATAGTCTTTGCCAAAGGAATCTCGTGTCTTTGGAGAGAGTGATATTTGGCCTATGTAACGAAGGTTTCCCATTGAAAAAGGCTGTCTGTTGGCAAGGTAAAGCAGTGAAAATATTCTAAATACAGTGTACACTTAAACTGATATTGATTTTTTTCAGGTGGACCTTTTATTTTAAGTGGCTAAAATATGGTTTGCTGCTGATCCTGTCCCCAAGAGCACATTGCTCAACTTCCTGCTCAGTTCATGACCACTAATTCATTGTATCTTTACAGTAAAGAGAGCTTGCTCTCAATTGGCCCTCCCTGAATAAATAAAGGTAAAAGAAAGAAAAAGAAAGAAAAGTTAAGGGTGTAGCAGATCAAACTCTAATCATAAAAATTGCAATAAAAAAAAAAAACTGTAAAAACTCGTGTCCTGTCAGGCTCTTACTGTTGTTATCACTGTCTCTGTCCACCCACACAGAGCCGACAGCAGAACAGAGCAGCTCGCTGAGTAAAATAATTCTGAGAAATGTTGAGAAATCACTGAGTGGAGCAGACTTCTGTTTATCTGAGATTCTGTTCCTCGTCCTCTCTCCTCCAGACATGAACTATCGGAGTACATCGCCGCGCCTCTGTTCAAAAAGCAGCCGCCCCAGCAATGGGTTACCATGGTGACGCAGCACATGCAGCAAGTACAGACCCTGAACCCGCACCAGGCCAGAGCACAGTTTCTGGGTAAGATGCATGTTCATATTGAGAAGAGGCAACTGTGATATTGGTTGAACTCTGCATGTGTAACAACTGTACCTTCTGCAGTTAGGTGACGTGGATAAAGTTCTCTATCATAGTATGTGTAATATTGTATCACAGCCCACGCTGGGCCTGAAAAGTCCTGTGCTAGAAGTGTAAAAACATACACTCCCACGGTGGTCTGAGCTGCAAGTCCGGACAGTACAACTGTGAGCTAACTAGCTAACAGCACATTTATGAGCAGTTTACTTCACTGTCCATCAGGAAACTCTGTAAATCACAGAGAGTTGAGGCAGAGCAGCTGTAGGACATCAGAGGAAAACCAGACAACATTTTCTCTATAAAATATGATCCTGTTTGACCAAAATCAGTGTGGTTTGGTGCTTGGTGCTGTAAACCGTTACGCACTTCTTCAGGGGCTAAAATTAAACCGCAAGAACAGGCGATGTGTGTGTTCATAAAAGTGTGTGCGTACCTCCCTATTGCAAGCCAGTGTATCATCAAAATGATTTTGAAGCTGTTACCTTAAGGTAGAACACTTAGATACAAAAACACCAAATACTATATTTCCCATAACGCAACTCATCTCCAAGGTAAACTTCCATGTCTTTTAAATTCCAGGATGTCAGTTTTTAGTGCAGACCTGTCTGTAACCCTGATGACATCACCAGGGTCATTATACAACTTTTTTCACAGCCTGTGGAGGACTTATGATGAATAAAACTGAACTGTGATGTGTTAAAATCTGTGAGGCGCCCTTTTAAAGCTGTGGTAAGCAGTTTATTTTTAGCATCACTGGCAAAAATTCCATAGCAACTTTTCAGCATAAAGTAATTCAAGTGGTCTGAGAGAAAACTAAACTTCTTCACCTCCTCTTGGCTCCGTTTTCAGTCTTTATTATTCTATTTAGCCTGACAGGAGACTTTGGCCAATCACAGATAATTTTCAAGAAATGTCGTTCTTATTTGTTGTTCTACAAATGCAGGTGCACATGTACGTCCCTTCAGCCTGATTCACTGGCGGAAAATCCTGCAGAAAATGCTGCAACTTGTGACAGATTTCAAATAATTCCTTTGCCTACGACGGCATACATTGTACAGAACACGTGTGAGAACATGTCTCAGCTCCACACCGAGGTTTGTGCTCATTATGTTCTATGCCAGTGGCTTAGACGAGCAGTAAAGAGACATGTTGTCAAACTAGCGGCAACTCCTGGGGCTGACAAATGAAGCCAATGTACAAGTGCCAAAAAGTGCTGTTCCTGAAATGGCCAGGTTGGCACCAAAAGCATTAATCCTCATGGATCCCCACATTAGAATGTACAACTTTACAGCATAAATAAAAACGTTTACAGCCTGGTGCATGATTGTGTTTGATTTCTACAGCTAATTAGCTTGTTTGTATCAACTGTACAGGGGTGAATTTTTATATAACTCGCCTGTTTAAATTATATGAAAAGTTGATGATTCTGCTGTTAGCACCATAGCTGCTTGTAAAGCCTGGGGCGCTCTGCCCTGGGGCTGCAAAGCACTGGAGGGGCGTCTTTGAGAGACGGGTCATAACAAGAGAGGTCTTGACAAAGCTCACACCGGAGCATGGAGAGCATGACGTTTCGCAGGGGACCTGCCTCCTGCTGCCCTCCCAGCTTGTAGGTTGGATGGATGAGAGCAATCATATGTCAACTCCCATGACCACACCTCTCTTTGGGTGAAAACAAGCACTGTAAAAGCGGCCAGTCAGTATGTTTGCTTGGGTCAAATACTTAATCACAGGTTAGATGAGTAAATATTGAGTAAATGACATAGTGTGTCATTAGATCAAAGTACGAGTTTGGTTCAGGAGTACCAAAACAGCAAAATAAAGTGTATTAAAGATATCAAAAAGTGACTAATGTCTCAGATACATTGTCTGTAGATTTAATATGGTAGTTGTAATAGTTTGTCCACTTTGATAGAGACAGATTAAAAGGACCCCTATACCTTTAATTTTTTGTTCATCAAGAAAGACAGCATAATTGCTCACCTGCCTGGCCAAAGGGTTAGAGCTCCTAATAGCTAAACAGCGATGCAGTTTCTTATTTTATGCATTTAAACTGGCAAAGACCTTGTAATTTGTGTTGACTGCCAGTCAAAATAGAGTGACTGTTTTCACACAAAAAAGGGTGGGGGTATGACGCAGGAGCAAAGTACCTGGACAGGCAGCAGAACGCGTCAGAAGGGTTTGCATTGTGTATGTTCAGTTGTTGCTCACTGGTCCTTTAATAAAGTCAGTTTTTGTGTGATTGATGTGGTGCTTCCTCAGAGAATAAAAATATGACAATGTGTGCTCACTCTTGTTAAATTCTGTCTTTGTGCTTGCAGGTCTGGTCAGTGCCTTCCCCATGTTTGGCTCCTCATTCTTCTACATCCACAGCAGCAGCTCCACCACCTTCTACGCCCCCTGTATTGTTGCTGTCAATCAACACGGTCTCCACTTCTTGCACAAAAATACACACGTAAGAAACCCCCTACACACACGCCCATTCACAATCGTCAAGCTCTGATCTGACTCATCTCGTCGTGACTGAAACTTGGGCCCAGAAGTGGAGTCACATTGTAGTTTAAATAAGACAGCTGTGTGTTATGTTGTTTGATCTCTGTGGTGCAGGAGCTGATGACAGTGGTCCCCCTGGTGGAGGTGCAGTCCAGCCGCACCCAGAGGCCCACTGCTGGAACGAGTTACCCGTATGTGGACCTCACGCTGGGGGACATGCACACGCAGCGGGTCATTCAGCTGCAGCTGGAGCAGGTATTACGCAAACACACACAAGGACGCTCTTCACAGGCCACACATGATCATTGTCAGCGCTGCGGTCCGTGTGCTCATGTCGCCGTGTTTGTCTGCAGGGCCTGGAGTTGTGTCGAGTCATCGCCATGCAGGTGGAAAACATGATGTCTGTGCGGGATAAAAGGCTCACCCTGCCACCCAGCGAGATCACCATGTTATAACACATGCTGAACTGTATGCACACACTTTTATGAGCACACACAAGCATACATTAGACTTATAAAAAGCCTACCTCTTCTTGCCTTCAGGTGTTTGTCACAAATATGATATATGAATGCAAAGGTGTACCTGAAGTCTTACTTCTACTTGATTATGTTACTGCATTAACTGAACAAAGTGTACCAGAGGACAGTGAAAATTACTTATAGTTCATGTTTCTTTCAGGTTGACACATTTGTAATTGCACTTAGGACTGTAGTTTTAATTAATTAAACATTAAAGATGTTTTATCTGTACAGAAGCTTTTAACGAACTGTGAAGAAGAGTCATGGGCCTGTGCCTTGTCATTAAGTTTTATAACTGACATGTAACATGTTTTTTATTTTTCTATTTATACTGTTTAGTGTAAAACTTGATGTTACTGTAAACATTTGTTGTATTCAATCAATATTAATGCATCAACTTTATTGTTTTGTATAGAATATTTTATCAAAATAAAATAAGCAAATTTAAAGAGATGTGAGCACTGAGTGATTAAAACAATAAACAACAAAGTATTTGGTATGAAGGTAGATCAGCATAAAATGGCACAATTAAGTGTTTTCATAGGTATCAACACAAATAAAAAATAACAAAGTTTCTAAAATATTTATTTTAGTGTCTTGTGCAGGGCTGAAAGTGACATTTTCATCATTATCTATAAAATGCCTGGAAATTACAATTAATTAATTTGTTAGTTGGTTAAAGGGAAATTAATCAGCATTTTTTTCCTGAATCAATTAAAGTTGTTTTCTCAGCAAAAGTGCCAACTTTCTTTTCACTTGTTCCAGCTGAATAATGGCTGATGTTCATCAGTGATATTTATCTGAATGTCTTTGGGTTTTGGACTGTTAATTTGGACCAAACAAGCAGTTTGAAAATGTCAGTTTTTGGGGTTTTGATATATTCTGATGGATACTTTTATTTTATTATGGATTAATCAGACCTTTTATTTATCAATTAATTATAAAATAATGTTATACTTAATTAATAGTAAAAAGGATGATAAAGGCCTAGAGTGTGTCCCCAGAGCCCAAGGACTTGGTCTCTTGTTATAACAACTTTTGTTTTCTCTTCTTCTTGAGATGTTCAGCGGTAAATATGGACCCAGAAATGTAGTTGTTCTTAATTGTACACAAATATTCAGATACAGATTTTTACAATATACAATTTTTTTTTACATTTTTGTATTTTTAAAAGAAGTTCATATAACATGTAGTTTATGGACAGCTGAGTGAAGGTAAGAAAGACTCAGATGTAGTGAGCAAAGATGGAAGATTTAATATTCACAGCTCTGACTGAACCAAATTTAACTGACAACACTATTACAAAAAAAACCAAAACAAAACAAACAAAGAAAAAACAAAAAAACAAAAACAAAGAACAGTTCTAGTCTTTGCATATATACTTTGGCTTTTATGAAGCATTTTGATAAAAGAGCTGCAACAATTAGTTGATTAATCAGTTTGTTGATTGAAAGAAAATTAGTTGCAACTATTTTAATATTTGATTAATCATTTCAGTAATTTTTCAAGAAAAAATGTCAGACATTTGCTGGTTCCTGCTTCTTAAATGTATGGCAGCTTTGCTGCTTTTTTATGGCAGTAAATCAAGAGTCTTTCAGTTTTGAACTGTTGGTTGGACAAAAGAAGCAATTTGAAGACGTCACTTTGGGCTCCTGGAAATTGTGATGAGTTGTTTTCCCATTTTTTAAAAACATTTTATAGACTAAATCATCAATCGATTAATCATGAAAATAATTAGCAGATCAATCAATAATGAAAATGTATTTATTTTTAATTAATCCATTGCATTGTTGCAGGCATACTTTGATTTAGAGTTCAAATCAAATGCTTTGACATAATCTGTCAATTCAGATATTATTATAGCCAATATTTATTATATTTTTGAAACCTTTTTTAACATGCATTTGCACCATTTTGCTAGTTATATTAATGTTATTTCTTATTCTTATTAATGCCTATTTACAATAATTATTCTTATCATTACCGCACCACCCCTTGAATTAGCAGTGTGAACTTTCTGGAAGTACATGAGGGGTCAGGAGGACAAAATTAGCTGTAGTCTGAAGTGTCTCCTCAAAATTCCCAAAATGGATTTACGAGTCCTCCGTCCGGGACACGTGACAGTCCCTCCCCAAACCAGCATCCGTCACCACTGCGCATGCGCAGAAGTGTAGCAGGTTACACGAGTTTATTTTCAGCCTTTCTCTCGCAGACCCGTTATGATGGTGTAAACTGACCCGTCGTGAAGCCTCGTGCGGATATGTAACAATGTTTTTCCCGGATTCTCGGAGGTAAAGCCTGAGTGGAAACGTCTCCGGAGCACCGAGGTCTGGAATTTAGCGGCGACGTGTGAAATGTTGCTGCGTGGTTTGTGGGTATTTCCAGGCGGCAACGGACAGACCAAGCCAGGCTAGCTTAGCTTAGCCGACTAGCCAAGCGGACGGCACGGCTCGGCTAGCTGTCGTTAGCCTCTCCGCCGGCTGAGCGCGTTGGAGTGTCGACGCAGCGTTTATCGCAGCTCCGCTTGTTTATAACCGCGTGTTTGTTTCACGCAGGGATCGCGCCAGGCTGCCGTTTGAATGCACGGACGAGGTGGCGGAGCTGCTTGGCTAATGTTAGCTAGCTTATTTGTGTACGCTGGACACCGCTGTGAGTGAGAGTGAGTGGCCCCCCCCTTTCAGCCACACACGTCGTCAAAGACCGCTTTTGACATCCAGTCCGCTCATATTAACCAGACTGAGTTAAAACGGTGCTGAAATGCAGCGCTGATGCATGCTAACTGTTAGCTAGGAGCTCACGTCGCACTACAGTGGTCACATTGTTTTGGCTGACATGGCAGCCAGCGGATACTCTGACCTGAGGGAGAAGCTCAAATCCATGACTCCACACAGAGACACGGAGGACAAGAGCAAGTACGTGGACGGGACGAGCAACGGCGGCGGAAAAAGCAGAAAGCGCAAGTTTAGAGAGTCGGACGACGATGAGTTTGATCACAGCGATGACAGCGCGGAGCTGAGGGAGCAGGAGGCCCGCAGGGTGAGGAGCAGCATCCAGCAAAGGAGCATCTTCACCCCAGAGGAGTGTGCCCTCATCGAGGAGAAGATCGACGACGTGGTGGCACAAGGAGAGGCTGGTCTCTACCGTGAGCACACCGTGGACAGGGCACCCCTCCGCAACAAGTACTTCTTTGGGGAGGGCTACACGTATGGATCCCAGCTGGAGAAGCGTGGACCGGGTCAGGAGAGGCTGTACCGCAAAGGGGAGGTGGATGAGATCCCGAGCTGGGTGCATGAGCTGGTGATCAAGCGTCTGGTGTCCAGTGGGGTGATCCCTGAAGGGTTCGTCAACAGTGCAGTCATCAATGATTATCAACCAGGTGGCTGCATTGTGTCCCATGTAGACCCCCTGCACATCTTTGCACGACCCATCGTCTCAGTGTCCTTCTTCAGTGACAGCGCGCTCTGCTTCGGCTGCCGCTTCCAGTTCAAAACCGATCCGGGTGTCCGAGCCCGTGTTCGTCCTGCCTGTGAGGAGAGGGAGCGTCACAGTACTCAGGTAACTACGTCTGTGTTTGCACATGGCTGTGTTTGCTGTCATGCACTGATTGAACTGCCGCTTTTGTGCGTGTAACTTAAAGCATCTCTCTTTCTCAGTGGTTACGCTGCTGACGACATCACCCACTGCATCAGACCCCAAGACATCAAGGAGCGGCGTGCAGTCATCATCCTCAGAAAGTGAGTCACCAGACAATCAGCTAAAAACTAATTATCTAGTATGAGATCTCACTCTGATCCGTGTGTTTTCTCCTCTGTCTGCCAGGACCAGACCTGACGCTCCTCGACTGAACTCTGACAGCCCTTTAAGCTCTTCTCCCGCAGAGAGACCTGCTTCTCTGAAAGCCAAACGCTCTCATCGCAAAGCAGACCCGATGCTGCTCACAGGTATATGCCTACATGTACAGACACATCGGAAGTCTTCATGGGTCCGATAGATCCATGGTTTACAACCTTTTTCCCTTGGAGCCCCCCCTACATGTATCTAAGGAAAGCTGAGACAAACCAGCCTGCACACACATACAAAAAGAAGAAGTGATTCATTCCAAAGCTTTACTGTCCAAAATAAACACCAATTGAATTGTTTCCATTTTTAGAATCTTTACTTTTGGTAGATGCCTCTTTTCTAGTGTAAGCTCAACATTTTATCTCTTACAGCCCAACAGAGTCGACCTATACACGCTCATCCTTACCAGAAGAATAATAATGATTCATCGTCACAGAGCTTGAGAGGTCACTGACTTGTGTCCTACTAAGTAACCTACCTTTTTTTAATTGAGGACAAAGAAATGCATCTTTTCAAATAGTTTTGTACACAAACTTTTGTATACTTTGTGATTTTAGTTGATGTGCATATTTAATTTTGGCGACCCCGGAGCAGACAAAGTCTTGGGGACCTCCTGTGATTTCTGGTGCCTCCTAAGTGGGGCCTGGACCCCAGGTTGTGAACCAGTGCAGTAGAAAAAAACCTGTAGCAAACCTACAGGGCCTGCATAAATTAATGAAAAATAAACCTAATGTGAAAAACAGTCCTGAGGATAGATACACTTGATGTAAGGAGCCACTTCACTAACGTCAGAAGAAATAATTACATTTGTAAGAGATTTAATATTAGCCTTATTATTGTTGAAAAGAAGCAAAATATATTATTTATGTCATTAACCTAATTAAATGTGCTTTTGTTTCATTTTAGCTCAGTGTGAGAACCTTTACAAAGTTTTGCTGTAGGTCGGGTTCCTCTCTTCTCCTTCTTTCTCCTCACTGTGTGTGTGGTGAAGAGCAGAGGAGAGGCAGGTGACATGACAACAACTTATGTTACTTTAAGTGCAATAAAATCTTCCCAATTAGTAATTTATTCATTTAATTCATCTAAAACCAAGTCGAGCCAATGCTAGACAGCTTCTCCCCCTCAAACAAGTGTTGAGTTACACGTGTTGTGAGACTCAGCTCGTGTCTGTCTCAGAGACCAGAGACGTGTTTTTAAAAGCCTCTGTGTGCTCAGCTCTCAGTGCTTTTGTAGCTTTTAACTGAACATTTGTGGTCTGAGGTTTAGTTTCCCCCTATGTCACTGTTTGTATTTTCTGATATCAGTTTTATTTTACTGTTTCATGTTTGCTTTCAGCTGGATAGCAGTTGTTAAGTTACTGCTGATTAAACACTGCATAACACTGTCAGCAATAGTATGCACATCTGCCTAACAAGCAGCTGTAACCAAGTAGTTTTTTCCTTGGAATTCACAATTCGCTCGCTCTGTTTCATCTCAAAAACACATTTGTCTCTCTAGATGAGTTGAGTCATCTTGGATCAACTTGGGTATTTGGCTGTGTTCGGACAGACTTTAGCCCTGTGTTAAAAAAAAAAAAAACAGCCCTCTCATTCACTTGATTGAAGTCATTTTGTTGACACGCTGGGGGGCTCTGGCCAAAAATCCCAGCGTTTGTCCATCAAACCTTTGGACCAGGCCCAACTTTTGCAGGAATGCAATGCAATAATGCAACGCTGTATTTCTTCTGTTTGTTTACCTTGTGATTGTTGTGACAGTAGCTAAGTGATTGCTGCCATGATAACTTCCCAGAGTGGTTAAATCCTTCCTCATAACATTATAATCACTGTGTGGTGTTTTGGCATCACTCCAGTTATATTTCATCTGAAAACCGGACCTGAAATAACAAAAACACCAACAATAATGCATTTCTTTAACATAATGCTGTTTTCAGTCTGAACGCTCACTTACATTTATTGACATGCTGACCTCCCTCTATTGACATGGAGACCCTGCCTTGACCCACTAAACACAATCTGGACACAGTCCAACCCAACTTGGTTCAGGTTTTTGGGAAATAAGTGGACCTGTGATTACCTTGAAAGACTCTCTGCACCTTTTACATTAATCTTGTATTTTAACTTCTTGCTCTCATGTTTGAATAAGCCGCCTGGTCACTGTTACATAAAAGTCACAGCGGCAGTCCTACCGGGTCAGACACTGTGACACACTATGGTATCACTTTCAACATGGTACAACTCTGAATTCAGTGCAGTCAGATAAATGTAAAGGCTGCGGCATGAAGGTAAAATATACACAGAGAGAAACGTGCAACTTGTTCCGCCCTCTAAGATCACTGTAAAGACTGACATTTTAAGAGAC
Organism: Lutjanus argentimaculatus; assembly: GCA_034769285.1. Lineage (NCBI taxonomy): Eukaryota > Metazoa > Chordata > Actinopteri > Lutjaniformes > Lutjanidae > Lutjanus > Lutjanus argentimaculatus. The sequence continues at coordinate 1,091,634 of JAWZSL010000026.1, read as the reverse complement.
TATGAAAGAGGATATAGGATATAATTCTGCTCAGGTCATATTAGTAACAGTTTTCCCCCTGTGGTGCAACCAGAGCGGAAAAAGTTAAAAAATCAAAACAAAACACCCACAGTAATAATCTGACCAGCACTCGGGCTTTATATTGTCAGTGAGAATAAACTGCTGCAGAACTGATGTATTTTTGTCGGCCGACCTGCACGGTAACATGACTGTGGTTTAGAGCTTCAGTGATCAATTGATAAATTGATTATTAATCAATTATCAAATTAATCAGCAACTAGTTTGATAATTGATTAATCAGTTTGAGTAATTTTTTTTTTTTTTAGAAAAAAGTCAAAATTCTCTGATTTCAGCTTCTTCAATGTGAATATGTTCTCATGAATTTACTCCCTCTGACAGTAAACTGAATATCTGACGTCCTCAAGACATTTGAAGACGTCATCTTGGACTTTGAGAAACACTGATCAATATTTTAGGACATTTTATAGACCAAATAGCTAATTGATTAATGGAGAAAATTGCAGATTAATCAATAATGAAAATAATAGTTAGAGGAAAGTCACAAGTTTGGACATAGTTTTCAAGTGACAAGATGGTGACAGGATTAATTAATCGGTTAAGTGTTTTTAAATTAAAAATTATCCAAATTCTCCGATTTCAGTTTCTTAAATGTGAATATTTTCTGGTGTCTTCACTCCTCTCAACATTTTTCATAATTTTCTGACATGTTATGGACCAAACAAGTAATCGATTAATCAAGAAAATAATCGTTAGTTGCAGCCCTACCCTGTTTATGTCAACAAAAAGCAAATGGGATTTTTCGATTGGATTTTGGATTAGTGCAGAAAATAAGCTCTGTTGCGAAGAAAAGGTTATGATAGGTTCAGCAAGATAATCTTCACACGTGAGCACCACTTTTATGATTTTTGAAGTGTAATGCAGTCACCAGGAGTAAAAATCTAACATTAGGTTATAATCAAACTACACTGGTCGCATGACTCCCTAACCACCACTTAGTGACTTGTGTTCAGCGTGCCACTTTAGTCTCATTTAGCCACTTGTTAAATCGCTATTAAGTGTCTGAACTTTACCAGCCACTTTCGTATTTTACCAGCACTTGGCTGGTGCCTGGTGCTAATTTCCCACCCTGCCAAAAAACCCATTTAAAAAAAAAAACTTTTTTTTTTTTTCAACAAACAAGGGAAGCGGAGGTGCTAATATGCTAACTCATTTCCAGGTTTTAGGCCTGCTTCCTGCGGCGCTCATATTTGTTCTGTGTAGAGGAATGAAAGAAAATGTTTTACATAAATGATGATATGAGCTAATAGGAATTCCTGCCTTTCAGTGCCTGTGCGCTGCTGGACTGTTTTTAAAACGGGCAGCAGAATAGAGCTTTTCACAGCAGCCATTTTGGCATGAAATTGTCGTGTAAGTGTTTAGGTGTGTAGGTGTTACCAGTGATACTAATTAAGGTTCTGCTCATGCAGGTCAAACAAAGTCGGGGCTGGAAATTAACACCAGCCACCAGCTGAGTGCTGGGAAAATGTGAAAGTGACACAGACACAAAAGAAAGATTTACTATTGAGTGGCTGATGAGTTTGAACTGTCAGTGGCTGGTAGATGTTCACATCTGAAAAAGTTAATTTCACACCCTGGGGTGCTGTTATTGTGCACGTGGGCTCACTGGAAAAGCTCTGCTACACTAATGTTAAAGGATCTTAATTAGTATTATTGGTAACACCTGTGTTTACTCTAGTATTTCATATCAATATGGCTGCCTTGAAAAAGGGTCTATTCTTTCTCTAATAACATTAAATGATGAGACTGAGTGAGTGAAAATATATCAAGGGATTTGCTGTGAGAAGCAAGGGCGAGCGTTCCTCACTCTCACGATGATCATTAATTAAGACTTCAAAGGGAAAATAATTTAAAATCCATCAGTGAAGCAGCCCGTGAAAGAACAGACAACTGTCGTCTTTCTCAACATCATAACATTGCTAACTCACTGCTCTCTCTCTTGCACCAGGTGCCAAATATTGCCCGAGCACTTTGGCTTGTTTTATGCTGCCATGTCTAAATGAAGCTGTAAAGTCACCCATATGAATGACAACATGCAACATCACTTTAACAGCTTCATGAAATCATTAATGTTTTTTTTTTTGCACGTCTGAAAAGAGCTTAATTCAGTTCATTAATCTCAAATGGGACAATGCTCATTAATCAACATTCAAACAAATGTAAATGCACCCGAGTTAGCTGAAAGGTTAGCGTAACATAAAACATATCGAAATCTTATTTGTTATGCTCATCTTTCTAATTTCCTTCCAGTCAAAGATCATTCATCATGTCAGAGGCTGCCTCAAAGCTGCTCTGCTCTTGAAATTAAGTACTAACTCACAAAAATGGACATGTTTTTGAAAAGGAAAAACCTGGCGAGCAGCCGAACGGCCCAGCTGACAAAAGTTCAGCTGCAGAAAATACAAAGAACTCCTAGCCAGTTGAAACTCACAAAGAATGATGTAGCATATATTCAGCATGGATTTATTGCTGCATGTAAGAGTGGCTATGGCCAACTCTCTCAAATCAGTGTTTGATACTGTCTAAACTTTAGTGTCACTTGAAACAAAAGCATCATACAGAGGCTGGGAAAAAATGGTTGCAAAAGGATCCCGACCATATGCTGATACTGTTTGAGGGGCTTTGGCATGGAAAAGTTTGAGAAGCTCTGGCTTAAAACACACTTGTGCAAAGTAGTTTGAGCTTGAGCTTTTGTAACGTAATTACAATAATGCAGCAGTGTTCCAGTCAAGTCAGGATAAATGATCCAAATCTGACTTTGCGTTTCAATGTTTCTCCTCCACCAGGCCGAGAGTTCTGGAGATGGACAAAGAGGAGAACAGACATCCGTCGGCGTCCCGTCACCGTCGTCACAGCATCAGCTCAGAGAACTACTGGAGGCGCGGCCAAGACTCGGACAAACACCGGGAGAGCTCGGGACGCAAAGTCAAAATGAGACGCCACTGAGCGCTTCGTCTGTCGCACATGTACACATATAAATATACCCGCTCTTTTATGTATTTCAATATCGTACCATTCTTTGATCAGTCATCATTTTCTGGCTCCAGTTTTAGTCTGGCACAAGGAGCACAGTCATCATGTTGTCTGCAATTTGATTTGAGTCTGGATCAGTTTGAGTGCATATTTGTTTCTGGCAGACGAAGCTGGCGTCTCTGCTACACAGTACAGATCCTTGAGTTACTTACAGTTAGGCTCTGTTGTTTAAACTGTTCAATTACCTTAAATTAAATGTTTCTTATTTCTGTCCATAGATGCTTCAAAATGGCATGTATTTTTTGTAACCAAGATGTACAGAACGCAAGAGCTAAAAGAAAGATGTATGTATGGACTTGTACAAAAGAACCTGAGCTGTAATCTAACTTGTTATAATGTACAAAACGTTTGTATAGTCTTTGATTGGGGGAACTTTTATGCAGAAAGAAGCCTTTTTTTTTCGCACCTTCATTTTCTGATCTGTACCTTTACTGTGCCATCCCAGATCTTTGCTGTTTGTTCACTGCAGCCTTCCTGTCGCAGTTTAAAGTTGAAACAATCTGGCAGATGTGCAGCCATGCTGTCTGTGTTATGATTTGATGCAGCTGTGGGTGGCTCGTCTTGGTGGAGACGCATCGACTAAACTGAAGCTTTATGGAGTACTGACAAACTCAGGCCTTGTTTTACACTCCTGATTCAGTCTGAAGTTGCTTTACCTTATGCAATGACAGAGGTCATGCTATTGCTGTTCTCTATTAAGTCTAATTTTTCCTCATTTAAATTGGTTGATATTTGGGTCAGTCGGGACTTAATTTGAGCAAAGCCAACCCTATTAAAGCCTTGTTTAACTTGTTTCTAAATACGCAGGCAAGAAGAAGCTAAATTTCCAGATGTATTTGTCCTTGTGGTTTGCTGTGTAAACACAGATAAGTTTGTTTCTTGCAGTCCAGTCAGCCATATTTGGCAGAGGTACTGACTGCTAGGTTAGTCTGGAGTTACACATGACCAAAAATAACCTTGGTTCGGAGAGGAAATTACTTTCTAAAAACAGAAGAGTTGTGTTCATGGTTTTCTCTGCTACAGTTGTGAACTTGAACATGTGAGCAAAAGTTAAAAGAGTAAATACCGGAGTTCTCTTCAAACTGAGAATGGGACACTAAGTTTGTGGACACATGGGTGGCACATATTAAAGGTGGTTTCATGGGGTTCAGTTGTCACGTTTCTGGCTTCAGAGGTGCAGGCTGAAATGAAATAAAGCTGGCATTGTTTCCACAGGGTCGGTCTGCCATTCATTAAAACAAGGTTGTTCCTCAACTGAGCTGGCTGTTCAAACAGGCCAGAGAAAAAGAAACTGGAGTGTGTCACAGTCACTCTCACATTTTTTAGCATTTATAAACCAAGCTGAGTGGAGTCAGGCTGTCACCCTTATTGATATCTAACATTTATCTAGGATGTAGGATTGGGATAGTTACTTTATTGATTAATGTTGATTAACATTTTTTAGAATCATCTCAGTTTTAAGATCATATTTACTCAAGGTGAGAAGACAAATTTGGTTCTTTGAAATTGATTTTCTGTCAATATTTCCTAAATTTGTATTTTAGTTTGTATATCATGCATCCTCAGTATTTCAGTAGTTATTTATATTTCAATAAAGAAAATTCGTAATAAATATTTTCAATTGTACAATCAAGGGCCACAGATTCCAAAGAAATTAACAAGATAAAGATTTTCATTAGAAACAGATAAAAACAGAACAAAGTACAGGGAAAAGAGAGGACAGCTTTATGTTTATTTACTTTTAATTTAAAAATTATATATATTTGACCAAGTCTTGATAGCAAATACATTTGGCTTTAGCTATAATTTAGATCTTGACTGCATAGAATGAAAGCCTAGAATTAACAGATTGGCGATTAATCTGCCATTTATTTTCATGATTAATTGATTAAATAAAATAGTCTATAAAATGTCAAATAATTTGAAAAAATGTTCATCACAATTGTCCAGAGCCTAAAGTGATGTCTTCAAATTGCTTCTTTTGTCCATCTGAAAGTCCGAAACCAAAAGATCCTTCATTTACCATGAGGAATGACAAAGAAAAGCAGCAAATCCTCACATTTAAAAAACTGGAATCAGCAAATGTTTGACATTTTTGCATTAAAAATAACTGAAACATCAGTTGTTATCTAACTAATCAGTTAATCATTGTAGCTCTATTCTTTCCCTTGTAAAAAAAAAAATGATGGAGAGTAGGCAAACTAACAGCTGATGAAGACCACGCAATATGATCAAAAGCAGTAAAACAGGTAATAACATTTATTAAACAAACATTATTAAATAAAATGACTTTATTCTTAGATATAATGTTTTCTTGGTTCCCTAAGTAGTTCAAGGAAAATAAAAAAGACTATTAAAATAAAATTAATAAAAGCAAATGCAACAAAAATAAAAAAATATATTTTCCCTGATTTGGCGAGTCGGTGCCCCGGAGCTCCTCCTGAGGGCGCTACTGAGCCTTCATGTTTAATGCAAACCGCAATTAAAAAGCCGAAGAAGAAGAGGACAGCAGCTGTTAGCTAGCTGGTTGAGTTATATTTACTCTGTGTCCGTCAACGAAAGACAGTAATTTTACGTTTTGTCGTTAAAGGTCATCGACGTATCTATGTTATAAAACGCTAATGGTGTGGAGTCGGGCTGTATTATTTCTCTCCGCGCTGAGTGGTGAGTGTATTTAACACTATTGGAGGGGGAAACTGTCACTGACAGCTAATGTAGCTAAATAACTAGCTGGCTAGCTTTGCTAACTGACGTTGGCTGCTGCTAGCTGGAGCTGGCAGCTGCTCTTCATGCTGACATAGCTAACATAGCTAACATTAGTCGGTCATGTAGGCGAGCTGGATGGACATTTGTCGTGTTATGGTTTCAACTGTCAGGCTATTATCTCTGGCGCTGCATTGTTGGAGTAGGCTGTATGTGTTATTGTGTTATAATCAGCAGGGTTTATGCGTTAAGCTGAACAGGTCAGCAGTCCAGCTTGCAGGATAATATGCGATTATGTTGAAAGATAAGTTAAACATACTAAATTCCTTGTAGGAAAAGTAACACAGCTCTTTTTCTGCGGTGTCCTTATGTAACAGCTGATCATTGACGCATCACAAGTGCTGCCGCCTTTGGTCAACACAGCGTCTCACGAACCAAAACAAAACAATACCAGCGAGGCATTTTTCTGTATTCGATTACTCGTAGGAATGCACGATTAGGATTATGTTTTAAGTGACAGCGATAACCAGGACACAAAATGAGCACCAGCCATCAGCCACGTGTTGATAAAATATGCAGGTGGCCGCTAGATTTGCATCAGTCACCAGCCAATCAAACAGTGGTAACAGATGGTAAAATGGTTTATTTTGCCTCCTGCATACCCGATAATTGCCCGCTTCTTATGGTCGATACTAATCAGGTGTTGTGCAAGTTGGTAATAAAAGAAAGTCATGTTGCGATGATTTAACGTTAGACTGAAACAGCTATGCGCTTTAATTACTAGAAATAATCAGTTTTGCATTACAATTTTCATGTCAGATTTTTTAGGCCTGGTTATCTATGCAGCACTACAGTACATCATTATAATGCTGTTTTCTCATACATGTTTCCTGCCTCAATAAAATGCAATTATGTTCTGGTTCTGGGGTATAGGTATTGCACTTGGCTGCGTTGCAATTTTATTGTATTTTACAGCTCAAGTGTGTAAGATTTATGGGGATTTATTGGCAAAATATAACTAAAATAGAACATAATATTCATATGTATGTTTTCATCGGTCAGTAATCACCTGAAAATAAGAACTGTTGTGTTTTTGAAACTTTAGAATGAGCCATTAATATCTACAGAGGGCACAGGTCCTCTTCCATAGAGGCCACCATGTTGTGTCGCCATATTTCTGCAGTAGCCCAGAACGGGTCAGATTAAACCAAACACTGTCTCTACAGAAGGCCTTTTGAGTTTTGTACAAGTTTTGTGGCCACTGAGGTTCTCCTACCTGCTAGGAAGGGGAGAGTGACACGAGATGTTTGCAATCTGTAATCTCAGATTGCAGATTTCTGGCTAGATGCCCCTAAATTTTGTACACTAGTCCTTTAATTAGAAGTTCATGTAACCTGTAGTTTCTACACACCTGAGGGTAAAAAAGGCTAAGATTAGACATAGTGAGCAACAATGATGATTCAATATTCCACAGCTCTGACGAACCAAATCTAACTGACATCAGTATTACAACAAAAACAAAGAGCAGTTTTGACTCTTCGAATGTTCAGTTCTTTTTACTGTAATGTAAATGAAAAACAAATATACTTTGGCTTTTAATTGAGCATTTTGCATAAGAGAGTCAAATTAAATGCTTTGACATAATCTGTAAAAATTAAATATTATTATAGCTGACATTTATAATTTAATCATTACAATAATTAATAATATAAATTTTGCATTATCTGCTGACAGTTTATTAGCCCCAGTATTTATTGTGCTTCCCTAATTACTTTGTTACTGTCACATATAGAGTGGCTGTCCCCTCACTTACAGTAACAAGCTGACGGCATATGATGCTGCTAATACTAAACATTTGTCACTGTATTAATAAAATATGTGGTATATCTAAGCTAAAACTGCACTAATAAACTCTGTTTTGGAGGTAGTGATATGGTACAGCACTGTTGCGCTGGCTGGAAACTACAAACAGCAGACTCATTAAAAGCATTATTGACCGACTGATCTGTATGTTTGGTATATGTTGCTTCATTTGTTTGCAGCTTTAATCAGCTCAACCACTGTTGGGTAACATCTGTCAACATCAGGAGTCCCTTACTTGGCCTGACGGTAAAGAAACCAACATAAAACAGAAAAGTGAACTCTGCTCTGATGTTGAAGGTGTCACCTCAGTACTGTACGTGCTGTAGACATTTGTAGTGCTGTAACTTGACCTGGAAGGTTCTTACTTATTTGACCCGGCATGACTCAGGCATGTATTGGCTCTATAAATAGAGCGGGTCTCCATTCTTGGGATCCTGTACCTCTGGCAAGGAGAGGGGACAGCACGTGGTAGAAGAGGTTTAGAGTGACGTCCTGTGCAGCTAAATAGGATAAAATATGAAGCGTAGTGCACGTACGTTCAGTTTTGTACACAGTCGGTCACGTATGTCTCTGCTCCAGAAATGAGGAAGCTTAGCAATTCAGTTCACAGTTTTTCCAACTCTGTTCAAATAAATGTTTTGAGTCCCATCATTAACAGCCTCACCAATGGCTTTAGTTTCGAGACATATTCCACTCCTGCAGAATCCTGTTATTCATTACAGACCTTAGGAGCAGAAAGGCAGCTGTTGTACCAATAGATCTTTGTCACAGGAGACATTTTTATATGTCACAGAAGGTGTAATTAATAACATTAATGATGGATGAAATCCACTTAGCTGACTGCCTAATGAGACAACACACTGAAAAACAAACACCGTTAATGTTCTTAATTACACCTGTGATTTCCCCTTATGAGAAGTCAAAATGTCCCTTGTGAAAAAGGCCTATTTACAAACTGTCAGCTTTCTTTTGAAGAGCTTCTGTGGCCCAGAAGCAACCAAGAGAAACAAACCAATAGCATGGTTCCCAGTAGAATGCATGTCTGATTATTATGTGAGCTTCCTGTTTTGAAAAACAAGATTCTTCATGGTTGTTAAAGGCCTAAAATATGCCCCCAAATGCACTATGTTTAAGACCAGTGAGAGATTGCAGCAGAGTGGTTAGTTTCCCCAAACTAAAGTTGTCAACAAAGTCATGAATGATCAGAAAACTGTACATTGTTAATGAGTCAGGTCACTTTTATTTCTATAGCCTAACATCTATCTATGATGGACACCGTGCTCCTACAGCAAAAAAGCTATAAAAAGTTATAACTATCATATAGCATGTCAGTTAAAAGGGACACTTCACCCCAAAACCAAACATACATATTTTCCCTCTTACCTGTAGTGCTATTTATCCATCTAGACTATTTTTGTGTGAGAATTTTGGAGACATTGGCTGTAGATATTTACTGGCAGAAATGGAATATAATATTCAAAAGTATGTTTTCATTAGTGTATAATTACATGAATAGGTGAAAAAATAGTTCTGTTTTCATTACCTTACAATGAGCAGGTTTATAAATTATCTACAGAGGGTGTGGGTCGTCTTCTATACAGGCTGCCATGATGCACCGCCATGTTTCTAATAGCCCAGAACAGACAAATGAAATGCTGTAGGTCTTACTCTAGGTCCTCCTAGACACTTGAAAGGTGAGGGTGAGACAGAGTGTTCGTAATCTGCAAGCTCACTGCTAGATGCCACTAAATCCCACACAATGAACCCTTTAAGTAATGTGGTTTTACATGACATTGTTTTTTGACACATTGACTGGTTCTTGAACTGAAAAGGATGCTGTTTTAAGGATGTTTCAATGTTTGTTTGTTATGACTAATGCTCTGTGGCTCCCCAGTGGTGCTAATAAAAATGACAGACAAAAAAGGTGACAATTAAAGGAAAAAGCAAAACAAAGTGTCTTAGTAAGGTCATGACGAGCCTCCAGAACAGCCGCAGTGCTCCTTAGCATAAAATCTCCAAGTGTAGCGCTGCTGTAGGAATGAACATCACTCTTTCAAAAGATATTCCCTCATTTAGTGTTTTGATAGTGGCAATGGAGAGCGCGGTCTAAAACACTGGCTAAAATCTCCATAGGTTTTGGCTTGGGTTTAGGTTTGGGTTCTCTGATCACTTGAAGGCTATGATTTACAGTATTTTCATAATCATCAAACCAATTAGTGACCCCTTGTGACGGGTATAGAGGCTTTTGCATTAATTTAAATTTTTCTCCACTCATTTATGCAGATATTTGTCACCTGTCTGCACATATTTGAATATTTCTCTGCTGGGCATTTATGCCATATATGCTGTTTTTAATCAGAATAAAAAATGTAGCATTGCTTATCGTGCCAGTTCATCTTGCGGGTTATTCTGACTTCATAACTTTTATGTAAAAGTGCAGCAGTGTTCCATGATTTCTAGAGAAAAAACAATGCTGCAGCCTGCAGGTAGAGTTCATTTTCCCTCCAACTGACAGTCTTGCCTTGTGTTATTTTCTGCCCACTTGAATTCATGCGTTCTCTCCCCCCAAGGCTAACCACAAAAAAAAGGAAGCGATGAACTTCCAGGGCAGTCGGAGGCGCGGAGAGGATGGCATCGCCATGGTGATTGACTTCCTGCTGTCTAACGCCCGGCTGGTTCTTGGAGTTGGTGGGGCTGCCATGCTTGGAATTGCTACATTGGCAGTGAAACGGGTGAGTGTTTTTGAGGTTATTAGCACCACATTAGGGTGTCTGTCTTAGGCATTCCTCTTGGGAATACAAATTCTCCATGAGTCTGAAAAGCAGTAGTGCTGTTAACACTCAAAAAATCTATCCATCGACTTCTATGTTCAGTTGTCCACTTAAAGACTGAAAGTTCATCCTGCAGCTTTTTCATTATCAGAAGCATGTTTTGCTTGCAAGTACATACAGAAAGCTGCTGAATACGATACAAAAACAACTCATTATCAAGAATTCGTATGGGTCAATTGCATTCCTAAGCTCTGCTGTCAAGTAGTCAAATCTAGAGGTTTGGCTCAAATCAAAAATTTGCATGTAAACTCTGAGCCGACTTGGAAAAAAATACAAGATTTCTGTTTGGCAGCTGACTGAATTTAATAGGCCTCATATCATTATCATCATCTAAATTGGGCAAAGAAAATGAAAGCAGCATGACGTTAAAACATTGTACATTTTTATAATTTTAAGTAGATTTCTGTATGGTAGTAGAATAAATCTACTGCTGCCTTGTCAACAAGAATTTAGTCAGAAAGTGCTTTGGAAAATGCTCAGCATCATCAGGATGGTCACGTTCAGTGTTCCTTGAGACCGAGGTCGTCTTTTTGCCTTCTTAAATCAGAATTTGTTTGCAGGTTGTGGCGGTGTATACACTCTGTATTTATCAGTAATTCAGTGCACGCATGACTGCATGTTTGTGACAATGTGTGTTTGTGTCTAGCTGATAGAGCGCGCTGGCCGTGCAGCCGATGATGAAAAGGTGGAGCAGAAGATGGCTGAGAGCTGGGAGGAGTTGAGTTTGGTTTCTGCTTCCCCCACACTGCTCAAGAAGGGCATAGAGGGCGTGGTGATGAAACATGTTGCCAAGGCTGCCAGACAGCAGAAAGGTAACAGTTTTTAATCAAGTGACACAAACAAAAATATCACCAACACATAAAATTCTTAATATATTTTGTAATCTTGATTACAGCCCTCTGATAATATTTTACACCTCTTTTAATCTTTTTCAATTAGCTGACCTGTGCCAGCAATCTCAGATGTCCTCTCTGGAGGTGCAGTCTAAACCTGAGTCAAATCCAAGAGGCTCCAGCTGTGTGTCCTCAGTCTGCAGGTAAACTCTGACATTTCACCTCTGAGCTCTTGAAGGACAGAGATTATGCATTCAGTCAGAGCAGCTGCTGTAAGAGCTCTGCTCAGTGTTGGCTCATTCATTTATGCATGTGTAACATGTTTTGTAAAGCGCAGTGCTTAGGGGATACGCATTGTTATGCACTGGTTAGGCAGCGCCGAGCCCCGAGAGCCCTGCATAATCAAAATACTGTGTGCGCTTGTGCATCGCTGTATAGAAGAAGTCAAACGAGCATGAAAAAGCTTTGAGTCAGTGTGCAGAACATCCACATAGGCAGAAGTGTTGTGGATTGTTCTGTACTTACTACATGGAATAATTTGTTCAGTAAATGTTAGTAGAGCAGCCGCAAACGCATGAGTGGACACAAGAGGGGATTTGAAACAATTGGATTTGCCTTTAAAGAAAGCTTATGCAAATTTTATATTTTCTGAATAGCTGCACACCTTAATTTTCTATTCAGCATCTCTCGAAAGCTGCTTTCGCAATGAATACTGGGTAGTGTAGGCGTACCTAAGAACAAAAAAGCATAAAATTAAATTTTCTCGGCCTGTATTTGGAATTTAAATTACTTTTCTGTAAAGACAGGTCATGTTTAGGATTGGCACAGCATCCACAATTCACATGGTTTAGACCTCAAATACACTTACTACTCTTATAAAACTGTTAATGCAGCAACTACAGCTCTGGTCCTCTGCTGTTTACTATACTCAACAAAAATGTAAACACTTTCGTTTTTGTTTCCATTTTTTGCAAGTTGAAATAAAAAATCTAAGACTTGATTTGTGCACTTATTCTGTGCACACAAAAGATTTATTTCTCTGAAATTTTGCCAAACAGAGGCAGAGTAGGGCTGGCATTGACTTTGCCCTCCTGGGGAAAACTTGGCATCTGTAGCCGGATGTGAAATAGCCAGTTTGGTGTCTAATAAATGACTTTTTTCAGTTTAAAACTTCCCATTTTAAAAGGACAGCTGAGGGCATGACAGGAAAGGGGGAGAGAGAGCGGGGGAATGACACGCAGTAAAAGATTGCAGACAGGAGTCAAACCTGCGACCGTGTAGAGGACTCATGGTCTCGGTACATCGTGTGCATGGTCTACCACCTGACTTACCTAGGCACCCCATAATCATGCTGTTTAATCAGCATCTCTCTGTATGCCACATGAAGAAAAAGTGCATTTATTTTTTGTTGAGAAGTTTTCCTCCTCACAGTGACTTAAGAGGCAAAACGTCATCCTGTCTGTATTCTTAAGTCTGCTTAGAGGCACAATATGACTTTGAATATTTCATTGCTCGAGAGACGGCTGTACACTTTCTCTGTGGAAGTGTAAAAACTTAACACTATTTGTACCTCTCTGAAAGATGCACATACATGGACGAGTAGAGTCGCCGTCTACCTGATTTGTTTTGTCATGACCTCAGATGACCTGTATGATTGGAAACTGTTTATGTTCAGGAGCGACTGCAGCAGTTCTATAACACAAGGGCAGCTCTAGTTCCACATGAGGTCCAGAGGGCTCAGTCCTTTGCTCTTGACATCTGCACTGAGATCCAGGGCTTCCTGCACAGCCGTCATCCTGACATGCCCCTGGGAGAAATGAGCCTCGGAGGTTCTCTGCTGGATGACCTGCAGGTACACACACACACAATATGTATTCTTTTCTAAATATACCTTTATGCCCCTCAGTGATGTTGCATAGCAAGATGATAAATGACACCTGGGTTTATGTGTGTGTGTGTGTGTTGTGTGTGTGGTGTGTGTGTGTGTGTGTTTAGGTGGTCAGTGCAGACCATGCATGTCTGCTGGTGCCTCTACAGCTGGAAGCCTCTCTGTGGCGTCTCGTCCCGGGAGAGGAAACACTGCTCACACACCCGCTGCACTGGATGGTCCGACGGGTCAATCTGGAATATTTTCCCAGAGGACGCAGCTACTGGGACAGGTGATTGCACACAGATTCAAAAAAATTTCATTCTTTGAGTCTCTGTCTATGTAAATAAATCAGATCAGTTGGTGTAATTAGAAGATTATTACTGCAAAATAGTGGCAATTATACTACAAACTTAAAGTGTATCAATCAGTAAAAAAACTGCGAAAACTAGAGCTGCATTTATTTTCATTAGTGATTAATCTGCTGGATACTTTTTCTGTAACTCAATTACTTAGTCTAAGAAACTTAAAAAAAAGTTTAAAAAGAAGAAAAGTTGTTTGACAAAAGTCAAGAAATAAAAAATATTCAGTTCACTATGATATATGTTAAAAAAAAGTACGAAATCATCTCATTTGAGAGACTGGACTCAGAAAATGTTTAGCCTTTTTTTTCGACTTCATTTCTTAATAAAATGTGTAATCGATTATCAACAGAGTTGGGCAAGTTAAGTAATAACTTTCAGTTACTAGTGACTTCTCTCAAAAGTAACTGAATTCCTCTACCAATTACTGTATCTAAAGGTTATCAGTTACTAGGGAAAGTAACTTTTGTTTTTCTTCTTATGTCTGCTTTAATTGTCTTATTAATGCACGCACAGGCCTAGCTATATTAATTTATTGTAGGTGTATTATTTGAGTTACAGCTGTCAAGTTTTTATCATTGTACCCATTATATTTAATACTCCCGGGCCACCAGAGGGCAGCAACGACTAGTGTTCCTCCGTGTGAGCTGCACATGTATTGCCTGTGGTTTAGACTGTAGGATGTAGTAGAAGAAGAACACAGACTGTGTTGGATATACATGTTGACTACAGTCATTAAAAAATAATTATATGATGAACAGTTTATATTAAACCATGATGAAAAGCAGGCTTACGTTGCCTGAACTGATTAAATATTGGTAGTCAAAGGTCAAGGTCACATCTGTCCCACTGTCATGAACATGACATCAGGAACACCTGGAGGGAATTTCTCACATTACTTTGTAACACTCCTACCACTGATTATCAGTATAGTTACAGGTTTTTTTCTGTCAATCGACCGATCGTTTCAGTTCTAACTAAAACTAAACCTTTATAGAAGCATTCACAGACAGAATTTTTAAAGATCTTCATACAGTATTTCACACTAAGACTGAATCAAGTTGATATGTGTAAAGCAATGTGAGCATCAGCCCTTACAGCTTAGAGTGAAGCAGCAGTAATAGACTTACTCAAGCACAGCTGAAGGTACTCATTGAGACATTCTGCTGGAAAATTGAACCATTCACTAAAAGCAGTCTCTCCTTGTGTCTTGTAGGTACCTGGTGGGTGGTTACCTGTCCTCTGAAGTGGTTGTGAACATGTTTAATAAGGCCATCATGGAAACTATAAACTGGCCGTCCATCAGCAGCACCATGGACTGTCTCGTCAGACCTGTGCTGGGAGGACCAGACCTGAGACTGGAGATCCGGTACGTGTTTGTTCTTTGTTGTTGTTTTCAGTGGTGAGAGTCAAATGCAAATGTAATGCTCGTTTTTATGAGTTAACACCACAGCTGCTGCACTTTTAAATGTTACAATGTGAGGTTTAGTTTAGAAAACAGTGATGACACAATCAATTAAAGCTATAATATGTAACAATTCTACATTAAAATGTTTAAAAAAGCTAGATCTATATTATATTTGAGTTGTGTGCTTACATTATCCCAAATGCATCCAACAATGGATTGAACAATGCATTTCTTACAAACCACTAGTTGCTATAACTTCAGAGAAAACACAGGATACGTCTGGTTCATCAGGGACTAACAAAGGAAATTGGCAATTGTGATTAAACGCATCATGATTAAATCTTAAAATATGTTACCTCGTCCATGAACATGACTCCATGTCAGAAAGGTTTTTATCTGTAATGGTGGTTGTTTAAAAATGAAGAAAACAACTCCCATGATCCCACATTACTTCACAACGTCATCAAACGATGTCTTTTTAATGTGAGAGCGGATAATGAATCATTATGAATCATCATTAATAGAGCTCTGAAATGGCGGACGTTTAGCTCAGTGGGTAGAGCGTCCGACCCATGTATGGAGGCTGTAGTCCTCTGCAGCGGCCGCTGGTTCGACTCCCTCCCTCAGCCCTTTGCTGCGTGTCATCCCCTCTCTCTCTGCCCTGTTTCCTGTCTACTCTTCAGCTGTCACTGTCAATAAAGGCACAAATGGCCAAAAAATAACTTAAAAAAAAAAAAAAAAAATAGAGCTCTGAAATTATGATTCACCATGGCAACGGGTAAATAAAGGGCAGAGCCTCCATTTAAATCCATTACATTTAAAATCTTGTGCAACAGCAGTTAATGACAATATGAAATAAATTTACACAGTCATGAATATTTAACATGAAATGCTGTTAAAACAGACCACATGAAGCCGATAGTCAAAAACTAATTTTTAAACTAAATTCGATCATCCTCACTCAGAAATATTCACATTATCTCCAGCGTAATATGATAACTATGACAGGAATGTCCCATCAGTGCGACTGACCACAACGTGAGGAATGATAGTTCGTTGATTGATGTCTTATACAGATTAGTTTTATTTAAACAGTGATTACTACAGTAAATTACGGTGAACGTTACAGTACAGGGGAACTGGTTGACGACTGTCTTCATGTCCACGCCACAGAGTCACAGTGTTAAAAAGAAGGACGATGAATGAATTTTATTCTGAACTGAGGATGAATCCACAATGTCACAGATCACTGACTCTGTCCTCATACTGATGACAGATTGATCCGAAGAGTGCTCATGTCAAAAATAGTACTTGGGTAGCAAACTCATGTCCCAACGGGGTTTCAGTGTTTCTAAAGACGTAAACTTCTGCAGATTAATGCAGTCTGATATCTGCTTTCATGAGGGAATGAACCAGTGTGTCAGACAGCTCTTTCAGGATCTGCAGGAGGGGAGCAGTGAGAGGGAAACTCAGAGTTTGTGAACCTAACCTGCCAGGAAGCCGGTGAAATCAAATTGAAATTGATATCAAAGGCAGAATCTCAATTCTCCCAGTGTTTTTTTTCTCTCCATTGCTGCCTACATGTTGCATCCGGTCCAAGGAAAAGAATCAACACTACAAAGACGACACAGCTTATCTTACCAGCTGTAATATCATACCATATATACTGTCTTTGTAAAGAAGAATTTGAAAATGTAAATGACAGTTGTCAGGGCAAAGAACCAATTATTATATTTTGATTTTTACATTTTGAGACTTGATAATCTAACAGTGGCGTAGGCATCAGTACTAAAAAAGGACGTTTAAATTGAAAATTCAAATCAAATTGTGACCTTAAAATCAAAAGTCAAATTGAATCGTGACACACCTAATAGTAACTGACTCAGAATTTAAGTTATCTGTCTTTCTGATACGGAAAACCAAGAATTTCTTTCACATCAGGCTTAACAAACTGAGTTTTCACCAAATCTTCTTTCTGAAACAGAATTAAGATCATTGCCAATGTTAGTCCTCCTCTACTGGACGTGTAAATAGGCAACCCAAAGGACCAAAACATTTTTAATACAGATTTAAACATGCTGTGTGATCCCTTAATCCCTTATTGTGATCCTTTAGGCCTGGAAATGACAAAGAAGAAGCACAGGGCAGTGATCACCCCCTGTTCATCACCATGCTGCCTCTGCTGCGGGAGGGCGACGTGGTTCTGACCGCCCAGCCTGAGCTCACCTCTCCCTGGGTCAATGCCTGGCACCTGTCCCTCTACCCGTGGGAGACTCAGCGCCTGGCTCAGCTCGACGCCGCTGACGACGGACGCCGCAGACAGACACTTAAAATCCTCAAAGCGGTGTGCAGGCTGAACCCCGCCCTGCGACCGCTCGAAGCCGCCCCGCTGGCCAATCTCATCCTGCACCTCAGTGACAGTGAGAGCGACTGGTCCGAGACGAGCCTGGACGTGAGATTCCAGCAGTGTATCACAGAGCTGATTGGCTACCTGGAACAAGGGGCACTACACAGTTACTTCAAGCCAGCTGTCAATCTGCTGAGCGGCTTGTCAGAGGACCAGGTGGATCAGATGGGCTTCATGCTCTACTGCGCCGTGTCAGAGCCTGAAATACTGCTCATATAACACATTTCTCAAGCTCTGACATTCACCGAGATCAGAGGAGTAATCGTTTATCACCCAAGATGTTCTTCCCACTGCCTACTCATTGGTTTATCTCCTCCATCCTGCTTTGATGCAAAGGATCAGGCTACAGTCACAGAGACAAAATGGCGGGCACCATGGACTAATGTCTACACTGGAGGAGGAGAGGCTACAGGGAGACTGCAGGTGTGAAAGTGATAATCAAGCTAAACAAATCGCTCCGAGGAAAGGAGACGTGCCAAGGAAAGAAGCTGAGGAAGTGTTTATCAAAGGATGCTTCAGTATGTGCCTGATCGTAACTCCCCAAACACAGCACAGCCAAGTCTGCAGTTAAGTTTGTGTGATTATTAGTTTTCACAGCGTGTCAGTGATGGTCAGCATATCCATTTAACAGCAGAGGAGGAGTGCGGTTTATTGCTTAAGTGGACACATTCTTCCTGTCTTTCATTTGATGGCGTGTGCTCCGCATCATTTTCCTAAATCTCCTTTAATATATTCTAACTATGCAGAGAAAAAAAAAATAACCTGCTGAATACCATCAGGGTTTGTGCACTTATTAAACTACAAACTGGATTCCAAAAAAGTTGTGACACTGTGTAAAACATCAATAAAACAGTATGTGATCAATTCATAATGGAAAAAAAACAGTACAAAGATAACATATTTCCTGTTTTACCTTAGCAACTTGATTGATTGTTTTTGAATATATACTTATTCTGAATGTAACGCCAGCAACGCATTTCAGAAAAAGCTGGGACAAGGGCAACAAAAGACTGGGAAAGTTGTTGAATGCTCAAAAAAACATCTATTTGGAACATTCCACAGATAAACAGGTTAATTGGTAACAGGTGATAGTATCATGATTGGGTATGAAAGTCATTCTCAAGCAAGAATCGGGTGAAAAGTTCACTTTGTGAAAAGGATGTAGCTACATGGGCTCGGGAACACTATCAAACTGTTGTTGGGAAACACAGTTCATTTGCAAATGATTGCATTCTGTTATTTATTCACGTTTTACACAGCATCCCAACTTTTTTTTCCCCCTTTGTGGTGTTAAACTCTTCAGTCTATTTGAGTTGGACTTATTTAACTCAACGTGTATATTTTATTATACTGGAGGTTGAGGTGTGCAGTATTTTGTTCGTCCTGTTTAGTGTCCCGTCTGTTGCCAATCTTATTTGGGTAAACTAACCCCTTAAATTATGGCTAAACTTGCCTAATAATTTTATGCACTTGCTTTTACATACAGTGTGAATGGTGTGGGTATTTTCTTCAGTTGTTTTTTTTTTTTTTGTTTGTTTTGTTTTTTTGCTGAGTGAAAGGAAATGGATTTTCTGCGGTTGCATTGAAAAAACCATTGAAACGGTAAATAAAAATTAAAGTGTTTGTTTCAATTCTCCCTCAGTTTCTCACATTTTGTTTTCTAACTCAAGAAAAATCAAGTGTTAGAAAGAGAATCTCAGGACAGTGTTGCATGTGAGAGTTTTTCATGCAGTCGATGAACGGTCACAGCGTTTAACACTCTGCCATTAACTGGAGAGAGCGTAACTCTGTCACATTAGAAACTTACTTAAGCTCTAGTTTCATGCAAATGTTGGTCAAAACGCTAAGATGATGTCATGTGAATCCCAGCTGACAAATGTTACCATCAGCTGATATCCTAAACAACAGAAATGGATGATGACTACCAACATGTGACTCGGACTTCTGTGTGTGCACAACACTGACATGCCCGTATGTACATTGAAAGAGGTGGATGGCTGTAATTATTCCTCCTGGCAGACACGAGATCTGTTCTTAAAATAAGTCCAATATCATGAGAGGAGACATAATTTGCAGTCCTCATTCTGTGCAGAGATGCACTCTAAAATACAGCTGAAGTTAAAATATGTTGGTGTTTCCTCTGTGATCTGTAGCAGAGCCTCATTAGCTTCAGCTGAAGTTTTAAATTGATGTTTATACAGAATAGCACAAATTTCTTGTAACACATACTTGGCCAACAAATAAGTCTGACTGAATAAGGAAAGAGGATTTTGTCCCCCATCACATTAGGAAGGGATCTCTCCAGGGCGAGTAAGAAACAGAAAACAGGAACTGGTTTTACAGTGACCAGTAATGTTTTCCTTGTACCAAATTAACATGAATATAGTTTTAAGATAGCTAGCTGACCAGAGCTAGCTGACAGCTAATTTTCAGGTGAACATGTTTCAACGGGGCCCTGTTGAGGTCCACCTTGGCACCCTTTCACCGGATTATAAAAGATTTCAGAGGTTGTGTTGGTTTGTTAGTGGTTTTCACTGGGTTTAAGGTTTGGAGTGTGTAACCAACTCAAAAGCACAAATATACTTGCTTTTAACTGTGTCCACGTGGGTAAAATATGGCCTAATCAGATCCAAGACTATATTGTCATTGTGTAGGAGTGATGTGCAGAGTTTCAACTCCGTTGGACCAAAACTGAATTTGAGAGCAAGTAAAGTCTGATGAGCCCCTGACAGGACCTGATCCCCGGTCACCATGAGGAAGTCGATACAAATGGATGGCAGATGCCTGTGTCACTGAGCTACAATCCAAGACAAGACAAGGAACATCACTGTAAATAAACCCTGAAGTCATACTGTTATAACAACAATGAGGCTCCTCTTTCCAGTGCAAAGAGCTCGAGAAAGAAGGAAAAAGGCATCATAAAACAAAAACAAACAAAACAGTTTTATATTGTGTGTGTGTGCTTGCATAAGTTCAGCCCTGGCAAATACTCCCTCATAGTATTGAAAAAAACAAACTAATACTGAAACTAGTAAAAACTGAACTAAAACCAGTGGTGGAAATAGAACTGAAAAACTGTACTCAAATACAAGTACTGTTATATTACTGAAAAAAATAAAAACTTGGGTAAAAGTAAAAGTATTATTCTCAAAGACTACTCAGAGTATTAGTTACTTTTTAACCATCTATGTTTAATGCATTATCAATAGCAGGAATTTAACTGAAGGGGATTTCTGTTTCTTAAAATGTTCGGTCTAAATTACTCCAAAACTCCTGCTCTGTTCTGGTCAGTGGTCACAGTCACCTCTCCAAACCTGCGCCTGCTGCAGTGTTTTATTTCATGATTTTTCATTAGCCTGTTTACTGGCTACAAAAATAGGTTTGAAAGGTTTGGTTATAATTCAGAATGTATAGGTCTACTCAGTAGTCAGCGATTTTAAAAGTAACTAAATAGTTTACACAGTGTAATGCAAACTCAAATAGATTTACATACTTAAGTACTCAGAAATGTACAATTACCCCCCAAAAATACATTAAATTACAATAATTTGAGTAGCTGTAATTTGTAACTTCCATCCTTGACTAAAACTAAACTGAAACAAGCAAACGTATTCTGGAAAGTAACTGAAACTCAATTGAAAATAAAAACTGAAAATGAAATAAATATCAAACCTAATTATAAATACAAACCATAATTCTCTAGTGGTTTTCTCAACAACAACAACAACAAAAAAAAAACGGAGTGTATTTCTAGCGGATGTTAAACCAAAGTATTTTATTTTGAAAGTGACGAGCGGAAGTCTTCATTGTTGTGTCTGACATGACCACAGATTTTTTTCAGTCGTATCCTGAACGGAACCCCAGACCAGCGAAAGGTCTCGCGAGAGTGATAATTTTAACCCAAACAATGCCCTTTCCCTGAGCCTGACCAAGTTGTTTTCTGTCTAGATCTCATCCACACGCCTTGTCATCGTGTTAAACATATCTAGTTTGTAGAACAGGCACAATGCATAAACAACGCTTTACAAATCTCGCGAGAGTTTTCACAAATCAAGGGTTCCTTTCTAGACACGAGCCAGTTTTCCATCAAGAGCCGCTTTCGCAAGACAAGCAGCGGTGTCTGTGCGTCCTCGGCGTCTGTCACATGGCTAAATATGGGTGTAGCGGGGTCAGTTCGCCGGGTAAATGCATGATACCGAGGTCAAGTTTTAGGCTAAAAGTTGGCTCACTAATTACGAAAAAGAGGAACACAAATCCCGGGACAAAGGTCGACTAACCGTGTGACTGCCGCCTGCAGGGAACTTTCGCTTCTCCGTCAAGTTTTCTCAGATCTCAGATCTGTTTACGAGCTGTTAAAGGGAAGCGGACAGGGGGGAGTCCTTTAAGTTTTAATTCGGCACAGCTTCAGTATCAGTCGCTTCATGACTGCAAACAACTGCGCAACAAGTTTTTTTTTTAAACTCTCCGGTTGTTGTTGAAGCGTCCTGTCCGAACAGCTGACTCACCGTCAGAGGCCGACCGGGCGGCACCGGGACGTGGCGGCGTTTGATGAGCCCGGAGCCCAGTAGATCAAAGCGCCGACAGACCTCCATGGGCTGAGCTCCTCACCGGCTGAAGATGATCGGGTCACCGGACCTGCTGGCCTTCACCGGCTCTGGGGCGTTTGGAGACGGAGAAGACCAGGACCAGGAGGTCCAGGCTCTACCTGAAGACTTGTCTGTCCCCCTTTTCCCCGCGTCCCATCCCTGGACCACCGCCGCCCAGTTTAACAGAGACTTCATACTGGTGGCTGAATTCTCAGAGCAGGTGTGTGCTTCTGTGCTGCTGTTACATTATTTCTCTTTGGTACTGCTGTGTAAGTTACATCCGCAACATTTCACACACACAACACATTTATCTGACAGTTTAATTAAATATAACACATTTGACCGACGATATTTGGTCTATCACTGCTGTATCGGTCTATATCAGTATTGGTATATATTTTGAAACCTTTTTTTTAACAGAACATAATGCAGATTATTTTTATGTTTAAGTTGTATAGGCAGCATTTTATGTACAGTATGAGTCAAAAGTTTGGACACATTCAGTTTTTTTTTCCCCTTTATTTTTATTATTTTTGAGATTTTATTTTCTGAACAATTTCTTATAATAAGTAATCAAAAATATTGAATGACAAGGTGTCCAAACTTTTGACTGGTGCTGTATATTTAATTTAAATTTAATATACTTAGATTTATACATACACATATATATTTTGTTCTGTATGTGTTTTTTAATTTACAGTTATGAGCGCTGCAAAGTTAATTGCAATGTTACTGAAATCACAAAATGGCCAAGTGCAATATTAAATCGCAGAGCCGGAACCAAATTGCAATTAAAAAAAAAAAAAAAAAGAAAGAAAAATGTGGGACAAGACATCATTATAATGAATTACTGTAGTGCTGCAGAGATGCTCTGGCCCATGAATCTTGTTCTCCAGATGTAAGAAAACTTGTTTGTTTGGTACAGACCCCAACACACCAATACTAATCATATCGTATATTGCAATTTCAGTCAAAATGAGTTTGTCATCTCATGTCATCTCATATAGCCCATCAGTCAGAGGGACCAAACCAGTACTTTTACTTTAATACTCTATTTTGCTGCTAATACGCATGTACTTTTTCTTAAGTAGGATTTTTCATGCAGGAATCCTTTTTGTAATAGAGTATTTTTACATCACTGTATTGGTACTTTTATTTAATTAAAGGTGTTTTTAGGTATAGTGTTCTGCGAATCATTTAGAAATATATGAAAGGGACTTTCTGTAACCTGTTTTTATAGTTTTATGATGTGAAACCAGAAGTTATCAAAGCAAAGATAAAACCTTATTGAACCTTTGAGGAAGTGGTCTAAGGTGTAACAGCAGCAAAAAACAGATCATAAAGATACCAGAAGGATAAGAACAGAGTAAAGGAAACAAGCAAAAAAAAAAAAAAAAATTAAAGTTATACAGATATATCAGCAGAGGAGAGTGAACATTAAGTGGAAGAAGAAAAAGAAACTAGAAATCCCAGCGAGAAAACTTCATACAGTGAGGCTGCAGCTACAGAGGGCTGCACCAGTATGGGAACCGCAACATCTAAATAGCAAAAGCTTTTGATAAAGATAAAATGTGTGACAAAACAGCATTATCCACTTCTTGTGAATCCTATCACCATCACAGTATCTGTCAAAATAATTGCAGAATGTATCATGTAGTCCCCGGCTGCAACTAACATCATGGAATAATCTACAATTCATGAGCAACCGATTAAGTTGATAAAATGTTTAAAAAAAATGTGAAAGATGCTCATCACAATATCCAAATTGACGCCTGAGTTATTAACAATAAAATAAGATGTGTAGTGTCATATCTCTGTGGTGTAACTGTCTAGGATTCAATAATAATAATAATAATAATGATGAAAACTGTACACTGCTTAATTGTTTAGGCCAAACAAAATTAACACATGTGAATAACCAATCACTTATTATTTTTAATTGGTTACTTAATTTTAACAAAGCACCGAGGCTTATAAAAGTTCAAGGAAGCTCTGAATATTTAATTCTTTACTTTTTTTAATCTATTATCTTTTGTTTTTTAGAGATACACACACGGTAATATTGTTGCATTTCCTCAACTGAATTAATGCTGCAGCTCAGTTCTTGCAGTGGTTATAGTGTCACAACTGATACTGAGCTGAACTTAAGTTTTCAGGAAGTTTCAATGAGATTATGATCTCGTTTAGAAGAGAAACCTGAGAACAAATTACACACACACACACATATATATAAAAATACTCTTCACAAGATGGAGGAAGTCACACAAAACAGCCATCACACACACACACACACACCACACACACAGTAATTAAAAAAAATCCCAAATATTATTAAAAATATCAGCAACTAAAACTTAAAGGTCTCTCATAACTTAAGAACTAAATGCAGAGTAGTGGAAACCAGTCTTTCCCAGTTCAGAGTTGGCATTAAGAAATCTTCACTTTACATTCAAATATGGCTGCAGTGACGATACAGAATGAAGAACTTTATTAATCCCACTGGGTAATAGTTGCATAGCAGAAGCCGAGTCGCACACGAATCACTCAACACACAACATCAGGAATTTAAACTAGAAACTGAACTAAAACTAAAAACTAGACTAGACATTATCGAAGCCTGATAACGAGCTGATCATTTGAATCAGGTGTGTTTGGAGCAGGGAAACATCTAAAAATGGAGGACAGTGAGCCCTGAGGACCAGGACAGGGAAACACTGTACATGATCTGTATTGATTGTTGAAAATTTAAAGTGTAAAAAAATACAGAAAAAAAAACAACACCAAAAATTTAAATAGTGCACAATAGCATCATCAGTTCCCAGAGCCCAAGGTGATGTATTTAAATTTAGATTTTGTCATACAAACTATCCAAAACCCAAAAATATAAAATTTCCAACAATTGAACCAAAGATTTTCTCAGTCACTAGTAGTTAGTAAGTTAGTTCAAGTCATTAGTTGACCAGTCGTTGCACGCCAACAAATAAACAATACCTTACGAATAACCTCTGTTTTGTCTTTTTACTTATCAACCGGAAAGTTTTTGTACTGTAACATGGACTTCATGTGGACGTGTTATGATTTGATTTGAGTTCCTTTTATTTTCGTGTCATGCACAAAAAGTGCCCAACCCTCAAACATTTTCCTTTTAATACAAAATTACAGTCCATCTCATAGCTCAGTCAAAGAATACTCTGCCTTCTCTCCCAGGCTTTACAAATAAAATCTCCTACAAAAAAAAGTTCCTTTTCTAAAACACAACTCAGTTTCTCATACTCATCCAGCCAAAAATAAATAAATAAAAATATCAGATAAATAGACAACATTTTAGTAAAAAGTACGTCCCGTGAGTCCTCATACGCGAGACAACAAAACAAAAAATGAGCCTCATTCTCAATTTTACCGAGCTCACACACCAACATGTCTCTGCAGTGGCATTAAACCTGCTGTTCTCTAAGGCCAGTGGTGATGTTCCTGAACGTTAACTGTGCACATAACGATCTTTGTCCTTTGTTTAAGTTATACTTCACATCTACATCAAAGCAATTCTTTATGATAGAGTAAGATCGCAGTTTCGGTTTATACCATATATCAACTGACCTTTTTTCTCTATACATGTGCAGCTCCGGACTGGAATTTGCAGTCATTGTTGGGGTTTTTTTTTCTGCTTCCAGATGATAAATGGGTTGTTCCAAAAGCAATACCAGTATCAGAAATGCATCTGATACCGTCTAAAATGCTGGATCGGATATCGACAAATACACAATCTTATCCAGTCTATATATCACATAATTTATGGGACTTTTTCAGCTACAACAACAGAGAAATCACCGCATTTAAGAAATTAGAACAAGGGGTGCTGTGGCATACAAGGGGATATGACATCGACCATGAACTGCGATGTGACGATGGGCCCCCACCCCATCCCCCCCATGTCTGTTTCAGTATGATGCCTGAAGACTGATTATTGTCATTATTGATTGGTTTAGTTTTTTCCCCATGAATATCTTGTTATGTCCAGTCAACACGTCAAAACTTCAAAGATATTCAGTTTACAATTATAAAAAAGAGAAAAGCAGCAAATCTTCACAATGGAGAAGCTGCTATCAGAGAACGTTTGGTGTTTATGCTTTAAAAAATGACTTCAGTGTTAAATAGATTATCAAAATAGTTACAGATTGATCTTGTGTCAAGTGACTACTTGACATCAGACCTGTTGAGTGATTGTAAAAGGGATTTTTCAACATTTTCTGGTGATTCACAGACTAAAATAATCATTATTGGTGGCCCATTTATTATATTATTTATATTTATTGTTTCCAGGTGGGACCCAAGCCTGTTCTGACGATACCAGATGACCCCAGAGTCATCGGATCATTTGACCTCAACCACTTCTCTGTTCGGATCATGTCCGTGGACTACCAGGCGTCCGGCCCCGGCCACGCCCCTCCCTCCTCCCCCGGCCCCCGCCTCAACTTCAGCGAGGACTCCCGAGTGATTCTGGGAGATTCGGCCAAGGACGCGTTCGCGTACGTTCATCACATGACTCTGTACGACCTGGAGGCTCGGGGCATGGTGCGTCCTTTCTGCATGGCGTACGTGTGCTCAGACCAGGCGAAGCTGATGGAGAACTTCTCCGAGCTGTCGACGTGCTTCTCTCAGGCCGCTGACAGCCTCAAGACGGGGAACAGACAAGCTTTTTCTATGGAGCTGCAGAGAAAACTACAAGAGCTTGAGTAAGATCAGTGTGAAATGACAATATACATGTTTTCATGTATTACAGCCTGACTGATACCTCAGCATCCACCACCGGCTGCATGGTCAATATCAGCTTATTACAAATATATCAATATTGGTCAATATATCAGCTGATAAGTAACAGGAAATTGCAGGACAGTGATGTCAAAGGGATATTTCAGATTCTTATTAAAATCTTTTTTGAGTTACATTTATCTTTAAAAAAAAAAAAAAAAAGAACCCATATATCATTATTGATTGTGTTTTTTTCCCCCGACTCTGATATTAACCTTGAAAATCCAGTGTTGTTTGGGCTCTAGTACATGTGAACAGCAGCACATATTACTCACTGATTAGACCTCATCAAAGGTCTGTTATAAATTCTAAATTAACTTTCAAATGCTACACAGCTTTTTTTTTTTGCCTGTCTATTCATTCTGATTAAACTTGGTGTTCCTACACGGTTGCAGATAAAGATTGGGCTGCACTAATAAATACTAATAATAATATTAGTATCATAATGTAGAATTAGATTCCAGTGGTGGCTGCACAGGATTGTTTACAACTCATGTGATCCAGACATTTCAGGTGAGGAGTGTTGTAAAGTCCAAAAGTCAAAGTTTATTGAAAAAGAATAGATTCTGTTTCAATTTGGGTTGCAAATTGCAAGCACTTTGTTCATCGATCAGTGCTAACATTAATAGTCAATTTATCAACTCATCTTTATTTAAAAAACATAAAAGTTGCTTATACCAAACAATACCAACCAAGCACTGCATAGCCTCTGAAACATATAAAGATGAAAAGAATATCAGATAACATGCTCGTAAACATAATCTGTTATATTTCAGATCTTTCTTTGATAATAGATCAATTAAATTTGACCTGATCAGTCAAATTCTTAATTAATTAATCAATCAATCAGCTGTTACCGTTCTGCATTTAGCCTTTCCAAAACAACATTTTCACTGTGTTCTAAAAACACACATGAAGGGAGGCAGTCTCGCAGCAGTTTAACAACAACATAAGTTGTATTTATGTTGATGAAACTGATGAATTATATTAATTAAAGGGACAGTTCAGATTCTTTGAAGTGGAGTTGTATGAGGTGCTTACCCATAGTCAGTGTTTTACCTGCAATAGATGGCGATCGACACGCCCCCAGTTTGGAGAAGCAGCAGGAGAACCAGTGGAGGAAGTACAGCTGTAGACAGGGTCAGGAATAAAATGTATTTTTAGCCACCTAAAAAAAATCAATATCAGTTTAAGTGTACGTTATATTTAGAATATTTTCACCTCTTTACCTTACAGTCAGACAGTCTTTTCCAACTGGAAACTGCTTTTGTATAAGCCAGATATTTTTCTCTGAAAAGCAGTCTCCTTTGGCAAAAACGGTAAATTTACATCACAGAACACAGGGAGCTGCTGGTCGACTCCTGCTTACTTGGTTAGTCAGTTTGTGTTATTGTGTGACTTTAGTGAATCCAAACTAACCCTTAAAAACTCAGAAGTGACGCGGTCATGTGCCTATAACTTGGCACCCATGATTACAGCCATCTACTGGACTGTTCCCCATCTATTTTGGCGTTTGCCATGGCAAGTTTATCCCAGTAATTTACGAGAAACTACGTCTGAAAAAGGCTTAAATAATAAATCTCTCTCTGACTGTTTCAGGTACACACGACTGACTCTGCAACAGGACACAGAACATCCGAGGACGGCGAATGGTGTCACAGAGGGTGGAGAAAATGTAGAAGAGCTCGCAGCTGTGGAGCGTTCAATCTCAAATCACAGAGAGCTCCTCCGCCAGGTCACTTCTTACCCAAACAGGAAGCTGAAACAACCTGACTTCCTGCCCTATGACCCAGCTGACTCCCTCACTGATCTGACTGCCGTACTGCCCCTGAGCCCTTTCCCTTCACCTCCACTCCACCTCCTGCAGGTCTGAGCGCCATCTGAAGACTCTGGAGGAGCTCTGCAACGCCTATTCCTGTCACTGATGAAGGAGCAGCTTGCTGACACAGAGCGCCGCCTACGTGGCGACAGGAGTGTACTGCGAACTGCTCGTGTCACACATTCGTTGTCCAGGAGGCTCACCCTCATCAACTTCCTGTTTGAGCTGTGGAGCCCAGAGGACGGAGATGAGGAGGACAGAGAGGCCGCGGAGGCGGAGCTACAGAAGACGACGGGGAGTAAGAGTGGCGTCGAAGCGTTTCGGTCAGAACCAATGAGCCTGGAGTCGTTTTTCTCCTGTGTGGAGGAGATCCCCATCAAACTGGAGGCAGGAGAGGCTGGGACAGTGACCCCTGACCCCAGTGTCTCCACGGAGATGACAGGAAGTGTGAGCAGCGGCGACAGCATTGAAGTGCTCGGGACTGAGAAGTCTTATCGGACGCAGCATATCATCGCTGGATCTGATGGCAAAGGTACCAAATAAAAGATGATTATTGGAATTAAATATCTTTGTGGCTGCTGGTGGCAAAAAACAACAGCAGCAACTTGTAGATTACACCTTAAACTCTGGAAATGGAGTCTGTTTCTGCATATTTTACAGACTAAATATGTTACATTCTATATACATAAGAGTTTGTTTGAACAGAAACAACAGAGAACCCACACAGCAGAGAACTCAGAGTGTTCTCTTTAGACAGAGGGGAGGTGTTGTACAGTGTTGTTGCTCAGGCAGGAAAGATTTCCTCTATCGGTCCTTGTGTGTCTGTTGGACAAAGAGCTCTGCTGTCTGTCCAGTATGTGGTGAAGTGGGTGGTCAGGGTTATCCAGGGTCAAAGGTACTTAGTAATATGATCGTTTTTCTCCTTTTCTGTGCAAATTATAAGAAAATATAGAAGAAAGAAAACATTTCCTGGTTTGTGTCAGAGTTTTCACACCCAACCAGTCCATGTGACAGAAGTAGCACCCCCTAAGGTACCAGCTCCTTGTTTTGTCTTGACTGGTGAGAGTCCTCCTCCTGCTCAAAATTATCCTGTTCTATGTCACTTCATGTTTGTTCGTGTCGTCACACGTCCTGCCTGCATCTGCACCATGTGGAAGAACGAAAAGCACCATTCAAATTATGAAAACTGTTGCCTTAAAGAGTCTGATTTGCAACACAACAAAATAAACAATAGAATATATTAGAGACATTTTTCTGTCATCACACGATATGTATTGTCTTATCACACAGCCCTGGTTTCTAGATTAAACGACTGACTAATTAATTGTTACAGTATGTGCCCTAAAACATGCCTCTGTCACAACTGGATCATCTGACAGTTGATTCTCTTCCACAGAAACACCAGTTGGGATGACGGACACCTCGTACAGGCGAGCTCCAGTAGACGCAGGCGTCAGGCGAGTGCGCGCGTACGCCAAACGAGCCAACAGCGAGGACAGCATCGAGGTTCTCAGCACCACCGAGTCCATCTTTCCTGACGACCTCACCGCCATCACGGAGGAAGAAGCAGAGCAGCAACCTCTGAGTAACGGCTTTGAGAATGAAGAGGAGACACTGACAGAGAGTAAATCTGACGACATCCTCAAAGAGGAGAAGATGGTGAACGGATCTGCTTTAGTTGATGAAGATGAAACTGAGCGGCCTGTTCTGGAAGATGACGATCGTGTCGACAGCGAAAAGTCCTCAAAGCAAAAATGTGTTAGTGACGAGGTTACAATCAAAGAGGAGCAGTTCATCGAGTCTTTGAAGAACAATCAAATCCATGAAGACAAACCTGAGATGACGTCCAAACTGCTGCAAGGTAATACGTCTGCTGCAATATTCATGTCTAAAAACCCCTTTTAAAACACAATTTAAAGGGCGAGTTCACCCCAAAATCAAAGATGACTGATTTTTTTTTCCTCTTACCTGTAGTGCTGTTTATCCATCTAGATTGTTTTGATGTGAGTTACAAAGTTTAGGAGATCAGCTGTAGAGATATCTGCCTTCTCTCTAATGTAATTGAACTTGATCGTACTTAGCTTGTGTTGCTCAAAGCGCCAAAAAAATACATTTAAAAAACTCAACAGCAATGTTTCTTTTTAGAAGTCATGACCGAGCTACTCAAGATAATTCAGACCATGTTGTGAGCAGTTTCACGCAGGAATTATTTTCTTTCTACCAAACTACACCTGCCAACTGTGTCACCGTGCAAAAGGGAAGCGATCAAACTACTCATGGACGAGAGTTTTGTGCATGTGACAGTGTGGGATGTGAACATTAATGGCGTCTTCCGCGGCTGAGGTGCAGCCTCTGGTCTGTGAATAGATGAACATTTCCTTTTGTGCAGCGATTCGGTTGTCTGGTGTAGTTTGGTAGAAAGGAAAAAAAGTTCTATTATATTGGAGAGAAGGCAGATAACTCTGCAGCTGATATCTCCAAAACTCACACCAAAACAATCTAAATGGATAAATAGCACTACAGTTAAAAGGAAAAATGTTGTATTTTAAGGGGGTGAACTGTCCCTTTAAGACTACATCCACATTTATTTGACTAATTTTGACGACTGTTTACATGTGAAATGTGCAAAATGAGCAGAGAGAAAAAGATGCTTTTTCAAATGTTTTATCTCAAGTTGCCAGTATGCCTCTTTAGAAGTGCTTTTCAGAATAGCTTCAGAAACGCCCCCAACACACACACACACACACCCTTTCTACACTGAATTAGGGTGCTGCGTCCAACCTTTTTTTAACTTTCTGAAACCAACAATCCAACATTCACGCTGTGATTGGCTGTGTTGAGCTGAGAAAGGAGCCATGGTTTTAACTCCTCTCTCAAGCTCTCTGTTTTTTTTATTTGTTACACGTCTGTTTCTATCATAACCGGACCCCTTACAGTCTTTTACCTCTGGCAAACAGCAGAGAGCTGGGAGGCTTGTGGACAAGTTAGAGAATCTAAAACTCAGTCCTCAGCTCCAAATAACACTGGACAAAGAGTGAAACTTGAGTGGCAGCTGACAACAAGTCAGTCAGTGAACAGAACTGATATTTTTTGTAATTTTGGCCACTATTTCTAATAATTATATTAGTTAATACTCACTAAATAATTGCTGAGATCTGGGGACATGGCATCATAATTAGTTTGGCCTGTCACAATCACTACTTTTGAAATATTGTCCCAGAAATAATTGTGATAAATGATATTGTTGTCATTGTGTATCTGGAGAAGCTGCTTGAGCCCCACTCACAGTGAAACAGAGAGAATAAGATAGCAGACAACGAAGGACAGAAGCAGCATATCCGGAAATGACAGACAGAAATGACCCAGCATAGTTTTTCTCTGTTAAGTTGGCTTAGGTGCTGTGCTGACAATGTACATTTGCTGATAATGGTTGGGAAAACACAGCTGATAACTTAATTATTGTGACAGGCCGAGTTACAGCAAAGCCAGATGGGACAAGAACCACAAACAGACGATTAGGTTGTAAATGAATCAGGTTATCTAAACCACTTTATTTGGAGGTAAAACCAAAAGTAAGTCCACCACAAAATGCTGATAATATTTCCTCAGTGCACAGAAAAAAAACTGAGTTTGCACAGTGCATCAGTCAAGTTAAATGAGGAAGTCAGCCTGCAACTGCGATGGACGTTTACGACAGACAGTTTGGATTTTGATCACTGGCCTTAGTTTACTCTTCCAAATAAGTTTGTTTAAAACCTGTCTGATCCTCTGACTGCTTTATGGTTTTTTGGCTCCATCGGTGTTACCACATTATGAGAACTTCAGGAACAAGTGGGAGAGTAAATCACAAGTTTCATCACAATACAATATTGTATTGATTCTTTGGACCAAGATATGATACTTGCTGATATCACCAAGTCTGCCACAATATAATTTCAACTTGATTTGATACAGGGACCTGCGATCAATATTACATGACATCATATGACCATTTAACACAACCAGTTGCAGAAGAAGCTGCCATTCATTTGTATTCTGCTTTTAGCCATAAAAGAAAAATAACACACATAATTGTGAACAGTTAAGAGCAGTAAATTTTACACTGTATCTATTAACACACATAAAACATGGTTTAAACAACAAAAACATTCACCAAAAGTGTAAAAATCAATAAAAACTGTCAGCATTCACAGACAAAACAATTGTTTTTTTGCTAGTCACCATTAGCTTGAGCTTGTGGCATTTTACTTTGCATAAATTAGCCTAGCGGCTCGCAGACTTTTCCTCTACTCATATCTTAATAAATTAAATATATTGTTTATACTTTTCTTACTCATTTCTGGTTGAAGTCACCGCATCTAACGACAGAAAACCACGGCTGATTTTCAGCCACCATGCACATTTTTTAAAGCCTAATATTGATGAAACAGTGCCATTAATATTGCTGTTGTAAGAACAATAACCTTCAAGTGAGATGCCTGACCAGGTTTGTCAGGTTGTTGTTTATGTCGGCACTGTTTTAAATAATAACTTGGTCAGTATAATGTTATTATTACTGATAGAAATGAAGATATAACCATGAAGATAAGAGACAGACAGCTCCTTTAACATGTAATAAAACTGTTATAACTTTTGTGTTTTTTGTTCTTAGTTGAAGAAGCAGTGGAGTCGACGCCTCAGTGGTCTGAAGTCCATCAGCCGGTGCAGTCGGTGCCTCAGCTTCATGTGGACTTCGCCCCTCCCGTCACCCTGGCAGAGGTTGACCAGTGGTCCTCTCGGCCCTCCGCTCCCCTCAGGCTGCTGAGCGTCGACGAGGCGTCTGACTGCATCAGCTTCACCGGCTCCTCGGACCCGCCCTCTCCCACCCAGAATATCCAGAGCAGCGCCTCCCACTCAGTTAAGAGGAGGAGGAGGAAGGCTGGACTCAGAGCCCTCAGGTTCCTCAAACAGAACTCGTTCTCCCAGCATGCCGTGTTCTGTCTCCTGAGCGGCCGGCCGCTGGTTGTCATCGGAGGAGACGAGAGTTTGGTCAAAAAGCTGGTGGACGCTCTGAGTCTCTTCCTGCCGGCTCCTGGTCCTGATGGAAACGCTGTGATGCCGAGTTTGACGACACCGCTTCAACTGACCGACCTGCTCACCTGGAGACTCATAGGGATACACAGGTAACCACTGCTCACCTGCTGGTCTTTGTATTGTCATATTTTTCCTTACTTCATAATCTGTTTCATATCTTTTTCTTTTCATTACAAAATCACTGTTGTTAGATACCCTGAGATATTTTCTTGGTGGCTTACTTTTATTTGTATTGGCTCTTAGAAAATGATCCATACAGAGGTGAACCTTCAGGTGGTGAGAATCAATGAAATACTTTATATAACAATTAGTAACCAGGGTTATTATAGATTTGTTTTAGTTTATTTCCAGAATTTGCTCATTTCATTTCAGTTTTTTCATTAGTTTTAGTTTTTCTTATTATAATATCAGGGGTATTTGACAGGGGAAGATTTGAGAGGTGCAGAATAGATATTACAAGACAAATTCAAAACTTTCCAGTGTTGGAAAAAGTATCCAAATATTTTGTTTGAGCAACCGCACAAAAAATATTTAAGTACAAGTACAAAAGCATGAGCACCAAAATTGACTTAAAATACCAAAAGTAAAAGTGCTCATGATGCAGACTGGCATTTCAGAATATTTTATTATATTATATTGATGCATTAATGTGTGTTTTGCCTCGGTGTTGCAGCTGGTAAAGGTTATTTGAATGACTTTAAATGCTGCTGTGTAGCTTATTCTGTATCATCACACAGTTGTGTTAAATGCTTGATTCTGATTGGTCAGTTAAAGCATTCTAAGGTTTGTCATTTGTGCCTATTTAGTTTATTTGATTTATAAAAGCACAGCGTGCAATGACATTGATCTTTCACAAGAAATGAAAACGTGGTTGCACCATTTCCATCTGTAGTCCTACACATAACGAGTAGACGCAATGAATAAAAATTCAAGGTGCAACATAGACTACAGTAAATTCCATGTGCCTAACATAAAAAAAGCGGTAGGTACACACTGCACAGTACAAAATTCAATATAAAAAACACAACTACCTTATAAAGTGACCAGGTTACCGGTGCTGCTGCCTTACATAAGAAAAAACAGTAAGTGCAAACTGCACTGTCAAAATACAATATGAAATACAATTACTATGTTTATCAGTGACTGAGTTACTAATTTCTTTGCCTTACACAATAAATATGGTAGGTACAGGCTGCACAAGACAAATTACAGTAAGAAATATACAATAACTACATTATAGGTGGCAAAGTTAGCAGCACATGTACCCACAAGGGAAACATATAACATCTATGTACCCGCTAGGTTAACCTGTAACATCTGTCTAAGATCAGTGCTGACAAGACTGACTACTTAAAATCCAGGCTTTAACGTCCCGGGAGAAACTGTGACAACTTGTGATATTTTTTTAGAGCGTTTGGGAGCCTGTTCCATTCTTTGATGGCTTTACATGAAAAGGCTGATTGAGAGAAGGCAGAGGTTCGTTTTTAGACCGTCGCTATGAAGAATAGAGCGTTGCTATAGATACAGTTCTGATCATAGGTTCTGGAGGAGCAATAAAATCCATTTAAAATCAATTAAAAATCATTTTTAAGTTGATATTTTGTGTCAAATTATTTATTTTTGGGGCAGGGGGGTGGGTGTGATTCAAGAGAATGGCGAGGAAAAACTTCCCTTTAACAGGCAGAAATCCTGAGCAGAACCAGGCTCAGTGTGGGCGGCCATCTGCCGCAACCAGTTGGGTTGAGAGAGAGTATAGGAGGAAAGCAAACATACAATGGCACAATTATCATTTAGAAAATAATAACTTATACCACAACAGGAAAACATCTTTTTAGGTTTTCCTGGAATCAACTTTACTGTTTTGGTTCACTCTCACTGCTCTGATCATCATTGTTTTCAGCAGCAGCAGGCAGCTGTTGTCAGTAAAAGCTCTGATAAAAAAAAGTGTGCGCTACCTGCTCAGCACCAAACAGCAGTCAGAGTTAGCAGCTACTGGTGGTTGAGACCAAAATAGAGCACATTTAATTCATATGAGTTGTAAATAAGCAACTGTTTGCCAACATGTACACTGTAGCAACTTTATAAGGTGATAATATATCAGTGTTGTTTTTACATTTTGTTCTGTTGGCAAAAAAAATCAGTAATTGCTGCTTTAAATGTTGTTCTTTTAAAACCTAACAGTGTTTAGCCCTGAAGGAGCACCAAGTCACAAAACTTCCCCTTATTCAATACTGTCTTTTAATGCATAATACAGAAAAATGAAATCTAATTAACTTTTCCATCCTCTTTTCCTCTTTGACCAGATCGTCCTCCAGCTCCTCAGCCAGCATCCTGCACTCTCTGACTCGCTACAGTCGTTATTTGGCCCTGTTGGACCTGGACCACAGGACGCTGCACTGCCCGTCATACTCGGGCTCTCTCATTGGCAGACTGGCCGACCCTCACACTGGCATCGGCCGAGGCATCACCTACCTGCTGCACCTGGAGAGCTGCCTGACCGCACTGGCCAACCAGGCCCTGCTCTACACGTTTCATCCTGCTTCACAAAGGAGTCCAAAACCTGCTGGAGGGACGGGCAGGACGGAGGAGGAGGACATGCTGCTCAAGCGAGGATTCTGCAGCAGTGAGAACGATTTGAGAGTGATGCGTTTCCTGTCTGACCTCATCAAACAGCGCCACGCAGGACGTGGGCCGCCGGTTTTAAGATTCTCCTACTGCTCGGCGCAGCTGCACAAAAACACAACCGCGACATAAACACTGGATGAACAAAAGCAATCGGCTCGTCACAAAGATCTGTTCTCACAACTACAACAAAATACACTGATTTCTCCAGGATACTGACTGATGCAGAGTTATGTCGTCTGCAACTGTGAAAACAAGAATCAACTTCTGTGTTTTTATCTGCAGCGTTAAATTTTAGTGTGAATGCATGAGTTTTATTCCCACGATGCTGTGTGGGTCGTGTGTCTCTGAATTACTGGACACAAGTGCACTAGTGCCTCACTGGCACCAAAAACTTTTACATGCTGGCAGCATCGACAGCTGAAGTACTGGACTTTTTTTTTATGAAGTTTGATGTTTTTAAGACAGGATTATTACTAAAGTAATATAAGAACATTAAAGGGACAGTTCAGATTATCTGAAGTGGGGCTGCATGAGGTAGTTAATGATAATCAGTGTTTTACCTACAGTAGATGGCAGTAGACACACACCCTGTTTGGAGAAGCAGCTGTCGTTCCAGTGTAGGAAGCTAAGCAGTGTACTGTGTGGACATGATCAGCAGCAAAATGTGTTTTAGCCTCCTAAAAAAAAACATCAGTATCTGTTTAAGTGTACGCTGTAGACAGTTTTTTTGATGGGAAGCCGCTGAAGCAAATATTCCTCTCTCCAAGCAACCAGACTCCACTTGATTGGCTAGTTTGTGTTGATTGTGTGACTTCTGGAATCCGAACTCACCTTTTAAAACGCAGAAGTCACACGGTAACACAAACAAACTAGCTAATAAAGGCAGCAGGAGACCAGCAACTCCCATCTTCTGCGAGGTAAAATTACTGTTTTGCCAGTGGAGCCTTGTTGCAATATTTGATTTACATAACAGCAGTTTCTCATCAGAAAAGGCCCGTCTGACGGCAAGGTAAAGCAGTGAAAATATGCTAAATATAGCATATACTTAAACTGATATTGATCTTTTAATGTGGACATTTTTTAAGCAGTTTAAATATGTTCTATCAATATACCCTGTCCACAGCAGTACATCACTTAGCTTCCTACATCATTACTTCACTCTGGATCTCATGCTGACCACCATCTACTGTAGGTAACACACTGACTATGAATAAGTACCTCATAAAACCCTACTTCGAACAGTCAGGACGATGCCTTTAAGATAATTGAGCCACATATGAACACTGTATTATTTAAGAAGGCAAAAAAAAACTGAACAGATCTGAGATTACTGTTAAACTGGCATGGTATTGTAGTTTGTGGATCTTTGTGGTCCAGAACTACATGAACTAGTAATTATTTACACTTGACTGTAACTTGTCTATCAGGTCTGCTGCTCTGTCATTTAGCCTTTAACCACTTCAGCTGCCGTTTAAAATGGGTTCAGACTGGATCTCTCAGGGTTTCTGCCAGCTGTGAGCCAAGTTCAATACGACTGTTCTCGTAAAACAAGCACAAGGTCAGCTGCATGCACAATTACAACGAGGTCAGATGAGTTCATGTTAGAGTTAAAATCTATTGATGGGCATAGATTAGAACTTTTAAAGGGATAGTTCAGATTTGAACTGGAGTTGTGTGAGAGTTACATGGCGGTCGGCATGCCCCCAGTTTAGAGAAGCAGCAGGAGTAGCGGTGTAGAGAGCTAATTATGTACTTTATATGTATTTTAGCCACCTAAAAAAATCTGTTAAAGTGTTTGCTATATTAACACTCTTTTTCCCCTATAGCTACAGAAAACCGTTGTTATGTAAGCCAAATATTGCTCTCTTAAAAGCCACCAGACTCCTTTTGCAAAACAGTAATTTTTCCTCACAGAACGCAGGAGTTGCTGGTCTACTGCTGCCTCGATCTGTCACTTTGTGTGTGTTATTGTGAGACTTTGCCATTTTAAAAGGTCAGTTAAAACTCAGCAAAGTCTCACAATTACACAAAAACACTAACAGATCGAGGCAGCTGTAGACCAGCAACTCCCGTGTTCTGCAGGGTAAAGTTACTGATTTTGCCTGAGGAGTTTGGTTGGTTTGGAGAGAGCGGTATTTGGATTCTCTGACAGCCAAATTATATTTTTAGCTTCCTTGCTTTGTGTACCAGTGTTTCTTCAGTCTGCCGGGCAACCAGCAGAGAATCCAGGAAGTAACCACTCCCTGTAGATAAAAAAAATGCACAAGTGAATTTTGAGTTTCTCAGAAAAAAAAAAGATCCTATCTCGCTTTAGAAGTTAATCTAGACTTTTTGTCAACTCTATACTACATTTTAATCAGCTAATGTTAATTTGGTACCATCATACATGCTAGCAGATACTTTTTTTAAAATATTACAATCTAAGCGGCAGAAATTTCAGGTCAGTGTTACTGCAGTGGCTTTAGACATCAGTTAAACCATTTGTACAGCAGGTTTTAGCTGAACCCCAGTGAATAGAGACGAGGTTTAAATAATAATCTATTAATTAAACCATGTGACACCAGTTTAAAAACTGTGCTATGACAGAGCAACGACCTCCTTGTTTTACACTGTACTTTTATGTTACTTTTTTGATGCAAATATGAGCCGATTTTAGTGTGTGTATATTTACTCTGAAAATAAATTCATAATATATTTTACGTTTGGATTCTTAATCAGGGAATCTAAGCAATAATATCGCAATCTGGAGCAACCAATGCTTTATTTTGCTTTTCCATAATTTGAACAAAGTAGTTCACAGAACAGTCGATTTTTCCATTTAATTACTAATATTACATAATTGCCTCTTATGAGCATTTATAAACAAGAAATCTTAAAATAAAAAAAATAAAAAATAATAATAATAATACTCCCAGTGTTTGTCGTTAAACTTGTAACCAGTTCAGACCATCAGCACACTGAACAAACACTGATCAAGTCATTAAAGACCAAAGCAAAATAAAGTGTCTCTATGTTATTAAATGAATAATAATGAGGGTGTTTACAGTCTCTTCATCTGTGTATCGACACCTGGTTTGTCTGTCCTGGTCAGAACTGACGTCTGTGTCCGACACGTGTTCATCTGCCGCTCGGGCAGCTCTCCACGACACAGTCTAGAGGACAGCGCTGCGACCCCGGTGTCTGTTGCCAGGAACATCAGAATGGATTCAGGCCTGGCTAGAACCGATAAAGGACCCAAAAAAAAAAAAAAAAAAAAACACGTCAGCTGCTGTTTAAAAGGAGCAAATATATCAAATGTAAAGAAGTTAATCACACATCTGAGACACTTACAGTTCGGTTGTTTTTTTGTGCAAATGGAGTTTTAGTGTGAGATAGAATCAGCCCTGAGGAGACACAAAAATACTATTACGACAGATTCACGCATCAATTATGACCATTGAAGTCATTTATCAGGTTAAAAAGGAAAACTTGTTCCAACTTCTCACATTTGATGGATGAGCACAGAGACTGTTCTTATTAAACAGATCAAGTATAGGACAGATATGACCGACTGCAATTAAATACAATATTGTTGTCATTGCCTTTATAACCCTTCAAGAACAATATAGTTTAATTATATATTCTAACTAGGCTGAATGCTTTGAAGCTTCTGCTGTTTCCATGGTGATTAAAGTCCAAATCAGTATTTGAATGCCTTGTTTTTGTTTCTTTTGAAAAGAGGAAGGAGACGATGCACATGCTGCACTGAAAAGGAGACAAAAGACTGCTGAGGAGCGGGACATGGAGCTTCTCTGTGCCATTTAATTAGTCTCAAAACCTGTACACAATAAAACCAGGCGAATGTAAGTGATATGAATGCACAGAAAAGCATCAGTAGAGAAAAAAAATAAGTTATCTGTGCCCGCTATTTGAAAAATTGACTCATTCACAACTGTGTTAAAGGAGCCGGTGGAGTTTTTGACCACAAGGGGCGCTGTGGAGCAATGTTTAAGTTAGCTCTAACATGCAAATGAGAAGTCCTGGGTACATAGTGATGATACACATTCCTGCTGATGTGAAGTGCATGCAAGCGAACATGAATACCTCAGTTTAATACTATTCCACTGATAAGACAGCTGGCGGCAGTAATCAGCCATGAAATGGAGCAACAGACCAGTAAAAGGTAGGAAGAAGACAGCTGTTACTGGATGTAAACACTACATGTTTAATAAAATTAAATCTGTTTTGCAGCTGTTTAATTCAAAATGCTTGTATGACCTCAATGGCCAAATTTACACCTGCTATCACATGGAATAAGACACTAGTAACTGCAATATGCCCAGACTCCCTTAGAAAAATTGCACAATTTTTAGAATTGATGAGTTTTCGGAAACTTTATAAACTTCCTGAAATGCTCTCTACAACAAATTCTTAATTATTTGGGCCTTCTTGTTGATTCGGCAAATTTTTTTGTGCAAAAATGTGTGTCCATTTGTCACAGCACACTAGCATCTACTGTTCGGTCACTGCTTACAAAGAGCATATTTTGCAAAAGTAATTATTTGCATACAGAGCGGGGAAGTGAAACGGTTATAGTGAATTCTCAATCATTCATGTCTTTTTGAAAATTGGGCATCAAATGCAATTAATGAAGCTGCTCCTGTCCTTATAAAAAAAACATTGTGTTGCTGTGAAGAGCAGACAGGAGAGACACTCCCTGGTGTGCAGGGTCACACACTTCTGCTTTCTCTCTTCATTAATGCTTTTCTTTGTCATTTGTGATGTAAAAACAACAGATTTCAACATAGTTGGAAAAAGTAAGCAGTGAGTCCTGCAAACAGTAAAGTTATAATATCCCAGAGCTGCGGCCGCGAGTAATGAACATTCAGCTGACAAAATAGCCCTGGTGTTTATTTGCATGTGGAGAGGGGAAGTGAGATGTGATCACAAGTGGTCACCCAAGACGCATGTTAATACCAGGGGCTGGTTTCACAAATTATTATTAGATAGAACAGATAGTCAGACTTCAGATAAACGTGTAAATTTATCTGTTGCACAAAGCAGTTTAGTTCTTGACTATCTTAAGTAGGACTGTGGTACGATAAATTATGGGTAAATTAAGACCTTTTTCATAAAAAAAAAAAAAAAGGTCAGACCAAGTGACCGCATACAACCGCTCGTCTCCGTTTACCTCAGCAGAAAATATGAGTCTGTTGGAGGAATTCAACAATTACAAGGACGTTTTACTTGGAGAGTTTAGCAAAGAGTGTAACAAAACAATAAAAAAGAAATCTGATATGACAAAAAATTGCAGTGAGAGTAAACAGTATTAATCCCACAGCTGAGAGGAGCGTCAAAGATGTTCAAAAAAGGTGCAAGACACAAATAAATCATTGCTCTTTCCAAAGCAATGTTATGAAACCACAACATATGAGCAATGTTTTCCTCTTTTTTTGTTGCTACTGATCAGTTGGTGGCACTGGCTGTTACCATGGTAACATGGGTCTTAGGCCTGAGTCAGCCTAGGAGTAAGGTTGGTTTTTTGGCTTATAGTCAAGTCTTTATTTTTGTGAAATGGTCTAACTTGCATTAGACTAAACAGTTTAACACTACAGACGAGTCTAAAATATCTTTGTGAAACGGGCCCCTGGTACAAACAGCCTCAGTGTTTCACTTCATCTGTTTTAGCGACAAACACTGAGTGAAACCTTCACTGTTACCTTCATTTACAGTTTCTCTAAAAGAAAAATATGTTACGCATCACTAAAAAGACAAAGACACTACAGATTTCTGTTTAAAGTGGATTCTGACAACAACAACAAAAAAACCCAGAAGAAGGATCAGTGGATTAGAGTTGTGGGACTTACAGCTGACAGTACGACACTTGGGAGGAGTAGAGGTTAACAGCCACTGGACTGCCTGGACGAGAGACAAGACATTAAAGGTTAAATCAACTCCACGAGAATGAAGACACACTGTGAAGGATCACCACATGTGACAGAGCGACTTACAGTAGGTGCTGATCACCACCACATCAGGAGAGGTCATGAAAAAACAAGGCAACAGGTCAGATCCACAGCCGTCTACTCACTTTTATCAAATCCAGTAATAAAAAGGAAAACAGAGACTCTGATCTGAACTTTTATAACTCTAAGGTTTGTGGTGCTTTATAAATTAAACATGACTCACTGGTCCCAGTCCTTTGATGAAGAAGACTGAGTGGGTACAAGGGCACGAAGAAAGGGTAACAAATTATCCCCATCTGACAGAGACACAGAAACAAAGACATGCTGTGTTTTGTGGCTGTGTTGAACCTCGAAGAAAACAGCTTCTGTACATAAGAGTCGTTTCATCTTCATTCACAGATACAGTGGAGAGGTGAGAGTTTTTACCATTAGTGGTACTGTAGAGAAATGCTCTGATGAGTGCATCATTTTATGCGTAACCTCATGCTCCATCAGCACACGTACAAGAACGCACATGGACACCACGAACGAAGAGGGGAGGTGATAGAAATATCTGCAGCAGCAGAGGGCAGCAGGTTGGCTGCAGTGATGGTAGATGGACAAAAATGATACTATGACAACAAAAGCCTCATGCTTTACTGAGAACACTACACCCCTGGCCTCAACCCATCTATTCTCCCAAACAAAAACACATGCAGACAACAAATGATATTAGGAGTGTAAATCACAAGTTTCATCCTGATATAATATTCTACTGATTCTTTGGACGACGATAAGATTTTGCTGATATCACAGATTTCGAGTCGATTTAATTCAGCAGTCTGCAACCAATATCAGATGATATCATATGTCCATTTAACATATTGAGCCGGGCTGCACAAAATTTTATCCAAATAGTGATATTGCTTTCTGCAATTTTCAAATTGCAGGAGATGCAATATTTGTTAAGGGCAAAATGCATGTCAAAAAACTTTTAAATTAATGAATGTCATTAAACAGAGATGTCCTGTCCTACAAATCACATTATACAGCCTTAAAATACAGCACATTTAGACGAATTCCTGCAAAAAAAACAACAACAAATAAATAAAAAATAAAATAAAAATATATAAATAAATAAAACCATAGAAATAAACACCATGTTTTCAATCAAAATAAGAATGATGTAAAAATAATCATTATCTCTAATATCGCAAATCGTATCACAAATACAATAGTCAAAATAATCGCAATTAGGTATTTATTATATTCAAAAATGTTCAGTCACATTTATGTCCTCTCACAAAAAAGAAACTAAATTTTGATTTAACAGTTTTATGACTGAACTCTTCCAGATGTTTACAACAGACATGTCATGTGATTTTCAAAATAAAGTTGTATCTTAAAGATAATGATATAAATATATCGATCCATATCACTGTATTGTTACAGCCTAAAAGATCTATTCTAAATTATGGATAAACTGAGTCACAGGCAGCTTCCAGAGGACAAGTTTACAATATGCCTGAATAGTAACAAAAAAAATAAGCCTAGAAGTTGTGACAATACAAAATAATTAAATAAGATAGACAAAGAAAAAGTGGGTTTCTCAAGTCATGTCAGGACGGGGTGCCACACTTAATAAAAATTCACTCTGTCTCACGAATAATATGACCAGTTTTCTCCAGATACATCGAGGACATAACGTCTCTAATCCAGTGTGAGAAGGAAGGAGGGGCAAAGTCTTTCCACTTAAGTTAAACAGCTTGTCAAGCCAATAAAGAAATAAAAGTCAACACAGTCTCCACA
The DNA here is from genome assembly GCA_034769285.1 of Lutjanus argentimaculatus. NCBI lineage: Eukaryota > Metazoa > Chordata > Actinopteri > Lutjaniformes > Lutjanidae > Lutjanus > Lutjanus argentimaculatus. The sequence continues at coordinate 1,047,604 of JAWZSL010000026.1, read as the reverse complement.
CAGGCTCGTCCTCCACAGACCTGAGGGGCTGCAAATCAGTGCAGTTCCTACATGTTACCACTAGAGGTCACCAAACAATCCAAATAACCTGCTCATTCGTTTTGTTTTGTTTTTAACTGTTGCTGGATTTAATACTGAGAAACAATGAGACCAAAATCTGAAAGAAATAAATACTTGATGAATAATAAGTAGTGGAAAGTAAATAAGTACTTATACTCAAGTGCTGTACTTAAATCTAATTTTTATGTTTTTGTAGTATTTCCATTTTGTATTACTTTATACTTGTATATTGCTGGGGGAAATACTGTACTTTTTACTCCACTACAAATATTTGTCAGCTATAGTTTTATGAAAAAAGCAAATAATCTTGTTGTGTCTCTTTGGGGGCCCAAACCTAGGCTGGGGACCACCAGACTAAAATATCTAACAACTGACTATAAAGTAGGTAAAACTAGCTCCACCTCGACAGCTACAACATTAAAATGCTGCTTATACATCGATGCATCTGTATTAACTATTGAGTACTTTTTATTTTATTTTCTCAGCCAATTCTATTTTTTATACTTTATTATTTCAAAATGTGAGGTATTGTTGTGACATGTAACAAAGGTAAATAGCAAGGAATGAAATAAACAAAAAACAAAAAACACAAATAAAGGGGGATAGCTCTCTAAGTATTCTTAACAACATTGTAAAACTTGAAAATTATGAGAGGGGGACTTACGGACCTGTTGTACAAGAGTTTGTTGATAATTTGATAAGATTATTTAAAACAGAATTTTTAAAAATCTGCTCATGTAGAAATTATTGGGATATTGTTATTAAATTAAATGATTAAAAATGCTGTAGCTAATTTACCAGAAAGTAAAGGCAACTATTTAGAACGAATATGGCTGATCAGTCAGAGCACCCTTTGTTGAAAGTTTAGTGCATTAGTGCGTTATGAAGAGAAGATCCTCACACACCTGTTGTACTCGCCATCTCCTGTGTGACCTCCTGTAAGAAGGAGCTGAGGCGTTCTGCACTGGAGGACAAAGTGTCCCACAGCCACTCGAGAGCCCACACGTTCTCCTGAGAGACAAAAATGTCACTGGATCAAATCTTTACATCCTCATTTTAGCTTCACGGCTCCTCCAGACACATTCGTGAAGCTCATAACGAATAACAGCTTCTTCGCCCGTGAGACATCGATCATATTATTTCAGACACGGAAATAAAGTAGGAGATAAGGAGCAGTGGAGCTGTGTTTGGACTAAATGTTTACAGACAGGATGTGAGTGAGGAAGAGGAGATTACCTTAAACGTGTTGAGCACAGGGAGAGCTGGACTCAGAGCAGAATCAAGGATTCTCAAACCTAAAGCTCCTGTTACCAACAGCAACAAGGCCTGATCTGGGTACACCTGTAAACAAACAAAAAAAAACATACATTAGCAGATTATTACCACACACACTCATAACATCCATGTGTCATAACATACGTACCTCCTGAAACAATCGTGGGATCTGAATGTTTGACCAGAAATCTGTGAGCAGTATCGATTTCACAACATCCTTTGCTTCCTGAGGTCCAGACACAAAACACAGAAAATACAGAATGAACTACCGCTACTACTGTTTAAAAAAAAAGAAAATAAAAAATGAAATAAAAGAGCTGTTAGTAAACAAGAAATACATACATGTAGAAACTGTGGGCTTGGTGCTGGTAGAGCGGTGAGCGAACCAGAGGGTGTGTTAATGATTGTGAGTAAACTGGTCCAACACTGAGACTGAATCAGAAAGATATCAGATGTAAAAATCACACATGTGAACATGCTAAGCAAGGCAAACTGTATCTATAGAGCACAGTTCATAGACCTGGGGAAAAGATGCTTTAAATTAGGGATGCAGGATAAAAAGAAAAATGGTATTCATAAGCTACTAAATAGTTAAGACAATACTTGGAAAAAAAATCTCATGTCGTCACGTCATTTCAGCTCCTGGGAGCAAATAAAACAAACACGCCTTCACCAGACTTTGAACTGAGCCTCGGTCCAATAAGAGGCGACACAACAAACGACCTGAAGGGGCTGTCTAGTCCCTACCATAACTTACACTTATTGTGTATGTATAAGGTTATTCATTCACTAGTTTTATTTTCCAGTATGTTTAATGTCTCTTCTAGTGTTTACTGGAAGTGCAGTGATGTAAAGTAACGCAAAAAAGGCTTTTTACTCAAATTCTTCTCCCTGTTAAAAGTTAACGAAGACAGAAAACTATTACAGGAGCCTGTTTTCCAGGCTACAAAACCCTGCATCTTATTTTTTAAATATTTGTAAGCGTTGAAAAGCTGGTGTTCTTATCGGTTGTACACTTACATCAATGAAGACAGCAGAGCAGCATCTCTGAGCCCTGAGAGCAAACTTCACCAGAGCGTCACGCTTCAGTGGCACAGCACCTGGACAGAGGACAGAATTTGACTTCTTATGAGAAAATCCGTTTTTAAAAAAGGTGTTGTGAGTAAAAATCTCTAATCTATGTCTGACCTTTAATTGGTTCCCACGCTGCATCAGAATGGCAGAGCTGTGCCGGCTGACTGACCACCAGCTTTGGTGCTGTTGCCGTTTGAAAGATGCAGAGGTAAAAGTGGAAGAGCTGCGGAGAGAGGCGGGAGGCAGGAGCGTTCACTGAGGGGAACAAACTGTGCAGAGCTGATGAGAAGTCTCCCTCCATGCACATGAAGAAAGGGACGAGGTCTCGAACCTGCCGCAGGCTGCCGGAGAAACAAATCAAACGCTGCAGGTTCACAAGATAATGTCACCAGTCAGGTCTGAGTAATGTAGAAATGTATCGGGGTGCAAAAAAAAAAAATCACAAAACTCTCTGATGTAGCTGACTCTGTCTTCCTAGAGTCACCATAGTCTGCATATAAAGTAGAGCCGTCATGATACCAGAATTTGAAACTCTGATACAGTACTAGTATTTAAAAGTTTGCAAGACAAATTTCAGTCAGGACAATAAAGACTGAACTGAGGTCTTGAATGAGCACTTGGAGCTTTTTTTTAATAGCTCTTTTAATTTTATAATAAATGGATATTGTATTGTTCTAAACGTGGTATCGACAAAAGTATTGATACTTACATGTTTTTTCAACAATAATATAAAGATACACTTGTACTCTATTTGAGTTATGGCTGCAACTAACGGTTCTTTTCTTAGTCAATTAATAGGTTGGCTATCAGTTAAGAGTGGTTTTCCTTTAAAATGTAGAAAATAGTGAACAATGCTGATCAGTGTTTCTCAAAGATCAAGATGATGTCGTCAAATGTCTTATTTTGCCCACAACCTGAAGATATTCAGTTTACTTCATAGAGGAGTAAAGAAACCAGAAAATATTCACATTTAAAAAGTCAGTATCAGAGAATTTTGACTTCTTAAAAAAAAAAAAAAAACTCAAAACAATTAATCAATTATCAAAATAGTTGGTGATTATTTTAATAATTGTTTAATTGTTGCAGCTCTAATTTGAGACTAGATTTCTGAGTTTACAAAGTGCACTTGAATGCACCATCAAGTCCTTGTCAGCACCCATACGCTTTGCCAAAAAGCAATATATATTTAAGAGTTTATGAGGGGTACCTGAATGCATCATCAAGTCGTCAACACTCAAATTATTTTGAACCTGTGTCGGCTAATAACAACAGTGCGCCCTTAGAAAATGAAGTTGTATTTCTTGATAACCGGATGGTACTTTTTGGGAAAAGATCGGGCTACTTCATATTGAAAACAGAACGGCTTTCAATAAAAACTGAAGCAGAAGAAAAATAAGGTTTCATACTGTGGCCACATTCACCAAAATGACAGTATTTTAACTGTTTGTTCAGTAATTAACTGTAAAAAATAGTAAGTAATAGTAAATATTTGTTGTTATCTGAACACTCACAGTTTAGAATCATCAGTCTGGACGACTCGCAGGTAGCGACACAGTTCTCTGTACCTGTAGGCATGAAAACACAGCCAGGTTTGGTTTTATTAGAAGGTGTAAGAGACAAGTGTGTGTCTATAATTTATACACAATAAAGTGTGAAAGAGTATGTGTATCCATTTCATACCTGTGCTGTCGCTGTAGTACTTCTGTTCTCAGTAGAATGACAGAAATCTGTTCTACCAGGACGTCCTTCTTGCCTTTGTCTTTGCGGATCCTGACACGTTCTGTCCCTTCAGCACAGACACCAGCAGGACATCGTCCCAGGGACGGACACACAGGCTGAAGAAGACGCAAACACAAAGATATGAAAACACATAGAAAGCTTAATTGTGTGATAATAAAAGAAAAAACACACACACACAAGCTCTCAGGAGTTACCACTAACACACACACCTGTTCCTCAGGCTCTTCAGCTCAGCAGGGAAAAAGAATCTCATGTAAAAATCCTGCAGTTTGCGGCTAAAATCTGGGGTGAAATCAGCCATGACCATCTGTCTCTGCACGGACGATATTACCCTGAAAAACAAACAAACACACACATGGAGAAGAAGAAGCTAAATATCTAAATGAATTAAATACAGACAGGACACAAGGTGGGTTCTGTGTGTGTGTGTGTGTGTGTGTGTGTACCTCTGCAGTAACACCACTTTGGCCTCAGCAGCATTTGCCATGGGAGAGCTGAAGACAAAAGTCCTGTAGAGAATCATACGAGGAAAATAAATATGCTGGAAATGATAAACTGTAAAGATGACCATTAATCTACAAGAGGAAATCCTACTCTGTGTGTGTGTGTCTATGTGTACCCTGAGATTTGAAAGTGTCGAATAAAGTCCTCAGCAGCTCCCAGCCTCATGATGGCAGCAGCTCTGCCGTCCTCTTTATCGGCCTTGTTCAGGAACGACGACACGAGCTCAAATACAGGCGTATAACTGCAAAGTGAACATTGCAAAGTCGTCAGGGTGCCGTGAGACTGTGTGTACTGGGGTTCATCGGTACTGGAGGCAAACTCTGACAGAACAGCAGAGGAGATACCAGCACACCACTTGAGCTTGGCTAGATTTCCTCAAATATCCACAGGCTGAGATAAATGCAAAAATAGACTTATTTAATTAATTAATGACTGATGATACTCAAGGACTGAAACATTTGCTGCAGTTTTTTTTTTATTTTATTTTATTTTTTGCACTGTAAGCACCTTTTGTTTGAACGCCCATGTCTTAATTAAATAAGACTATTTTTTGCATTTATCTCAGCCTGTGGACTTTTCGTGTTTCTAGCCGAGCTGAACTGGTGTGTGGGTATCTCCTCTGCTGTTCTTGGCACAAGGATTGTTGCATTTGCTAATAATCAGTCAGTGCTTTGAATGTGACATAATGCAAAGTTGGTACAGACTTTCATCTGAGTCTATCTTGGTGGTGTATTTTTAACCATGCTAGTTCCGGGGATGGTAAGATTGGTCCATCAGTACAGATTTAAATACACTGCATGGCCAAAAGTATGCAGGTGTCCCTGTTTACATGTTTGTGTATTTTCAGTCTGGATTGTTTTTGATGGTTTGGGCTTTGTCCTGTCCTTAAAGTAAAAAAAACCCCAAAAAAAACAACTTTTAGTATTGGACTTGAATAAGATAGATTTAAGAAAGAAGCATCAGAATCAACACAGCGGAGCTATATCCTGTCTTTTAGTGATTGAAGTCACTCCAAAAGCATTGGATCCACCAGTAAAACCAGATACTACCGCTGTGTATCTTTAAAAAAGAAAAAAAAAAGACGATACCAGTACCGCTAAAGTGCTACTAACACTGACAGAATACTTCATTTGATACCTTTGTTCCTATTCGATATCCATCAAGTGAACTGGAGCATTCCTGAAACAATCCTTCCCCATTTTATGCAGTTATTTTTAATCAGACATACAGGTGTGTAGTATCACCATGCTTTCAAACATTTTGGTCAAACACTGCACTCCATTTACACACATCACAGCCTGTATAGGTTGCAGCTACTGTGGCAGTGGGCCAATCACACGTCACATTAAATCAAAGAAAGCTTCTGGAGATTGCAAATGCAGGTATCGTTTGACTGGACAAGTTTATGTACTACTTGGCAGTACTGGCATCTTTCATTTTAAACCCTCTGTGCTTCATAAACACATGTGAGCTTCACCGATGTTCGAGTCTCTGAATGGGAGCAAATCTCCGCAGCCAGGTTATGAAACTTTGTAGAAAGCCTTCTCAGGTGAGCGGAGGCCATTATAGCAACTTATTAATGCAAATAGTTTCAGTTATGGGTATAATATTTAAGTGTCCAAATACTTTTGGCCATATGGTGAATCTCACAACTATTGGATGTACATAAGGTACAAATATTCATGGATGAGGACGAATCCTACTGACTTTCATGTATTTATATAAATCATATATTTCTGTTACATAAACTGTGTAAGATCATGAGAGTATTGTTTGAACATTATGAAGAGCTCTGCTCCGTCACTCACTCGTGGATGAGGCCTTGCTGGTTCGGTACGTCCGCGCTGTATTTCACCATCGTCTTTCCCTTCAGGAAGGAAGCGAACTGTGCAGCGAGCTCTTGTCTGAAGCTCTGCAGCATCGTCTCTGGACAAGAAGAGGACAAATTCAGTGGCAGTGAAACAACAAGTAATTACAGTCATACATCAAGTGGTTCAGTCTGAGGTTTTCCACATGTTAATTATTATCTTTACGTGAGAGGACAGTGACCAGTTTCGTCAAGGGCAACGCAGGCTCAGGTGACAGGTTTGTTGTTACATGAAAGCTCCCTCTGTTGTGTGTGCCTCTTGCTGGCATATGTGAATATGGTGATAGACATGCCCCACAGTACACTGACTATTGTACTTACATTTACATGATTCGAGTTTTGTGCCAAATTTGTGATTTGGTGGTTTAAATACTTCAGAATAAACTAATATATAGACAATAAGTGCCGATATACAGTTGTTGACGTAGTTGTTGAGGAGATGATTTACTGGTGTATCATGCAGCTGATAACCTGCTTTTGCAGTTGGAAGAAGTAATCCCAAAATAAAGTTACATGTGGCAATATTTTAAATGATTCCATATCTAGTCAGATTTAATTAATTAGAGACCTTGGCTATAGAGCAGAAATTACCAACCTACTGTTTCTAAATTAATTCTTCTGTTGGCTCCTTCTTGTAATACTTAATTTCATTCTATATTTATTATACTTTATTTTCCAACAATTAAAAAAAAAAATAAAAAAAAAAAAAAAAAACAAACAAAAAAAAAAAACAAATAGTTGCAACTTCTATGTTTCAGGTAACTTAATTCACAAAGACTGTACTGCAAATCATATCTTCCAAGTCTAGAAGGATGGTCATTTGAACAAGCGCTAGTTTAACAGAGGTGGTAAAGGTAGAGCAAATTCTGTATAAAAAGGCCTATTTTAGATTTGACCGTAGACTATAACATGCTTATATAATGGTGTGAGAAGGACAGAGTGCTTATCTAACCAGATACACAAATACAGTGGCATGCAAAAGTTTGGGCACCCCTGGTCAAAATTTCTGTTAATGTGAACAGTCAAGTAAATGGAAGATGAAATGATCTCCAAAAGGCATAAAGTTACAGATGACACATTCCCTTTATATTTCAAACAAAATATTTTTTTTTTTTTCATCTTTTATATTTTCAAAATAACATAAAAGGAAAAGGGCCCACAGCAAAAGTTTGGGCACCCTGCATACTTAGTACCTAGTAGCACCCCCTTTAGCAAGTATCACAGCTTGTAAACGCTTTTTGTAGCCAGCCAAGAGTCTTTCAGTTCTTGTTTGAGGGATTTTTGCCCATTCTTCCTTACAAAAGTCTTCCAGTTCAGTGAGATTCCTGGGCCGTCTTGCACACACTGCTCTTTTGAGGTCTATCCACAGATTTTCAATGATGTTTAGGTCAGGAGACTGTGAGGGCCATGGCAAAACCTTCAGTTTGCACCTCTTGAGGTAGTCCATCGTAGATTTTGAGGTGTGTTTAGGATCATTATCCATTTGTAGAAGCCATCCTCTTTTCAATTTCAGCTTTTTTTTTTACAGATGGTGTTATGTTTGCCTCCAGAATTTGTTGGAATTTAATTGAATTATTCTTCCATCTACCCGTGAAATGTTCCCTGTGCTATTGGCTGCGACACAACCCCAAAGCATGATCGATCCACCTCCATACTTAACAGTTGGACAGGTGTTCTTTTCATGAAATTCTGTGCCCTTTGTTCTCAAAAAACACCTCTGCTCGTTGCGGCCAAAAAGTTCTATTTTAACCTCATCGGTCCACAGGACTTGTTTCCAAAATGCATCAGGCTTGTCTAAATGTTCTTTTGCAAACTTCTGACGCTGAATTTTGTGGTGAGGATGCAGGAGAGGTTTTCTTCTGATGACTCTTCCATGAAGGCCATATTTGTGCAGGTGTCACTGAACAGTTGAACAGTGTACCACAACTCCAGAGTCTGCCAAATCTTCCTGGAGGTCTTTTGCTGTCAAACGGGGGTTCTGCCTTGCTTTTCTAGCAATCCTTCGAGCAGTTCTATCTGATATTTTTCTTGGTCTTCCAGACCTTATCTTGACCTCCACTGTTCCTGTTAACTGCCATTTCTTAATTACATTCCAAACTGAGGAAATCGGTACCCCCAAAACACTTTGCTATCTTCTTATAGCCTTCTCCTGCTCTGTGGGCGTCAATCATTTTCATTTTCAGAGTGCTAGGCAACTGCTTAGAGGAACCCATGGCTGCTGATTGTTGGGACAAAGTTAGAGGAGTAGGGGAATTTATAAAGCTTTGAAATTTGCATCACCTGGCCTTTCCTAACGATTGTGAACAAGCCATGACCCTGACAGGCTAATTAAGGTCTGATGCCTTGGTCAAAGTTATCTGAGAGCTCAAGTCTCCTGGGGTTCCCATTCTTTTGCAGGGTGCTGCTTTCCCTTTTTTACTCTAAAATTGTACAAAACAAAAGTAATACACTGATATTGCTTAAAATATTGAAAAGAGTGTTTCATGTTTAACTTTATGCCTTTTGGAGATCATTTCATCTTACACTTACTTAACTGTTCACATTAACAGAAATTTTGACCAGGGGTGCCCAAACTTTTGCATGCCACTGTATTTACACTCATGACCTGGTCTAATACAGCCCGTCAACAGTTCATAACATTTGTTCTCTTACATTGGAGATAGAGTGAAAAGAGAATCATGTTTTGAGTGGAGTATGCCTTTTTATTTTTGTAATAGTGTGATAAAACACCATCATCGGTCCCCTGACTTTATGTCCACGTGTGTGTGTGTGTGAGAGCGAGTACCTGCATGTCGGAGGTGAGAATCTATTTCAGACAGCGTGAGGTTGAAAGTCTTCAGGCCTCCCAGCAGGCCGTGTTTCTCAGGTTGTTCCAGAACTCGCTCCTCTTGTGGCTGTTGCAGTGACACACACCGCTGTGAATCCACATTACACACTGAACACACACACATAAAAGGACAACAGCATTAATGGTCCAAATTCTTGGACCTGTGAAGACCTCTAGTGTGAGTGATTCCACATGTTAAGTCAACGTGGCTGCATCAACACATACTTCTGATGCCAGTTTGTCGCAGATGTAGCAGAAACACTGATCACAGATGAGCTTGTTGGCAGCCACGGGAGCACCAGTCTCACAATCTGTAGCCCTGAGAGGAAAAGAAGAAAAGCAGTGTCAAGGTCCCAGCTCAGACAGGAGTCGCACCATACACTAAAATGTTCCTTTCTGTGGAAGTCTGATTTAAAAGACGTGTAGTCTGTGAAATGATCTCCAGACATTTTGACAAACTGATCAAAGAATAATGCAAAAACTAATACTACTATCTCCTCTTACTGTTGACTTTTATGTCTTGCCTTATTTTAATATAACAATAATAATAAGAAAAATATTTTTACATAGCACCTTTCAAAACAGTTACAAAGTGCTGTTTGTTAAAACAATGATCTAAAAGACATAAAAACTTTACATAACACTTTATCAACACAAGGGGAGTAAAACTACAGAACCAATAAAAAGCCATTTTCAGGCAGGTTGATCCACAGTCTGGGCTCTAAAAGCCAAGGCTCTATTACCCTTATGTACAAATCTCAATCTCTTAACAACCAGCAATGACGCATCTCAGAATGTCAGGGAGCAGGAAGAAACACAGGGAACTGAAACTCAGCTAAATAACTAGTGGCAAGGCCTCTCAGAGCATTGTACATAATGAGCAATATCCTAAAATAAATTCTAAAAGCAACAGGTAATATTTTGTCATTGTATTTTATCTTGTTTCTTTTGGTAAGCATTTGTGCTCTATACTTGGTAAGTGCTATGTAAATAAAGTTTATCAATTACCTATGATTTGAATCCCTTTTTTCTTGTGAATTCTAACGATTGAGGCCTGAACATCAATAACACAAACAGCAGCGTATAATTTTGCATACTGACAAATCTAGACTCACTGTGAATGATAAGTGTTAGGGCTGCAACTAACAATTATTTTCAGTCAATTAATCAGTTTGTTTATTTTCACAATTAATCTATTAATAGTTGTTTGTTTTAAAATGTCAGAAAATGGTAATCAGTGTTTCCTAAAGCTCAAGATGACGTCCTCAAGTGTTTTGTTTCGCTTACAACCTTAAGATTTTTATTTCACTCTCATATAGAAGTACAGAATCAAAAAATATTCACATTTAAGAAGCTGGAATCGAGGAATTTTGACTTTTTTTCTTTAAAAAAATACTCAATTAATACTGATTAATCGATTATCAAAAACAGCTGGAGATTAATCATTGCAGCTCCAGTAAGTGTAGGTATGCAAACTTCAGAGTTGAGTTTGTGGGGATTATTATTACTGCCACTGACTCTTATCAGGTTTCAACACCATACTTTGGTAGTTTATTCACAGCTTAAGGAAAATAGCAGAATGTTGAAATAGTTTTCAGGGAACAACACAAGATTATCAATAATGGAGGGGTAAAAATAATCGATCAGTGTTTCACAGAGTGTGTGTGGCAGTCGACTCACGTAAAAGGATGTATGGGACAGTCGTAACGTGCATGAGGCAGCACCTCAGCCCGCCGAGAGAAGGTAACAACCAGGTCTTCATCCAGAGCAGTGGGAGGTAAGGGACAGTCTGAAACACAGAGGAAGAAGAGCAGCTGGTGACTATTTATAACAATATGTACCCTCACATTAGACTTGTAGTTCTCGAGACCGGTCTTGGTCTCAAGACCATTTTTTTGTGGTCTTGGTCTTGTCACGGCCTCGACAGTCTTTGGTCTCGGTCTTGTCTCGGTCTCGGGTCTCTCGGTCTCGCAATGTCTCGGACTGGCCGAGTGGTCTCGAAGGGATTTGTACAATTTGAAGTACAGTTTTTTATTTGTATTTTGCATTTGATTTAATGCATTTTTTGGTGCACCTGCATGTGTGTCTATGTATTTAATTACAGTATTGTGCTTATAATGGCCTTGTTTGAATAAATATATGGCATCATTGGCCTTTGAATAATATTTGCATATCGTTGTGATTGATTAAGCATTAGGCCTATGCCATTTCAGTGATGCTGATATTATACAGTGTAATTTGGCTACTATAATGGCAAATAATGCAATTTCAAGTTGATAATTGTGTGTATCTTTAATATTTAAAATTCAGTTTCATCTACAAATTAAGTACAATTTAAATCAGTGACATATTTACCATTCATTAGACTTTTTTTGAGGTGCAGGGTGGTGTTGGAGGCTTGTTATTTTGTTAGATGACTTTGGGACTAGTTAATAGTCATGTCAGTCCTTAATAGCACACTAAGCAGCTGAACCCAGTATGGTGCTTATGTTCTACAACTCATGCAAGATGACAAAAAACTAGGTTTTTTTTTTGTTTGTCTTGGTCTCGGTCTCATCTGAGCTGAACTAGTCTTGGCTTGACTTGGTCTGTCTTGGTCTTGGTCTTGTCTTGGTCTTGATACTCTCTGGTCTTGGTAGTGTCTTGGTCTCGGTTTAGGCGGTCTTGACTACAAGTCTACCTCACACACAGGCTGGTGTGTAAAGTGAACAGATGTTATACCACTCTTCTTCTTCACGTCCTCCACCTCCACGATGAGAACAGAGGGCTCACTGCAGGACACGTCTTGTTCACAGTCTTCATCATCGTCACTGAGGATGATTATTTCTCCACCGTCCACCGCTGTACACATCAGAAATGTCTGGCAGAGAAAAGAAACAACATAAATCACAGATGCTTAATCAATTCAATTCAATCATATACTTATATCCCGGGGGAATGTTACTCATGCAGGTTTCCTCTCTGTCTCTTAATGAGCGAGTCACAAATGAAAACCTTCACGATTTGTTCCTCACTGAGAGCTCACAGTTAGTTTGATACGGTTTTAAAAGGACACCTGGTTCATGTCATTAAATCTCCATCACACTTTAACATCAATTTTCCAAAACAGACCAGACCCCACTACTTTTTCCTTACTTTTAAGAAGCTAGCCAGCTTTCCTTTAAGACAGGAAGCAGAAAGTTAACTAGGAAAAAGAGCCGAGTTTTGATTTGTCAGCAGGAAATGTTCTCTTTTCTTCCTTTTTTTTTTACAAAATATAGTGACGCAAAACTCTTAAAATATGTTTAAATAAGTGTTTTAGTTTTGTGGGCGACATAAAAATCTTACCTTTGTTGTCGTTTATCCAAAGAAAAAGTTGTTTTTTGGCGCCCGCGGATCTCAAATCTCATCCTAACCGGATGTGACGTCACGCTTCTTCTTTGTTGGCTTTATTTGCGGTTGGAGAACCAGCTTATAGATGATTAGCGCCACCCATCAGACAGGCAGGGTGGAGCGGTGGATAAACACAATACATTACGACAACAAATAAATGAATAAATAAATACATGTTCTCTACTAAACTTACTGTTTTCAGCATTTAATTAAGATTCTATTTCTCATCTTCCTATTCTTATTTTTCAGAATAACGTGAAGAAGAATTTAAAGATGACCTCATTTTTATCCTTGGGGCAACTTGATCTTACTTCTAGATGTTCATTTTAGTTGATTCATTTGTTTAAAAAAAATGTGTTGTTGTTTTATATTCAGAATAGTTTTGTTATTTTGTCTTTTTGTTGTATTTTTCATTGCCACTTTCACCCAAATACTTTGTTTGGCTGCACTGTAAGTAAGGTCCCTCCCTGAATGTATTTCCAAATTAAAATAAGTAGTCCAATACTTCCTGATTACCAGGAAGGCACATATGCAACAAAATATAAATTTGCTTCTCTTCTGCAGTTTTTCTTCTTTACCAAAATAATTTAACATAACATAGTAACAATAGATCTCAGACACTAAATGTGTCTTTGTATTTGAAATAGTTTCAGCCCAAAAGAATAAGAATTAAATGATTAAACTGTCTATTTAGTCGATGTCTCCACAGCGTTGCATGAACACAGGGAAGAAACATTTTTTCCCATCCTAGATCATTACTCATAAAAAAGACCACTGGACAATGTGCATCTTGCATTATTAGATTAATCATTAACAGCCAGTGAAGACAATCATTCACTCAACAAATTACCATAATATCGTGGCTTCAAAATAAAATATAGTGCAACAGACGACAAAGATGAGGTTAAATATCTCAACAACCATGTACTGAAACTTAAATTTTATTTTAATTGGAATATAAATTACAATAACATTGATCTTTTTGAGAAAAATGCATCTGTAATGTCCATGAGCTGCTTCTTTGAACCAAAGTCCGCTCAGGGTTACACAGCTGAATACAAACAGTCCAACAGGAGGAAGGAGAGACATCAGAGATATTTTCTTGAGTGCCGTTACAGAGCAGCGCTGCTCTTGTCTTTGTTACGAGATTTAAATCTCCTCGCTGCTGCTCTCTGGTTCTTTTCTGCCTCCGTCAGTCCATCTGCAGCTCTGTTTTCAGCTCTGCAGCGTCCGTCTCCGACTGCAGCTCTGCCTGCTCGTCCTCAGCGCTCTGAGCAGGCATTTGTCTCAGCCACTGCTGGTAGTAACCGCGGAAACCATCGATTTGGACCAGGTAGTTGTTTCTGGACTTGTACTGGAATTGGACGGAAGGGAGGAAAGAGGGAGCAGGAGGAGAGGGGAACATAAAAAACATGAATCAGTCGAGGAAACATTTATCTGCAAAAGAAGTTCTTCTTCAAATGAGTCAACCCGAAACACTACGTCACTACACTAAGACATCAGTTACCTGAAGCTCAGAGTTTCCACTACTGACAGACAAACTAACTTTTTGTTGCAAAATGTTCTTTCTCCATCCTAAAATTATAGACACAATTAACACAACAAAATAAAAACTCAGCAGGATGTCTTCAGTGAGCTACATGTTATGGATGTGACACTTAAAAAAAAGTATGACCTTCGTCCGGAGTTGGGTCAGATTAATTTGAAATGTAATCAGTTACTGAATACAGATTACAGGACATTTTTGTAACAGAAACATTCTCAGTTGGATTACAAAAAATCAATCTAATCTTTATACTTTTGGATTTTGGATTCATCAAACACTGGAGTAAATGCACCTTATATATAGCCACAAAAGTTCACAGTTGAGTTCACTAATATTCTTTTTCTCTTTAAACATCCTTAAAAAAAAATATCCTTAAATCAATTTTTGCATCACGTTGTTTTTGTCCCACCAGGTCTGACAAAGTGGAGCACTTGTCTAAGAAACCCTGCATGTCAGAGGTGCTTTTCATTAATTAATAAATCATTGATTGGTTATGAAAAAAAAAGTTTCACAATTTTAAACTTGCCATATTTAATCAAAATATAGGTAATCAAAAATATAATAAAGTAATCACTGACAATGTGCCTATCATCTAATTACACATTTCAAAAATTAATTAATCAAATTAATGAATTATTTTTTGTTCTCCCCCAGGTGTACATTATGGAATGCAAAAGTAAGAGCTTGTCTACTTTAATTTTTTGTCTTGTCTAATTTAATTATTTCTTGACATGTACACATAATTATGTTTTTTAATGTATTGTTTATGTATTTCTTTGTTTTCACTGGATCATTTGTTTATTGACTGCTTTCTGTTTTTCCTACTCGTTGTATGTGTTTCTTCTTGTCATTTTTTGTTTTTCTTAAATAATGTTAGTTCTTATTTTGATTAGTGTTGTTGTTTTTATTCGTTTGTTTTTTCCTAAAAGGAGGAGAGGTCCCTTGTATAAGACTGTGGCTTCCTGACCTCTCCTGACACATTTATTTATTTCATTATTGTATTTTATATGTGTGCAAATTTAAAAAAAATCTTATTATATACTCCTGATTATCCATACGTAATCCATTACTACCCAATCCTGCCTTTGTCATAATGTTTGTGTCTTTAAAGCTGCATTAACTGTTTTTTGTCCACTTGGAGGCAGAGCAACACGCTGACAACACCACACTGACAAATTATCTCAGTCTTAATACGTTAGTTTAGAGTTTTCTATTTACACATCAGGTAGGATATGGAGTTTCATTTGTGTGTTGTGTGTTTCTGGCCGCCTGGTAATCTAATATGCATTCTCCTTTTAGCTCTGTCTTTGTCTCCTTCAAACTCTAAAAATTTCTGTGTCTTTAGCAGCTAAATTCTCAATTGTATTCATCAGCTGGTCACTAACTGTGACTGCCTGATGTTTGGTGCTGAGCAGGTAGCGAACAGTGGGTTTATCAGAGTTTTTTCACTGAAACCAGCTGCCTGCTGGGGCTAAAAACAGAGTTGATGAGAGTGGAGTTTGAAGGCTTGATACCAAAAACAACTGAAAGATGCTAAAACGCTCTGCAGAGCTGAGGGGAACAGGGTAGTCATGTGATAACAAATGTAACTGCAATAAACTTGTAATCCCTTTCATATTACACATTTTGACCCTTTTGTTGATATAAAAATATTGATTAGGGCAGTTTAAAATCTAAATGTTAGTGGAGAGGCGTTGCCACTGAAATATGACACAAATTCATGGAGACATTCACAGCACAGGACAGAATAAAAGCATCCAAACCGCTCAGTTAAAACATGGTTTAGACTCACATTTATTTAAACCTTTTGACTGTCAAGAATTACAGGAGAGTCTTTAGGTTCTTTGGTTCTGATCAGAATCTATACCTCCACATCCACACTCAGGTGTGAACTAACTAATGAAACTCTGGTGCCCTCATGTACTGTACATCTGCTTACCTGGTTATAGTTGGGAGGATACTGTGAGGCAAACTCCAGCTGTCTGATGATGACCTCATTAGGCCACACCCCCATGCTGCTCATGCTTTTGAGGATTGTTTTAAGGTAGACGTAATCCAGTCTTCGAGTTGCTCGGCCAATTAGAGCAGAGAATACCTGCACGTTGGGCTTAAATCCCGCCTCCTGCAAAAAAAATGTGTTGAAAATTAAAGAAAGAACTATGAAGTCATTATGTCCATCTTCTACCAGTACTTCTACTGCTTCTAAAACAATAACTGCTGATATGAGAGCAGAGCTTCCTTTCATTTTGTCAAACATTGTCTCTGTTTATATAAATGGAAAAACTAATGCAAATTAGAAAAAGCTTTGGTGACAAATCTAAAATCTTGCAATTATAACAGGAGTTTTAGACATAACATCTATTCTGTCATTTAGGATGAGTTTCATCACCTCCATGTCTTTGAGCAGCTGCAGACCGTCATTCTGTCGCTCACAGCCTAACGCGAGACATCCAAACGTCTGCACATCCACGTTTACGTTGCGTTGTCGCATCACACTCAACGCAGCCTGGAGAGAGAGAGAAGCACATCAAAAATATATTCACCCAAGTCGCTCAGATTTTCTTAATTACATCCGAAGCTATCTGTGTCCATCATCGTTCAGGGTGGACAGACACATTGTCAACCGTTTTCAAAGGGACTATTTCTTCAATAGAAAGTAGTTCTAAGGCTGCAACAATGATTATTAATGGATGTATTCTGACAACTGATCATTTAGTCTATAAAATTTCAAAAGATTGGGAAAAATGCTCATCACAATTTTACAGAACTAGAGGTGCAATGATAATTTGCTTGTGAATCAATTATTAAATTAATCACCAACTATTCTGACAATCAATCAATCTGTTTCATTAACTTTTTAATAATAAAAAAGTCTAAATTCTGTGATTTCAGCTTCTTAAATGTAAGTATTACAGCAATCTGAATATCTTTGAGCTGTGGACAAAACAAGAAATTTGAGAATGTCATCTTGACCTATGGGAAACACTGATTGACATTTTTCACCATTTTCTGACATTTTATAGATGAAACAACTGATTGATTAATAGTTGCAGCCCCACCCAGAAGCCAAGGTGTCCAACCAACAGTCCAAAACCCAAAGACTCTTCATTTTACTTCGTTCACTTCATTAATTGTGATAAATGACAAAGAAAAGCTACAATTTACGCAGACGGACCCAGCAAATGTTTGACATTTTTGCTTGAAAAGTGACTGAAACAACTAATTGATTACTAAAATAAGCTGGCAATTAATTTTCTTTTGATCAACTAATCAATTAATTGTTGCAGCTCTAAATAGTTTTAGTGAAAACTGTTCACAGTAAGATTTGCAGATTGTTAAGAGTTAACAGGGACACTGACTTGTGTGTGGCGGTGGAGGCAGCAACCTGGACACATTCAACCAAAACTATCTGCATGGCTAGAGAATATTAAAGGTAAGTGAGAACATATTTGTTTCCAATTTGGGTGAACTGACCCTTTAATCCCCAAGTTAGTGTGTGTATGTACCTTTGCCCCCTCCTGGTCTCCAGCTCTGGCTGCTCTGCGAATCACAGAGTTAAAGAAGGCAACATCGAGCTTCACTTTGTGCTGCTTGGCGACCTTCAGCAGCAGCTGCAGAGACTCGTATCCCGGCTCCATCGTGTCGGCCAGCAGGGTCAGAGTCCTGAGGTCTGGACGGAGCCCCTTAGCTTCCATCTTCTCCAGGACACCTTCAGCTCCTCCGATGAGGGCAAGTCTATCTGATGCTCCGTCCACAGTGCCGAGGGACACCACACCGCCCCTCTTACCCTCAAAAAGGTCCAGCAGGTTGGGGGCTGTATGCTCAGCTGCCGAGTCAACAGGCAGCGAGACAGTTCGTCTGACTGGTATCAGTTGTGTCGAGTCTTGTCCCCTGAATGACTTGTCCTCGCTGTCTCTGCTGTCCTGCTGACTGTCACAGACGGATCAGGCTGGATGAACAACTGTCTCTCCAGAAGGTCAACATCTATCACATCCCTGCGTCCAGACTCTGACACATGTCTCCGCTCGTACTTCGAGTCAGGTCCGAGCAGCACGCCAGTGGCAAGAGTAGGATCGCCAATCCCACAATCCCTTGCAGTTCGCAAAAGCAAGTTATAGTTCTTGAGTCTGGAAGAATTCTTGACCTCAACATCTGATGCCAAACCTGAAACAAAAGTAGAGACAAGGTGCTCACCAACTGTGATATTTGAAGTTCACTGTTATTGAGATATATATATAATATGTTGTATTTGAATTAAGAAAAAGGATCAAATATACACAAAATATAACGCCCCAAAAGTCTTGAGTTTTCATATTGGGCAACTTATATGTCGAGCTGTGACAGGCCAGTATCGGGCCAATAATATAGGCTCTAGTTGGGTCTAATAAGTCTTGGTTAAGATCTGTATCAGAGGATACAATATCAATTTTGCTATTGTGTAAAGAGTAAAAAGGCTGATCCAGGAATTGACCATTAAGTCTGTCACACTTACTACCTCTGTTGGATGATATACTGTCCAAGAAATAACTGTGATAAACAATATTACTGTCATTTTGACCAGTTTATGTCACTGATATAATAATAATATAAGAGCATAATAAAGCAAGCACACCCTTTCAGAGAACAGTGTACTTATAATTTTCAAGAATATTCAGTCATCCAAAGGGGAATGTGAAAAAAGTATTATAATATTAAAATATATTAAACAAATAAAACAAATATAACCACACAACCAGCGTTACCACCCTGGAGCTGTGGAGTACGGCTAAACCACGTCCATTTGGAGTTATTCCTCTAAACTTTCTAGTTGGAATTATGTAGTTGTTTGGAAAACCACCTATTAGCCTCAAACATCTTCACTTCACCTGGTTCACTGTCGCTGTGTGTGTGTGGATGAGAGAAAGCAGATGATGAGAGGGCAGGAGCAGTGTGACCAAGAAACAGTTTTGTTTTGGGTTTTTTGGGGTTTTTTTCCCCTATTAATTTGGCTTTTGGATGCTGTGAGAAAAGCTGTGGTAGGACAAACCCTGCTGTTTATTCTGGCAACATATTATCTAAAATGTTGCTGACATTTTTATGTAAACAAAAATGCATGTAAACGCAACAGGCAATAATGAGGTAATGTCCATATATTGCACATTAATAACGTCATTATCATTTCAGGCCTACATGTCATCAACTTCAATCATCCATCTGCACTGCTCGAATGATTTAAAAATGTACCAAAAACATAATGTTTGCAGTCAGGGGAATGGAGGGCAACGTGGAATGCAAATTCTACAAAGTGAGTTTGAGGTATGTTTTTTTTTTCTAGCAGAAGCATTGTGCTAACTTGCTAATACATTTTCATTTCAATTTGTTTTTTGATTGTTTGGTTTGTAAAAAAGGTCATTGTGGGATCCTGGTCCTCTTTAGACTACTGTTTTTGATTAATGACTAGAGCTAGACCAATAAATTGATCAGGCTGTAAGAAGTCCCACCTGGTATGCAGAAGAAAGATCCCTACTAATATTGTCATTTATAAAACATTAAAACATTACTTTCTGCCAATTTATCGGTATTAGGTTTTTAAAAATCCAAATTCCAGTGTCAGTCAGAGTTTACTGATGAGCAAAGATTCCACCATGTTTTTCTCGCATGTGTGTGTGACGTCAAAATCTCCGAGTAAAGGGGACTTGGTACTCACAAATATTCCACACAAATGTAGTTTGGTTCCTCTAAATCATGTATCTACCTGTAAAGCCAGTCTGAATCCTGTTTCCTTGTCCTTCAAACAGCCCATCAGCAGGTAGTGAAACGTCTCCTGAGTTACAACGTGGCCGTTCTGCAGCATCTCCTACAAACATACACAAAACACAAGCAGAAACTCAAATCTAACACGGTTCAGTAGATCAAACTTCCGTACAGCAGTGCAAATGCCCACGCTTTACCCTGAGTGTGTGAATGCAGGCTTGGAGGTGGTTGGTGATGGCGTGTGTCTTGAGGAGAGCGTGGTATGTGATGGTGCTGAGGGGGTAGTTTTTGCGCCGGAGCTCTTGCTCCAGTTTCAACGCTTGCTGGAGACCGGCTTGTTTGGATGGAGACTCAGCACAGGCGTTGAACAGAGCAGTGTAGGTAGCATCTGTAGCTTCTAGTCCTCGCTTCTTCATCTGAAAGCGCACATGCACATTATTACTTAGTCTGTGTTTGTGTCAAGAAATTCACATCTGAAAAAATGTGTATGAAAATGTGAAATATTGTAGGCTAAAAGTACACTTCTTGATCTGAATGATCATTTGACATCTTGCTGATAATGCTATGGGGAAACTCATGATAACTGTAAATACATTAACTGTCCTTACATCATTGTAGAGTCTGAAGGCCTTCTTGAGTTGTCCAGCTCGTCCACAGCCTCCTATCAGGACAGTGTAGTTGAACTCCTCCGGCTGCAGTCTCTCCCCCTGCAGCATGTCTCTGCTGAACATGTCCAAGGCCTCCTGCAGCTGCGAGAGAAAGAGGACCAACAAGGTTTATACACAAAAAGATGTGAGAGACACAAGAGGACAGACAGAGCAGCCAAAATGGACCAACCTTGTTCTCTTTGATCAGCTTCTTACACTGTAAGAAGTACCAGTACGGTGTGTTTCTCCTCCCGGGCCTCCTTTGAGGTTCCACCGGGTCCTCGTCCTTGTCCTCCTCCTCCTCTCGGTACCGCAGATCCTGGATGTACGGGCTGTTTTTCCTAAACGACCTCCTGGAGGACATGTCCGCGGAGAGGGAGCCGAAGTGTTCCCTGTCTGATGGTTCTCTCTCGGGTGGGACTGACAGGGAGCCCAGGGGGTCTGTGCCCCGATGAGAAGCGGCTGATAGGGACACAGACCTGGCCGTCAGTTCCCCTGGAGTCGGTGTGAGGAGCCTGGATGTCCGGTGTCCCCACAATTCTTGTTCCCCTGTCAGATTCAGGGTTCTGCACGAGTTCCTAAACGTTGAAAACAGGGACAACTTAGCAACAGGGGCCATTTTTCTCCCGTTTCGCACGCACGAACAGGCAACGGACGTCAACATATTTAAATATTTTATCTATCTAACTACAAGATAATTAACGAGTCTTTTGATTAAAACTTCCCCAAACGGGTTATCAAACTTAATTTGCTAGTTAAAGGGTATCTACGTATGCTAGCTCCTGGCATGTTGTACACACCACGAGCTGTCAATGACACAAACCAGACTAGACCTGAATAATAGATATCGAACAACCATTATGGAGCATCTCGGCGCTTTGCTGCCTGGAAGGCATTGACAAGGACATTAATTGAGTTTTTAAAATATCATTATTTATTACTGAGCTACACTTATTGACAAAAAAAGCTCTGCCTCTTCGGGATACGAGTCCCCATTCCGATCGACTACATCGATGATAACCTTGTATGCCTGTTTCATCTCATCTCTGGATTGAGGATACTCGTTTCTAAATAGTAACCCTGGATTTCTGAAACTCTCGCGATATTTGTATGCGTTGTTTCTCAAATGTGTATGTTGTAAAAAACGAAGTTTTGTACTCTGCTAACGCTTTAGTTCAGATCTACTTAGGTTCAGGGACAACACCCTTGGTTAGGGTTAGGGAAAATACAGGTTGTGTTAAAATTGGCAGTCTCGCGAGATCTTTCGCGAGTCTGGGGTTACTATCTATACACGACCGAGCTCTACGCCACTGCCCTCAGCTGGCCATAAACTTGATTTTTGCGTTTCTTCCTGTGTGAGATGAGTTGAAGACTGTGAGCCAGACTTAAAACGAGTATTTAAAGGTTGTTTTTCTTTTCTTTTAAAACAGCCAAAGCTGTCAGACTCGACACAGACTTCTTGGATCCAAGTTTCAACGAGCTTCACAGCAATGGAAGACAGAGACGGAGCAGAGCACCCGGCGATTGTGGTAAAAAAATAGTGAAACAAGTGAAGCCGGAATTAATCAATATTATCCGACACTCTCATAATAATCTGAAATGACTTGACTTGTGGATTCGTATGTGATAGATGAACAATAATCACTGCAGTTTCATTCACTTAAAACTTTGTTAATTATGCCAACATAAAAAAAAAAAAATTCCAACACACACATAAAAGGTCAGCTGAACTCAAGCAATAAATAAATGAGGCAATAAATAACAGACTGCAAAAGCAAACTGGCTTCATACAACATTGTTACCATGTAAAGAAGGCCATATAAATAGTGTCGATTTATCCCAGCAGGGGCCTCCAATGTTCAATTCAGGAATGTACCTTTACCTGTGAGTGATTTATGATTCTTGTGATACATATATTCTTTAGTCTGCAAATATAGTCATTTAATACTGATTTCCACAGGCACCTGAACAAGACCAGCAAGTTCCACCCATCCGTCCTGTGTCGCCTGCTCCTGGTACACAGCAAACACACAGCAAACACACACCCATATAACAAATGTACCAGCAGCACAAATGGCTGGACTTTGTTCCATAAGAACATATTAGTATTACTGCAGTTTTTCTTTACTCTTTCAAGGGTTTACAGCACAGGGGGTGTTACACACTGTACAGATTGTAAGGCAAGGTCAATCGTGATTTGTGATACTGGGGTATATAAATAAAATTGACTTGAATTATTATTTTATTCAGTATTACCATTTGTCAGATTTTATAAAAACCAAATCATAATAATTTGATCTTATCACACTATCATTCTACACATTTCTGTTGTCCACATGAATGGTTTTGAGCAAGCTGCAATTAAAAACTAAAATTTGTTTGAATTAACCTGATGTTTATTGCTTCAAAATCATTTTATTATTTTAGGAGTAATGTTACAGACATTTGCCATATAATGTAATGCATTAATGTTAGAAGACATCATTTTGATGATTTAAACATATATCACCAAGATCTCCAGCATGCTCAGTGCTTTAAGATACTGTTTCATATTCTATTTTCCTGTATTAAAAAAAAACAGACATCTAAAATGGTCACATAAAGCAAAGCACCACATATAAATAAAATAAAATATGGTGTGTGTATATGTGTGTTTGTTTCTTATGAAACTTGCAGATGATTCCGGGACAGATGAACCTCAGACCAGAGCAGACTTCTTAAGATGTGAGTCTTTTTTTTTTTTTTATCTCAGAACCTGATAACACTCCACAGATCCTGAGACAGCAGTACAAACACACACAGATAACTGTGACATGCCATGGATATTTGTAGTTCACTTTTTATTGTACTGAACATATACTGTAGTTGAATATGGGAGTCAAGGATGGTCATGGTTGCAATAATTTTATCTAATTACATTAGTTTTTTTGTTTTGTTTTGTTTTTTTGTCGAGTTAATTAAGATAAAATGTTTAACTAGCTGCTGGACTTTACAAAAAAAACAAACAAATAAATTAAAAGAGAGACGTCATTTGGGCAGCATATTTGGGCAGCTTCACGTTTAGAGTTGTAACTCTGCACGTACTAGGCAACTTTTCTTTCAGAAGAAACAGAGCTGGATTTTGTCTCATGAACTAATAGATTAATTGTCTGGTCTATAAAACATAAGAAAACATCTGACAAAAAGTCCAAAACATAAAGATGATCAGTTTGCATAATGTAAAACAGAGATGTGCAGCAAATCTTCACTTTTTTGGTAGTTTTTGCTTAATAAAATGTCAAAAACCACCAACCAGAATAGTTGCTGATTAATTTTTTGTTCAACTGACTAATCGTTGCGGCTCAGATATACTTATTTGCTTTTCCCCTGAGAGTTAGATGAAGGAGACTGATAGCTGGGACACAGATTTTTCTACTTTTGGACAATTTCCCCGTTTCAAGTGCAGCTGTGAGCAGTAGCTTAATATTTATGGGAAAACATAAGAGTGGTATTAATCTTCTCATTTGATCCACGTCTCAGCAAGAAACAAAACAAGTGTAGTTCCCAAAATGTCAAAATTTTCCTTTAAAAACACTCATCTGGTGGAAACACTGTACAAGAGAAAGTTTTTAAATCATCCCAGCTGAGAGTGCTGCTGTATTCCTGAAATAAACACGCACACACCAGTGACTCATCAGTGTTTGTACATCTGTCCACTTCTTCCTCTCCTGTCACAGATTACTGCCATCTCACCCTGGACCCAAACACAGCCTACCGAGAGCTGCTGCTGTCCGAGGGGAACAGGAAGGTGGAGCTGACGGATTTAGTCCAGGATTATCCCAAGCCCGGACAGGTTCTCTCACCTCTTTCAGGTTCTGTGTAAAGAGGGTCTGTCGGGACGTGCTTACTGGGAGGTGGAGTTTGAAGGGTCAATAGAAATAGCAGTGGCCTACAAAGATCTCCCCAGATCAGACTATTATTGTGAGTGTGCGTTTGGCTGCCAAGATAAATCCTGGAGTTTGTGCTTGGACAGAGACAATAAATGCTTCAGACACGATGATGAGGAGACCACGGTGCCGGAGCCTCAGTCCTCCACGGTCGGCGTGTACCTCGATCACAAGGCGGGCGTCCTGGCCTTCTACTGCGTCTGTGACACGACGCTGCAGCTGATGCACAGAACTGAAACCACGTTCACGAAGCCGCTCCACCCCGGCCTGTGGGTCGCTGGCACCGCCCAGCTGTGCGACCTGGAGTAGAGTCCACACAAAAAGTGTCCACTCCGTCCCATGTCAGCAAATGTTGGACACAAAAACATCCACAAACATGACAAACTGAAATGACTAGTTTTTTTCTTCTTCTTTTTTTTTTAAATCAGAAAGACTGTTAGCGTTTATGTTGGGTTGATGTTCAGATTTAAACAAATCACAGTAATAATCCAGTCTAAAAATGAAAGAAGGAATCAACCTACAAGCAGTTCTAAGCTGACTAATTTACACATTATATTTCAGTTATGGTGTGTGTGGTGACCATTTCTTGTCCAAGCTAACGCTAAACTAAGCTTATTGGGAATGGGAACGGTGGAGCATTCTGGGGTGACACCGTTTTTCGAGGATAGCATAAGTTATTATATAATATATATAATATATATTTTATATAAGTTCTTAGTAGTGTCAGTGTTTATCAGTGTCACCGATCATTTGTCATCCGTCAATCGAAATGTATAAAGTACAAATGCCCATACAAACAGAATCTCTCAACAGAGGCAGAGGAGCAAGATGTCACAAAATTGTTGTTAGTCAGTTATATCAATTTTGATTGCATTTGGCTGGTGGCTGGTGTTTATTTTGTGCCCTGATCGTCAGTAAGGATGTTCAGTGTAACAATGCGGGATCTGATCAGTAAAACTATGCTCAGTGTACATTAGCGTAGCATGCAAACATCCCCAAATCAAATCAGGAGCTTGTAAGCCAGCTATCATTAGATGACATTTAAAATGTTGAGGTTGTTTAAACGATTGGCTGTTACAGCCCCACTATACACACGTTTATCGACCATGCTGAGAATAAAGTTTGCTGCATTGAAAGGGTTGAGACTACCTAGCCTGATGGGTGGTTATGGCGTACAGGTCTCAGTTGGTTCTTTATTGGCTTTAAAATTAATGGAGGGACATGAGTTGGATCAATCTTCTAACTCTCTAACTGTTTAACTATTGCTATAAGCTTATTTGACACGAGGGAATCTGGTAACAGTATTAGATTACTAATACTAAAAAAAAAATTATAGCTGCTGCGCAGCAATGGTCGGGGCCAGGCAATTTTAGGCAAAATTAGGCAATTCTGAGCAACAAGCAGAGTGTAGGAAGATGAAAAAAAGGTGGCATTCTAATGTGCATTTTACATCAGTTGAGGCTTGAACTCACAATTTCTGGCACAAGAGACTCTGCATATTGACTGATAGCTAAGCCAAATAAACAGGGAAAAGAGACAAGGGATAACAGGGAAACGTGTTGATAAAGAGTATTTGTCTCTTCCCAAAACTCCCTGAATCATAATTATTTAAATCTTAGCAGTCTCTAATCCACATAGCATGATACCTGAACATAAGGCTTTCACATTTGAAAGTCCATCTTGCCTTAACTGAGGCTCGAACTCACGACTTCTGACACTGAAGTCCAGCTTTTATCTCACTGAGCTAATTGGCAAGTGACAGTTCATCTGTGGTTTCACAAATTGACTAAGCCAAGGATCAGGGTGCCAGGCAGCAGCTATCCATGCCATGGAAAAGCAAATTTCAAAGTGAAAGTTCCAAAGCTGTAGCACATATGGTTGATTTGTTATGAATTTTCAAAGTTTTGAAATTTAGAGGTTTGCTGTAGCGCCACCATCAGGACTATTGTCTTGTGTTTCCAGTTGAGGACATCTGGCATGGGACTGGACCTTTGTGAAAAGTTTGGGTAGATTTCTCATATGGAAATGTTGTACAAGCTGAGGCTTGAACTCGCAACCTTCAACACCAAGAACCATCCTCTATCTCACTGAGCTAATTGGCAAATGGAAACACCACTTGTAGCTTCACAAATTGACCAAGCCAGTCACCTGTGTGCAAGACAGCAGCTGTTAGCATGTAAAGGCAGATTTCAAACAGCTGTCAAAATTTCAGTTATTGAGACAAAAATCCCAAAATACACAAATTGCATCTAGACAGCATGGAGATGTTGGTCATTAGTTTTTAACAATGATTTATTGGCTCCAAAAGTGAAAAACTGATGTTTAAAAATGACATTTTTGCATTGACTCCAATTGTTCACATGAGTGAAATTCAAAATGCTGTAAAAAATTCAGTTTTTGAGATAAAATTCTGATATTTTCCAAACATCATCTACCATGACTCCAAAATTGTCTTTTTTTTTCATGAACATTGAAAATGTATTTAGCAAGAATTTGCAAGTACATGTTTATAATACCGTTTACAGTCAAACATTTTGATGCACTGTAGGCTCAATTTTTGATAAATCAAAAATCTGTGTGGATCGTTTGTGTAGGACAGTCTGAAGATGCTCTGTAGCAAGTTTGGTGCCAATTGAGCAAAAATTGTGGGAGGAGATAGGTTTAATAAGTTTTACAGTTTTTGAAAAAAACAGTGATGGACTTCATAATTTGCAATAGGTTTAAATGTACAAAAGTTTCTTCAGTATCGGGGCTACATTGTGGTGAAAGTTGTAAATCTGTAGCACATATGGTTGATTTATTATGAATTTTCAAAATTTTGAACTTTAGAGGCTTGCTGTAGCGCCACCATCAGGACTATTGGCCT
Source organism: Lutjanus argentimaculatus (assembly GCA_034769285.1). Lineage (NCBI taxonomy): Eukaryota > Metazoa > Chordata > Actinopteri > Lutjaniformes > Lutjanidae > Lutjanus > Lutjanus argentimaculatus. The sequence continues at coordinate 1,020,167 of JAWZSL010000026.1, read as the reverse complement.
GTTTTTGCAGCTGAGGCAATCTGACATGGGACTGGACCTTTGTGCAAAGTTTGGTCATTTTTCGTGCATGGGAAGTAGGATTTCCTCGGAAGAAGAAAGAAAGAAAGAAAGAAGAAAGAAGAAAGAAGAACATGCAGGATTACAATAGGGTCCTGGCAGCTTAGGCTGCCCGGCCCCTAAAAAAGACAGTATGACAAGCAGACAAATGGGACGCAGACAAGAATTAAGAATAATTTATATGTTTATTGGCATAATTTGATTCAGGTCCTTTGTACAAGGTTCATGAACAAATACATCTTTAATTTATATTTTTGGCACTTATTTTTAAAGTAACATTGCGATGTGGTAACAGAAATGATTTTTGAATCAAGCCACAACTGACCCTTCCTAAGTCCCACCCACTTTTGCTCTGTGCTCCAATTACAGTTGAGCAAACTTGGTACCTCTGTCAACTTTTTCTTTTTCATGTAAAAGTAACATATATGGTCACATCTTAAGTAAGCCAGTGAGCAACAACGCTGGCTAACTAGGTAGCTAACTGAAGGTGCCAATATATGTCAATTTTACAGGTTAGTGTCTTCTAACTGTCTTCAAAATTGGTTTACTTTTCAACAGAGACAAGTCTAGCACACAGAAAAGGAGACCCAAGTACCGAGCTTGCTCAACTATCATTGGGTGTGGAGAGAAAAGGGGCGGGACTTAAGAGGCAAATGTGAAATGTCTTTGAACAGTTTCCAAACTCCCTACGAGTCTCAGAGAGCAAATTTCCCTTTGAAGACCATCATCACTCTGTCATGTAATCAATCATGATGATGTGATGTTACAGAGCAGCCTGAAACTGTTGTTGATGTAACACTATCAGTAATCACTGTGCAGATGACAGTCAGTCTTTTATTTCCTGCAGGAAAAAAAAAAAAAAGTCTGAGCACCTCAGCTGTTGAGCACCAATCATACTGAAGCTTCCTGGTGAGGTCACAATGGTGATAAATGTGGCGGTTGGGCCACGTGGCTCTGGAACAAAGTTATCCGATCCAGCAGCGTTAGTGGGATGGCTCTGATGACTGAATACAGGTCTTCATGATGTAATGGATAGATGACCACACTCAGGGCCAAGCGCTCACCTTGAAATCTAACAGAGACAAAACACATGAAAAGGTGAATTTCAGACTCCTGTTGCCACGTAAAGGAAAAGTTCAGATTATTTGAAGTTGGGTTGTAAGAGGTACTTATCGATGGTCAGTGTGTTACCTACGGTCAATGCCAGTTAACACGCACCTGTTTAGGAGAAGCAGAGAGGGGCACCAGCACAGAAGCTAAGCAATGTACTGCTGTGGACAGGCTCAATATTTTCAGCCATCAGACAGCCTTTTCTGATGGTAAGCTGCTGTTAAATAAGCCAAACATTGTTCTCTCCAAACAAACCAAACTCCATCGGCAAAATCAAGTCATTTTATCTCACAGAACACGAGAGTTGCTCGTCTACCGCTGCTTCGATCTGTTGGTACGTAACATCTGTGTTTTAGAAGGATAGTTCGGACTCGCCAAAGTCACACAATAACACAAACAAACAAACAAACTAACTGCAGAGCGGGGCAAATAATTCCCATGTTCTGCGAGGTAAAATTACTATGGAGTTTGGTTGGTTTGGAAAGAGTGATATTTGGCTAATATAGCAATGGTTTCCTGTCCGAAAAGTCTGTCTGACGGCAACGTAAAGTGGTGAAAATATTCCAAATATAGCATACACTTAAACTGATATTGATTTTTTTTTATGTGCCTTCTTTAAGTGGCTAAAATACACTTTGCTGCTGACCCTGTCCACAGCAGTCCATTTCTTAGCTTACATGCTGGTATTCCTCTCTGCTCCTCCAAACTGGGGCCTTGAAGACCAGCATCAACACACTGACTATCGATACGTACTTCATATAATCCCCACACTATTTAATCCAACCCTTTGCTTTAATGTTTGATGTAAAGCATATCCTCACAGACACGAGCACTGACCTGTCCAACAGAGCTTTCTCCAGTCTGCGACAAGCTGCTAAGGTGCCGCCCATGAACATGTGGCACATGATGACATGGCGGCATCGCTCCATGAAGGTTTTTGTTGCCGCTGGGTCAAAGGTACCGCTGCGTGAGATAAGGCAGAGACGCTGCAGACGAGAGCAACAGGACAGAGCCTCAAAGAATGACGCGTTGGCATTCAGGTAGGGCTGCTCTAACCTAAACACAAAGACACAATTACACAATGTTTAGTACATAAAAACAACAAAGAGAGCAAATGAAATTTAATTAGACTGACTGGTGGACTGCATTTGGTAGAACCACCTTTAGAGAAAAACAACAGAAACGCTACATCAAACTACAAATTAAATCTTTATTTTCCTGTTTGGGATTTCCCACAATTACCAGAAAAAAATGCAATATGCTAATTCTAAATTTTCTAACAGGTTTAATAAAACACAGAGAGATTTATAACAAATCAGCTGAGACACAATGGTTGTACACTATATTAAGAATATTTTCAGTATTTTATTTTGCCATCAGACGGCCTTTTCTGATGGGAAACTACCCTTACATAAGCAACATATCGCTCTCTCAAAACCAACCAAAGTCCATAGACGAAATCAGTCATTTTACCTCAGAGAACACAGATTTTGCTGGTTTATCACTTCCTCAATCGGTGAGTTTGTTTATGTTATTGTGTGATTTCTCACAAACTATAAAGCACACAAAAAGCCAATCAGTAACACAAACAGGCTGAGGCAGCCATGGACCAGCAACTTCCATGTTCTGGGAGGTAAAATGACTGATTTTGCCGATGGAGTTCAGTTGGTTTGGAGAACGTGATACTTGATTTATTACAATGGCAGGTTCCCTTCAGAAGAGGCTGTCCAACAGCAAGGTACAGCACAGAAAATCTACATGTAGAGTACACTTAAAGTGATTATTTTTTTAGGTGAACCACCTTTTGTTGCTGCCCTGTCCACAGCAGTTCATTGGTTAGCTTCGTACTCGTGCCCCTCTCTGCCTTCTGCTAACTCGGGGTGCAAACCAGCATCAATAATACACTAACAAAGAATAAGTACCTCATACAGCCTTACATAAATAATCTTAACTATCCCTTTAAATTATTAATTATAACAATAAATTTGATATTAGAATTAATTAACAAATGCTTTTACTGGAAAGAGGGAAAATCTATTAACTAAAGGGGAATATAACTAATTTTGACAATACTTTCTGTCAGATGGTTGATGTTTAATATTACAGTAAATGAAGGGTACAAAAAGGCATCTTCTAACCTGAGTTCCTGCAGCTGTGTGCACTGCCTAAGTGTGTCCAGCAAGGCAGGGGTGTAGTTCATGGTTTTTAGTGATCCCATGTTGGCAAGGGATAATACTTGTAGATCTCTGCACTGCCTGGAGACCTGTACCAGCCCTGTCCCCCCAAGGACCCCGGGAAGCCCAGCCAGAGTCAGGCGGCGCAATCGAGGCAAAGCCCCAAGGGCCGCTAAGTGCGCATCGCCAACTCCTCGTGCCCACGCGCACATGCCACGAGGCTCAACGCTGGCACGGCTGCAAGGCTCGAGCCGAGGCAGCACAGAGACAAAACCTGGACCAATGAGCTCTAAGGTCTCTAACAGAGGGCAGCCAGCTAAGAGCTGCGTGAGCCCGGAGGTGCTGTCCCCCGACAGAGAAGACTCTGAATCAGGTTTGTAGTTCCGCAGCCCCACACGAGGAATCTTCTTTAACCCCAGGAGCAGCGCAGAGGGAGACGTGTTCTTCTTCGAGATCTGATGCGTGTTTAAGCCGTCTGACAGAGCGCAGGCAGGCAGAGTGAGGGAGTGCAGGTGTCTGAATTTGGCCAAGCTGGCACACAGGTGTGTTTCTCCACCTAGCCCCGATGAGTTTTCATGATGATAGTGCGTGTGCATCAGGTTCAGGTGTTTAATGTTGGAACACCTGGCGGCCAACCGGCTCATTGTCTCAGGAACCAGCTGATCCTCCACGCTCCTGCACTCGGAGTAAAGGACCTGGTTGATCCCACTGAGGTTCAGGCTGATGAGCTGCGTCGCATCTTTGACTCCTCCCTCTAGCAGCGACTGGAACACTTGTGGCCACAGCGCCGGGCAGCGGCTGAAGCTGAGGTGCTTCGGACTGTTTCCCTCCAGGGCTCGCTTTAGGGACAAGGAGTCCAGCCAGGAGCGAGGCAGCTGCAGGGCCTCCAGATCACCTCGTTGACCCAAACTCTGAGCCAGTGACGGCGCAGCGGGCCAGTGAGCGGGGTTTGGGCCAGGAATCGACACGAGGAAAACTCTGAGATGCTTTGGAACGTGGACGCTGAACACTGCCAGGTAGAGCAGGAGCAGTGTCTGGTTTACCTACAAACATCAACACACAGATACACTAATGACAAACTGCACAGTACTACAGTGTACAGCACATGTGTAAAACTCAAGGTCTGCGGTCCGAATCTGGTCTGACACCTCATTTTATGTGGCCTGTGAGAGCTTAAATAATAAATAATATAATTTGTACAATACAATTCTATACTTTGAGGTTTTTCTTGTAAATTTGTGATTTTTTTAAATCTCAGAGAATATCCCCATTTGTATCTCATAATTTAAGAACTTTAATCCTGGAAAGTCCAAGTGTTTTTTTTGTTGTTGTTGTTTTTTAAATATTACTCCCCTCCCCCCATAGTACTAATAATGCTGCTGTAATATGTCGTCTCACATTTGCAGCTGGCCCTTTACGCTGATGTGGCCCAGGATGAATTTCAATTCGACACCCCTTGTGTAACATGTTCTACACCTTTTTCAAGTCAAATTCAAGCACTTTCAAGCTTTCAAGCACCTTACTGCTGTGGTGAACAACATAAATATTTATGATTTTATAAATATATATGCTCAAAATGATTTGTCTGTATTTCATTTCTTCAACACATTAAATCAGATGTTATTGTGCTATAAACAACCAAAATTATGTTTTGTGATAGAATTGTACATAAGTGTGACAAATGAAAGGAAAACACAACCAATCATGTTTCAAAAATGTGTCACCTGTCTGTCGGTAGACCTGGCATCCTTTATAACCTGTCTGAGCCAATGCATAACAATCACTCAAACAATTAATAGACAAGTAGCTTCAATTTCAATAAAATCCCTTTCGTATAATCTTTAGAATTTTTAATTTTCAAGCCAACACTCGTTGAAACAACAACTTCCTAGAATGCTGTTGTTTGTTAGCCTCCCGCTCACTGTTCCATCAGGGGCGGACATCAACAAATACTGACAGATCACACCAAGTGTGGCCACATGTGCAGAGTAGCAAGCGAGGCTCGAGCAGAGTCATCTTCATTTTGTGTGAAAGGTGAATGCAATTAGGATCTCTGACTTACTTTATTTCTTTTCCTAAGAAGTTAACTTTTCAGTCAGAAAGCAATTTATTATGAATGTAATTACAATTATAAGCTGTTTCAAGCCGTTCAGCCAAAATCCAAACACATTTCAAAACTTTTTAAAAAATTACATTAACATTTAAGTGCTTACAAGGACTTCCAGCACCTGTAAAAACTCTGAGTGTGTATTGCAGATATATGGGAACATATTACATGTACATGCACACTAAGAAACTCACCTCTCCTGGAGCCAGCCTGGCAGTGAACTCCTCCAGCTGTTGGTAATGTGGCACACTGCTCTGACCCACCATTAACTGACAGCAAACACCAACACCCTCTCTGGTCACATCCGGGATGTCAAACTGCAGCATCAGCCTGCAGTGCAGAGACACACACGACAACCGTAAAAACACTAAAGACACGCACATATTTAACACCGCAGCAGTAAAAATTGTGTGTCTCTGCCTTAGATGGCACAATAATGTGAATGCTCACATTTAAGAGAAGTGCCAACAAAAGATATTTCAGCCACTTAAAAAGGTCCACCAAAAAAAATCAATGTAAGTTCACAATATTTTCACCACTTACTTCCCCACCAAACTGCCTTTTCTGATGGGAAACGCCTGCTATATAAGGCAAATATTGCTCTCTCCAAATCAACTAAACTCCATAGGTGAAATCAGTCATTTTACCTCTCAAAATATGGGAATTGCTGGTCTCCCACTGCCTCGATCTCTTAGTTTATTTGTGTTATCATGTGATTTCAGTGAATCTGAATTATCCTCTTAAAACATAGAAGAGTGAAGTGTATGTGCAATAATTCATTTATAAGATAAGTAATATTTGATTATCACACAGTGCACAAGCAGATGAAGCATTGTACTTTCATGCTAATTTTGTACAGACATTTGTGGTCCCTTGAGGATAAATCCTAATGACTTTAGTGAGCCGCTGACTTTTGACATGAGGTTGATTTTTTTCTTTTTTAGTGAAATATGATCGCCATGAAATTTGGTACAGACATTCATGTCCCCCTCAGGATAAACTAATCACTTGAGTGATTCCTTAACTTTTCATTCATCAGGTCAAAACTCAAACTTTTTTAAAATTCAATTATATTTCACTTTTTTTATATGCACATATGTCCCCTATGTCCCCCTACACTGTCTTAGTGAAGCCGTAACAATCCTTTTATTAACATATGTGCCTGTACATCGTGTTAATGCCAAACTGTTGACATTCCCATCAGCTTTAGCTGTACTTTGTTGTTGTGTTAGCGTTTATCTCACAGCACCACTGTGTCCAAGAACAGTCTAACAGAGCCACTAGCATGGCTTTTCACTCTTGCAAAAGGATACTTCGCCGTCTTGCTTCATTCTAGGAATTTTGAATATTTATGGACATTACATGATACACAAATGCTACAGCCGGTGTGCCAAACAGGGGGTGATTCTGGACATTATTTGAAATGAAAGTAATCCAACAGGTTCTTACTTGCGGAGCTGGGCACAACATGGCACCACACCATAACTCGGTGTCAACAGCGTTTGTCTGAGCTCCGAAAGGCGGCTCAGTGTCTCCACTGCCGCTGAACTGAGCATAGCAAAGCTGAAGTTTGGCCTCACATCAAAAGCAAATGATTTGAGTAGAGAGAGGGAGGAGAGGAGATGGGAGAGACATTGAGGAGAGAGGCGACAGCCGGTGACATCGAGGTGCGTCACTCCACTGCAGCGACAAAAACTCTCCACTGTAGAGCTCGCCAGCCAGTAGCAGCCATTCAGACTGAGAGACTGCACTTGTTCGGCTAGATGCTTCAACATGTACCGACACAACAGATCGTCAGCCTGGGAAAAAAACAAACAAAACCCCCATTTTATTAAATATATTTCACTGTGTTCAATAAACGACTATACAAAAATACACAGAAAGTTCCAGACTAATGCATGAAATTGAAGATTAATCAAAAATTGTGATAGTGATCTTCACTTCAACAATCTTGCCTCATTAGTTTAAATGATGATAAAAGTTTTTTCAACAGCTTTACCCGATACTCCTCCGATAGGCTGACATTTGAGAGCAGGGTTTTATCATGGCACAGTCTGTATAACTTCGGGCAGGCTTTCGCCACGTTCGTCATCAGGTCACACACGGGAACATGACGGAGGATGCACAGCAGGATCTCATCGGACAAATCTGACATTCCCGCCGAGGGAGAGGACATTGTGTCCTCGTCACATATGGCCTGAGACAGACAGCAAACAGTGTCATGGTTGGGTGCTTTTAACTCTCTGTGTATCGGACAGAATTACTAAGATGGCAAAGATGGTACAAATTTTTAATTAATGTCTGCTAGAAATTCTTGGTATTTTGTTATTGAGGTCCAACACAGAGAAAGAAACTGAGAGACACAAGATTACATTTGGGCAATATGACAAATTTATAGTGTGAGATTATATAAATTTGTGCACCATCAGAAATTTTTCTATGTCATTTATACTGTGGTCCTTTTAATGTATATGGTTGTATTAGGACATTGTAGGCAATGCTGCAAATAAATGAGCAGGACTGCCTTATAGACTTGCTGGATATTTATATAATTTTTCATCAGGCAGATGTTTGTCGCGTATTTGATTTGCTGGATTTGTCAAAAATCAGACATTCTTTTCTGATTATTTTATCTGCGCACTTTTTGCTGATTGATTTTTAAGAAAATGTAAAATATGATGCCAATATGGATATTATAAGATAAAATTACATATATAATGATAGACAGTTTTATCCATATCGCTCACGCTTAATCTGTATATAATTCACTAACATTATAGATGACATATAAATAAGTGGAAACTAGAGCTGCAACAATTAATCAATGAACTGGTTATTAATCAGTCATTAAATTAATCCCCAAATATTTTGATAAACGATTACTCAGTCTGAGGCATTTTTTAAGAAAAAAATGTCCAAATTCTCTTATTTCAGCTTTGTAAATATGAATATTTTCTGGTATCTTTATTCCTGTTTGACAGTAAATTGAAAATATTTTAGTTGTGGACTAAACAAGACATGTGAGGACGTCATCTTGGGCTTTGAGAAACACTGATCAATATTATTCACCATTATATGGACCAAAGAACTATTTGATTAATGGAGAAAATGATCGTCAGATTGATTGATAATGAAAATAATCGTTACAGAAACTACTTGAAAAATAGGCATTTTTCAACTGACAAGACTGTGACAGGATTAATTAATCGAGAAAATGATTGCCAGATTAACTGAAAATGAAAATAATCATTAGTTGAAGCCCTAGTGGAAACTAGATATATTGGTCAGTCAATGTTATCAGCTCAGTATTGGCCTATCACAGTTATATTGGTCTATATCAGTATGAGTGTATATGTTGTGCGATATGAAAACTTTTTTGCTGCAGAACATAAGATGATGACAATCAGATTGGTGTTTATATTTTTTATGAGCAGCATTTTATGTATATTTGATCCTTTTTCTTAATTCAAGCTTAATATTTTATTATATATTTTTTTGTTCTATCATTTCTTTAAATTGTAATTATTCATCATTATTTAAAAAATACCAGTGAAAATTTACTGGTTCAGAGCCCTGATGTAATTTTGGATATGAAGAATAATGGCCAATAAAATTTCCTCTCTAATTTTTGTATCTGCCCCCAAAAAATTAATCAGTCTCGCAATCAATCAATCAATCTATCACTGTTCTGATTGCACAAGAAGTAAACTATTAAAACTCAGATTTAATGCTTATGGCAGTGTGTTCTTTATACTATGACAGTTTGCCTAAAATTAGATTTAAAAAAAAAAGAGCAATATATCACTTTGCGTATGACAATGTATTAAATCGTAACCCCTTTCTTGCCAATACACAGCCCTCATTACGATGCTACATTAGCTCAAGCTAGCTGATTCTAAAGCAGCATAACATCACAACAGTAGCGTCATATCAGCATATTAATGTCAGCACTAATACCAGCTCAAGTGTCTCTGTCTGTCCACTCATTGGCAAAACCAGCTAGCTTAATAACGTCTGTGTGTTGACCAAACTTGGTTGATAAAGTTAATTTAGCGTTAAGCTTCAGCTGCTCTGCTCCGCCTCACCGTTTACCCGCGTGAGTGTGCTGTCGAGGTGTGTCCGTTAACCCACCTGCTCAATCTGTCGGTCCATGTCCTCTGAAATCCCTCTCACGGTCTCACTCATGATCGGCAGGATTTCAGACGACCATCCAGCCAGAGATTCATGTTTCGACGAGTCTGCTTTACGTTACATTGAATCACAGCCTTTTGAACGCCCAGCCGTTGACTGGGCGGACTACGTTTACTGCTGCACAACGACGGAAGTTTATCAGTGACGGACGCACTTCCTGTTGGTCCCATCCGTTTTTTTTATTTGTTTCATTTATTTATTTATTCGTTCATTTATTTATTCGTGTATTTATAGTTATATATTCTACTTCCTTTACTTACAACAAAGAAGTTACAACGAACTAATAAAGAAAAAAAACTAATAAAGAAAAAAGAAGAAGAAGAAGAAGTTAAATAAAGAGTACGTCTTTTTAAATACTGAAAGTCGTTGTAGCATTTGTTTCTTCACATATTCAATTAAAAGCAGAATTTACCAGAGGTTGGATTATAGTGTTCATATACCAACCAAACCACTGAACACAAAATACAATCCAGTCAATTTTTTTCCCCCATAGATCAGCTATTCCCAAACTGAAAAAAAATGCCACAGCCCAATTAGAAATCTGAAAATCTTCTATGGCTCATTCAAGCCTGTAATCATAGCTCTGATCAACGACACTAATTGCAATGACCAGATATAAGATACGTCCCGGTGTTCATGTGACAAGGCACCAAATACATCTAACACCTAAACTAGGTCAGATAAATGAGGAATAACATGTTATTTAAATCCCATGGCTTTATTTTATTAGTTCTGAATACCTTTGTTAATCATGAATAATTATGGTCATTTAGACTCATAAAATATAAACTTTAAAACGTTTATTTATTTTTTATGACCTCTCACGGCCCACCAGTGGGCCACAGCCCACACTTTGGGAATCACTGCCATAGATGATTACTTGTCCACATGAGGGCACTATAATAAAAAGTTTAATAGTGAAGTGGTACTCCACCCAAAATTTATCTTTACAGTACACCACATATCTACATGTAGGCCTGCGTGCTTGAAAGGTGAAAATTAGGTCTGACTGGAATTTGCGGTATTTTGAGGGGTTTTTAAAGCATTTTTATCAGTTATCCAGTGGTCAGAAATGTTGAAAATTGTGCACCAAATCTGTGTAATAAATGGTATCAACCCAAAAACTGTTTCCACCAACTCATAAGACATGATAGAGCACAGGAGCGGCCATCATATACTTCAATCATAATTGGGATGATGCAGTGATTCAAGACCCCACCTGGTCTGGGTTTATTTCACAATAATGACCAGCTCACTGTACATTATCCCATTCATTACATGGTTACTTACCCCCCAAAAATCAGTAATTTACATAATTATTTTAAAATATTGATTTAAAAATGATTTTGTTAAACCAATCAGAGTCAAGTTTTTCACAAAGCAGTGTAATAAGCCCTTCGACACTTTAAACATTCAAAATGAGAAGAGGTGCATGATATGATGTTTATTACAGATTTATGACTAAGAAAACGTGACACTGCTAAACTGCATCTTAAATTAATTTTCAGGTTCCCAGTTTTGAGATTATTCATACCATTTCTATGTGGCATATGCTGTTGATCTCCCTTTACAAAAATGAGTGTATGGTAAGAAAAAAGTTGGAGTGGAGGAGGATCACTTCACATAATGTGTAGCTGATATATTTTAATCATCCCAGGATTTATATTGTTTCCATTTGTGAGTTCAGCTGAATAAAGACCCAGTAGACAGAACAGATTCTCAGACATGTGCGCTTTATTGGGTTGTTGTGTACACCAGAGGCTTGAAGCCCCATGCACAAACCTTCATACACCCCCATACAAGGTAGAAGCTTTGTCTTTTGCATAATGACAAAAACAAACTGGACCAAGTATCGTTTAAGGCTGAAAGTACAAAAACAAAACAAGTTTCAGATTACATAATTTACATATTAAGCAATACTACAGGTCTGTTGGGCAGTGGGCCCACCAGAGAATAAACCTTCATAGAGGCAAATAAGGTGGTGAACAAACACATCTGGAATGACCTACACAAACACGACAATGGACATCATGTTCCTCACACATTCACACCGCCTGGGACGCGCTCTGGACTTCCTGCAGAGTTTCTCCCCATCAGGGGGCATGGTGCCATAGCCATAGTGATGAGGGAAAATGGGAAGAGGTGTTGTGGGCTCAGCATACACCAGTGTGTTGGTGTAGGCATGTATGCAGAGCCAGTCGTTTGGGTTTGTAGCAGTGTGTGTTTTGGGGGAGGGGACTGACAGTCTGTTTAGAAGCACTTCCTGTGGACAATGCTGGGGCCGGACTCATCGTACTCCTGCTTGCTGATCCACATCTGCTGGAAGGTGGACAGGGAGGCCAGGATGGAGCCACCAATCCATACAGAGTACTTCCTCTCTGGAGGAGCAATGATCTGGAGGGAGAAAGATGGAAAATGTGTTAAAATACTAAAGTCAGTCCACATTTGCTGGCTAATGCATCTACATTCTGCAAGTATTTAAACTCTAAACGCCCTAGAAGCTTAAAGTCAAGTAATACAAACTGGCTACTGCATTAACCATGCTTGTCCACTGAGTGGCAGTAGAGGTAAAGAGCTTTCTGGAACATGTATTGCCTTGTTGCCTCAGGGAGGAAGTGAGAGTGAGTAATGAGGATGACTTTTACCTTGATCTTCATGGTGGTGGGTGCCAGGGCAGTGATTTCCTTCTGCATACGGTCAGCGATGCCAGGGTACATGGTGGTACCGCCAGACAGCACAGTGTTGGCGTACAGGTCCTTACGGATGTCCACATCACACTTCATGATGCTGTTGAAGGTGGTTTCATGGATACCGCAAGACTCCATACCTGTTAGAGGGAGGGTGTAAAGTAAAAGTTAGCTTATGTTCCATTGACTTATTGGTTGTTACAATCCCTAATCAAGTGAGTAACTGACTGAAATAGATTTCTACCTTAAAAATTTTGTGTCCCTGACTTAACTTACCAAGGAAAGAGGGCTGGAAGAGGGCCTCGGGGCAACGGAACCTCTCATTTCCGATGGTGATGACCTGTCCGTCAGGCAGCTCGTAGCTCTTCTCAAGGGATGAAGAGGAGGCAGCAGTGCCCATCTCCTGCTCAAAGTCCAGTGCAACGTAACACAGCTTCTCCTTGATGTCACGCACGATCTCACGCTCAGCTGTAGGACAAGAAAAGACATTTTATTTCCCCACTCTTTTTTAGCTTTAGAGCTTTAAACATTCACTTGTTTTGGAGTCCATGTTTGTTTTCTTTCGATGTTTGTGTACCGACCTGTGGTGGTGAAGCTGTAACCCCTCTCAGTCAGGATCTTCATGAGGTAGTCTGTGAGGTCCCTGCCAGCCAGGTCCAACCTGAGGATGGCGTGGGGCAGGGCGTAGCCTTCGTAGATGGGCACTGTGTGGGTCACACCATCACCAGAGTCCATGACGATACCAGTGGTACGACCAGAGGCGTACAGGGACAGCACAGCCTGGATGGCCACGTACATGGCAGGGGTGTTGAAGGTCTCGAACATGATCTGGAGGAAGAGAGGAGATGAGAGATGAGTCATTGAATGAGTCAAAGTAACCTGAAGTATGGGTTAGTGCAGTCAGATCAAGAAAAGCACCGCACACTGGCTTGTTTCGTTTTGAGTAGAAACACCATACTAAAACCACTCGTTACAATAACATATACTTTTAGTTTTCCATGTTGACTGTACAAGATGAGTGCAGCATCCTGCTCTGCCGTCATCTGTTGCATCATGCAGCCACCAGTGTAGTTAGATCTACTTTAGAATACGCCTAATGTGAAAACGGCAGTGACCATGCTGCAGTAAGTCATTCCTGAAGCATCACAGTGCAGAGAGATAGAAACCTGAAGCATCCGCAGAGATGAAAAGATCAGCACAGGACAGAGGAACCCTGGAGATTGAAGGAGCAGGAGGAAATTGACAGATTGAGCAGAGGAAGAAACGCCCTGAGCGGCAACACATTTTCCTGTTGCAGGGCCCTGCAGGTGAACTGAGTAGGTTTGCTGATCAGGAGGAAAGGTCATTCTGTGTCAGGTCTTTTTTTTTTTTTTTTTTTTACCTGGGTCATCTTTTCCCTGTTGGCCTTTGGGGTTCAGGGGGGCCTCAGTGAGCAGGACTGGATGCTCCTCGGGGGCAACTCTCAGCTCGTTGTAGAAGGTGTGATGCCAGATCTTCTCCATGTCGTCCCAGTTGGTGACAATACCGTGCTCAATGGGGTACTTCAGGGTCAGGATACCCCTTTTGCTCTGTGCCTCATCACCAACATAGCTGTCTTTCTGGCCCATACCAACCATCACACCCTAGGAAGCAAAAAGGAAGTTAAAATTAATTCACAGAAGTGGAATCCAAATATTCCTGATATCTGACAAAAGCATTTAATTTCGCTGCTTATGCTAACTGTCTGGAATATAACTGTCCTTTGAATCCAGTCCCCACTGTCCCTAAAATCTGTATTCTTCATTTGTATCCAAAGAATTTTATGTTAAACAGCAAAGAGGATTAAATGACAGATTTATGTCAACTACAAACAATATGCTTGATTGTTGTCAGAGGGATGTAAAGAACCCTTCAAAAAATTAGCTGTCATACAGAGTAACTAAAGAAATCAGTTTTTAGTTTTACATCAGTTAGACTATTTTATATTTAGTTACAATGTATCTTAGTATTTTTTACAACCAAATCTCAGTAAACCAAAGTTAAAGAAATTTTAAATATTTTATTAATTATGTTTTTTATATAATATTATGGGAATACTGTACCTGATGCCTGGGACGTCCAACAATGGAGGGGAACACAGCGCGTGGAGCATCGTCTCCTGCAAAGCCAGCTTTGCACATACCGGATCCATTGTCAACAACGAGGGCGGCAATTTCGTCTTCCATTTTCTGGAGAGGAGGGATAAACAAAAGGGAGGAGAACGTGTTAAAACGGATGTGACAGTTACGCGTTACATCTGGCAAACATCATCTGTGTTAATTAAAGCCCTGTCGTTACAGAGACTGGCCGCTGGATGTCGCAGTGGCGCAGGTTTCAGTCCAAATCCACAGCTGAGAAACAAAGGCAGTTTCTCCCTCGGTCTGGCCATGGCCATATAAGGCAAAAGTGAGAGCAGCTTAGAGACGGCGGCGGCAGCCCGGCCCGTGAAGCCGCCCCGTGTGTCGTTAAACCTCAAATGACACCGACAGTCGGGCCACTCCCTTCAACCGGGATCATCATGACTGAATCCACACATCGATGACAGACACTTTGTGAAAGCGGTTTTAACTGACAGTTTAGATGAATGAACTTCCATCCCCTGTCATGTCAGTCAGCAGGTGGACCGTCGTCATGTCGTGATCACCATAGTTACAAGGTTATGTGAGGAGGGGTAGGCGGGGGTACCAACCCCTAACTGACATTCACTTATTTATCAAATGACTTATCGCATCAAGCGTTCGCCGTTTTCTACACGCTTTAACCTGCGTGCAGTTTCAGTTAAGTCTTTTAAATCGAATCCGTCTAAAATCTGCCATCATCTGTCCCGAGTGTGAAATCCGAGACGGCGGATCCGGACACCGTGCCAAAGCAAAGACGCTTACATGTAAAGCGAGAAGGTCAAGCGATTTAACTTAACGCGCGCCTGATTCGTTCAACTGATGGAAGTGGCGACAGCAGTGGGATGCAGCCGGTCAAACATAAACGACAGCATGCCAACACGTTATCCACACTAAACCGTTTACGTCACTGGTTGCATCCCGACAAATTGTAACATAATGGTTTAATGTCTGAAATATAATAACTGAGTTAGTAAACTGCAGCAACGTTCTAGAATTGTGCAGCAACGTTCTAGAATTGTGCAGCAACGTTCTAGAATTTTGCCGGTTATAAAGAAAACCTCACATTCTAACTTAAATTGTGTTCGCTGCCAAAACACATTACGTGCTCATATATTAAAAAAAAAAAAAAAAAAAAAAAAAAAAAAAAAGCATTTAAATGATGAGGAAAAACTTTCATCGTCATTCCGCAGTTGTCTTACCTGTGTGAGGGAGGGTTCTCGGCGTTAAGGAAGGCTGTGAGTGAGCTGCTACACTCCGGTAGGATTTAGTGTCGGAACTTGACTGCAATGGAGGCCAATAAATTGCAGGATTTTTATCAGAGCTCGTGCTGCAGCCCCTCTCCATAAAAGGAGAACTTTCCGCACGGCGCCCTCTGATTGGTTCTGCCGCATCCACTGGGTGTGGCGCATGCAGACAACGGCTCTGCGCTCTGACAAGACAGAGGGGACAGGCAACACCAAAACTAACCTATATACTATCAATATGATCAATCTGGGAACGGTCTGTGTTCAATAAAATACACTTTTATAGCTTTCTTTATCATTTTAATAACCGCAGCGTGGATGATATACACGTGTGATATACACCTATCAGAGGTTATGCTGTAAAACACAGTGGAGTGCTAAAGTATGAAACAAATTGAAATATATGTGCTTTTATGTGTTATCCATTCTATTCCCTGAGCACATTTTGAAGTAATCCAGTTTTAACTATAATAGTTTAATCCCTGACATCATCCACATTAAGACATAGCTATGTATCCAGGCTGCACACACTCCTAATAATCACATTTAATTTATGTACCCATGCTACTCTCTTCTGTTTTGTGCATTGGGGGAATATTGTTCAGACAAACACATCCATGATTGATCTGATTTAAGTGAAGGACACAAGAGAGCGCAGCAGAACTGGATTGCACAGAAGACTGTGCTAATTCTCTCACTCACCATGGCAGATACTCGTGGTTAGTAGTGCCAGGGCATTACAATCTCAGGGTCACTGACAGCTCTGTTAACACCCTGACTGACACGTCTGCCCTGGCATACCAGTGTGTCAGACCACACACACACACACACACCACGAAGGGCAGAGCGATACTGATACATGTGGTTAAGCTGAGGTATGTTTACTGCAAACACTTAGGAGGCTGTAAATCTCTGATCTTTCATCACCTGTTGGCTGCAGATTAACCTCACTTGTCTAAAAGAGATGACATCGACAGGTGTGTAATTAACCGGAACATACCTATATTTGGTGTCAAAATGCAACTGCGAGGCCTATTGTGAAGTTATTATTCAGCACCTGCTCACACCTGCTCATGCACACACCCAAATATGTGATAACGTGGATATCATTATGCAAAGCTCATCTTATAAGTTGACCAGAGACTAAGTGGGTGGGTCAGGGTGCTGTTTTAACTCAATAAGGGCACTGGACAAAGACTCATAAACTTACACTAGGAATTCTCAGTGGCTCTATGTGTTCCTAATAAGGATATATGGGAGCCGGCTCACCAAAAGAGACAGGAAGTAGGTTTCACAGTGCTTCACTTGTGCAGATGCACGCAGGAAGTGACCACACAGACCTACAAACACACACACAAAGCCCAGATGTGATCATCAGGTAACAGAGCAGCTGAGGACAACATGGACGGGAGTGAATGAGGTGTTCAGGGACCTGGCTTCTCAGACTGGCATTATCCTATCCTATCCTCCTGCATAGACACTAAACGCACACATGCACACACGCATGTGAACACACGCATAGACACTAAACACACACATGCACACACAGTGCCCATGTAAACACCCCCACACACATTCAACACACACACACACACACCAAGTATAGACCCAGGGCAGGACAACCATCCCTTTAAGAGTTCCTTTGGATGACGTCCATATAAGGAGATATTGGAGCAAGTCACATGGGGGGAAGAATGCACCGCTCAGGTCATGTGACCAGTCTGAGGAAATGAATGAATCTCCCTTTTTAAGGCTGTGTATGTATGTGTGTGTGTGAAATGTGAATTTGCATGTCGCTTTACCACTTTTCACCTTCATTTTTGTAACCTTCACTTAGAGATTTATATTAACAAAGGTTGATTAACACCAACATTTTTTTTTCTTCTTTAAACTTTGTACTCTCTAACTCCTCCCTGATTGAAATTTCTCAACGTTTCCTCTGGACACTCATGCTTTTCCTCATTTCAAAACTCAGCGGCGTGCATGACTCATGCATGTATTACAACACACGCGCCACACACACACACACACACACACACACACACACCGTATACGCACTCCCTGCATTGCTCACTCACACAGTCAGAGAAATTCAAGGCTTGGCTCTCGGCTCTGACTAAGACCGTATATGGAAGAAGCTAGCAGGTAGCTTCTGTCCACTTTTCACTCATCCCTCTCCCTATCTCTCTCTCTCTCTCTCTCTTAAACACACACTCGCTCTCTTCCTTTATTCACCACATTTCCTCTCTCCCCGAATCATCAAGTCACTCCCTTATTCCTTTTTCCCAGGATGGGGACAATTATAGGAATGCAACATACGGTCGCTGTACATATTTGCCCGTTTCACTCTCTACCATGTCTTTCGCAGTCATTTATGGCATCACATTCCTGCTGAGTTTCATACACAGTATCGAGAGGAGGTGTGGTTTTATGTGTGTGTGCTTGAGTGAACAAGAAAGAGGAAGGAGGTTTGTGAAACACTCTCTGAAATGTAATATTAGAAGATACCAATTTCAAAACGGAAACCCACCCCCCAAAAAATTCAAAGTCAAAGAAAGTGAACTCACCACACTGATTCTTCAGTGGTCTCCAGTGTCATAGAATAAAGTTAAAATTACTACTGCTATGCTAAAAGTACCACTTACTATTACTACTACTAATATAATATTGTGTACGTCCCCCTTGTGCGACCAAAAACAGCTCTGGACTCCACAAGACCTCTGAATGTGTCCTCTGGTATCTGGTACCAAGACATTAGCAGCAGATCCTCTAAAGGGCCGTCCACACCAAGAACGATAACTATAAACATATAATTTTAAAAATTGTTCTGATTCAAGTGGATGGTAGAGTCCGTGAAACAATATACCTACAGTTATTGTTATAGTTATCATTCTTGGTTTAGTTGGCCCTGAAGTCCTGTAAGTTGTGAGATGAGGCCTCCATGGATTGGACTTCTTTTTCTATCTCGCACTCCATTTATGCCTGGTATTAAAGGAATAGTTCTCTCAAAAATGAAAATTCAGTCATTATCTACTCACCCTCGTGCCAATTGAAGGTCAGATTTAGTTTTTTTAGTCCACAAAACACTGCTGGAGTTTCACAGGAAAACAGCGCTGCAGAATCTCCCAAAAATGGAAGTGAATGGTGACCAGTTTTCACACAGCAAAAAAACAACCAAAATAAAAACATATAATGGCTCCATACTGCTCATCTGATATAATCCAAGTTTCTGAACATGAACATGCTAAACTGACTTTGTGGGTGTGCATGCACACATGAATGTGGCTCGAAACTAAAGATCTACAGTGAAGATTTAGGTGAAAAACATGGTGTAAATGACGTCTTTCAAATCAGCTTGGCATATCGGGGCTTTAGGAGACTTGGATTATGAGCAGTACGGTAGTAGTATGTTTTTTTTACGTCTGACAGCTGGTCACTATTCACTTCAGTTGTTTGGGAGATTCTGCAACACTTTTTTTCCCCTTTATTCCTGTTTTGTGGACTAAAGAAACTAAACCAGACCTTCAATTGGCATGAGGGTGAGTGAATTTTCATTTTTGGGTGAATTATCCCTTTAAAATGGGATCAGAATTCAGATACGGTTACCTGGATAATAAACGATCTGATCCTGCCTTTGCACTTACGCCTGGCTTTTTTAACGTATTCTCGTTATCCTCAAAGCGGGTGTTGGCAAATCGCCCCCAGACTCCTTTGAAAAATAAGAGTTTTGTGAATTGTTGCATTAGAGGAAACCTATAAACTTTGTGAAACCCTGTCTACATCAAATTCTTAATTATTTGTCCCTTCTTGTAAATTCTGCAAATGTAATTCTTGACTGCTTGTTCCCATAGATGCTCAATCAGGTTGAGATCTAGGTAATTTGGATTTAGGACGTTGTCAAGACCAGGCCACCTTCTTCCATCGCTCCATGGTCAACATGCTCACATGCCCATTGTAGGTGCTTTCAGTGGTGGACAGCCGTCAGCATGGGCGCTCTGACCGGTCTTCGGTCTGCGACACAGACCCACATGCAGCGGACTGCCATGCACTGTGTGTTCTGACAACTTTCTATTAAAGCCAACATTTACTTTTTCAGTAATCTGACATGCTGTCTTCACTTAGAGACTATTTATACGAAGAGTACAGAGAGCTTTGGACTTTCGAGTGGGCGGACTCGAAGGTCTGGATCCTGGCAACAGAGGACTGATAGAGAACTGAACATTATGATGTCACAGTTGACCTTCTGGAAATAAAATGTCAACACGTCATCATTTTATCCTATTGGACATTTGTGCTACAGTGGCTCTTCTGTGGGGGACTGGACCAGATGGGCTAGACTTCACTCCCCACGCTGATCAATGAGCCTTCAATGAGCCTTGGACACCCGTGACCCTGTTGGCAGTTCACTGGTTCTCCTTACTTGGACCACTTTATTAGGTACTAACTCTCTCTACAACTCTGTGGGGGAGAGGGGTCGATCACCCCCCTGTTGCCCCAGAGGGCCCTCATGGATGCCCCCATGGTGGAGAAAACACAATACAGTGCTGTCCTACATGGAAGAATTTTTTTTTGGCTCTATGTGCCTCTAAATGGTAATAGTTAATAGTTCCTTGAGGGTTTTTATTACACAGGTGTCATAATTGTTGTACTTTAACACACGTAAAAAAAACAATTGTAATCTGATTAAGGGATTGGACCTGTTTGACCATAAATGTGTCACTATAATGAACAGCCACTGCCACAGGACCTGCCGTGTGGGAGGTGCTCTGACCCTGTCGTCTAGCCATCACAATTTGTACCTTGTCAAAGTCAATCAGGTCCTTACGCTGCTCATTTTTCCTGCTTCGAATACATCAGCTTCAAGAACTGACAGTTCA
Source organism: Lutjanus argentimaculatus (assembly GCA_034769285.1). NCBI lineage: Eukaryota > Metazoa > Chordata > Actinopteri > Lutjaniformes > Lutjanidae > Lutjanus > Lutjanus argentimaculatus. The sequence continues at coordinate 999,582 of JAWZSL010000026.1, read as the reverse complement.
CTTGCTGCCTGATATATCCCACCACCTTGACAGATGTCACTGTAACAAGATTATTGATATTCTTCACTTTACCTGTCAGTGGTTTTAATATTGATCAGTGTATACCTCTCAGAGGTTTAAGACTGAAATACACCTCTGACTGTCTTTAACTAAATGAGCCCTCGCTGCCTCTTGGGTAATCTGTTGTCTGTTAACCATTTGCAGAGAACAAACACTGAGCAGCAACATTCAGTTACTATGCACCACATAGTTTGAACCATGGCCAGGTCAGGGAGGCCCAGGGGCAGAAAAACATTTTTTTGGTTCCTAATAAAGCCTCAACACTTGATCCTCACGCAGGATCACAGAGTAGGTACAGTAATAATGTGGGACACTGTTTAGTTGATAGTGTATTTATATTGCACTAATTCTTAAACACATTTGTCATGAATTAAATGATAATTAACAACCCGGGGCTTTTGGTGTCCCCGGAGGTCTGGTGCTCTGGGGCAGCTACCTGCTCTGCCCAGCTGGTAATCCAGTTTTGCCTGGAACAAATTTCCAAAAGATATTTTGGAAGCATGAGGAGTAATTAATCCCACAGGCACATTAGCTCGCTCAGTTCTTAGAAAAACTAGAATCACTGCCTCATGGTTGTTCGCCTCCACCAGCCAGTCAAATTACGGTTTACATCCATGTCTGTACGTGTATTTAAGTTATCACTATATTGACATGTATGATTGAAGTGAATAATTTACAGTGAGAAACATGTTATTTTCACAGCATGTTTCCATCTATCTGATTTGATTTATTTTCAGACAACCTTGCTCTTGTTTTGTATGTTTTTTTATGTTTTTTTATTTTACATTCCAAATAAAGTCATTTATTCATTCACTTAAAGCCTATTTTTACAGAGGAGTACAAGAGGACTGATAGAGAAGCTGAACATTATGGTCACAGTGAAGATGACCTTTGACCTTTTGATCTATAACAATGTCATCATTTCATCCTTTTAGCCTATTAAACATTTGTGTGAAAATTTGGTCATAATTAGCATATGAATAATTGAACTATGACCAAAACCGTGTTTCATTAAGTGATCTTTGACCAACAAACTCTGATCAGTTCATCCAAGTGGACATTTGTGCCAGATGTAGTGAAACTGCCTCCAGGCATTCCTGAGATATCACGCTCCAGAACGGTACGGACTTGAAGTCACAGCGACCATGAACTTTAATAAATCAAAATCTAATTAGATCATCCTTGAGTCCAAGTGAACATTTGTACCCAATTTGAAAAAAACCCTTCAAGATGTTGTCAAGATAATGCATTCACTATAAAACCCAAAAAATAATGCCTCCAGCCACAGCTTTCACTGGCACAGAGGTATAAAATATTTCTAATCTTATTCTTAAATCGTATGTAATGTGCTGTTTTACTTAGACCAGTGATTACCAAAGTGTGGGCTGTGGCCCACGGTGGACTGTGAAGGACCTGCAGGTGTACCTTGAGAGGTCATGAAAAATAAATAAATACAAAATTAAGTTTCAGCTTTATAAGTTTGAAATTACCATAAAATTTTTTAAAAGTGATCAGAACTAATAAAACAAAACCATGGCATTTAAATTCCGTGTTATTCTTTGTTTATCTGACCAACTTTGACAGATGGTGCACCATATTTGATGACCTGTCACATTAACGCCAGATTGAATCTTGTATCTCACCATTGGTATGATTAGTCTCCTGTGTTGATCACAGTGGTGATTAAAGGTTTGGGTGGTCTGCAGAAGAGCAGTATCATGAGTATCCATACAGTCAGTGGTGTTAATCTGCTGTATTGTTATGTTTTCATGAACCCCAGATGAGCAAAAGAAAACACAATAACACTCTATTCTACTCTATGTTTTATAAAACTCACCCAGCTCTGACTATCTTTAAATACAGGTTAAAAACATTCATGTGCATGCTGCCTTACTGCATTTGACTGAATCTTAAAGGAATATGAATGTTATTAAACATTTTGGGGAATTCACTTTTTTTGCTTTCTTGCTATAACACAGATAAAAGAGACTGATACCACTCTCACGCCTTTAAGGTAAATAGTGAAGCTCCAGCCAGCAGCCGTTGAGCTCAGCTTTGCATAAGAGTAAACACCAAGCCTGGCTCTGTCCAAAGGTAACAAAATCCACCTACCAGCTCCTCTGAGGCTCACTAATTTACATGATATATTTCATTTGTTTGCTGAACTATTTCTTGACTGGAGTCTCTGCCGGTTGCTTGGCAACCTCACTTTGAAGATCAGACTACAGGAAGTAACTGCCCAGCCAAGAAATGGTCTGACACATAACCCCACGTAAAACTACAGTGTGCAGTTTTTACACTATAAACTTCTTAAAAATTGAACAAAAATGATATAATGTTGTAATAAGTGAGCTTTAGAGGTGCTTGTCTGTAGATTTTTGTCACCTTTGGACAGAACCAGGCTAACTGTCTCGCACTGCTTTCCCTAGTCTTTATGCTAAGCTAAGCTAACCAGCTGCTGGTTGCAGTTTACATTCACCAAACAGACATGAGAGTGGTATTGATCTCATCATCTATCGCTCTACAAGAAAGTGAATGAGCATATTTTTGTATTTTATATGCTTCATATTATTCATCTTGTATTTGTTTATGTTTTTATATTTTTAATTTCTCACATGCCTTATTTTGTTTTAATGGTTTATGCTATACTTTCTGTAAAATGCGATTTGGATGAATTTTGATTTCATGTGAAGTTGCGTAGAGATGAGTTTTACTGATTTTTTAGCAATTTTTACTCTGTGTAATGTATTTTAAAACTTTTAAAATAAACAGACTTAATAGGTGTCTTCTTTTTTAACGAATTCAGTGTTTTCCTCTCCTTGATACTTGGTGACCCCATAGTGGAAGTTCTGTGTGTTTAAATACAGAAAAATACAGTAAATTTATTTCTGCCCTGAGAAAGATTTTGGTTTATTAAAGCATTATATACGACTCTGCACAACAGACATGTAAGACAGCCCATTTGTTTTTCTATCATTACAGTGTATCCTACATCCAATCAGAGTGAGCGAATCAGAAACAGACTGAAGATTCAATTTGGACAGTGTAGTAACAATTTAACAAAAAAATATACACGTATATACACATTTACACATATTGTTCTTCAGTTTTTCTCCACAAAACAAGAACACTTGAGACTTTGAATGTAAAAATGAGCTGCAGATACCAGTGTCTGGACAGATTTAATTCTTCTTTAAGTGTGTCAAGCAGTCCAGCTCTTCCCCATGTCCACCAGCTCCATGCCTTCACAGTAGGAACGTGGCCTTGACACCCTCACCTGGTTTCACAGGGGAACAACACATAATTACATAATGAAACCTGATATACAGTTCGTCTCTCTCTCGCACACACACACAGAGTCAAACACTCACTGTGGGCGTCCTGTGGGAAGCCAGTTGCTGCAGCAGTGGGAAGGGAGTCCACTGAATGGGCTCTACAGGCCAGCTACAGACAGAAAGGTCACTGGCCTTACCAGAGTCCAACACACCATCGCCCATGCTCATCTCGCTTCCCCTCCAACCATACTGAGAGCTGCAGGAAAAACAGAGATATTACACAGACCGAAATGGACAACATGAGAGCTCTGCAAATGTGAGGCCAGAGCATCCTGATTGCACCCTGGTGGCTGCCTGCAGTAAGAGGGTTTTCCTCATTCCTCATTATTTGAAGCAATAAATTCCTCAATGCGTGCTTTATTGACAAAGAAAGCTGAGTTCAGCTGTATACAGACACAATCAGGCATTACAGCAAATAGCTGCAAGGTTGTGCAGAGGATTTATTTGTGCTTTGAACATAACCGCTGTGAAACAATCAGGAAATAACATTTTATTTCTCTGATTCACCAGATTTTGCATTATCAGTGCTCCCTCTCCTCATTCAGTCTCTACCTTGCACGAACACAGCTGTGCTCTCTCTCTCTCTCTCTCTCTCTCTCTCTCCTCTCAAACTAAAAGGACACAAACAAAGGGAGGCTTCTTGGTGGTACTATTTTGCAGCATAAACTGTAGCCAGATCCACATGTTGAAGCTGGATACAATAACTGAGAGGGTATCATTGTTTGATCCACGAACTTCACCTGGATAACACCCAGTTTCAAAGAAATTTCAGACTGACTGTGGAGCAGGCTGATTGCCAACTTTACGTGATTGGCCCCTGCAGCTTGACATCGGGTTGCGTTTCTCCAAAAGCTGACTCTGTTTTAACTTTTTCGCCGCAGCCTTAACGCACCCCCCCGATAAAATAAATAGAGATGCCTGAGGTTTGCTGCAATGCCTGATTCTGTCTGAACGTGCTCTTGTCCTGCTTATGGAGCCGTGCAAGGCGCCATGTACCACCAATTACTGCGTGCGTGTCTGCTTCTGACACCCGTGTTAACAGGTATCACCACCCTAGCCTAAAGCTGTTACTTTGTCGGCCAAAGCATAGAGTTACATGACAACAATACTCATCTAGTATGACCCGGGCTACCTAGAGGAGGAGACTAGAAATCCCAGCTGAAATAGTCTGTGTTCTTCCAGTGATGTTTGACTGATTTTGCAGCAGGAGAACTCAGTTTCTCAGCTTTCTATTGCTTCAGCTGACGACATTTACCATCAACACTGACTGGACATTCACATGAAAATCTGTGAATTTTCACATTAACATTTCCTTGTATACTTGCATACTAAATAATTTCTATAAATAAATGGTTGCATTAGAAGAGAGCTGTTGTGAATTGTAGTCACTACGCTGGATGTTGTAGTACAGGTCAACACGGTGCTGCATATGTGTGCAGCAGGGAAGAGACTGATCTCTTCAAATCCAGCCTGTTCTGATAGAAATCTTGTTCTGTTTACCATGAACAGGCCTATTGTAATCCACCTTATATTGATGACTGGACTGGCCCCTTTAAAACAGAAGCTCCAGGAAACAGGCTGTTTCCATTTAGCTTGCTTTTTTTTTATCTTGATCAATACTTCCTAAATTAATTATCAGTTCAATCTGATATTGCTTTACATGGTGTACTCTTGACAGCAGAGTACAGGCATGTGTATGTTATATCATATGCATACTGTAGGATGTATTTCATGTTGATTTGTGAATTTCAACTGATGGATGATGACAGTTTCTCTTTTAGACAGACTTGCAGGAACAATAACTTTCTGATACTGTTGATTATATTGACCTTTGTGTGTAATATTGTGTGTGTGTGGTGTACCTGTGGGGGTAGATCGTATTGATGCGTGTTCCGTGGCTGGGGCAGGTGGAAGCCAGCGACAGCGTGTCGTCGTGGTAACAGCAGGGGCGGTCGAGCGCCCGTAGGTGCAGTAACTCATCAGAGCGTGTAAAGGCAGGATTATCCAGCGAGTCTGCTGATCCTGCCCACGAACGCAACCAGAACCGTCCTGACAGCTCATCAAAATGGTTGAACCTGCGATAACTGCACACACAACAACAAATACATTTAATGTGAGGTTCAGTGTTGCCAGGACACAACATTTATTGTATCAGCTTCAATTTGGTTCAATATATCTCTCATTCTTGAGTAAACTATAATTGAGGGGGTTTTGATTTTTACTCTTCAATTATGCTGCTAAAATATATTTTTAAAAGATCAAACTCTTGGCTTTTAAACCTTGTAACCTCCTTATGATTTTTTTGAACAATGTGCTTATTAACATTTTACATATTAAATCCAAACATACAGATGTGTCCTTCAACAATCCCAGTCTATACTGAGGCAAAGATGATAAAGAACACACAATCAGAGAGAAATAAAAAATAAGTTAATAAATAAATAAACAGAAAGGCAGGGAAGAGGAAAGGGAAAAAAAAAAAACACTCAGACAAAATACATTTTGTACATGGATTTCAAAATCATCTCAAATTGAAGGTCAACCTCCTAATGATTTATTTTTTTAAAGTTTTAAAGAGTTCTCGTGATGCTAATCAGAATACACATTATTAAACCATAATTCTTATTTAGCTTCGATTTAGAAGGGATACGGAGTCGACATCTTATTGTTGAGAAACATCTGGTAGCAAAATGATTTAATGAATTTGTCGAGAAATAGAAAGCTTAAAGGGATAGTTCACCCAAAAATGAAAATTCAGTTATTATCTACTCACACTCATGCCGACCGAAGATCAGGTTTAGTTTTTTAGTCCACAAAACACTGCTGGAGTTTCACAGGAAAACAGCGTTGCAGAATCTCCCAAACAATTGTAGTGAATGGTGAAAAGTTTTGAAATGTAAAAACACAACAGAATAAAGACATAAAATGTCTCCACACTGCTCGCCTGGTGTAAGCCAAGTCTCCTACAGCCCCAACATGCTAAACTGACCTAAAAAATGTTATTTACACCGTGTTTTTAGCCTGAATCTTCACTGTTGATCCTTAGCTTGGGGCCACGTTCACGTGCACATGCACACTGTCTGAACTGTGTGTGTGTGTTGTGACGGTGTGTAAACGGCACGTTAGGTCTTTAGAAGACTTGGATTTTTGCCAGTAGAGCAGTATGGAGGCATTTTATGTTGTTTTTTTTCTCAGTTGTTTTTTTACATTTGAAAACTTTTCACCATTCACTTAAATTGTTTGGGAGATTCTGCAACGCTATTTTCCTGTGAAACTCCAGCAGGGTTTTGTGAACTAAAAAACTAAACCCAATCTTCAATCGGCATGAGTGTGAGTAGATAATGACTGAATTTTCATTTTTGGGTGAACTATCCCTTTAACAGTGCTTGAGCAGTACTGGGGAGTATTGCTAACCCTTTTTATGCCTGATTCTATCTTGTTTTTGTTAAAATCTAACACAAAATAGCACATTTTTACACCTATGTTATCAGCAGGTATTGTAAGTTTTAGATTTTGAAGGCTTTTAACATATTTTAAAATTGTTTGCAGTTGTGAATTCTTGTCTGGATCAAAGATGTTTTCTGACAGAGCAAGTTTAGAAATTACAAAACAAAACATTTCATGAATTACATACATTTCACATATATATTAATCCTTAAAGGATACATTTTCACCCAAAAATTGGACTTAGAGTGTTGGTATTAATGGGAGATATGTACTGTCCTCAGGGAATTACTGTATGTTCTCCTGTTGACTGAGTCTGCAGGAGAAAGTAAAGCTCTGAGTCCAGCTTCCTCTGGACTGAACACTCACTCTCAGCTGTTAGGGAGACTCTGGATTTAAGGCTTAACTTTAGACGTATCACTTCCTGTCTGAACTTTCTCTGTCTGAGTCCGAGTTAATCTCAGACAACGACAGGATGGAACTACACTGTCTCAGTTAAGGTGGATTTACTCTTCCATCCTGTTTGATTTAGGTTCAGACGACAAATGTCTTGACAAAAACCTTGGCTGGTGCAGATTTAAGAGGCTGAATCCCAGGCTGTTAACATCCACAATTTATCAAGTCCACAAGGGACCTTAAGAAGACTTTGGCCCAATCCCATCGTCCACCCTCATGGACTCACACACTGTGAGGCTTTAGCTCTGTCCCACTGTCAGATAATCAAGTGCATGAGGGCTCTTTCAGATATTTTTTGTGCTCTTTATGCACATTTTCCATATGTTTACATGTCTGCAGACTTTGCCTGAGGGAATTACCCACAGTTCATAGCTTTGTGACTAGGGCTGGGTATCGGTACTCAGTACCTTTAAGGTATTGATTGAAATAACCCAGTACAAAGTCATACTGAAACTTCTCCAGTCAAACCATACCTCCAACTGATCCTTTTTGTACCAAGTTCTAGAAAAAAATGACTATTTATATGGTTTTGCTCGCAGCCAATCACCGCAAGCGTTCATCAAAGAAGAACCGTCAAAAAAAAAGTAAAAAGTAAAAGTACACCACTGGTATCGGTATTGTTTAAAGGGTACTGGTATTAGTGCTGGTATCGTCATTTTTTAAATGATACCCAGCCCTATTTGTGACATTAATCACACGGTTACTAGGGGAACCCCAGAAGTGCTGAAACATGGTTTGTAAATGATGGTGCTCTTGAATATCTAATCACTTTCATTATTATTATAGACATACATGCAAAGGTTATTATTCACAAACAGAAATGTCCTAAATCACTGACCCAGATCTCCTTGAACTGAATTCTCTACTTAAATTACCCGATTTTTGTAGTTTCTTTGGTTTTTATTTGTATACATGAACACCTTTTTTTCTTTTTTAAAATTTGTATGTAATTATCTTGTAAAATTTAATATGTATGTCTGTCATTTAAAGGGACAATTCACTCCCAAATTAAATATATATATATATTGTAACATTTATTTCATGTTTTTGTAGTGCTATTTATGTATCTAGATTGTTTAGTGTAATTTGCTGAGTTTTGGAGATATCGGCCGTCTCCAAAATAATTTGACTAAATGGCACTCGGCCTGTGGTGCTCAAAGCATCAAAAAAAGACATTTGAAAAACTCAACAACAATGTGTCTTTCCAGAAATTATGACCCTGTTAGTCTAGATAATCCACAGACCTTGCTGTGAGCAGTTTCATGTAGGGAAAGTAGTAGAGGAAAAATACATATTTTTTATTTGGTCCCTTTATGTTTGGTTTGTATGTGTTGCTACTGTTTACCCGAATTTTTGTATATTATCCTTTTGTTAAAGTAGAAAAAAAAGGGTAAATAAACATGGAAGGAGCATTTACAAGAAAAAAGAAAGTTCACATGTAAGTGTATGATGCTGCTTTGACGTAAACAAGTAAATTGATTAATTGACAATTAGACTACTTATTGTCCAGTCTGTGAGGCAAGAGTCTGGAAGATGTTCTAAACAGGCAGTCGGTCCATTAAGTGTGCGGCTGAAACCCATAAGGTGTGATATGTCTTAAAGTTTCTGTCTCATTGGTATTCATAGTATTTTGGGCCCTTTCAGCCGCTCACACTCAGGTGACATCTGTGAGGGTTCAGCGCTTAAAGCTTTAGGGGTGACACTGGGATCAGACCTTTCAAGTAGTAAAGAGTCGGGGTGAAGATTCCTCCAGTCTTTGCTTAGAAGATCACCCATAATTTACAGCAATATGAATGTGACAAGAAATAATAATAAGCCATAATATTCACATTTCGTGTATAAGTTTACGGATGTAGTGAGGCTTATCTTGCATAAACTGGTGAAGTCAATAAGCCAAACAGTTCGGAAAAATACTTTGAGGTTGGGGACGGTCATTTGATTCATCGTCATGGATGTGAATAAAGTCTGAAGTCCTTTCTAATAACACGTTTAATCCCCTCTGGACTCAGCCCCTAACAAACTTGACGTGATGACAGTGAACGCGTCACGGTGTGGCTGAAGTTTGCGAGGGCTGTCTGCATGTCCGGACTGCGGACAAATGGATTCAGCAAGACTCTGTTAACATTTGCCAACAGTCTCCAGCACAGCTTTCCTCCTCAGTATGTAGTTCTGAAGCCAGACTGTGACACCTAGTGGACGTTATTTGTAATTACACCTCCTGTACGTGCGGTTATCTCAGTGTCCGGTTTTCCCTTCCTGGAAATTAACAACACATGATCTTCCTCAAGGTCTCTATTGTGTTATTGGCATGTAAGACACATTAATCGAGTCATTTGGAGTTAAGTTGAAAGCATTTTTATGCTTAAAACATGTGTGCTTCCTGTGTTATTTTTGTACAGAGACCCCTGGGATTGTTCAGCACACTGTTACACAAACACAGTCTACTTTTTCATTTGTTATCAACATTAATTTTACTACATCATCCTCTGAACATCTCATTGCGTTATTACATAATGCCTCATGTGCAGAATATCTGCAGGTCTAAAAAAAAAAAAACAAAAAAAAAAAAGCACTGAAATCAGTTTTCCTCCAAATAAGGCCATAGACTGTGGTTCCCAACCTTTTCCCTGAGGGGATCCCTTTTCTATAATTGAACAAAATGTTGACCCATGGCTAAGTGACATATTTTATGGATGTTTCATATTATATTCAACCATAATAATAACAGTACAGACCAACTGATAATCCGTACAATTAACCAAAGTAGCGAACACAATAACTGTGGGAAGTTTGAGAAAATCAAGCCGGATGAATTTTAAGCATTTGATTTCATGTTAATATTGCAGCAGAGGTGAATTTTCCAGATATTTTTAGGAATTTTTAATATAATTCTTTGTCTGCTTTACATTTTTTTTATTTCTAACAATCATACATACTCATAGGCTTCTTTTTTGACAAATTCAGTGTCTTTGGTTGTTTTAACTCCATATTTTTCTGATGCAGGACAAGCCTGTTTAGTAGAGAGTGATGGCTCTGGGACAATGCAAGATTTTTCAATATTTTAAAATCTAAACTTTAAAAATATTAATAATAATAATGATAAAAAAAGTTTGAAAAATGATTAAATGCTTTAGGGTAAAGGGGCAGAAAAAAAAGTTTTCTTCTACCCTTTTAAATCAAGAAGGTCTCCAACCCTCTGTGAAGCTTTGGAGACGCCTGGTGGGGGTCTGGACCAGTGCCAAAGAATTAACTAGGTCTTAAATTTTATTTACAAAGTTTCTTGCCTGACATGGGCAGTAATGTTAGTTATAAAATGTTTTTGTAGATTCTGGGCTGTTGGGAGATGTTACAGACTTAAATGGATTGTTGACACAGTGGATTGTGCTGCTGGAGGCTGTTCAATCTTTTCCGTCAGCACCATCAATCCCGTAGCAAACACAGTGACTACTGCTACAGCTGCTGGGAGGCTAATTAACTCATAATGGGTAAGTGTTTAGTTTTAGACTTAAATAAACTTAATATAGTTAATCATTTCTAGTTTGTTAATCCATCAGTCCATTTCATGCTGCTTATCCAGGTGCAAGTTACTGCTGGGAAGTACTGAAAAAATATGAAATAATGAATAAATCTAGGCCAGATGATCCCAAATGGTTTTCCATCATACTTACTCATTGTCTTACTTTGGCCAGTTTGACCGTTAGACAGCTATTAAAATGTATTCTATATGGTATTTAAAAGTTTTGAAGGTCCAGTGTTTAAGATTGATGGGGGATCTATTGGAAAAATATGGCAGAAATTGAATATATTATTCATAAGTTTGTTTTCATTGGTGTATAATCACCTGAAAATAAGAATTGTTGTGTTTTTGTTACCTTAGAATGAGCCCTTCATATCTACAGAGGGTGCAGGTTCTCTTCTGTCGAGGTATGCACTATGTTGCACTGCCATATTTTTACAGTATCCAGAATGTTCAAACCAAACACTGGCTCTAGACAGGGACTTAAGTGTTTTTTGTGAGTTTTTGGCCATTGTATTTCCTACTACATGCTTGGAAGGGTAGAGTGAGGCACATTGGTTGCAGTCTACAAGCTAGTCATTAGATGACACTAAATCCTACACAGAGGTGCTTTAAAAGCCCTGCAGAAACCTTGCATGTAATATACCAATGGTATACCAATGTCACGGTATAATGAGGTATGAAAATTTCAGTTTATTATATCATGTACATTTGCTTATCTACGGTATCGAGTTTCATGTCTGTCAGAATGTAATATTTTGAGAAATTATAATAAAGCTTTTTCCCAATCTTTCTGACGATAATAGTAATAATATTGTAATTCTTTGCAACATGATACCATAAAACTGTTATTTTCTGAGACAGTTATCGTACCATCAAAATCTCATACCGCTGCAACCCTAATGCATCCATCTTTCTATTATAGGTTGTTTGCTGTCAGTTGTAATTCTGTGTGTGTACGTCACTGAGTCAGTGTGTACCTGCTGCGAGTCTGATCCACTTTGGCCTGGATCAGAATGGCTCGGTATCGTCGCACTGCCACAAAAGCCAAAACGCCAATCACCGTCACCATGATGAGTAAGATGGCAAGACATGCGCCCACGAGCCGCGCCCGAGTCATCCTCACGTCGCACCTCTGACCCATGTACCAGAAGTCCTCTCCTACAAGGCAGCTAAAACACAAACAAAGAGACACTTAGATACACAAAACTTTCTTGGATGGACGGAGAAATTAGTTCGTGAGCAGGCGTGCCTCGGTGTGTTCTCACCGGCACACTGGAAGCTGACCCGGGTGGTGCGTGCAGATGCCGTGGTGGTGGCAGTAGTCAGAGTGGCAGACAGAAGAACAGCTGTAGTTTGATGTGCCAGGCTTGGACACACACTTGTAGCCTGCTGGACACTGCAGTAACCAGTCACACACATCACCCTGCAGGCCTGGAGGAAGACGTGTTTCAGGATGAGGGTGGTATTATTCTTCAGATGTATTTTAGGTTTTTAAAAAAAAGCAAAAACAGCTGGGTACAACAGTTTTTAGAAAACTTTACTCAGACAGGAGTAAACAGTGCCTTTGTTAGGGACTATTTTCAGTTGTGGATTAATACACATTTGGTGCACTGGTGAGCGTTCATGGCAGCAGGATGTGGAATTCACTTAAAATAAACTACAGTAGCCATTTTCCTCATAATGATGGAACATGTCGCCCTGTACAACAATGTGACTCATCTATGTTTTTTGAATAGTTTTTTGGACAACAATGGAGCCAAATGGCACAGAGGAATAAGTTACATCAGGCTTTGGGTAGACAGACAGACAAACCTTGTTATTAGGATCATGTTTTTAGGGATCCAAACAGGGTTGCTCCCTGCAGACCCCTATTGTTTTCAGTTTTCTTCCTCTTATTAGTATCATTTTTTCCAACTGAAAGTATGAAGTGCAAAAACTGTAAGACGAAAACTCACCAAAATCAAAGGTGGGTTGCAAATTCCACTCACTACATTAAGTATAATGACACTCATTGACCTCAAAGTGATGCTGTAACATCAAGTTTACATTTTTGCAATTATTTCAGAAACAACTTGGACTTGAGACAAAATTCTTTCATTATTTTAATCATTCAAGTCATCTGCGTCTGATCTTCTCTAAAAATTTCATGTTTTGCAATTTTTCGTAATCTTCTTGGACCCCGTCAATTGTTGCTCATGGCTATATTGTCGTTGTTGTTTTTATCAGGGGTTTTATTGACTGTAAATATACAATATCATCAACATTATCCAACATTAAATGTTGCTTGTGTGTTAATGTTAGAACAGTAGCTGAAATACCTTGCAGATGATGTGGCCTGTGCGCCCAAAAATTAGCAAACAAAATAATAAATCTGCAGAGCTTTGGAAGTTTATTTGATGTAACTTAGTGATGTTTACATGCAGAGTTGCTCTACTTTTGTTTACGCTGCATTATGTAATACTCAGCAAAGACTACAAAAATGGCTGACTGAGGTTACTTTGTTCCTCACCACCAGTACTGTACTTCGGTACAATTCTGAGGTACTTGTACTTTACTTGAGTATTTCCCTTGTATGCTACTTTCTACTTTCACTCCACTACATTTCGGAAGCTAATGTTGGCTGCTACATTTATTTGATAACTGAAGTTAGTGGTTATGTTGCAGAGTTTGAATACAAAATATAAATCAACTAATAAAACATGATGTATCATTATAGGTTAATCTACCCAGCAGTACATAAACTTGCTGAAATTGGCTCCACGTTTAGCAGCTGCAACATGAAGATCAGCACATTTATGCATCAGTGCATCACTAATTATAATCCAATAATATAGTACATATTATTCTGAAATGGGCCATTCTGCATAATGAGTATTTTAACTTTTGGTACTTTGAGCATATTTTAATTCTAATACTTCTATACTTTTACTTAAGTGTCGTTTTGAATGCAGGACTTTTACTTGTATTTTTATACTGTCAAAATGCAGCCACAGCACTTTGTGCCTTTGTGTAGATGGCAAACTCCAAAAGTGAAAGGAGGGGGATGATTAGATGCCACAGTAATGAGCTTAATACCCGACTAAGCCAGACGCGCTAATCAGATTTCTGTAACTGGATTGTGAGCTTAATTGAGTCAATCTAACTGAGTTATGATGCTTATATGGGTCTGCCTATAAACTGGGGTAATTTGGTAAGTAGGTTAATGGAATTCCCCCTCAGGTAAATATAACCACTGTGGCCGACCACTAACCTGGAAGAGACGACAGAAAATGAGACGTGAGGTGGAGAATGACATGTGACACCGCAGGGACTCACCTTACACACCTATACTGGGTGCCTCAAAAGTTAGACATCTTAAGTTAACTGTCTACAGGTGAGCATCTCCACCCAGGCTTACCTCCCAGTGTGATGTTGGTGATCTTGGACGATCTGAAGCTCCGCCCCTCGCGTACAGCCTGAGCGAGTCCTGTTCGTTCCAACAGTGATGTGGGTCCCGTCATGCTGAGCCACTGCAGGGCTCCGCTGGTTTTAAACTCCACCAGACTCTGCACGGCGTGACCACTGGAACAACAGCACAACAAATCATTCACCCTCTATACATCCCCTCACACAACCTTCTGCAACAAGATAAGTGAAAACTTTGACCTGGAGACACAGGAAAAATGAGGGGTGACTAAAATCATACAGATTCATCCTCCGGGCATCATGGGTATCTGATCAAGACCCGTGACTTGATTTTACTGATAATAAGAGGCACAAACTGGGGCCAACGGCAGCTTAACTACAGAACATATGTGCTCTTACCTGCTCCAGACTCCCAGCAGCCTGCTGAACCCCGGGGCTTTCTGCAGGTACGGCTCCACCTGAGAAAAACAGAGAGGGGGAGAACTTAGTAGCAGCTACTGAATAAAACTCATAAGATAACTGTGAGTGTGTGAGAGAGTGTCTATAAATAATCTCTCACCCAGGCAGCAGTGTCTTCCTCCAACCTCAGAGTAAAAGCTGATCTGGATTCCTCTACGATGATCTGCAGCAGCAGCTCAATTGACTCCACTGGACAGAACAAGCAAATAATTCTATTACAACAGGCCAGGATGGCCCAGCCTTTAATTTAAAAGGCACACTATGCAGGATTGTATTTGTTTGTCTGTTAGAGCTGCAGGTCTGTCTGTTTGACTAAGGACAGGGCTGAACACACAGACACATACACACACAGGCGGAGCAGGCTGAGGACACAGCAACTAGATGAAGGTTCGCTTCAGCTGCATTCACACAAAATTAAGCGCTGTGTGGAGATGTGGTCGCGTTTATTTGTGCTTTAGAACATAACCACTGTGAAACAATCAGAAAATAACATTTTAATAACATTTAACTGCTTTGTCCTTGCTAACGACGCTCCCACTGTCTAGCACCATTTAAACTGTCCATACACAAACTCAGTCTGACTTATCCTTTTGTAGTATTACCAAGACCCCATAATACATGAAGAATTACACACATCTATAAAAAGGGACAACATTTTAGTGATAATCACTCAAAATATTATAACAGACCAGTTAGTTCTGGGTTCTAAATAATATTGTTTCATTATAATCATAAAATGCAGCAGAAAAATTAAAGAAATTAAACTATATTTAAATGTAAAGTGATTTATCCAAACTTGCTTTTGTGCTTTTTTAATTGAAAGTCAACGCAGGCTTGTAAAATCACTTGATGATTTCTTTTTAAAAAATGGGTCTACAGGCATAAATGAGACACTGTGAAAGACCCACAGTTGCACTTTCATCTGGTCCTCTCTGCAGCTTGTCTCCACATGATATAAATTACTATAAATAAAACATGCTCAGTGTCTTCACAGATGAATAGAGTCCAGATTAAAGATCCCCTCCAAACATGCTTCATCATTTACACATAAAAAATGCTCAATTTTGAACAATAATTTGTATCTGATATGTTCTTTTCACAAAAAAGTTCAATTATTTTCAGTTTCATTGTACTGTCCGTTTTCGAGTTTCAAAAATCACACTTTTGCAAGTTGAATATTGGACCAGGATTAATTCCAAACTATTTGTGATGTCACAAATCATGCTTTTAGGCCCACCAATTAAACTGAGAGTTTCAATGAGCACATAGAAACTTTCCACTTTCGGCAGGTGAGTATGAAAACATCCTTCTCATGTCGAGCCGAGTACATAAATCATTCTGTATGGTGAAGCAAAAACATATTTTTGAGGGAGGGAACTTTAATTATACACAAAAACATATGTACAATACCTCTGATGGCTGCAGGCTGGTCTGGAACGATGTAGAACTTGGGTGTCTGACTAGTTGTGGAGCTCAGAGTGGAGGTTAAAACAGATGGTGTGAATGCAGTATGGCTTTCCTGGCTTGGATGTGTGGTTGTCGGGGTTGGAGGTCCAGCTGTGGGAGTCTGTGTGGTTGTGCTGCTGGGTGCATCCTCTTTCTCTACATCTACCATCTCCATTCCATAATCTGACTTTGCAGTTGTGAGTGAGAGCGGAGGAGTGTGTGTGGTTGTAATATAGTCGTGGGACTGTTTATGCGTAGTTGAGACATAAGTAGAAGACGGCAAAGGCAGGTGGTGTTGTGTGTGAGGTGTGTGCGAAGATGTAGGTGTGATTGTTGATGTCTGTGGGGGCGCGGTTTTGTGGTCGATGAGGGGAGTGTGTGCAGTGGATTCGGCGGTAGTGGAGGGCAGAGGCAACGATGCGGTGTGTGTTTGGAGTGTGTGTGAAGGTGTAGATGAGTGTGTGGATGCACTGGATGATGAATGAGGAAGAGGAGTCGTTGAATTTGTGGGTGAGTGGTCATGTAAGAGTGTGTAAACTTCATTTTGAGCAGTGGTTCCTGTGGAGTTCTGGACTACATCTCCCAGCATCAATGCTGCTCCAGGTGTAGAAGAAGAACCAGAAGAAGTCCAGTCATAAACTTTGCTAGTGTCAGGCGAGGAGGAGATGGAGTTAGTAGTCATGACAAAATGTCTTTGTGTGCTTTGTGTTGCTGTTTGTGTCTCCTCCTCGCCTGTGGGCGTGAATGTGTAAGGAGTTGGGGAGTGTGTGACACCCTCTGTGCTTTGCGGAGCGTTTGTGGAGGGAGTGAAAGTTTGAAGCACCTCCGTCGTGTTTTCAAATCCATCGGAGGACTCAAACGCAGCAGTTTGACTGGTCACATCTGACGCAAACGAGACAGCTCGACTCATGTTTGAAGCAGCCTCCGCAATGCCAACAGTGGCATCAAGCCTTGTGATGTTGTGGGCGGTGGATGAATGGGGGCTTTGTGAGGATGATAATGATGATGATGCAGCGGGTTCGGTATCAGCGTGTGCGCTGCTCGAGTCGCCCTGCTGCGGTGATTTTACTGGGTCAGAGGTGACGGCGGAGGTCGAATTAGAGTTGAGTCTATTTGTGCTCCGCTGGCTCCTCCAGGAATGGGGTCCTTTTTCTTCAGGTGTCCCGCTAAGAGCTCCGTCACCCGGGCTTAGGGTGGTAGCACTCTCCCAGGAGGGTATCTCAGGCGAAGAAGAGGTGAGAGGTGGGACAGTGAAGCTGGACACAGTGGGGTTAGATGGTTTAGATGTCCGGGTGACGGTGTACAAGTGCATATCTGTGCTGAGTATGGTGCTGGTGCTCCCGGCTGGCTCGTTGGTGGAGTTTGATTCTGTGCTTACTGAGAGTGTGTGCTGAAAATAGGGGCGTGTTCTCTCCCTAGTATCCATGGGCGCATCAGTGAGGTGAGCAGCTCCAGATGTTTCCGCTCTATTGTTGGGCTCTTCCTCAGGAAGAGGGAGAGTTTCCCTATCGGCTCTCCCAGCTGCAGTCAGTCCCTGCAGGGGTGAGGTGGGGTGCAGCAGCAGCAGCAGCGCCGGGTCCTGAGAGGAGGAGGGACTAGACACAGATTCCACAGAACTCCTCTCCTCCTCCTCCAGACCTTCGTAGAGGCGACCTCTGGCCCCTTCTGTCCCACTCACCACCTCTTGACCAACAGGAGCCGCGCTCGCAAAGCTGGTTCCTGTCTGAGTCCAGCGCACAAGGTCTCGGCCTGAATGCGGGCTGGTGTGGTCCTCCGAGGAATTCCTCTCGTCTTCCTGGACTGGATGACCAAGAACAAACACGAAAACAGAGAGGGACAGGGTGAGGAGAGACAGAGTGGAAAACACAACAACATAACATGTCTCTGTCTCTCATACCACAGCGACCGTGATAAGAACTTTCCGACGGACAGATTTACAGCTCATTTTGAACACCACATTTCCACAACGTATCATACAGCCAAAGTAATAGTCCAGGCATTTTACCCAAAAGTGTGGGTCAACCTCATACAAATTGCAACATAAGCAAACTCAACAGATTTTGCGCCCTCAATATGTTCTGAATGAGAGGAAAAAAGTCTTAAGGAATCATATTAAGGGAAAGTTTTGAAAATTGGCTAAATATAATCCTATGATCCTCCTGTTGTTTGTGAGAAAAAAGGGATGAAGCTCACACAACTTACATCAGAAAATCTGACAAATTCAAGGTCAAAGAGATCTAATTGGTAGTTCAAAGGTATTACTATGCTTACTAACATAAATTGGCACTACCCATACCAAACACTGGCATTGATTAAAGGGATAGTTCACCCAAAAATGAAAATTCAGTTATTATCTCCTCACCCTCATGCCAATTGCAGGTTGGGTTTAGTTTTTTTGTCCACAAAACACTGCTGGAGTTTCACAGGGAAACAGTGTTGCAGAATCTCCCAAACAATGGAAGTAAATGGTGACAAGTTTTCAAAAAAATTACCAAAGAAAAAAAACACATAAAATAGGCTTAGGGTAATCTAAGTCTCCTAAAGCCTCAAAATGCTGTTCACTTGTGCGTACACACAGTCACGCCACACAACCAGTTCAGACAGTCTGCATGCACATGTGAATGTGGCTCCAAATTAAGTTTCTACAGTGAAGATTTAGGCTAAAAAATGTCATCTTTCAAGTAAACTTGTTGTGTTGGGGCTTTAGGAGATGAGCAGCACCAGGCGAGCGGTATGGATGCGTGTTTCTTTTTGGTTGTTTTTTCTGTCTGAAACTGGTCACCATTCACTTAAAAGTGTTCGGGAGATTCTGCAACGCCGTTTTCCTGTGAAAATAAACCCAACCTCCAATCTGCATGAGGGTGAGTAGATAATGACAGGATTTTAATTTTTGGGTGAATTCTCCCTTTATAATCCCAAAAAAGTTGGGACATTGTGTAAAATGTAAATAAAAAACAGAATGCAATGATTTGCAAATCATTTTGAACTTGTATTCAATTGAATAGTGACACAAAGTGTGCCATGGACGGATTAGTCCACATTTCAAATTGTCTTCAGTGACCTCCAGTCTTCAGAGAAGGACCATCCAGATTGTTACCAGCGCAGAGTTAAAAAAAAAAAACAGCATCTGTGATGGTATGGGGGTGTGTTAGTGCCCATGGCATTATGGGTAACTGTCACATCCGTGAAGGCCCCATTAATGCTGAAAGGTACATACAGGTTTTGGAGCAACACGTGCTGCCATCCAGACGACGTCTTTTTCAGAGACGTCACTGCTTATTTCAGCAAAACAATGTCAAGACATATTCTGCATGTGTTACAGGAGCATGGCTTCATAGTAAAAGGGTTCCAGTACTAAACTGACCTGCCTGCAGTCCAGACCTGTCTCCCACTGAAAACATGTGGCGCATTATAAAGTCCAAAATATGACAACAGAAGCCGGACTGTTGAGCACCTGAAGTCGTATATCAAGCAAGAATAAACATGCCACTGTCCCAACTTTTTTTGGAACGTGTTGCAGGCATCAAAACAGTAAAGTTAATCAGTTTGAACATTAAATATCTTGTCTTTGTACTTTATTCAGTTGAATATAGGTTGAAAAGTTTTTGCAAATCATCGCCTTCTGTTTTTATTTATATTTTATACAACATCACAAGTTTTCTGGAACTCGGGTTAACTTAAAAAATGGCAAGTGACATCACCAGCTTCAATATTTTTAAATACTTTCCCCCACTTGGATTTCTTCAGACTTTTGATATGTTATATTTGACACATTCATGAGACTAGAACAGTTGAAAGAGTTTCTGGTACAATTTCAGTGGGGTCATGCCATATAATGCCTGTACTGTATCAAAAACATTCTTCTTCTACTCTATACAAAAACCCCCACAAACTTTTCATGTACTCACTCAGACGCAAACAAGTTACAATGATTAGATCAAACTGTTGTGATCAGGGTGCAAATGCAAACAAGTAGGTCATACTGAACTCAATAAACTAAACTCGATAATTGAGAAACTGTTTCTCACCATAATAGGACAGCTGAATTGCATTTGAAGAGTGTCCCGCTCCTGTCCAAGAGAGGGTGGCTTTGTTTCTATCGCAGCCTGAGAGCAGAGCCGTCCCCCCTCTCTCCAAGATCTGACCTTCCTCATTCCAAAAACAGCGCACTGACACGCTCGAAACCATTTTCTAACTTTAAAAGTACCGTCCGACCAAGGGAAGGCCTAGCATCCAAGTGCAAACTGAAACCGGCAGGGTTTCGTCAGACTGGTGGTTCATGGGGTTGAGTGTGTTTGAGTCAGTAAAAAGTCCAGGCGAAGCGAGACTGATGTGTCCAGCAGAGTCTTGGTCCAGGCTGACATCTCCCCCACAGTGGTGCTGCGACAAGGCCAACGTTTTATCTGAGGAGAGAAAACAACATGATGGTCAAAGAGGGAAAACGTCTGGCATAAATCTCCAGACCTCTGTGTGTTGTCGTCCCGATCAGTTTATTTATTTAAACATTTAAGGACATAAGCTGTGACGGTTCAACCAAAGGGGTCATTTCCATTCTCAGATAATGTAATCTGAAAGGGATAATGTGGACGCCCATTTCTGCCAATGTGATGGAAAAAAAAGATCCTGTAAGTCATTACAATCAAAAACTTTCCCAAAATAACTTACTTATCTCAAAGTAATGAGTTAGTATGTCAAAATAATGAGTTAGTAGCACAAATAATGAGTTAGTATGTCAAAATAAATGAGTTAGTAATGTCAAAATAATGAGTTAGTAGCACAAATAATGAGTTAGTATGTCAAAATAATGAGTTTGTATGTCAAAATAATGAGTTAGTATGACAAATAATGAGTTAGGATGTAGAATAATGGTTTAGGTATGTCAGAATAATGAGTTTGGGATGTCAAAAAATGAGTTAGGATGTCAGAATAATGAGTTAGGATGTCAGAATAATGAGTTTCTATGTCAAAATAATGAGAAACCTTCAAGATATTCCGTTAATATCTCATTATTTTGAGAAAGCCTCTCATTATTTTCAGATACTAACTCATTATTCTTTGAGAAACTAAGTCCTTGATCTTTTTCGAGATTTTAAGTCATTATTCACTGAGATACTAATTATTTTGAGGAGGTTTCTCTTAATAACAATTGACAGGGTCGTCTTTTTTTGTCCATCACGTTGGCAGAAATTGGCCTCCACAAAATGAAAAGGTAAAAAAAAAAAAAGAAGTTCATTATTTAAAAATAAGATTAAAAAAGAACTTTGTGTGACATATCACAGACTTTCCCATTCTTGGTTAAGAAATCATCTGATGAGCCCTAACATTTGGGTCTGGGCCTGAGGCGTTCAGGTTACCACAAAACTCAACTCTATGTATAGAAACTCAGCCATCCATAAACCTGTCATACTGACAATTCAGGCTCTAAGCAGCACTATTAAGACTTCACTTAAAAGTAGTGACAATGACATTTCAGTTTTAGCTAAAAAATAAACAGCTCATAATTTTTAAAACGAGTACATAATGAGAGAGAGAGCCTCGTTGTCCGGCAGATTTACTTACCTGTTGTGATAATAAAAAGCAGCAGACAGACGTGGAGCTGCATTTCCAATCCTGAGACATTTCAGTGTCGGAGACCCTTTTAATCCCAAATCCATACAGATGTTTCAGATTTTAATTTTTGTGTCTGTACGTTATGACGAGGACGAGCAACCAGAAGCAAAACTAAACTAAACGTGATGTGCAGCTTTCCTGTGGACAGTCCCAACTAAACAGAGAGGCGTCAGAAACTTTCCTTCTCCATCATTTCCTCCTAACGGAAACCGCCGCGCTGTCTGTCAGCGGGTACAAGCGCCGCACAGTCACCGTAATGAGACACACGTGTGAGAGAGACAGCCAGTGTGTCCTGTAATGTGGGATGGACAGAGGGACGGCGGCGGGGGTGGGAGAAGTTTACACCGCCTTCAGGCTTTGAATCAATCCTCATTTCCAAAGATGAGAGAGAGGAATCCAGCGGTCGCGGCAGGAGCTGGTTTTTACGCACGGTACACAAACGCAACACAGGAAACCTTTAACCACAGGAGGTATGAAGACATGAGAGGGAGGGGCACTTCATTAGGGCTTTTACATTCACACCCCACTGTGAGACAGGCTCAGAAATGCAAGGTACCCCGAGCTGCATATTTGTGTTTCTCATTAAACTGCTGTCATTTACTAGTACAAGACTATTTATAGAGCTTTATTTAATGTTTTTTTTTTGGCCACAGAATTACCCCCAAAACAGGGTGACAAACCAGCAGTGGTGAAAGAAGTGCTCAGATCTTGTACTTAAAGGGGCAACTGACCCTTCGCTAAGCCCCACCTCCAAACACCCAAATGTCCAATCACAGGTTAGCAACTGTCCTTCATTCAATTTCATGAGTCTGGAAGGTGGCGTCTTTTTTTGTCGTCTCTCAAAAACGTGAAACACAAGAGCATGCGTGTGTGGGATGGATTAAACTCTGTCTTCAGCTGCTCTCACATAAGCTCATGGTTCGAATTACAGGGGAGCTAGGGGGAGCTGGGCTCACCTGAAAAGGACATGAGCTCCCCTGAAAGCCTCATTTGGGACATCTGGGGGGAGCTCTAATATATGATGGTCCTGAAATAAATAATAACAGTGAAAATATGGCAAAGTTTTGTGTTTATTCGCACATTTTATGTATTGTCACTAATTAACACAATGCTGTGTGTGCCACCGTGACCGCTGCGCTGTCCGTGGTTCTGACACGGAGCAGAGGTGACTGATAGATAGACTTAACATGTTACTTCGGTTCCTGTTTGCTTTTTGTTGTTGCAAATTGAACTTTTGGTCTGTATTCCACTTTCTCCCGATTCTAACAATCCACAGACAGAAGGGGAAACGACAGTGAGCCGAAAGGACAGTCAGTAAGGAGAGAGTGTGTGAGAGAGAGATGCACGCAGCAGAACAGCTGTTTCTCTGTGTCTATGACATTTCATAAAGTTGTCCCATGTAAAAACAAATGTGAGTTAATTCTGATTTAAGATCTCTCCACATTAGTTTACGTTCACAAAGATCAGATTATGACGTTGATATTGAGGCCAAAACGCACTGAGAGCATCTTGACGCACCTTAACGCCTCCACTCCGAACTTGTTTACATTTGAGCGTCAAATGAGGACAAGGGGAGTTGGGGGAGCGACAATAGGGCTCCCCCGAAAGCCACTGTGTAATTCGAACCCTGCATAAGCTGCAAACTTTTAGCATGTCCGCTAACTAACGCTAGCTGAAAAGCTGCAGTAGCTTTACTTCCGGGCCACACTTAGATCTCACTGCATCTGCTTTTGTTCTGTGGGGGTTTGAGGAGGAGGATGTGGGCTGATGCAGAATCAAAGAGGGTCCACGACGATGCGTCCCTCCCCGGCTCGCTGTATCAGGTCCAAGCCGGGTTAGCTTAGCTCTTATCTTGGCTCTCTTCCTGTGGCGATTGTGGTCCGGCTGGTCTGGCTGGCTGACCCGTCTCTATGTCTATGGCCCTCTGCAATTTTCAAATTACAAGTAAAGTTAACTTAATTTTGCAAGTAAATTTAAGTTGAGTTTACTTGCAAAATTACACTGATGTCCACTGATGAAAAATTAAAATGACTTGGAAAATGTATTTTTTACATACAAAAAATAAAGTACTTCATACGAAGACAGGACTTGCTTGATCTACATAATAATTTGATGCAAAAAAGTTGGTGGTGGTAAAGGAAAAGTCATAAAGTCACCTAAATTGACAGGGTTTATTGTCTATTCTCACAAAAAATCCTGACAATCAGCTGTGGAGCCAAGAAATTACAACACAGATAAATGGACACAGCCATCCCTCGACTCCACCTGTCAACAGGGCAAACACTCTGAACAACACTCACCAGTCAAACATCAGGTATTAATATTTGTTCAAATGTAAAAGGACCTCTGCTCCCTCGATGGCTGTTCCTGTTTGCTTGTCGAGACCTTCGTCTTCGCTCTGCTGACCACAAACGTGTTGAGGACAAGTGTAGTACAACAGGGCCTCTTCGACAGCGGCAGCGTCATTATCGTCAAAAATCTGTGAAATACACCAGAGAGAGTGAAACATGGTATCTGCAGGAATCAGCAAACTGAATTTAGCTTTGACTTTTTAAGACCTTTTTAATACCAATCCAAGCATTAACTGGTCCCAACATTAGAGTTACACAAAAGCATCATGTAAAAGCATAAACAGCGTCGATGAGTGAGAATAAGTCCTTTACCTCTGGGTTCTCCAACACTGAGGAAAATCTGTCACATCTAAAATGTTTATAATAAATCCTGTCTTGTAAAGCGAATACATTTTAAAAAGGTGTTTACTTTGCTTATCTCCAGCTGTTTATATAGTACATCTTACTGGATTGTATATATTAATTTTACAAAAATTATAATTGTTTATCTCTAGTTTAGAACCTGAAGATTTGATGAATACTTCAGTAGAAACACAAATGGTTCCACTAAGCCATCAGCAATCCCAGATTTCACAACGTTGTCTCATATAGGCAGGACTTCAGATACAATCAGCAGAGGTATATCTTTTTTTTACCTTGCAGACCTTGATGAACTCCTCTGGCTCAGTAGAGAACGATGCCTCTGATCACACTTTCTTTTCAGGACTCAATACTGTTGCTCAGAGCAGTTGTCCTACAAAAATATGAAATATGAGATTATGTTAAGTTCAGACATCAGGATGCTACTACACAAAACTAACTGCTAAATTGTATGTGCCTCATTTAACATGTCAAGAGTTTCATCGAGTTTCTGCCCAACAGCGCCTCCCTTCTTCCTGTACAGGCTCAACAGCTTTGGCGTGTGTTGGTCCAGCTTCCCCAGGAACGTGGACTGTAGTGGTTCAGTACGATCCGTCAGAATTCATCCTCAATCTGAGAGAGAGAGAGACGGACAAACATCACAGGATACAGAAAGAAAATAATTAGAGACGCAGAGCAAGAGACACAGAACAAGAGGTAGAAAAATTATCTCCAAAACTACAGTGAACACATCATTTAAGTGGTCCCACTTTTCATAAGGGGTTCTGCACTGGATGCATCAGTTTAGTCAAACATATGGATTGTGCTTAGTTTAGTTCGGCACCACAGGATAATCAAGATAGGCATTATCAGGTGAACATATTGCTCATTTCTTATAAAAAACAAACAGGACAACTGAAGCCTTGCCGGTCAAAATCATACCAACTTTTTGTTTGGCACATTAGCGAACTGAAAGAATTCAACTTTTGCCCCGTTTTTCAGTGTCTGTAATACCTTCATCCAGTGTACTTTTCAGTGAGCACTGTGTACCATAAAAATAATAATCACAAAACAACAACAGTTAAATAAGGCTTACAGTGAAGGATCTGAACTGTGATTTGCTCATAGTCAGAGTGAATCCACCAGCTGGGTGAGTATCATTAAGATTTTAATCTTTATATTATCAGCTCAGCTCTTTATCAATACTCTGACAGCTTATTTTTAGAATTGTTTTCATTATAACCATAATGATAATAATAATAATAACATTATCAATTCAGAGCAGGATTAGAATTGATTTCTAACTAAATATTTTTCTGGAGCAGCATCAAAGTTTATAACAGTAAAGTCACTATATGCACTTGATAATATCGCACTGGATGCATATCTAAGATGTAAAACAATCAGTCTACGTGTCATTATAATACTCAGTGAACTTTATGAAGAATAAAGAACAGACATCAGTCCTTCATCCTCTGTGCTGCTGTAACTCACAACCTGCAGCAGGCAGACAGAGGAGGGGGCTGCTTCAGCCGGCAGCTGAGTTTAAAACAATCTGACTAATTTTAAGATTCATCTATTTGGGCTGGTTGACTCCAGTATCTCACATTCTCACACGTTTCCTTCTTAAACAGAAAGATATAACCGCAGACCTTCTGGATTCAAGTCCATCCAACTATCACCAGCGCTGGTTTGGTCGCATTAAATCCTGAACTCAGTGCGTGAAGAGAGTGTAAAGAGTCTGACTCTGCAGGCTCAGGACACTCGTGGTCGGTCTGAATGAGAGCGGAGCAGCGACTGACACCCTGCAGACCATTACATTAACAAAATAAAACTAATGTCCACCAAAAAAATCGGCTAACAAAGGCCACGTTTCAAAGCGAACTGTCCCAGATTATCGGGCAGATTTCTTTAATTAATTTACATTCATTCTTGAATTTTCATATTGATTTTAGGCTGCCAACTTTACATCTGGTCAATAAAAAACGAGACTTTTTGGATAATTCGGGTATATTTATAGTAATGTTGATTAATATGCGCTGTTCCCGGAAAATTAATTAATTTAAATTAATTAACCCCACCCCCCTGTCACCTGTCCACCCTGACCAATCACGTGCCGGTTTTCGAGCAGTCGGCCTACGTCACTTTCTTTATAATGGACGTAAAAGGGAAGTCATGGTGTCTGAAAGCCGGCGTGGTTAAAACGCTGAGTCAGTCCTCCGAAAACACCAAATATCTCCGGAACCGGACGATCAATAATCTCCCTTCACTGCAGGTGAGTTGGTGAAAGCCAGGTCTTCATTTCCCCTTTTTTTCCGTTTGTTTTCTTCTTTCACAAACTTTTGGTGTTTGATTTTCTGTTTGAGCCTGAACTGCACTGAACTATTGTCAAGTCTAGAGAGGAACCCTTGATTTGTGTAACTCTCGCGAGATTTGTGCATTTGTTTCTTACATTGTGCACTTTTTTTTATTTTAAATGTGACAGCGCTATCGTTTAACAAATATTGTAGGTTTACGGACAGAAATTACTCGGTTAGGGTTGTGGGAAAATCATGGTTTGGATTAAAAATCATCACTCTCGCGAGATCTTTCGTGTGTCTGGGGTTCTCTTGTTACTTCCGTGTTTTGAGTTTTCATTAGCTGGAAACCTGTCCAGAGATCTCTAATTAACTTTGTTGGAGAGTTGATTTACTCTTTGGGGTGAAAACTAAACTGAACCATTAAAACATTACCACAGATCCTAACTTGATTTGTGTGAAGAGGTACTACTCGGGCCAAATTTTGAGATACGAGCTGAACAAACTGAGTTCTTTTTGCTGTTTATTGCTGAAGATCTGAAAAGATGTTTTTATGTTTAAGTCTTTAGAGTTTCAGTGAATATTTATTTTGGACTTTACTGAAAATGACTTTCTCTCTCTTTCTCTTCTGTCTCTCTTGTTTAATGTGTTTTTTTTTCATCATCCTGTCAACACACTGATCCTGAACTGACTTGAGCTGCATTGTCACCCTGATTATTTGCTGTGATTATTTGTGTGCTGTTGTTCTGGTGGTTCATTTTTATGACCGTGTATTCATGCATCCATGTGGGGGAATGACCTTTAAAATTTCAAATTGTGAGATGAACTTTGGCACCAATAAAAACAATGATGAAATATTTTGCTGACAATCTGTGCATCGTAGTGATTTTTGCAAAATGTTGAGCAAGGAGGAAGTAATGAATGACAAGTACTCAAACTACCCTGATCTAAACATCTTCTCATAGATTAGGCCTCATTCAACAGAGTTTTTCTCAGTTTTAGAACTTAGTGTATTGAAATGCAATCAATGTATGTTGTGTGACTTGATTAATTTACAACATTCAAGGTGCCTTCTGAAAGAGATAAACATGGAGATTATTTACAGGTTATTATGTAATATTGATTATATACAAACTGCTATTATAATATGTTCATATGTCATCTTTGATAATTGTGACTAATGTTAGTTACAACAAGAATAGCTACAGATACATGTAAAGTATATACCAATAGGAAAGTATTAAATCATTTAATGAAACATTAAATGATGCTCAGTGATTTCATGATTTTAAATTAAATGTACATGATACAAATTTGTGGATGCAACATGTGAAGCTCCTGTGTGAGTGTCAGTTGATTTTCAGTTTTCTGTTTTGTAGAGGCTTTAATTGAAGAAGGTAGGAACACAACACAACACAACACAACAGCCTCCTGTGGTCCGGCTGGCGTCTGACGGGCGCCCGACCTTCGCCTCGACGGTCGAGGCTCGGCCGGCGCCTCCTGTGGTCCGGCTGGCGTCTGACGGGCGCCCGACCTTCGCCTCGACGGTCTTCTGAGGGGGTGTGGCAGTGGCATGACGTAGAATTTTGATGTCTCGCCATGAAACAGGAAGTTGCTGTAACTTTGGTATAAATTGTCCAATCTGCACCAAACTCACATGCTTGATAACGGTTCTGCCTCGAACACATCTATAGAACAATATTTTGCAATGCTCATAGCGCCATCTATTGGTAACAGGAAATGACATGTTTTAGACTTTGACATCTTCCTCCAAACAGGTTGACCTTATCCAACTGAAATCTGGTCAGAAACGCCTTAAGTTCTTTCTGATGCTATATGTGAAGATCTTGATGTATTGTCAAACGGTGTTGCCATGACGGCATGGTGAAGGTCGATGTTTCACCAAAACATAGGAATTTGAATTAACTTATGTTTACTTGTTTGAATCTGCCTGAAACTTCACATGTTCAATTATAGTCCAGGCTTGAACTTCGAATGCGAGTTTGGGCGATGGGAGTCTCTTGTCTAAACCCAGCAGGAAGTCAGCCATTTTGAATGTCATGGACAATTTTGGTGTTGGACATGCATCATATTTTAAGGAATCCCTTCAGAAATCTGACTGACTTTAAAATCAGTTTGTGCCATGGAGTCTGACGGGCGCCAGCTGGCACCTAACGGGTGCCCAACCTCACCGCAACAAGATTTTGGAGGGTGTGGCCATGGTGAAAGTCTGATGCCTCATCATAAAACACGAAATTGTTATAACTTTAGTATAAATGATCCGATCTGCACCAGACTATAAATTTTTGATAACACTCCCGCCCTGAACACATCTACATGAAAATATACTGCAGTAGTCATAGCGCCACCTACTGGCAACAGGATATGACATGTTTTAGACTTTGACATGCTTCTCCAAGCAGATTGGCCATATCCAACTCAAATCTGGTCAGAAAGGCCTTAAGACCATGATAATGCTACATTGTGAAGATCTTAATGTATCGTCAAATGGTGTGGCCATGATGGCATGACAACGGTCAGTGTTTTGCCAAAACACAGGAAGTTGCATTAACTTCTGTTTACTTGGTCAAATCTGCCTGAAACTTAACTTGTTCAATAGTGGTCCAGGCCTGAACATATGATATGAGTTCTGTCGATGGGAGTGAGATGTGTACTGAGCCACTGGATGAGAGCAGCGACTGTCACTCTGCAGACCATTACATTAGCAAAATAAAACAAATGTCTCCCCAAAAATCATCTGATAAAAACAATTAAGGATTCAGCCCATCAACACAGGTGACATATTCATCAAGCCGCCCAACCATACTGTGCACCGTGGTTGTGAAATAACTGCAGAATGGAGTTGTTCATAAAGTAAATTTCACCTCACCTCGTCTCAACCGCAGCTTCTCTATAAAAGTGGGGTGAACAAACATGCAAGGGAGAGGACAGAGAAGCTAGCGCCACCACACAGCAAAACATTATTTCCCCAGCTTTATTCAACACAAAAACATAAAGATATAAAAAAATATGCAGTATTATTTCAGACACAAACAAATATCTTACACAACCTCATTACAACCAAATGCACTGTAGTCGGCCTATTTGAATAAATTAAGGGATGAAAACCATAAGACCATATCTCATAAGAGATAAGTTCTTTATTTTATATATATATATATATCCCATCCATAAATTGTGTGAATTATAGTCTAGTTTCCAAATATAGGTTTACAGTACATGAGAATATTAGACACATAAACACTTAGACATCAGGAACAATACTATATTGTACTGCCTGTAAATATCAAGCCAAAACAATGATCTCAAATAATAATCTTAATAATAATCTAGAGTTGAGGAAAACCTCGGGTTTGAGGTATAAGGAGATAATTCAAATAATTTCATCACTGACACTTTTGAGATTATTATATTATTATGTAGTGATTTGATTTTTCTTCATTATAAACATGTTGATAGCAGCGGCTTTAATCGGGACAAAGAGGATGTTTGGGATTTTTTAAATGCTCTGGATTTCCATTTATAACTGATAATATCTTATATTGTCAGTGCAGTGTAAGTGATTTCATGCTTTACGGTTTCTTTTGTTGTAAGTTGTTACATTTGTAATTGTAATCAGTACTGTACTCAGTGGCAGCATACAAATAAAACTATTATTTGTTATTTGTAACATGGCAGTATGCCAACCTTCACCATCAGAGCCACATATGACGTGACTACGACCGGAGAGAAGAGATCACGGCTGGGCTCCTAAGTGACCACCTACAAGCCAACCATGAGACACACACCCAGACCTGATCCAACTGGGTTGGGCCTGGAACACCTGATGATGTCGTGATCCAAAACTGATGATGTGCCGTACTGGTAGCTTCATATGATGGTCACCTCCAAGAACAACCCCACTCAGGTGAGTATAGTGCTTAAGGGATTGTAACACCCAGTCCTATCAATAAATCTTAACGTTTTTTAGAACCACACATACACACAGTCTAAAGTAACTGTACAGAGTAAATAAAGATTCATTAGTGTTACAGGTTCTTCATGTGCTGATGCTCCACAGAGATCGCAAAATATGTTGAAACTAAACAGTGTGACAACATTTTACTGTTTTAATCTGTGTGTCAGATCACACTTGATTAAGATGAGCCAGCAGCATTTTCATGGAGCGTACTGCCCACAATGCATGTCTCAGTATGGAGATGGTTTGTACTGGTGACACTTGTCTCCAGTCAGGTGACGGTCGCAGATCAGAGTGTACTGGACCTCATAGCCACCTCTATTGGCTGAGCAGGTGAATTTGTGCGTCCCCTGACTCAGAGTCCTCGTACATGAGCCCAGACGGTCGTCATATCGCACATCCTCGTCCCAGACTTCAACCTTCAGACTCGGGCGTGTGTCAACCTTCACAAAAACAAACAAACAAACAAACAAACAAACAAACAAACAAACAAGTAAAAGTCAAACCATAGTATTGATTGTTGTTTTCATCACACTTCCATAGAGAGAGGCAGCGCCTGAACAGCAGTGTAATGGAAATACAGACATTAACCTTAACACTGCTAACATCAGCTGTTGGTCTGTGTAGCTAAAGTTAGCAGTTGGCCTGTGTAGCTAATTATAGTGACTGGCGTAGGTAACGTTAGCAATTGGTCTGTGTTAGGAGTTGGCCTATGTAGCAAACATTTGCAGTTGGTCTGTATAGCTTAACTTTGGCAAATTGGTCTGTGTAGCTAAAGTTAGCAGTTGGCCTGTGTAGCTAAAGTTAGCAGTTGGCCTGTGTAGCTAAAGTTACCAGTTGGCCTGTATATCTAAAGTTAGCAGTTGATCTGTGCAGGTAATGTTAGCAGTTGGCCTGTGTAGCTAACATTAGCAGTTGGTGTGTGTAGTTAATGTTAGTGGTTGGTCTGTGTAGCTACTGCTAGCGGTTAGCCAGTGTAGCTAAAATTAGCAGTTGGCTTGTGTAGCTAATGATAGTGGTTGGTCTGTGTAGTTAACATTAGCTGTTGGTCTGTGTAGCTAATGTTAGTGGTTGGTCTTATCTGTGAATGTTTCTTTAAAGTAAATGTTGAGACAAGATAAAGATGAAATTTCCACCATTTTTTTTTTCAAGAGATAATGAATCAGCAATTTTCAGATTGGCTGGTTTCACTGAGAACAGAGTGGTCTTGTTAAGTGTTGCAACGTATGCGCGCTGCACATATTCTTACTGAAAATGTATTTTAAAATTGTAATCCTGTTCATAACCCCCATTTTTACTAAATGTAACTGTCAACTAATTATGTCCTTTTTTTGTAACCGTAATGGACAGATTTTTGGAATCCTACTTACGTAATCCCATCACATGTAACTCATTACAAGCCGGCTTGTAAAGGTTGTAGCCCTGAACAAACTTGGTGTGTTTATTCCTTCACATATTTGAATGTGGGATTAAAGTGACTTGCTTTTCTGTCAGGTGGCATTTTTTTTAACTTATCTATAAATAAAGATTAGTACTGACCTTGCCCAGATAATACGAGCGTTCCAGCGAGGACTGTTTGACCTGATCACACGAGTCTTGTGATAGATGGAACCATACCACATCTTGGCATACCTATGAATTGGGGGGGAAAAAAACATGGAAAACTAGTACCAATATTTGTGTTTGGTACATCATTTAATGTATTCCTCCCTCTGATTCTTGACTTGTTCTCTACGCACCCCTCAGTACTCCCCCAAAAATCTCCTTTCAGACCCCAGGCTCGGACGATGGTCACCACCAGCGTTCCCCTCCAGGCCTGTTTAGGGCAGCAGTTTGAAGCCAGGTTAGAGTAACGGTTGCCACAGTATGGTTCTCTGGATGAAGTCCTGATGGCTGGTCTTTTAAGTACTGCTCGATGGCATCCTTCAGTCCCAGTCTGTGTTGACAGGATGGCACCAGCTCGTACATCGGTCTTAGTGAATAATGAACAACATCAGGGAGATCCTTGAGGGTTTTAAGCCAGTTTTGGAAGCCCTCGGAGTCGTTACGAGTGAGTGAAAACTCCCCCACCCAGCCTTTGCCCCCCACCACCTCAGTGTAGTGTTGGTGTAGACCAAAGCTGAAAGAGGTGGAGGCGTCCTGGTTCAGTAGGACCTTGTTGCACATATTTCTACTAGCCGACAGTTTGAGCTTCCCCAGGCCCACATTGAGACCCACCCGTAAGCAATACTGCACCTAAATGACAGGAGGGATATCGGATGTTATTTTTGGTACAGTGTGTATGTATGTGTATTTAGTGCCTTCAGTAGACACGTGTGCTGCACATACCTGGTATGTGGAGAGGCCATTCAGTGTGGACAAACAGGTACGTATAGATGTGACTCGCCTGAATCGCCCCCCAAGGTAAACCTGAAATTACAGAACATAAAATGTTGAGATAAAAAAAATATGGTGTCCTTTAGCCCTGTGAAGTAAGGAAATAAAGGTGATGTGTGTGTTTTAACCTGGCGGATGTAATGTGTGCCGTAGGTCTGTATGAGCCGTCTGTACTGGGCGCTGGTTGAGGAGCTGTAGTAAGGGGCAGTCTCGCCACATCCCTGCGGAACTCATAGCTGAGGGGCGGCGTGCTCGACACGCGGTAACTGAACACAAAAAGACAGCAAAGTTAATACCTGTGTATGCAAACTTAGATTAAAAAAAAAAAGAAACTGAAAAGTTAAATCATGTGACAGGCCGGACTTGGAAGCCAGATGCGTCTTAATTAAAGTCAAGCAGAACAGAGACTCAAATTCTCAAACCTGTCTTGAGAAAGGGTTTATGACTCAGTGGTGGACTAAGGCTCAAAAAAAATAAAAAGGGCGCCACCTGTACGCAGTGGGGCAACAGTGCCGCAAAAACTGCATTTAAGGTGAAACAGTTTCAAGTCTTTGTTCAGATTAAAATGTTTTATTGTACAACAGCTACTACAACTCTGTAATAAAAACACCAAGGAACTATTTAACTAGTCCTGTTTACAAAATCAAAAACTTGATTAGCTTACTGAGGATTTCTGCCTTTTTTTAAACCAGGAAGTGAGGACAGTGGGAAGAGAGGAAGAGGTATAAGTTGAACTTTTTATTATGCCATTAAATCATGTTTTTGTAAAAAAAACTGACCAATTTGACAGAAATCTAAAATCACTTTAAAAGGGCAAACATTTTCACAGAAAAAAATCTATTCTCACTCACACAGTTTTTTGGATCAGTCCCTGTTTTTACAGCTTGTGCTGAATGAGTTGCTAATTCAGGGAGGTTCTATAGAAGAACGTGAGTCTCTGTTCTGTTTGACTCTGATGAAGACACATATCATGTGGAAATGTTAGTCACTGAATACAGTTTCCTGTATTCAGAGAGAAATGTGACATTCAGTGGTGATGTGGGTGGGGGTCTTCACACCCTGTACCTGTAATGGGTGCAGGTGGCCCAGTGTGTGCTGAAGGTGGAGCGGTCCTGTCTGCTCCTGGCTGTAGCAAAGTGATACGCGGTGGAACGTGTTCCTCCAACCTCCAGGTTGAGAAACTTCTTATAATCTAGTCCCCACTGTTAAAAAAAAGAAAAAAGAGAGAGGTATGAGCCTCCTGATGACATCAAAGAGTCGGTTCAGCTAAATCACAGAAAATCAATCATCTAATCATTATTGCTGATCACTGCCTTTTCTGTGTGGATGTGACATGACTTTTCAAAGGCACTCAGGAGGTTCTTTTCTTAAACAAAAAATTTAATAAAAGAATATATTCATTTTTTAATGTTTATATTACATAATTAAACATACATAAACCAACTGTAGAAAAGAACAATGAGAAAATAAAGAATAAATAAAAATAAAATAAATAGCTGAATAAATATCATCACTGTACGGTATCAGTCAACTGCTGAATATTAACAACAATATTATATATGATCATATTAATATTCTTATTATTTTTATAAGCTGCTTCTCAGCATTTTCACCTGTCAGGGAGCTTCTCTTATTTTCATAAATGTTCCCCATTGTGGTGAATCTAAATAACCCCAAGAACTGGTTTCTGCATTATATATTCTGTTAAAATGTTTTGAGTTTTAGTTTTATTTCAGTTTTATTTATTACTCTAGACCACACAACATGATATGGAGTACAAACATAAAACAAAGCATCAATACATTGGTAAACGGGCAAAAAAAAAAAAAAAAAAAAGATCCAGATCACAAACTAGTTCATTTAAATAAAGGCAGGACATTTTCTCAAAAAAGCACCTAATTTACCTACTACTCCTGATTTATCTGCCTGCAATAACATAAGTTTAGACATAGACACCAGACTATCTGTAAACAAATACGCTGAAACAATATATCTGTGATAAGTCTGTATCAGGCCAATATCAGCCTCTATATGGGAGGTACTAATACAGATTCAGTGTCTGTTAGAATTAAGGAGCTGGGTTCATCGAAATTACATAAATATAAGTCAGGCTAAAAATATATATAGTTTACAATAATAGTAATGTGATATGAACATTTCTTTCATCAATAATGGCTGTGAAATGTTTCTTACCTTCCAGCTGTTAATGTTCTGGCTGGTGTATGATCTAACCAGTGAGCTGTGAACACACAAGTCACATTAAATAATAATTACAATCAAATTTGTTTAATTTCTCATAACACTTTTAATTTCTGCATCAAACAGAAAACACAAATACTATTAGAAAGTTCACAGCAATATATTTGATAAATAAAGCCAGCTAAGGATATGAAAGACACCGGCTCTGAAAGTCTAAATTCTAAATGTTATGAAAAGAGGAGAGTAATTGACTAGTGTCAGTGTCTTTCACCACTTTCTCTCCTAAAGCTACAGGAATGACACACAAAACTTAGAACTTGTGATGTAAAATCAGAGCCTAGAATATAAAGAATAAATGTGGAGCTGACGTTGTGGAGCCACAAGATGGTGAGCTGAGTTTTCACAACAACATGAAGTTTATTAGCATCAAAATTACTTGAGTAAAAGTAAAAGTCCTCATTAAACAGAATGACCCACTTATTAATAATATGACGTTATTATTGCAGCAACATTTTAATGTTGGAGCTGGTGAAGGAGCTTTAAAGCTTTAAAGGAACAGTTCACCCCAAAATAAAAAAAAAAAAAAATTTTCCTCTGCCTGTTGTGCTATTTATCCATCTAGATTTTTTTGGTGTGAGCTGCAGAGTTTTCAAAATATCGGCCATAGAGATGTCTGCCTTCTCTCCAGTATACTGGGACTGAATGGCACTCGGCTTGTGATGCTTAAAGCTCAAAAAAAAAAAAAAAAAAAGAAAAAAGGAAAAATTCGGCAGCAGTGTCTTAAATCATGTCAAAATTCATGACCCAGTTATGATAATTCACAGACCTTTTTGTGAGCAGTTTCATGTAGGAACTACTTTATTTTTCTGCAGTTGAATCTACCGGATTTTTAAAGAAATAATTCAATATTTTCTTAGCTGAAACATATTTATTTATTATTATTTATTTATTTATTTGAAAGGGACACATGAAGTACACATTAATGAACATCAGTATGTAAATACAGATGTAAATTTGTCGGAGTTAGCAAGCCTGCTAATTTACATCCATAGTCCCTTGGCAGGTAATAGACAGACAGATGCATAAGAGGTAGAGGAGAAAAAAAGAAGGAATAATAATAATAGTAATAGTACACAAAGAGTTAAACAGTAATTCACATTAAAATACCCATTCATACATAGACTAAAGTGCGGTGTGAATTCTATAAAGTGCCAGTTGTTAAAGTGCAAGTGCATGGATAAATAGATCCAGATGTGGTGGCCCACTCCTGCCGCTTAGAGTGGACCAAGACATTGGATACTTAGCAACAGGTGAACAGTCCCATTCACAATTTATGTACACAAAGACAATATCACAGTGCAGTATAGAAGGATGAGGCAGGTGCAGTGCATGCACACATACGTATATGTAGGCATGCACCGCACATAACAACAACAACAAAGACAGTGCAAAGCATGGCAGACAGTCACAGAGCATGGTACATAAGTATATGCATCGCGCTCTGCGAGAGGCCCGCCTAGCCATGCATGCTAGCAGTTCACTGAATTTTGCAGATCGGTTGTAGAGATGTCTGTCTTTTCTCCAATATAATGGAACTATCTGGTACTGGCTTGAGATGTTCAAAAAAAAAAAAAAAAAAAAAACTGGACCCAGTTACTCAAATAATTCACTGACCTTGTTGTGAGCATTATGCGAAGTATTGTCTTTGAGCAAATCTACTGGAACTACTTTCTTTTCTACAAGAAAGAAAGTAGTTCCTACATGAAAGTGGTCACAACAATCTCAAAAACTCTGCACTTCACACCAAAACAAACATGCCAGGGGGCAAAATATTATTTTTGATTTTGGGGTGATCTGTCCCTTTAACTAGAACTCCTGGATTAATCTAAGACTTGTCTGTGAAACCTGCCCTGAATGATAATGGCTCTATATCACATAATACCTGACAGAGGTGTGTGAGCTGCTGTGGAGGTAAGTATTGCAGCGGCTGAATGCACGCCAATCCACTGCAGAGACTGGCAGCTGAAAACAAAAGGTGACAACACCATGATTAACATGTTAATTCGTGTGTGTAAAAAGTAAGTCTGTCTTTGTGCTTAAATTACTTTCTGCAGCCTGTTGCCCTGAAGAGGGTTGGAGCAGAGAGTGCAGGTGCCATTTGGGGTGAGGAAAGTCTTCACGTCGACCATGTAGGCTCCTTTACGCTGCAGGGTGACCACATCAAAGCCCTCCCCCACCAGGTTGTAGCCGGGTACGAAGGGAGCGGACACACACTGGCTGTAGTTCCCGGTCCAACAGGAGAGGACAGGGGAGTGAAGGGACAGAAAGAGGAGGAGACTCAGGTAAAGAGAGAAAGAGAGCATGGCTGGAGTCAAAGAGACATAAAGACAAAAAGAGAGAACAGAAAAGGAATCAGTGACGATCATTTTAGCTGTAATGTAATTCACCCTCTATGTTATGGTATCGCCTCCCAGTAACAAATTCATTTTTGGGCCTTTACACTCAAACAATCCATCATTAATTATGGTGCAATACTTTAAAAAAGAGGCAGGATCATCATGACACTAACAGCAGTGTTTTAATTTGTCACATGACTCTGTGGAGATCATGTTGAATCCGTTTTCCACATATGGTTCATCTCCATCATCTCTCACAAAAATGGTCATTTTACAATGTGGAGAAATTGGATTCACATTAATAGATGAGTGAAGTTTAATTTCTATTTGTTTTATGCATTTTATTTGCTAATTAAGTAATAGAAAACAGTCAAAATGTAAATGTTGGCTTGGGGTACCACTGTACCATTGTGGATTCCCATGACGACTTGATTTTTTGGTATTGTGTATTTAGATTTAGAAGATAGTAAAATGCATTGGTAACTAACTGTATTTTATTTTATTTTAATTCATAAGCAGTGAGCTAAAGGTGGCAGCAACACAACAACATACTGTCAGGAGAGAAACACACCAGGAAACTGAAAACAAGCATTTAAATGTAACACAAATGATCAAACACTGAAATGTGACTCACAATCTTGTTTTTGTGGAGGGCTATCATAGTTTGGTTTGGACGATTATTTATATAAAGTTTGCTTAAATTTGTTTTCACACTTCAGTACATTCATTCCTACAGACTTTTCCACAACTGTACCATGTTGCCTGAAGGTAACATCCAGACAAACCATATGAAAAGAGTTCATTTTCAATATTTTCAATTTCAGTTAGCATCAATTTTAAACTGGTGAGACATCTTTCATGTTTTGCACAACAAGTTTTAAAAAGCAAAAAAAGAACAATACTTCACTACTACTTCAGATATTTTTTTAATGCTGGAAACAAACATAATCTTTTAATAAATAATGAATTATTAACATTTATGAACTTATTCCTGTTCTTATACCGATATCCTCCCTTTGGTGCCGCTGCGGCATCATCTTATCAGCAATAGAAGCTGAAGAAACAAGAAAAAGTTGCAAGCATTTTGACCAGTGACAATGCAAAAATATGCACACACAAGGACTCATTTTAATTTAGTCTGGCCTGAAATTTAGCAAACACAGTTCAGTGACTCTGTCTGTACCAGACACTGTGTGCAGGTTGTTAAATGTAAAAAAACAAAATCATTTTTTCAGTAGGACTTTTTTCTCGTATCGGAAGAGGCACCAAGTATCTTTTTTTTTTTTTTTTTTTTTTTTTTTTTTTAATTAAAGTATTGTATTGAAGTTTAAGTGCTGGTATTGTTAAAACTATTCAGCAGTGCTTCAGACTCACAGTGATACAAACACAAGTATTTGCCATCTGATGTGTAGTGCATGTAAAATAATGTAAAGAACAAACATGTAATAACATTGTAATGTGCGTCTCTCAGCTAGTCTTATCGGAAAACTTGCACCCAAACTAATGAATGAAAAGAAGATTATTTATTACCTGTTCAGGCCTCAGCAGGGTTTCTCAGATTCTTCTGTGGTGTGAATCTTTCAGGTGAGACGGAGACGAGAGGCGCGTCAGCCGAGGATGTGGTGATGCTGTCAAGTCTGCAGGTAACAACGCTTTTATGCACTCGGTCATGTGACGTATTCTCAGGTAGGATGTTGTCATTGAGCTACTACACGTGACCTGAATACTTAAAAAAAAAAAAAAAAAAGTTAAAAAACAGGACAAACACCATTTTTTTAAAGGAAACGAGGTTGCAAAATTCACACCTTCCCGTAAACATTCGGATTGAGTTGACAAGCACAAACATTTATTCTTTCTTGAACTCCGCCCTGGACTAAGTTTTGTGTCTTCAATTTTTTGACATGCATTTACATCTGCATTTGAATAAAAATGTGTGGGATTTGGTATATGAACAGATCATTCTAAGGTAACAATTTTCAGGTTTATATGTTGATGAAACATTTAAATAAAAGTATTATTAAGTGATTAAGTTTTCAAAATAAAAGTACTCGTTCTGCAGAAAATCTGCCCCCTCTGACTAATGTAATATTATATATGACATTATTAGATTGTTAATACAGATGCATCATTGCGTGAGCATCTGTTCCTGCTGCAGCTATTATGTACTGTTTGGTTCTCAAACTAGGGGCTGGGCCCCTCCAAAGGGTCTTTTGGGGATGGATTTAAGCCACCTTTATGACAGCATACTGAGTGCACATTTAGCAGTGAGGTTATCAAAGGTATCGATATGTTGATACTTTTTTTTGATATCACACGTTTAGAACAAAACCAAACATGGTTCACTGACTATTTCTGCACCAAAAACTAGGTGCAGGTCATGCAGGTGGCATCAAGTATCTTTTAAAATAAAAGTATTGTGTCGAAGTTTAAGTTGGTGGTGCAGACACAAGTATTTGTCGTCTGTTGTGTAGAATTAGTTTTCTGCCTTTGCTCGAGGGCGCTTCAGAAGCTCTTACTGGAAAAATGAGCAGCACTTATCGATAATCATACCCCAACCACTGCCTGTTTACAGACCAGCTACATTTCATACAGGCTTGAAGAGACAGAGGAGTCAAACAGGTTTACATCTTCATTCTTGTCACACTAAATCTTCTGACATCTTTTTTTTAAGTCGATCTGAATTAGAATCCAGTGTAGCAAGTTATATGATAAAGGAATAATAAACAAATAAGAAATATTTAAGAAATATATTTACGTGGTTTTTATTTTGAATAAAATATTTGATCCAATTCACCCAAAAACTACAATAGATTAAATGAAATCATATATTTTATTATATGAATGACATAAAATCAGTCTAATACATTTGCAGGATAAATAAAACTTTCTGTCTTGAGTATGAAAATGAGCCACAGATCAAATTTCTTTTTCATTTTTGGAATCAAGGTGTATACATTGAAGTCCCTGAGTATTTTAAAGATTATAATAATATGTATATATTATATTATATATATATATATATATATATATATATATATATATATATATATATATATTATATATATATATAATATGAAAACAATATTGCAAGAAAACAGATGAAATCTGCAGACTGTCACTACTGCAAATAAGCAGCTGAAACAACTGGCACAAAAATATTTCTGACTTTCTAGCCTCATTAGTCTAACCATTTTTTTTAACTGCATTAAAATTAGATTTTTTTCTGCACATTTCTATTTGTAATAGATGTAAAATGCATGAGGAAAAGCTTTGCATACATGCAGAGGTGTCAAAAGTGCACACTCTGTTTATTCAAGTAGAAATACAGATATACTTTACTCAAGTAAAAGTACAGGCTCTGAAATGTACTCAAAAAAGTAAAAAGTCTGATGTTCCTGATATTCAGATTTTCAGATTTTGTCCTGTGTGCAGAAAAGGCGTGTTTATCCTTTATAGTATATTTGAGGGCTCTGAGGCTTCCTCTTGTTTAGTGTCAACTCTAAAAAGTTGTTTTTCATCCACACCACCTTGGCTTTGACCTCACAGAGGTGATTCAGTTCACAGCTCAGGAAATTCCAGATTTCAACCTGCACCTGCTGCTGCTGGGAACCCCAGCTGACTTGCAGCTGTGCCTTGCTCGAGGGGATTTTAAAAGCATGTGCTGAACAACAAAACACCATTTACGATTACATAGCTCTAAAAAAAAAAAAAAAAAATCCAGTGGTACATGTTTAGCTCTATGTCCTCTTTAGACAAACCTTCACAGCTTCCAGGCATTTCACCTACTTACTTTCCCTGAAGTGACAGAGCAGACAAACAGGTTGGTGTACATTCTCTGCACACCAAGTCAGTGTCAATCTGTGATTTCCCCCCTGACGTGCACCTGATTCACTATTATTTTCCATATTACTTATTGATGAAAAAACGGTTATTTCTCTTTGTTAATTAAGTTTTTGTGTCTGTTTATCCTACAAAGAGCAGGTTAGCTCATCTTTCATAAAGTTGGTTGGCTGTCAAATAAAGATGGACTCAAAGAGAAAACAGGTGACACTTTATTGATGGAAATTGATGGATTGGAGCCCCAGTTAATGCAGGAATCTATTTGAACTTTAATGCTTTTTAAAGCTGTGGAGGTGATTGTTACACCACCATGCATGATTCAAGTATATACGTTGTACTTAGTGCTCAGAGGATTACTGCAAAAAGGTATTCTGGTACAACTACTGATTACCTGTTAAAAAAGGTAATCAGTAACCTAATCCAAGCATCACAATATTAAAGTAATGTAACTTGATTACTGTACATTACTTTTGGATTGGCTCAGTCCCAGATAGTGAAATTGTTCAGCCTAATATAAAGTTTTATGTTCATTGTTGGTTTATTATTTCCAGACATTCCTTCCTTTGTTAGGTGTGAATGCACGTTTAGATTAATAACGGTAATTATGGATATTTAAATGCACCCTGTTAAGTATGTTGTTCACACTGCACACTCACATTTAAGTAAACTGCTTAGGTAGTACTAAGTAGTAGTAATGGGAGCTATTAACAGGTTATTAGCTATAACTGACACTAGGGGTTGGTCTGTATACCTAATATTAGACATTGGCCTGTGTAGCTAACATTAGCAGTTGGTCTGTGTAGCTAAAATGAGCCGTTAGTCTGTGTAGCTAGCATTAGTGGGTGGTTTGTGTAAGTAACACTAGCAGTTGGTTTGTGTAGCTAATGTTGGTGGTTGGTCTGTGTAGCCAGCGTTGGGCTTTCCTGTAAATATTTCTTTAAATTACATGTCGAGTTCTTGGATGACATTTTCACAGCTGAAGGCAGAACTGTCACTGTGCTGTGATGTTGTTCCTCTTTTCTGATTTGAACACAAAATAATGTTGAAATTTCCACCAAGAGAAGCTTTTTTTCCCCACTAAAAGGCATGATAATGAATTGCCAACTGTAAGATTCACTGGTTTCACTCAGACCAGAGTGGTGTTGAGACTCATGAAGTGTCAAGTGTGCACATTACATGTAGTTTATCATTCTTTAAGTTAAAATGTATTTTAAAATTGTAATCCTACCAAATAATCCCTATTTCTACTAAATGCAGTCGGTATTACAGTTACTT
This sequence comes from Lutjanus argentimaculatus, assembly GCA_034769285.1. Classification (NCBI taxonomy): domain Eukaryota; kingdom Metazoa; phylum Chordata; class Actinopteri; order Lutjaniformes; family Lutjanidae; genus Lutjanus; species Lutjanus argentimaculatus. Next base: position 956,795 of record JAWZSL010000026.1, on the reverse strand, counting down.
TTGTTTGTATTTGTAATCTTGTTAAATGGAATCAGTTACTTCCCAAGCCTGTTTGTATCCTCATGATAAAAGATGACCAATTTTGGTTGGTGGAGCTTCAAAAAAACACTTCACATACATGTTTTGATGGTCTTTATTGGTATGAGAAAGTAAACAGAAAATGGAATCATGTTCATGTTTTGAACATGTATTCAGAAAATAATCTTTATATGATGAAGATACAATCTGTTATCCAATTGTGGCCCCACCACCAAAGTTCAAGTAGGATCAAACAGGATCAAACAGGATCAAACGGGACTACCATCTCTCCCAAACTGACTGAGAAGCCGCCTCATGCATGAGTTAACAGAAAACTACAACTGAAGTTTATGCTGAGAAAGATGTTGCTGAGTACACATTTATAAGACAAGCACTTAAATTATCTAAATGAATAGCTATACCTCTAATCTAATTAGTCCCAAAACATGTTATAAAGATAGAAAACTGAATAGTTTGACAGGTTTTAAACCTGTGTGTCAGATCAATATGTAGTTTTTAAAGAAAGTAATCAACAGACCTGATATCACACTTGATTAAAGACAAGCCAGCATCAGTTGCGCAGAGCTTGTCACCCAGAATGCATTTCCCTTCATGGAGTTGGTTTGTAACGGTTGCATCTGTCTCCGGTCAGGTGACGGTCGCAGGTCAGAGTGTACACGACCTCAAAACCACCTCGTTTGTACGCCCCACAGGTGAATTTGTGTGTCCCCTGGCGCAGGTACTTCACACATGATCCCAGACGGTCGTCCCTGCCCCAGTCTTCGTCCCAGACTTCAACCTTCAGGCCCAAGTGTGTGTCAACCTTCATAAAAATGTAAAAAAAAATAAATGTTAAACCAAAATAATGTTAAAGTCCAACATCCAGTCATGTTTTAAACAATATGAAATGCTCCACAAAAAGGGGTAAATTGGGTCTGGGTTGTTTTTTTTTTTTCAAAATAAGTTCAAATACCTTGTTAAAATGGCTCACATGTAGCTCTACATTTTGCCCTCATTTCATATTAAATGTTTTATGAATATGCAAACAGTACCGGCCCTCTCCACACACCCTACACCCTCCAACCTCCACCCCTACCCCTACTGCAATAGCTCCTCCTCCTGTGGGCTGAGCATCGCCGCTAATGATATGTATAGCGCCATCTCCTTGATTAACGGGATTGGTTCCTTAGGTTTATGATGTATATATCCAGCCTGACTGAATCCATTTTTTGGAAAATCTCACTGCAGTTTCAAAGCAAGAAATGCTCAGGCATGGCTTTTACTGCTTATTTTTGCTCCTGATATGTTTTGTAACACATGAAAAACACACATGGTTAAAAACATCATTTTCACCAGATATTATGTCGACCAATTATTCATTATTGTTTCCTTCCACTTGTCCACTCAGGACTTGTGTCCACATAGTGTTTTTTCAGGGTGCAGTGCGCTGGGATGAAGCGTCTGTGCCGTTTAAAAAAAAAAAACAAAAAACAAAAAACTGCTGCATGTCATTTTGTTTCTATGCCTGCAACAGGTTGAAAATTCACATGACCCTTGACCCTTTGATTTTTATTAGCTATTCATATCTATTGGCATTTTTTCACTGTGAGCACCAACCGGAAGATGTGCTGCCTCATTCTGACTCGGTGTGTCAGCCCAGAGTGGCGAGGATTTGCATCTGGACTACCCGCTTGAAGGCGTGTCTTGATGTGATCTTGATCTCATTGACTGAGCTGCGAGTATTTTCACCAGTGACTTTGCAATTACATGCATACACAATAATACAATTGTCTGTAGAGTACAGACCTTAAAGCATAAGTATATCTGTGAGTGATTTTTCCGGTTTGATACCCTTATCTGGACATTCAATGCCTAATTATCAAAGTTGTGAAAATGTAATTTACTATTTTTTCACTAGAACACATAAAATCATGCTTAAAAAAACTACAACAAAATCCCAACAGTCCATTATGACCAGTATCTTTGTCTACATACACCACAATTTTGTGTTTTTAAACAATTATAAGCATTGTTTTTGAATATTAAGTACCATGACTTGAGTACTTGTAGTAGACTTTTGGGGGAGCCCCCTGTCCTTTTCAGGGGAGCCCAGCTCCCTTTAGCTCCCTTGAAATTTGAACCATGTCCCCATTCCCACAGCCTGTCAAATTACTACCCCCAGGATACAGAAACCATTTAGCTTGCTTTGTATTTATTGCACAGACATGAGAGCGGCATCAACTCTCGGGCAACTCTGCAGGACAGCAAATAAGCAAATTTCCAAATGGCCAAACTTTTTCTTCAAAAATTCCATCAGATCTGAGCTGTTTTGAGGTCGAATGTGGGATTATAGTGATTTGCTTTGTTGCCAGTTTGCACTTTTGAGCTGATCTGTGAAGAGAAGATTAGTACCGACCTTGCCGAGGTTATAACGAGCGTTCCAGCGAGGGTGGTTTGATCTGATCCTATGAGTCTTGCGATAGAAGGAACCGTACCACATCTTGGCATACCTGTGAATTGGAAAAAAAAACATGAAAAATCAAATGAATACATCATGTTTAATGTGTCTTCTCTCTGAATCTTGACTTGTTCTCTACGCACCCCTCAGTCCTGCCCCAACGATCTCCTTTCAGATTCCAGGCTCGGACGATGGTCACCGTCAGCGTTCCCCTCCAGGCCTGTTTAGGACAGCAGTTTGGAGCCAGGTTAGAGTAACGGGTGCCACAGGAGGGTTGTGTGGATGAGGGCCGGATGCCGTTGTCTCTAATGTACTGCTCGATGGCACTCTTCAGTGCCGTCCTATGTTGACAAGATGGCACCAGCTCGTGCAGTGGTCTAAGGGAGTACCGTACAACATCAGGGAGATCCTTGAGGCTTTTCAGCCACTTTTGGTAGCCCGCGGAGTCGTTACGGATGAGTGAAAACGCCCCCACCCAGCCTTTGCCTCCTACCACCTCAGTGTAATGTTGGTGGAGACCAGAGCTGTAAGAGGTGGCGACGTCTTTGTTCTGTAGGACCTTGTTGCAGGTCTTCTGAGTAGGGGACAGTTTGTACTTCCCCAGGCCCACGTTTAGACCCACTGATAAGCAGTTGTGTGCCTGGATGACAAGACGGGATATTAGATGTTATTTCTGGTATATAGAGTTTATCTGTGTGTATTTGCCGCCTTCAGTGGACATGTGTGCTACGTACATCAGATGAGGAGATCCCGTTCAGTGTGGACAAACAGGTGCGTGTAGCTGTGGTTCGTCTGAATCGTCCCCCAAGAGAAACCTGAAATGAAACAAAATGAAATATTGAGACAAAATATACGGTGCCTTTATTACTGTGAAGAAAGAAAATAATGGACGTGTGTGTTTTAACCTGGCGGATGTAATGTGTGCCGTAGATGTTTATGAACCGTCTGTACTGGGCTCTGGTTGAGGAGCTGTAGTAACGGGGCAGTCTTGCCACATCCCTGCGAAACTGATAGCTGAGGGGCGGCGTGCTCACCAGGCGGTAACTAAAGACAAAAAGACAGCAAAGTTAATACCTGTGTATGCAAACTTAGATTAAAAAAAAACAACCTGAAATTCTGTGGTGTTGTGGGTGGGGGTCTTCACACCCTACCTGTAATGGGTACAGGTGGTGGAGTGTGTGCTGAAGGTGACACGGTCCTGTCTGGTCCTGGCTGTAGCAAAGTTGTACACATTGGAACGTGTTCCCCCCACCTCCAGGCCGAGAAACTTCTTAAGATCTAGGCCCACCTGACAAAAAAGGAGGGTATGCACTTCTTGATGATATTAAAGAGTCACTTACGCCAAATTATGGAAAAGCTTGTTATAATTTACCACTAGTAGAATGTGCATGCTTTTCCTCTTTAGCCTGGAGGACACAACGTCCATGAGTTCCAAATAAAATCTGAAATGTGGACTCCTCAGACCACAGCACACTTTTCCACTTTGCCTCAATCTATCTCGGATGAGCTCGAGCATGCTTGTGAACGACTGAGCCTCATGAGGATGCCCCTGTAGTGCCCAATCGTGACACCATCACCTGTTACCAAATTACGTCTTTACCTGCCAAATGTTCCAAACAGGTGTTTTTCCCAGTTTTTTGTTGCTCCTGTCCCAACTTTGTTTGGAACATGGCATCAAATTTAGAATGAATGAATTGTTCTGTATTCAATCCAATACACGTCGAAAATCATTTGCACATCCTTGCATTCTGTTATTACACTTATAACTTTATAACTTTCAACTGGGATTGGACATACTTTCTAAAAAAAAAAAAAAACATAAATAGCTACATCCTTTCAACCATAGTTTGAAATGTTTCTTACCTTCCAGTTGTAAGTGTCCTGGTTGGTGTATTTTTGGACCAGTGAGCTGTAGACACAAACGTAGTCACATAAAATAATAGTCACAATGAAATTTACATTTTACACAAATTTTTACACAAATTTCTGGGTTTTTTTCCCAGCAGAAAATACAAATTATACATTATTAGAAAATTCACAACAGTATATTTAAAAACTAGAAGTGCACTCAAAGAGCAGAGAGATCCGTTAAGACCGCTTGTCCAGTCTTCTGTGACAGAGGTTTTCAAAGTCTTAGACTGTCGGCCTCCCCTCAGACAAAGCTTAAATGGACATTTCACCCCCAAAATCAAAAATACATATTATTCTTCTGCTTGCCTGTAGTGCTGTTTATCCATTTAGATTTTTTTTTTTTTTTTGGTTTTATTCTGTGTGTGGAAGCAAGTATTCCATGATTATACAGGAAGAAAGAGTTCCTCATGAACTGCTCACAAGGTCTGTGGCTATCTGGGTACCAAGTCATGATTTCTGGAGAGAGACACTGATTGGATTTTTAAAATGATTTTTGTACTTTGACACCAAAAGTTTAAGTACTATTGATGGAAAAAGACGAAATATGGCGTTCTCCAAATCTGCAATCACACTAAAAAAATCGAAGAGATAAATAGCACTAAGAAGTAGAAAATATGTATTGTTGGTTTTTTTTTTTGGGATGAACTACACCTTAAAGCTTAATGTATGCTTATTTTAAGCTCAAGGCTTTCCACATCTGTGAGTGTGTGAGTGTTCACTGGGGTGACATGGGTCTGTGGGGACATCCATGTACCCCCCATTTGATGTGACCGTGTAGACTTGTTGCGCTGCTTTCCATGCAGCCTAATAATAGAACAGACAGATAACAGGCGTCTGTGAGGTCTGCATCTGTCCATGTTTGTGTCCATCCGGGACTATAATAGAGTCCTTAGTTTCAGAGGGTTTGTGCAGGTTGGAAAATTTGAATTTCTGGATTAATTCAGGAAGAACAACATCCTGGACTGCTTAATTCTCACATACATACCTGCTGCATTTGTTTCTGCAGTGATGTTTAAGGTGGCTGATATGTTACGTCACTTTAATTACATGGTGTTCATGTCTGCACAATAAATTCAGGGCAGGTCATCTTGCTGTAGACACCTCTGTTACGAGTGATCTATCTCGCAGTGTTAATGAAATTTTAAAACAAGTCATGGATCTGCCCTGTGATGCTGATCCACTCCAAAATTTAATGGGTTCTTCCTTATGTTCTTCCTGCACCCTTACAGCTACAGTAGGACTCTCTGGAATTCTGGATTCAGGACTTAAAACAGTCAAATCCTGGCTAAAACTTAGTCTGAACTGTAATCATGACACTAACTAGATAGACTTTTGTCTGCATATTTGAGTTCTTCGCATTCTTTGTTTGTTTTTGTTCGATTTGTCTGCTTGTGTGTTTGTGTGTTGTCAGTCACTATATGGACTGATTTTAAGATTTTACATCACAACATGTAATTTTAACAATTGCCCATCAAGGGACTGGTGTCGGGAATTAACTTCAGCTATAAACCCATATACATACAATACATCAGACACTACTTATGCAACTGTCAGTGTTTTCTGTTCGTCCTTTTCAAATAAAACGATAAACTAAATGGAATAGTTTAATGAAACTTGAGCCAGAGGTTTTTCTTTAATCCTGCTGACAAACAAATGGCACCACAAACCTAACCTCTTGGGCAGAGGTAATAACTACAGATATGAAAGACACCTGCTGTGTAAGTCTGTGAGAGCAACTTTTGAACTTGTGAACACTGAGTGATTATGAGAATACCTGACGGAGGTGTGTTGGCTGCTGTAGAGATGATAAGTGCAGCGGCTGAATGGACGCCAGTCAACCACAGAGGCAGGTAGCTGAAAGTAAAGGTGGTGGACATTGTGGTTAACATGTTTGCATATTGGTGTGCCGAAGTAATTAGCTGCTGCACTGTTTGCAGATTTGTCTTTGTGCTGATTTAAATTACTTTCTGCAGCCTGTTGCCTTGAAGAGGGTTGGAGCAGAGAGTACATTTGCCCTCTGGGTTGAGGTAGGTCCTCACGTCAATCACATAGGCTCCTTTACGCCGCAGGTTGACCACATCAAAGCCCTCCCCCACCAGGTTGTGGCCTGGTACGAAGGGGGCAGCCACACACTGGCTGCGGGTCCCAGTCCGACAGGAGAGGACAGGGTAGGGATGGGACAGAAAGAGGAGGAGACTCAGGTAGAGAAGGGGCGGGGTTGAAAAGGAGAGCATGGCTGGAGACACTGAAAGATTTCAGAGAAAGACGAAGAGAGAATAATAGGAAATCAGTCAGGATAATGACAGTTTATGACAGTATATTGTTGTCATATAAGTAAGTGATAATGTACAGTGAGCGGGTTATTATTGCGAAATAAACCCCAACAGGGTGATGCAGGTTCCTGAAGTGAAGCGGATGGGCCATGAATGACCCTGAAGAGGCTACATGTAGTTTGAGAAGAAAAAAAAAAGAAAACAAAAAAAGAGGAAAATGTCAAAAAATGTATGACTGTTCTCAACTTCTGTAAAAAGAGTTCATACAATTTAAAACTGGAAGAGGTCACTCAGTAGACTGCAACTCTCCGCCAGGCGAGCTGAAATTAATCTTTGGATGTAAATCAGAAAACATTTTTAACAGTAACTAATTTAATTACATATTTCTTTCCACTAACTGTGACAGACTGCAATTACATTTATTTTTGTAATTTAGTTCCATATAACTAGTTACTCCCCAATATAATATATCCTCTGGCCTCTGGTGTTTTTTATCCATCTATACTATCTCTATAATATAACAGCGGTTTAAACTGTTTTGGTGTGAGGTGCAGAGTTTTTGGAGATATCGGCCATAGAGATGTCTGCCTTCTCTCTAATATAATGGAACTAGATGGCACCAGTCCTGTGGTGCACAAAATGCAGAAAATAAATAAATAAATAAATAAATAAATTAATTAATTATAAATAAAATAAAATAAAATAAATGACCTGGTTGCTCAAAATAATCCACAGACCTTGTTATGAGTAGTTTCATATAGGAGCTACTTTCTCTCTACAGCAGAATCTACTGGAGCTACTGTCTTTCCAATAGAAAGAAAGAAAAATCTAGAAGGATAATCTAAATGGATAAACAGCACTACGGGCCAGAGGTAAAATATGTATTTTTCTCACGCTGGTTGGATCTCCTAACACAACAGAAATCAATGGAAAATCAGTCAGCTGTATGACAAAAAAAATCTTGACCACCTCAATAAGGCAAAGTCAGCAGCTCCTAAGAGTTTGGAGTGGGAAAAGAAAAATAAGTCAGGGAAAGCAGAGATGTAAAGAGGGAAAAAGTGTTTGAATAAACAGAAGGAATTACTAATTGTAAACCAAACCTATCCTGCAAAAATCTTTGTTTTCTCTTTTTTTTTTTGTTTTTTTTTTTTTACTTTCTCTATTCTTGTTTTTGTTGTTTTGTTCTTATTTCTATTTTCTTTTCTTCATTGTCACTGGTCACCCGTCTGTGCCCTTTAATGTTTTGGTATTATCTATTATTATGTATTGTTTTCATGTCAGTATGTGTGTGTATATATGCACTAACTGGTGAATAAAGAGGGGGAAATAAAAGAAAAATAAATGTGCACAAAATTTTAGGCTGATGGTTCTGTAGTGTACACACACACACACACATGCACACACAAACAGGACCCATTGCATGATCTCCCAAGGCTTATGCCTGGTGTAGACAAAAAATAATTTATAATGATAATTTAATTTAATAATTAAGCTGTAAGGTGGCAGAAATCTGGGAATCATATCTCAAAATCACAAATCAATTATATTTTGTAATGTGGTTGAGAAAAATGTTGAAATTAAGGTGCATTATTTATTACCTGCAGGCCTCAGGAGGTCTCTTCAGATGCTTCTGTGGAGTGAATCTTTCAGATGAGACAGAGATGAGAGTGTACCAGCCGAGGATGTGGTGACACTGTTTAGTCTGCAGGTAACAGCGCTTTTATACATGAGGTCATGTGAGTATTATTACCTCAGAAACATAGCAGGTAGGTATTGAGATGGTACAGTTAGCATGAATATCTTAAGAAGTTAAACAACAGGACAAACCACATAATTTTGAGGAAATGGTGCTGCAGAAATCCTCACCTTCCTGTAAGCCTTTGTATTTGAGCTGATGAGCTTGAGTGGCAGCATATTTTAATTATTACAAGGAACTTTGTTTAATTGCTGTCTCTGCTGGCAAATGTTATAAATTATAAGTTGTATGTCTTAAATATGTGACTTTAAATATTAAGTTATAATTAGATAACATTCAGTTTTGATTCTCAATTCTAGATTTATGTTGGAAAAATGTGCATCTTTTTAGCATACATGTAAAAACTGAAAGTGTCAAACAGGGGACAAGAAAACAGTCGAGAAAAGAGAGCATTTATTTATTTTTCTAAATCAGTGTGAATTCTCAATCAGTGGAATCATCGCACACTGTAATTTACACTAACAGTAAGTGAACTGTTTGTGCACAAGCATATGCACACACACACACAAACTAAAACACTTTCTTTTTCGGGGAATTTCAGTAGTTGTTCAACCAGTTTCTCAGCAGTGTGTCACATGACTTACAAGAAGTCACACGAGGAAAAGATAAAGACTGAGTGTATGTTGGTTTGATTGTGGGTGTGTATTTTGGCAGGACACTTGAAGGAAAAAAGAGAAGATGTGCCGGGAAACTAATTTGAAGATTTAATCTGTAATTGTGCACAAACTTGAATTTCTGCCTCCTGGTTGCACGGCTCTGCCAACCTGTCAAGCTGAAGTTCACATCCATGTCTGTCCAGGCTCATGTTGTATTCTGTATGTAGTGAAGACTTTGAAAGAATTTAATATAAGTTGTTTTTTGTTTTGTTTTGTTTTTTTGCAAAATTAGAGTTATCACGATATAGACATATATTCCAGTGAATAAACATGCTGACAAACATGCTGTCTTCACTCAGAGTCTCGTGAGTTAACCACTAAGGTCGGAGATACACCTGCTTGTCTTTTTCTTTTTCTTTCTGTCTGGAGCGATGGTTGTTTAGTCTCTTCTCAGAAAATAACGCTGCACGTATGCAAACGCGCACTTGAAAAACAAAGTATATCTCCGGCTTAGGCTGATGGAGAACAGAAATCAAAGTTTTTATGTTTTTATGTTCCAGTCCCAAACACAAGATGCGTGAAAGGGAACCGTTTCTTAACCAATTCAAAAATAACCTGCTGGATATTATACTTTAATCTCAGTATTTTTATTCATTATTATTATTGTGATGACACTTATTGTTATATTTTATACAACATGCAGTTCCCACCAAACAATCTGTTAGTTCATGTCGACATTTAGAACGTGATCAAATCAGCATGACAGCACACCCTGCTCATCAGTAAAAAATATTATTCCACCCAGAGAGGAAATGTTTCTTTAACATTTTTTAAAATAAATGACAAACCACTGGTCCTACACAGACGATGACCTCCTGTTAGGCTGTTTCTTGGAGCTGTTAAAGTAACATTTATTGAATAATTAAATACATTTTTCTTTAATGAATATAATTTATGGTGCTGTTAGTTTACTGCTACACCACCAGTCATCAGTAATGTGATATACTGCAGCACATTAAAGGGATAGTTTGCCCAAAAATGAAAATTCATGGAAAAAACAAGCAAACAAAAAAAAGCATAAAATGCCTTCATATTGCTCGTCTGGTGTAATTCGAGTCTCCTAAAGCCCTGACATGCCAAGTTCATTTGAGAGACATTATTTACACCATGTTTTTAGCCTAAATCTTCATTGTAGAACCTTAGCTTGGAGCCACATTCACATGCACTGTCTGAGCTGGGTGTGTGTGGTTTGCGCCCGCAAGTGAACGTCATGTCGGGGCTTTAGGAGGCTTAAATTACGCCACACAAGCAGTATGGTGGCACTTAAGATTGTTTCTTTTTCATTTGTTTCCTCTGTTTGAAAACTGGTCGCCATTCACTCACACTGTTGGAGAGATTCTGCAACACTGTTTTCCTGTGAAACTCCAGCAGTGTTCTGTGGACTAAAAAACCAAACCTGACCTTTAGTCAGCATGAGGGTGAGTAGATAATGACTTAATTTCCAGTTTTGGGTGAACTATCCCTTTAACAGCATACACCAGTTAGATTCTGGTGTGGTCGTTGCTGTATTATTTATTGTATTATATTTACTCTGTCACTCCCTCCCTCTGGTGTAACAGTGGCACTCTGGCAGCCTTCCAACAGCTATTAACAATCGGGTGTGATCTGTTATTTCAGGTTCTACTGGCTCGACCCCTTGAGAGCTCTGAGATCAAAGTGACATGAAGCAGAGTTCAGTTCAACAATGTTCTAAAGTTTAATGAAGCACACAGGAATATGTAAAAAAAAAAAAGTTGCATGAAGCAGGTGGGATGAGCGGAGGATAGAAAACGTAAACAGCATGACATTAGTGAAGGTCAGATAACAAGACTCTGTTCAGGGTTCAGGATGTGATGAGAACAAAATATTTCAGTCACACAATCCATTAAAAAAAAAAACAAAAAAAAAACAGCTGATGTTATTTTGATTACAAAAAAAGATGAATACATGTGATTTCAGTCAGACATAAAAGCAGCATTTGTGAATATCGTGGCCCCAGAATGCATTTCTCACACCGGAGAAGGTTCGTACTGGTTACACTTGGGTCCGGTCAGATGAGGGTCGCAGGTCAGAGTGTACTCAATCTCAATGCCCAGTGTTGTTCCAAAGGTGACGGTGTATGACCCCTGCGTCACGTCTGTTTCACAGCTCGCCAGACGGTCATCATACCGCCAGTCCTCGTCCCATATTTCAAGCTTCAGTTTCAAGTTTGTGTCCACCTTCATAAAAATATAAAAGTGACGGATAATGTTCAGTGAGCAGGTGATTATTGTGAAATAAACAGGGGTGGAAGTAACTAATTACAAACACTCAAATTACTGTAATTAAGTAGTTTTTTTGGGTACGTTGTACTTTTATGAGTAGATTCTCAAGTCTGTACTTTTGCTCGTTTATTACACTATGTAATGTACTTAGTTACTTTTAAAATAATAATTGAGTACAACTTGAATTAATATTCAAACCTTTGATTTGCATTTTTGTTGCCAAGCAGGTGATCTGATCACAAACAGACCAATGAAAACCAGGACGTAGGGGTGAAACCCCCTAAAAAAAAACTGCAGCAGGCACAGGTTTGGAGTGAGGATGTTAACAATTATTCACAATAATTGTTCTTAAGAATTCGGCAATTAAAAATGTATTAATCGATATTTAATCAGTCTGGAAATTGTGGTAACTGCACCTCATTTGTTGAATAAGGAAAAAAAAGACAAAGACATGCATTTTGTATCTTCTAAATTACTGATGATTATCGATTGTTAGTCTTTACAACTACCTGTTGAGGAAAAAAGCACAAAATTTTTAGCCCTAGCTTGGAGAGGTGAGCGTGATCACTGAGCAGAAAGTCATTTAGACTGAAGATCTGATTGAATGCTGCTATTGATTATATTTAAATGTTAAAAAGTAACTAATACTCTTGAGTAGTTTTTGACAAGAATACTTTGTACTTTAAGTACTTAAGTCGTTTTCGAACACCAGTACTTTTACTTGTAATTGAGTAATATTTTAGTAATGTAACAGTACTTGTACTTGAGTACAGATGTTCAGTACTCTTTCCACCACTGGAAATAAATCCTGACAGGATGATGCAGAACCCCAGCGGGAAACAGAGGAATCTTGCTATCGACCTATAATCCTAATCCTGTGTGCTAATAATTAATCAATTCACAATGTCACAAAACAGCAAAGGTAATACATGCTTTATGGTTATGGCTTTGGCTGCTTATTCACTGAGTTTTTGTCGTAAAGTGGTGAGCAGCATGCTGTTGGAATCAGTGGAGTCTCACGTTTCGTGTAATATCTCGTTTGTGGTGTAGCATGAAGTTTCAGATCGCTCGTGGTGAAAATGGGTTGAATGGAGGGCGCTAGAGAGTTTCTGGTGTGTGGTCATTAATTTGCTTGGTGCTGGAATTATGTTTGGTGTTGGTAAAAATGGGCTGAGTTTGTTCTGTTTCATTTGATACGCAGGAAGTGGGGAATGTCGACCTGTGTGACGTTAGGTGGCGAGATGTGGTGAGGATTAGGGGCTAACATTTTCCCAGAAAATGAGACACTTTCTATCCTGGAAACAGAAGCACACTAACCCAGTCTATGTTGGTTCCAAACCTAACCGCTTTAGTGTGTTATCTGGTAAATATTGAGGCAGAGGAACGTCATTTCAACATGAATCAACTTTAAATGAATGTAATGTAAACTGTGGATGAATCATGCAGCTTTACCTGCGCTGCAGCAGATGTAATGCCAAGTTTATTGCCTGTGATCTGTCACTGTCTGACTGAACAGCCTAATGGAAGTGATATTTTACAATTCATAATGTTATAAACTAACAAAATTGCTGCTGCTGAGTGAAGCAGACGGCTCGCATCGTGCGTGCTGCAATGTTGAATACAGTCGATTTAATAAAGTTAAATAAAGTTGCAAGAAGGCCATACAAGTGTCTTCCATCTGTTACGTCTTTGCAATACATGAATATATCCTGTTACATTTTTATTTTTATACAGGACATAAAAAGACACCATCACCCTGCAGCATGTTATTGCCTGTTTTTGCACATAGACGGTACAAATAGTAACTCTGCATCGTAAAAAGTACATCAGACCTTAGCTTTCTTTGAGGCCGAATAATGACGTTTTTCTCACAGGTCTGATCTTTTGAGCTGATCTGTAATGAGGAGATTTACTGACCTGTCCTAGATCAAAACGAGTGTTCCAGTGGGGGTTGTCTGACTCGACCATTCGAGTCCTGCGATAGATGGAACCGTACCACATCTTAACGTAACTGTGAACAGGAGAAAACAAGTAAAAGCAACTGATGCATTAATCTTGTTGTTCAGTGTACCATCTTAAGAGCTCAGTCCTCGGCTTCGGTCTACTCACGCGTCAGTAGGCTTGTAGTAGTAATCTCCATCCAGACCCCAGGCTCTGACGATGGTCACCTCCAGAGTCCCCCTCCAGGTCTGTTTAGGACAGCAGTTGTTGTCCAGGCCAGAGCTCCACCCACAAGTGGGTGGTTCTCTGTGTAACCTCAAACTGACACTGTCTTGTATGTACTCGTCTACGGCAGCCTCAACCCCTTCTCGCTTTACCTCATCTGCCACCAGCTCATACATTGGTGTAAGGGAGTGTGAAACGATATTCGGGTTTGTCTTTAGGCTGTCCAGCCACTTCCTGTAGCCCTCGGAGTCTTTATGAGTGAGTGAAAAACTCCCCCGCCCAACCAGTGCCTCCTGTCACCACCGTCATGTGCTGGAGGAGACCAGAGCTGTATGAGGTGGAGAGGCCCCGGTTCTGTAGGACGTTGTGGCAATACGGTCGGACACCAGTTAATGTCATCTCACCCAGGCCTACATGGATACCCTGTGCTAAGCACGAGTGGACCTAGAGGACAGGAGGAGAAACAAGATGCTTTTTATAGTCAGTGGTTAATGGACGACACTTAAATGCCTTCATGCCGAGAGCAGTGAACGGTGCATTACAGTAACTCACGCCCAGATTTTTATAAACCAGCATCTCTAAAAGCTGCAGGTTCAGTGTTGAAGATGCTTTTAGAAGGAACCAGGAGTAAAACTACCAACTCTATAATCAAGGGTTGACTCTCTAATTTAAATGAACATTTATACGTAAGACCAACTAATCTTAGTTACCAGGGGTTGAAGTAACTAATTACTAATACTCAAGTTACTGTAATCAAGTCACTTTATTGGGTACTTGTACTTTTATGAGATTTTCAAGTCTGTAGTTTTACTTGTACTTAAGTATGCATTACACTATGTAATATATTTAGTTACTTTTAAAATAACAATTGAGTACTGCACAGGTTTGAAGGAAGGATATTGATGATTAATCATTAATCAGTTAATTTCCATTGAGAATTTAACCAATTAAAAATGTATTCATGGATAGTTAATCAATAGTCTAGAAATAGAAGTAACTGCACCTTATTTGACATTGTTTTGTTAAATAAGGAAACTTAAAATGACAAAACAAAACATAGAAAACAAAACAGAGAAAAGTGAAAACAAGAAAAAAAAACAGAAAAAAACATGCTCTGTATCTTAAAAATAAATTATTAATGATTAATCAATTGTATTTTCAGCTGTCAGTTAAGGAAAATGTACAAAATTTTGCAACCCTAGTTTGGTGAAGTGACTGTGACCACTGATGCAGTTGATATACATTAAATACCAACAGTTATTTGGAGATTAATACTTTGTACCTTTACTCAAGTATTTTTTTCAGCACCAGTGCTTTTACTTGTACAGTAATTGAGTAATATTAAAGTAAAGAAGTCAACACTATTATATTTTATTCACTGTAGTCCACTTGTTCATTATTTACCCAACATGAATTTCTTTTTTTTGTGCTGGAATTCGACTGTACGTTGCATTGCAACGAGGACTTTACTTGTAAAGTCAGAGTCTGACCAGTAATAATGATTTTGCCATTATCTACGTTCAAAGTGACCATTAAATCTTTAGAATTTAATTTAATTTAAACATTGTTTTTATGTTAATTTTAACTTTTTTTTAACTGTATTTTACATTTTTAATTATTTGGTAATAAATTATTTAACTTTTTCTGTCCTACTGGTCACCCCTGTAAACAGAACCAAGACTCACTCTTAGGTGGCGCTGTTGGACAACACAATCATTATAAACCTACCCCAGTCATAAATATACATTGCTATTTGTGCTCAACTCAAAAATATTTGTCTATTCTGACAGCCTTTCAAGACAGCGTAACAACATTTGGTGTGAGCACAGATGTGCATGTTAGTTATTGTGTACACTTTACAGGCATGTGTGCCACATGTACCTCAGCTGAGGAGAGTCCATTCAGTGTGGACAAACAGGTCCGTGCAGCTGTAACTCGCCTGAATCGCCCCCCAAGTTCAACCTAAAATGAAGAACAATGTTGTTGGAGAAAAAGTCTTTTGTCTTTTATTTATGAAATAAAGAAATTAAAATGGTGTGTGTTTTACAACCTGGTGAATGTAGTGTGTGCCATAGTTATCTATGAGCTCCCTGTACTGGCCCTTGGTAGAGGAGTTGTAGACACTTGGCAGTCTGTCCAAATCCTTTTTAAACTCAGAGCTGAGGGGTGGTGGGCTTGACACACGGTAACTAGACACAAAGACAGAGATGAGCACGTTTTCTCAACAAACTTGAATGAAATATCTTCTGCAGTGATGCAGAGATCTTACCTGTAATGTTTGCAGGTGATGCTGTGAATGCTGAAAAAGTAGCGGTCCTCTCTGGACCTTGCTGTCACAAACTTATACACTTCAGAGCGTGTACCTCCAACATCCAGCATGACCACAAACTCACCTAAATTTAAGCCAATTGCCTAAAATAAATAAGAAAAAATATAAGCTCATGAGTTGCTTTAAAACACCGTGATATATAGTGTATAACCATTAAAAAAACAACAGAAAACTTAATTTGCAAATACTTTTGACTGTGCAGATTCTTGTTCTGTTAGCATTAAGGACTTAAATTATTGACCATAGATTCAAAACAAAATTACACAGCCATATAACTCATATATTTATCATATTTGGGCAGCAAGGTGCTCTAAAATCCAGTCATATCAGCCCTTCTGATAAGAACTTGCAGACTAAGTTAGTAGTCAGTAGTTTATTTATCGCAATATGTTGGTTTCAGTTTAAATAAATGCGGTACACCAGTAGCAAAATAAACAAACAAACAAACAAAAAATCAAACATCTGCACAACTATCAATTGTAATAATAATATTGTGTAATGACAATTAACATTTCATGTTAACAATCACTGTGAGAAGTTTCCTACCCCAAAGTGGTGACCGTCCTGGGAGGCGAGGCTGTCCATCAGTGAGCTGTGGACACAATTTACAGCAAACAGTCATATGAGTCATCAGTTAAAGGGGAATTACACCCATTTTTAGAACAATATGCAGAGGCTACTTCTGGAAAATAAGCCTGTTCTCGTTTCCAGATCGTTTTGTCACATCCCTCGACATCTCATTTAGTTGCACAAGGTACCCCTTAGGATCTATATGAGTTGCACGAGGCTTTCACCTAACAATTCTGATTCTGATTCTGATTCTGAGGATTACGATGTGATGATAAAATGACTCTTGATACACCTTAAGTCACATAGAAGTAAACATGATGCACATGTTTTATTATAATTGAGGGGAGGATCTTTTTGTCTGATTTGATTCAGAATCTATTCTTGACTGAATGAACAGAGAAGAGGGCACAGTTTTCTGTCTCTTGCTCCAGTTCCCCTGAAATACAATATGGAACCTAACTGGCAATTAAGTGGTCCACAACCTTTTTATTTTAAAAAGTTAACTTCATGAACTAATGAGTTAACCAATTTGAAACCATCATACAACCTTCTGCCTGTGTGAGAATAACAAAGTGAGGGCGAGGTGGAGCTCCGCTGTGTTAACACTGAGTCTCCAGCAGAGGAGAGCAGACTCGCTGCTGCACTGTGAGCTCTCTCTTATGACATATTTAATACTGAGACATCAATTGGATGGAATAAACAGCATCTAACTTTGGAGATATTGCAAATAATTGGTGGAGAAATCACAAAGGTTGTCTTTTGCTTCAGTAAAGACTTCATATTCATAACATACCTAACAGAGGTGTAGGAATTGCTGTGAAGTTTAGTCTCACATCGGGTGGACACAGTCCAGTCTACTGCATGGTCTGGCAGCTGAAAATGAAGGTGAGAAACATCATTAACATGCACACATAAGATATATGCAAGTGTTTGATTCATAACATTCAAAACAGAGCAAGAGCAAACAATCAGAATAAAATAAACATAAATCAAAGCGTTACATTCTTCAGACAAGCAAGGCCCTTCCCTGTCCCTGTAAATCGATTCAGTATTTTTACTCTGCTTGAGTTCTACATCAAGACCGGTTCCACAAAGTCACTCTGATTACTATGATTTTCCAAACTGCAATGTTCCTTTGCCACATTAGCTCACACACATCTTATATGACGTTTCCAGTAGATTTTGTGGTCTAATATCACACCCAGATCTTTATTTTCAGACTCTTTTGATGTAAATATTATCTCTGATCACTTGTACGTTACTTTGTGTGTTTATTTTGTGATTTCCAAACAGCATAAGTTCGGTTTGGTTTAAATTGAATGAGAATTTGTGTCAAACCTCATCTTTAATTTACCAGAACAGAAAACATTAGTGTTGTCCCCAAAAAACAAAAACAGATTTCAGTATCCTTGATACCCTACATATTTCATCAATGTACAAAATAAACAATCTTCGGCCTAATACTAATTTCTAGTTCTTCTATGGCCCTTCTACACACACACACACACAGAATATATTACACATTTATACTATACACATACATGTGTATATATATATATATATATATATATGTGTATATGTATATATGATATATTATATATGTATATATGTATATATATATATATACATATATATATATATGAGAAGATGCGGCCAAACTTTTGACTTGTACTATACAAACAGGGTTATTTTTTCTTTTAATTACTTTCTGCAGCTCATTCTGTTGAAGAGAGTTGTGGCAGAGTTTACAGGTCCCATCTGGGTTGGGGGAAGTCGTCGTCCTGCCAACCATGTAGGCTCTTTTACGCTGCAGGGTGACCACATCAAAGCCCTCCCCCACCAGGTCATGGCCTGGTGCAGGAGAAGCATTCTCACACTGGGTGCGGGTCCCAATCTGACAGGAGAGAGCAGCAACAGAGCAGTGATAGGACAGACAGAGGAGGAGACTCAGGTAGAGACGGGGTGGGGATAAAAAGGAGAGCATAGCTGGAGTCACTGAAATATTTGAGAGAAAGATGAAGAGAGAGAATAGAAAAGGGCCATGTTAGTATCATTTCAGCAGATTATCAATGAAGGTAACAAGAACTTCAAATGTTTGCAAACAGGCTCAGTGTTTCTGCCATTTGTTGTTCTGTCATGAGGATGTGGGATAAAAAAATAAAAAATATCTAAAAACCTAAAATTTGCAATTTCTTGCTACTTTACCATGGCCACAAAGACCTCATGTCCCCCTTAGACATCAGTATCCTTATATGCAGGTGTAATGTCAGGGCTACGGTCCCCATAAACCTGGACTTCACTTATACGTCCCCCTTAGATGTCAGTGTCCTAATATACGGGTGTAAGGTGCGATCTCCAGATCCTCCAGTCCGCATGCCAATGTGTTCCTGGGCAAAATACTGAAACCCAAATTGCTTCTGATGGCTGTTCCACCAGTGTGAAATTGTTTGTTATTGCGTGGTTGAATGTGACATGTAGTTGTAAAAGTGTTTTGACTATGGACTAGAAAAGCGCTTTATAAATCCAAGTCCATGGACCATGTCCACCTTATGTGCCACCAATCCAGCCATCAGAACAACATCTAGACGCAGCCCGCCCAGGTGGCATGTTCTTACCGGGCGCCTCAGTAGCATTTGGCTCTAAAGCAAAGGAGTCCTAGAGCTACTGTAGCCATCTCCAGTCAGAGTGGAGTACAACTGCAGATGGAGATGATGGAGATAACAGAGTTGCATGATCCATCTATAGCCCAAACCGCTCCTACACTTGCAACTAGTAGAAAATGGACCTGGGCAGATACTGGGTAGGCGGGCAGGGCCCGTGACTGGAAGATAGTGGCAGGCTCTGCTGGGATCGCACCAGCTAACTTCAGACCAGGACTTGTGTTATTGTTGGCCTCACTCCACATTGATCTTACGGTGCCTTGTGAAGATGCAGCATAGGAGGTTCTCAAACTACAAGAAGCTGAAGTACACTTGCAGCCAGCACCCGACAACATGATTGGACAGCACAAGTCTGACCAGTTGTGGTAGGCTGCAGACAGTTTGTAGTCATATTTGCATCATTTGCATCATCATTAGATCTCCTGGATGTAACCCCACCTCCCCTGTTCGCATATATTTGTTCACAGGTCAGTCTTCACAGGTTCACAGGTCGAAGCGGCCAATGCTGTGTCTATTTATATATGTCTGTGGGGAATCGTCGGAGGGTATCTGGTGGACATGGAGAGAATGGAAGTGGTTTGAGAAAGTGGACATGTGGCTGGAGGGAGGGACAGAGATGCAGAGTGTGTAAATTCATTAAGTTGGCGGAGGATTATTCTTTTCTGTGTATGAATGATGTATGAATGATTCATGCATGAGGCGCAATAACTGCCTTTGATTATTTCTTGCTGGGTTACATCAGCGTATGAAAGATCATATTTTCTGCATCACTACTGGCTTGAATGTATTTTTGCCAGAAGTCAGAATCACATCCAAGTTCTGCAAGTTCTTTGTCCCCACAAATAGTATGAAAGTGAAAGTACTGCTCAGGCTTGTGTTTTGGTTCCATATTGTGCAATCCGCAAATAGATTTAATTTACAACCCATAAGTGTTTGTGTATTCTGAGTGCTTGCAGACAAAATATTCCTCCTTTCCCAGCAATGACTCAGCTTAGGGAGGGGCTTGACAGAATCAGTCTCACATGTGATCTTCGTTCCCCACAAACCAACGCACACACAGACTAGAAGAAGGACAAATGGGGAAAACAGAGCAATGGACAGGAGATTGTACAGTCAGAAGCAATCACTACATATCAAATTACTCTCAAACTCTTCCTCATACTATGTTTGTCACGTTCAGAAATTAAAATAGAGCAGAGATGCCTCCATGGAAACAGCGCTACCTCTGAGATGCAAGTCACTAAATTAAATTTTTAACTCACCAAAGGCAAATCTAATGACGGGTGTGTTGGTTGACAGAGAAACTAGAATTTTGACAGTGGAGAAACATGTAAAGATTTGTAAAACTTTGTCTCAGCATGTTTTTTTTCTGTGGTCATAACTGAGATTCCAAGCCAATCTGATCACGACTCTTAACTAGCTGACACCAAATGGTTATAATTTGGCTAAATCACTTTCATGCTTTGGAGCGCTGTGGCAAACAGAGAGCTTGTTGCGAGGGTTAGATGAAGAACAATTAAATATTTATTTATTTCAAACAAGAGACTCCGTGCACACCCAGGAAATACCACCATTTGAATACCACTCTTTGATACAAACATGCATGTTTATGAACAATAAAATAGGGTGTGTTGTGAAGGTTAAATAGCACAAACCTTTAATTTTATCATCTATTAACAGTGGTGATTATTATGTTTTCCCCCTCTCTTGACATGTTAAATGGAAACAGAAGTTTTGCAGCTTTTTACAAGAAAGGTCCCTTTTTCCAGTTAGAAACTTTCTTTCTTCTTTTTTTTTTTAACCTGTATTTATTCAGGGAAGTTTCATTGAGAGGAAGCTTCTCTTCTGCAGAAACGCCCTGAACACATTTGCACAGTTCACACCTGGAAGTTGCACAGCACAACCACAGTCTGATCTGCCGGCCGCTGAGCAGAGCAGCATCTCAGTGGTGGTAATGAGGGAGCAGCAACAGGGGGATTTCCAGACGGGGAGAAATGGGCGGAAATCTGATTGGCCATCTCAAATGCCTATTATCTTCAATTATGATTGGCTATCTGTTCAGTGGGAGGCGGGACCTTAGTTTAAACCAACTACTTGACAAGTACTTTGAAATGTGCCTTGCTTTTTCTTTTGTATGTAGCCTACTTTTAATTTTTTACAACCTTAATTTAATTAATGAATCATTTGTCAACAAAGGGTTGTGTAATGAGGTGTTAGTTGTAGTTCCCTTACTCACAAAACAAAAAAATAATACACTATATACTATATAACTACATACAACAAATGAGTAAATAAATAATAATTAATAAATACAAATATAATCATGAAAATAAAACTATTTTTCATGGTGGAAAGAGGTAGAATGGAAGCTTTATATTATATTTGTTTGGTCTCAATCTGTTGTGTTGATTATTGATTGGTGGGACTATTATCTTTTAAATAAATTATTTAAACACAGGAATGTAAGAAATTGTAAGATACTGCAGCTTAATGTTAACAACTAAAGTAGATATGATAAGTGGTAAATGAACCTTAATCTGACATGTGTTTGTGTGTGCATACACCCCTGCATAAGTCAGTGCCCCACTTGGGCCACCCCTGTCAAAAAAAAAAGCCTGGAAGCCCCCCTGAGCAGCAAGCTGTTGTTCAGTATGTAGCACATGTCCTGAGTTACGTCAGTGTATGAACAGATCATGTTTTCTACTTGGCTTTTGGCAGTTGGTTGAATGTAACTTTGGGCAGACAGCCAATTACGTGTATGTTGTGTAAGTTCTTTGTCTTCAGTAATATGTACCATAAAAGTGAAATGCACTGTCCATTCCTTGAGATGTTTGTTGGTTTCGATATTGTTCAATAGGTATTTAGTCTTCAGCCAATCATTTTGTGTCCTGAGTGTTTGCAGAAACATTTTTCCACAACAGTATCAGACTTGGAAAAAAAAAATCCCCTCTCCTAAGAATGACTCAGCTTGAGGAGGATTGTTCAATTGGGCTACAAACCAACACACACACACACACAGAGAGAGTTCAGAAAAGGGACAAATATCTTAAAAATGGGAGAATTTAGAAATGGGCTACAGTAGAGGTTCGCAAAGTTTTTCATGTCAAGGACCACAAACTCCAATCTGAGATGATTTTGTCTGAAGGCAGCCTCTACAGAGGAGTTTGTAATACATATACATATATATGTATATGTATATATATATATATATACATATATATATATATATATATATATATATATAATTTACATTTACATTTACATAATTTACATCCTTAGGTTTGAAAATAAGAACGTCTTTATAGTGGATCAGTGATCAGACTAGGATCACCATGAATTATAATCAATCAAAATGTCCAACCTTATTTCTTTCGTCTTTATTCCAACTTCTAAAAATTGTGATAAAAGTTAAAATATTCTTTTCTCTCTTTTGCTGGGGACCCCTTACAGCCCACTCAGGGACCCCTGTTGGTCCCTGGACCATAGTTTGAAAACCGCTGGGCTAGAGATTTAAGAGTCAGACACAATCACTACATGTCAAATCACATCAAACTCCTCTTCATACTATGTTCAACGTGTTTGGAAATCAAAATAGTGCAGAGATGCCTGCAGGAAAAACAATCACACCTTCAGTGATGCAAGTCACTAAATGAAATTGTTCAACTCACCAACAGACGATCCAATCACAGATGATGTAGATGATGGACAGAAAACAGCTATGTTGGTTGACAGTGGGACTACACTTTCAACTGACTCTTCTCTTCACGTTTCTAATGCTGTCTCACCCACTTTTCAACCATGTGATCTCGGGCCTGTGGTGAAGGAGTCAGCTATGACACACACACACACACACACACACACACACAGCTTACTAACTACGTCTCAAGGTTGGTTACTTTCTCTATCTAACAATGAGTGGTTGCTTGTTCTGTCTGTATTAGACCCACTTAAAACTTTGCTTGAGCATCATAAACCTCATGTTATAATCACCACAGGGGAGCAGATTTATCAAAATATCTTTTTACCGGGTAAAAGGAGATATTTACCTTCATTAAATCACCTGCAAACAACTCCAGGCTGCTGCAGTATAACCATACAGATCTCTACACACACCAGTCTGATTCTGCTTTTTTTTAATTAGGGACTGGGGTCTGTTTACCAGGGCTCATCTCTTTTTCATCTTTCTCTTTATTCTTGAAACACACTGCAGTGCAAACGCTGCCATGTAACATTAATGACTAAACTAAAGGGGTGGAAATTACTAATTACAAATACTCAAGTTACTGTAATTAAGTAGTTTTCTTTTGGGTACATGTACTTTTATGAGTAGATTTTCCAAGTCTGTAGTTTTACTTGTACGTAAGTATGCATTACACTGTGTAATGTACTTAGTTACTTATAAAATCATAACTGAGTACTGTACAAAATTTGAATTAAAATCCGAACCTGTCATCTGCGTTTCTGTAGCCAAAACAGACACATATTTGCATATTCAGACAGCCACAGACACCACAGTCCTACCACTTGGTCTTTATACTTCAAATTTAAACTGAGGGTGTAATGTACACTTTAGTACCCTTGTAGAACCGGGCCTGTAACCCGTCTCTGTTAACACTGGGGTTTCCAGCTACGAGTGAAAGTGATAATCAGAAGCATGAATTAAGATGATAGTGCCTGCAGGAAAAAAAATGGGTACAGTGACAAGTAAAAGTGATATTTAACAAAGACATTTTAGACAAAACAGAAATAATTTCCAAATATTATGAGTAAGATAAAGGCTCAAAATAAGTGTGAATAGCAGCCACAGTATGTTGTTAATATTAGAGTGAATACTTTTTACTATTCAGAGAATGCACAAAAACACAAAAAAGTTATCAATATATTTACTGGTCCTTATTAAATGTCACATTATTGTAAACTCAGGAGGACTTTTGTATGGATCCTGAAGGACTGAAGACTTTATTAATGATCTGACTGGTCAGTGGTTGGACTGTTGACATATTTTGATATGAAATGAATGCAGCAAAAACAAAACATCCTCATATACAGACTATGTGTCATGTTTGTGCGCATTCAGATCCAAATAGGAGCTAGTACAGGCACAG
Source organism: Lutjanus argentimaculatus (assembly GCA_034769285.1). NCBI lineage: Eukaryota > Metazoa > Chordata > Actinopteri > Lutjaniformes > Lutjanidae > Lutjanus > Lutjanus argentimaculatus. The sequence continues at coordinate 932,650 of JAWZSL010000026.1, read as the reverse complement.
CAGCCCAGATGAGCAATGCTGGCCACTGGTGCTTTATTGTAATGAGTAATGTCTGTGTGACATAATCCCTCCAGGCAACTGCACACTGTCAAAGTACGTCCACTAAAAGTGTTTGCTTTTGCCACGGACAGGCTCAGATTGTTATTGTTGTTACTGTTGCTACAGAGAATTAACTTTCTTTTTTAAAGAGGAGGATCCTTTCGGTTTCACCAGAAACAGCTGAAACTAAATAAAACTCGCCAAAAACATCTTATCTTGTCTTTCCACTGTTACAAAAATCACCAGTTCAGGTCTGGTTGAAAAATCCTTTTTATTCAGTGGGTAAGATGTGAAAAAATCAAGAGAGGAGCGAGAGAGGGAGGGGAGGAGGGGATCTGAATTAAGGGTTTATTTTGACCAAACAACCTGAGTTGGTGATTTTTGGAACAGCAGCCAAGATCTTATTAGTGAGTTTTATTTAGTTTCTGTTTGAATGAAGATGGTGATGATGACAAGATTAAAATGACAGTTTTGCAAAGGGAGTCTGGTTGGTTTGGTGAGAGCAATAACACAGCTGTTTCTGGTTAAATAAAATTAATCTTATTCTTTCAAATGTTTCAATGTTGTCAGACATTCAGAATAACAATCTGAGCCTGTCAGTGGAAAAAAACCCCCAGACTTTTAGTGCACGTGCTCTGAAGGTGTGATTACATTGCAGCTCAGTTTCAAGGCTGAGTTCTTCAGAGTTGACTTGTGGAAGCAGGAAGCTCTGTGAATAAAGTGACATGACATCAGTTCAACAATGTTGTAAAATTTAATGAAGCACACAGGAATATGTAAGTCAAGCTTTAGATACGATTGATCTACAGAGTAGTCTTAAGATGCCAAGATTGGTTACAAAAACAGGTGGGATGAGCAGAGGATGGAAACCTTTGGAGCAAACATGAGGTCAGGGTGTGATGAGAATAGTACAGTCCATTTCAAAAAAATACAAACATTACTTTTGTTTACAAAAAGGCATGAATACACATGATTTGAGTTAAAAGCGGCATTTGTTAATATTGTGGCCCCAAAATGCGTTTCTCACTGTGGAGATGGTTTGTAACGTTGACAGTAGTCTCCAGTCAGATGAGGTTCGCAGGTCAGAGTGAACTTAACCTTAATGCCGGAGTTCCCACGTCTACAGGTGTATTCCCATGACCCTTGCTCCACTGATGTGGAACAGCTTAACAGAAGATCGTGATAGTGTAAGTCTTCATCCCACACTTCAATGTACAGGTCTGGTAGAGTGTTCACCTTTATATAAAAAAAAATATATATATATAAATATACTTAAAATAACATTCAAAATACTATTAAATGTTAGAAAATACAAATGCTGAGTTGATGTTTGTGGATCAACCTGACTAACAAGAACAACGTGCGGAAGATGGCGCAGTGTTACTCACTAAATCGGTTCATTTATTAAATGATTACGGCTAATCTTACGTGTTTTAAGATCATAAGAAATTGCTTGGCAGTTGACTGCTTCCTTGCTGAGCCTAAATTCAGTGGTGTCCTCACATCTGTCCTATGGTTTGACTGCCTGCTCTCAGGCCAACCAGTCTGTAGATCAGTTTGCCTACAACAATCATTATCATTGATATATATTTAAACTTAAATTAATAGCTATTTTACTGTTACCAAACAAAAAAATTTATATATGCTTTACAAAACATTTATTAAACAGTTATTAAGTACTATAAACATCAGTTGCAACTTTACAATAACCACTGAGATTATATTTATGGACAACACGCCCTCACTCCGGCAGCTTGGTCAGTGACCCTTTGCTTCAAACTATGATGCTGTAGGAACCCCTGTATAGTCAGTTTGTTTTTTGTTTTTTTTTTACATGTGGGGATCCATGGTCAGGTCAAAATGAAGGAAACAAAACTTTAGTCCAGCATCTCAAGTTTACATGACATGCCTATTTGTTTTTAATTTAACCTACTGGCTTCAGGCGGTGTGACTGCAGGCATCGGGCACTGATTTGATTGGCGGGCAGTTCCTGACATGATGGCTGCAGGCGTGTCAGTCAGGTGCTGATGTGACGGTGTTATCAGTCATGCTGATGTCATTGTTTGCTCTCAACTTACAGGCAAGTTTTCATTGTGGGTTTATTGAAATCGCAAAATTATTGTACACTCTGCATTTTTTTAGTACTGTTGATTGCTGGCTGTTTGCTAGTTGCACATGAGCTTATAACTGGCTGTTTTGGGCAAATAAACACACTTGTGAGTAATGTGAATAAACACAAATGTTCCCTTCTTTTCTTTTAAGCTGTTTTGTGATGAGAGGATTTACTGACCTTTCCCAGATCGTAATAACTGTCCCAGTTGGGGTTGTCTGACTCGATTATACGCGTCCTGCGATAGGTGGAACCGTACCTCACCTTAACAAAGCTGTAGGAAAAAACAAGTAAAAACAACTGATCAATTAATCTTACTGTTTGATATTTCATCTTCAGATCTCAATCCCTGACCTCACTCTACTCACGCATCAGTAGGCTGGGCAAGACCATAATCTCCATGCAGATTCCAGGCTCTGACGATGGTCACCTCCAGCGTTCCCCTCCAGGTCTCTTTAGGACAGCAGTTGTAGGCCAGGCCAGAGCTCCACGAACAATATGGCTGACTAGGTGACCTCCTCTTGGCGTTGTCTCGGAAGTACTGCTCTATGGCAGCCTGAATCCCTGCCTTTTTTGTCTTATCTGCCACCAGCCTATATAATGGCCTAAGGGAGTATGAAACAATAGCTGGGACGTCCTTTAGGCTGTTCAGCCAATTACGGTAGCCCTGGTAGTCACTTTGAGTGAATGAAAACTGCCCGGCCCAACCACTGCCTCCTGTCACCTCTGTGTAGTGCTTGTGGAGACCAGAGTAGTATGAGGTGGAGAGACTCTCGATGTCTAGGACTTTTTTGCAAGACGATTGGATACCAGATAATGACATCTTACCAAGGCCTGCAGAGATACCCAGTGATAAGCAGCCGTGGACCTAGAAGACAGAAGGGGAAATAAGACATCATTTATAGGTAATAGTGAATGACAGCATTTAAATAGCTCCTGTTTACTGAGAGCAGTGAATGGTGCATAACAGTGCGGACAGACATTTAACCAGCATATCAAGAACAGTGTGAGCTGCATGTCTCACCCAAAGACACTTAAACCAGAATAAAACTACCAACCGTGTTATCAAGGGATGACTTCCTGTACATTATCTATCTATAAGCAAGAGTGAACCATCTATACAGAGCATGAGGGGCCACTGAGTGTGAAAATGATGTTAATCATATCCTGTTGTCTTCTCAGTTACCGCGTCTCAACCCAGTTTAACACTTCAAAGGACATTCAACGCCATGTTTACATGCTACCTGGGAGGCTACAGTTGACATTTCGGCTAAAAACATGGCGTAAATGGCGTCTTTTGTGGTTAAATTTTAATGTTGTGGCTCGCGGACACCAACACGAGCAGGATGGAGACATTTTGTGTTTGTTTTGTGTCCTTTTTTTTTTTTTTACATTTTATCCATAGTCTCCATTCACTGCCATTAGCTGCAACCCTGTTTTCTGCTGAAACTCCAGGATTGTTTTGTGAACTGAAGATCTTCACCCATCCTCACATCGGCATAGGGGTGAGTACATATTGAGTGGATGATCATGTAGGAGTGGAATATCGCTTTAAGGGTTTAAATCTAAAATCTTTACACTTGCTTGAAAATATATACACTGCTTGGCTAAAAAAAGTCGCCACTTGGATTTAACTAAGCAGACAGGTAAGAGCCTTCCACTGGATAATTACTGCAGTGATTACTATGTTTCAGCTGTTATTCAACCCTAACTGATGCAGTGAGCAGCTTCTCATTTCTTAAACAAACATGTCAGAAGACATATCCTGTGGTCGTGAAAAAGATGTTACTCTGTTTCAGAAGGGTCAAATTATTGGCCTGCATCAAGCAAAGAAAACAACTAAGGAGACTGATGAAACTACTGAAATTGGGTTAAGAACTGTCCTACACGTTATTAAAACCTGGAAGGATAGTGGTGAACCATCATCTTCCAGGAAGAAATGTGGTTGGAAAAAAATCTTGAATGATTGGAGATCACTTAAACGTTTGGTGAAATCAACAGTAGAACTCAAGGCTATGTTTTATACTTAAAGTAAGAGCATTTCCACACACAATTTGATGAGAACTCAAGGGATTGGGACTAAACAGCTGTGTAGCCTTAAGAAAACCACTAATCAGTGAGGCTAATTAGAAAACAAGGCTTCAGTTTGCTAGGGAGCATAAAGATTTGACTGGAGAAATGAAAAAGGTCATGTGGTCTGATTAGTCCAGATTTACCCTGTTCCAGAGTGATGGGAGCATCAGGGTAAGAAGAGAGGCGGATAAAGTGATGCTCCCATCATGCCCATCAACCGTGCAAGCCTGTGGGGGCAGTGTTATGATCTGGGGTTGTTTCAGTTGCTCAGGTCGAGGTTCAGCAACGTGTCCAAAAAACAAGGTCAGCTCACAACCTGAATATACTGAATGAGCAGGTTTTTCCATCAATTGATTTTTTTCTTCCCTGATGACACGGACATATTCCAAGATGACAATATCAGCATTCACCGGGCTCAAACTGTGAAAGAGTGCTTCAGGGAGCATGAGACATCATTTTCACACATGGATCGGCCACCACAGAGTCCAGACCTGAACCCCACTGAGAATCTTTGGGATGTGCTGGAGAAGGCTTTACGCAGCGGTCCAACTCTCCCGTCATCAATACAAGATCTTGTTAAAAAGTTAATGCAACTCTGGACAGAAATAAATGTTGTGTCATTGCATAAGCTTATCATAACGATGCTATGGCAAATGTGTACTGTAATTAAGCTAGAGACAGTCCAACGAAATATTAGAGTGTGTGACTTTATTTTTTTGGCCAGGCAGTGTATTGTTATTAGTGTGCAGCCGCACTCAGGTTATCTGCCTAAATTTGCTTTGTTTATCAAATAACTAAATACAGGAGCATTATAATTTGAACAAATAATGGAAACTTAAAAGAACAGTGGTTTACACTGATTTTGAGAGATCTGTTTGTATCATATGGGTGACAGACAACAGACCTCAGTTTACCTCAGGTAGATTTGAGTTGTTCCTTATGTTAAAAGCATCAAAACTCCTGCTTATCACCCAGCTTCAAACGGGTTAGCTGAGAGGCTAGTCCAAAACTTCAAAATTAAAAAAAAGTCTTTCGCAAAGGATAGAGCAGTCGGTGGCGTGTCATTACAGCACTTTATTGCTAATTTTTTGTTCGGCTACAGAAACACACAACTACCAAGAAAACACCAGCAGAACTGTTTCTGAAAAGACAGGTCCGTACTAGGTTGTCTCTAGTGAAACCAGAAGTGTCTCAGTTTTTCCAACCAAGGAGTTTTCCAAACCAGTCAGATGAAAACCCAGGGAAAACCCAGGTCTTTATCTCTAGGTCAGACAGTGTTTATGAAAAACTACAGGGCAGGTGGAGGAAGTGGTTGGATGGTGTAATTACTGATGTTCTGGGTCCTGTAACATACATGGTGAATGTAAATGGAACATGTGTAATCAATCAAATAAAAAAAAAGTCAAATGCTGGATGCAAAAAGAAAAAATGTGGATCCAGATAAGATTGTAACAAACACTGAAGGTGAGTGGAAATATTCTTTTGATTTCAGGAGATGATGTGCAGGACTCTGACACTGTCACTGTTGTCTGTGAGCAGACACAGGAGGACTCTCAGAGCTCAGAGGAGACAAGCAGAGCCCTGGAAAATCCTTCAAGTTCAGAATGCGTTGAGTGCTCTAAGAGAAATGTGCACCCTTCTCGACGATTGGACTTAGAACGAGCTCACAGAAAGAGACTTTTGAGTGAGGTCGCAAACTTTTGGACCTGCAAATATTCTTTGCAGACAAGGTAGTTCAAGGTTAAACCTTGTGTGTGTGCTCAGAACTCGTGAGTTCATTTAGTTTTTGTTTTGTTTTGGAGAAGTGTTCAAAAGGTTGGAACAAGTGCTACAGGGAGGAGCTACATTTTGGTTACTGCATAAAATGTGCAGGCATGTGTGCTGCATGTACCTCACTTGTGGAGAATCCATTCAGTGTGGACAAAACATGTACGTGTAGCTGTAACTCGCCTGAATCGCCCCCCAAGGTTAACCTGAAATGAAGAACAGTGTTGTTGAGACGAAAAATATGGTGTCTTTTATTTGTAAAATAAGGAAATTAAAGCGGCGTGTGTGTGTGTGTTACAACCTTGCGGATGTAGTGTGTGCCGTATGTGTGTATGAGCTCCATGTACTGATCCTTGGTATAGGAGCTGTAGTAACTTGGCAAACTGGCCAAATCCCTAATGAACTCAGAGCTGAGGGGCGGTCTGCTTGACACACGGTAACTAGACACAAAGAGACAGAAAAATACATTTAATTATCTTGAGTGACATGAAAACTCCTTTTTGTTCATGCAGGGATCTTCATCATCCTACCGGATAATGGCTGCACGAGACACCGTGAGTGCTGAAAAAGTAGCGGTCCTCGCCGGTCCTTGCTGCAGCAAATTTATACATATTGGAGCCCGTTCCTCCCACGTCCAGGTTGGCCGACACAAGCTTACCCACATTAAATCCAATCTGAAGAAATAAATAAAAAATTATAGCTGCTTGGTGTTCATCCCAAATCACCATGATATGGTGTACATTATATCTTATCTAGGCGGCACAGTGCTTCAAAATCTAAACATATCAGCCTTTGATATTTACTGTGATTTCTCTAAAATAAATTTAGGAAAAAAAGTGGTACTCCAGTGGTAAAATAGCCTACACATCTATCAGTTGTAGCCTAAAATGATCATATCATGTCAACAGTAGCTGGGATATTTCCTACCTGCCAGTTTCGACTCTCCTCAGAGGTGTAAGAGTCAATCAGTGAGCTGTGGACACAATCACACTTAAGGTTATTTCATTTGAACAGTCATTTTGCAGCTTTTTTGCATCATCTGTTAATGTTTGTATTTACATATGAACACAAAGTAAGAATGTTTTTGTTAGATTTTCATCTCAGTTCAGTCAACAACTCAAAATTAAAGAGGACTGACACCAAAATACTTGGAGAGCGGTTTGTGTGTGGTTTGTGTCCCACCAAGACTGATGCATATTCACAAATACTCGAGGAACTGGAATGACTAACTTAAGATATGATAATGGCTGATAATAATCAATACAGTGAAATAATGCTGTTAAATACATTACCTAACAGAGGTGTGTGAACTACTGTGAAGGTCAGTATTGCATTGGGTGAACACACGCCAGTCCACTGCAGAGACTGGCAGCTAAAAATGAAGGTAAGAAACACCATTATTAACATGCAATAAAACATAAGGTATGTACAGCTGTTAGATTAGATGAGAGTATAATTCAAACATGCAGAATTATTAAAAAAAACAAACAAGAATAACCAAAAAGATCAAATCAGCAAACAGATAGCAAACTCACAATAAACATGAATAAATAAGTCATATCAAAGGAGTAGTGCTTTTTTTTGTGTGTTTCATCTGTTAATTGTTTCATCTCAAGTGTTCACCAGACATCTCTCAATGAAACAAACTAAAATATTCAAAACAAAGCAAGAGTATGTCGCCAGGAAATAAATTATTTTCTTTGCTTTGTACATTGTTGTGTGGTCTTAAATTCCATTCCTTACTTTTTGCATCCTGTTGCCTTGAAGAGGGTTGGAGCAGAGAGTGCAGGTGCCCTCTGGGGTGAGGAAAGTCCTCGTGTCGAGGAGGTAAGCTCCCATATGCTTCATGGTGACCACGTTAAATCCTTCCCCCACCAGGTTGTGGCCTGGCACAAAGGGAGCGTTCTCACACTGACTGCGAGTCCCAGTCTGACAGGAGAGAACAGGGGAGTGATGGGACAGAAAGAGGAGGAGACTCAGGTAGAGAAGAGGTGGGGCTGAAAACGAGGACATGGCTCCAAGAGACACTGAAATATTTCAGCAGAAGACAAAAAGATTAGAAAAGGACAGTGTTCGTATCATTACAGCTGTTATTGGTGAAGGGGCAGGTAAAATTAACAAAATCAAATATCACAACATTTTTCAAAAAATGCCTTGATATTGGGACAAAATTGTAAGGATGACTCAGTGAAATGATGAATAATCGTCAGTAATGTGGACATAATAAGTACGTGGCTAAAAGCAAATAATATATCAGCTATAACAGTCTCATAACTTCAGAAAATTATATCACTTTACTGTAACTTTAAACCAAGAAAATAAAAGCACTTATGCCATATCACGATATAACGATATCCAGAATTTAAGCTCGATATCCAGTCTCATGACACAGTATCAATGGAATATTGATATATTGCCTATTCCTAGTAACAAGAACTGCAAATGTTTGCAAACAGGCTCTGTGCTCCTGCTAGTTCATCTTTTACCAGGATGTGAGATAAAAATCTAAGAATTCTGATTGGCTGAAAGGTGTGGACTGATAGTGAGTAACCTCAGGATGTGATTTTTGTAAAACAAAATATGATGGGTGCCAACATAAGCTAAAACCTTGACTGACTGATTGACACCTGTCAATCAATCTTCAGCTTTGAGCGGTGCGGAGTACCAAAGCCATTACATTGGTCATCTCACATAAAATACCACGGTTAGGACATTTTACAGTGGACTGCTTCAGTTAACGTTAGCTAACATTAGCTACACGTATCATATGATGGGCTGGAGGCCCGGGCTCACTGACTAATGTTATTATTATTGTTATTGTTAACTTTAGAACTTGTACACAACTTTGAAAAGACAAAGTAATTACTTTTTTTGTAATGACTTTACGCTGATTTAGGTGAAACGTACCTAAATGTTGGTAACTGACAACCCGGGAAGGGGACTCAGCAATCAACTGTCTTTCTAAAAGCAGTTTTACACAACTGTGTAACATTTTAAAAATAAATTTCTTTTTATCATGACTAATATTTCACAACACAAGTCTCAATATAATTTAAGATAAAATCTGTGCATATTAAAGATTCATGCCTTAGGCCCAATATCTGTCGTCTCTTATTCCTAAGGATTATTATTGTTATTGTTTGCAAACAAGAGCCTCCATATACGTTTTGGGGACGTGAGACTGCAGAGAAATTTACATTGCAGATTGTGTTTTAATATTTGAACATCTCTCTTTGTTACAAACAGGTGCAAGTAACTTTTAGCAGACAACCAATATCATGTATGTTCTGTAAGTTCTTCGTTTTTACAAATACTTTAAAAGTGAAATGCACTGTCTTTTACTTGAGACGTTCTGCTCAGGCCTGTGAGTTGGTCTACGTGTTGCACAATTTGTAAATATATAAAATGTTCAACCCATCAGTGTTGTGTATTCTGAGCAGAAACAGTTCAAACACTGAAACTAACAGTGACTCAACTTGGAAAGGGGCACAACAGAATCAGTCTCACACATGATCTTCATTCAACAAGGCCACAAACCAACACACACATGCACACACACGCACAAGAGAAAAGGGACACATGTCCTAAATGTGGCAGAATGGAGCAAGATAGAGCAAGATTTTCAGCAGTGGGTAAACATGCAAAAAACCTGTTAACCTTTGTGAAAGCAGGTTTCTATTTTGATTAACTCAGTTTCAGTTTCATTCTTAGTTTCCTCTGTTATTGCCAGTCTGAACATCTGTATGCCTGGTTGATGCCAAGTCTTCATACTTTTGCTAAATGAGTTCCATCCTCAGGACTGTTGTGGCAGAAAACAGAAAACTGACAGAAAACTTGTAAGGGTGAGATCTAGAGCAACTAAATATTCAGACACATATTTAATTTTATTGCTTATTCTAGTTTGTAGTGTTTGTTGTGAAGGTTAAATAGCACAAACCTTATGTTTTGTTATGTATCTGCCTCTGTGAATATGATATGTTTTTCCCTCTCTCTCCTTCTGAGGTTGTAATTTCCTGGATGATGCCTGGACTGTGGAGTGATTTTGAGTGGAAACAGAAGTTTTATAGTTTCTTAGAAGAAAAGTCCTTCTTCGAGGAAGCTGCTCAGTGTAACTAGTCAGTTGGGGTAAAGAGGGAGCTGCACGTGTTACTATTCTGAATTCAGCACATGCCCTGGGTCATATCAGTATATAAAAAGATGATCTTTCTACATGGCTTCTGGCAGTCGGTTGAATGTAAATTTGGGCAGACAGCCGATCACACGTAAGATCTGTAAGTTCTTTGTCCTCACAAATACAACCCCAGTTCCAAAAAAGTTGGGTTGTTGAGTAAAACGTTAATTAAAACCGAATGCAATGATTTGCAAATATTTTTTTACTTGTATTCAACTGACTGTGTAAATACACACTCATTCTAAATTTGATGCCCGCTGGGACAGGGGCAACAAAAGACTGGAAAAGTTGTGGAAAGCTAAAAAAAAAAACCCACCTGTTTGGTATATTCTACAGATACACAGGTTCAGTGGTAACAGGTGATAGGATCATGTTTGGGCATTAAAGCGGCATTCTCGAAAGGCTCAGCTGTATATAAAAATGTGAGTTAAGACTCGACCATGCAAACTAAAAGCCAAATATCAACAATATCCAGAAATACTGAAGACTTTTCTGGGCCGAGCTCATCTGAGATGGACAGACACAAAGGTTAAATCTGTGCTGTGGCCTGAGGAGCCTACAAGAACCGCCCAGTTTGTTACCAGCGCTAACTTCAAAAGCCAGCAGCTGTGATGGGTTAGGGTTAGGGTCCCTCCTTTAAAACAGTTTGCTCTGTCTGTCAGTCAAAGAATAATCTGTAAAGAACAGAATGAAAAAACAATATTTATTAAATAGAATATAGTATAAATAAAGTAGTTAAAATGAGCTCAAGCTTAAACATCTACAGCGTACGGTAAACTAACGGTGGGCCGACAAGTACAAACGCGCTCATATACAGACAGGCGATGCAAAACAGAAACGCGCTCATATAAGAAAACAGATGCAAAAGAAAACGCTGCAAATACAGAAACCGCTGCAATAAACAGAAAACGGCTGCAAATACAGAAACGCGCTGCATATAGGAAAACAGATGCAAAAGGAAAACGCTGCAAATACAGAAACACGCTGCAAATAAGAAAACAAATGCAAAAAGAAAACGCCGCATATCCAGTCATACAACGGAAGTGCTCCAGGCCTCTAGGGGCAGTGCTGAGCGTCCACCCGAGAGAAAATTGGAGTCGGGAGAGGCTGTATGAAAAAGTATGTATTCTTTTTTCTTTTTCTTTCTTTCTTTCTTTCTTTTTTCCACGTTTGGCCCTCATCTTTTTCTGTATTATGAAAGTGCAGCCGACTCCAATTTTCCTCCCACCAATAACTTTCTTCTTCTCATTCACACGTCTGCGCCACACGTTTTTTTTAAACAAACTTTATTATCACATTAGCGACATTATACAAATAAACATGACATTAAACATTATGACATCATACAGACATGAAACAACAGTGAAGTACAGGGAGTGCATAATAGATATCACACAAAAACCAGAGCTTGACAAAAATAAATAAATAAAATAAAATAAAATAAAATTACAATGTATCAGGATGCATAAAAATAAATTTAATCAATAAAGAAACAGAAAATAAATAAATATATATTAAAAATTGAGAGATTTTATCTAGTAATATAAACCATAATATTTTCCATAAGACCAGATGTCTTGAAAGCTTTCTTGTTTTTACATATTTTACAGACAGATTCATAAAAAGATTTAAGTTCCACATAAAACAAAGTTTCATGTTTGGGATAGCCTGGAGAAATCTAGCTTTATGGATGGACACTTCAGGTCTAAATCTGTTAATGAATTCATTACAGGGATAATTTGCTCCACACGTTGATACCGTTTTATACAGTCTATGGTTGATACGTCCGTTGTTTGTCTCTCGGGTGGACGCTCAGCACTGCCCCTAGAGGCCTGGAGCACTTCCGTTGTATGACTGGATATGCGGCGTTTTCTTTTTGCATTTGTTTTCTTATTTGCAGCGCGTTTCTGTATTTGCAGCGTTTTCCTTTTGCATCTGTTTTCCTATATGCAGCGCGTTTCTGTATTTGCAGCACGTTTCTGTTTATGCAGCGGGTTTCTGTATTTGCAGCATTTTCCTTTTGCATCTGTTTTCTTATATGGAGCGCGTTTCTGTATTTGCAGCACGTTTCTGTTTATGCAGCGCGTTTCTGTATTTGCAGCACGTTTCTGTTTATGCAGCGGGTTTCTGTATTTGCAGCGTTTCCTTTTGCATCTGTTTTCTTATATGCAGCGCGTTTCTGTATTTGCAGCGCCTGTCTGTATATGCAGCGCGTTTGTACTTGTCGGCCACCGTAAGTAACAGTAAAACAATGATATTAATCCAAAGCCATCAGACATAATAACACTGACAGGGAACATTTTACTGCAACATGAATACTTTCACTTTAAGTATATTTATCTGATAATATTTCCATACTTTTACTTCAGTAGTGAAGTATTTTTACAGTGTGATATGAGTACTTTTGCATTAGTAAAGGATCTGAATACTTTTGACACTCCTGGCCACCTCAGAGGAGTCACATCATGTCCATATTTTGCCTGGACAGACAGACAGACAACAGACAGACAGACAGACAGACTGGTCTCCATTTCATTCTCACTTCTGTCAGACACAAAGTTAAAGAGCAGCCCTGGATGTGGCTATAAACAAGACACAGACAGACGGACTGCAGCACATCTAACGTATCAGTCAGAGGGAGATGCATCATGCTCTGCAAACAATCACATCAACTTAACATCACTGTGAATGAATCATATCAAAGTTGGAGAGGAGGAAACACAAGTTTACCTGGTTACTGTTCACCGTAGTCACTCTCGGGACGTTATTTTTTCTTTGGTTCTGCTTCATCCTCTCACCAAACTTTTAAACGGTGACACCTGCTTTGATACGCGGGGGAGGCGGGGCCTACGCAACTTGTGCAGTGTGCGTAACAGACCTGGAAAAAACCCTCCTCTCCTAAAAATAACTCAGTTTAGGAAAGGCACGACAGAATCAGCCTCACACATGAGCTTGTAATTGTAGTGGCATTTTTCTTTTTGAATGGCAGAACAAAAGCCACTAAGCAGCAGGCACGGTAACTTCAGCTTGAAGCCAGTGACAGGAGATGTAATCATCAATTTAAAAAAATCTTTTCTGATGGAAAAGTCACAGTTGTGCCACACGGTAATAAAAACCATGCGCTCCGGTGCCTGACGCAGCTCTCTGCTCTGCTCCACAAAGGGGAGCTCGGCTTGAGGTCCCCTGAAAAGTCTAATCTGGGACATGATGATCCTGAAATAAATAATAACAGTGAAAAAAACATGGTAATGTGGTGTCATATGATCCCAGACAGCAGCTGACACTGAACCAGATCCGCCCACAAGTCGTGAGATCCGCGCGGCAGTCACACCGCCAAGCGCCTCTGCCCCAGCTTTGCGTCGAGTCTGGGTGGAGACGTGGTGGAGACTCACGCTGACCGTCGTAATGATACATTCGGCTCGAATGCGTTTCGGCAGCGCAGCCCAAACGCGCCGAAATTCAAATTTTAACCGTCCTGTTTTTTCAACCACTTCAGCGTAGAGAGCGGAGCACAGCAGAGCGTCTGGAGTTCTTGTTAACTACATAACACAATATTAAAATGATTGTAACAGCGTTGTTGTATTATTTTATTTATTTTTTATTTTTAAATCGAGCATTAGTTTGCAGCGTTTGTGCATAACGTCCTCATTCATTTCTGTGAAGCTACCAAGCAGGTAGCTTCGGTCGCATCCACCGCTGAAGAGGCCCTTAACACACCGGCAAATTAGGTCGGTTTTCTGCAGGACACAGCGAGTTAGCCTGTGTGTCCTATGGCAGGAATTGAAAATCGGTTGTACCGGTGTAGCGTGGCTAACATTGCTAAGATATGCTGATGTGGCTCCGGGGGCTATTAGTAGTTTTACCCTCCGTCTCATGTTTTTTTCTCGCTCAGTTTGACTGTTGTACGTGGAAGCCGGGGATATTACCGGTGGTAATACGTCCAGTGGCTATTATTAGCTTATTGTTAACCGTTCCCGCTTCCAGCTCCCCGACATTGGTCAGAGAGCATATTTATTTATTATTATTATTATATTATATCAGAGGGGAACCTTCAGGGCCTTCTACGCCTTCAGAGAAGGCCTTAAAAAAATCTGGACCAAAAAATATGAGTATTAAATTATATATATATAAACTATCTCATTTAATTTAATACAATACATTTAATACATCATCTATGTTCTAAAGTTAAGTTTACTGTCAAGTTCACATCAGCAATGAAAGGGTTACTGTCCTGAAACATGTTATCCAATCAGAATCGTCCGTCTCTATCAAAGCCCGGTTAGCTGGCTCATTAATTGGTTAGGACTTCATGAATCCCGAGGAAGGCCAAGCTATGTGTGTTGGTTTGGAGAGTGATGGGAAAATTGACCAATCGCGGTTTGATTTTAAGTGGGCGGGACAAAAACAAAAGATCGTAGGCCTTCGTGAAGTCCGAACAGCGGGCAGAGTGGTGAGAGCGGTGAGAGACAATTAAATGGCAGAAGAAGACGAGAGCGAAGTTGTGGCTAGCTTGTTAGCATCGCCTTTTTCAAGGCGGCCTTTCACAGAAAAACTTCAAATAATAAAAAACGGAAGACCAACTCCAGAACTGGAATTAAAAGAAAAGGTTAAGAAAGTGGAAAGGCATTTCAAGACCGAAAATTATCAGCGATATCCATGGATGACGGGCTGTAAGAAAACAAACAGACTGTACTGCTGGAGTTGTTTACTTTTTACAACTGACAGGTCATCCACCTTGGTCAGCGGCGGATTTGTGAGCCTTACAAATCTGACAAAGTCAGCCCACCGACATCAAGATTCTGCGGCACACCTGCAAGCGACGGTCAGTTTGAAAACTTTTGGGGACACAAGAGTTGATCTTCAGCTAGATGAGCAGCGCCGTAATCATACTACGGCCCACAACAACAACGTCAGGCAGAACAGAGGGATCCTGAAATGTCTCATCAACGTCGTGACATTTCTTGGAAAGCAAGAGCTGGCATTTCGAGGACATGATGAAAGTAAAGATTCTGAAAACAAGGGGAACTACTTGGAGTTACTGGAGTTTCTGGCGGAGTATGACAGCCCTCTGCGCTGTCATCTGGATTCGGCCACTGTTTTCATTGGCAGCTCCAGCAAAATTCAGAATGACCTGATTCAGTCTGTGGCGGAGGTAATGACCGAGGCAATGAGGGAGGAGGTGAGGAACCATAGACTGTATATAGAAGTGGACGGAGCTTCAGGCTCTGAAAAATGAAGCCAATGCGGAAGTGCAGTAACGCTGTATTCTCACCGAAATCCAGCAGGGGGCGCACGAGCTGGTTGCAAAAAGAAGCCGGTTCCATTGACACCCGTTCTAAAATGCCGAACTTTACAGCTGAAATAAACATATTTATAGCCCGTGTCAAAAAACGATTTTGGTCTCTATCGCTAATATCCCCCACCATGTTCACTGAACCACACTTGAATTTTCATATAAGTCATTGTTGATTTTATATTAAGGCTTAAAGTTCTGTATAATTAGGGGCGTGGTTTCGTGATTGACAGGCGTAGTGCCCTATGGAGTGCCACTCACTCGCTCCCATAGACTATACAGTCTATGCTCGCCCCCCACCACCCCACCCCGCTCCCCCACTTGTTAATTTTGGATCTCGGTTGTCCGTTTCACGGAGCCAAGTTGACGTGCAGTGATGGCCTCGCCCGACCTCGCCTATGCCTCGCCCACACAGTCTATGGTCCCGCGTATGGTCCCGCCCTGCTCCACCGTCTCAACCAATCATATTCACATCCGGTTTCAAAACTGTCAAAATGGCGCTGGCCAAATCTGAAACTCGAGGCTTCAAAACGGGTGTTCAGAAACCAATGGGTGACGTCACGAAGGCTCCGTCCATTTCTATATACAGTCTATGTGAGGAACACGCCTTTTGTCTCCGTTATGGTAGATGAGACAACTGACGTAAGTAACACCGCTCAGATGTCATATGTCCTGCGTTACACCACGACGGTGGTGTGAAGGAGCGCTTTTCCAGTTTGGTGATGTCAGTGGTGATAAGCACGCAAAGCCATAGCTGGACAAGTTTTGGAGTTCTGGAGGACTGTGCCTGCACCAATAAGGTCATTGCCCAGTGTTACGATGGAGCTGCAGTCATGGCCTCTGGACTGAATGGGGTCCAAGCCAAAATAAAGGAAAAAATACCACAAGCTCTCTTCGTTCATTGTTATGCGCACTCTCTGAACCTCGTCATGTCTCAAAGTGCTGCTAAAATCAAAGAATATTTATATTATAATATAAATAATATAAATATAAATATATATAATTATATATTTATATTTATATTATAATATATTTATTTATTATATATTTATTATTATTATTATTATTTTATTTATTTATTTATCACATATTTATTTCCAGAACATAAAAACATTTTTTTAGTTTTTCAGATTGTGTCAAAATAGTCAAACAGACCCATTTTTTTTGTTTTTCCGTTTTTCTGAATAATATTTTTGCCCTTAATACATAGATTATAGTGGTTGCCAGTGGTTTAATATTCTTAAAATCCATCGTGGAGTTTTAAAAAGTCCTATTTCATGATTTGCTCTCTTTTCAGTGTTTCCGCTCTCTTTGTCAGATTCTGTGAACCTGACACAAAATTAGTCAATAAATAGAAATTATGCACTTTATCATGGGTAATGTTGCATATTATACATTGTGAAATACTGATTCCCACTGCTACTATGAATAGTTATTTTTGTCTGTGTCACTCTGTGACCTAATATTGAAGATATACTTCATACATGGGCACCTTCTGCTTGGAGACTTGAAACATCATCCAGCAGAAATAATAGAACTCTCCCCTTCCCTCCTCTCTTCTCTTCTCTAGTGCTAATCACACTGCTACTTCCTGCTCCACTATTTTCCATTGCTGCTCCTCCACCACCACCTCCAAGGCTATCTTCCACTGCTGCACCTCCACCATCACCATCTCCTCCAGGGCCATCCGCTCATGCTGCACCTCCAGAGCTCCCTCCTCCTGAGCTGACACTCACAGAGCTGACCTCCTTCGTGACTTCTTATACATCATCCCTCCATCCACCACCTCCTGGGCCGTCCTCGTTTGCACCACAACCTCCACTGCCATCTTTTGAACATTTCCATTCATCTCAGTCCACAATTCCTTTGGAAACCGCCTCGGAAGTGTTCATGCCCACTTTAAGAGCTGGCCGGTCTGGGAGGGAGCCAATTCACTACACACGTAAGTGTTGACTAATCCCTCACCTGATGCAATATTGAACTGATTCATTTAAACTCATAAATCTGAATCTATCAACAAAAATGTCACAGATGAATTAAACACTGAAAAAATAACTCCGAATTTAAAAAATAATAATCAAAAACTGATTCTAAAAGAAACAACCTAATCCAAAATTAAGACTTAAGTCAGTGAGATTTTTGTCTATAATTTAAAATGACTTGTTTTCCATAGAATTGTTTTGTTTTGCTCTTAGTATCCTCATCATGACCTCTCTAAATTTTGATGTTCTTTTTGTAGCTGCCGAGCTCCACATGCTCACTCTTTTAGAGAACCTAAAACATCACCTTAACCAACAAAGTTCTGTGATGAATCTCCTCATGTCACGACTGAACGCTGCACGTGAACCAGCATCAGAGATGCCAGACGACATCTCCTTTCCTTTGAGTTCACTGGCTGAGGTGGACTGTTTGGAGGACTGGCTCAATGACCCAGCGAATGCTATGAAGAAGAAACAAATGGTACATATCTTGCAAACACCACGTTAGTTTATATTATGTACTCTCTCAGTGATTTCTTTCTTACTGTTTTTTTTCTTCGTTGCTAATTCAGTGCCTTATTTTTACAGGTCGCTGTGCTGGCCTCTTGGGGGACGTGACATAAAGCATGTCACCTGGAATATCCTGGCACACATTTTTTCATCTAGTGTTGCCAAACAGATAAATTGGAAGGGAGTTAATAATAAAAAGAAGTTCAGCGAGATGGCAACCAAGGCTCTCCTCGCACGTAAGTGTGAATTATATACATATTGCTCCTCAAAATGTCAAATGTCCTCAGCAAATCTAGCCCTGTGTCTTTAGTTTACTTGAGACCAGAAAAAATTAATTCTGTTATTGTCTAAGTAAGGTATAATGTATAGTGAGCCAGTGATTACTTAAAAAAAAAAAACTCTCAACAGGGAAATGGAACCCCGATGCATATGCATTGTCTGTTTTCCATAATTTTACCTAGAGTGTCATTGGCAAAGGTGTGATTGGTGTGAATGGTAATGACTCAGGCTATATCATATGAGAATACTGAGCAGCTTGAGTTGTCTGCCTGAACCAGCTTGCGGGGGTTGCCTGGTTTCTAATACAGAGCTTTTAACTTCTCCTAAAGTTACAAGATATTTGTTCTCTTATACAAGTGTAGTTTACTATTTCATACAAAACTGCATTGTGGGATAAAGTGACAGAAATCAAAATGTTGAGTTGTTCGTTTCTGGACCATAACCTTTTGTTTGCTCTGTGTGTTTTTCTTATTTTAATGTACTGTAGGGGCTGTGCGCAAGAACCATCAGGGGGAAAAGGCAACGGACATGGAAATAAACCACCATTCCCATCAGGTGGTTTAATTTGGCTTCTGACCGTGGGGGTGGCCGTAGACAACGTCACAACAAACTATGTCCCAATAACTATTCCTAAGTGCCCATTCTGGACTGTTTGACTGTTTGACACCCTTGTGACTAAGTGCTGGTGGACTGTTCCCTATGGTAATGTTTCCTCTGTGGTTTGTGCTCAGCCTCAGCTTGCATGCATGCATATGTGTGGGTAATTCTGACAAAGAGAGCTGTTTGGTGTTTTCATGTACATGTAAGTCTGACAAAGAGCTGTTTGGGTTTTAAATGTACATGTAAGTCTGATGGAGAGAGCTGTTTTGTGTTTTCATGTACATGTAGTTCTGACAAAGAGCGGTTTGGTGTTTTTATGTGCATGTTGTTCTGACAGAGAGCTATTTGGTGTTTTACATGTAAGTCTGACAGAGCTGTTAGGGTTTTAAATGTACATGTAAGTCTGATGAGAGAGCTGTTTGGTGTTTTCATGTACATTGTTAAAGAGGTTTGATGTTTTCATGTACATGTAAGTCTGACAAAGAGCTGTTTGGTTGGGGTAAATGTAAACCTATAAATAAACATTTTTTGAAGACAAATGTGCATTTCTTGTGCTGTATGTGTACACATTTGGCCCAGATGTAAAATATGAATAACGAATCTGTGCCAGATCCGAACCAAATGTCATAGAGCTTTATTAATTATGCTGGGCCAGAACTGTCCCAGATCTGTTCCTGAGTGTGCTGTATGTGGATTGCATTCGGCCCAGATGTAAAATATGAATCATGGATTTGTGCCGGATCCGAACCAAATGCCATTGCTTTTTTAACTGTACTGGGCCACAACTGGCCCAAGTCCGTTCCAGATCAGTAATCCGTATCTGCGCTGGTATCGGGCCGTTGTGAATAAAGACCCCGGTGCAGACCCGTTTGGCGGATCTGCACCGAATGTTATCCACAGTCTGGCGCAGATCTGCCACAGTGTCATTTTGCTGTCTGGGATAGTTTCTGAAGATGTATCTTCACTTATGAACACCTGTGTGCGCTGTTGTGTGCGCCACCCTGACCGCTGCGCTGTCCATGGTCCTGGCACGGAGCGGAGGTTGTTGACAGACAGCAGAACATGTCTCTTCCTTCGGTTCCTGTTTGCTTTTCGTTGTTGCAAACTGAACTTTCGGTCATCCCGATTATAATAATTCACAGACAGAAGGGAAAGGGAAGGGAAGTGAAGGGACGGTCAATGAGGAGAGAATGTGTGAGAAAGAGATTCACACAGCAGAACAGCTGTTTCTCTGTGCTTGTGATACTTTACGAAGTCCTCCCATGTGCAAACAAATGTGTCCACATTAGTTTACATTCACATTCCGATGTGGCCAAAATGCAGTAAAGGGTCTGACGCTCGCATTTTGAAGTACATTGTTCTAAATGGCAGGACGCGCACTGAAAGCATGTTGACGCGCGTCAGCCTGCCTTGACGCTCCCACTTCGAGCTTGTTTCGATTTTGGAGCGTCAAATGAACCAGAGCTGTTTTTGTTCTGCAGCCGCAATACGTGTCTGGTTAGAGTTGAAATTGATAATAAAATAATAATAAAAAAGAAAGGTATGGACGTGAGGAGGGGGTGCTGGTGGAGCTGCAGCTCCAGCTGAGACCAGGTAAAAGAAAAAAAGAGAGTGTGTGGACAGATGGACAGATGTGCCGACTTGATAAAAAACAAAAAAAAAAAACTTTTTATGATCATATTACCGCACACTTGTTTGCTCCAAGTCCAATTTGTGTACTTTTAAATACTTAATTACTTCATGCCGATTAATTAATTGAAGCTTTTAGTGCGCTTGTCCTTTATTCATAAAAGTGTGTATTAGAAGCAGAAATTCTTTGTTTGTGACCCCCTGCTGATGTCGTGCCATGTGATTGGTTGATTAGATATTTGCGTTAACAATCAGTTGAGCAGGTGCACCAAATGAAGTGGCCGGTGAGTATAAATATATATATATACTCCAAAAACAGACACATACTTGGACAGCTACAGACACCACAGACCTACCACGTGGTCTTTATAATTCAAATTTAAACTGAGGGTGTAATGTGCGCTTTGGTACCCTTGTAGAACCGGGCCCGTCACCCGTCTCTGTTAACACTGAGGTTTCCAGCTGCGAGCTAAAGTGACAATCGGAAGCATGAATTAAGTATTCAGATGAGATAAAACAGTCAGATGATAGTGCCTGCAAGAAAAACATTTGCAGTTGCTGGTAAAAGTGAAATTTAACAAAGTGAAATGTAACTGAAAATTAATGAGACGTTTCAGAAAAAAATCAGAATAAATCAGAAATAATTTCCAAATATTATAAGTAAGGTAAAGGCTCAAAGTAAGTGTGAATAGCAGCTACAGCGTGTTATTAATATTACAGTGAATACATTTTTACTATTCTTAAATACAAAAAAGATATTCATATATTTATTTGTCCTTATTAAATGTCACATTATTGTAAACACACAAGGGCTTTTGTATGGATCCTGAAAGACTGAAGACTTTATTAGTGATCTGATTGCTCAGTGGTTGGACTGTTGACATATTTTGATATGAAATGAATGCAGCAAAAACAAAACATGCTCATATACAGACTATGCATCACGTTTGTGCACATTTAGATCCTAATAGGAGCTAGTACAGGCATGGCAGGATAGATGAGCAACACTGGCCATTAGTGCTTTATTTTAATGTGCTGATTGTTTTATCCTCCTGTCTTTCCTCCTTAACACCCCCTCATTTGTCTCCCCAAACGTCTGACCGAAGATTTTGCCCAGTTATCAGAAGTTCCAGGATGTTGCATAAAAATCACGTTGGTTTGGAGTTCAGCTCCTCCACATAGAGTGACTTAAAAACTGACTTAGCCTAAGTGTTGCAGTGAATTCAAAATATACTTTACCACAAGAAGTATTAAAATAATCAATTCTCCTCTAGAACAGGATGTTTTAGGTCCATCTTGTCACCCTTGTTACACATCCACCCTCCTCATAAAGCAAATAGACCAACAGAATGGATCTTAAAAGCTCACTTCGGTATTTTTAACCCTGGACCCTATTTTTTGTTTTAATTTGGAAATGACTAATTGTGACAACAATTCTTGAAACTGGTCCAGTATTGAAGGAGAGCGCTGCAGCCAGCAGAAGCAAGACTCTGCTGCAACATAATCCCTCCAGACAACTGCACACCATCAAAGTACATCCATTATTGTTATTATCCCTACAGAGAATGACCTTTTTTAAAGAGGAAGATCCTTTCTGTTTCACCAGAAACAGCTGTTTTATTGCTCTCACCAAACTAACCGGACTGCCTTTGCAAAACTGTAATTTTAACATTGTCATCTTCATTCAAACATGGCCGAAACTAAATAGAACTCACCAAAAACATCTTATCTTGTCTTTCCACTGCTACAAAAATCACCAACTCAGGTCTGGGTGAAAACTCCTTTTTATTCAATGCGTAAGATGTGAAAAAATCAAGAGAGGAGTGAGAGGGAGGAGAGGAGGGGATCTGAATTAAGGGTTTATTTTGACCAAACAACCAGACTTGGTGACTTTTGGAGCAGCAGCCAAGCTCTTATTGGTGAGTTTTATTTAGTTTCTGTTTGAATGAACATGATGATGATGACAAGATTAAAATTGACAGTTTTGCAAAGGGAGTCTGGTTGGTTTGGTGAGAACAATAACACAGCTGTTTCTGGTTAAATAAAATTAATCTTATTTTTTTTAAAAAATATCTCTGTCTGCAGGGATCTTTTCCATAATGTTGTCAGACATTCTGAGCCTGTCAGTGGAAAAAAAAACAACAGTCTTTTAGTGCACAAGCTCTGAAGGAGTGCAGCTGCTCAGAGGGATTATGTTGTGGCTCAGTTTCATGGCTGATGGCTGCAGCGTTCTCCTTCAGAGTCGACTTCTGAAAGCAGGAAGTTCTGTGAACAAAGTGACACGAAGCAGAGTTCAGATCAACAATGTTGTAAAGTTTAATGAAGCCCACAGGAATATGTAAATTAAGCTTTAGATACGACTGAACTACAGTGCATGGTCATAAGATGCCAAGATTGGTTACAAAACAGGTGGGATGAGCAGGAGATAGAAACCTTTGGAGCAAACATGAGTGAAGGTCAGATAACAAGGCTCTGTTCAGAGTTCAGGGTGTGAAGGAATAGTTAACAATCACATTATCTGTTCAAAAAATACAAACAGTTTTGTTTACAAAAAGGCATGAAGGCATGAATACTTGTGATTTGAGATGGACTTTAAAGCATTTGTTGATACTGTGGCCCCAAAATGCATTTCTTACTGTGGAGATGGTTTGTAATATTGACAGTAGTCTCCAGTCAGATGAGGGTTGCAGGTCAGAGTGTACTTGACCTCAACGCCGGATGTCCTACCACAGGTGTAAGTCCATGTCCCTTCCTTCACGGGTATGTTACAATTGATCAGAAGGTCATCATACTGCAAGTCCTCATCCCACACTTCAATTTTCAGGTCCGGTTTTGTGTTCACCTTTACAAAAATATATACATAAATATAATTAAAATAACATTCAAAATACTATTAAATGTTAGAAAATACAAATGTTGAGTTGAAGTTTGTGGATCAATCTGAGTAACAAGAACATGATTATGGCCAACCTTATTTGTTTTAAGATAATGAGAAAATGCAGACAGTTGACTGTGCCTTACTGAGTCTAAATTCAATGATACTCTCACATCTGTCCAGTGGTTTGACTGCCTGTTCTCAGACCAATCAGTCTCAGTCATCTAATCATCGAAGTACATTAGCCTTCTTTTCTTCTGAGCTGATTTATGATGACAGTTTTTACTGACCTTTCCCAGATCATAACGAGTGTTCCAGTAGGGATTGTCTGATTCGACTGTACGAGTCCTGCGATAGAAGGAACCGTACCACATCTTAACATACCTGTGAACAGGAGAAAACAAGTAAAAACAACTGATCAGTTAATTTTATTGTTTGATATTTCATCTTCAGATCTCAACTCCCAACCTCACTCTACTCACCCATCAGTAGGCTGGGCAAGACCATAATCTCCTTCCAGTTTCCAGGCTCTGACGATGGTCACCACCAGTGTTCCCCTCCAGGTCTCTTTAGGACAGCAGTTGTAGTCCAGGCCAGAGCTCCATGAACAATATGGTTGACTAGATGACCTCCTCTTGGCATTGTCTTCTAAGTACTGCTCTATGGCAGCCTTAAGACCTGCCCTTTGTGCTCTATCTGGCAACAGTCTATACAATGGCCTAAGGGAGTATGAAACAATAGCTGGGACGTCCTTTAGGCTGTTCAGCCAATTACTGTAGCCATCAAAGTCACTTTGAGTGAATGAAAGCTGCCCCAGCCACCCACTGCCTCCTGTCACCTCTGTGTAGTGCTTGTGGAGACCAGAGCTGTAAGAGGTGGAGAGACTGTGGATCTGTAGGACTTTTTTGCAAGATGAGTGGATACCAGAAAATGCCATTTTCCCCAGGCCTACAGAGACACCCAGTGATAAGCAGCTGTGGACCTAGACAGAAGGGGAAATAAGATGTTATTTATAGGCAATGGTGAATGGACAGCATTTAAATAGCTCCTGTTTGCTGAGAGCAGTGAATGGTGTGTAACAGTGCAGACAGACATTTAACCAGCGTATCAAGAACAGTGTGAGCTGCATGTCTCACCCAAAGACACTTAAACCAGAATAAAACTACCAAGCAACCCCAATTCCAGAAAAGTTGTGACTTTGCGTAAAATGTAAATAAACACATAACACCATGATTTGCAAAAACCTTTTGGCCTATATTCAATCAAATACAGTACAAAGACAAGATATTTAATGTTCACACAGATTATCTTAATTATTCTTTGTAAATATGCACTCACTCTGAATTTGTTGCCTGCAACACTTTTCAAAAAAGTTGGGACAGAAGCATGTTTACCACTGTGATACATCACAGGGAATCTGCTCCCCTGCTCTCCCAGTATTTTTGCACCCTCCCGCCTCTGCCTCACTCCACCTACCAGCCACTCCCACCTGATCACCCCACTCCACTCACCTGGCTCCACAGCTGCAGCTCATCAGCCAATCAGCCCAGTATATAAGCATCTCCAGTTCACGCACTCTTTGACAGATTGTTCTTCACCCACATGCAAGACTTTCAAGCGTTCCTTACCTGCTTGATTTCCCGTAGCCGACTCTGCCTGCCTCTGACCTGTCTGCCTTGTCACCAGCATTCTGTCCCCAACCATAAGGTCTGCCACAGCATCTCTAGTCTCTGTCTGTCCGGGGCTGTGTGGTGTTTCCTCGCAATGATGCTTCAGCGTGAATGTTTCCATTTGCTCGACTGCTGCCCACTGCTCAGAGAGTGTGTTCTCCTGTATCCTACCTACCTGTTGGCTCCTCGATCCCTCGCCTGTCTTCTACTCACCTCCTCCTCATCCCTCGTCAACTTGTCTGCCCATCCTGACTGCTTACCTGGTCCTGGCTTCTTCGCCTGGTCTTGACCTTCCTACTGCTCGCCCCTCGTCAGCTCTGCTGCTTCGACGGCCTGCCCTCCTGGTTCAGGACCCCTTGCCTCGTTGACCTTGTCTCCCATAAGCCCCTCTCTGATACACGTTAAAGAACTGAACTGTTCAGGTCCAAGGACTCACGTCCATGTCCTCGGTCCCACTTCCGGGTTCAGCTTAACCCATTCCCTGAGCCTTAAACCCAGGGACTGTGTGTGGGCTCTGAGCTCAAAGAATGAACTGTGCTCTGTGTTTCTTTGTTTGCTCAAGTTCCTGCTTTTCCTGTGTGTAAATAAAGGCCATTACCAAATGTTACTCTGTGCCTGTGTGCTACACCTGGCCAGAAATGGACCCAGTGCACACCTCTTCACCACAGAGTCGTCTCAAGAGGGTTGAGAGCATTGTTCAGCAGCACGAGGCCATGATGACAGCCGCCAACGCTGAAGTTAGGCAGTCGGTAGCATTGCTGGAGCAGGTGTTAGCTGCATTAGCTGCTCAGGTGCAACAGGTAGCTGCAGCCTTCACTCAGCCTGCATCCTCAGCCTCATTGTCTGCTCTCCAGCTGCCGACCCCTGCACCTTCGCCACCAAGGGTCAGACCAGAGCCCCAGGTGGGAACCCTGGAGGGCTAAGCTGGAGACCCAGAGGGTTCCAACCCATTCCTCATGAACTGCTTAATCCTGTTCTTCCTGCAACCCTACATGTTCACCACTGAATAAGCCAAGGTTGCGTTCAGTATCAACCATGTGACAGGAAGAGCTCGACTCCGAGGGACTGCTGAGTGGGAGAGACGCACACTGGCCTGCTCCATGTTCCAGGCCTTTGCCTCTGAACTCCCTAAGGTGTTTGGTCTGAGCTCCCTTGGTTCTGACGCTGCTCGGGGTCTCATGGAGATGTGTCAGAGGAATCAGACAGTGGCCGACTTCTCCATAGACAGAGCCTGCCAGAGTGACTGGAATGCTGACGCTCTACTGGACGCCTTTCTCCATGGGCTAGTTGATTACATTGAAGATGGGCTAGTCTCCCATGATCTTCCATCCACACTGGACTGATCAAGCTCTCTACCTGGATCAACCTCCACATTCAGGCGTGGAAGCGAGAGAGATGTTAGGGTACTGCAAGCCACCTCCCATCCGCCCGACCTCAAGGGACGTCTGTGGCCCATTCTCTGGTAGGTAGCATGGGACAACCATCAGCAGAGGGGTCGGAGCCAATGCAACTGGGATGCACCAGCGGAGGGGGAATTTCTTGGGTCGCATGCCCTTGCCGTGTTCATCAATTCCGGTGCTGACGTCAAATTCATCAACAAGGAGCTCGCCGAGAAGCTGGGAATCGACCAGGTCCCTCTTCCTTGGCTGGTTCCCACCAACGCCCTTGACGGTCACCTCCTGGGCAAGGTTACCCACATGATGACACCAGTCCACATGCTCTTGTCCGGGAACCACCATGAGACCATTTATTTCCACATCCTGCAGTCCCGGCAGCTGCCCCTCATCCTCGGGTATTCCTGGCTCTGGTGTCATAACCCCCATATAGACTGGTGCATGGGGGCCATTCTGGGATGGAACACATCCTGCCACCAGGTCTGCCTCAAACAAGCTTCGTCACCTCAGCCCACTCCTGCCTCCATTGCCGCCCTGGACCTGGCCGAGGTATCCCCTGAGTATCATTACTTCAAGGAGGTCTTCAGCAAGGCCAAGGCCACGTCTCTGCCACCACACCGCCCCTGTGACTGCGCCATCAACCTGCAGCCCGACTTGTTATCTCCCAAAGGGTGGCTGTACTCCCTGTCTGCTCCTGAGAGGAAGGCGATGGAGTCGTACATAAATGACTCTCTAGCTGCTGGAATAATTCGGCCGCCCTCGTCCCCCACGGGGCTGGGATTTTTCTTTGTGGAGAAGAAGGACAAGATGCTGAGACCCTGCATCAACTTCCGGGGTCTCAATGACATCAACATTAAGAACCACTACCCCCTGCCTCTCATCTCCAATGCCTTCGAGCTTCTACAAGGGGCTATGCTCTTCACCAAGCTCGACCTGCGCAATGCCTACCACCTGGTCGAGGGGGGACAAATGGAAGACGGCATTCAACACCCCCACTGGACACTATGAATACCTGGTGATGCCCTTCGGCGCCCCAGCTGTCTTCCAGGCCTGGTCAATGACATGCTCCGGGACATACTGAACCGGTTTGTGTACTTTGACGACATCCTCATCTTCTCCAAGTCCCGTGAAGAGCATGTCCACCACGTCCGGTCCATCCTGCAGTGCTTCCTCGAGCGCTCCCTGTTCGTCAAAGCTGAGAAGGGTGAGTTCCACACCTCCACCGTCTCCTTCCTGGGGTACATCGAGACACAAGGCAGTGTGCAGATGGACCCGGTGAAGGTTTCTGTTGTCACTTCCTGGCCTGTCCCTGGGAACCGGAAGCAGCTTCAACACTTCCTGGGCTTCGTCAACTGTTACCGGCGCTTCATCTGAGGATATAATACTGTGGCTGCCCCTCTCACAGCCCTGACTTTGTCCAAGACTTCCTTCTGCTGGACCCTGGCAGCAGAGGGGGCTTTCCACAAGCAAGCAACAAGCTCCATTGCTGCGCCTTTTTCTCCCGTCATCTATTATCTCGGAGAGGAACTACGACATCGGGAACTGGGAACTACTGGCAATTAAGATGGCGTTGGTTTATTTAGAGACTCAACTTTCACTAGGCTCGCTTGTCCCTCTTCTTCACCCATTTCAATTTCACCCTCTCCTACCACCTGGGGTCCCACAACATCAAGCTTGACACACTGTCTTGGCAGTTCCTGGGAGGGGGGAACCTTCCCACGACCTGGACGCCATCCCTCGTCTGGTTGCTGCTATCACCTGGAAGATAGAGAAGAAGGTCAGAGCTGCCCAGGAGGACGAACCCAGTCCCAGCAACTGTCCTCTGGACCATCTGTTTGTCCTTCAACTGCAGTGGGCCCATTCCTCCCGGCTTACCTGCCATCTCCGGATCCAGTGTACTAAGAATGTCCTAGAACAACAGTTCTGGTGGCCGATGTTAGAGGACCACAGCTGGGAGTTTGTAAATGCCTGCCCTGTCTGCAATCAGCACAAGCCTTCTCTCCAAGCACCTGCTGACCTCTTGCAACCTCTACTGGTCCCTTGTCACCCATAGTCCCTGGACTTCGTCACTGGTCTACGTGAGTCAGATGGCAACACAGTCAGTATGATGGTGGAGGACCGGTTTAGGAAAAATGGCCCACTTTGTCCCTCTGCCCAAGCTGCCCTCTGCCAAGGAGACCGCCAAGCTCATTCCGCAACATGTTTTCTGGCTTCACAGTCTCCCCATCGATGTGGTGTCAGACCTCGGTCTGCTGGAAAGAGTTCTGCAACCTGCTTGGGACCACAGTCAGCCTGCCATCTGGGTTCCACGTGCAATCCAACATCCAGACAGAGTGCAAGAACCAGGAGATGGAGACAACCCTATGGTGCATGGTTTCACAGAACCCCTCAACCTGGTCTCGGCTTCTCCTGTGGGTTGAATGCGCCCACAACACCTTGATCAGCTACACCACTGGCCTCTCCCTTTTCCAATGTGTCCATGGGTTCCAGCCTCCACTCTTCCCGGCCCAGGAGAAAGAGGCCTCCTGACCCTCAGTCCAGGCCTTCATCCAACACTGTCACTGGACCTGGGCCCGGGCCGCCCTCCTTTGCTCCGCTGACCGCTACTTTGCATCAGCCAACTGGTGCCGCTCCCGAGCCCCCACCTATCGGGTCAGCCGCCTGCTTCGTTCCCGTCGTCATAGAAGCAGCCTCCAATACCTGGTGGACTGGGAAGGGTACAGTCCGGAGGAGAGGTCCTGGGTCCCAGCTCGTCACATCTTGGACCCCCAGCTCATCAAGGAGTTCCACCAGCAGCACCCTGACCAACCGTCACAGTCCACCTTGAGGTCTGGGGGCTCCAGCCAGAGTACTCCTCCTGCTCCCCCTCCTGAAACCTCTAACGAGGAGGCCTCGCCCTCTGATGAGGAGGATTCCCTCCCCCAAACCCCCAATGCCCACCCGGCTGATGACCTCACTGAGGGAGCTTCAGAGGAGCATCCCTGTCCCTGTCATCAGTCCTGCTTCTGGATTCTTCCAAAGAACGAACTGTTCCCCGTGTTTCTTCATTTGCTCAAGTTCCTGTTTTTCCCGTGTGTAAACAAAGGCAATTACCAAATGTTAATCTGTGCCTGTGTGCTGCAAGTGGGTCCAATACATACCCGTTACAGCAACAAAATGTTTACAGTTTTCCAAAGTGTGTCCAATCCCATGTAGTATCCTTTATACATTTATGTGGGCTTTTAATGCAGTGTTGCCTGAGGGGTCTAAAGTTCAGTGTTGGCTTTTGGCCTTGCCTCTTACATACACAGATTTCTCTGGATTCTGTGAGTCTTTTAATGTTATTATGAATTGCAGATGGTGAAATCCCTACATCTCTTGCAGTTTTGTGTTGAGAAACTTTGTTCTTAAACCTTTGGACTGTTTGCCTATACAGTTATCCAAAAGTGATGAACCTCATCCATGTTTGTGAGTGACTGAGCCTTTCAAGGATGCCCTTTTAATACCTGATCATGATTCTATCACCTGTTACCAATTAGCCTGTTTGCTTGTTGAATATTCCAAAACAGGAGTTTTTTCTTTCCCAGTCTTTTGTTGCTTCTGTCCAAAGTTTTTAAGTTTGAACATTAAATACCTTGTCTTTGTACTGTATTCAGTGGCATACAAGTCAAAATAATTTGCAAATCATTGCATTCTGCTTTTATTTATGATTCATAGAGATGTCTCAACTTTTCTGGAATTGGGGTTGTTGTATTACTGTTTGTTCATTTGTGCTCAACTCAAATGTGTTAATTCTGACAAACTTTAAACACAGTTTAAAAACATATGTGCATATGGAGTGTGTGCACAAATATGCATTTTGGTTACTGCATAAAATGTGCAGGCATGTGTGCTGCATGTACCTCACTAGAGGAGAATCCATTTAGTGTGGACAAACATGTACGTGTAGCTGTAACTCGCCTCAGTCGCCCCCCAAGGTTAACCTGAAATGAAGAACAGTGTTGTTGAGACACTGAGACACTTTTATTTGTGAAATAAGGAAATTAAAGCGGTGTATGTGTGTTACAACCTTGCGGATGTAGTGTGTGCCGTAGGTATGTATGAGCTCCATGTACTGGTCCCTGGTATCAGAGTTGTAGTCATTTGGCAAATGGGCCAAATCCTTAATGAACTCAGAGCTGAGGGGCGGTCTGCTTGACACACGGTAACTAGACACAAAGAGACAGAAAAATATATTTAATTATCTTGAGCGAAATGAAAAATCTTATGTAATTATGCAGGGATCTTCATCGCCCTACCGATAATGGCTGCATGAGACACTGTGAGTGCTGAAAAAGTGGCGGTCCTCGCTGGTCCTTGCTGCAGCAAATTTATACATATCAGAGCCTGTTCCTCCCACGTGCAGGTTGGCCGACACAAACTTACCCACATTAAATCCAATCTGAAGAAATACATAAAAAATAAAAGCTCATCAGCTGCTTGGTATTCACTCAAATCACCATGATTTGGTGTACATTATATCTTATTAAGGACACAGTGTTTCAAAATCTAAACATATCAGGCTTTGATATTTACTGTGATTTCTCTGAAACAAATTTAGGAAAAGAAGTGGTACTCCAGTGGTAAAATAGCCTACACATCTATCAGTTGTAGCCTAAAATGATCATTTGTGTCAGCGATAGCTGTGAGATTTCCTACCTGCCAGTTTCGACTCTCCTCAGAGAGGTAAGTGTCAGTCAGTGAGCTGTGGACACAATCACAATGAAGGTTATTTCATTTTTACAGTCATTTTGCAGCTTTTTTGCATCATCTGTTAACATTTGTATGAGGACACCTATACTAATAATATACTTGGTGAGCAGTTTGTATGTTTAGGTTGCAATGCCCAAAGGGGGCTTTGTTCTAGTTTTTAGTTTTAACTGTGCGTCATACATTTTAGGATGCATCTGTAAAATTGCACTATTTTAACAAGTTACAAATGAGACACAAAACATTTGTGTTAGTGAAACAACACTAGTGATGTGAGATAAAATCTAATCTTACAACAAAGGATGATAATAATTTAGGGCGCTTTGAGGAGCAAAAGTGTTGAAAGTCTAGCAGGTAAATCAAAATGAAATCATATATTTTTGCATGGTTAACTGTACACAGCAACATTTAATCCAAATTTTTCATGTCAAGACACTGATCAGATGACACAATGAGTATCTAAGTGACTTTGGACACATTCACAAATACTGGAATGGCTTACTTCAAATATGATAAGGGATGATATAATCCATTCAAATTATACTGTAAGATACAATTACCTAACAGAGGTGTGTGAAGTACTGTGAAGGTCGGCCTTACAATGGGTGAAGACACGCCAGTCCACTGCAGAGACTGGCAGCTAAAAATGAAGGTAAAAAAACACCATTATTAACATACAATAAAACATAAAGTATGTGCAGCTGTTAGATTAGATTTAAGTATAATTCAGACATGCAGAATTCTTAAAAAAAGAAACAACAAACAAGAATATACGGTATATATGTGTGTGTATATATATATATATATATATATATATACACACACATATGTGTGTGTGTGTGTGTGTGTGTATATATATATGTATGTAGTACATATATATATATATTATATATGTATGTTATACAAGTAAGTTTCAAGTAAATGTTCCTCTTCAGTTATACATCCCTCTCTGTTTCAAGAACACTGTCTGTCGCCAGGAAATAAATTATTTCTTGCTTTGTACATTATTGTGCAGGGCTTAAATTCCATTCCTTACTTTTTGCAGCCTATTCTCTTGAAGATGGTTGGAGCAGAGAGTGCAGGTCCCATTTGGGGTGAGGAAAGTCTTTGTGTCGAGCAGGTAGGCTCCCGTATGCTGCATGGTGACCACATTAAATCCTTCTCCCACCAGGTTGTGGCCTGGCACAAAGGGAGCGTTCTCACACTGGCTGCGAGTCCCAGTCTGACAGGAGAGAACAGGGGAGTGATGGGACAGAAAGAGGAGGAGACTCAGATAGAGGAGGGGTGGGGCTGAAAACGAGAACATGGCTCAAAGAGACACTGAAAGAGACAAAGAGAATAGAGAAGGACAGTGTTAGTATCATTACAGCTGTTATCAATAAAGGTAACAAGTAGGGGTAGGTAATGTAGACAAAATCAGATATCACGGCATTTTTGACCAAATACCTTGATATTGATATTAGGACACTATTGTAGGGTTGACCATTGGTGCTTTCACAAAATATTAACACAGTGAGATTTTTGATAAATAATAATCAGTAGTCTGGATATAGTGACTAAGTGGCAAAAAGCAAATATATAACAGCAAAAATATAACTGCTTGTACAGGAACTTCAGATAATAACATCACTTTCTTGTAATGAAATATATGTGATATGACAATATCCAAAATTTAAGCAGATATCAAGTCTCATATCACAATATCGATATAATTTTGATATATTGCCCATTATAAGAAACAAGAACAGTAAAAAGAACAGACTCTGTGTTCCTGCCATTTCTCCATCTCTCAGCAAGATGTGGGATTGAAAAAAAAAAATCTAAATGACTTCAAATTAAAAATTTCTTGGTACTTTACCAAGTGGTATTTTAGCCTGCCCCACCCCTTGTGCCAGCAGCGCACAGTGGGACACACCTATAAGGTGTGCTCTAGTGCCTTCATTAATTCACAGGCGAGTTTAGGCTGAACATGCAATAAACCAATCAGAAAGTCGTCTCTCATCACCTTTAAGAGGCAGGTGCGCCAGCAGCACAAGGTGACAGCATAACAGCGGATTTACCAGCAGGAAACAAAGAGAAAAGATTTTCAAAGCAAGCAGACAGATCTCCTGGTTCAAGAAGTAAAAGTGTGTAAGCGCACAGTATGTAAAGACAACAGCAGTTAAAGCAGCTTTATGTGTAAAATATTTTACATTAGCACCTGCAACATCCAATACAATAAATGAACCACAAATGTCATGCCAATATCTAACTGGTTATATTTTACACCAAAGCACCTTGAAAAAATATGTTCAAATGACACTTTACTAATCCACACTCCCATGTGAGGAAAAGAATGAACATAAATGAAGGTGTTTTGTGATTGTGAAGACGTGTGTGTGTTTCAGCCAAACATGCCGGGTGCTATCTTGTGCTGAAAGACCACAGACTTTGCGCTAAGTGATGAACCTCATCCATGCTTGTGAGTGACTGAACTGTTCGAGGACGCCCCTTTAATACCCGATCATGATTCTATCACCTGTTACCAGTTAGCCTGTTTACTTGCTGAATATTCCAGAACAGGAATTTTTTTCCTCCCAGCCTTTTGTTGCTTCTGTCCAAACTTTATTTTGAAACATGCTGCAGGCATCAAATTCAAAATGAGTGTATATTTACAAAAAAACAACAACAACCAAATAATAAAGTTTATCAGTTTGAACATTAATCTTTGTGCTATACTCAACTGAATATAGGTCAAAAGGGATTTGCAAAATCTTGCATTCTTTTTTTTTTTTTATGTTTTACACAAGGTCCAAACATTTTTGGAACTGAGGTTACACTACAGTATAAAAGTGAAATGCACTGCCCATTCCTGAAGACATTCTGCTCTGACTGGTGAGTTTTTCTCCATATCGTGCTGAATACACTGAATCTTCAACCCATCTGCATTTGTGTCCTGAGTGTTTTGCAGAAACATGTCAGACCTGGAAAAAACCTCCTCTCCTAACAATAAGTGAGTTTAGGGAGTGGCACAACAGAATCTGTTTCACACATGATCTTCGTTCAATCCACAAACAAACAACACACACAGACCAGAAAAGGGACAAAAGTCTCTTAGTGGCATTCCTTGTGAATGTCAAAAAAGCCATTAATCTGTAAGCATAGCAACTTCAGTCTGACAAGAGATGTAATCTAGTTTTTAAAAAAATCTTTAAAAAGGAAAGGTTCAAAATCACATTGTGCCACACAGTAGAAAACTATGTGCGCTGGTGGCTGACGCAGCTCTCTGCTCTGCTCCACTCTGCAGCACTGTTTATCACTCACTAAATTAAAGAGAATATATCCGATTTTCATGCATTTGGTTTTTAACATCTTACACATTAACAATATGTTATGACAGCTGAACAACTAGAAATGATGAACTATGTATATATATACTAATATATGTATATGTCTATGTAATATACTAATTTAGCATCATTTTAAAATTATCTTCAACTTGTATTCTGACAAAGTGGCTCTTACAGTCCTAAATGTGGTAGAACTGAACAATGGGCAAGAGCATGAGTTCCCAAACTTCTAATACAAAAGACCCCACAGACCACAACTTGAGAGGATTTATCTCAAGAAATCCTGTCTGAGTATAAAGTCTTCATAGTCAAACAGTGATCAAACTTTAAATAACAATCACTCAAAACAGACCCTCCTTCTTTCCTCATTATTCCGGCTTCTAAAAAAATGTGATAAAAGTTAAAATATTCTTTTCCTCCTTTTGTTTTGGACCCCCTACAGCCTACTCAGGACCTGTTTGAAAACCACTGGACTGGAGATCAAAGAGTCAGACGCAATCACTACATATCAAATCACAAACAAACAAATCAAAATAGCGCAGAGAGACCTGCAGGAAAACAGCAGTGCCACTAAATTAAATTCACTCACCAAGAGACGACCCAGTGACAGATGTTGTTGGTAATGCACAGAAAACAGCTATGTTGGTTGACAGTTTCAACTCCAACTCTTCTCCTCACATTTCTGTTGCTGTCTCACCCACTTTTCAGTCATGTGATCTGGGGTCTGTGGGGAAGGCGTCCGCTATGACTCTCACACCTGGGTGCAGGCACACACACAATCTGTAACTAATTCTCCAGGTTAGTTTCATTCTCTGTCAAGTGTTGAGTTATTGCTCGTCGTGCCTGCATTAGACCAACATGACACCAGACTCATATGGTTTGGTGTCATGACTTGAAAGACTTGAAAACCAAATTCAGTTTTGCCATAAAAAAAAAAGAATTGTTTGCATGTGTGTATGTGTGTGTGTGTGAGTGATGAATGGATCTGAAGCGTCTCTGCACCTAATCTGTCATACTACTGAACCAATTAGCCTTTTTTGTGTGCACATTCATGGAAAACCTTTAAAAACCTTCTTGTGTGACTCGGTACCAGTGACATCTTTGGCCACAGGTGTTACTGTATGTTTTCAGGTCGTCCCATTCTTGTGAACGTGACAAACAGGGGTGATTTTGGAGATTTGGAGGCCCCAGGCAAAACCCAGTGTGAGGCCCATCTCCATTTTGCTAAACCCAATCACAACTAGTGAACAAAAACTAAACTGGAGGCAGCTCTTCACATTTAACAAAGCCACAGAACTAAAGGGCCCAAACTTTGAGCTGCTGCATTGCATCTACTGACCTATTTAACTCATTAGTGTTCAGCAGTGGTGTAACATAAATAAGTACAAAGTACTGTACTGAAAAACAACAATGATGTACTTGACTATTTTCAGTCTCTGCTATGTTATACTTCTACTCTACTTTGCTTTGTATATTGAGATTAACAATCCAAAATATAAATAAACGATGGTGTATCATTAAATTACCCAGCCACATACTGTATAAAGTACTTAAAATCAGCTCCACATTTACCAGCTGCAACACTGAACTGATGAACACATTCATGCATTAATAATTATAGTCCAATTATAGATTTTTCTCAAATGAGTAATACTTCATAACTAAATACCAAATCATTATTTTGAGATAGTAAGTCGTTAATTTCAGGAAAGATTCACATTTCAATAAGTTATAGGTTCTCTTTTTTCCCATCATGTTGGCAGAAATGGTCCTCCGCAGGTCCAGACAAATGGAGATGAGAGCGCAGATCCATCTGTCTCCAACAGAGACTTTGTACGCTTCTCTGATACACCACAGAATTACAGATAAACATCAGACTTTATGATCAAAGAAAGTTTAAACTTCTGTCCATATTCACCTGTTCTTTCTCTTTCACACGCCCTGAGGCCTCTCTCTTTATCGCTGCTGAGAAGTAAATTCCCACGTCCATGAGGCTGTTCTGGTGTCTCCTCACGAGGCGCCCAGGCAATTGCCTACCTACGCCTAATGGTCAAACCACCTAGTAATAAATGACCAGTTGGACTCAAGGAGGAACTGATTAGATTCTGGTGGTCAAAGGTCAAGGTCACGGTGACGTAACTTAGCGCATTTTACGTCATTTTTCATTTTCATTTTTTCATTTTTCATGACAAAATGACACAAATATCTATCGATAAAATGATGAGGTGATGATATTTTGGGCCCTATCTTACACTGATCTAAAGTGCAAGTGGAAAGTGCAAGGTGCAATGGATTTAATTTATTCAAGGTGTGTCCAAATCTACCTTTGCCATCTTGTGCCACCAGCACAAAGCAGGATACACCTATCAGGTGTGCCCAAGTGCCCTCATTAATTCACAGGCGAGTTGAGGAGACGCCACCTTACTTCCGAAGTGGTTGCAAATTTTATTGAGATTTTACAGAGCACTCCTGCTGAAATTTTACCCGCACCTTGTGATTTTATTGTCGACAATTTTTAACAGTAAACTGAAATCAACATTGGACTCTGTGGCTCCACTTTTAACTAAAACCATAAAAAGTAAACCTAAACCGCCGTGGAGAAATAATGATGAAATCAAAAAATCAAAAGGAAAATGCAGGAGTGCGGAGAGAAGGTGGAGAAAAAGTAAACTTACAGTTCATTATGAAATACTACGTGAACAACTCAAATCCTACAATAAGACCGTCAAACAGGCAAGAATATCCCATTTCTCAAAACTCATCACAGATAATAAAAACAACCCTAAAATTCTTTTCTCCACCTTCGATCTTTTAATCAACATCAGTTTTAAAAAACCCTCAGAGGCACCAACAGACGCTCTCTGCGAGGACTTTGCAAACCACTTCGGAAGTAAAATCGATGACATTAGGTCCAGTCTTTTAACACATCGAAATGTAATTTTTAACACACCTGGACAGCTGCTTTTATCTGAGGAAACACTGGAGAGTTTTGCCCTGGTTGATGCAAGGACACTTGGTCGAGTTTTCTCCCAAGTAAAGCCCACAACCTGCCTTTTAGATCCAATTCCCACATCGCTTTTAAAGACGTTTTATGGTTTCTTTGAGGAACAGATTTTAAATATAGTAAATTGCTCTCTTCAGACGGGTGTTTTCCCCACCCCCTTTTTAAAACGGCGGTGGTAAGGCCCCTTCTGAAGAAGAGCAATTTAGACCTCAACATTTTTAATAACTACCGACCTGTATCCAACCTACCATTTTTAAGTAAGATTTTAGAAAAACTGGTTTTTAACCAATTAACTGATTTTTTAAATACAAACAATATTTTAGAGAAATATCAATCTGGTTTTAGAATGAACCACAGTACCGAGACAGCCCTTTTAAAGATTTTAAATGACTTCAGGTGTAATGCAGATGCACAAAAACTCACAGTCTTGGTACTACTGGACTTAAGCGCTGCTTTTGATACAGTAGATCACCACATTTTATTGAATAGACTGAGGAACCTGGTGGGCCTCTCTGGTGCTGTTTTTAACTGGTTTCGCTCTTATCTCACAGATCGATATTTCTTTGTAAGTATGGATACATGTTCCTCCAGAAACACATGAAATTAGGTGTGGGGGTGCCCCAAGGGTCAATTTTA
Organism: Lutjanus argentimaculatus; assembly: GCA_034769285.1. NCBI lineage: Eukaryota > Metazoa > Chordata > Actinopteri > Lutjaniformes > Lutjanidae > Lutjanus > Lutjanus argentimaculatus. The sequence continues at coordinate 894,564 of JAWZSL010000026.1, read as the reverse complement.
GGTCCAATTCTTTTTAATCTTTACATGCTTCCCTTGGGGGACGTCATCAGGAGACATGGCATCAGCTTCCATAGCTATGCTGACGATACACAGCTGTACATCGCCGTGTCTCCTGATGACTCAGGGCCTATTGATGCCCTTTTTAACTGTATTTTAGACATTAAGTCATGGATGGCAGAGAATTTCCTTCAGCTCAACCAGGACAAAACAGAGGTTTTAGTCATTGGTCCTGAAGGCCAGAGAGAGAAACTTTTTCCAAAACTACTAGATTTTAAACCTTCACAATACGTAAAGAACTTGGGCGTTATTTTCGACTCTGAGCTTACTTTTATTCCACACATAAAAAATATTACAAAGATAGGTTTTTATCATCTTAAGAATATAGCCAGAGTCTGCCCGTTTCTCTCTCAGGCCAGCACGGAGGTGCTGATGCATGCTTTTATTTCCTGTAGACTAGATTATTGCAATGCCCTGCTCTCTGGTCTTCCCAAAAAGAGTATTAATAATCTACAAATTTTACAAAACTCAGCCGCACGCGTGCTGACAAGGACCAGAGGGCGGGAGCATATTACACCAGTTTTAAAATCGCTGCATTGGCTCCCCGTCCGTTTCAGGATCGATTTTAAGGTTCTCTTATTAGTTTTTAAATGTCTTAACGGTCTTGGACCATCCTATCTATCTGACCTGCTTTTATCATATCAACCTCGCGGACCCTGAGGTCCTCTGGCGCCGGCCTTTTAACCATACCACGAGTTAGAACAAAAACCCACGGTGAGGCTGCATTCAGCCATTATGGCCCTCAGCTGTGGAACAGCCTCCCAGAGAACCTCAGGGCCGCAGAGACTGTTGATATTTTTAAAAGGAAGCTCAAGACTCACCTTTTTAATTTGGCTTTTAACTGATTTCTTATTTTGCTTATTTTACTATTCTTATGCCTTTAATCATTTTTATTTTATTTATTCTTATTGATTTTATTTTAAGTTTTGTGCATTTTTTACTTTTAAATTTTCTAAATCCTCAATTTATTTATTTTTTGACATTATATCATTATTGCCTGTTTTTATTCCCTGTCTTAATCTTTTAGTTAGTTTTTAGCTCCAGCGTTTCCTCATGGTGGCCTCCACACTGGGAGTTGTGTCTGGTCTGCATGCCCGCGGGGATGCCGTCCTGGAGATCCTCAGACCCGGGTGGCTGGAGAGTGCTCTGCAGTGGTGTGGAGTCTGCTCTAGTCTGTCCGGGCTGAGGGGGCGGTCTCTGTGGCGGTGCTCCCTGTGGCTGCGGACTATGGTGCCTCTCGGTGTGGATGGCCACCCATAGGTGGCTTCTCTCACCTGGATCCTCAGTGCCATGCCATGTTACCAGTCTATATACTGCATGTGTGAGTGTGGGCGTGTGTGCAGGTGTGTGTGAGTGTGTCTGTGTGTGTGGGTGTGGGTGTGTGTGTGTGTGTGTGTGTGTGGGGTGGGGGGGGGGGGGGGGGGGGTGGGGGTGGGGGGGGGGGGTTCGATATGTGGGGATGGGAGGGACGGGATTTCACTTTTTATTGTTGTATGTTTTGTCATTTCATTTTTCTTTCTGTTTTTTCTTGTAAAGCACTTTGGGTTGCATTTTTAGATGTATGAAAAGTGCTATATAAATAAAGTTTGATTTGATTTTGATTTGATTTAGGCCGAACATGCAATAAATCAATCAGAAAGTCGGCTCTCATCACCTTTAAGAGGCAGGTGCACAGCAGCGCAAGTGGTGGCAGCATAGCGGATTTACAAGGGGGAAACAAAGAGAAAAGATTTTCAAAGCGAGGAGACGTCTCCTGGTTTGAGAAGTGAAAGCACAGAGTGCACAATATATGGAGTCAACAGGACACCTCCAAAGCAGCTTCATGTGTAAATAGTTATTTTACATGAACTCCTGCAAAAAAACAATATAATAAATGAACTGCAAATGTCATGCAGATGTGTAACTACATATGTTTTACATGAAGCACCTTGAAATTGTGTTGTTATTTTATAGTTATCATTATCATTATAATTATCATCCTCATCCATCAATCAAATGTGCTCCTCCTTCTTCTCCTCTCCCACCGAATCCTCATTCCTCCTCCCAGCACACAGACTTTTCTCTCTGGGTCGAGCCGGAGTCGTGCAGTCAAATATATGTATCTTGTACATTTTATATGTTATGCATCATAATTGTTTTAATCCTTGTTTTTCTGGATCACAACAAACACGCAGACACAAACACTACAGCTGCTCCAGCTGTCATGCTGACTCATCTGTTAAAGATGATCTGACAGCTGTGATCCCGTCCTGTGGGCACTTTGCAGGTCTGTTTAGATTTATTAGGTTTTATTAGTGCATTTGCTATCTTGCAGATGTGTCAAAAATGGCACTTGCGCTGGTGTAAGACAGCAAAAGCATTTGCGCCAGCAGCTCAATGGCTTTGCGCCGGGTGTAAGATAGGGCCCTTTATATCCAAAAGGTTAGCTTCATTGTGTTGACATAATGCTTGGCTCTCAATCAGTCCTCTGTACTCCTCTGTAAAAATAGTCTCTATGTTACGAGCCAGTCAAGGAAACCAGGACCCAGTTGCAGAGTTCAAACAAAATGATTTTATTGACAAAATGTTCACAGAAAAAAGTTCACGAGGAAAAAGCTCAAAACAAAGTAACAACTGAAAACACTTGCTAGGAGGAAAAAGTATCAACAAAAGAGAGGAACAGAAAATCACCATGAACTGGGAAAACCGACGATCAAAAGTTACAACAAAAAACAGTGGCGAGGCACAGAAAAGACTTAAACAAAACTTAAGGAAGACGCTGAAAACTACACGTGGCGAAAGGCAGGAGATCACTGAGAGCTAGAGCGTGGTGCACAAGCAAAGGGAACAATCCGGCACAGGAGACAGGGAGGGGGGGAGCTTAAGTAGCCGGGTAATTTGGGCAGAACTAGCTGCAGGTGTGCTGGAAGCCCTGCTCCCAGAGATCGACCCACCCCTCGGCACACCCCTGCAGAAAGAGGGAGAGAGAGGTCAGAACATGCCTTCACAAAACAAAGCAGAAACAGGATCACAACACTCTAAGGGCCGGATTTACTAAAGGTTTGCGTGTAGTAAAACGCGTGCAAACTGATTGCACACGCAAAAAAATGTACAAAGTGATTCACTAACAGTGCGCGCTAAGGTTTGCGTCTGTCAAAGGTGCAAAATAGCGCGTCTACATCCAGTTAGTGCGTCTGCCCTGATGAATATGCAATCTGGGGCGTTCACACGCAATTTTGCGTGTGGTTGGGAGGAGATTATGTAAATGCATTAATCTAGCACACGAAACGTGATTTATCAAACCTGAAAGCAATTTTGCTCATCGAAATTGCGTCTATATTTAGCACGTGTCAAAAGGAGGTGCAAACGGTTTGTATGCGTAATTGCGCACACATGGCGGCGGTTATTGTAGCAAGAAGGAGACATCGAAACGATGAAAGGAGACCCACAGAACGCATTTTTCACCCTCGTGTGAACATTTTTGGAATGAACGAGGAAACAATCATTAAAACATATCGCTTATCCAGCATTGCCATTTTGGAGCTGTTGGAGGAACTCAGAGTTGATTTAGAGCCAGCCACAAGAAGGAGTCACGCAATACCTGCAATGAGAAAACTCCTTGCAAGTCTACATTTTTTGCATCTGGGTCATTCCAGCAAACAGTAGCTATTTCGGCTGGGATCTCCCAATGTCGTTTTTCAGGTGTGCTGGCTGAAGTCTTAAATGCCATGTTGCGCCGGGTGGCCAAGTTTATTAGGTTTCCACACACTCGGCATTCATTGAATGAGACCAAACAGGGCTTTTTTGCAGTAGCTGGATTTCCCAGAGTTATAGGAGCGATTGACTGCACCCATGTGCAGCTTGTGCCCCCCGCAGACACTGAGCATGTGTACAGAAATCGCAAACACACGCATTCATTGAATGTGCAGTGCGTCAACTGCACCTGCTGCTCAATGCTGGTCAGAGGCATCTCATCCACTGTGCCCCCACCTGTTTTATTTGCTGACGATTTATTATACGCCAGTTTTTTCTTTTGTTCGTCTTCTGATGTCTTGGTATCTTCTTTTAACTTCATCCACTGTTCGCATTGCTTTACCAAGAGCATTCACTTTTTCACAAATTTCTTCCCATATAGCACTTTTTTGTGCGACGGTCAGATTTCTTTGCTGTAGCTCATTGAAGTGTTTGTTGGCTTCGTCTACCAACACCTCTAATTCCATGGGGTCGAATTTTATTTTACGCTTTCTCATCTCCAAACTCGCCATGCTGCAAGACGCATGGCACGCGCAAAACCCTCATTTAAATAGGGCGTCTCCAACACGTTTGCACCTGTTGCCACTTACGCACGCAATCTTAGTAAATCACCCGCAAGCCGCGGTTCCGCCCCACACGCAAAATCCTAGATTGCACAAGCAAATTAGTACACGTAAACTTGGATCTTAGTGAATCCGGCCCTATGTGAAGACAGCATGTTTCTCACCAGATATTATTCACTGGAATCACGCATGTATAGTGAGAACTTCCATTTTGCCCCACAATACATTTAATACATTTGATTAAATTCCCAGAGTCAGGTCAATATAGTGGTAAGTTCCATATTGAATTCCTTCAAAGTCTTTACTACAGATGTTATTATGAGTCTGGATAGACATGGCTGTAAACTGTAACTCGACTGGTTGGTGGACACGTACAACTTCGTGGCAGAATTTCTATGAGATGAGATAAACCAGTCAGATGAAATTGTTACAGTGGCAGGTAAAACTGATATTTAACAAACTGAAATGTAACTGAATATTAATGAGATGTTTCAGAAAAAACTTCTGAATTTTTTTCCCCAAACATTAAAAGGCTCAAAATAAGTGTGAATAGCAGCTACAGCATGTTATTACTTTTTAAAAAGATATTATTATCTTTCTTTGTCCTTATTAAATGTCACATTATTGTAAACTCAGGAGGACTTTTGTATGGACCCTGAAAGACTGAAGACTTTATTAGTGATCTGATTGGTCAGTGGTTGGACTGTTGACATGTTTTGATATGAAATGAATGCAGCAAAAACAAAACATCCTCATATACAAAGTACACTACCGTTCAAAAGTTTGGGGTCACCCAGACAATTTTGTGTTTTCCATGAAAAATCACACTTTTATTTATCAAATGAGTTGCAAAATGAATAGAAAATATAGTCAAGACATTGACAAGGTTAGAAATAATGATTATTATTTGAAATAATAATTTTCTCCTTCAAACTTTGCTTTCGTCAAAGAATGCTCCATTTGCAGCAATTACAGCATTGCAGACCTTTGGCATTCTAGCTGTTAATTTGTTGAGGTAATCTGGAGAAATTTCACCCCATGCTTCCAGAAGCCCCTCCCACAAGTTGGATTGGCTTGATGGGCACTTCTTGCGTACCATACGGTCAAGCTGCTCCCACAGCAGCTCAATGGGGTTGAGATCTGGTGACTGTGCTGGCCACTCCATTACAGATAGAATACCAGCTGCCTGCTTCTTCCCTAAATAGTTCTTGCATAATTTGGAGGTGTGCTTTGGGTCATTGTCCTGTTGTAGGATGAAATTGGCTCCAATCAAGCGCTGTCCACAGGGTATGGCATGGCGTTGTAAAATGGAGTGATAGTCTTCCTTATTCAAAATCCCTTTTACCTTGTACAAATCTCCCACTTTACCAGCACCAAAGCAACCCCAGACCCTCACATTACCTCCACCATGCTTGACAGATGGCGTCAGGCACTCTTCCAGCATCTTTTCAGTTGTTCTGCGTCTCACAAATGTTCTTCTGTGTGATCCAAACACCTCAAACTTCGATTCGTCTGTCCATAACACTTTTTTCCAATCTTCCTCTGTCCAATGTCTGTGTGCTTTTGCCCATATTAATCTTTTCCTTTTATTGGCCAGTCTCAGATATGGCTTTTTCTTTGCCACTCTGCCCTGAAGGCCAGCATCCCGGAGTCGCCTCTTCACTGTAGACGTTGACACTGGCGTTTTGCGGGTACTATTTAATGAAGCTGCCAGTTGAAGACCTGTGAGGCGTCTATTTCTCAAACTAGAGACTCTAATGTACTTGTCTTCTTGCTCAGTTGTGCAGCGGGACCTCCCACTTCTCTTTCTACTCTGGTTAGAGCCTGCTTGTGCTGTTCTCTGAAGGGAGCAGTACACACCGTTGTGGGAAATCTTCAGTTTCTTGGCAATTTCTTGCATGGAATAGCCTTCATTTCTAAGAACAAGAATAGACTGCCGAGTTTCACATGAAAGTTCTCTTTTTCTGGTCATTTTGAGAGTTTAATCGAACCCACAAATGTGATGATCCAGATACTCAACTAGCTCAAAGGAAGGTCAGTTTTATATCTTCTCTAACCAGCTAAACTGTTTTCAGCTGTGCTAACATAATTGCACAAGGGTGTTCTAATCATCCATTAGCCTTCTAACACAATTAGCAAACACAATGTACCATTAGAACACTGGAGTGATAGTTGCTGGAAATGGGCCTCTATACACCTATGTAGATATTGCATTAAAAACCAGACATTTGCAGCTAGAATAGTCATTTACAACATTAACAATGTATAGAGTGTATTTCTGATTAGTTTAATGTTATCTTAATTGAAAAAACAGTGCTTTTCTTTCAAAAATAAGGAAATTTCTAAGTGACCCCAAACTTTTGAACGGTAGGGTATGTGTCATGTTTGTGCACATTTAGATCCAAATAGGAGCTAGTACAGGCACAGCAGGATAGATGAACAACACTGACCATTAGTGCTTTATTGTAATGTGCTCCTTAACCTTAACACCTCCCCATTTGTCCCCCCAAATGTCTGACCAAAGATTTTGCCCAGTTATCAGAGGTTCCAGGACGTTGCATAAAAATCACGTTGGTTTGGGGTTCAGCTCCTCCACATAGAGTGACTTAAAAACTGACTTAAGTGTTGCAGTGAATTCAAAATATACTTTACCACAAGAAGTATTAAGATAATTAATTTTCCTCTAGAACAGGATGTTTTAGGTCCATCTTGTCGCCCTTGTTACACATCCACCCTCCTCATAAAGCAAATAGACCTACAGAATGGATCTTAAAAGCTCACTTCGGTATTTTTAACCCTGGACCCTATTTTCTGTTTTAATTTGGAAATGACTAACTGTGACAACAATTCTTGAAACTGCTCCAGTATTGAAGGAGAGCGCTGCAGCCAGCAGAAGCAAGACTAAGCTGCAACATAATCCCTCCAGACAACTGCACACCATCAAAGTACATCCATTATTCTTATTATTGCTACAGAGAATGACCTTTTTTAAAGAGGAAGATCCTTTCTGTTTCACCAGAAACAGCTGTTTTATTGCTCTCACCAAACTAACTGGACTCTCTTTGCAAAACTGTAATTTTAACATTGTCATCTTCATTCAAACATGGCCGAAACTAAATAGAACTCACCAAAAACATCTTATCTTGTCTTTCCACTGCTACAAAAATCACCAACTCAGGTCTGGGTGAAAACTCCTTTTTATTCAATGCATAAGATGTGAAAAAATCAAGAGAGGAGTGAGAGGGAAGGGAGGAGGGGATCTGAATTAAGGGTTTATTTTGACCAAACAACCAGACTTGGTGACTTTAGGAGCAGCAGCCAAGCTCTTATTGGTGAGTTTTATTTAGTTTCTGTTTGAATGAAGATGATGATGATGACAATATTAAATGTTTTGCAAAGGGAGTCTGGTTGGTTTGGTGAGAGCAATAACACAGCTGTTTCTGGTTAAATAAATTTAATCTTATTCTTTCAAAAAATATCTCTGTCTGCAGGGATCTTTTCCATAATGTTGTCAGACATTCAGAATAATAATCTGAGCCTGTCAGTAGAAAAAAAACAAAGGTTTCTGAAAGCAGGAAGTTCTGTGAACAAACTGACACGAAGCAGAGTTCAGATCAACAATGTTGTAAAGTTTAATGAAGCACACAGGAATATGTAAATTAAGCTTTAGATACAACTGAACTACAGTGCATGGTCATAAGATGCCAAGATTGGATACAAAACAGGTGGGATGAGCAGGAGATAGAAACCTTTGGAGCAAACATGAGTGAAGGTCAGATAATAAGGCTCTGTTCAGAGTTCAGGGTGTGAAGGAATAGTTAACAATCACATTATCTGTTCAAAAAAATACAAACATTAGTTTTGTTTACAAATAGGCATGACGGCATGAATACTTGTGATTTGAGATTAACTTTAAAGCAGCATTTGTGAATACTGTGGCCCCAAAATGTGTTTCTCACTGTGGAGATGGTTTGTAATAATGACAGTAGTCTCCAGTCAGATGAGGGTTGCAGGTCAGAGTGTACTTGACCTCAATGACGGATCCCCTACCACAGGTGTAAGTCTGTGTCCCTTGCTTCACGGGTATGTCACAATTGATCAGAAGGTCATCATACTGCAAGTCTGCATCCCACACTTCAATGTTCAGTTGCAGTTTTGTGCTCACCTTTACAAAAATATATATATAAATATAATTAAAATAACATTCAAAATACTGTTAAATGTTAGGAAATACAAATGTTGAGTTGAAGTTTGTGGATCAACCTGAGTAACAAGAACATGATTATGGCCAACCTTATTTGTTTTAAGATAATAAGAAAATGCAGACAGTTGACTGTGCCTTACTGAGTCTAAATTCAATGATATCCTCACATCTGTCCAATGGTTTGACTGCCTGTTCTCAGACCAATCAGTCTCAGTCATCCAGTCATCGAAGTACATTATTCTTCTTTTCTTTTAAGCTGATTTATGATGAGAAGATTTACTGACCTTTCCCAGATTGTAATGAGTGTTCCAGTAAGGGTTGTCTGACTCGATCGTATCAGTCTGGCGATATAAGGAAACCGTACCTCATCTTAACATAGCTGTAAACAAGAGAAAACAAGTAAAAGCAACTGATCAGTTAATCTTTTTGTTTGATATTTCATCTTCAGATCTCAACCCCTGACCTCACTCTACTCACGCATCAGTAGGCTGGGCAAGAGCATAATCTCCTTCCAGTTTCCAGGCTCTGACGATGGTCACCACCAGTGTTCCCCTCCAGGTCTCTCTAGGACAGCAGTTGTAGGCCAGGTCAGAGCTCCATGAACAATATGGTTGACTAGGTGACCTCCTCTTGGCATTGTCTTCTAAGTACTGCTCTGTGGCAGCCTTAAGACCTGCCCTTTGTGCCTTATCTGGCACCAGCCTATACAATGGCCTAAGGGAGTATGAAACAATAGCTGGGATGTCCTTCAGGCTGTTCAGCCAATTACTGTAGCCATCAAAGTCACTTTGAGTGAATGAAAACTGCCCCAACCACCCACTGCCTCCTGTCATCTCTGTGTAGTGCTGGTGGAGACCAGAGCTGTATGAGGTGGAGAGACTGTAGATCTGTAGGACTTTTTTGCAAGACGACTGGATACCAGATAATGCTATCTTACCAAGGCCTACAGAGACACCCATTGATAAGCAGCTGTTGACCTAGAAGACAGAGGGGGAAATAAGATGTTATTCATAGGTAATGGTGAATGGACAGCATTAAATAGCTCTTATTTGCTGAGAGCAGTGAATGGTGTATGGTATATAAGGTATATAAGCTTCTCCAGCACACACACTCTTTGCCTGATTGTTCTTCACCCACATGCAAGATTTTCCAGCGTTCCTTACCTGCCTGATCTCCTGTTGCTGACTCTGCCTGCCTCTGACCTGCCTGTGTGTCTGTCTCCCGGTAAACACACCAGCCTTCTGTCCCTGACCATGAGTTCTGCCTCAGCATCTCCGGTTTCTGTCTGCCGTGGCTGGTGTAGTGTTTCCTCGCGACGACACTTCAGCATGAGTGTTTCCATCTGCTCATCTGCTGCCTGCTGCTGCTCAGAGACTGTCTGGGAGATGCCACATGCAGCCTTGTGTGTGTTTTCTCCTGTTTACCTACCTGTCGGCTCCTCAATCCCACGCCTGGCTTCTACTCACCTCCTGCTCATCCCTTGTTGGCTTGTCCTGACTCCTCACCTGGTCCCAACTTCTCCGCCTGGTCCCAACCTTCCTTCTGCTCACCCCTCGTCAGCTCTGCTACTTTGGCAACCTGCTGTCCTGGTTCTGGACTCTTCGCCTCATCAACCTCGTCTCTCGTAAGCCCTTCTCTGATACCTTTGCCTGTGAACAAACTGAACTGTTCAGGTCCAAGGGTACACGTCCCCACCCTCAGTCCCGTTTCTTTGTTCTACCAAATCCATTTCCTGAGTCACAGACTCAGAGACTGTGTGTGGGCTCAGGGCCCAAAGAATGAACCATTGCCTGTGTTTCTTCATCTGCCCAAGTTACTGTTTTACCTGTGTGTAAATAAAGGCCATTACCAAACATTACTCTGTGCCTGTGTGCTGCAAGTGGGTCCAATATGCACCCGTTACAGTCCAATCTGGCCAGAGAGATCTGGCCAGCATACACCTCTTCACCACAGAGTCACCTTGAGGGGGTTGAAGGCATTCTGCAGCAGCATGAGACCTTGATGGCAGCCGCCAATGCTGAAGCCAGGCAGTCAGCAGCATCCCTGGAACAAGCTTTAGCCGCACTAGCTGCTCAGGTGCAGCAGGTAGCAATGGCCCTCACTCCGCCGATGCCCTCAACATCTGCTCCCCAGCTGCCTACCTCTTCACCTTCGCTGCTGAGGTTTGGGCCTGAGCCCTGGGTAGGGTGCAACCCATTTCTGACAAAGTATTCAATCTTGTTCTCTCTGTACACGTGGTTACGTTCACCACTGAAGAAGCAAAAGTGGCATTCACCATCAACCACCTGACGGGAGAGCTCGGCTTTGGGGGGCTGCCTAGTGGGAGAGGTGCACGCCGGCCTGTGCCATGTTCCAGACCTTCGCCACTGAGCTCTGCAAGGTGTTTGGTCTGGGCTCCACCGGCACTGATGCAGCCTTAGGGCCAATGGAGATGCGTCAGGGAACAAGTTTCTGATTTTGCCATCGACTTCTACACCAGAGCCTGCCAGAGTGACCAGAACGCTGCAGCCCTGCAGAATGCCTTTCTACATGGGTTGGCTGACTACATTAAAGACGAGCTGCCTTCAGTATTGGATGGTCTGATTTAACTCACCATCCAAATCAACCTCTGCATCCAGGCAACAGGGAACAGCCAGCCGCCCCCCAGCAGCCCAACCGCATGGTTCTACAGCAGCCCATCCACCAGCAAGCTCGATGGGGCCATCGGCTGAGGGGACAGAGCCCATGCAGTTGGGATGCACCAATCTGTCTCCCAAGGAACAAGAACACTGTGGCCAACTTGGTCACCTTCGTCGCCAAGTGTCCAGCAAAAGACCAGACTTACCAGTAGAGGGGCATTACTGGTGAGTCGAACCCCACAAGACCTTCCCCCACCTCCAGGCCCATTAGCCATGCCAAGCTCCTGCTGGCAAGTGGATCCCATGCCCTTGCCACTTTCATTGACTCTGGAGCTGATGTCTACTTCATAGATGAGGAGCCCATCAAACAGCTGGGCATCGACCGGGTTCCTCTTCCTCAACCGGTACCCACCAACACCTTGAACCACACAACAACGCTGGTCCATATGCTCCTGTCTGGGAATCACCATGAGACAATCCAGTTCCACATTCTGCAGTCGTGCAGGTACCCCTCATCCTTGGGTGGTGCTTGCTCTGCGGCCATAACCCCCACATAGACTGGTGCACGGGAACCATTCTGGGGAGCACTTTCTGCCACCAAGTCTGCTTAAAGTAAGCCTCCTGCCTCAGTCCGCTCCAGCTCCAGCCTCTACCCCGGACCTGGCCGGGGTGCCCCCCGAGTACCAAGACTACTGGGAAGACTTCAGCAAGGCCACGGCCTCCTCATAGCCCCTATGACTGCGCCATAGACCTGCAAGCTGGAATGTCACCACCCAAGGGCCGCCTGTATTCCCTATCTATGCCTGAGAGGAAGGCGATGGAGGCCTACATAAACGACTCCGGCCGCCAGCATCATCATCCCTCCTCATCGCTGGTGGGGGCCGGGTTCTTCTTCATCAAGAAGAAAGACAAGCCACAGAGAACCTGCATCGACTACTGAGGGTTCATCGACATCACAATTAAGAACAGCTACCCCCTGCCTCTCATCTCCACTGTCTTCGAGCTGTTACAGGGCACCACCATCTTCACAAAACTTGACCTGTGCAACCTACCACCTGGTCCAAATCTGGGAGGGGGACGAATGGAAGATGGCATTCAACACCCCTACTGGTAACTACGAGTACCTGGTGATGCCCTTCAGACTGACCAATGCTCCTGGCATCTTCCAGGCCCAGTGAACGACATGCTCCGAAATATGCTCAACCACTTCATGTTCGTCTACCTGGACGACTTACTCATCTTTTCTAAGTCCCAAGAAGAGCATTTCCACCATGTTTAGACCATCATCTAGCGCCTCCAAGAAAACTCCCCGTTCGTCAAGGCAGAGAAGTGTGAGTTCCACGCCCCCTCCGTCTCCTTCCTGGGCTACATCATCATGCAAGGCAGCATGCAAACCTATCCGTTGAAGTTTTCTGCAGTCACCTCCTGGCCTGTCCGTGACAACTGCAAGCAACTCCAGCACTTCCTTGGCTTCAGCTTCAGCGTTGCTTTCCAAATACTTTGTCTCTGCCAACAAGCTCTATCCCTGTGCCTTCTCCTGCCGTTGCCCAACACCTGCAGAGAGGAACTATGACACTGGGAACCAGGAGCTACTGGCTGTGAAGATGATGCTGGAGTAGTGGTGGCACTGGCTGGAGGTAACCAAGATCCCATTTATTTTTGGGCTGACCATAAAAACCTCAAATATATCCGTTCTGCTAAAAGGCTCAACTCCCACCAAGCCGCTAGTCCCTATTCTTCACCCGCTTCAACTTTACCTCTCGTACCACCCAGAGTCCCATGACATCAAGCCTGACACCCTGTCTCGGCAGTTTCTGGGAGGAGGGGACCTGTCCCATGACCTGGACACCATCCTCCATGCACCATGTCTTGTCACTGCCGTCACCTTGGAGGTGGAGGAGAGGGCAAGGGCACCTTAGAGGAGGAACCCGGCCCCAGCAACGGTCCCAATCATCTGTTCATCCCACCAGCCCTGAGGTTGGATGTCCTACAGTGGGCCCACTCCTCCTGGCTGGCCTGTCATCCCAGTATTCAATGCACTAAGAGTGTCCTTCAGCAGCAGTTCTGGTGGGCAACCTTAGAGGAAGATGCCTGGGAGTTTGTGAATGCCAGCCCTGTCTGCAGCCAACACAAACCATCCCTCCAAGCTCCGGTCAGCCTCCTGCACCCACTCTCAGTCCTTCGCCACCCCTGGTCTCAAATCTCCTTAGATTTCATCACCGGTCTCCCCACATGGGACAGCCACACCTTCGTACTAACTGTGGTGGACTGGTTCAGCAAGATGGTCCACTTCGTCCCTCTGCCCAAGCTGCCCTCCGCAAAGAAACCACTGAGCTGGCGGTGATAGAATCATGATTCTGTCACCTGTTACCAATTAACCTGTTTACTTGTTGAATATTCCAGAACAGGAGTTTTTTTCTCTCCCAGTCTTTTGTTGCTTCCATCCAAACTTTATTTTGAAACATGTTGCTGGCATCAAATTGTACTGTATTCAGTAGCATACAAGTCAAAATTATTTGCAAATCATTGCATTCTGATTTTATTTACAATTCACACAGCTGTGCCTACTTTTCTGGAATTGGGGTTGTTGTATTAGTGTTTGTTCATTTGTGCTCAACTCAGTTGTGTTCTTTCTGACAATCTTTCAACACAGTTAAAAAAAATATGTGCATATGGCGTGTGTGCACAAATATGCATTTTGGTTACTGCATAAAATGTGCAGGCATGTGTGCTGCATGTACCTCACTAGAGGAGAATCCATTCAGTGCGGACAAACACATACGTGTAGCTGTAACTCTCCTGAATCGCCCCCCAAGGTTAACCTGAAATGAAGAACAGTGTTGTTGAGACAAAATGATAATGTCTTTTATTTGTGAAATAAGGAAATTAAAGTGGTGTATGTGTTAACAACCTTGCGGATGTAGTGTGTGCCGTAGGTATGTATGAGCTCCATGTACTGGTCCCTGGTATCAGAGTTGTATTCACTTGGCAAATGGGCCAAATCCTTAATGAACTCAGAGCTGAGGGGTGGTCTGCTTGACACACGGTAACTAGACACAAAGAGACAGAAAAATATATTTAATTAGCTTGAATGACATGAAAAATCTTTTGTGTTCATGCAGGGATCTTCATCATCCTACCGATAATGGCTGCATGAGACACCGTGAGTGCTGAAAAAGTAGCGGTCCTCGCTGGTCCTTGCTGCAGCAAATTTATACATATTGGAGCCTGTTCCTCCCACATGCAGGTTGGCCGACACATACTTAGCCACATTAAATCCAATCTGAAGAAAAAAAAAATAAATAAAAGCTCATCAGCTGCTTGGTGTTCACCCAAATCACCATAATATTGTGTATAATATATCTTATTTAGGTGGCACAGTGCTTCAAAATCTAAACATATTAGCCTTTGATATTTACTGCGATTTCTCTAAAACAAATTTTGGAAAAAAGTGGTACTCCAGTGGTAAAATAGCCTACACATCTATCAGTTGTAGCCTAAAATTATCATTTGTGTCAGCGATAGCTGTGAGATGTCCCACCTGCCAGTTTCGACTCTCCTCAGAGGTGTAAGTGTCGATCAGTGAGCTGTGGACACAATCACAATGAAGGTTATTTCATTTTTACAGCTTTGCATCATCTGTTAACCTTTGTATTTACAATGAAACACGAAATAAGATTTTCAGCTCAGGTCAGTCAACAACTCAAAGGCTTATTAAAGGGGACTGACACCCAGACAACTAATATACTTGGAGAGCAGTTTGTGTGTTTGTGCATGTGTGTGGTTTGTGTCCCAACATTTCTCCAATTCACATTTGCGCGATGTAAGTATTATTATTATTATTATTATTATTATTACATTCCTATCATCTCCTCCAAACTTTTCCTAAAAAATGTGCAGGGGGCCGGCACATTTGGTGTTTGTTATCAGAGTATTTTTTATTTCATTTCATCATAAACGTTAGAAAAGTATTCTGAAGTTTTACTTTTTACTTTCCAATCCTTTGTTTTGAAAACCGGAAATATTGTCATCCGGAGCTACTTTTTCCACTAAACCACATGAAGCTTCTTATCTACTGGAAATATTACAGAAGAAGAAGAAGAAAATTCCATCAGATTTTTGTAAAAATAGGATTTTATCAGGCATAAAAATGGTTAGTTAGACCCTGTTCCACTTCTTGGTTAATAAAGAAGGTGATAATACTGCTGAACCACTGCTAAACTTTCTTTTTTTTTTTTCTTTGAATAATATTAGTCAGATGTGTCTCAACATGTCAACTCTGGAGCACTTCTAAATCAAAGCCAAATAAGAATTATAGTTTAAAAGCAATTAAAAGTGTGTATTGTGATTTGTAAACTACACACTACAACTGTGCTATGAATGCCCAAAGGGGGCTTTGTTCTGGATTTTAGTTTTAACTGTGAGTCGTAAATTTTAGGATGCATCTGTAAAATTACACTATTTCGACAAGTTATGAACGAGACAGAAAACATTTGTACCAGTGATATAACATAAAATCTGATCTGTAGACAATAATGATAATAATAATAATAAATAATAATAATAATAATAATAATAATAGTAATAATGATAATAATAATAATAAATATTAATAATAATAAGGATAATAATAATAATAATAATAATTTAGGGTGCTTTGAGGAGCAAATGTGTTGAAAGTCTAGCAGGTAAATCAAAATGAAATCATATATTTTCACATGTTAACTGTACACAGCAACATTTAATCCTAATTTTTCATGAACATGATACTGATCAGATGACACAATCAGTATCTAAGTAACTCTGGACATATTCACAAATAGTTACTGGGTGTGGGGAACTGGAACAGCTTACTTTAATGATGGCAGATATAATCCATTCAAATTATACTGTAAGATACAATACCTAAACAGAGGTGTGTGAAGTACTGTGAAGGTCGGCCTTGCAGTGAGTGAACACACGCCAGTCCACTACAGAGACTGGCAGCTAAAAATGAAGGTAAAAAAAACACCATTATTAACATGCAGTAAAACATGAAGTAATACAGCTGTTAGATTAGATTAAAGTATAATTCAAATATGCAGAATTATTAAAAAAGAAAAAAGAAAAGAAAAAACAAACAAGAATAACCAATAAAATTATCAGCAAACACAGAGCAAACTCACAATGAACATTAAATAAGTAAACCATATCAAAGGAATATTTTTTTTATATGTCATCAATAATTTCATCAATAGAGTAAATCTTTTTGACCAGTGTTCACCAGACACCTTTCAATGAAACAAAATAAATCACTCAAACCAAAGCAAGAACAAATAATCAGAATAAATTCCACAAAACATGACAAATCAAAAATGAACGTCACTTTCTTGAGACAGAAAAGGCCTCTTACTCTTTCCTGTACGCAAAAGTGTACATCTTCTTAAATGTTCACCCCACAAACTGTCATGCAGGTACTCTTTGTGTGCACAGACTGTTTTTTCAAGTAAAATGTTCTTCTTCAGTTAGTCAGTACATCCCTCTCTGTTTAAGAACACTTTTCTATATGTCGCCAGGAAATAAATTATCTCTTGGTTTGTGCATTATTGTGTGGCCTTAAATTCCATTATTACTTTTTGCAAGCCTATTCTCTTGAAGCAGGTTGGAGCAGAGAGTGCAGGTGCCATTTGGGGTGAGGAAAGTCTTTGTGTCGAGCAGGTAGGCTCCAGTATGCTGCATGGTGACTACATCAAATCCTTCCCCCACCAGGTTGTGGCCTGGTACAAAGGAAACATTCTCACACTGGCTGCCGGTCGCAGTCTGACAGGAGAAAACAGGGGAGTGATGGGACAGAAAGAGGAGGAGACTCAGATAGAGAAGAGGTGGGGTTGAAAGCGAGAACATGGCTCAAAAAGACACTGCAAGAGACAAAAGAATAGAAAGGGACAGTGTTAGTATCATTACAGCTGTTATTGGTGAAGGGGTAAAATGAACAAAATCAAATATCACAATATTTCTCAAAAAATAACCTTGATATTGATATTAGGACAAAATTGTAAGGGTGACTATTGATGCTTTCACAAAATATTGACACAGTGAGATTTTTGATAAATAATAATTGGATATAGTAACTAAGTGGCTAAAAGCAACAACAAAAATATAACAGCTTGTACAGTCTGGGAACTTCAGATAATAACATCACTTTCTTGTAATGACAATATGCCATATATGTGATATGACAATATCCAAAATCTAAGCAGATACCAAGTCTCATATCACAATATCGATATAATATTGATATATTGCCCATTCTAAGTGACAAGAAGAACAGACTCTGTGTTCCTGCCATTTCTCCATCTCTCAGAGGATGTGAGACTGAAAAAAAAAAACTAAATGACCTCAAATTTAAAATTTCTTGGTACTTTACCATGGCTCTACAAATTCTCTATTGTGATTGATTTAAGGTGTGGATTATTCTTAAGTAACCTCAAAGGGCTGAGGATGTGATTTTTGTTAAAACAATCTGATGTGGTGCTTAGAACTAACCAGTCATGACATCCACCTGACAATTAATCTTAAACTTTCAGCAAGTCGTAAATCAAGCAAAAATGAGAAAAATTTGACTTTCAAAACGTAAACACATGGGCCCTATCTTACACCTGGCGCAAAGCTGTTGGGCAGCTGGTGCAGGTATGTTTTGCTATCTTACACCAGCTCAAGTGCCAGTTTTGCCACGTCTGCAAGATAGCAAATGAAACTTGCGCCTGGTCCCTGCAGCCGTGGCGAGAAGTCTAAACATGAAGGCAAAACAAAGGCGTGGCCCGGCGTGTTTGCTATCTTGTCCTCGGCGGATTGGAATAAAAACCACTTGCACTTCAGACCAGCTAAAAACCTGGTCGAAGAGCAAAGGCTGTGGTCTTTCGGCACAAGATGGCACCCGGTGCGTTACGCCAGAACACACGCACATCTTCACAATGACAAAACACCTTAATTTACGTTCATTCTTTTCCTCACAGGGGGGTGTGGATTAGTAAAGTATCATTTGAAGATATTTTCTATCAGCAGTAAAGTTAAAAGCGTGTGCGTGGGTCTCACGCTTGGCTGAGGCGCACACACATCTCTACAATCACAGAATACCTTTCATAATGTTAAATAGCCGGTGCACGCGTGTCTTTAAAGATAAACCCACTAATAAGGAAAAAAGAAATAATTTTATAAATATAAAGCCTGATAAAACTAAAACAGACTCGGCAAAGTGCGCATGGACGGGATCACAGCTGTCAGATCATCTTTATCAGATGAGTCAGCATGATAGCTGGAGCAGATGGAGTGTTTGTGTCTGTGTTTGTTGTGATCCAGAAAAAGAAGGATTGAACAATTCTGATCTATAACTTATGTACAAGATACTAAATTTGACCGCACGAGTCCGGCCCGACCCGGAGAGAAAAGCTCTGTGTGCTTCTGACGGAGCTGGTTGGATATCCGTGCGTAATTTTGCGCACTTCAAATTTCAGAAAAATCTTTCTGATTGTTTCGTAGCGGGACAGAAGAGCGAGATGGGAGGAGGAGGTGAGGATTAGGTGGGAGAGGAGAAGGAGGAGGAGCACGGACATCACCCCGACTCAAGTGGGCCAGCAGAGCCGGGCAGCTTTGTGGCTAGACTGGATCAGTTTGTCTCCCAGCCAGCAGAGATGCATAATAATGGTGATTAGATAATAATCAATTCTAAAATACAACACATTTTGTGCTTCGATGTACAACATAGCCAGTTACACATCTGCATGACATTTGCGTTTTATTTATTGTCTGGTTTTTTGCAGGTGTTAATGTAAAATAAACTATTTACACATGAAGCTGCTTTGGAGACGTCTTGCCGTCTCTATATTGTGCTTTCGTGCTTTCACTTCTCGAACCAGGAGATCTGTCTCCTGGCTTGAAAATCTTTTCTCTTGTTTCCTGCTGGTAAATCTGCTGT
This sequence comes from Lutjanus argentimaculatus, assembly GCA_034769285.1. Classification (NCBI taxonomy): domain Eukaryota; kingdom Metazoa; phylum Chordata; class Actinopteri; order Lutjaniformes; family Lutjanidae; genus Lutjanus; species Lutjanus argentimaculatus. The sequence goes on along the minus strand of JAWZSL010000026.1, from coordinate 875,436 downwards.
CATGCTGCCACCTTGTGCTGCTGGGCGCAACCTGCCTCTTAAAGGTGATGAGAGCCGACTTTCTGATTGATATATTGCATGTTCAGCCTAAACTTGCTGTGAATTAATGAAGGCACTTGGGCACACCTGACAGGTGTATCCTACTTTGTGCTGGGTGGCACATGGGGCGGGGCAAAATACCACTTGCACCCCTGGCACAAGATGACAAAGGTGGATTTGGACACACTTGAATAAATTAAAATCCATTGCACCTGGTGCTTTCCACTTGCGCTTTAGATCAGTGTAAGATATGGCCCATAGTGTCTCCAGTTCCCAACAGAGTGTTGTTAAAAGAAAATATTATATATCACAGTGTAAACATGCTCCTGTCCCAACTTTTATGAAACATGCTGCAGGCATCAAATTCAGAATGAGTATATATTTACCAAAAAAAACAAAAACAAACAAACAATAAAGTTTATCAGTTTGAACATTAATCTTTGTGCTATACTCAATTTAAAAATAGTAGGTCAAAAGAGATTTGCATGTATTCTCTTTTTATTTATGTTTTACACAAGGTCCAAACTTCTTTGGAACTGAGGTTACACTACAGTATAAAAGTGAAATGCACTGCCCATTCCTTAAGACCCTTCTGCTCTGACTAGTGAGTTGGTCTCCATATTGTGCTGAATACACTGAAATCTTCAACCCATCTGCATTTGTGTCCTGAGTTTTTGGGAGTGGCACGAAAGAATCAGTCTCACAGATAATCTTCGTTCAATCCACAAACCAACAACGCACACAGACCAGAAAAGGGACAAAAGTCTCTTAGTGGCATTCCTTGTGAATGTCAAAAATCTGTAAGCATAGTAATTTCAGTCTGAATGGGAATGACAAGAAATGTAATCTAGTTTAAAAAAAATCTTTAAAAAAAGGAAAAGTTCAAAATCACATGTGCCACACAGTAGAAAACGATGTGCGCTGGTGGCTGACGCAGCTCTTTGCTCTGCTCCACTCTGCACCACTGTTTAACACTCACTAAATTAAAGAGAATATTTCTGATTTTCATGCATTTGGTTTTTAACATCTTACACATTAACTATATGTTATGACAGCTGAACAACTAGAAATGATATACTATGAATTTTGCATCATTTTAAAATTATCTTCAACTTGTATTCTGACAAAGTGGCTCTTACAGTCCTAAATGTGGTAGAACTGAACAACGGGCAAGAGCTTTTAATGCAAAGGACCCCACAGACCCCAATTTGAGAGGATTTATCTCAAGAAATCCTGTCTGAGTTTAAAGTCTTCATAGTCAAACAGTGATCAAACTTTAAATAATTATCTCTCAAAACAGCCCCTCCTTCTTTTTTCATCATTCCAGCTTCTAAAAAAATGTGATGAAAGTTAAAAATATTGTCAGGTGTGATCACTCCATATCAAATCACAAACAAACAAATCAAACTAGTGCAGAGATGCCTGCAGGAAAACAGCAGTGCCACTAAATTAAATCGTTTAACTCACCAAGAGACGACCCAATGACTGATGTTGTATGTAACGCACAGAAAACAGTTATGTTGTTTGACAGTTTAAATTCTGACTTTTGTTCCCACATTTCTGTTGAGCCACTTTTCAATCATGTAATTTGGGGCCTGTGGTGGCCTGTCGGTTATGAGTCACACACCTGGGCACAGGCACAACACAACATGTAACCAAATCTCCAGGTTAGTTTCATTTTCTGTTGAGCATTGAGTAGTTGCTTGTTGAGCCTGTATTAGACCGACATCAGACTTTGCTTAAACGTTATACAGCTGCTCCTAAACCACACTAAAAAATCATATGGTTTGGTGTTTTCAGCTCCTCCACACAGAGTAACTTGAAAACCAAATTCAGTGTTGCCATGAAAAAAAAAAAAAACATTGTTTGCATGTGTGTATGTGTGCGTGAGTGATCAATGGATCTGAAGCTTGTCTGCAGCTGATCTCTCATGCTCTTATGCCAATTAGCCTATTTTTTGTGTGCACATTCATGACTGTATGCTGATGGACCTTAAAAAACCTTCTTGCATGGCTCAGCACCGGTGACAGCGTCGGCCACAGGCGTTATGTTTTCAGGTCGTCCCATTCTTGTGATAAATGACCAGTTGGACTCAAGGAGGAACTGATTAGATTTTGGTGGTCAAAGGTCACGGTGACTTCGCTTAACACATTTTTCACCATTATTCATACGCTAATTATGACAAAATTACACAAATATCTAATAAGATAAAATAATGAGATGATATTTTATATCCAAAAGGTCAACTTTATCGTGACATAATGCTCTGAACATAATGCCCTCTCTCTCAGTCCTCTGTAGTCTTGTGTAAAAATAGAGTGAAGAGTGAAGACAACACGTTTCTCACTGGAAATTATTCACTAGAATCACACATGTATGGTGAGAACTGAATCCGACGACCGCTTTGTGTGATCTGCCATCTTGCAGCGCTGCCGTTGCTGCGGTGGCACTTCGAGTCCGTCACTTTCAGTGTCTGCCGGTTGGGTCTAAAAATTAACCCCAAATTTGTGAGACTTTCGAGAGGTTTTTTATGGTTTCAGTCAAAATGTTCATTCTTGCGAGATCTTGCAGATCTGGGTTCCCTTCTAGACACTGTGTCTGCTGTTGCTTGCTAACAGTGACAGACGGATAATTGAAACTGTCAATGTTTAACAGCGGCCCTCAGTAACTGATGAAGGTTCCTTTTAGGATATTTAATGCTCTTAATTTAACACAATAGTTAGACGCTGGTTGTGACAATAGCCAGAGATGGTGTAGATGGTGATGTAGAAGAGAAAAGGCCTCCACCATATTGAAGTGATGAAGTTCTGTGTAATATATATTAAAAAATATACATGAATCCACATTTTTCATCAGGATTTCAAGATTTTCATGAATAAAGTTCCTTTATGTTGATACTTTTGATCCACTATGACACACTGTGATCCTCTGTACACTCAGTGAATCTCTGTAGAGTCTCTGCTCTCAGACGGCATCTCTCTTCATGAAGTAAAGGTTTTTTGTATTTTGCACTCCTTTTTTTTCCCCAAAGTTGAAATTCTATACAAATATTGGAGCAGTCGAACTGCACCGGTTTTTCTCGACAGGGTCAGACAGGAGTAACTTGTTACTTGTTACTCCTGTCTGACCCTGATGAAGATCTGTGTTGGTCGATACACGTTGGTCATTTTTAAAAAAAAACTCTTTTTGACTCTTTTTGCCATAAAAATAAAGGCATTTTAATTTTATACAAACTTTACAGTGTGCCTTGGCGTGTTTTTGAAGGAGCCTTGCATTTTTTATTTTTTTACTGTGACTGTTTGACCCATGCAATGAGCCCTTCACTTGAAAAATAATTGCATTATTTTTTTTGCCAAGATCTTGAACTGATGATGGGAGAGTTTGGACCACTGTGTAAAGACTTCTCCAGCACATCCCAGTGATTCTCAACCATGCCTTTACACAACAGGGATGCACCTACCATTGGTATCTGAATTTCACTCGGAAAAGTCAGGATGTTTTAAGTAACTTCTGAAGTTACACAAATTTTAGATGGCAAACTGCAATTATGTTCATTTTTAGGTTTTATTTACAAGACAAGGAACACAAAAATGTCGCTATCGTGACAGATATTACAAAGATTTTAAAGTTTGACACAGCTGGACTGTAAATAATTACAAGAACAGTAAAGATAATAAAAAATATCGTTAAAGTATAGCCTCACCACAAAATTCAAATCTACAATCACTCTCAAATTGTCTTACAATATAATGGTTTGACAGTAATCAACCTCTCAATCTCAATTTAAATTATTAATGTTCATCAGTAATTCAAGTCAAACACTTGTAAATGTGCCTCTAATTTGAACCCTGCTGCGACACACAATATTGAAAGCAAATGTCTCTGGAAAAACCCTTACTTAATGTTCAATAAAAAATTTTTTATACATTAATTGACAACATAAACAAAGTTATCAACAGATCTGATGTCACACTGCACACCCAGAAAGCATTTCTCACTATGGAGTTGGTTTGTAACGGTTACACCTGTCTCCTGTCAGATGATTGTCGCAGGTCAGAGTATACTGGACCTCAAAGCCGCCATGTTTGTACGCCCAACAGGTGAATCTGTGTGTCCCCTGGCGCAGGTATGCCGTACATGCTCCCAGACGGTCGTCATATCGCAAATCTTGGTCCCAGACCTCAACTTTCAAACCATAGTTTGTGTTCACCTTCATAAAAAAAAAAAAGAAAAGAGAAAAAAGAATGAAAATGGTTACCAGCACCTGTAATTTACACCTGAATTGACCCTTTGCTAAGCCCCGCCTCTAACAGCAACTGTCCAATCATAGCTTAGCAACCGTAACTTTCATTTCTCTGCATGTTGAGGCGGCATGCAGGAGGCTCAGAGAAGAGCGTTACTCGGCTTTTCATAATTCTGGACGATGGCGTCTTTTATGTAGTCTCTCAAAAACGTGAAACACAAGAGCTCACGTGTGGTGAATGGATTCTGCCTTCATCTGCTCCAACATAAGCTGCGAACGTTAGCATGTCTGGCTAACTAACGCTAGCTTACTAGCTGCAGTAATTTTACCTCCAGACAAACTTGTCAGATCCCACTGCACCTGCATTTGTTCAGTGTGGATTTGAGGAGGAGGATGTGGGCTGATGCAGAATCAGAGTGGATCGATGCCCTCTGAAGGACATTTGTACGGTTGTCTCCTCTATGTCTGTCTCATCTTGTGTCTTTTACATCATTTTTTGTCTTGTTACATTTTCATCTTGTTACGTCTTTTATGTATTTTTTATTTTGTCATATCCTTCTACCGGATTTAACTTCTTCTTGTTTTGTTACGCTGTATTTGTTGTTATATTTATTACATGCTTTGTATGACAATATACATCTTGTATTTTAGTAAATTGTTGTTTGACATGTTTTATACATCATTTTATCTTGTTATGTATTGCTATGTCGCTTCACTTGTTACATCTTTTATGTCATTTTGCTTTTATGTTGTTATATCATTTTTACTTGTACATTTTTACATCATTTTCGTCTTTTTTATAATTGTTACGTCATATTGCTCCATTTTTCAACGTTTTCGTCTTGCTATGTTGTTTTATCATCTTGTACACGTTGTGCCATGCTGGTTTTGTCTTGTTAACATCATCTTCTTGTTATGTCTTCTACGTTGTTTTCATCTTGCATTAAAACTAAAGGAACAAGCTTGTTTTGTAAATGTGAAGAAAGTACAGATATTTGTCTTAAAATGCATAAAAAGTAAAAGTAAAAAGTTGTCGAAAAATAAATACTTTAAGTAAAGCACAGGTACCTGAAAAATCTACTTAAATGCATGAATAAAGTATTTGTACTTAGTTACTTCCTGTCTCTGCTAATATGTGCAGTGAGTGAATGCAAATGTTACGACTTACCCTGAAAAATTAACTTTTTAACTTTAACTCTAGGTAGATACAGATGGTAGGCAAAGTAATTCTAGTCTACAACATTAAAAGTACATCAAATCTTTGCTTTGTTTGAGGCCAAATAATGAGATTAAAGTGATTTGATCTGATAGATAATATACTGACCTTGCCCAGATAATAACGAGCGTTCCACCTGGGGTAGTTAGACCGGATCATCCAAGTCCTGCGATAGTGGTGAGCGTACCACATCTTAGCATAGCTGTGAACAGGGGAAAAACAAGGAGAAGGAACTGGTGGATTAATATTGTTTGATATAAACACCTCAGATCTCAATCCCTGACTTAACTCTAATCACCTCTCAGTCTTGCCAACTAGGTCTCCTTTCAGGTTCCAGGCTCTGATGATGGTCACCACCAGCGTCCCCATCGAGGCCGCTTTAGGACAGCAGGTGGGCCTCAGGTTGGGAGTGTTCCACCCACAATACGGTTCTCTGGGTGACCTCCTCTTGGCATTGCTTTCTAAGTACTGCTCTATGGCCGCCTTCATCCCTGCCTTCTGCATCTGATCTGGCACCAGCTCATACATCGGCCTCAGGGAGTACGAAACAACATCCGGGTGATCCTTTAGGGTGGTCAGCCAATTCAAGTAGCCCACTGAGTCATTATGAGTGAGCGAAAACTCCCCCGACCAACCAGTCCCTCCTGCCACCTCTGTGTAGTGCTGGTGGAGAGTAGAGCTGAACGACATGGAGACGTCCCGGTTCTCAAGGACTTTGCTGCAAGACCTTCGGTTACCGGATAATTTCAGTTTCCCCAGGCCTACAGAGACACCCAGTGATAAACAGGACTGGAACTAGAGGACAGGAGGGGAAATAACAATGAAGATGGGGAACAACATGAACACCAAAATACTATGATTGAACACAACAACATTTGTAAATGTGCCTGTACTGCGTCCACTGTACCTCACTTGAGGAGAGTCCATTCAGTGAGGACAAACATGTTCGTGCAGCTGTGACTCGTCTGAGTCGTCCCCCAAGGTTAACCTGAAATGAAGAAACATGTTGTTGAGATAGAATACTTTTTTTTTTTTTTTAATTGTTGAAGAAGGTAATCAAATGGTGTGTGTGTGTGTGTGTGTTACAACCCTTGCGGATGTAGTGCGTGCCGTAGGTTTGTATGAGCTCGCTGTACTGAGCCCTGCTGGAGGAGTTGTAGACTCCTGGCAGTCTGGCCAAATCCTGTCTGAACTCAGAGCTGAGGGGCGGTCTGTTAGACACACGGTAACTGGACAAAAAGAGACAGAGTAGTAAATTATCTTGCCCGAAATGATCTTAATAAACATGACTCTTCTGCAGTGATGCAGGGATCGTCACACCCTACCCGTAGTGGCTGCAGGTGACCCTGTGAGTGCTGAAGGAGTAGCGGTCCGCTCTGGTCCTTTGTGAAGCAAAATTATACGCAGCGGAGCTTGTTCCTCCCACCTCCAGGTTGGCCGACACAAACTTATCTAAATTTAAGCCAAACTGATAAAATAACAAAAAGCTCATGAGCTGTTTGATGTTCACTCAAAATCTCCATCATATAGTGTACTAAATATAATATATATAAATATAAGTATATACATATTAAAGCTAAGCAATTATTTATAAAATTATTTGCAAATAATTGTAATTTAATATATTTATCCTTGTTCAGTTAGCATTAAGGACTTACATTAAGGACAATAGATTTTAAAAAAAAGATATGAAGCTTGTATATGCCTTCAACCTTTATTAGCTCTTGACATGGTGGTTTTGGTTGTATTTTATCATTTAATTATGATAATTTAGGATATTTTGAGACTTTTGGCCATTGTTTTCTTTTCTTTTTGAGAAGTGGTGCAAATTAAATCCTGTTGTTTAATAGCGATTATTTCTGATAGCCAAGAGCCAACAATAATAATAATAATCTACAAAACATATTTTGATGTTGTGTTAAAGCTGCGCATCCCAACATATTTGATGCCCCGTGTGAGGCATAGCACTGTTGGCAGTTACTCATAATTGTGCAATGTTAATTTCTGTATATTTTTTTGGCAATATCATAAATTTGAGCTTCCACTGTAAAATTATCCAGAAGTCTTTCATGTGCTCTTCAGCGTGACCCTGGCTCTGTGCATCATAGAGAACTTGTACCTGCCATTATTATTACTGCCATGCAGAGCAACAGCGTACAAAGTTATGTACCTAACAGTTACTGTCAGTGAGTGTTTAAAAGATGTTCCTCTGACTGTTACTGCCCTGCATCTCACTCACTGCATGTTGAGATTTTGGTGAGCAGGCTGTTGTTCCCACTGGAGCCACCAGATGGTGCTGTAGCTTCCCCTCCTCCACAGGAAGCTGGTCCACATAGAGAAGACGCTGCCCAAGCTACACTACAGAGCGTCTGCTGACGCAGCAACACAGGTGACCGCATTGCTTTGTTGTACTAAACGTAATCTGACCCTCCAATGTGCAAACAACAACCTTCCACACAGGGGTTCTCAATGGAGAACCCCTGTGTGTTCATCCCGAGCACAGAGTCTAAAACCTGGCTGACTTAAATATTGTGCAGCCTTGACTACTTAGAACTCCAAAGCTCTCAACCTTTTTGAGATATTGATTATGATTGTTTTGGTGATAGTTATTAATTAAATAATGATCAGATAGTTTAAGATATTTTAAGACTGAATCTTTATTAATTTGCCACCATTTCCACTTCTTTTCAAAGACTGGTGCTACCCAGGTGGATTTAATGCTAATTAAATCATATTATTTAGAGATTATTTCTAATGGCCAAACTTAATAATAACCTACAAATATACTTTGGTGATGTGTTAAGGTCATGCACCCCAAAATATCTGGTGTCCTGACTGAGAACAAATGCAGAGAAATCTGTAATTTAATCAAGGTAGTGGTGCATCTCCTGCTGGACGTTGCTTGATGCTATAACTTCCAGGAAAACTATGGATATGTCAGATATGTCAGAGAGTGAGGAAGGAAGTCGGCATATGTTACATAGCAATTTTAAGTCCTGTCAGATAAATGTTCATCAGCTATGGTGATTGTTTATAAGTGATATTCAAGTTTCATTCTACATACTCCGATTTCAAATTATATATATAAAAATTTCCTAAATGACAAGTCGTAATATGCATGTTGTATGTATTATTTTATTTCCTGCAATGTTCTGGTTTCTCCAAAACAAATTCAGGACAAAAGTGGCACTCCACTGGTACGTGTCTATCAGTTATGACAACAACAATATTAACAATAATATTCTGAAATGTTGATTTTATGTTAACAGTCGGTGTGAGAGGTGTCCTACCTTCCAGTCCGTACTGTCCTGGGAGGTGTAAGTGTCAATCAATGAGCTGTGGATACAAATTTAAAGAGAGAAAAAAGAAAACACCATTAATAAAGCTCATTCATGTCAGAGATCATTTTTATATAAAGTCTGTTAAGATTTCTATTTACAAATGAAGACAAAACAGGACTGGAATTTTTAGATTTTTCAGCTCTAACATGATGATTAAGGACAATTTAGGGCAAAGAAGACAGAAGTCACATGAGTCAAAAGGTCCTATGCTTTTTAAATGTGAATGACATCCATTCTTGTAATATTGTGTCTGTAAAATATTCCAGATCACAAAAGATCAGTGGAAAAGGCACAAAGAAGTTCTTTTGCTTTATACCTTAAGTAAAGGCATATTCACAATTATTTGCTGATATTGAGGCACTAGAATGACATATACTTATATGTGAAACATATGAAACACATGATGATGGTTAATTTAACCCATTCAGTATTATACTGTGTAATACAATACCTAACAGAGGTGTGTGCACTGCTGTAGAGGTCAGCGTTGCACCGGCTGAACGCACGCCAGTCTACTGCAGAGACTGGCAGCTGAAAATGAAGGTGAAAACAACATGGTTATCGTGTGCACATAAAGTCTTATGTGCGACTGTTGCTGCAGAATTACTGTGTTTTGTTTATTTATTTATTACTTTTTGCAGCCTGTTGCCTGAAGAGGGTTGGAGCAGAGAGTGCAGGTGCCCTCTTCGGTGAGGAAAGTCTTCACGTCGATCAGGTAGGCTCCTTTACGGCGCAGGGTGACCACATCGAAGCCCTCCCCCACCAGGTTGTGGCCTGGTACGAAGGGAGCAGAATCACACTGGCTCTGGTTCCCGATCAGACAGGAGAGGACAGGGGAGTGATGGGACAGAAAGAGGAGGAGACTCAGGTAGAGGAGGGGTGGCGTTGAAAAGGAGAGCATGGCTGGAGTCAAAAGCGCTGAAGTGTTTCAGAAAAAGACAAAAAGAGTAGAAAAAGAAATCAGTGAGTTTCAGCTGATTATCAGTGAAGGTAACAAGAACTCCTTCTCTCATCTGTTGATCTGTCTGCAGGGGCCGTATTTTAATTTTTTTCTAGATTAGAATTATTCAGATTTTGTAATCCCTTTTTTTGCTATCCCAGATGAAGTTTATTTTGCAGGTTTTGTTCTGTAACTTTCAAATAATTTTCATATAGGATCACTGTGATCCAGATACCACAGGATCAGTATTAGAGAGTCAAGATTTGCAGTCTTTTGACAGGCGTCCATCTGTTGGTCAAAGCAACACTTCATTAACACAGACGTGAAAATGTTTTATTGATCAAAAGACCCTGTGTAAAGTAATAATTCACTGGAGTGTCGCTCATTGACCGTCCAGCTGGTCGTCAGCAATGCAGATGAAATTATGTTTCACGTTTCACTTTTGGAGGAAACATATGAAATTCTTGATTTTGCACCTCCCCATTTTTTGGAGCTTGTTGCTTTTTTTTTTAGTTTGTTTTAATTGAAAAATATATTTTATTGGTTGTTTAATTTATGATGGATACTTAAATATACATACATTGTATAAAAAATGATGATGAAAAATATTAAATATGTGCTATGTGCCCTAAATCCACCTTGCGTCCATCCACCCTTCCAGTGGGATCAGGATTATCCTGATTTTTAGTATTAAAACTATCCTAATTTCCACCTTGGAGTTTTCAAATCCCCCCAGAGCAACATTTGATCTGGATTCTAGGCAGGACTGGATTACCTAACACACAGTGATTTTATTTGTATAGTAATTTGTAGCTGCTCATTATATTTTAAATTGTTTCACATGTGATGATGTTCTGTTTAAAAGACTACAGAAGTTTAAGCCAAGTCTCCCTGGTGCGCTATAAATATGTCAAGATAAAGACTTTCACTTGGGTGGAAGCAATAATGATTTATTACCGATGATACAGTTCAGTGTTAAAGTTTTATTGTTATTTCTGCACGTGATGTGCCTGTTTCTGGCGCTGCCACACCTTACCAACTATCATGTATTGTTGTTGTTGTTGTTATTGTCTCAGGTTAGGAGTTTGTGGAGATAATTGTAGCACATCCTGGGGCATAAAAAAAAGTTTGAAGTTCATTTTTACAGCTGACAATGTGCCAAAAAAATATCTCCACAAACTATCTAACATGAGATAACAACAATAAATAACAATATATGTAGTATAAAGACAGTGGGTAAAGTGGACTTATGATCACAGATGCTGTATATCATGTGTAGACGTAATATTAAGTGTCTTTGCTACATGGATGAAATGCGTCTGTATTCATTACCAGTCGGGCGTCTTGTCTAATAATGTTTTCAAAAGACTTTAACCTGGGTGTGATTTTTGACTCAGGTGTCTTTTGATGCTCAAACTAAAGTGGTGCAGTCCTGCTTTGTCCCTGATAAGGTCACATAAGTGGTTAAAGCTAATACATGGACATTAGGTTCAGATTATTTTGTCAAAACATAACAACATTGTGTGGAAAACTATAGTAATTTGTAATCTCTTAAATGTTTGTTGTGTACATGTTTATTTTTTAAAAATCTGAGTACCTCTTCAGCAGGGTTTCTCCTCTACTTCTGCAGCGTTTATATCTTTTGGAGATGAGGAGAGTGTGTCAGCTCTTTGACAAGTTGCTGTGTGACTTTCAGTCTGCAGGAAGAACAACAAAAGGGCAGGACACAGTGATTAAGACAGTCGTCATGGTAAACAACAACAACACAGACAACTACTGAACTATTTTGGTTAACTTGCCTCTTCAGTAGGACTCGACTGTCTCAGGGCTGAGTGCCACAGACAGAGAACGAAGGATGTAAAGTAATGAAAGACGGACAAATTACACATTTTTTCATCTTTTGTTAGAACTTGCTGACAGTGAGAAACACATAATGCCGAACTTTACCCTTAAAGCTGCAGTTTTTGTTGTCTTTACACAGATGATTGTAAGTTGTGTGTTTATCATCTTCATTCATTGCAGCTATCGTCTGTCTGAGGAGTAATGGCGCACAAAGTCACCGGTCATTAATGTTTTACTCTGTTTTGCAGTGTGATAAGATGTTCTGTTAATAGACTACAGAAGTTTATGACAGGTTTCCCTGGTGCACTATAAATACCATCGAAATAAAGACTTTCACTTGTGTGCAAGCAATAATGATTTTTACCAACAATTCAGTTTTGTGTCAAAGTTTTATTGTTATTTCTGCACATGATTCACCGCCACACCGTACCAACTACCTGCATACTACATATATTGATGTTGTTGTTATATGAGATAATTGAAGTACATTATGGGCTGTAAAAAAAAAAGAGCTTTAAATGTTTTTTACAGCCCAGAATGTGTTAATATCAGAGGTGGAAGCAACTAAGTACAAATGCTTTGTTACTGTATTTAAGTACCATTTTCAGGTATCTGTACTTAACTTGGGTATTTATTTTTCTGACAACTTTTTTACTTTCATCCCTACATTTAAACACAAATATCTGCACTTTTTACTAATTACATTTTCAAAACAGGCTCAGCACTTGAGTTTTAATGCTTCTGAGGGAAATTATTGTTTTTGTTGTATTTTTTCATCATTGCATGCCGCCCTCTCAACATCAAGACTGATTTCAGCCTAAATGGATGGAATAATAAAAAAGACGATTCCTTGGCGTATCCATCAGTGCATATCACATACGTCAGACATAAGATGAAAAAAGTAACACGACGAAAAACGACGTAAAAGACGTAACAAGACTAAAAACAATAAAACAAGATATAAACAGTAAAAAGACAACACACAAGTTTGTGTAAAAAATGTAATAAGATGTAAACAAGACAAAATAACAATGCACAAGACATAATGTGCTTTGTAGTAGAACAATAAATTCCACTGCCATACAAATAAAATCGGGCATCAGAACCCAAATCATGCTCTCTGTCTACTGTAGGTTTTTAAGGTTGTTTAAAATGAATTTGTTGATGGTATCTTGCTGTAACATTTTAAAAAGGTTTGCTACCTGTTCCAAAGGCCCAACAAGTTGATGCTGCTGCTCCACTTCAGTCATCAAAAGCAGAACCAGCAAAAGAAAAAGTCTTTGTTGTTTGAACAGAAATTAGCCGAGGATGGAACCTTTTATATCCTGGAGGGCCAATGAGGAAATAAAGGGGGAAAAAAAAGAGAGTTTCAAATCAGAGGAGATAAGGACAGATAAAACTTAAAAGATAATAACCTTCACTTGGGTTTAAGGAAGTGACCTTGAAGTGAATTACTGGGATGAGAAAAACAATACAAAGGAAAAACAGGCTCGGAAGAATATGTCAAAACAAAAAAGGTAACATAAATGATTGGTTTTAAAAATGCATAATTGGGTTGATGGGAGAAATTCAGTCAGTCCTTGTCCCTGACCTGGATCAAGCGTGCGCCCACTTTTATCAACACCATGTACCCGTATATGATATAAACTTCTGCAAAGTGGTTGTAGGAGATAAAAGTATAATAGTCATTTGTTTTGCTAAACAAGAATAAGGAGATTTTGACCTTGCTCGATTATAATGAGCATCCAGTGAGGTCGTAGTGCACTGAACAACAATTTACCTGTGAACTGGATAAAACGGGGAAAAGAAATAAACTAGAATAAGGCAGCTGATGGTGACAGGCTCAATAAGCTCATAAGAGAAGATGATTGTGTCCTGAGAGTTGAACTGGAGTCACTGGTGCTGGTGTCAGAGGGGAGGATGCTGAGGTAACTGCTCAGTATTACGGACATCGCCTCTCATCCCCTGCAGGCCACACTGGAGTCATATCAGAGCACGTTCAGCTGTAAACTGAGACCACCGAGCTGCACCACAGAACACCAAAGCAGGTCTTTTCTACCTGTGGCCATCAAACTGTACAACTCCTCTCACTGCTGCAGGAAGAACGGCTGAAACATCAGATGCACTGCAAAAAAACCAGTGCTACCAGAAAGAAGCCAAATATTCTTCATCTTCATTGTCTCATTTTAAGCAAAAAAATCTGCCAGTGGGTTTAGCTATTTTTGCTGGGCCAGAATTCCTAAAACCAGCTTATAAATATAGCCACTTAAAGACCATAATGGGCCCCAGAACTTAAAAAAAAGGACAAATATTTCACTTATTTAAGAAATAATTGGTCAAAATGCGAAATTTGCTCACTTCATTGAGCTGACTTTCAGAATTCTGAATCTTAATCTTAATTTAAGATTTATAGTTAGCAAAAAAAAAAAAAAAAAAAGCTGACAATGACAGATAGAATGATACCAACCTTTACCCTCAAAGTGATATTCCACCGCTGAATAATAGTCCACTCAGTATGTACTCACCCCTATGCCGATGTGATGATGGGTGAAGATCTTCAGTTCACAAAACAATCCTGGAGTTGGGTTGCAGCTAATGGCAGTGAATGGCGACCACTGATAAAATGTAAAAAAAAGAACACAAAACAAACACAAAATGTCTCCATCCTGCTCGTGTGGTGTAATCCAAGTGTCCATGAGCCCCGACATTAAAATTTAACCACAAAAGACGCCATTGACACCATGTTTTTAGCCGAAATGTCAACTGTGGCCTCCCAGGTAGCATGTAAACATGCCGGCGATGTATCGCGAGACTTCGTATATCTCTTAATGGATGCACGTGTGAAAATATCACGAGATCGACGCCATGTTTACATGCTACCTGCTACATGCTACAGTTGACATTTCGGCTAAAAACATGGTGTAAATGGCGTCTTTTGTGGTTAAATTTTAAAGTCGTGGCTTGTGGACACTTGGATTACACCACACGAGCAGGATGGGGACATTTTGTGTTTGTTTTGTGTTCTTTTTTTTTACATGTTATCCATAGTCTCCATTCACTGCCATTAGCTGCAACCCTGTTTTCTGCTGAAACTCCAGGATTGTTTTGTGACCTGAAGATCTTCACCCATCCTCACATCAGCATAGGGGTGAGTACGTATCGAATGGACTATTATTCAGCAGTGGAATATCACTTTGAGGCTGCAGTTTCTGCTGTGTGCACACACGATTGCGAGTTGTGTGTTTATCATCCTCATTTGTTGCAACTGTTGTCTGTTAGAGGAAGTAAGTAAGTAAGTATTCATTTTATACTGTTTCAGCATGTGATAATATGTTCTGTTAATAGACAACAGAAGTTTATGACAAGTTTTCCCGGTGCACTATAAATATTGTCAAGATAAACACATTCACTTGTGTGAAAACAATAATGATTTATTACCAACCAGACAGTCTCGAGTCAAAGTTTTATTGTTATTTCTGCAGGTGATATGACACACCTTACAGTGGCAAAAAAACAAAAACAGCCTATAATAAGACAAATTTTCTTGTAATAGAATATTTTGATTTGTTGACTGACTTTAAGAATATACCTTAAACGATCAAATCAATCAAAGAACATGACACAAATAAAGTGACTTTGTCTTAAATTAAGGAACCAGAAGCATTCTCATTTTCAGCATTTCTTTATTCAAGCAGTTTGTCATTTTATAAGATTCTTAAATGCTTTGACCAGTGTTCCCCTCCAGGCCTGATGTAAACTGGACGGGCCCTGCTGCCATTTTCTTTCAGGTCCTTCCACCCTGAGCTCCATGTGCTGCGTGGCACCAGTTGGTAAACCATAAGACTACACTGCCTGGCCAAAAAAAAAGTCGCCACCTGGATTTAACTAAGCAAATAGGTACAAGCCTCCTATTGGATAATTACTGCATGGGCGATTATCTTTCAGCTGGCGACAAGATATTTAACCCCAACTGGTGCAATGAGTTGCTTCTCATTTCCTAAACAACCATGTCGAAAGACACATCCCGTGGTCGTGGAAAAGATGTTAGTCTGTTTGAGGAGGGTCAAATCATTGGCATGCATCAAGCAGAGAAAACATCTAAGGAGATTGCAGAAACTACTAAAATTGGGTTAAGAACTGTCCACGCATTATTAAAAACTGGAAGGATAGTGGGGACCCATCGTCTTCAAGGAAGAAATGTGGCCAGAAAAAAATCCTGAATGATCGTGATCGGCGATCACTTAAACGTTTGGTGAGATCAAATCGAAGAAAAACAACAGTAGAACTCAGGGCTATGTTTAATAGTGAAAGTAAGAGCATTTCCACACGCACAATGCGAAGGGAACTCAAGGGATTGGGACTGAACAGCTGTGTAGCCTTAAGAAAACCACTAATCAGTGAGGCTAACCGGAAAAAAAAGGCTTCAATTTGCTAGGGAGCATAAAGATTGGACTCTGGAGCAATGGAAGAAGGTCATGTGGTCTGATGAGTCCAGATTTACCCTGTTCCAGAGTGATGGGCGCATCAGGGTAAGAAGAGAGGCAGATGAAGTGATGCACCCATCATGCCTAGTGCCTACTGTACAAGCCTGTGGGGGCAGTGCTATGATCTGGGGTTGCTGCAGTTGGTCAGGTCTAGGTTCAGCAACAGTATGTGCTCAAAGAATGAGGTCAGCTGACTACCTGAATATACTGAATGACCAGGTTATTCCATCAATGGATTTTTTCCTCCCTGATGGCACGGGCATATTCCAAGATAACAATGCCAGGATTCATCGGGCTCAAATTGTGAAAGACTGGTTCAGGGAGCATGAGACATCATTTTCACACATGGATTGGCCACCACAGAGTCCAGACCTTAACCCCATTGAGAATCTTTGGGATGTGCTGGAGAAGGCTTTGCGCAGCGGTCAGACTCTACCATCATCAATGCAAGATCTTGGTGAAAAATTAATGCAACACTGGATGGAAATAAATCTTGTGACATTGCAGAAGCTTATCGAAACAATGCCACAGCGAATGCGTGCCGTAATCAAAGCTAAAGGCGCTCCAACAAAATATTAGAGTGTACGACCTTTTTTTTTGGTGGCGACTTTTTTTTTGGCCAGGCAGTGTAAATATCATCAAGGCGATTCTTAAAGGTCTGCAGGACTTTGTGCTTACGGATAAAGTGGCACCCAGCAGGTGTGCACCTAGAGGACGGGAAGGAAAAGAAGATTATGGTGCAGTATGCATACGCAGAGAAAGGCACAAATACATCAAAAAGTATCTTGTTACGGATCACTAATACTTGCTAACCTAATGTATTTAAATAAAAAGCAAAATACTATATTGTAATTAATGTGTTTAATTAAAATATAGGGAATTTGTAATTTGACAGAAATACATTCTGCACAAACTTATATTATATCTTCAATAGTCTGACCTTAACCCCACTATATTGAAAAGATGAGCTCTGCCAATTTCCCACATCATGATCTTTGTGATCACATTGTGACTGTTTCACGTTAGCCAACGTGACGTGACTTATAATGTCACATGACTTGCTTCTCGTACTTCAGGTCCAGTACGTCCGTCACTCGGTTCTGTCCAGCAGTCATGTATGTTGTTTTTGGAGTCACTGACAATGAACTTATTCTGTCTGAGACGAGGTTATCGTGTTTTTGCTAACAGCTCTTTTCTTCTGTTGTATTTTAGTGTCATTCAGTAGGTTTGCCCTAGCTCGTAATATCTGATCAGATTTTGATTATATACCTTTATCTTTAGAGAAATTCACATCCAACACCAAAGCAGCTTGTTTCCCCAAACTACTGATCACGAGGAACACAAGTGAGATGCGGTGGTTCACAATGAGTGTGTTGCTGCACCTGACAGGACGTCACCTGATTACACTTACATACATTTAGACTTTGGTTTGGCTAATTGTACAGTTTTCCTACAGTTTAAACCAGGGGGCAAAAACGTGTCTTGACTAAGAATAAAATGATTTTGAGTATTTCAAATACACAAATGCAAAACACATTACAAAACACTCGAACGCAACACTTTTGTTTTTGCATCCAGTTTTTATGAGTTGAAGATCTAAGACTTTTTTATTTGTCAAAATCTGTATTAGTGAGCATATAATCCATCCGCCTGACACCTGAGTGCCGGCACCATATCGGCACCCAGATTTATCCCACGGGGCCAAACGGTATCCCTGTCTGACACTCATGAAAGAGGAGAATGGACCAAAGTAAAAAAACTGTCATGGAAAACTTAATATCATATTTTTTCAAGTTAAATAAAAACAAAAACATCAGCTAATTCCCCCAAAACCTGAATTTTTAATATTGTTCAACCTAATTAAAGGCAAAAAATACCAAATGCCTCATAGCTAGAAAGGAATACGTTTTATTCCTCAAGAGAAGCTTTTGGGATAAGGAATAACCTAAAAGATTGAGTTAAAAATGAAATAGACAGACTGGAAATGGGGGAGAGAGAGTTGAGAGAGTCGAGAAGACATGCAGCAGAGGGACACAGGCGGGAGTCGAACCCATGTCCGCTGCTGTGGACTGACAGCCTCTGTACAACTGAGCCACTGGGGCACCTGGTGAGCAGCTCGTTCTCGTCAGGGGTTGACAAAACGTGCTTGGAGTTTTCTGCATTTGAGGTGAATTTAAGTTGATGAAGACGGGACCAGACGACATAAATTCACTGGTTCAGACAGCAGAGGACGATGAATGTCATCGGCGTAGAAACGGAGCATTTGCTTAATCGCGTTGCTGCAGAATCATAACCTGACAGGCCAGATGGTTCGTTACACAGAACCATCTGGGATGTCGTCCTTGGAAACTGCTTGGAAAAGGTCAGGCACTTCCAAAAAAAAAAAAAAAAGAAGAAAGAACATTTGGCAGGTGATTGGATGAAGCATCTGTCAAACATGGGCTAACTTCAACCAATCAGATCAACGAATCATATTGTGTCAGGTTACCACCAGTGGAGCCAGCTGGTAAATCAAACTCTTGCTGAAGCAGGTCAGAAGAAGAGCAAAACATCTTTTCAATCGGGAAAAGCCTTCAGTGTTGTTCTCTGCTCTTCTTTAAATACAGAAATACTCTGATAAAACTGATCCTATCGCAGAATCTACACCGAAATCTTCAGGAGTCGCCCTTGTTTGTTCAACACAAGTCGCCTCCGTGGACGCTTCTCACTGTCCTAACACCTAAAACCACGCCTGCAGCTGCCAGTAGTCCCTCCTAGGATGCTGATTGGCTGCACCACTGTGGGTGCGGACACAAACAGGTGAATTCTAAGCAAATAATCACAGACAAGCTTGATTGACAACATATTTTATAATTACAAGAAAATATTGTATTAATTTACCTCTATATGTGATCTGTCCTGGCAAATTGGAAAAGTTACGACCACAGAAATGGAAAAACTAAGTCTTGGGGCAAATGACTGTACCTAAAATGACACAGCAGTCCAACATGTTTTTTTTTTTACTGTATGTCCAAATGACTTTGAGTCCAAAGGAGTTTTTTGTATGTTTTCTTCTCATCATTTTGCCTTGTGATACAATAATGAGATTAATAAAAAATCACCTGCTTAATTTTTGTGTTGTTGTTTCTGCAGGTTTACTGACATAATTAAACAGAATTATTTGCATAAGCATGTCCATAATATTTAATTGTGAAAAGAACTACACAAAACAAGAGATGTACAAAAAAGAGATTTTTTAATGATGAAAGAAAAAGTCCAATGACACAACGGTGTAACAGTTTATCTGAACTTTGATGCTTTTAAAAGCTGCGAAGCTGATTGTTAAAACCTGGAAGTTCACAATTGTGCCATCTTTGCATATCCTAAGGGAGGGAACATGCACTTTTTAAAGTGGGTTATGAAAACAAAACATTCTGTTGCTGAATATCTGCAAAGGACAAAAAAAATAAAATAAAATAAATCAATGTTAACTGTAGAGAACTCAAAATAACAGTGCTTTCTTAAACTCCAGGGGTCTGCAATGGCTAGAAAGTGATTTAAACTTCTTACGAGTCAATTTTCCAAAACAGTGAAGTGGATGGAGGAACTGCTTTGGCACCCATACAGGAGAGATGGAAAAAGTTACAGGAGAACATACAGTAAATGGTCCTTTCAAAGACATGCAGATACAAAAACACAAGCTTTTACAGATGCATTCTCGAACTTAGCGCATCGTGTGAAACTGTTTCCACGGGGCTCTCAATGCAACAGAGTCACAGGCACTCATGTTTTTATATGACGGCATTGCCGGGGTTAATAAAAGCTTGAGGTCCTACAGGAATAATCTGCAATACTCCTTGGTGTTCAGTGTGATTAAAGTACTCATACATGTTCTATAGTGCCTGAAACGTAATGATCCCGCCTAAAATAATGCGATAATTCAGCCGATAAGCTTTGTTTACTGGGTGGTGTGTGTCATTAAAATAAATCACAGGTCTGTGTGGGTTGGGCTGTGTGTGTGTGTGTGTGAGAATGTGTGTATGCGTTTGCGTGTGGCTTCTTCCTTTCAACCAGTACGTAGGATGATGTGGACTCCAGAGTCAGTAAAAACAGGACCACTCATGTCTCCGACTTTGAGAGCAAAGGAGGCGTCTTCAAAAGGCTTCTGCATTTGACCTGAAACATAAACACAGATACCGAACATTAAAGTAATGAAATGAGTATCCTCACTCAAATAACATTATCATCATCCTTGACTTACTTAAAGTCCTCTGCGTTCGCTTGAAATAATCATTTCTGTCTTTATTATCTTTAGCAAAACATTTAATTCAATTATTTCTTCAAGTTTACTATGTTTTGCAACGTTTATGGCTTATCAAGTATGTGATGTTTCATATCGGAATGTGACGGCAATTTATCCTGTTGTGATTATTGTACAAACCCCAGTTTCAAAAAAGTGGGACACTGTGTAAAGCGCAAATAAAAACAGAATGCAATATTTTGCAAATCATCTTCAAGTTGTATTCATTTCAATACAGTACCATTCTGAAGTTGATGCCTGCAGCACGTTTCAAAAAAAACTGGGACGGGAGCGACAGAAGACTGAGAAAGTTGTGGAATACTCAAAAAAGTCCTGTTTGGAACATTTAACAGGTACGATTGGGTATTAAAGGGGCATCCTCAAAAGGCTCAGTCGTTCACAAGCGTGGATTGGGCGGGCGAGGTTCACCACTGTGTGAAAAACAGTGTGGGCAAATAGTGCAACAGTTTAAAAACAACGTTTCTCACACAAAACTGCAAGGAATTTAGAGATTTCACCATCTAAGATCCATTATATCATAAAAAGATTCAGAGAATCCAGAGGAATCTCAGCATGTAAGGGGAAAAGCAAAAATCAACATTGAATGTCTGTGACCTTTGACCCCTCAGGCAGCACTGCGCTAAAAGGAGACTACATGGGCTCGGGAACACTTACGAGAACAATGATCAGGAAACACCCGTTCGCTGCATCTACAAATGCAAGTTAAGATTCTACACGCGCAGCGAAATCCAAACGTTAACAACATCCAGAAACGCTGCAGACTTCTCGTGGAGTTCATCTGAGATGGACTGATGCAAAGTGGAAAAGTGTGCTGTGGTCTGACGAGTCCACATTTCAGATTGTTTTTGGACATAATGGATGTTGTGCCCACCAGGCGAAAGATGAAAAGGACCATCGAGACTGTTATCAGCACTAACTTCAAAAGCCAGCAGCTGTGATGGTATCGGGGTGTGTTAGTGTGTGTTAATGTTCTTAAAACAGCTCTAAGATATGTGAAATATGTCCTAGCAATACAGTGAAGAGCAGAGAAGCAGCTGCCATGCAGTTGCTGTACCCTTCAGAAGCATTTATTAAAATTTTAATAAACAATAAACAAATATACCATAATGTATACTGTTACTGTCCATCCAAATACAGATGTTCACCAGACCAATCTGTTAACCCACTCCTCTGTTTTTCCTCTTAATTTCATCTAAATTTAAAAAAGTTAACCAGATCAAAGATCGTTGGGTGTGCGAGTGTTGTACCTCTGCCAAATAATCCCAGATCTCCACCGTTCTTAGCTGAGCTGCAGTCGCTGAACTGAGACGCCAGCGACTCAAACTTCTCTTCTCCAGACTTGATCTCTTCTATGTACTCTACACAGAACAGAGGAATAAAAAAAAAAACAAATTAAGTAAGTTGATCAGAACTTATCGAACCCTCCCTCCTTCCCTCAAGAATTACGTACTCTGAATGAGCTCCAGGGCCTCCTCTTTAGTTCTTGTGATATTTTGTTCCCGCCATGATGATGGACGACGTGACTGATTATGTTTCACCAGGAGGTGAGAGCAGCGTACCTGAGTGAACAAAAAACAAAAAACAAACTGATCAGTACCACAACACCCCAGAATCAACATTTTAAACAAAAAAAAAAAGTTGTAACTAATGGTGATCATTTTTAATTTCAGAGAAAGAAATCAACTCTGAATTGATTCATTAAAATTTATGTTTTGGTCATAAGGACCTTTTTTTTTTGCTGAGAAACAGCAACCATAAAGTGACATAGTGCTCAAATACAACAAATAATGGCTTGATAGTCCACAGCTGTGTTTAAGGTTTGTCTACAGTCACATGCAACAGGCCACTCATTTAAAATCCTCAACAATTAAAATATTTACCATTTACAAACCTCTGAAACCTCTTAAAATTTATTCTCTTTGTAAATCCTGCCTTATTAGACAGTGGCTCTGGCAGATCTCATGTGAAGCAGACAGTTTCACACAATAACAATAACTAATTACAGGATGAAGAAAAAAAAAAACACTGTTCCCTCAGGCTCGTGTCTAAATTAAGAGGTGTATCACAGCGACAACTAATTACACCAACTGACAAATGTCAAAACATGTTGGACAAAGAAAAAGTTTTGTCATACTCGCCCAGATTCTGTGTTCACAGGCCTTCTTTTTTTTACCCCACATGATGCTTGTTGCTATGGATACCATTCAAAGTAGCTGTCTCAACGGGATTTCTTTACTTTACTTTGGTGTGATGAAAATGCGAACAGATAACTGCAGAGGACTAAAGTCTGAGTGTCCTCGTGTCGTTTAGTGTTTTATCCAACCCAGTATCTCCCTACGCTCAGTACATTTAGAGGTCTTTACATCACTGTGAACCTAATACCTTTTGGGGTTTTGGACTGTTTATTGAACAAAACAAGACACCTGAAGACGTCACCTTGAGCTCTGGAAAACTGAGATAGATATTTTCACAATTTTCCAGCATTTTATAGACAAAAAGAAATAACTGATTTATACAGAAACTAATCAGTAGATCAATAGATTGTGCAAATTATGAGAAAACGGTTTTGTGTTTGTTTTTTGGACAACACAACAAAGACAAACAAAACCATAAAAAAGTGAAAAAAACAACAAAGAAAAAACAACAACCAAGCAAACAAATGAACAAAAAAACACAACACCTCATCATGACCTCATCAGAAGTTTTGAATTGGCCTGGACAGGCGACACATAGGCAGTGATAAAAAGGCAGTGAAGTGATCAGTGTCATTCTCACATCACCATAAATATATAACGTCAACAAAAAGATTTCATGTGAAGGCTATTTATTTAATGTTTTATAACTATCATTATATGATTTTATTTGAGGATATTGCACAAATGTATGTGAATATACTGCAACTTGTCTGAACGGGAATAAGAAATAAACAAAATGTAGTTTTCTTCAAGGGACAGTTCACCCAAAAATGAGAATTCAGTCATTATCTACTCACGCTCATGCTGATTGAAGGTTGGGTTTGGTTTTTTTAGGCCACAAAACACTGCTGGAGTTTCACAGGAAAAACAGCGTTGCAGACCAGTTTTCAAGAATTGAAAAAAACAAACAAACAAACAAAATAAAAAAAAAACACCAACATAAAATACCTCCCTACTGCCTGTCTGGCGTAATCCAAGTCTCCTAAAGCCCCGACATGCCAAGCTGACTTAACCTAAATCTTCACTGTAAATCCTTAGCTTGGAGCCACGTTCACATGCGTGTGCACACTGTCTGACACTGTCTGTGTACAGTGTGACAGTGTGTGTGCGGAGGTGAACGGCATGTTGGGGCTTTAAAGAAACTTGGATTACGCCAGAAGTTTGAAAATTGGTCAACTTTCACTTTAGTTGTTTGGGAGATTCTGCAACACTGTTTTTTCCTGTGAAACTCCAGCAGTGTTTTGTGGACTAAAAAAAATAAACCCGACCTTCAATCTGCACAAGGGTGAGTAGATAATAACTGAATTCTCATTTTTAGGTGAACTAACCCTTTAAGACTTTTATCACACCCATAGGACTAAAACCACAGTATGAAATCATCTAGATGTTGTGGTGCTTCTGTCCCAGTATTAAATGGCTGCTATTATACCTGCAAACCACCAGATGTCATTGTTGTTTCTGAGGCAGGAACCCCTGAGACTCATAAAGCCTCGTCCACCCATCAATAATTTTAACATCAACAAACTATTTTAGTCTTGTTTAATGTTGTGTTGTAAAGCACACTGCATCTTTAGCACAAGTGGTCTATAATAAAAGTTCACTGTTATTATAAGTAACACATTAAAAAAAATTACACATACTAACCTTGTCTGGCTCTCCACGGCCGTCGCCAACTGGACGTTCCCACTGGCTGGAATTGGTGATGTGGTTAAAGTAGTACACCTTGCCTGGAGGGCAAAGACAAACAGTCATTAAAACTGTGACAAATGGGGTCGGGACGTTTAGCTCAGTTGGTAGAGCGTCCGACCCATGTATGGAGGCTGTTAGACCTCTGCAGCGGCCGCTGGCTCGACTCCCGCCTGTGGCCCTTCGCTGCGTGTCATCCCCCCTCTCTCTGCCCCCTTTCCTGTCTACTCTTCAGCTGCACTATCAAATAAAGGCAAAAAAATAAAAAATAAAAATAAAAATGGAGGGAGCAGACAAGCTGAAAACACAACGCTGACACCTTATAGGCCTAAAGTTGTTTGGCAACTGTGTCTGGGAATGAACCACATCAGTACCATTTGTTTTTTTTAAACCTGCTGTCCCCCCTGCATTTTGCAGCTACAGCCTGGATGACATTTATGATTGTCTACTTCTTCATATTTGTCTATTTCTACAGTTTTGTTTGTAAAATGTGTAGCTCTGCTGCCAGTAAACTCGTCTAAGTTTGTGATTGTTCAAATCAAGCAAACACCACCCCACATATGTGAATGCACTCATAACTAGTTTGGGAAACCCTGGGCTGACTTACTGAGTTAATAACCACAGCTGTGTGACTGCATACAGGGTTCAAGATTATTGTTTTCTTTTCTCTTTCTTTTCTCTTGCCCAGCTGGGCAAGTGGGTCTGTAAATGTACTTCCCCAAAGTAAAAAAAAAAAAAAACATTGTTATTACTGGTTATTAAATAAGAACGAGTGAAGTTAATTGTCATGTTTAATCAAGAGCTCAATGTCTATCCAATGTCAGAAAATATAAAAAAATGTCCAAGGTGATGTTTTTAAATGTCTCGTTTTGTTAGTCCCAAATCTATATTCAGTTTACTATGATAGCAAATGGAGAAAAGTGGAAAGTCTCTATATTTGAGAGGCTGAAAACAGCATTTTCTACCATTTTTCGTGAAAAAATACTTCAAAATAAGTGAGTTGCAAGATTTACTTGCCCGACACGGCATTTTACTTGCCATGTGTAAGCGAGCAATCCCTATTGTTGAGCCCTGGCTTAGCCTGGCTGCTTTTCTTAGGTTTAGTGAAGTCAGATATTCTAAGGATACCCTGGGTATATTGAACTTGCTTCGAAGTACAGGGCCCAGAAGAACCTGCCTATGTTTGAGTGAGTATTTAGCCAGTTAACAAGAATCATGAGGAGACTTTTCTTTAGTTTATTCTATTTTTTATATTATATTTTGTGGTTATTACATTGGAAACACTGCCACTTTTGTGCTTGTCTGTCTGTCACTGTGTGCCCGAGCAGGGCACATAGTGTAGAGTGAGGCTGAAAATAAAGTTCAAAACAATAATCTAAAATGAAAACATAGAAGTGAGTCTTATATCGATCATTTTTTCCTTTGACGTTGCACACCGTAACTGGACTGGTTGTTTATTAATAAAATACAGATTATGGCAGTGTTAAGGTATTGATGAGCATCTGGAGGTATTGATTGTGCTGGGACCTATAAGTCACAGGTGCCAGCACAATGTGATGGGACAGCTGAATGGGAGAAAAGTAATCAGTTAAGACTGTCCTCCCAACATTAATGTACAGAAACCGTGCTGATGCTCGCCCTGTCGCAGGTGAGGCGCTGGAGCAGAATGACGTCATGCAGGGCCCCGCAGCAGCCAGGTTGAATGGACGGTTCAGCTCTGGCGCCATCATGAGCACACACCTATTAATGCCCAGACACCACGTAAACAAAACACACCTGTAACACCCAGCTATCCCCATTCATCCCCCACTGAACGTGAAGTTCCGGCCACCCCGTTCACACTGTAAAAGCACGATGCTGGGGCTGCTAGCTCCTAAGCTAAGTTTACTAGCTACACGTTGCTATTTAACTGGCTAGCTAGCACATTTTAGCCTCTTGTGGGTCCGTTTTCATACCTGAAGAGCGGCTCATTCTTTTCTCCCACCCAGTCGGTAGATTCTCCTCGTCTGCCATGATCTGTTTCTGTAGCAGCGATTTCAAATTTAATTTCAATGCAGCTACCGTGTGACAGGTTGTGGCTGCAACTTAAGCGAATCGCGACATTTAGCAGGGTGTTTACGGCACCAGTTGTTTTCGGGGCCCAACCCCCCCCCCCTTGGTGGACTTATTTGTCCTGCCATTGGCTAGTTTAGGTTGTCAATCATCATCGAGCTCATTTGATTGGTCGAGAGGGTAACACGCAAACTAAATCGGCTTTACGGTAAACAGGAGAGGGAGCGTTCCAGATAATTCCAGAAAAAAGATAGAATATTTTTGTTATTCTGCTGTTATATTTCCAGGTAGGATTACACATTCAACACTTTATTATAGATGTAACACATTATAAGACAGAATGTGGGTTTATATGTGTGATTTCTAACATTATCTTAGATTAGTCGTTACAATATGCAGCGGTTTCGTGAGAGCTACATAAACTAGCGAACATTAGCTAACGTTAAACAAAACAACCTGTCTGATTGAAAGTTAACTGATTTAAAAGGCTTCGTGTCGCTAATGTGGCACGCTCGTTAACTCTAACTTCTAACTATGTGTAGGTTTGTTAATGACTTTATGGGGACCGGTTTAAACTCGACATTCAAACACTCGCACATGTTTATGCTAACTGTGTCTCGTTTCCTTTCGTCCGACAGCAGCTGAAGATGATCGAGGTGGTTTGCAACGATCGTCTGGGCAAGAAAGTCCGGGTCAAGTGCAAGTATCCTCCACAGGATAACACTGAATATGCGTATTACTGTGTTCACGAGCGGCTAACGCAGAGTTAGCACGAGTTGACACAAGCCTGGATTTTTCCTTTCTACAGGGCTTTTCTACTAACTAACATCTGTGAACATCTGTGACAGGAGATTTATTGTCAATATATTCAGAAACGAGCAAGTAATTGAAATCAGGGCAGGGGGGTAAGCCTCTGTTTTAAAGCTATGCTGTGCAATATGATATTCTCAAATAGATATGATTTTAAAGAAGGACATTTATTGCTGTAGACCAGTGTTTCTCAATCCTGGTCCTCAGGCCCCCCTGCCCTGCATGTTTTAGGTGTTTCCCTGCTCCAACACACCTGATTGAAATGATCAGCTCATCATCAAGCCTCCACAGAAGCCTGATAATGACCTGATCATTTGAATCAGATGTGTTGGAGCAGGGAAACATCTAAAACATGCAGGGCAGGGGGCCTGAGGACCAGGATTGAGAAACACTGCTGTAGACTCAGCTACCCAGCAGTGTTAAAGTAGCGCTGGGCAATATGGACAAAATCAATATCACAATATTTTTGACCAAATACTTCAGCATTGATATTGCGACAGTATTGTGGGCAAGACTGTTGGCGATTCGACAAAATAATATCAAAATGAGATTTTTTGATTATCATTAGTAATTTGGGTGTGATGACTACATGGGTAAAGGCAAATAATAGAATAGCTAAAGCAGTCTGGGATGTGCAGAAAATTACATTACATCACTTCACTGTAATGCAGCCTTTAAAATCTTTGTCATATTAACAGTATCAATACAATATTCATATCTTGTCCAGATCTAATCTGGAGAACAAGATTTGTAGGCTTGGGCATTTTCAGCACTACAGTATTTCATTATAATGCTGCTTTGTCACCTATTTTTGTCCTGTTAAAGAATTGCAGTGTCTGCAATTTCGATGGGCTCCTAGGGCATATTGTGATATCAATAATATTTTGATGAATGTGCAGCCTTAGTTTGAAGTCATAAACAAACAAGTTATTGAAATGACTAGTGTGAAATGTATGTGACCAAGGAAATAGGTAACTGATAACCATGTTTTTTTGTTTTTGTTAGAATATTTTAAAAAAATCTTATAGAAACTCACATCACATGTTTAAGGGTCGTCACTCTTTATAGTGGCAGTGGGTTTGAGATTTCTAGGTGGAAAAGCAAATAAGTTATTGAAGACTGAAATGGGTCATATTGCATTTTTATGATGGTCCCTAACTATGCTTATAGTGAGAGGCATGTTGGACATGCATTCAATTCTTTGCACTCTCAACTGCACCAACATTTATGGTGACTTTGAGTTGATCAAAACTGTGACATATCTGCCTAAATTAGCTCTCTAGTGTATCCCAAAACTAGCAGAAATCAAGGCTTTGACAGCGCTATTGAAGGTAACAGCTGTGAAAACCGATGTTACAGTATTAAAAAGTTCACTCCAGTAGCCTAAAGTTCATCTGAAAGTGTTGTCACTGCAACAAGTTCCTTTGATTCAGGCCCTAAAAAGTGTAGGCTCACCACTGTACAGCTGCAAGTGACGGTTATTTTGATTGTAGGTTAATCTGCAGATTGTTTTTATGATTAATGGATTAACCGTTTGGTCTATGAAGGTGACAGATGGAGATCGTCTCCCAGAGCCCAGGGTTGCCACATCTGTGTGACAAAACCAACCCAATAGCCAACAAAGCTGTCCCCAAAAAATAGCCCAATACCAGAACTTAAAATATGCCCCCACCAAACCATGCGCGTTACTTTTAAAAACTGTTTTAAAGTCTGACAGTATTGATTCTGTTGCTAAATGTATTGCAGAATCTACATAATAACTCCTGGCACTGTTTAGTGTGCCAGTGTTAGAAGCAGTTTATTTCTTAAACAGCTCTTTCACCTAGGTCCTGAGTGGCTCTGTGGTATTAGATACAGTCTATTATTATAAGTAAAACATTGCTCAGTGAACATGTAGGCCAATTCAGTGACACACAAAGTAACCTGTTGCTTTGTTTTATTGCATTCTCTGTGTGTATGTGGCTGTGCTTATGACGTGTCCCATGTCCATGTCTGTAGTGATCGGGAGTCTGTTTGGTTTTGGTTTGGATTTGTATATAAATAAATTATTTTATTTAAAGTATGGATTTTATTTATAGATATTATTTATGTAAATTTCGCACTACATGGGTCTACCCAACCAGCAGGCAAAAAAACTCTTCAAAAGTAGTCCAGTTTACCCGACAATCCTGATACAGCCCAACATCACATCTTCAAATTTATTTTATCTGACAACGCTCTAAAACCCAAAGATGTTGAGTTTTAATATGGTGGAAAACAAAGAAAAGAAGCAAATCTTCTCATTCCTGCTTCTCAGATGTTGTGTAAAAATGTGTAGCCACTGTGAGCCACCGAGTGCGCTCTCTTTTCATGTTGTTTTATTTCACAAGAAGAACACACTGCAATTCAAGACAACTTCATCTAAGATCCTCCGACTACATTCGACAAACCAGATTAAGCTAGAAGAGAAGAAAGAGAAGTAACAAGATCATTTTAGCTAACATCTTGTTGGGTCAGTTGAAGAACTGAGCTCTGTGGGCAGATTTGATCACATAATCTGTTCCATTGAAGTTTTCTTTTTTTAATGCCGTCACACTGCTCCTTCCTTAACTGCCATGTTTTAGCGCCGATGACAGCATTGGAGATCTGAAGAAGCTCATCGCTGCCCAGACAGGAACACGACACGACAAGATTGTATTAAAAAAATGGTAAGATGCTCGTCTGGAACACTGTCCTGCTTGACCTTAACGAGTGTGTCTGTAGCTGTCGTCTTTTAGTCGCTAAATGTTCCTCCTCTGTTCCTCCACAGGTATACCATATTCAAGGACCACGTGTCTCTGAGTGACTGTATCCTTTAATAAGTAGTAGCAGTTTTCATTTTTTCAGAGAGATCTATTTACCATAAATACTTTAAATGAATAGTTGGGCTTGTATGAGGGTCTCATCGATAGTCAGTGTGTTACCTACAGGAGATGGTCATCAACACACCCCCACTTTGGAAAAGCAGAGAGGGGCACCAGCATGGAAGCTAAGCAATCTACCTCTGTGTGTTTTAGTCACTTTTAGTGACACAACCAGTAATTTTACCACTCAGAACATGGGAATCGCTGGTCTACCGATGCCTCAATTAGTTAGTTTGCTTTGTTGTGTGAATTCAGAGTTTTTAAAAGGTTAGTTTAGATTCACCAAAGTTACACAATAACACAAACTAACTAACAGATAGAGATAAGGTAGAACTTAATTAATGCTGAAGGAAATTCTCGTGCCAGATTGCTCTAAAATTACAGGAACATAAGAATAACAATAATAGAGCATCAAATATGTGAACTTTAAAATGTAAAGTGCGTAAGGAGTAAATGCAAAGACACAGTGCCTGATAGAATAACAATAGAAGCAGCTTAAATAGAAAAAGCAGTAATGGCAGTTACACTCAAAGTAATGTTGGCAGTGTAATAAAAGGTAGTAAAAGAGGTAATAAAAAAGTTATATTGCTGCAGAAAATGAATGTAACGATAGCTCCTGACATTTAATGTAATTGTACATGATAATAATAAAAAGTTATAGTGAGAGTAATATTTCACAATGTGTGAAATCGTGACATTAAACAAAACAGAAAAATAATATTGCGCATGTAGCCCATGATATTGAAAATACTGGACATGATAATGAACATAAAATAGAAAAGTTATAATGCACATGGTTTTAAAAATTTGGTATCAGACATAATAGAAAAGTACTATTGCACATGAAATTGAAACATGACATTAAACGAAAGAGAAACCTAATATTGCACATTAGGCAGCTTTAGACGAGCAGCTCCCATCAGATAACTTATGTACTTGGCTGAATGACTGGATGTAGAGCCGCACTGAAATATAAAATCCGCTGGCCAGTTGCAATAACTGATAATAGTCTGTTAGGGCCAATATGATAACTAATAACTTGTGCAGCTGTAGGGGACAATAAATGCATTTCAGTACAATTTTTGTATGTGACAAATTGTAGTTGGTATAAGAAGGCTGCCATTATGTTTGTCTTTTTCTCAAAATGACAGGCAGCAATGCTGTTAATATAAATATAATATCTCTTCATGACATTGTTACACTTGCAGCGTTCACTCATTCACAGAGGAAGTGTAGTTACTGTAAGAACAGTCGCCACATTATCAGATGTAAATATCAGCTGAAATTACAGTTTTGGAACAACAGTAATTTTAATTTTCTAATTTACCAGCAGATAACAAACCAGCCAGCATCCCTAACTGAATCCTAAATCCTAAATAATTAATAATCTGTACTGTATTCAGGTGGAGGGACGTGTCGCAGCAGCAGAGTTTTGTGAAATTTAGGCAAAAAAAAAAAAAATTAGAGGAGCTGACTCTTGTAATATATCTGAGTTTGCATGTTTTTAATTACTGGTGGTGATCAAGATCATTTAAATCTGGGGTGCCCAAACATGCCAAGACCCCCCACATAGCATTAGCATTATATACATCATGATTATTATGCTTTTATTTTATTTTTTGGGGCATTTTCCCTCAATTTCCCTCCAATTTGCTTCAGCCTCCATTTTGAAAATCATGGATTTAGATAACTAGTAAACTCTCAGCAGTCTGTATCGGGTGTGATGTGATATTGTAGATGTTAGCAGTTATAATTTATTTCTAAATTAACTTAAAATGCTTGGGATAACTGAAGAAGTTACCATTTTTTCTGATTTCTTCATTCCATTAATGTCAGCGAACTTGAACCGAACAGATCTGTTGAACTTAACTAAGTCCTGCAGATGAAATTCATGATGGGATGAACCTGGAGCTGTACTACCAGTAGACCAGACGACTACCACAATGCTACACGGACAAACCCCATTCCTCCTCACACACACACACACGGGGTCCAAAATTAAGTGCATGCTCAAATTTTACCAGCTACTCAATAGATTTTGTTTGTTTTTTTTGTTTGTTTTTTCTGGGTGGTGACTGATGCAAATCTAGCAGCCTCTTGCATATTTTAATTGCATGTGGCAGGTGCTAATTTTGGTCCCTACACACACACACACACACACACAGACAGATGGTTTCCCTGAAATCTGAAAGAGAGCAGAAGTGGTATCTCCAAAACTGAAAACCCTCAAACATGACACTGACCTCAGTGTTGGCTCATAATTTTTACCCACAAATTATATGAAAGACATGTTGTTGTTTTACAGTTTTTGTTTTGATATTTTGAAATTAAAGCGGTCGTTTACCTACCTACATGGCTGAGTGCTGGTTATTGTTGTGTTTTCTCATGCAAGACGAGACAGTCAATACAGTCAATACACTCACACACTCACTGGCCACTTTATTAGGTACACCTTGCTAGTAGTAGGCAGAGATTCAACAAGGTGCTGGAAATGTTCCTCTGAGATTTTGCTCCATATTAACATGATAACATCACACAGTTAGTGCAGATGTTTAAACGATGCTCAGTTGGTACTAAGGGGCCCAAAGTGTGCCAAGAACATATCCCCCACACCATCACACCACCAGCAGCCTGAACTGTTGATACGAGGCAGGATGGATCCAAGCTTTCATGTTGTTTACGCCAAATTCTGACCCAACCACCTGAATGTTGCAACAGAAATCAAGACTCATCAGACCAGGCAACATTTTTCCAGTCTTCTGTTGTCCAGTTTTGGTGAGCCTGTGTGAATTGTAGCCTCAGTTTCCTGTTCTTAGCTCACAGGAGTGACACTCACTGTGGTCTTCTGCTGCTGTAGCCCATCTGCTCCAAGGTTTCTACATGTTGTGTGTTCAGAGATGGTCTTCTACAGACCTTGGTTGTAACGAGTGGTTATTTGAGCTACTGTTGCCTTTCTATCATCTCGAACCAGTCTGGCCATCCTCCTCTGACCTCTGGCATCAACAAAGCATTTTCACCCAGAGAACTGCCGCTCACTGGATATTTTCTCTTTTTCTGACCATTCTCTGTAAACCCTCAAGATGGTTGTGTGTGAAAATCCCAGTAGATCAGCAGTTTCTGAAATACTCAGACCAGCCTGTCTGACACCAACAACCATGCCATGTTCAAAGTTACTTAAATCACCTTTTTTCCCCATTCTGATGCTCGGTTTGAACTTCAGCAGGTCGTCTTGACCGTGTTTACATGCCTAAATGCATTGAGTCGCTGCCATGTGATTGGCTGATTAGATATTTGTGTTAACGAGCAGTTGAACAGGCGTACCTAATGAAGCGACCGGTGAGTGTTATTTGTCTGGTTACATCTTTTATGTCATTTTTGTCTTGTTTTGTATCGCTATGTTCATATTTGTATGTTTTACTTACTTCCAGTAAAACTAATGAGTCTGTTTTGACAATGTAAGGAGTTGATAGTACAGATGCAGAGTATTTGTACTTAGTTACTTCCCATTTTTGCAAAAAAGACATAAGATGAGACAGCATGTCAAACTGTTGTGCAGAGCCCTCTCACAGAGAAATGGAGGCTGTTACAGCTGCAGATTAATGCCCGTGGTTTTCAGATGAGATGTTCAACGATCACACACTGGTGTGAAGTTTGAGTTTACACTCTGTTTCAAGTTAGTTGTATATATAAAAAGATATTCATCAGGTCAGCTGAACACAAAGTTTTATTCACATCAGTCACAGACAATTAGATCACAGTAACAGCACTCTCTCACACGCACACGGACACACTCGTGCATATGGGTTAATGCAATCATAAGAAACCTGATCTCACATAGACCCCCTGTACACATACTGTGTAGTATGTAGTTAGTATATATAGTGGTATATACACATACAGGGTCTACACATCTCCTTGGGAGCCACGTCAGCAGTAGTCAGAGTAGTCCTCTTCCACATAGTTAGCAGGAAAGAACCCCACCTGGAAACACAGGAGCAGTGCAGGTAAGACAAGACGCCTCAAAACCTGTACGTGTTTTTGTTTTTTATGTGCGATGTTTGCATGTTCCTCACCCGGCCGTACACCTCTCCTTTCCACCAACCGCTGTGGCCTTTCTTGGAGAGGATCCTGATGGTGTCTCCTTCCTGCAGCGACAGCTCTGAGCGGTCCCTGGCTGAGAAGTCGTACCTGGCCCTGGCCACGCCTAAACTCCTCACGCTGCCTCCTGTCACACAGGCCAGGAGAAGGTTAGCTTAGCATAAAGACCGGAGATGAGGAAACATTTAGCCTCTCTCTGATCAAATGTGACCAAATGCACCAACACAACTTGTCATTTCTACGCTTCAGATTTAGCAAACAAGGTATATTGAGTAATTTGCCAGTTGTACAGGTTTAGCTGGTGGCATGACACTATGGATAGCAATGTCAGCCTGCTGGCC
Source organism: Lutjanus argentimaculatus (assembly GCA_034769285.1). Lineage (NCBI taxonomy): Eukaryota > Metazoa > Chordata > Actinopteri > Lutjaniformes > Lutjanidae > Lutjanus > Lutjanus argentimaculatus. Next base: position 840,967 of record JAWZSL010000026.1, on the reverse strand, counting down.
ACTACTTTGGTCCAGACTGAAATATCTCTTTAAATATCTAAATATATCAAATATTTAATGGATTACCCTGAAGGTGTTTGCAGACATCTGGGGCTCAACAATAAGGATGATGGTTTCCTGGAGCAAATAAAATGCCATGACAGGCTAGTAAATCGAAACTAAGAAAATAATTAAACTATTAAATAAAATATACATTTTGATTACTGGTTAAGAGTTGAAGTAATTTTTCATGCAAACATGGCACAAAACACTGTTATCAGCCTCTTAAATATGAAGATTCCCCTTTTTCTCTTTTTTTATTATCATATCAGAGTATCTGGTTTTGAGACAAAAAAGTTTACGGACATCACCTTGGACTTAGGACTTAGGACAATAACCTTTAGTTTCTGTTGTTATTTGATAACTGCTAGTAAATAAGACAGTTTGTATTGGTGCAAGTAAAAACTGACTTTAGGCACGTAGGTTTCTGACTCATCTGACCAGTCTTGCAAGTAAAAAAACAAAACCTTAACGTTGAACCCTGACTTCTTTTCTGGTGCCACCATGAGGTTAACATTTGTGATTTTAAGTGAAATCTTTCAACAACTATTGGACAGATACCATGAAATTTGATTCACACATTCATCAGGATGAACTGTAAACACCTTGATCTCCTGAGCACCCTCATCAGGTCAACATGTCAATTTGTCCAGTGCTTTGATTTATAACCAAATACCTGCAAGACTAACATTAAGAGCTAATTGGAAGAAGAACATGCTAACATGCTAACCTAAGATGCCATAAGAGTGCCATAAAAAAAGAAAAAAAATCTGTAAAAGAAGAAGAAAATAAATGTGGAAATATAAAGATGAAAAAAATGAAAGAATAAATATGTAAATAAAAATGCGTAACAATAGAAAAATAAAAAAGAATTAGCAAATGCAGAAAAATAAGAAAATGTAAATGAATAAGCATTTTCATATTATATTTGTTCATTTATTCGTATAGTTTAAATATTGTTATATATATAGTATATTTATGTATTTTATTTTTATTTTTGTTTTGGTAAAAAAAAAATATACATAAATAAATAAACAAATAACTTGAAATTTAAGTGAAAACGCTGATAATTATTATTTAATATTTTGTGGTTTCCTCTATATTCCTTATTATTTATTCTTTTATTTATTTCTCTTTATATTCACAGTTTTATTTACTTATTTATTCTCCTTTATTTCTCTTTATATTTCCACATAAAAAAGCATATTTCCCAAAATGTCGTCCATCCTTTAACATGATCATAGTGAGGAGGAGTGTGCCAGGTGACAGAGGTGGGGCTGTACCTGGAGTGATGTTTGGCGTGTTGTTGGGCGAGTTGCTTTCCTCTGGTTGTTTGTACGGCGTACGCAGCGTGGTGTCCACGTCTTTGAAGTACTCCTTCAAAGAGTTCTGCTGGTAAAACTGAATCATATCCTAACACAGAGAGAAGAAGGAGGAGGAGGAGAAGAGGAGGTGAAGAAGAGGAGGAGCGCGAGAAGCACGTGAGACAGATGTCAGATGTGGTTTGAGGTGAGGAAATGAGGTTCCTCGCAAATTCACAACCCAAAGGGCAGTTTCAGTGTATTTTTCTGGTCAGTGTTATCAGATTTTGGCCGGATGAGGTTGTGAGACTTACGATTAAACCCTTGAATGCTTTCTTCTCATTGATGCGGAACAGGCCTTCAGTGGACGTGATCTTGATGTGTCTGATGTCCATGTTGAACCTGGAGGAGCAGAGAAAGGGATTTATTCTTTTATTCTCTCAAACTGATAACATTAAAGGTTTAGAGGACAGTTCATCCCCAAAATCAAAAACACATGTTTTTCCCCTGACCTGTAGTGCTTTTTATCTAGATTTTATTAGTGAGAGTTGCAGAGTTCTGGAGATATCAGCTGTGAAGATGTCTGCCTTCTCACAAATATAATGGGACTAAATAACACAAATCCTGTGCTGCTCAAAGCACCAAAAAAATACATCTGAAAATTACAGACCTTACAGACATTGGTGTGAGCAGTTTCATGGAGGAACTACTTTGAGCCACCAGGCCAGAGGAAAAATACATGTACGAATGTTTGATGTTTGGGGTGAACTATCCCTTTAAATTAAAGTTGAGTGTTTGGAGAATATAAACTATTTTACGCCAAATAGTTCAAAACTCACAAAGAGGCTGAATGGTGAATTTGGACACTGAGTGGTGCCACTGCTCCTCTCAAAAGAAGGAAAACAGACTTTTCCACTTCTGCTTAAAGATCAGATCAATGGTTTTTATCTGACGGTGGTTTCGTTCTAATCCTTTGTTAGAGAAGGTTTTATTTCCTGCTGCTGAGGGGAAGTGATACCTGAGCGCACAGATATCAGAACAATTTATCTAAGCTCAGTTAAGATCACGATTCGACATAGCAGAGGAAGCACGGCTTTGGTCATTTACAGGTAAAAAAAAAAACAAAAAAACATTGGGTGTGCAGGTTGAAACTGAGCTGTTTCTAAAAGTTTCTTTTAATTGAAAGACATCTGGGCATTTTCAGATTACTTGTTTTTTTTCTAACCAACAGCCGGAAACACAAATAGATTTAATTCACTATAATTTAAAGGACCAGTGTGCAGGATTTAGTGTTTCAGTCTCCCTCTCCAGGGATGTAGGAGGACCTAAAGTGGATGCAAAACTATTTTCAGGTGATTATACACTAATGAAAATATAATTATGAATATTAACTTTTGGCATATTCTGCAAATAAATACCAGTAAATCTTACCCACTGGTCCTTTAATTACTTATCAAAAGACTATAGTTTGATTGGTAATCGTAGTAATTGTAGCAGTTGGAGATGCAACAACAATTCAAAACCCGAAGACTTTTCATTTACTATAAAAGAAAAGTCTCAAATCTTTATGTTTAAGAAGCTGGAACCAGAAAATATTTGACATTTGAAAAATGACTGAAACGATTAATCAATTATCAAAATATTTGGCAACTCGACAACAATTTTCGTTCGATCAATAATGACTGAAGCTCTGCTGTAGTTACACATGACTGTTGCTTCACTTTTTAATCAAATTTAGCCTTTATGTGTTTAGTTTCTAGACATCTTTCAACCTGTAAATGACACATCAGTGTTTAATGAGAGGCCACCTTCAATCTGTGAACAGAAAAAAGAAGCTAAGCATTCCTCAAGATAAAAATCTTCTGAAATCCAGCTGCTCTTTTAATGATAAATTTACGAAGGCTTACTTGATGCTGATGGCAAACTCTCCTCCGTCTTTCTGCCGCACGAGGAAGGTTCCATCAGAGCGGGGCATTAACAGGTTCTTTGCAGCGGTTCTGTCCATGTTCCCTGCAAACCTTCAAGCACAGTGAGAGTCAGAACCTTTATTCTTTACTTAAAGAAAGACGATGTAACTTTTGAAAGAAGAAATAACACAATCTTCAACACTGAAAAGAGAAGCTGACTCCATCAGTGATGAGTCAGCTCCCTGACTTTATGACTCTTTACTTGTAACTGTAACAAAGTGGGCGTTTATAATAAAAGTTGAGCTTTAAAGTTCCAGTAGCAGTTTACTGTAAATGTCCTTATTTAACATTTATAAGCAGTAAATAAACAATTAAGAAGTGTATAATGTAGTCGTGCGCAGCTTTAACGATGTTTTTAAAGAGACAATTCACCCCAAATCAAAAATACACATGTTCCTCTTACCTGTATTGCCACTTAGCCATCTAGACTGTTTTGGTTTGAGTTTGTTGGCTGAATAGTGTCGGCCTTCTCTTATCTCTTTCCAGGAATCATGACCCGGTTACTGAAGATAATCCACAGACTTTGTTGTGAGAAGTTTCATGTTGAAACTGGCCTCTTTTCTTGCTACTGAAATACAGAAGGAAGTGTGCATCTACAGAGGCTCGTGCTCATGATATCGTGGGATGTAAACATTAATGGTGTCCTCCTCAGCAGAGCAGTAACCTCTCGTCCATGAGTAGATGCACGCTTCCTTCTGCGTAGTGATACAGCTGGCGGGTATGTTTCTGCTCACAACAAGGTCTGTGGATTATCTTGAGTAACTGGGTCATGATTTCTGGAAAGAGACATTGCTGTTGACTTTTTGTTTTCTTTTTCTTTTCTTTTTTTTTGTGCATTGAGCACATTTAGTTACACAGTCTAGATGGATAAACAGCACTACAGCTGGAAAAGGGAAAACAGGATATTTGATTTGGGGTGAAAAGTCCTTTTGAGTGTTTTTTTGTTAATGTACAGTGTTTGTAAGCAGTCATAACTTTTCTTTTGAAGACATATTTTCCATTATTATAACTGCATTTTACTATATTATCATTCATTATGTACATACCAGCCTCCACTTATGGCTGCTTACAGGAGGAGTTGTAGTTGTTGACAAATACATCTGTTTCCAACAACAATATAGTGTGTTATAAACTAATCATTAAATGTTTATGTAGTGCTTATAAATACTAAACACTGGGGGAGGGGTTAAAGTGAAGTGTTCCTGTTTTACATTTGCCATTCCTGTATTTGCTAATATTTGAAACTACCTGAAATTATAAAGACAAATCAGGCAGCTGATTTATATGTTGCACTCTACTATAAAGACATATTTTATGTGATTAAACCTGTGTTTAAGCATTTTTGTCTTTCATTATCTGTTTAGACAACAGCCTCCCACAGAAGGAGTTATAGTTGTTACCAAATACATTAACAGACTTACATCTGCTTAAAGCTATGTCATAGTGTGTAATAAACTATTTTATTAAATGTTTATATCAGAGATGGGATGTAACTAAGGACAAATACTTTGTGACTTAAGTAGGATTTTACTTTTACTCGCTACATTTTAACACAAATATCTGTGCTTTCTACTCCTTCCATTTTCAAAACAGGCTTGTTACTTTAGTTTTAATGCAAGATGAAAACAGTGTAAAGGACAAAAACAACAAGATGAACGTCTAACAACGCAAATATGACGTAAAAGACATAACTGGATGAAAAATTATGTAACAATACATGACAGACAAGAATTACATAAATGGCATAAGACAAACACGACGTATCAAGACTAAAACGACATCATACATAACGAGACGAAGATGACGTGAAAGATGTAACAAGATAAAACAATATAACAAGACATAAGATGAAACAGACGGAGAGCAAGAGGAGAAAAGGTGATGTTCAGTTAGCTTTGCACAAAAACAGCTGGTTACTTTTAGACTTTAGGCACATTTCAGAGCCTGTACGTTTTCATTTTTACTCGAGTAAAGAAGTTGAATCAGTACTTTCACTTTTATCAGTCTATGTTTTTACACAAGTATCTCTATTTCTACTTCAGTGCAGGATTGTGTACTTTTGCGACCTCTGGTTTATATACTGATTTTAAATGCTAATCAGGGAAAAGTGTTTTTTTATAGAAATATTGTGTCAGAGCTAAACGTTTCAAATTATTCTCATAGCAAATGTTTTTGTTTGTAGAGAAATTACACTACATGTGGATGATAATTGGTGCATTCAGCAGGTTACTTTATGTTTTTGATTACTTCCACAGTGTCATATTTTGTCACCACTGGGTGGCGCCAAAGTAACACACTTGCAAACCCTATACATTGTGACTAAAAGGACAAAATGAGTGTTTCCACAAGCTGTTTTTGATTCTTTGTTATCCACAGCACTGTGAGTCCTCTGGTGTGCTATTATCAGGAGCTCAGGGGCAGAGAACAGTGACTGTATAATCATTATTTTTTTCATACATAGAAAACAGCGGTGTGAGGTTTTATTGTTCACATCTGTTTCACAATGACACAGGAGTACTTTTCAGTATCTGGTTCTGTTTTCTGTGTCTCTTATTTTGTGTATCAGCTCTGCGGTTTTTCTCCATCCTTGCTGCAGCGCATTGCAATACAGGAAGACGCAAGAGTGGTTTGGCGAGCAAGTGATTTAACCCAGTTCCTGTCGATACTCACCAGTGGAAGCCAGACAGGTCAGGGGTCGGCCTCTGGGGGTGAGATTCACATAGAGGTTAGATGTAAAACTCTGCAGAAGCCTGTGGTAAAGGTGGTAACTGCTAATGGTGGTTTCAGTGCAGGAAATGGTAGCCAACTTGAACAAGCTGATACACATAACTGGACTAAACTCAACAGGTCTGCTTTTTTTTTAAAGGTTTTTATTGAACTTTCAGTTTCATGGAGGGTGTGTGTTGTGTAGGAGCTCATGTTGGCTGCTGCTTTGTACTCACAGTGATGTAGGGCTGAACCTTTTGGCAGGGGAACCATCCCATTTGTCCGACAGTCAGGTTCCTTCCCTTAGTGACACACAGCAACAACAACAACAAAAAGTCACACGGCCGCCGGACTCGGTGGGCTAAGCAGTCATTGCAACATATAAATGACTCATCAGATCAGCATGACAAGCAAGTTATTCACATGCAGCTGATCCGAGGCGACACACACCAAATTTGTATGCAGGGGTTACTGAGGAAGTCGTACTAAACTTGAAACAACTGATGATATGTGAGAAAATGAAAGAGAGATGTGTGAAGTCTTGTTACAACGAGGTACAATCCTCTGACTGTGTTTGTGTCAAGACCTCTTCTTGAAAACAGTTTGTGTGAGAGTGAAAGCTTCATTAAAGGGATAGTTTGGATTATTTGAAGTACAGCAGATCTGTAGCACAGAAGCTGAGCAATAAACAGGGGTGTAAGTAACTGATTACAAATACTCAAATTACTGTAATTAAGCAGTTTTTGTTTTAGGTACTTGTACTTTTATGAGTAGATTTTCAAGTCTGTACTTTTACTCATACCGAAGTATGCATTACACTATGTAATCTACTTAGTTACTCTTAAAATCATAATTGAGTACAGAGTACAATTTGAATAAATATCCAAACCATTCATCTGCATTTTTATAAACAATAAGATGATCTGATCGTGATTAAAACAAGGACATATGGATGAAAAACTAAAGTCTGCAACAGCACAGGTTTGGAGTAATGATGTCAATGATCATTCATTAATCGATTAATCGCCGCTGATAATTTAACCAATCAAAAATCTGTTCATACATGTTTGATCAATAATCTAGAAATGGCAGTAAATGCACCTCATTGGACATCATTTTGTCTGGCGGAGCCATTTGAAATGAGAAGAAAAAAAAAAGACAAAAAATAAACAAACAAACAAACAAAAAAAAACAACATGTTTTGTATCTTATAAATTATTAATGACTAATCGACTGTTAGAATCGGTTAAGGAAAAAGTACAAAATTTGGAAACCTAGTCTATAGAGGTGACTGTGACCTGTGAGCACAAACAGAGCAGGAGCTGGAAATAATGTAGACTGAAGATTTGGAGAAACAGAAACCTCTTTGATTGATTACCTCCTATTGATAATACATTAAACATCAACAATTAAAAAGTAAAGTAAAATAAAGTATTTTACTAACACCAGTACTTTAACGTGTAAGTGATTAAAGGTTTAGTAATACAATAGTGCTTGAACTACAGATTTTCAGTACTTTTTCCACCAGTGGCAGTAAACTGCAGTGGACAGGGTCACAAACAAAAGGTATTTCAGCCACTTAAAAAAGGTCCACCTGAAAATATCAATATCACACTATATTTAGAATATTTTCACTGCTTTACTTTGCCCTCATGCAACCTTTTCTGACTGGAAACTGCTGTTATATAAACCAAAAATCACTCTCTCCAGATCAACAAATCAATAATTTTACTTCACAGAACACAGGAGCTGCTGGTCTCCCGCTGCCTTGATCTGATAGTTTGTTTGTGTTATTTGTGGGACTTCAGTGAATCCAAACTAGTCTTTTACTGTAAAACACCGAATGCTTCCGTGTGCCGGGGACGCTGTCCGAGCTACAGGTTATCTTAGACAATGTTTCCCATCCACTTCATGATGTGCTGGTCAGACACAAGAGTCAGTGAGAGATTAATTCCACTAAGTTGCAGCATGGAGCGCCACAGGAAATCATTCCCGCCCGTCCCGTGGTCATCAAACTCAAACTCGTATCTCGGAGTTTCTCTCACTCAGAATCAATAGACCGGCCTTTAGACTATTTCACCCTGTCAGCAACTATAACCCCATAATTTATTCAATATTTATATTTATATTCATATTCATGTTTCTATCTATATGTATACTTCAGCAGTACACTGCTGACTTACAATGATCCTGTGCAATAACTGAACAGTGCAGTAATTCAACTGTCTGCAACGAATACAGTATTTCTATTTTCACCGATATATATAAGAATTATTTTGGCATCATGATACACATTTTGTACAGAATTCTTATATTTTTCTCTATATACATTGCTGTTCTGTATCTATATATTGCTGTTTTGAAAATAAGGCACACATCTTTACATACTCTTATTGTATATATTTTGTTCTCTTATCACTATATTGTCTTCGTATGCATTGTAGTAGATTGTACATGTTTTTATGTACCTATTTTCTATTTTCTTATAATTGCTCTATGCTTTATAGTTTTCTATCTTGAATGGGAGCATCTGTAACATGAATAATTTCTCCCTGGTGATGAATAAAGTGTTTCTGATCTGATGTGATTCTGAAGTCACACAATAACACAAACAAACTAACAGATCAAGGCAGCGACTCCTGTGTTCTGTGAGCTAAAATGACTGATTACACCTGTGGAGGTTGGTTGGTTTGGAGAGAGCGACAAATCCGGCTTATATAACAGTGGTTTTGCATCAGAAAAGTAAAGTAAAGCAGTGAAAATATTCTAAATATGTGTATCTTTAACTGATATTGATTTCTTTTTTTCAGGTGGAGCTTTTCGTAAGTGGCTAAAATACCTATTGCTGCTGACCCTGTCCACAACAGGACATTGATTAGCTTCTGTGCTGGTTCTCCACTCTGCTTCTCCAAACTCGGGGCCTGTCATCTGCCATCTACTGGAGGTAATACACTGACCCCACTTCAGATAATCCAAAGTATCCCTTTAATGAAGCTTTTACTCTCAGACAAACTGTTTTCATGATATTTACAAGTCTTGACATAAAAATAGTCAGGGTTTTGTACCTTGTTTTAATAAGACCTCATACAACCCCCTTCAAATAATCCGAACTATCCCTTTAAATATTGAGGATCCACCAGGCTCTACTGAGTGGTAGAAGACAAACAACAAACATTAACCAAAAAATTATTGATAAAAATGCAGCTGATGAAAATGCATCTTAATTGAAGAGTAAAGGGGTAAAAAGGGTAAGTGAAATGAAAAATGGAGAGACAAATATATCAAGCGATTTGAATAATTTAAAGCAGATTTGATTAAAACACTCATGCTGTGATGAAAACAGAGTCACGTTTCATAATGTATCCCATCATACATCCGTCATTCACACGATGTGGTTTTTGGTGGACATTTTGGACGGAAGTTAATGAAAACTGCTCGCGGTGAAAGATAAATATCATTTGGGTGTTGTGAATGATGAAAGTCGACAGAAACACGACCCGGCTGATTATCAGAACAACACTGTTTCACATAAGTCGTGATGGATGAAAACAGGAGCCACTTTTCATCATTTTCCCTGATATTCATCATTCATCAACCACAACTCAAAACTGCCATTTATCATTAAACGAAAGTGGAAGTGAGTAACAAAAAATAACTAAACATAAAATATGGAGGTGATGAAATGCGTGTGATAAATTGTCAATCGATTTGATAAACTTTATTGACATTTTTTTATGAGACAGTGTTGCTCTGACAATCAACTCGGCTGTGCCTCTTTCAACACTCACAACTGACATTTACCGTCTACAGCGAGCAGTTGTTGTTACTTCCGCCCAAGATGTCGGTCAAAAACCACATGGTATGAATGATGTAGTGGTTCTGAAACTGTGAGGTGGGCCCTCCTGTCGGGGGGTAAAGCCACTTCAGAGGAGAGGATGGATGACCAGGAGGGAAAATATGGACTGAGGCTGAATTAATATGATTTATGTGGGGGTGTATATATATATATATATATATATATATATATACACATATATATATACACACACACACACACACATACATACATATATATATATATATATATATATATATATATATATATATATATATATATATATATAAACAAAACAAGAATTTGGCAATACTATACTTTTTTATTGGTTGCTTACCCAAAAAATTGTTAATGATAAAGAAAATGATGAGGGATGAGGGGTGTGAAAAATGAATGAAATATGGCTCCTTTCATTATTTCATGGCTGTTTTATTAATCAAATCTGCTTTAAATCAATCAGATCAGTGATTTATTACTCCATTTTTTATTTCACATCCACTCTTACCCCAATATTTTTCAATTCACGTGCATTTTCATCACCTCGTATCTTATACAGACTTCACATTACTTACAGTTTTACAGATAAATAAAAGTATCTTTATTGCCCTCTCTTTGTTTGCATTAATTTTGGTTCCATTTAAAATAAACTTGCAGTTAATTTTAGTGAAGTTAATTTTATGGAGTAATATAGTTAAAGACAGTGAATGCAGGACCCAGTGTTGGACTCACGGGGGAAGATTCGACATCCAGAACTTAAAAGGCTGCTCAACAGGAACTATGAAACTCATTATCCTTTTTTTCAGAGTCCACTTTTCTCTACTGACCAGTGAACGCACCAACAAATCAAGTGCAAAAAATGAGAGTGCAAGACTTTTCTTTTTTTTTTTTTTTGCATTTCAAGAATAAAGTCAAAATGTTGAGAATAAATATATTAGAAAGAGAAATAAATGCTGAACTTTCAATATTAGTGTTAGTATCAGTTGAAATGGTATTTGAACTTTTTGACTTTATTCTCAAAACACAAAATTAAAAAAAAATCTTCCTCCAGTCATGTTTCCCACACACTGGCCCTTTTACTCTTTCACATAAAACAAATAAAGTCTGAGAAGCAGTGAAGAATTCACACAATAACCTACAAACTGTGGTATGCTTTGGGAAAATGATGAGCAACAAGGTAAATGTCATCTGATAGACCTCCGTCACAGCAGACACTCTGATTGGTCATAGCTGGAAAAAGTACAGGTGTTACTGATAACACTAATGATGGGTCTGTTCTATTCAAATGTCCCCGTGTGCCGTGACAGTGTGATAGTAAGTCAGCATGATGATATACCAGGACCCTGTAACCAAAGCAGCTAAACAGAATTCAGATTTTAGGTTTGATCTACTTTCCAAATCAAAATCTTGTAAACGAATCACAAGCAGAGGCTGTGCTGATTGGGCACGAGGGAGGAAGTGGGAGATAAGAACGAGATACCGAGAGGAAAATGACAAAAGAGACTGAAAAAGACAAAAGCATCTCACGCCTACGCATCAACCACAGGAAACAAGGCTTGAAAACACACACACACAAAAAAATCATGTGTGACCCCCTGAGCTTTAAGAATTCAGCTGGAAGCTGAATTTTATGCTCGTTGTGGTTATGTGTTTATGTTTGTGTTTGGTTTTTAACGTTACCTCCCACCACGGCAGGTCAGCATCGGCACGGGTCAGCTCGATGATGTCACCTTTGGTGAGGTGAAGCGGTTGGCCAAAGCCCACAGGGGGCGGCGGCAAGCCATAATACTCCTGACACACCTCCATCTTAGGATATCCTGAGACAGAGAGCGAGGTGGAGAAAGAGGAGACGTTAGCCGTGTTTCCAACCAACTGTCAAGTGACTTTGAAGCAGACTTCAAAAAGAAAAGGAAAAAAAAAGTGAATTTCCATCAACTGGTCTGGAGCGAATAAAACTGGGCTCCTCAAAGCGTAGTTTTGTCAGAAGTTGGTGGTTTCGGCTACGTTACACATGGCTGTAATAAACAGGGTAGAAGAAGTACTGTCAAGGTCACAAACCTGAAACAAAACTAGTTGTTTGCCAACCACCAATAAGCTAGAGCTGCAACGATTAGTCGATTAATCGATTAGTTGACTGAAACAAAATTAGCTGCCACTAATTTTGCTTATTTAATCATTTCAGTCACTTTTCAAGAAAAATGTTACAGTTTTTCTCAATCGTTTTGTCTCATTTTTCGAAACAGTCTTAATATCCTCTGAACTGCAACTGTCACAACTGTTTTTTGTGGTACCTCAAAACTCCGCTGATTGTCTGCAGAAGGCAGTAACTCAACCAAAACATTTCATTAAAGCCTCAAACCAAGATATTCTGTCAGTAAACGGGCCAATGTCACAAAAATGAAAAGTTGTTTTGTCATCACGTGAGCCGTGCGGGTAAAAATGTGTTGTTTCTTCACTATAGCAGTCAACACCGGAAAAGTTCACCGTACTTTACAAGAATGTCAGTCTGGTCTGGAAAAATCAATGCTGTATAAAACTGCAGTACACAGAAAAAAACACATGCACATTTTTATGTGAACTGTAAATTTATTTGTGCAGCAGTGCATTGCAGGCGTGGGTTAAATGGCAGATACTGAAGTGGTTTAAACAGTGAGTAAAATTTACCCACCTTCTTTCCTGTGATTGATTGATACAGTTGATCTGACAATAGATAAGTAAACTCTCAGCCTCATTTCAAAGAGGTGATAAACTGAGTTCACTTTGTTTTACCCCCCCACTACACCCCTGGTTACACATACCGTGAACTATTCACCTTTGATCTTTCAAGTTAAGTCATTTATAGAAAATATGCCACAAAATGAGCTCCGTGTGATCCCTGGTTCATTACTGTCACTTGAAAGCCCATTTGCCAATTTAGCAGATATCACACTATGGATATACTGTATATACAAGCTTGGCTAATTTTGATAACTGAATGTATCATTTTGCATGTGATGGCTCAAACAATGAAAGAATGTTTTAGAAGTTGTGAAGAGAAAATCTCACTGAGAATCAAGTCATCAGTTTTGGTCAGTGAGCCACGTGTGAGTGGTAATTGTGCAAATTGTTGACAATGTACTTATTCTTCTGCACACATGTGCCAAAATGTGGGCAATTTGCTTGAATGAATGAGAAATTCCACTCTGTTGTGAACAACAAACTAACTGTTCAGAGATTTGAACTTAACTCATTCGAGAATTGAGCCAAAGCAAATGAGAGAAAATGTGAATGTGAGGATTTGCTGCTTTTCTTTGTCATTTATGTTTGTAGATTAAGAGTCTTTGGGTTTTGAACTGTTGGTTGGACAAAAGAAGCTGTTTGAAGACGTCACTTTGGGCTCTGGGATGAGCATTTTTGACATTTAAAATTATAACTGGAAGATTAATTTCTAATGAAAATAATCGTTAGTCACAACCCTATAATAAACCTCATAGAGGAGAAGAAGAAAGAAAGAAAGCCAGTCGCCCTGGTCATCTACAAGAGAAAAATGGAGCAAAGTCTTAATTATTGTTTCATGTCACCTATATTTATGTCAACGGAAACAGTTTCTTCCTCTTCTTCTTCTTCTTGTTTTTCTTGTGAGGTGGAAACAGCTCATCAGTCATGTAAGTTAAATGTTCAAGGTGTTTCCATCTCCCATTAAGCTCATTAGCTCTTTTTTGAAAAAAAGACACAAAAAACCCCCGCCTCAAACGAGCGTAAATATTTTTTTCCTGAAATTGAGGAGGTTTCTTCTGAATTTTGCCATTTCCATCAATCTTTTCTCATTTAATATTTCAAAATTTGCATAAAAATACATTGATGGAAACAGCGATGTTGGTACTTTAATCCACTCGAACGTTCATGAGGATGACCACTGCACTGAAAGGCTCTAATAATGTTTTGTGTTGGATTTTTCGAAGCGAAAATGTGAGTGTTAAACACATAATATCATGAGTTTCTTACCAACGCTGGAATGTGCAGGAGGCCTGTGTTGTTTGTTCTGGAGGAACAAAATACAAAAGAAATGGAGTGATCGTTTTGCACAAGTTAAATCGAAGAAAGGACATTAAAACTGACATGTAGGGCAGAGATTATTCATCACCTCTACCTGAGAAATACAAAACATCCACAATATCAAAGATAAATGTAGTCTTACCTTCTTCATAGTACCAGAATGATCTGTAAATTGAAGAAAATAATCAATGTGAGAAGTGATAATTAAACTATTGATGATGATTACACTAAAAAGGAATGGTATTTAAGTACATAAACACACGTACACAGACCTGAGTTCCTTCCACAGGCTGGGACTCTGCCTAAACACTCTTTATGTGCAGCCATTTTACAGCGTGTGCAGCGATAGCCCTGAAAAAAGATCCCCCTGCAGACGACAGATGGAGAGATTCGGCCTCAGCGGACAAGTTTCTTTTAAAAACTGGAGCTCGGAGAGGAACTGAGAGAAACAGCCAGCGAGATGAAGTACCTTAACAGCATCGAGCAGGCCTTACAGCAGGTGGTTTCCTCGAAGCAGTACATCTGGAAGTCATGGTTGTTGGCTGTGGAGTTCTCTGGACTCATATTTGACCTGAAACCGGAAAGTACAACTGTTTTGAACATGCTGGGGTAATGAGTTTTCACTGACACGTAGTTTGATACAAGTTCAAAATTTGTTGATGTCCTCTGCCAAGAGAGCAACAATTTGGCATGGTTGAGACTGAAGAGCAGTAGCAGCAGCACAGTGAAGGTCAGATTACAAATAACATAATCAACTATCATAGGATGCCTGTTCATTTCCTATGTACTGCGCAATCAGCAAAACTGCAAAAGAGAACCATAATGACAAGCAGCCACAGATCAACTGTTCAAGTCAGCGTCTGCAAACAGCAACTTAACCTATTCAGTCGTGTTTCTCTTCTGATGTGTTCCACATTATATAATTAACTTAAGAAAATATATGAGTACAAAAAAATAAGTTGATTAACCAGAGATGTGGTCAAATGACTTGGATTCAAGACAGAAATTTGATGACTAAAAATATATATTTATATAAAGCCACAGGTGCAGGCATGGGTGAAAGTGAGCTGATTGTAGGCGGGAACTAGGTGAGAACAATAATATAACACATACTATACAAATATGATTCTTTTCCCCCTGGAGAAATCAGAGATGAAAATGACTGCACAGTATTTTTAACATTTATATTCGCAAATACAGTAATATCAAGCCTAATCAGCTTGCAGGATTTTATTGTGAAAGCCTACAACACAACCTTTGACCCCACATCCTGCAAAACAATGGGACGTCACTGTTCGATCTGACGGTGATTTATGCTAGCTGCTGGCTAAAATGGATGACATAAAGGCAAGAAGAGTCAGTGGAGGATACCGAATTGTGGACAATATGTCATCAAAGGCCAAGTCAGACATTATGGCGCTGTGAGACCGTGAGAATAAGTGGCTTTACTGCCTGTAAAAAGTTTTAAAAAGTATTAGCTTTTCGTAGCCACAAAATAGGCCCATCATCGCTATGGAAACACATCGACAGCTGCAGGAGCACAGGTGTTGCACCAGTGAAGACACAAGTGAGCGACAGTGTATGTGTGTTTAATTATGGCAGCGGGTCGGGTCGTGGGAATTATTAACTTAGATATGAACTGTTTTGGGCAGGTGCAGATTTGACTTGGAGATAATTGAGGCTAACAGGTCAGTGTGTGGTTCTCAGCTTTGCAGGTGCAGGTTTGCAAAACTGGGACCTTGCACGATTCTGCCAAAGATAATGTCATTTCTTGTGCAAAAACTAGGTGGGGGGGTCAATGAAAAATCAACCGAAGTATGCAAAACGTGCGGATTGAAAATTACAGTCAAAGAGTCAGTCAGTATCTTCCAATGTCCTTCAACATTTGAAGTTGCACAAAGGACAGTAAGTCAAGCTAATGCTTAACCAACGTTAGCTTAACTGCTTATTTTATTTTATTTTATGCTGCAGTCTGCTGGGGAGGAAGTTTGGGAAAAAAGCAAGCAAGGAGGCTGGATAAGCTTGTGAAAAAGGCTGGCTCTGTGATCGGAGTAAGGATGGACTCTCTGGAGGAAGTTGTGGAGAGAGACACAATGAGGACGGTGGAGGCCATCCTAAACAACATGGATCATCCACTGCATAACACCTTGATGGACCAAAGAAATAATGGTGGTGGAAGGCTTCTCTCTCTTCGTTGTAGGACAGAGAGATACAGAAGATCTTTCATACCAACTGCCATCAGACTCTATAATTCTTATACAAATAGATGAGACCACAGACAAATGAATTTCCCCTTGGGGATCAATAAAGTATTTCGTATTCATATTCGTATTCGTATTCGTATTAACTTTGTAAATCCATGATGCTAGAAACTCACTGATACACTATCATATCTTTAGGACTCAGGACTCGCCTGTCATGACTTGGAATTTGAATGCAAAGATTTGAGACGACTTGGTCCCACCTCTGAGATTAACTCTCCGGATACGTAGAAGCAGCGTAAACAAGCTACAGTATGAACAGTTTTTAGGTTGATATAATTACCTTTTTAGCAAATAGTTGCTTACTTACACACTCAGTAGAAATGGAGAAACATTATCATTGATTAAATAAGTAAAATGAGTTCAGTATTCACGTTCTTTTAGCTCTATTTCCCTCCTGAGAGAAATATCTGTCTCTTTAGCTGTTAAACGCTCCCCTCTAAAGTCTGCCTGCCTGCTGTTTGGTGCTAGCCATGTAGTGTGCAGAGGGTTTCTAAAGCTTTTTTTGGCCTCCTGCACCCGAGAACGACTCTATGAGAGCGATGAGAGTGAACCAGAAAAGTTTAAATGCAGCCCAGAAAACGAAAACACTTTGCTGAAAGATGCTGCAAAAAGCCTGGCGGAGTCTGGTGATAATGCTCGGTGAGTTTCAGGTCAAGTCGTTTTCATTAAACATTCCCAAGACTGTTCAACCTTTATTTGAAGATAACAGGAGTAAGCATTTAAAAAGCAACTCTCAGGGAATGGCTCTATTCATCATCAGATGCTGTATCAACACTTTGAGGTTTTATAAAAGCAAATAATTAATTATCAAAAGTACTGAATTACTGCTGACAGCTGCATGAGAGTTTGTTATTCCCATGTGTGTACGTGTGTGTGTGTGTGTGATAACTCACAGAGCCATCTCAAACTGTTCCAGCCATTTCTTCTTCAGTTCTCTGGTTTTGAAGAATAAATCATACCCACATCTCCCATAGCAGTCCAGCAGGAGGAACAAATAGGACCACTGTTCACACAACACACACACACACACACACACACACACACACAATGTTAGCTTCATGGAGGCCTAATAGATGCACTGCCTTGTATAATTGTTGCTACACAGTGGTAGAAGGACCTTCTTGTTGTCCTTCTCTCCCGTGGTTTCGTCACGTATCTGGAAGTTCTGTAGTTCAATGATCTCCTTTAGCTCAAAAGTCTCTCCACTCTTCTTCTTACACACAAACATGGCCTTGTCGAAGAGGAACGCATACCTGAGGAGCAGCCAGACGTACATTGACACAACGCAAGGTTAGATACATGCTACTGAAGGGGCAGCTAACCACCAAATCAAAAAATACATATTCTTCCTCTTACCTGTAGTGCTGTTAATGCATCTAGATAGTTTTGATGTGAGTTGCAGAGTTGTGGAGAGGCTGTCGAGATGTCTGCCCCTCCTCTCAAATATAATGCAACTAAATGGCACTCGGCTTGTGGCGCTCAAAGAGCCAAAAAATAAAAAAAAAAACTCAACAGCAATGTCTCTTTCTAGAAATCATGACCCAGTTACTCGAGATAATCCAGACTTTGTTGTGAGCAGTTTCACCACGCAGAGGGAAGCGTGCATCAGTAACACTTATAATAACCATCACTGATAAATCTCTTATAGATTATAAACTGTATCATAGCTGATCAGATCCGATGACATTTACATTCTGATTAAATTAGTAAAGCAACAGTTTATTGTTGCACATATTACAACAGTTTATATGCAACATTATTAATAATTAACAGATTATTTGTAAACCTTTAAGAAATTATTACATAGAAAGATGGACCAGATATTCATTACATTTTGTTAATGGTAAATAGTTAATTTGTGAAGTGTCTCTCAACATGATTTGGATGGCGATTATATAGGAACACCTTATGTTCTTCTGTATGTTACCTCGCTTTTGCAAACTCGTTTATAAAGCATATGCAAACGTTATTTCAATGTTTGTTAACAGGAAAAAGACTACAGTCTCAATTCAAGTTTAACTAACTATTAATGTATCATTTATTAATGATGGTTATTATTAAGCGTTACCAAAAGGGGAAGTCCCTACAGCTGATATCTCCAAAGCTCAGCACCTCACACCAAAACAATCTACACTGATCAATAACACCTCAGTTAACAAGAAAAATATGCAGCTGTCTCTTTAACACATGAAAAATACACGGTGACATAAACAACACACACCTGTCCTGTTTAGACTTTTTCTCCGAGCTGCAGATCTTCAGTTCTCCGTCAATCTTGGGGCGACCATAGAGAGCCAGAGACTGAGTCTGAAGAGCAGAAGAGACTGAGGATGAAGCAGTGAGGAAAAACAAAAACACAGCCAAAACGAAACAGGTAAAAAAAGTGAAACATGTGACCTCACCATTTTTTTTGTTTTTCAACTTTTTTTTTTTTAAACTTTAATTGGGATCCTATAATCACTGCAGTGTACCCAGTAAACTTTAGTTAAATATCTTTAAAGAGTGATCCAACTTTCCAGTATTTTACAATATAATTATTGGGAAAAGGAAAAAAAGATTGTGTTTTTTCATTTGAAATAATGAAAAAAAAAAGTATAAAACACATTTAAACAAAAATAGGGCTGTTTAAGGGGAACTTTGCATTGTCCACTTCTCCCAAATGTTCTGAAATTTATTTTCATGAAGCCTTATAGAGAAGGTGATTCTTCCTATTGTAAATCATATTGTACCAGTCCTCTGTAGATGGGGGTGTCTGGATTAAAGGGACAGTTCAAAAATCAAAATGATTTAATATTGGCATATAATTAATTCTGAAATATATTTCCACATTCTCATACTGTACTTTTCTCTCTTTTTATTTCTAAATAAACCATGTTTTATGAACTGCCTGACGCTCACCACCAATAGATCTGAAAAATCAGATCTACACATATATAAAACATCCTTCAGGTGAAGGGAATAATCTCGGTGCATTAAATCAGCGATTGATTAAGGCAGAATACCTTTTTTAATTATGCCAAAGTAATCATAGAGCTGACTTTTTCAGAATAATAATGAGCAACTTCGGATAGAAGAAAACATCCGTCTGCATTACTTGTACTTTCCGAAAATAACGTATTTGGATTCAGGTGCATCCCAACCAATCTAACCTGCTGAGGTATGGTCCTGAGATTACTTTAAGCCCAGAGTCTGTCCGTTATGCATGAATAAAAAGTTGTCCTCACCAGGTTTTCTATGGACAACTGGAAGGTGGTGATCTGTCTGATGATCTCATTGTCTCGTTTCACCTCGTTCACACACTGCGCCAAGTCCTGGAAACACACACGGATGAATTAATGAATGTTTAAATATTATAAGTTTAACTTAGTGATTGACAAGAACACACACATGCACACTTACTCTCATGGCATCCAGAGCTGTGCGGAGGTTCTCCTTATCTGTGGGGTCTGTGGTGTGTTTGACCAGCTCCTGTGGGCACAAACAGACAAATTATACTCTAACTGGATAAATGCACACACACACACACACACACACACACACACACACACACACACACACACACACACACAAATAAAACAAAGACATCTGTGTAAACATACCTGTAAAAGCAGATGATATTTGAGGACTCGCTGCATAGGGACCATGAGCAAATCTCTGAGAGAAAAGCGTCCACTGTTCGCTCTGTTTGAACACTCCTGAGAGAGACAGAGTGAGCGAGAGGAGGAAGTGAAGATCGGCACTAAACAAACCATAAATGTGTTAAGAGGATGTTGTGTGGCAGACTGAGCCTTCCCGCCAGTTTCTCTCGCGGCCAAAAGCAGTACTAAAACAGAAAACTCTCCTTTGGCCCAGAGAACATTTCCCATGTAGACCACTACTGTAAAAAAAAGTGCTGACAGGACACCGCAAAAGGCACATGAGGTCAGTTGTTACTCTTAGTATTACACATTATACTTTTTTTTTTTTTGTGCATGATGTCATCTCAGTGCATAGTCAGAGGTAAGAGCTCAGTGTTCATGGTGTTTCCCAACATTTTTCCTTCATGGTTCCCTTTTCCATGATTGCGTAAACTGGTGACTGCGGACTAAGTGACATATTTCATGGATATTTCATATTATATTCAATGCAGAACAGTAAAGAACAACTGACAAACTGTACAACTGACCCAAACAGTGAACACATTACCCGCAGGAGGTTTGTGCAAAATAACCAGTTTGGATTAATTCTGAGCAGATTATTTCTTGTGAGAGCTGCATCAGAGATGAGATGAGTTTTCCAGTAACTTTTTATGCAATTCTCCGTCTGTATTATGTATTTTCTCAAACCATCATACACACTTAATGCTTTCTTTTTTTGACAAATTCAGCATTTTCTTGCAGGACAAGGCTGTTTAGCGGAGACTGAAGCCTCTGTGAATATAAGCTTGTGTTCAGGTTTTCATTCTTTGTATCTTAAAGGATATAATGTTGAAAATGACAATTCAGTTAGTTTTCTTCAAATTAATGAAGTGCAGGGACTTAGGCCTCCTGTATATTTTTCATACATCCTATGTACACACTCTATGGACCTTGAATAAACACTGAGATATTTTAGTGTCGGTTGATCAGTGGTGCAATGACCCTATAGTTTGATAATACAGAGAAAATCAGTATGCTACCTTCCCTCTTTTTTAAATCACCAATTCAGTCCTTTTTGCTGCTGAATTCCCTTCTTGAGTATAGATCATGGGTGTATATGCAAGAGGTACCGTGTTCAAAGATTAGGTCAATTCGTTCCAGTGAAAGTTGCTTATCCAGCACATATGCCTGTTAAGTTTCCTCTGTTTGTTTCTGGATTGTTTCTTTCTCTAATCCTGCTGACTCATCACACTCATAAAAAATGTGCTTCTAAGGTCTGGGAAGGTTTTGCAATTTCATAAGACAATAAAGCAATAAGCCCCAAGAGGCTGTCATTTACACTGATTTTAGAAAAGCTAAGGGACTTTGGTATGACGCAAAGGGGGGCGGGTCTCTTTGTTTCTTTCACCAGCATCTTTGTAATGATTTTTTGTGATTTTACTGAATGACAAGCATTGTGTAGGGGCCTACTTCTGCAGGTGAGCTGCCGCTCCACTTCTCACTATTCTCATCCTGACATCCACATTGTCTGTTTAACGGTCCCGGGTTTGTTTCTTGACTTTTGCAGCTCTTCATTTTCTACCCTGTCCATCTCTTTCAGCCGCTCATCTACACTTAGCCCACCCAATATATCAAAACTCACAACAAAATCTGACATTCTGAAACAATTTGATTGGCGGAGTAATTCGTATTTTATATATTTTACAACAGCTTTGAACGTGGCTCAGTCATCATCAAGGACCAGAACAATCTGTTTGTTTTTAAAAGAGTAGGTGATATTTTTTTGTTGAAGTACCACAGATGGCCACTGGGACATACTGGGTATCCAGCTCAAGTAGCTACATGTACATGATCCCTCACTGGCTGCCCACCACTGAACACACTGGCACTTTAACTCCAGACTGAATTTGCACAAACCTTAAATAACTTAAATCTTTTATACTTTTATAAAAAAATACACGTCTTGCTCATTATTGTGCACATTACCGCACGTCTGTGAAAACATACTTTAGTTTAGTGCAAAATCACACACTCCCCGGGCTCCTGTTTCAGGGAGTGTGTCCTCCTCACCTCCAGTTTCATTTTGATATCCTCCCTCACACTTGAAAGCTTGTCCAGGTGTTTGGTCGCTGTTTCCACCTGACTGCAGTAACGGCCGTACAGTAAGAGCCTGAAGGGGGGTTAAAGGATATTAGAACATATTATAACAACAGAAACAGGTGTGTGTGTGTGTGTGTGTGTGTGTGTGTGTGTGTGTTGTGTACCTCTCCTTGTAGTTCAGGAACACCTGGAACAGGTTCCTGGCTCCGTGATTTAGGATGGAACTCCGCACTTCGTCCAACAAATTACGATGCGTGCTGGCCAAATCCTACAAATGCACATACACAGAAAACATGTTTAACGAGGCCGACACACAAAGGTTGAACCCGCGCACATGAAAATCTCCTGCCATACCTCTATGTTGATGAAGATACTCTCAATGTCTTGAACCTGCAGAAACTTTTCAAGAGGCTTCATAAAGTGCTGCACGAAAAAAGGAGAAACGGTTGTTAGTCTCTCTTTAAATGTGCACATAAATGACTGTTTGTCTGCTTGTGTATTTTTTTTTCAACAGATTGAAAATGTGTGCACACCTGTAATATAGATTCCAGTGTATCAGAGTATTTCTCCTCTGTCTGTCTGATCTCCTGCAGGCAGCACTCTCGTTTGTCTACTCCAGTTTTCTGTTGCTGCAAAAAACAAACACACACAAAAAGTCAAATGAAACCTGAAGAGACCGAGAATATTTTCCAAAGGATATTTTTCTTGTGTTGTTTGTATTAATCTTTACAAATCTTAGCTAAAAACAACACAATATGATGCCTTTTTGCACATGATTTTTGGTTGTTTTTGGAAGAAACTGGTTTCATTCCTACACAGACCACAAAGCAATCACGAGTCCAAATGTTAAAACGAACAGGATGAAATTCTACAGTAAAGCTCTTCGATTTCAGTGGCATATCCTGATTTTTTTTTATCCCCCGAGTGAGGCCCTGTTTTCTGACCCTGACTCTCCTGAGGCCTCATTTACTGTGCAGCATCTCTCATAGTGTGTCATAACCAGATTGTGCCTTTATGAATTATGTAGCTGGTTGACATTTACACACAATGCCTTTTCCTGGACGGGGCTGCCGTCTGAAATTATCTGTTGTGACTCCTGTCCTCATATGGAGACACGTCTCTGCACAACTCCATGTGGGTTGGGTCAGTGATTTCCAACCATAACACCCACGAGGTGCCACAAAATAGTCAGTGTATCTTTTAGTTTTTCAGTTTAATCTTTCAGGAGAAAATAGTAGCTATTTAATTTAATTTTCATTTTAAAACACTAAAATTAAAATTGAAACACAATGTTTTTTTTCTTTTTGACGGTCAAAAAGGGAAGAGCAAAATTCTAAAAATGGTTTGATTTTCATTTCTCTATTTCTTATAACAAAAACCACTCAAAAATGGGGGGAAAGGGCTTGTTTTTTCATATTCTGAGAAACTATTTAACTGTTCGGTTTTTGAGAAAATGAAGAGAAAGTCAGCTCAGATTATACTACACCCTTCATTATTCATAATTGTCATGAAAACTGAACAGCAAAAGAACAAATTTTCCATGGTTTTACAAATGTTAATGGTAAACAGGACTCCACGAAAGTATAAATTTGATAAAGTAATTTGAGTTGACTTTCCCATTTTCTATTATGGAAACAGTTTGATCAAAGTAGGACTTCTTTGGTGACGTCTCATTCAACGAGACTTCATTTAATCGTGATGTTTAATATAATGTGATTAATTATTGCTGTTACTATATGCGAGTCTTTCATCAACAGCGAATAGATGTGCATCGAAATCCAAGCACCAGATGGCTGAGTGTTTGCAGATGATGGCTCTCAGACCACTGTGAGATTTCTGCTGATGACAGGCCGTAGGTTTCACGAGACATTTTAACCTGAGCTAAAGCAACACTGGCACACTGACAATCCTTCATTTGGAGCTCTTGTCCCGTAAATGACCACATCTGTTCTGAAAAAAAACAGGCCTTTTTCATTTTTGTTTTCTTGTGACTTTAATTTTTGTTTTTTTTTAATTAAAAATCAACCTATTTTTTAAAGTTTGCTCATCCCTTTTTTAAAAAAGAAAAATGCCTTTTTAATGCCTGTTTATGACAACAAAATAAAAAAACCAAAAGATAAATCTGAGGGATGGAAAGCAGAAACATACATATTTCTACCACCAAAATGTAAAGTTTATTTTTCCGGATGGTCTAATCTTTGCTTTTTTACTTAATAATTTTACCTATTAAGGCTTCTAAAAAGCAAACTGAAATACTACAATGAAACAACTAACCAGTAAATCAGTGGTTCCCAAACTGGGGGGCGGGCCCCCCTGCGGGGGCGCAGAGCCACTGCAAGGGGGGCGCGAAAGACCAGGGGAGAAAAAAAAGAGTGAAACAAAGCTGAATGAATATCATCTATGTAGGGGGAATAAACAAATGAGTTTGCTGTTTCTATCCAGCTGACCTTTATTTTGCTAAAATGTAACTTTTGAATTCTTTTTTTTATCAGTTCCATCCCCAATTATCGTTAACAATTGATTGAAAATTTTGTGGTGTGGGGCTTGAACTTTAGTTGGCTTCCGAAAGGGGGGCATACTGGAAAAAGTTTGGGAATCACTGCAGTAAACAAACGTAACCAGTGACGAGGAGAGAAAATTGCTGTGGATGATGTGATGTAGATGATCAGACAGAAGCTGGACTGATTTTATACATCTGAACTGCACAACCATCATATTTAATGACGGACCTGCAAAGCTTCAGCCCAAACCTTCCTTTTTGTTCAAGGCATTACACTGTAAACACACACATACACACACACAAAAGTGGAGAAAACTCTTTAAATTTCAGGGCAAATTACTGCAATGGATTTTTGAGTTTTGAGCTTCAACTCAGAGGTTTCGAAAACGTTTTACCAACTACTAATCTTTTGTAGAGATAATTTAATTTACTTTTCTTCATAAGATAAACTTTATTATTTGAGTAAACTATGAAAGTGAATAATGGTTAATATTTTATTATTTTCAGTTTAAACCATTTAACTTTCAGGCACCAAAATAATAACAAATCAGGTCCACAGCTCACTGTGATCAACTTGAAATAAAAATGTGTATAATAAAATGTATTTTTATTTCCTGAAGATTTTGAGTTTGGCTCAAAAATCTAAAATCTATTGCAGTACGCTGTCTTTGACATTTTTAGTCGTCTCAACTTTGTTTTTTTTTTTACAGTGCATGTTGTGTGGGCACCACTTACAGTTTCAGGTTGTTCATCCGTCCTCATCAAGTCCTCATAGATCTCATCTCCTTCGTTCTCCTCGTCCTCCACAAAGTCGTACAAGTCGTCATCCTCATCCACTGTGTCGCTGATAACACACACACACCACCACACATTGTTACAGTCATAATAATTATCTTGTTTTCATTCATTTCATTATAAAGATCAGAGGTCAGAGGTCACAGTCAGCTCCAGAACAACACCTGTGTACAGCGGGCGGTCAGGCTTCAGTGTGTTGCATTTGAATCACTGTAATTATTCTGTCCTCTTTATCACAAGTTTTGGCAAGAAAAAAAACAAACAAACAAACAAACAAAAAAAAACATAGTTGAAATGATTAAATAGCGGTCAAAATGACTTTTTTATTCTTATTAGCATGGCAAGTACAAGTACAGTTTTAATATATTTTTAGTACGGTCATGTACAAATATGATATTCTTTCACTAGTAATAAGATTAAAAGGAGTATTTTGATTTGTTTTTAATAAATAACAATATTGCATAAATACGAAAGTGTTTCTCAGAATAAAAATATAAGAACTTACATTTCTTTTTAATGCTCGGCTGAGCAAAAGACACTGTAATGACTCAGTGACCTTCAAGGTCTACAACAGGGAAACTTTTTTTTTACACAGAGGTTTTCCTGATGAAGACGTTGATCATTGTTTTTTTTTTTTTTTTTTTTTAAAGAGGAGACATGATTTTTAATGTAATGAAATTATTTGCAATAGAAACACTTCAGTCCCCTAATTTCTTTTTTTTTTTTTTTTTTTTTTTTTTAAGTTATTTTTTGGTATTTTTGCCTTTATTAGATAGGACAGCCAGCGATTAGACAGGAAACGGGGCAGAGAGGGGGGATGACACGCAGCAAAGTGCCGAAGGCAGGAGTCGAACCAGCAGGCACTGCAGAGGACTAACAGCCTCCATACATGGGTCGGACACTCTACCCACTGAGCTAAACATCCGCCCCAGTCCCCTAATTTCTTATATTGGTCTAATTTTAATCCAAAGCCCATACATCGTTTGGGAGCGTCTGTGTAAACTAGAAGTATAAGTTTTGTTTAATAACTGCTTTCTGTCAAACTTAAATGAATTTTGGGAAAAAGACTTACTCTATCTTGTCAGACAGGCCGCTGTAGATCTCATCATCAGGAGTGCATCCGTCCAGAGGAAAAGGCCTGGAGGAAAGGAGAGTGTGTGAGCGTGAGTGTGAGAGTGTGTTTGCAGGTGACAGTGGTAAAGATAGAAAGTAATGAATGTTATTATAGACAGTTCTGGGCTGTAGGTGGAAGTAAACAAGCTGCCATTACTGCAGCGGCACCTCACTAAACCAGTTTATTTCAAGGATTTAATTTTTTTAAGCTCCTTTGCCAAGAAAACTGTCCAAGAGATGCTGCAGAACCAGTTCTGTGTTGAAAATATAGTTATCAAATGTCATTAAAATCAAGATTATAATCTACAAAACCTTCCAACAAAACATTGTGCAGTTTTAACAGAAGTGAGGAGTAGAAGAAGAAGAAGTTTGATTTTATTTTCTACTCCGCCTTTGAGGGAAAAAAGGAAACTAAATCAAATGCATGAAATCAGTTGGCAGCGTGCCAACAAAGGGTCGAACGCTGACTTGCTTGCGTGTTTCTGGGGTTTTTTTCTGGCCAAAATTCCACTTTTACAGAATCATGTGTTTCTGATCTTGCATTTCCTCTGATTACAGTACAAGATATCATGAAGTTTTATTATTTAAATCACAACCCAACAAATAGTTCTTGCTGGCTTTAACGAGCATTTGAACTGTTCCTTCACATTCAGACTGTGGACGTCAGACAGACGGGGTAATTCAATGTTATTTTTTTCCCAAAGGCTGTGACTGAATAACCTCCTCATTTGTACAAACTACCATCATCAATTCAACAAATTAAATGTAAGACTTTTTAAGACCATTGTGAACATAATTTAAGATCTATTTCACGTCCATATTGGCAAAAAAGTATGTTAATTAATGTCTTAAAACACATTTAAGGACTAAAATTGAAATGACTGGATTTTAGACTCTTTATGCCTGCAGAAACCTTGATTTATACATAAACATTTAATGAATGGCAACTTAGACACTATAATGTAGTTGTAAGCAGATTAACAAATGTATTAATTTATCATTTATTAATATATTGTCTCCACCCATAAGTGGAGCCTGGTGTATAAACAGACAATGAATGACAACATACGGGAGCACTGGGGCCATGTAACTAAGTATATTTACTGAAGTACTGTACTTAAGTGAAATTTTGAGGTACCTGAATAAGTATTTCCATTTTACTCTACTATATTTCCATCCACCACATTCATTTTGATATCTTTAATTACAAGCTACTTCACAGATTCAGTTTATCAACACAACACAAAAAAATAATGTATTTATATCGATCACAGGGACCAGTTTTCAAACGTAAAAAAAACCAAACAAAAATAAATAAATAAAATCCCTCCATACTGCTCATCTGGAATAATCCAGTTCAGATCAGTTCAGGATCTACAGTGAAGATTTAGGCTGAAAACATGCACCGGATGAGCAGTACGGAGGCATTTCATGTTTTTTTTTTCTGTTTAAAAACTGGTCTCCATTTACTCACATTGTTTGGGAGACTGTGCAGCACTGTTTTCCAGTGAAACTCCAGCAGTGTTTTGTTGACTAAAAAAAAAACTAAACCTGACCTTTAATCGGCATGAGGGTGAGTAGATGATGGTGAACTATCCCTTCAAGTCTCTCACATAAAGTAGTTAAAGCTCCACCTTTACGAGGTTACGACATTAGTGATGCTTATACATTAAAACATCAATAATTATAATCCAATAATATAAAATTTATAATTCTGAAATGGGCCTCTCTGCACAACAAATACTTTAACTTTTTGCACTTTAATTATATTTCAGTGCTAGTGCTTTTGTACTTTTACTTAAATAAAGTTGTATTTCTACTAGAGTATTTCTGCACTGTGGTATTACTACATTTACTTAATCAAAAGATCTGAGTGCTTCTACCATACCTGCATTATAGTAAAATAGTTGTAATAATACAGAATATGTCTTCATAGGAGAAGTTATAACTGTTGACAAATGCCGTACATTATTAAACACTTACAAATGTTAAATATGGGGAACAAAAAATGCTTAAGACTTAAATGATGTAACAGAGGAATTAAATTACTTACTGGAATCCTCTTTGTGTAGCAATAGATGAATGAGAGAGGATGGACAAAGTGTCTATGACCTGTCACACACACACACAGACACACACAGACATAAAAGGTTTACAGTTAGTATATCCTTCACAGACAGAGACACGGGCTGGTAGAGGAGCAGTAAGAGCTGTTTCACACTTAGCGCTAAACACTGACACTGAATAACTCACATCTGACCTGGTTTCACTCTTATTCTACCACGGTTCATCTGCGAACTGCAACATCATGTTGAGCGATCTCTAACTGATGTGTGATAACCAGCTTCATGCCAGATGTGATCAGAAACATGTCACACAAGCACCCAGATGATACTTATTGTTCTTTTTGTTTAAGCAAAGCAAGAAAAGTATTTATTGATCTGTCACTGAGGTCTATTATCTCCTCCGATCCTGACTTAATGTCTTTTAGAACTAAGATATAACCAAGAAAATGATGGATTTTTAGTTCCTTGGAATTTAATTTTTTATTTTTCCCTCCCTGAAATCACCTTTGACTGTTCTAGTTGAAACTTTCACTTGACTTGCAGCAAGAAACATAAAAATTCAAAAGTTGTCTCCCAGAGTTCTGAATGACGGTTCTTTTCTCCCATAAAGACAAAAATAAAAATGTGTGCCAGTCGTGACACTTGTGACACCGGTGATACAAAATATACAGGACCGCTCCTCGTTCAATGTTTCTTCTTATTTTTTATAAGAAATGGTTCAGATTATACGGAGTCGTCATCAAAGCGAAGGTGGCTACTTTGAAGAATCTATAATATCAAAGTGCAAAAAAACTTTTGCACACTTGTAGGTCGACAAGCGCGTAGGAGGAGATGAATAAAAAGCAAAAAGACTCTTGCGCACTGTCTTCTGCACTTGCAATCAACGATTTAATGGCAGCAATTTTATTAAATCTTTCAAGTGCAGGGGACAGTCTGTAAGACTCTTTTTGCTTTTAAAGAATTTTAAATATAAAACTTATTGCCGTATTTTCACATTTTTTCTTTACGTCATAATTTCATATAATTCTGTTTTTGATCATTTGGGTATCTCCAGTATTAATCTGCAAAGTAGAGAAATAACAACAGTAAAGAATAATATGACAATAAAGACACTGAATGAGAAGATGTGTCCAGCCTTTTGATTGGTATTGTATAAACTGTCCAAATAAAGAGTTTATTTCTCAGTCAGGACTGCTGAGCTGTCAGATTTCTACTTTCATTCAAGACAGAAAAGAGGGAACGAGAAATGAAAGTCTCTTGGAGAAGTTCAGTGAAAAGACATTTGAATGGACTGTTTTACAGTCCTGCTGCCGCCCAATAATATCTGAGTATTTTTAAACAAGACTTTAAAGGAACAGTTCGACATTTTGGGGAGCTGCCGAGAGTTAGATGAGAAGATCAATACCACTTTCATGTCAGCAGGTTAAATATGAGCAGTGGTGGAAAGGGTACTGAAAATCTGTACTTAAGTAGACGTACTGTACATCACTGAAATATTACTAAATTACAAGAAAAACTACTAATGTTAAAAAATACTCTAGTATTGCTAGTACTGCTTAGAGTATCGGTTACTTTTTAACCACTGATCAACAGCAAGCATTCAATCGAAGGGGTTTCTGTTCTGGATCAAATCTTCAGTCTAAATTACTTCCAACTCCTGCTCTGTTCTGTTCAGCGGTCATGATCGGATTTTTTGCGATCGGATTGCCTTATTGGCGACAAAAGTGTTATTCTCAGTAGTAAATTATTATTTTAAAAGTAACTAAGTAGATTACATAGTGTAATGAGTACTTAAGTATGAGTAAAATTACAGACTTGAAAAAAATACTCATATGAGGACAAGTATACCAAAAAATGACAGCTGCCGATTAGCTTAGCATGAGGACTTGAAACAGCTAGACTAATGCTCATTGATAACATGTTATATTTTGTTTAGTTGATCAAGAATACTTGATTGAAGAATAGAATATAAGTATATATAAGCATAAAGAAATTATAAGAATAGAATAAAAATACTAAGTATGTAAAAATATGTGCATTATACTATTATATACAACAATATATAGAAAGTGAGAAATGTGTGAAAAGATTGTATACAACAATATTTACAGCCCTGGTACACATAAACAGCATAAACAACAATAATGCTGATGATGGGGGACAAGTGTGTTAGGATGTAACAGTATTATAAATAAGAGTATAAGCTGGCTGACATGCACAGTCTAAAATAAATAAATAAATGCTGTGATGATGCCAGTGTAACCAGTGTATTGTACTGTTGAATTATTACAGCATTAGTATTGACTGTTGAATTGTTGCACGTATTATTGTATTGTTAGATCAATATTGCATATGTGAAGATATAAATGAAATATAAAGAATAATTAGCTTTTGTTGAGATAAATGATAAATAATGATTAGCTTTCTGCGAAGTAAACAAATGAGACCTAGCCTAAAGCTAATTTGTCTATAGATTTAGAGATGCTGTTAGGCAAATTCTGTTGCCTTTGGACAGAGTCAGGTTAGCTGTTACCCTGTTTCCAGTTTTCATGCTGTGCTGAGCAAACCAGCTGCTGGTTGTAGCTTCATATTTAATGTACAGAGAGGAGAGCGGTATCAATCCAACATAACTCTCCGCCAGACACTGAAGAAGTGTACTTCCCAAGATGTTAAACTGTTGCTTTAACAGTTTTAAACTTTAAACTCTTCAGATCTTGAGATTAAGTTTTATAGTTGCCTCTTGAGAGCAGAAAGGACTCAACTGTCGCAGCTCCATTTATTCTCACCAAAACACGCAGTATCCTGACACCATCAGTATTAAATGATCAATGATAGAAAGTAACTAAATATATTTACTCAAGCAGTGAACTACAATTTTGACTTATTGCACTTGAGTATTTCCATTTTCTGCTACTTTATAACTCTTCTGATTGAGATTTTACATTAAAATTGATAAACTTATAAATACAATACATCGTTAAAGAGTAATCCGGTTATTTCCTTCTCACAAAGCAATATCTAGTTGGGGCCCATTGTGATGTTTCACATGTCTGTGAGTTGTTAACACTATTACCAAAGAGAGATTTCCCCTCTAAACTTCTCACGTGGTTTCATTAAAGTAACCGTTTGAGGCCCAACGAGGTGAAATGATCCAGTATTTCACAATAAAAGCAAAGTCCAAGAAAATGAAAACAAAACTTTGTTTTATTATCTTTCCTTCCTGTTAATCGCTTCATCACCACCCAGATTGTCTTAGAAGGGGGCACGACCCTACGTTAGGAAACACTGGACTCAACTACTCAACTGTAGGGCTGCAACTAATGATTATTTTCATTTCCAATTAATCTGCTCATTATTTCATGATGAATAGATTAATTGTTTAGTCTATAAAATCTCAAAAACCTGTCATAAATGTTCATCAGAGCACAAGTGATGCCTTTAAAGTGCTTTTTTTGTCTGACCAACAGTCCAAAACCCAAAGACTCTTCATTTACCTTCATAAATAACAAAGAAAAACAGCAAATACTCACAATTAAGAAGCTAGAACCGGCAAATGTCATTTTTGACATTTTTGCTTAAAAAAAATGACTGAAACATTTAATCGATAATCAAAATAGTTGGTGACAAATTTTCCTTTGATCAGCTAATCAATTAAACGATTAATCATTGCAGCGCAACTCAACTGTAAGTAAAGTAGGTCAACCTTACTCCACCAGCTGTAACAGTTAAAAGCTACGTCTGCATGATGCATCAGTCACGGTACAAGTTTTTCTGAAATACGACTTTAACTTTTTATACTTTAAACGCATTTTGTTAATATACTTACATATATTATTACAATACTTCTGTACTTTTACCAACATAGATTTAGATAGTAATGGAGTATTTTCAGTGTGGTATTACTACTTTCACATAAGTAAAAGATCTGAATACTTCCTCCACTGTAAATCAAACTTAACACCCCACTTGTGTGTTTACTGTATTTTATTGTTCTGGGTGACTGACTGGAAGCAGTAAAGTGAAACGAGAAGCTCAGTGACTGTAACGCACAGTACACTATGTAAAAAAGAGCATGTACTGTAAAAAAAAAAAAAAAAAAAAGACCTATGTCCACCTTGTGTTGACTCATTCCATTCTTAGAGACTCTGCTTCCTCTTACTTTGTCAATCATACATGTTCACACTTAGGTGCTGTGGCTGCACAGCATCGAAAGTGAAAGAATTTTGAGACACTGAATTCAGTCGTTCACTCGGCTGCATCTTGTAGAAAATCACCACCAAGCTACTTTCCTGTGAGGGATATGTGGGTGTCTGCAAGCTGCAGTGTGGAGCAGGACTCTGTTCACACTTCTGACTTCTACCACAATGCCTAGAGTATGAGAGCACACTGTGTTTCCCTCACACACGAGACTGCACTGACTGCACTGTATTACCGTAGATAGATAGATAGATAGATAGATAGATAGATAGAAGATAGATAGATAGATAGATAGATAGACAGACAGACAGACAGACAGACAGACAGACAGACAGATAGATAGATAGATAGATAGATAGATATTATAGATCGATAGATGTGATGGCGTTTTACCTTTCCAAAGTCTCGAACATCAAACAGGTCGAAGGCCTCAAACAGTTCACTCTTTTTGAGATGAAACCTCGCCTGACAAACTCCCAGAAATGTCCGGATATTCTTCAGGCACAGAAACTAAAAACAAACAGAAAAACAAACATGACTTTACTTTTGCTAATTTGATCATCTATAAATAAGTTTAAGTAATTTATCATATTGTCACAGAACACAACTGAACAGCCACATTATCAGTTCTGTGAGGCTGTACTTCATACTTTAAAGCTAAATGCTAACATCAGCACAATGACAACATTTACCAGGTTTGGTATTTATCACGTTCACCTTTAATTCTGATATTTCTAATTAATATGGAAATGTCATTCATTTTGCAGATTTTTGATCATCAACCAAAGATCTGGATAATTTAAATTTTGGTCAGGAAATTCAGGTATTTGCCAAACTTATTACAATTCATCTTGATGGAGATATGAAAGTGTGTTTTACTAAAACAACCTCACACTGGTGTGGAGTAAATGTCAGAGAATCACCAAAGTCAGTAGGAGTCATCTTTGCCTGAGAACCAGACAAATCTGTTTGCTCACTTTGCTCTGGCAGATATGTCTTGCCACATTCTGACAGATTTCTGGATCTCGCTGGGCCCACCACAACCGTTTATTCAATATTAGGGAGGTTTTTGACACGATGACTGACAGAGGAACATCACCGGCCCAGATATGAAAAGTCAACAGGCTCGGATCAAAAACTTAGATCAAACTGTCAAACTAGGAAGTGTTGATCAAATATTAATCAAGATTCTGTCGCTGCTTTGCCGTTTTCGTTTCTCAGATGTCTTCAGAAGTGCATATTAGTGTACTGTTCAGCTGTCATTTGAAAAACTACGTCACGCTTTGTTGCTCTGATTAATGAATCATATCCTCGCGAACCCTAAATGTCTGTACCAAAATTTGTGCCAGTTGGTCAAGTAGATGTGAAGATAATTCACAGGAAAAGTGAAAACTTTGATCTGCTGCTGTCACCAGAGAAAACATCAGGTGATTATTAATGTCAGTAGGATTTATCGCCCGAGGAACAAGAAGGTCTTCACAAAATTTCATGGAGATGCATCATATAATTGTCAAGATATTTCAGGATTACGATGGAGCATTAGGGCCAAATTACGAATGAAGCTGACATAAAATCAAATAAAGTCGAATAATGTTGAAGTCAATCATTTTGACTTTATTCTCCAAATGGTATTTCGACTATGTTCTCAAGATTTCAACCTCATTTGCAAAATCCAAAAATTAAAGAAAAAATCTTCATCCTCTGATTTATTTTTTCTGTTGCCTGGGTCTAATACAGAGAGTTTCCACATTATAGTCAACATTTTGACTTTATTCTCAAAGTCTGTGGATCATTTTGAGTAACACGGTCATGATTTTTGGAAAGAAAGAGACTGTTCTTGAATTTTTCAAAAGTATTTTTTGTTGCTTTGCGCACCACAAGCCAAGTGCCATTTAGTTCCATTTTATGCGAGAGAAGGCAAACATTTCTACGGCTGATATCTCCAAAACTCTACAGCTCACACCCAAAAATCTAGATGGATAAAAAGCACTACAGGCCAGGGGGAAAATATGTATTTTTGATTTTGGGGTGAGCTGTACCTTTAAGTGGTCTGAGGGAAAACTAGACTTCTGCTCCTCCTCTTGGCTCTGTTTTCAGGCTTTAGAAAATCTGGAAACTTTGGCGTCCCAGTATTTGACAACCTGGGAATGAAACTCAGCAATCAACCATCCTTCTCCAGAATCGCTTTCTGCACACCTTTAAGTGACTTAGCTGCCATATAAAAACACGAGCAGCAATGAAACAACACATAGAAACGTCTGAAACTAAAAGAAGCAGTGCGAACGTCAGAATGTATAGCTGAAATATAACTACAGAGACAACCACAGAGATCATAGCGCACAGTACGGCTGACATGGTGGTCAGACATGCAATTTACATAACTTCCTGAAGCAGCTGCTCTCTCTCGCTCTTTCTGTGTGTCTGT
The DNA here is from genome assembly GCA_034769285.1 of Lutjanus argentimaculatus. Taxonomy (NCBI): domain Eukaryota; kingdom Metazoa; phylum Chordata; class Actinopteri; order Lutjaniformes; family Lutjanidae; genus Lutjanus; species Lutjanus argentimaculatus. The sequence continues at coordinate 806,010 of JAWZSL010000026.1, read as the reverse complement.
CTGCTCGGCAGTGGGAAATGCGGAACTCTAATTTGAGAAAAGGGGAAATGTTGACTTCTAACTGATACTGCTGCACACATCACAGCGTTCAGGCATACATATGTACTTTCAGCAGCAAACCTTATTGCAAAAACACAGGGAAGATCCTCCATTTGTGTAATGTCATTAGGTGTGTGTGTGTGTGTGTGTGTGTGTGTGTGTGTGTGTGTGTGTGTGTGTCTGTACACGTCAGAGTGGACTCTGATCTTCTGTTAATCACCGGATGTGTCTTAACCACTCTTGACCTCACAGGATTTCCCAGAGTTTCACATGCACGTGCGAAGCACATTAACTCCTGCACACACAGTCACACCCTGAAGACATCACGGTGAATCCTGTCAGACATGATTCGAGGACTTCCCTCAAGATTTTTAGGCCAATCACGTGACAGCCTGTCTCCTTCTTTGTCACACTCTTCTTCTGTCTGACACATGTCTTTATCTCATATTTTCACTCACACCAGCACTTCTAATTATCTGTGTCTGGTCAGAACATGACAACAAATTTTGATGAAATTTGGTGAAAAGACCGTCCATGATCCAAGCAAGACATTTGTTTTTAGTGTGGATCCAGACCAAGATGATAACCCAGAACCCAGAAGATTTGTTGAAGAATAGTTTGACATTTTGGGAAATTAGAAATTAGTCAATTTCTTGCAGAGAGTTAGATGAGGAGATCAACGCTACGCTCATGTATGTATGGTAAATATGCTAGACACAGCTGCTCATTAGCTTAGCACAAAGACTTGGAACAATAGAAAACAGCTAGCTTGCACCCGGTTCCATGTACCACCTTAATATCCATGTTAGGTTTGTCCCTTCAGCAAAATATCTCAGTTAAGGGGTTCATTTAGGAGCGTTGCATAAAGCCTCTTAGGTCGTCTCCTCATCTAAGTGTTTACACTAAGGTTTTCAAGCAGGTAAAGTCATAATACAGCACATGTGGACTTCAGTTTCCATGGTTACACTTTACTCACATCATTCTTATTTAATTGCTTTACAGTAGACAGTTATCGTTTTCATTTAATATCATATCATTAAATCAGCCGTAATAAATATTCACAAGCAGAAAATGTGGAGAGAGGTAATTGACAAAATCAAAGCAAGAAATGTTTAACTGAACCGTCGATGAAGTAATGAAGAAATATGAAAATATTACTGTGACATCAATAAAAGAAATGCCAAACTGGTGAGATTCAAAACAACGATATAGCTAACATAAATATATGAGAGAGAGTTAGGTTATGTTAACGTTTGGCTAGCTAGCTACAAGGCTGCTAGTGTTAAACTCAAATCTAAACTCTCAAGTTTCACATCGCTCATAGTGTCCAATGGGTTTTTTCCCTGTCGTGAAAAATGTGTCTGGGTATCTCCTCTTTGTCCTCAAACGCTATATATTCAGCCATTGTGTTATGTTTCACAAATTATCTCCCTTTTAAGGGACTAGTATGGGTTCCATCAAACTTTTGGAGGAAAATGGTCAACAAAGCACAAGGGAATACATAAGTACTAAGGGCAAACACTTAGAGATTAAAGGGTTCTATCTTACAACATCTGAAGGATAAGCTAAGCTTAAGCTTACTGCTGGCTCTAGCTCCGTGATTTATATTAAAAGGATAGTTCTAAGTATGTGATATGGGGTTATATGAGGTACTTATTGTTGGTCAGTGTATAGGGCGGTTGGCACATCCCCAGTTTGGTGAGCCAGAGAAGAGTACCAGCACAGAAGCTAAACAATGTACTGCTGTGGACAGGGTCAGCAACTGAAGGTATTTTAGCCACTTAAAAAAAGTCCACCTAAAAACCTCAATATCAGTTCAACTGTGCGCTATATTTAGAATATTTTCACCGCTTTACTTTGCCATCAGACAGCCTTTCCGATGGTAAACCGCTGTTATATAAGCCAAATATTGCTCTCTCCAAACCAACCAGACTCGACTGGTGAAAACAGTCATTTTACTTTGCGGAACACGGGAGTTGCTGGACTACAGCTGCTGCAATATCTTAGTGTGTTTGTTTTACTGTATGACTTTAGTGAATCCTAACTATCCTTTGAAAACACAGAAGTTAAACAATAACACAAACAAACTAACAGATCGAGGCGGCATCAGACCAGAAACTCACATGTTCTGTGAGGTAAAATTACTGATTTCACACACGGAGCTTGGTTGCTTTGCAACTTACTAAAAGTTTTTTTAGGCTCACTATGTATACAACAGCAGGTAAGAAAAGATAAGTGGTGAAAATACTGTAAATATAGCATACACTTAAACTGGTATTGATTTTTTTAGCTAGCTAAAATATCTTTTGATGCTGACCCTCACAGGCATTTACTGTACACTAACTATGAATAAGAACCTCAAGTAACCCTGAATCAAATTATGAGAACTACTCCTTTAATATTCTCTTCTTGGTAAAGAAGAGGTGCTAAAATTTCTATGTCGTCATATAATAATTGTCTTTCAAGATAGTCACACTTATCTCTACAAAATTCCCCAAACAAGTTGATTTTTATGGAAAACATATTGACAAATCTCATTTCACTTGTTTTCAGGCTTTCAGAGTTCAATAGCAGAGTTTACTCCTTTATCATCATCATCATCCTCCCCTCCATTGTCACACATGGTCCCCCTGATGCAGACAGATAGAGATCACAGTATTTTCCTATCAGACAGCATCTGGGCGTCAGCGCTGCCTCCTGGTCACTATGAAAATGCCCTATGGAAATGGAACAGGAAAATGTGTGTGTGTGTGTGTGTGTGTGTGTTACCTGAGACATCTGTGGGCGCAGGTTGATCTCTCTCAGGTTGACAGCCTGAGGCAGCAGGTTGTTGAGTAACTGGCAGAGAGCACGCCATCTCTCAGAGCCTGAGCCAGGTCACACACCTGGCACAACACACACACACACACACACACACACACACACACACACATGAAATTAGACTGAGGAACCAAGAGAGGATGTGTGTACATGTGCAGGTGTGTGAGTTAGTGTGACACAGCTGATTTACCTGTGCACCCTCCCATGTGACCCGGTGGTTATCAGGAAGAACTCGACACTCGATCAACCACAATGCACACTGCCGCCACAACTCCATCTTTGTTCTGTTCACTGAACATTAGATTATAGATAGATAGATAGAAAAATGGATAGATAGATAGATAGATAGATAGATAGATAGATAGATAGATAGAAGATAGATAGATAGATAGATGATTAATCGTTGTGACTAATTTTTTAGCGGAGATGTCAACATTTTCTGATTTTAGCTTCTCAAATATGAATATTTTTCATAATTTTCTGACATTTTATGGACCAAACAACTAATCGATTAATCAAGAAAATGACCAACAGATTAATCACCAATGAAAATAAATGTTTCTTGAAGCCCTGTTTCGCACAAGAGTCTACTTTCATATGAAGTTGCAACGATTAATCGTTAAGTCGTCATCTATTAAATTAATTGCCAGCTATTTTCATAATCGCTTAATTGTCTTCAGTCATTTTTGATGAAAAAATGTCCATATTCACTGACTTCAGCTTTTCAAATGTGAATATTTTCTTGTTTCTTTAGTCCTATACGACACTAAATCATCATTTGAAACATTTGAGGACTTCAGCAGTAACATTTTTCATCATTTTCTGACATTTTATGAACCAAACAACTAATCGATTAATCAAGAAAAAGGTCAACAGATAGTTAGTTAGTTGCAGCCCAGCTTTGTTGTATAGTTTACATTCTCACAGGCACAACAGCCTCTAGTATCAGAAAATGAGTTAGTCAGATTTTAAGTTAACTTCACAAGATTCCGGGAACAAAGTCTTTTTTTTCCCTCATTCATTCATGGTGTTCACACTGAATAGAAATGAACTGTATTCACAGTCCGAATTCACACGTACAGAAACCTCTTGACTCCTGCATCACACAAATAGGCAGCGCTGAACCTCACTTTGTCACCGTTTAACTTCTCCTCTTAGTCTTAGTAAACTAGAACCTGGATATCAGAGATCACTGAACATTATTCAATCAAGTCTGAGCCCAAATCCAAATCAGTAGCAAATCAGTTGGACCACAGTGAACAGTGAGCGGTGGCTGTCACGCCGTCCTTTCACAGTATAATACTGAAGTGGCCTTCTTGAAAAGCCGTAGAATAACAGAAAGATCTACTGCTCTACTAGAAAACGTCATAATTCTCAAACTGTATATCATTGTAGGATGTGTAGTACAGTCAGCCCTTACCTTCAGTTTCTCCCGGCAGTCTTCTTTCTCAATGTTCACCTCCCTGCCTTCCTTTCATTATCTCATTGTCAGACTTCTCAGTGTTCTTGTTCTGCCCTTCTTCCGTGGTGGGTGTTCTGCAGCGCTGCACTGTGTCGAAGGCTTTTAACTTCATCCCGCAACTTCCTTTTTCCTCTGACGCACCCTCTCACAGTCGCATTCACACTCACAGATGCACACATACATGCACATGCATACACAAAAAGCTGCTGCTGCTGCTGTTGCTGCTGCTGCTGCTATGAGTGGTGCAAATTGATAAAACCAGAATGTGGTATTTATGTGAAATGGTGTGCATCACATGCGCACAAGAGATTAGATAGAAAGAGAGTGATGCACATGTGTGTATGGTGCAGAACACAAGTTTACCCAAAAATAAATGTGTTGCAGGGTCAACCACATCATTATTTAGACTAAATAAACCTCTAATGTGGTAAAATGATCTGTGAACTGTGTTATTTAAGTGTGTGGAAGTACTGTGCAAAATGTAGAGGTATCAAGTTAAAAGTGTCTTCACAAAGATGTTTTATCCACTTTTATGTTTCTCAAATGCTGTAAGGATTAAACCTGTTACAGTATTTTAAGGGGAAATATACTAAAGTAAAACCCTATATTTATGCATTTACCAGCTCACATTTAATTCTGTCATGAAGCTGGACAGCAGAGAGACAAACTGCTGTCATGATGCCATTTAAAGAAAAATCCTGGAGCTGCTCGATGAATAATGGAGCAGCTGCTCGGCACTGACGGCACCCAGTGGTGATTTTACTGGGATATGGGCACATATTTGGATTCACAGCTGGGAGTCCCTGCAACCAAACTCATTCATGTGTAAAATCTTACAGTCCACCTCCAGTCATGTTTTAAACAACATCATGCTCTGCAAGAAGTAATAAATTGTGTCTGATATGCTTTTTTTTGCTAAATAAGTTCAAATACCTTGTTAAAATGGCTCATATATAGCTCTACACCTTGCCTTCATTTAGTATTTGAGGATTTCATGAATATGCAAATACCCCTACCCCTGCATCTGGTTTCTCCTCTGTTTTTCACAGTAACTACTGTTGCTACATCCGGCTTCTCCCGTGGGCTGGGCATCGCCACTAATGATATGTATAGCACCACCCCCTAAATTAACAGGATTGGTTGCTGAGCTTGATGATGTCATATATGATCAGACATGGTGTTTACTGCTTATTTTGCTCCTGATATGTCTTGTAACACTTGAAAAAACACAACAATGACATGTTGACAAGTTTAAAGATGTCACTTTCACTGGAGCGGGTCTTTAAACAATAACTGTATCAGTTGCTTATTTAGTGTCACTGGATAAATAAAAGGTGTCAAGTAGTGATATCAACAACTCATGTCATCAAGTCCTGATGTACAACACAGGAAGCCAGCAGTTGTGGTAGCACTAAGTAGATTTACCCAAATACTGTTTTGAGGTACTTGCATCTTTCTTAAAGCTGCTACAAGTAAATTTCATTTTGTGTTGATTTTGGAGGCCCCTGTGGACAGAAGTGGTAGTGTTCCTCATAACCAGTTATAAATTCCTTTTAGTAGCTTTGAGTACTTCCATCATATGCTATTTTGTACTTCTACTACACTACGGTTAAGAAGGAAATATTGTACTTTTCTAGTCCACTTTATTCTTTTAAATGCCATTAAAAATGGATACTTTGCAGTTTTTACATAAACACATGATCATTTTCAAATTATCATGCATTGTTAAAGGTAGAATATACGGGAGTGTTTGTAAACGTACCATCCAAAGTTGGCTGCTCCTCCTCGGCTCAATGAACATGAGAGAGGGAGAGAGACATAGACCGAGCGCCGTCAGCGAGAACAAAGCAGTGAATCAGAGAAATAAAATGTAATATTCTGATTATTTCACAGTGGTTATGTTCTAAAGCACAAATAAAGACGCCCACACCTCCATACAATGTTGGATTATTATGCCTGTGTGCGAGTGTACAGTATGTGTGCACATCTCTCTCAGCAGCTCTCACAGACTGAGAGCAGTGACGGTGTAACCATTGGTTGCCATGTTTCTATAGAGTCCCGACTTCAAAACCTGTGCACTGTATTGGCTGGGAGCTACATATGACTGACAAACAGGCTGAAGCCCAGAAATGGTCCAGAAACCAGCAAAATATGATAAAATACGAAAATACAGGCAGGGGGCAGGGTCTCCGCAGATACAGACGCTACCACACATTTCTAGCAGGTCACAAGTGATGATTTAGATCAGGGTTTTTTCAAAGTCTGAGACTGTGGGTCTCCACTTGGACAAAACTTGGAAAAAGGTGTCCTCCTTAGTTTACTTGCTTATTTTCATTCAGTTCGGGGAGGGCTATGGGATCATGACTAAGTTATTTGATTCCATAGAAACTCAACAATTGAGCCGAGATTGCCTCCAACACAACACTCCAAGCACCAAAAAAATAAATTTACAAACAAACTCTAAAAAAGTGTCTTTCCAAAAATCATGAACCAGTTGCTAAACACAATCCACAGACTTTGTTATGAGCAGTTTCATGTAGGAACAACTTTCTTTCTGCAGTAGGATCTACTGGAACTACTTTCTAATATAAAGTAGTTTTGCTTTTCTTTCTAACAGAAAGTGTGGTTCCAAAAGTAGTTTTGAATTTTTCATCTATTTTTGAGTTTGAGGTGAACTATCCCTTTAAAGATGAAGTAACAAACAGTATAACACATTTAAAAATTAGCAACCTGACAACACTTTGACAGAAGCAGTTTTCTTGGATTGTCAGTACTTTTACACTGATACCGTGAGTACAATTTGGTTAATAAATCTTCCATACTATAATTTTTTTAAGAGTTTGAATGCAGGATTTGTAGTTGAACTGTAGTATATTATTAGTAGTACTGAAACCTTTACTTAAGTAATCTGTATTAGTGGATATTGACTTTACTGCCACAAATCGGTGGAGTGCACCTTTAACTCACTGTGTCACTTTTTACATCAACACTAGGTGTCAGTCTTATACACATCACTGATTTTCCTGCAGATACAGTGTCTCCTGACAGAACACTTGGACAGACAGTTTGCCAGACACTCCACTGTGCATGCATGCCTGTCTCTGACTTGACATGTTGACAGCTGCCCAACAGTCGTACATTTTCATATCCCCCTTCTTGTTTTTCTGAACTCTATCTCTCTCTCTCGTGACAGGCCTCAACCTGCGCTCTCCGCCTCCTGGGAGCTCATGCTAATTCCCACGCTGTGATTTGCCGTTTCCCGAGGGGCACCGTGAGCCCACTGTGCAATCTGATTGGCTTTTTGAGTGACCCCGCAGGTTTGAGGGGGAGCGGGCTTCCACCGATTCCACAAAGAGAAAGTGAGAGGCACACTTGATGACAATTTTCAACTTAGATGAGAGCAGCTGCAAAGAGGGAAGGAAAACAGAGGGGGAAGTAAGAAAAGAAAGAGGCATTATGAGATAAAAATATTACAAGGAGAAAGAGAAAAGTGATATCCCAGAGTGCCTCGGTGGACCCTGTAAACAGGTAGGTGTTACATTCTGGAGCTGCAGCAAGGCAAACAACACCAGGGCTCTGTGCTTATGTGTCTGGTCTGATTTCTAAAAGTAAGCTGTTGTCAGACCACTCTTTCTTTTGCACTTTTCTAAGAAACTTGTGCAGAAAAAAACATGTACAAGCATGTGTGTGTGTGAGAGAGAGTGTATACGTGTGCTGGTATGTAATCAAGACTCTCTTCTGCCTTTGCTGTTCAGACATGAATAATCGCTCCATCGCCTGGTGGCTGAGACAGATTGGCCTGTCCCAGTACACCAAGACACTAGAGAGTGAATATTATGGTCTGGAGGTATGTCAGTGTGCAAAATCTCCATGTTTGTTCATATCTATTCTTTCTTTTTTTTTATGTGTTTGAGTCTTCACAATCCTCAGTTTCTCTTTATTACTTTCACACTCTCTCTTTTTTGTTTCTCTCCAGGGTTTGCTGAACGTAACGGATGCAGAACTGAAGGATGCAGGGATAGAGGATGCGACGCACAGAGAAACCATCCTCAATCAGCTGTCAAGGCACCGACAGAGACTGGACCCACACTCTGGTGATGCTCACTGGCACATGCAAGCACGCATGCACACAAGGGCTTCAATAAATTGATAATCGTCAAATTAAATGTTTATCAAGTGGACGCATTGTACTGTATCATATCCAAGGCTGGATTTATTAACTAAACACAGCAACTGAGCCCAGAATCCCAGATTTCACAGATATAAAGAAATTTGTCTGATGCAATTTAAGTATTTTGTATAAAGTTTTGCATATATTGTCATATATATTGATATAATACTAGAGTGAGCCTAATATTGTCACTTTGGTCCAGAATTAAATCACTATTAGATGGATTTCTATGAAATTTGGTGCAGTTATTCAGGTTCCCCATAATACGAATCATAATGTTGATGGTCCTCTGACTTTTCCTCTAGCACCATCATCAGGTCAAAATTTGACTTTATCTCATTCTTTGGTTTATGACCAAATACCTGCAAAACTAATGAGATTCCCATCATTTTCAGATGTACTTTGTCCTTATTACTAATTAGGTACACATTAAAGGTGCAATAAGCAATTCTGGAGAAAGATAGATAATTGTTGTGTCTCATTCACGGCCTCGTTAAAAACTGAGACCTGCTGAACTGTAATTGGCAAGAGTCCCCTGTCATGGGCTAGATTATCTAAAGCAAGAAAACAGAGTCAAGAGGAGGAGAAGAAGTCTAGTTTTCTCTCAGACTACATGAATTACATTATGCTTAAAGGTTATTATGGAACTTTTGCTCAGTGCCCTCAGAGTTAAACAGCCCATCCCAGCTTTAAACAGGTCACTCCAGGTCAAGGGCTGCAACTAACAATTATTTTCATAGTTTCAATTTGACAATTATTTTCTTGCCTAATAGATTAGTTGTTTGGTCTATGAAATGTCAAAAATTGGTAAAAAGTGTCAATCCATGTTTCCAAAACGCTCAGGGTGACATCCTCAAATGTTTAATTTTGAGGATATTCACTAAGATATTCAGTTTACTGTCATACAGTTGTAAAGAAACCAGCTGGAATCAGAGAATTTTTACTATTTTTCTTTAAAAATTCTTCATACTTTTTCATATTCTCTGCTACTAATTTCAGTTAGTAAGTGAAAAAGTACTGAGTTTCAATATCCAGACATACTGATAATAGAGCTGCAATGATTAGTCGATTAACTGGCACATTGTCAGCTATTAAATTAATTCTAACTATTTTGATTATTGTTTTGAGTTTTCTTTTTTTAATTCTAAATTCTCTGATTCCAGCCTCTCAAATGTTAATATTTTTCTGGTTTCTTTACTCCTCTGTGACAATAATCTGAACATCTTTGGGTTGTGGACAAAACCAGACATTTGAGGACGTCACTTTGGGCTTTGGGAAACAGTGATCAACATTTTTCATAATTTTCGGACATTTTATGGACAAAAAGGATAACATGATCAACATATTCATCAATAATGAAAATAAATGTTACTTGCAGCTGAAACTGATAATGGAAAAATATCCTTATTAACATTTATTTATTGATTTTAGCCATATCACCCAGTCCTAGAGCATGCTCAGTATTACAGTGATCACACACTGTGTCAGACAGTTTTATTTGCTTTTAATTTCTTTTATTTACATCAGATTTTGTTCACATGCTATATCTGATATTTGTTTATTCGAGTTGTTAATGTGCTCAAGTAAAAATGTTTCTGAGCTATGAAACAAGCCTAAAAATAAACCCCTATCTCTTAATCATCCTTTTCAACTCGCAGAGAGCAGCAATCTGAGGAAATCATTCATGCTTAGCGTGACACTTTGCACAAGCTGGTTTATCAAGTCGAGCTCTTATACAGAAATTTATTTAGGGTGTTTACTGGCTTCTCCTGTTTAGTGTAATTCCAAGGCCTGAATGAATGATGATGTCACAAGTTAAACAATGTCTCGCAAATATGTGTTTATATATATGTATATCTGTGCACCAGTTAAAGGAATAGTGCAACATTTTGGGAAATCTTTGACTGAAAACAGGAAACAACTACCCCGGCTCTATTTAAGGTGACAAAACCTACCAGAACCTCTAAAGCCCACTAATTAACACATTAAATCTTGTTTGTTTCAGCTTCATATTTAACGGACAGACAAGACAATGGTATGGATCTTTTGTTCTTTGACTCTCTGCAAGGATGCAAATACACATATTTTCCAAAAGCTATTCCTTTAAAATGTGCTTTTATCCTCCTAGGTGTGAAACTTGAGCGCAGGGTGAGCCGAAAGTACTCTCTGGGATCGTCTATGGATCTGGTGAGACCACAACAGAAGTTTCCACAACACAGCAACACAAATTTATGATTGCTCATAACAGCAGATGTCTCCTCACAACAAATGACTCCAGGACTCACAGTCTTTGGTTTGCTACTATTCCCTGCAGGTAAAGATGAGAAAGGATCTGTTTCGTCAGAGCGTTCTGCCGCGCCTCCACCGCGCTGATAAAAAACACCGTCTTTCCGCTTCCTGCTCCCAGCTCCGCCCCCTGAACGAGGACAACGCTATCAGTGAGACAGAGCGCAGTCAGGACAGCAAAGGGAGGTAAGATGACCCCCAGTGGTTGGTGGGTGTGTGTATGTGTGTATTGGTGTATGAAAGGATGTGACAGTGATTGTGTGTCTGTGTGTGTGAAACATCCACTTTCACCCTTGGAAGCCCATGTGTTTGGCTAATAATTAACTAGTGCTTCATAAAATATATATCAGAGTGTGTAAGGTGAAGTAGGTGAACTCATCAGTCAACTCAGTCGTCTATAAATGGGCTGAAAAGACAACATGAATGACGATTACTTCACTTACTTTCATAGACCAATAGCAATAGCAGCTTTTTGATGACTAACATAATAAACAACACATCTTGGGACTTTGATATTTTGGCCACACTTCCCCCGCAGTGAGAGGTGAAGGATTGGCGTGATAAAGCCCAGTGTGTGTGTGTGTGTGTGTGTGTGTGTTTGTAAGTTGTTAATCTTGAAGTGCAGGGCTTCACAGAGAAGAAGGTCAAGGTTCTTTCATATTTTACCAATGAATTTTCAAAGCTTTTCCCACAACTTTTCTGTCCATTCCATGATTTCATTTAAATATTTTAAAATAAGTCGGCATATAGCTGCACAGGTATCTCTGCATTCTGTTTTAAAGAGCATATTTTGCATCTGCTCTACAATGTCCTGGGCGCATACCAGGTTTTCACCTGCTCCTCATCCCAAATCTGGTCTTGGTCAGCGAGCTTTGTTCAGGCTTTCAATGAACATCGTTACGCAACAAGCCTGACTGGACACTTCTCTGACAACAAGCGATTCGAAGTAGGCTGCGATTCCAAATGTGCAGAGGTCCGCTTTTGTTTCCTCAACAGAGCTCCAAAAGCTCACTTGATTTAGCAACACAAGCTGTACGAATAATGTGAGCCCATCTTCTTCAGTGCCCACATCACTGCAGCTGATAGCAGATCAATGACGGTGGCAATGGACTGGTTGAGTGTCAGTTGAAGTTGTCGTGCCATGCTGGTAGAAGCAGTAATGTTATCTGGCCTGTTCACGGCAGATGTGAAATATGTGCTGACACTGGCAGTCTTTTGATCTGCCTTTTGGTTGTCTTGTTGCTTTTTCCCCTTTGGCATTGTGGACCAGAGCCATTTCTAACAAGTCAAACGTTTTGGTGCAGAACTACATCCAGCACAGCTAGGGTCTGATCCTCTCTGAAGCATTAATTTGTTGTTCAAAAGTCATAACTTACTAAACACCACTTTCGTTGTGAAAGATGTCCTGCACACCAAACTACCCTGGTCTTAGCTGCATATGTGTATCTATCTGTATACACTAGTGACGTTTCAGAGCACAGCACTCAGCAGTAATACATAAATAACATTAAATAATATTTTAAACAATGTATATTCAAAACTTTTAAAACATCCTGTTAATGCCAAAACCATTTTCAGGGCTTCTAATTTGGTAACTTTTCCAGAAATTTCATGACCATGGGAACCCTGGAAGGTTTACCTAAACTACAAAAAGACATGTTATTTTCACTCTGTCTCTAGTGTCTTTAAACTATGCAGTTAGATTTGGTTTTATGTGCTCTGATTTAGAGATACTCAGATCTGAGATTTCTGCCGTGACCTGCATACAGCTGTCTTCCAGAGATAATACTTCAGTAACTGTGGATAATCCTCAGACCTTACTGTGAACTACTCTCTACTGAAAAAATAGTCCCTGTGTAAATGGCTGACAAAACGGTTTGTTGACTATCAGTGCGGTCTGCACCAAAAATGAAATTTCATTCCCCTCCATTGCAGTCAGGTGGGGACAGAGATGTGAAGAAGTGAGAATATATGTTTTTGGAATTTGGGTGAACTGACCCTTTAAGATATTACTGCATTCCTGATGGCCACTTGCTCAGCCTGATAGCAGACTGAACTGTCAACTCATTGCACTTCATTTCCAGATTCGATCAACTGGTGGAGTGGGCAGATTCGAAGGTGGTGGAGCAATAAATCTGAACTCACCAGCTTGTGATCTATAGCTTAAGAATATATTCAGCTCTTAAAGGATTAATTTACTCAAGTTAGGAAAAAAATCTCACTTTCCTCAGCTGGTTTCTAGCTGATAGTTTTGGTTTTATCTGGTCTGTCAGCCTAAAAAATGAAGCATACATAGTTTATAAAAGATTATAAAAAAATTAATCAAACAGTTTTTCAGAACTTGGAAATACTGTGGGAAATATATCAAAGTATTATTATTAGTTATATTTTCTTAAAGCAGAGCAACTAAAGTGCCAAATGTATTAAAAAAATTTCACAGAAGCTTGATTATATTGTGCATCTGTATTATGTGGGGGGAAAAAAGATACCTGGTTTGTATCAGGAGCAAAAAACATGAGTTGTTTGACCTTTCAACAAGAAATCTTAGTCACTCACTTGTACTGTACAGCACCTTTGTTTAGGGGCCCCCTGACACCTTGTGCCAATGTTATTTCAGTCCACTTAAACCCAAATTATCTACACAGCTAGATACTCTAAGAGGCAAATGAAACAATACTGTATGTGTTTTCAAATTTGGGTACACAAACTCTTTAATTTAAGCTGTAGATGTTGTTTCCTTCAGAGATAATTGAGTTATATCCGAGGGGAAATGCACATGGGTTCTTCTGCAGGGATATTTTCTTTTGCAGAAACAACTGACAAGTGCTGTAAGTGTATAAATGGAGGTTGTCAAGTTCAGGCACATCTCTGCTGCTCAACAGTCTTTAAGTGCTGAATGCTAAAAGCCTCAGAGGTAAGGTTGGGTGGCTTGATCCACAAAGTATTGATGCACAGATATGAAGTCTTGTTTTGAGTATTTTATATGAGCGTCAATAGGATCGATAACCAAAAAAACTGATCCATTGCGTTAGATGACAGCCGGGGCACATGAAACATTTTCTTAGTGCTGCAATCTTTCCATCTCTGCTGCTGGATGCATTCAGTGGCATTCCAATAATAATCTGTATTTACCATCAAAAACCATCTTGTATTTAAACATATGATTAAATAATTAAGAGAGGATGGTAAAAAAAAAAGCACCTCGTGTTGCTGGTAAAATTTTCATAAGTAGAACAGTAGTTAGTTTGGACTTATTTCACTCCCTTACATGATAGTACACTAGCTGCTTTTAAAGTGATAGTTTGGATTACTTGATGTGAGGCTGTATGAGGTACTAATTGATAATCAGTGTTTCACCTACAGTTGATGGCACCTGACACGCTCTCAGTCTGGGGAATTTTAGCCACTATAGTTCATCCAGAAATTAAAATTCAGTCATTATCTACTCACCCTCATGCTGATTGAAGGTCGGATTTATTTTGTTGTTGCAAAACATCTGCTGGAGTTTCACAGTAAAACAGCGCTGCAGAATCTTTCAGACAATGGAAAGTGAATGGTGATTGGTTCTCAAACGGACAAAACAACCCCAAAAAGAACATAAAATGCATGCTGCTGCTCGTCTAGTGTGATCCAAGTCTCCTAAAGCCCCAAAATACCATTAGCACACTGTCATGCCACACATAACCAGTTCAGATGGTGTGCACATGCACATAAACTGGCTCCAAGCTAAGGATCTACAGTGAAGATTTAGGCTAAAAATATGGTGTAAATTATGTCTTTCAGGTCAACATGGCATTTTGGGGCTTTAGGAGACTTGGATTACATTTTTTCTGTTATTTTTTTCTGTTTTAATTCTGGTTACCATTCACTTCCATTGTTCAGGAGACTGCAACACTGTTTTCTGAAACTCTAGAAGTGTTGTTGTGAACTTAAAAAACTAAACCTGATATTCAATCAGCATGAGGGTGAGTAGATAATGACTGAATTCTCATCCCTTTAAAAAAAAAAGGTCCACCTAAAAAAAAAAACACATTATCAGATTAATGTATGCTATATTTAGAATATTTTCACTGCTCTACTTTGCTGTCAGTCTTTTCCAACAAGAAACTGCCATTACATACTGTAAGCCAAATACCGCTCTCTCCAATCCAACCAGATACAGCGGGCGAGATGGGAATCCACTGCTTTGATCTGTTAGTGAATCTGAGCTATTCTTTTAAAACACCAAAGTCACACAATGACACAAACAAATCAAATTGATCAAGACAGCCGCAGACCAGCAACTCTTGCGTTCCGCGATGTAAAATTACTGATTTTGGATTTGGAGTCTGGTTGCTATGCGATATTTAGCTTACATCGTTGCAGTTTCCCGTCAGAAAAGGCTGTGTCTGACAGCAAAGTAAACCAGTGAAAATATTCTAAATGTACACTGAAACTGATTTTATTTTTTTTTTTTTAGGTAAAACTGAAAGTGTAAAAAAAAAAGAAAAGTCAAAGTGTCTAAAACTCTCCTTGTTGCTGACCCTGCTTATCCTGTCAGATTGAGATCAAATTTTGTGGTTTGCTCCGCCCTGATTGGCTGAAACACGCTCGAAACAAACTGATAAGCACACCTGACCGCATAACAGATAGCCAACATGTTAATGCGCCTCCCAAACTCTCAGGAACTAGCTACTTTTTAAAGAAGTGTCCAAGGAGAAAACATTATTAATATAATAATTATTGATTATCTAAAGATAATAAATGTATGGGGTTTGTCATGAACTAACCTAGTTGCACAATATCTGTTATGACCTGGGAAAACCTGCATTGTGCAATAATTTTCAGTTTGTGTAATAAAAAGTCAGGTTTGTTGTAGAGACTAAATCAACACCAATGTGGGGTTTACTGTCACATTCCTCTCTGTGCAGCTACCCACCATATAATGCTGACTGTCAGCCAGGTGATGTGTTAGCTCGGCTTGCGTCGGTATCCGAGGAATGCCGGCAGATAGCGGTGTTTCAGCACCGGGCCCTGCCTGCCTGCCTGCCGCCCGGGGCGGGGAGAGGGAGGGGGAGGGCTCGGCACAACTTGTGTGAACTCGTCCGAAACTGCGCAGGGAAGTAGAGGAGGAGAAGGAGGAAAGGAGGAGGAGGAGGAGGAGGTCGAGGGGGCTGGGAGGGACCGGAGAGGAGAATGCTCAAACACCACAGCTCCACAGCTGTTGTTTGGTGGTGTTAGTTTGGACCACAAACCGTAGAACATGCCGGGGACGAGGCGGCTGTGAGGAGGACGCACAGGTAGGACCGTTGGCCGTTAATAGAACGTTTGTGAACAACGGTTAAGACCGTTAATCAGCGCGAGACTTTCGCTCAAGACAGTTGATTTAACTTTTGATGAGCTTTCTAAACATTTATTCCTCTTTTTGAGCCGACGTGTTAAGCCGTTAAAGTTCGTTTTAAGTGTTTTTTTAGACCAGATAAGTCGACAGTTACTTCTCGCTACCTGTAGCCTTGCCAGCTGACGTCACCTACCTGTTGCACAATTGTGAAGCGCTCAGAAGATTGGCCGCAGTACCTTCCGAGTTAGAACAAACGAAACCAATTAAAAGTAATCAGACTACAGTAATGTCAGCTTTGAAGTATCAGATTACACCGAGGAAGGCCGGTTGGCAGGTGAAAGTTTTGATTGGAATAGTTTGAAACATAAATATATGTGGTGTCAGGTTGCATTTCTCAATAGTGGCTCTCCGGCACATTGCACAGGTGTTTCTGTTGTTACCTGGGCCAACGCCCCTCAAACAGGATGTTGCACCCTCTTATCTCATGACAAATGTTAAAACTGTGATTTGTTTATCTGGATGTCTGTGTGTTTATGTTGTGTTGTGTGTGTCCACCAGAGTGTTGTTTCTACTGTCATTTATTGTGAACATTAGAGCTGCGACAATTAATCAAATAATCAATTACTAGTCAATTGTTAAATTAGTCGTCAACCATTTGGATAATCGATTAATCGATTTGAGTAATATTTTAAGAAAAAAAAGTCAAAAATCCTCAGATTTTAGCCTCTTAAATGTGAACATTTCTCGTTTCTCAACTTCTTGATGACAGTAAACTGAATATTTTTTATTTGTGGACAAAACAAGACATTTGTTGACGTAATTTTGGGCTTTAGGGAAACGGCGATCAACATTTTTCACCATTTTTTGACATTTTATAAACGAAACAACTAATCGATTAAGTGACAAAATAATGCACAGTAATTGACTATGAAAATAATTGTTAGTTGCAGCCCTAGTGAACATACAGCTACAACTCACCATTTTATTCAGTATATCCATCTAAGTCAGTCTGTTCAGTCTGATGCAACAGACCTTCAATGGATGTTACTTTATGAAAGTTATAATATCGAGTTAATTTTGGTAATTTTGGATGCTGTAGTGTGTGATGTTGCGCTGAACTGTGAGTGTTATCAATATTTTATCCACCCTCAGTATATAATACATTGGGCTGCACAGTTATTCACAATATTATCCAAACTGCAAAAGCTGCCATTTTTATGTGAAAGAAGAATATGTAAATAAACAGCATTGTAATGAAGTCCTGTCATGCTGCAGAGATGCCCTGGGCTACAAATCTTGTTCTTCGGGTGTTTGTTTGGTGCAGACACCAACAAATGTTACGTCAGCATCATTTGATAGTTTTTTTTTTTCCCAGTGAAAAATAAAAATTGTGGTGCAAAAATGATCATTCCCACTGAATCAGATCACAGTCACAGTATCTGTCAAAATAATCACAATATGATTTTTTTTTTTTTTTTTTTTACCATATTGTGCCACACTGGAGAGTATGTTTCTGCTGTTATTTATTTGTGAACATCAACAGATGCCATTTGATGAGGTTCACCTTGCTAATTCAGTTTGACACAACAGACCCCATCAAGAACTAATGCTACTTTAAAGGAAAAGGCTAATGATGTAGTGCGGACAGTGAGAGCTTTTAATATTTTATTCACCGTAGCCACCACTCCATGTATAGAGTGATTTTCAAGGTAGTCAGTTACCCTTTACATCAGTGCATCCCAACCTTTTTCCTTTCCTGAGCCCCCAGAAGCCTGCTCACACACACACAGCAAAAGAATAATGATTCACTCTAAAGCTTTGTCAAAAATTAGCATCAATTATAATTGTTTTGATTCTCAGAACCTTTACCTCTGGTAAATTTCTCTTTCCTGGTATAAGCTTTAATTTTTTTCTTTTCTTTTTTTTTTCTTTTTCTTTTCATCCTCACCAAAAGAATAATTATTATTCATTCAGAGAATTTGAGAGGTCACAGAGGTGTGGCTTACTAAGTACCTTACTGCAGTATTATTGAAGACAAATAATATGTTTTTAAACAGTTTTGTAGCCAGACTTTTGTGTAAATTTTAATTTTAGTTCACATGTATGAATCTAAATGTTGACAACTTCAAAGCAGATAAAACCTTGGGGACCCTCTGTGATGTTTACCGTCCTCTAGGGGGGGCCCGGACCCCGGGTTGGGAACCAGTGCTTTACATGTTACATTAGGTCATTAAATAAACAAGAAAACAACAGGCTACACAATACAATTAGGGCTGAACAATATACCAAAAAAAGAAAAAAAAATCCTATTGTGATTAATTTGGCAGATTTGGGATTGTGACATGAGTCATGATTTTAATGTGAATGGTCATTTTTGCATTTCATTTTCACAGCAAAATTTTAAAAATGATGATGATGTGATTGTTAATGGGTCTGAACAGTTCACAGTTCAAAATATAAGATTAATTGGTATCTCTGTAGCACCACAGTGCTTCATTTATGATGGTATGTTGTGACACATTATACCTTTATCAAAAAATTGCAGCTCCTGTGATTCAGATAATTTATTTGTCCATATTTCAGTTTCGAATATTATTTTGATCAATTGTTAAGCCTCAGTCACAGCGTTAGTGTAATGGTAGTGTAGAATTGAGCAGAAATGATTAACAGATGAACAGAGAATTAATCTGCAAGTAATCTGATAACATCAAACATCAGTCTTGTTTTCAGGAAGGAAATACCAAACTTAGTTTGGGGCTTTTCAGTTTTAAGGCTGCAACTAACAATTATTTTCATTACTGATTAATCTGTCGATTATTTTCACTTTCCAAGCCCGAGGTGATGTCCTCAAATTTCTTCTTTTGTCTAGAATCCAAAGATATTTAGTTTACTGTCAGAGAAGACTAAAGAAACCAGGAAATATTTGCACTTGAAAAAGTGAAAATTTGGATTAAAAAAAAAAAGATTCAAAACAGTTAATCAATTACAATTTATTTAAAAGTCAATTAATAACCATTTAATCGTTGCAGCTCTAGCTGTTTTTTTTGTTGTTGCTGTTTTTGGTCTTTTGTGATAGTAAACTGAATAGGACAGAACAAGCAATTTGGAGACACAACCTTGGGTTTTCATGATGGTCATTTTTCACTACTTCTTTTTATAGACCAAACTAGATTAGAAAATGATGGAAAAAAGCGTACTATAATAGCAGCCCTAGTGAAGAGTAGGAAATGAGACGACACATTGAAGGCAGAATCAGTAGGATTTGTCAGTTGCTGTTTGTGAAGGCACCAGAAAGACAGTTGATTGTTGAGTCTCATTTCCAGGTCGTCAGATAACCAACATTTGTGGTTGGTAAAGCATCCTGAGCACAGTAACATAATGAAAAAATTAGAAAATACAGGCAGAGGGCAGAGAGACCACCACAACTTCTACTGTTCTTCTACTATTGAGATTATTTTTATATGTCTATATATTATTATTATAGAAAATCCTGTGCAGTATGCCTTTAAAAGTTGTTGTTAAAAATAGTAAGATTCTGTTAATGTTAGTTGTAAAAGCCAATAAACAAAGGGATGAAACAAAATAAAAAGAATAATAGATTACAGCACAGGCAGTGGAGGAGGCCCTGATACTTCAGGTCCAGTGAGGAGGTCACGGCTGTTGCTGCAGTATCACCGAGGTCATGTGTTCTTGTTATTCTTGTCTGGGAGGTTTTAACAGCCTTTGAGGACTTTATGCTCTACAGTGAAAAACTTAAATGCGTTGGGCATATTTTAGACTCATTCCCGTATTATGTGATAAAATATTCAGTGTTTCTCCACTAGAAATTTACTCCTTGCAGCGTGGAGAGAGCTTTGCAACAGCATTTGGACATTTGTATGAATAAAATTTGTGATTTTCATTTCAGTTCATTCAATTTTTATGGAATTTAGTACTAATTATAGGGAAAATTGAGACAATTCTAAAAGAATGACTTTATTTGAGCTTATTTAGTTGTGTTTATGCCTATAAACTAAAATACAACTATTTTATAGGCCATTGTTGACATTCAGATGACCTTGAAAGAACTGCTCTAAAACTTGCAGAAAACATAATTGACAAGCGAACTCTATAAATAAATAAAATATAACAAATGAGACTTTTGTTTTGGTGTTTGGATGGTGATTTTGGATGACTTTGATTCATGACCTCAGTTCTAAAGTCCTTGTACGGCCGTGTTGGTGTGACAACAAGGGACCTGTTTACAGATGGACTTTGTAAATAGAACAAGTTTATGGAGTTTATTTTAACAGCAGCACAAGCTACAGCCTCCAAATAAACAAGTAAACCCTCACACCACTGTTTGTGCACATCCCTGCAGCAGTCCCCGAACACATGATGTGTTCCACATTGTTTCCGCGTGTTCACAACAGAGACAGAGGCAAGCATAGATGTAGATTTGCTAGAATGGTCATTGGTCCATGTGATGGCTGGGGGTTTTCTAGTTGTTGAGCCCTGTTGTGAGTTCCCTGAGCTGTCCATCTGTGAGACTCGTGTTTACAGAGACAGGAAGGTGGACGCTTAGGGAGGAAGGAAGGAGGAAAAAGAGGGAGGCTATTAAAAGTCCTTCAGTTTGCGTCCGTGTGTTAATGACAGACACAGACCTTGGCATTGGCCTTCCATCCTTGTGCTGTTGTTCATGTTCAAAAGAAAAACATGCCACTGTCATCTATGGCTCCCCGGGGTTTAGTTTAGTAGCTCCAAATCACCTCTTCTCTCTTGTTTTTCAGCAAGAGGAGGGGTGTCAGCGCATACTTTAGCCAGCTCAAGGTAAGAGGTTAAGCAACTTCTTTTTTTCTACATATTTTTCTGCATACCCTCACACAATTAAAATATGAGCACAGAAAACATTCAGAGTAACTATGGTCTCTGCTGGGCTGCTGCTGCTGCTGCTGCTGTGTGTGCTGTAGGTGTTTGGTGGACGGAGAGAGATGGAGTCGTTAAAGAAAGAGCTGGAGGAAGAGCTAAAGCTCAGCACTGAGGACCCGAGGAGCCACGCATGGTACCACGGACCGCTGAGCAGAGAGGTGCTCAGTGAACTGCTACTATTATTCTCACTGTATTTACATTTAAAACATTTTATTCACACAAATTAAAGGAATAGATTTGCTATTAGTTGCGCTTGTTTGCTTTCTTGCAAAGCGTTAGATGAGATCAATACCACTCTCCCCTCTGTGCAAATGGATATTAAAGGGATAGGTTGGATTATTTGAAGTGGGGTTATATGAGGTTCTTATTTAAAGTCAGTGTATTCCCTACAATAGATGGTGGAAGCTAAGCAATGTGCTGCTCTGGACAGGGTCAGCAGCAAAATGTAATTTAGCCACATAAAAAAAGGCCCACCAAAAAAAAAAAAAAAAAAAAAAAAAAATCAATATTGGTTTAAGCGTACGCTATATTTAGAGTATTTTCAATGCTTTCCCTTGCTGTCAGACATCCTTTTCCAACTGGAAACTGCTGTTGTATAAGCTGAATATTGTTCTGTCTCACTCAACCTGACTCCTTTGGCACAAACAGTAATTTTACCCCACAGAACATGGGAGGTGTTGGTCTACTGCTGCCTCAGTCAGTTTATTTATTTGTTTGTGTTATTGTGTGACTTCAGTTTTTAAAAGTTTAGTGCAAATTCACACAATAACATAAACTAACTAACAGATCAAGGCAGTGGTAGACAAGCAACTCCCATTTTCTGTAAGTTCAAATTTCTGATTTTGCCAATGGAGTCTGGTTGGTTTGGACAGAGTGAAATTTTTCTTAAGTAACAGTTGTTTTCTGTCGGAAAAGGCTGTCTGATGGTTTCGATCTTCTCATCTCATCTCCTAAAGAAAGCAAATAAGTCAAATTCCAGAATATCAACCTCTTGCTTTAAAGTCTTGTGCACCGTGTCTGACTTACAGTAAGTTATAAACAGTATGATGTCAACACACGTGAACCTTCATGCCCAGCTGACCTACTTAACCTGCTGTCTTGTCTCCAGGCTGCAGAATCTCTGTTTGAGAGGGACGGAGACTTCCTGGTCCGAGACTCAAGCTCCGCCCCTGGTGACTACGTCTTGAGCTGCTTTTGGAAGAACGGGCCCATGCACTTTAAGATCATACGAGTGGTCCTTCGTCCCAAAAAGGTGTGCTTATGTTACATGTGTTTATGTGCGGCAAGTGAGGGATAATCAATTGTTTATTAAGCAACAAGGTTTGCTTTTTTCTGTTTTATCTAATTTTTAATTTAATTTTTTAATTTTTTCAGAGATTTTGCAGACTAAATGGTTAGTCAAACAATTGGACAAATAACCAAAAATATTATGCAATATTTTAAATATGTTTAAAAATGTCCCCTAAGATGTCTGAACTTGACTATACTGACTTGTATCTGTGCAAAGTTTATCAGTGGAGAATTTTTTCACATTTCTCTACTGAAAGGGAGATGTTGAGATGCGTTTCCCCAAAACCTGAGATTCAGATGTACCCCAGGCACACTTTGGTACCTAACAAATTCAAAAGGCAATTGCTGTAATGCAGGCAAAGAAATCTGAGCCCACCAGCACAGAGCGGACTTGTCATTACAGAGGAAGAGAGTTAGCATTTGCTGTATCAGCCACTGCCTGTTACAAGCTAATAAGCTAGAAAACAACTTAAACAAAAGATGCTAACTACACTGACCATTCGTCCACTAGTCGGCTATTTTGATGCACAAGAGAGTCCTCATCTGAGTTTGTATCTGACTGAGGCTATCTTGATGCGCACTGCTCTTTCATCGAGGGTTGGATATCATTCACATTTGAACTGATACAGTACAGATATCGGTATCTGGAATTCGGTACCGGTACCGAATGGTACCCTTTTCCGGTTCTTTACTCTCTCTGCAATAACAAAAATTTGATTTCAGTGGTGAAAAATAAGTACAGACTTCTCAGTTTCAACATTAACATTTATTTTGAATAAGTTGTTATTGATTTAGAGCATTTTACACACCATGCAAAATAAAATCCCTCTCTCCTCTCTCAAACCCGTCCCTGCACCCTGCAGCCTGTCGATCTGTCACCATGGCAACACTGTTGTTTGTGTCATAGCGGAAACTCATAATATCCTTCCTGTTATGTTGTTGTCATCATTACCACCACTGTGCTTGCATACTTTTACATTGGTTTCATACTAAGGTTTCAGGCAGCCTAATAAATCTCACTCACTGTTGTAGTGTAACTCAGTCGGTACCCAACCCTACTTTCACCAGTCAACTTTGCACAAGCAGCAGCGGTTTCTGGGGCACAAGGCCAGATCCAGAATTTGTCAGTGAGGGAGAAAGAGTAGATGTACTTCCAGCTCCTTATAGAGTATTTTTTCAGTGGCATCTAGCGGTTAGCTTGCAGATCGCACCGCATCTCACTCTTCCCCTCCTGGAGGAGAACCTACAGTGGTTGCAAAACTTGCGCAAAACATGAAAGGCCGAATCTAGAGTCAGTGTTTGGTTTGTCCGTTCTGGGCTACTATAGAAACATGGTGGTGCAACATGGCAGCCTCCATGGAAGAGGACCTGTGCACTCTGTAGATAAAAAACAGCTCAAGGTAACAAAACCCAACAATTCTCATTTTCAGGTTAGTATACTTTAGAATATTATATTTAATTTCTGGCATGTTCTGCCAATAATCCCATAATCAACAATTAGACCTTTAACAATTTTTTTATATTGAGCGTGACTGTAAACAATGTCGAACAAAACATTGAAATATCTGTCAAAATAATGCAAAAGAGTACAACAGTGCCTGACACAGAGTCAGCAAAAACTGGACTCTGTAAAGTAGGAATCCTTGCAGGGCTATCATGTTAGATGGCAGGTGATCCTGTCCTCTCACTTTGTTGAGGGAAGTATGTTGTAAATAAATTTTTGTGCAGGTCATCAAACCAAAAAAAAACAAAACAATCTTTTGTATGTCAAACACTCACCTCCTGTAGGTTATGTGGGTCAGTATGTGTTGATGTAGTTGTGCTATTCCTTTAAAGGCTCTGCTCAACATATTATGCGTGTGCCTTCATCTGTGCGACAGGGCTACTCTCGGGAGCTGTTCCAGTTTGAGGAGGATCGCTTTGACAATGTTCCCGCTCTGATCCGATTCTATGTGGGCGGGCGTAGGCCCATCTCCCAGGCCTCCGGCGCTGTGATCTTTCACCCAATCACACGGACCCTTCCTCTGCGAGTCATCTCCGAGCGACATGCAGAATCCAGCAGCAGCAGAGGTGCAGGGGGTGATAAACACACTCAGTCCAACAAAAGACGCAGCCTCAGCTCTGCACACGCCGACACACTGCAGGTCATCAATCCACTGCTGAGGTGGGAGGAAATCTGTTGAAATGTAGTGAAGTTCACTGAAACACAAATACAGTAAATATGCTGATGGCCTTTATTTTCTGCGTGGCAGGAGTGGAAGTCAGCCTGCTAACTTGGAGAACGTGGGACGGAGGCCCTCGCTTCAGTCTGCGCAGTCTGACAGCAACCTACGAACTGGTACATTATCATAAACAAACGGCCTGTGCATACATGTATCTGTCACTGCTGTTGTCCACTGGATGCAGCTCTGTCACTGCAGCCACTGTGCTTCCAATGAGCAGAGCGTTTGCAGCTCATGTGGAGGTCTTCTCTCCAATCCTCTATCTTAACACACCAGGTCTATTTTTGCCAGAGAAGCCTCCCCATAATCCCTGAAGCGTGAAATTCACTTGTAAATTTATTTAAATGCTAATATTTGCTGACAGTTGACGTGAAATTAATATTTAATGATGGGGTTTATTTTTCTTTCTTTCTGCCTATGTGAACATACAGCAGTACTAGTTTTCCCTGCGCTATTATACATGATTTATAAAATACAGATACAAAATAGTGATAAGACATTGTGCTGTTTATAGTAGTTAAAACAAATTAAATACAACAGATCTGTTGCTACATATATTATAAATAAGCCACGAAGTTTTCAGTATGCTTGTAAAACACAAAAAATATCAGGAAAACAACTCTAAATAATAATATTGGCACCATTTCTGAAATACTTCCAACAGACATTTGTGGATATTTGAACCATGACAGAGACAACCCAGAATGCATCAGTGGACATTTGGGGTCAGCTCATATTGTAATTCTGGACCAGATTTGAGAAAAAAACATCAGCAGAACACAGAAAAACTCAGAATCCTCACATCACCATGTCGTTTATCCGTTACTCTTCCTCATCCAGGTGTTCCACAGAGCACTCAGTCGGAGGACCTGGCCCCGCCCCCATCTCCCCAGTTTTTCGCACAGGCAGCGAACCCCTGCTGAGCCCACGACCACGACACACACGCCCCGCCCATCCAGGTAACGTGCACACACACATCTGAATACTTTTATTAATGGTCAGATTTTTAAAAAAAAATCTTCCTCCACACCTCTTTAACACTGAAGTGCACTCCTCCTTTTTTTCATCCAGACTAAAAAAAAAAGGTGAGATTTAAGGGGATCCATTGGCAGGATATGGCAGTAAGGAAACATGGCATTATAGATATGTTTTTATGAGTGTGTGATCAATTGCACAAACTAATTATGTTTTGTAATGTGACAACACTGTGGTTAAGATCTGGGTAGAGACCAAAAAACATTGGGTTAAGGTTCGGGAAAAGTCAGATCAGGGTTTAGGTTAAAATTATCACTCTCACGGGATCTTTCACAAGTCTGGGGTTCCCTTCTAGACATGACCGCACAGGTCCTCCTTCACCATGTTGAACCGCCGTGTTTCTACAGTAGCACAGAACGAACAAACCAGACACTGGCTCTAGACACAGCCTTGTGTGTTTTGTGAGTTTCGCTGCCACCATCGATTCTCCTCCCCACTTAGACGGGAAGAATGAGACAAAGTGTTTGTACTCTGCAAGCTCGCTACTAGATGGCACTAAATCCACACATTGGACCTTTAATGGCTGAATGAGAAGGACTTTCTGAAAAAAACAATGTAAAGTCTCTTACAAAAATGATCCCTCTCAATCAGCCCTAAGTTGGGCAGTGTATGTATCTGCAAACTCTCTGCCCTCTGCCTGCATTTTCTTATTTTGCTGTGTTCAGGACATTTCTGGGTGTCATTCTTTGGGCAGTGAGTGTGTAGCCCCTAACCATTACAGCACACAGACTGTGAGGGCAGGACTCTATAAAAATGTAGCGAGCAGGTGTCGTTGAGCTGGGGAGGAGGGGCCAGCTTTGAATGTTGTGTTTACAAACCGGCACCTGCGTATTCTGCATATTCTACCTTTAGAGCAGAATACCAATTTAATAATCATTTGTCAGGAACTATAACCTGTTCGCCGAGCAATAATTGCCACCTTGACTCCACAACAGTTTCCATAATTGAAGATCACTGTACTTGACAACATCCTTTCACAAGATGCAGTGTGCTTTCATGCCTGTATGTTCTGGTTCAGACATGATTTCTAAATGTATCCCCCTGGTCAACACAAAAAGCATGGTAACCTCATTAAGAAAAGGAGTGAGAGAAATAGAGTTATAGAGAAAGCATTAGAGAAAGGATGGGCTATCATAAAACAAAACCAAAAAGAAATTAAATTACATTGTATTTGCTGCTTATTTAAATGGGAATATTTCCTTAAGAACTAGTACAAACTCTCAGCAACACTCATACTCTGATTTCATGAGTTACAAACTCATTCAGGGTGACACATCAGCAATGCATGACAAATATGAAGCCTGTCTGACAGGCCCATGGTCACAGTTTAGGACACAGAGGTCATGTCCTCACTGTTTTTCTGTGAATTTGTTGTTTTTAGTGACCTGAAGGGAGTTTACATTATACAGTAAAAAGTAGTATTTTGGGTCCATTCCTTCACCAGAATTTAATGAACCAAGTTCTTAGACTGAGTGACTTTAGGTCAGCAAGTTGAGTTTGTTAGCAGTTGGTATTTTTCAGAGGAATTTTCATGATAGAACTATTTAATTTTAAATAAAACTAGCAGAAAACGTGATTGAACAGCTAACTTTAAGAAATGCAAATTATTTTAAAAATTGTGGATGGATGTTAGGGGACTTTCACTAATAATAATAATAATAAAAATATAATAATAATAGTAATGATAATTCAGATTATTTGAAGTAGGATTGTATGAGTTAGTTATCCATAGTCAGTGTATTATCTACAGTAGATGGCACACATTTCACGTTATGTCACGTGATAACTTATTGAAACATAAAATGTTTCACATCATAACATAATCAATGATATTGTTATAACCTTAAAAAATCAGTTTAACTGTGCACTTTATTAAGAATATGTTCACCGCTATACTTTGCCATCAGACAGCGTTGTCAACTGGAAGCATTGTTCAATAAGCCTCGCTCTCGCTCACTCCACCAGAATCCTTTTGCAAAAAACAGTAATTTTACCTCGCAGAACACAGGAGTTGCTGGTCGTCCGCTGCCTAAATCAGTTAGTTTGTGTCATTGTATGATTTCCGTGAATCCAAGCCAACCTTTTAAAAGACAAAAGTCACACAATAACACAATGAAACTGACTGATCTAGGCAGCGGTAGACCAGCAACACCTTTGCTCTGTGAGGTAAAATTACTGTTTTTGCCAATGGAGACAGGTTGGTTTGGAAAGAGCGATATTTGACTCATATAATGGCAGTTTCCTGTCGATAAAAGCTGTCTGACGACAAGGTAAAGCTACTGACCCTGTCCACAGCAGTACATTACTTAGCTTAGCTTGCATAGCTTCCATGCTTGTACTCCGCTTTCTTCTCCAAACTGGGGGCGTGTCGATCACCATTTACTGTCTGTAAGCTGGCTTTGGATAAGTACCTCATATCATCCCACTTCAAATAATCTAAAATATTCCATTAATGTCTGATACACTGGGGAGTAGTTGTAGGTCAGGGTCAAACATCTCACCCAAGTGTGATGACAACATCCTGTAAACTGTGTTCTGACTGTTTCTCTTAAACCTTTATGAGACAGCTTGAGTCTGTGAATGAGGCTGCCAACGACACACACACATAGCTCCCTCCTCTGTCCCTGCAGGTGGTGGTGTAACTTTGCGAGGTTCAGATGGACAGCTGCACCCGAGAGCTCCTCCTAAACCTCTGAGGGTCTCTGCTGTCTTCCCCAACGCCGTCCCTCCACCACCCACAGACCAGGACTACGACCCCTCCTCTTTCTACGACGAGCTGGTCGTCCAGGTAACAAACTTGTCACAAATCTCTCACAGCTCAGTTGCTTTTTTCTATTATCTCTCTTTCTGTTGGGGAAATGAGGAAGACCTTACAGGCTGTCTGTAAATCCTTTGTGGAGACTTTATATCCACTTCCCGTTGCATCCAGGTACCACAGTCCGGGCGGAAGGGTCATGTGGACCGGCTGCGTGCAGAGGAGAAGTGGCAGAGCCGGGCCCGCCTCACAGAGACTTCTTTTGGCTTTCTGGAGGCGCAGAAGAGTGATGCAGCATCACAGCTGCCGGCGCTGCCGCAGAAGAAGGCAGCAGCGGAAGTGGAGGACTGGCATTTTGAGAAACCACGGGTTTGTATCAGTTAGCCTTTATTTATGTATATTTACACTTAACCGTGTTCACGTTTTGTTTTTGACCTACAAAAGTGATAGAATGTTTTAAAAGACAACCCCTATGTTAGCTCTTTAATTACAAACCATGTACACTTTGTATATAGTGCACGCTGTACAGTTTTAGCTTTTCAGATGTTCTTTTCCTACTGTTCCGGGCAGCCTTGTTTTCCATTGATTTCCTTATAATTTAAAAAGGAGACTGTTGGAGTTGTAAATGACAAAACTGTCAACTGTGCATTAATTTTTTTCGTGTTGTTATATTTTTTATATATATTATAGCCCAAATAACAAATTGCTTAATAAAGAAAATAATTTGAAGATTAATTTGAAAATTAATATAATTATTAGTTGCAGCCATATTACCATGCAACAATAATATAGCCTTGACAAAAGTAAAAGCAGACTTGATGTTCAGTCTTTGATTTTTTTTAAACCTACACAGCTCAAGCATGTGCAAATAGATTTTCATATCAAACAGGAAGTAAAGTGAAAGTTGTATTTAATATTCTTCAGCATGCAAAGCTTCTTGTGTCATCCTGAAACAGTGTAACAGTTAATGTACGGGAATGTAGTCGTCCAAAAATATCCCTCAGTTTTAAAGATGGTGCTTGTGAGAAACTCATCAGGATGATAATCTTGGAAAAATGCATATCTCACAATCTTGAGCTATGCTGTACACCAGCAACACAGCAACATAAAATTAAACAAGAACTTCCTAAGGGCATGTCTACACGGAGCTTTACTTTTGTTAAAGCTGACACATTCCTGAGAGAATCTTTGCATCTGTCTGCATGTTGTTCCTAAACTGTGATGGCTGAATTAATGGCTTACTGACTGTGTTTTTGCCACCAGGCGTCAGAGTGATGCTGCATGTGACAGTAACAGCACAGAGGGTCAGTTCTGTACTAATGTTGCAATATCCTTTTTCAGGTGGAGTTGCAGTCCTGTTTCCAGTTGGATCAGTTTGAGTCGCTGCTCTTGCCGGACAACAACAGACCTCTGGACCCCAACGTCCTGCTGGCACTCAAAGAGCTATTCAACCGATCAAACGCCAACAACACCGCTCTGCACATGCTCAGCGTAGACTGCCAGGTAACTCTCAGCCATCTAATTTAGCCAAATAGATCTTCAGAATCGATTCAATCAATAAATTTCATTGTTCTTGCTTGCACGCTTGATGAATCCAATGCAAAACAAAGGTGTAACATCCTATCAAGTGTTCAAATCAAATGCAAATAATACACTAAAACTGTCTTATTCTGAATGATGCATGTTGCTTCAGGTAACATATTATTCATTATGCATGTTCAATCCAGAACATGTCTCATAACGTGTATTTTTAATGTGCATTTTTCATTTAAGTCTAACTTTAAGTAGTTTAATGATTATGGGCCGTGGTTTATAACATGATGTTTTCAGTAAAACCAACAAACCAAACTCCCACAAATGGAGAGCAGCTTGAATAATCACTTAGTGAACAGATGTTAAAACCTGAATGGGCATTGATTTGTCATTGTTGTGGTACTGCAGGTTGCACGCATCGTTGGAGTTACTGATGAGCAGAAGAGAATCATGGGAGTTGCATCAGGGCTGGAGCTTGTCACTTTGCCTCACGGTCGCCAGTTACGACAGGATTTGTTAGAAAGGTACATGCAGCAGCTGACACACTTTACACGCTTAAAAACTGACAGATGAACAGAGAGATTTAAGAGTTGGTTTACCCATATGGTGAAAAAACAGATTTCCTCACTCATCCTGAGTGGTATCCAGCCATGCAGATATCTGTCCATTTCTCATTGCTGAATTTTATTTGGGGTGCCAGAAGTAATAGAAAATTAAATTGACATCTTTTCCCAGAGTCCCTGAATAATACAGAGAAATCAGGGGGACTATTTTGTTAGAGGATTGGTGGATTATAGAAAGTAACTAAAACACTGTGGACAGAAATGTTGCTCATTTTTCTCAATTCTGTGAGCACCATAAATTTCCATTCACCTTTACTGTATTGGGGTGGATAGACCACTTGTGGGAAGTTAGAAAATCACTGACATGTTTAATGTTCTGCCTGTCAGTGCCATGTTTTCACTGCATGGTGTGGTTCGGCTCAACTCTTCTCACTCTTTTTTGGCTTTCTATTGTCAAAAGCTGTGGATGTTACCTGGAACCTGCTATTGTTTTATGCTGGACTGCAGCAAAGCCGAGGGCCAACACGATAAACAACAAAAGTCTGTGACTGACTTACTGAATGAGTTGTGAAATTTCCTTATTGGAAAGTGCTGCCCCTTTTTGCTCTGTGCTCCAATAACGGTAGTAGCTCAGTCTGTAAGGACTTGGCTTGGGAACCGAAGGGTGGCCAGTTCAGGTCCCATATGGACCAAAGTACAGAGTGTGGACTGGTAGCTTGAGAGGTGCCAGTTCACCTCCTGGGCACTGCCGAGGTGGCCTTGAGCAAGGCACTGACTGCATGTCTACAGGTCCTGTTTGTGCATGTGTGCATATTTCAGGCCTGTGTATGTATGTACACAAGTACAACAGAGTGAAAAGAATGTAATTTCTCCTCTGGGATTAATAAAGTATGCCGCCTTCTTCTTCTTCTTCTTCTTCTTCTTCTTAACAGCTGAGCAAGCTCAGTACCTCAATCAACTTTATCCTTCCCTGTAAAAGTGTCATATAGTCACATCTCAAATTAGCTAACACAAGCTAACTTGCTAGCTAATGATTGATGTAGATTAGCTAGCTAGTTAGCGAGCGTTTTGCTCACATTAGCTAACTTAAGATGTGGCTAAATGGCATTTTTACAAGTCCCCCAGAAACGTCTTTTAACCTTCAAAATTTGGTTTTATTTTCAACATAGGCAAACCTAGCACATAGTATATCTAAGAACAGGAAACAAGAAAGGAGTAAGTTGACCGAGGTACCAAGTTTGTTCAACTGTTATTGAAACAAAGAGCAAAAGGGGCGGGACTTAGGAAGGGTCAATTATGTCTTCGGGAGGTAACACTCACTCTAAGAGGTGTGAAGTCGTCAGTTTTGGTGTTCCCACCCTTGCGACAGGGACACTGTCTAACATGAAATTCAGTAAATAAAATGATAAACAAAGCTTTACAGTGAGGCGTGGACCGTCTCAAGTCCTTCTGCCTCCTGCACGTGTCATGGATGCCACAACTTCCTGAATCTGTTTTAAATTAAAAGCCCTCTTGCGTTTCATACTGTACACGGTCCAGCCATATGCCAGGTTTTGTCCTAGTCTTGTTTGGTATCACCTCAGTCAAGGTTTCAAGCGAGATGCACCAATGTGAAAACACTGCAGACCACTGATTGGTCAGAGTATCGTCACTACAACCATCACTTACTGCATTAAGTCATTTCAGAAACAAAGTTTGTTTCCTTGCTCTGTCAACCATCCTTTCTACATCCTCTTTATTCCTGTTTGTGCCACATTGAAGACGACATCACAGCACTTTTGCTGCGCGGCGTCGTTACAACTATCAGCTAAGTCTCCCGCCTATGTTCAGGGCATATTATCTGCAGTGGCAAATGAAATTGAGAAAAGTACCTGGTACCAAAAAGTTAAGCTGAGCTGTACCATGCAGTGGGAACACAATTTAATACACACACACACACCTCTAAGCTATTAGTCTTTCTTTTTTTTTTTTTTTTTTTAGGCATCATCTAATAGCACTGGGAGTGGCGGTGGATCTCCTGGGCTGCACCGGGACTGTGAGCCAGAGGGCGACCGTTTTACATAAATTAATCTCATTGGCTCAGGCGCTGAAAGAACACGCCTGCAACCTCTTCTCCTTCTCAGCCGTGATGAAGGCTCTTGAGATGCCTCAGGTGGAGTAATTATGACTAAGATATACTTTCTCTATGCAGACTGAAGGAAATTGAAGCTGGTTTAAGTTACTCTTGGTATGTTTGTGCATGCACATGTGCAGGTAATGCGACTGGAGATGACGTGGCGAGCGCTGAGGAGGAACCACACGGAGACGGCGGTTTTATTTGAGAAGAAGCTCAAACCCTTCATGAACTCGCTGAACGAGGGAGACGGTGAGTGGCGGTGTTTAAGCGCCATTATTCAGTTGGCAGATGTTTTTGTCCACTGCAACTTTTCAGACTCAGGAGCTGCATCCAGTTTTTTTCTTTAATGTAAAATAATCAAACAAGAATTAAAAGGTAAAAAACTATTGGAGGCATAGCATATGATATAAAACCAAATACTGGTGGTAGAATTATTTCATGTATATGTAAAGGACTGTTGAGTCTGGAATCAAGAGTATTTGTCAGTTGTTTGTAAACGCACAAAAAAGATTCTAAATGAGCGACACACTCAGCTTTGTAAATTAGCAGCATATGTTAACCACTAATTGGAGTTATTTGTGTCACGCTGGGAAAACTGGATTAACAATGTAACGCTCGATAGGCCAAACTTTATTTTTACAAATCCATGATTTTACGGTATGGTAAGGAAGAGCTCACTCTCTAACTGTGCATAGTATCACAGTCTCCTGTCTTTAATTTCCCTTGGGTCTGCTATAAATTTCAAAATAGGGCATTTCAGATAAACAGAATTGGGAATGTATGCATACGATATCTGAAACTCACTTCATGGAAAAGTCTTTGCTGAATGTCAATGAAAAATGTATTAAAATCAAACAGATTGAGAGAAAAGACGGATGAAATTCATCTTGTTTCACTGCTTCAGACGTTTTATCAGACTTCACACGCGTCCCTCTGGAGCCACAAAAGGCTTTACATGATTTTCACATATGCAGTGGTACTCCCCGAGACCTATAAACAGACTTTGATGTGTAAAATCAACACAACTCCTCTTTAATAGAGGAAGTTCTAGGGGAAAAAAAGCACCTGTTACTCCAAACAAATAGCACCGTGACTCAGTTTTTAAAAATGTGTTGTATTAAGTCTTATATGTGCTGTGTGTGTTGAGTGTAAAAAGGGTCTCTGGCTGCCATCTCATGATTTTGTTTCTTCTGTAGACTCTGTAGTCCACGGTCCCATCGCTGTGCCTCACCTGGTTCCTCTGCTGATGGCGATGGAGGGTGACGACCCGGTGGAGGACAGTGAGCGAGGCTGTCAGCTTCTCTACAATGTCCTCCAGTCAGCTCGCAGTGCTGCGCTGCACGCGCAAGATTATCAGCAGCACGCACACTCTCTGCTCACAGGTACACATGCACTGATGATGATCTTTTCATAGACTCACTTACAGACAATAGGCATCGTGCAAAACCATTAGTTAATAATTAACTTAATATGTTTATTTACTTAAAGAGACAGTTCATCATTTGGTGTGGGTGAGGCCGGGATATCTGCCTTTTCTCAAATATAATGGAACTATATGACACTCAACTTATGGTGCTCAAAGCACCAAAAAATTACATTTGAAAATAAATCATGGCCTGGTTACTAAAGATAATCCTCAGAACTTAATGTGAGAGGTTTCAGGAAGGAACTATTTTCTTTTTTACCAAACTACACCCGCCAACCATGTCACAGCGCAGAAGGAAGCGTGCATCTACTCATGGACAAGAGGTTACAGCCCAGCCGAGGAGGACATCGTTAATATAAACATCTTGTGCTGTCACAAGCACAAACCTCTCATCCATTAACAGACGTAGTGTTTTATCTTTAGTAGCCAGGTCATGATTTAGAAGTGTGTCATGCTGTCTGTATCTGCAGAGAACCTGCCGTCTGTCTGTATTTTACTATTTTCTCTTATTTTGCTGTGTTTGGGACTTTTCCTGGCTTCAGTTTGGCAGTGATCTGTAGCCCTAAGGCATTACAGTGCACAGTTTTTGAGGTCAGGACCCTATAAAATCGTAACGACCAATAGTTACATGGCATTCTGTGTCTCTTTCTTCTGTGCTCTGTTTGTGAGAGCTGCAGAAAGAGATAAACGTACACGCAGTCAGAGCAGGCTAAGGACTGCAAAATCCGGAGTTGCTCCCTCACTTCATTCACTCTCTACCTCTCTCATCGATTGAGCGGAGGAGGAGCCAGCTTTGAACGGTGTGTTTACAGTTTACTGGAATATATTTACTGTAATAAATCATAAAATGACCATGACATGTCATCAGAGATCAAGGAAACATTTTAAGTTGAAATACTCTGACAACAACACGTCCCCGTTTGAAACCTCTATTCTGGGCTGTAACTGTTTTTGTTTGCCTGTTTCACATTAATTAGCATTCAAATTAATGCAGAATATTCTCCAAATTAGTTAGTGTCTGTTAACGAGTCATAAGAAATCATTAATAATCTTTTAGAGAGAATAGATGTTTATAACAGTTAAATTGAGCAATATGTTAATATGGCTTTTGTTTTCAGGATCACAGGCCTAACTTTACTTTGACAGACAATTGACAGTTAAAAACAGCTGATCAACTCACAGTGTAGGACACATCGCCGCTTGTTCTTGTCAAATTACAGCACGTCTTGTGCTCCTTCAGCCTGCCTGAGCTTCCTCGAGTCTGGGGAGGAGGGGGCAGGGGGAAACAACTCGCTTAAACCATAGATCTTATACTAAACACAGCGGCCTGGGTTGAATCCAGTCCGGGCACTTTATTGCATATCATCCCCTCTCTCTCACCCACTTCCTGTTTCTCTTCAGCTGTCCCTATCAAATTAAGGCAAAAGCCCCAAAAAATAATGTTTGAAACAAAAAGAATAAATACACTTGCTCTGGCAGGAAGTACAAAAATATGAAGTATCATTCTGTTCATCGTGAGACTGGTGTGAAATTACATGAGCTGTGGTTTCTGATCTGATCAAATGTTCATCGTTCTACTTCCGCAGGAGGCTGGGAGCGGATCCCCGAGCTGCAGGAGGCTTTCCGTACAGAGTTTGCCCTGCGGCTGTTCTGGGGGCAATCGGGGGCAACGGCCGACAGAGAGGAGCGCTACGAGAAGTTTGACAAGATTCTTTGTGTGCTCTCAGATAAACTGGAACCCATGGAGATCACCCCACAACAACCTGACCCTCTAACCTGAGCCTCACGGCCTGCCTTACTAAGCGGAAGGTGAATTCAGCACTTTCTTCACGAGAGGGGAAATATAAAGCAGAGAGTGAAATGTTTTTATTCAAGATCTCACCCCTGAGATCACGCAGACGTAAGGAAGAGTTATGTTTGAGACGTGAGAGACAGTCAAGCTTGTCAAACCACAACTTAACTTATAAATCATTGAGTTATATCTGGAGCGTGTGTACCGTGAGCAGGCCTGCACTGAGAAAAAGGCTGCGTTGGATTCATTTTTATATTTCAAGAAGTTGTTTACCCAAAAACTAGCATCTGTTTACTTCTTTGAATGTGCATTTTTGATACTCGAGACACTGTTTTATCATTCCACAACACTTGTTATACTTGAGATACCAAAGGACCAACATGAACACTATGAGTCAGTTCCCTCT
This sequence comes from Lutjanus argentimaculatus, assembly GCA_034769285.1. NCBI lineage: Eukaryota > Metazoa > Chordata > Actinopteri > Lutjaniformes > Lutjanidae > Lutjanus > Lutjanus argentimaculatus. The sequence continues at coordinate 769,866 of JAWZSL010000026.1, read as the reverse complement.
GCACAGGAACTGCTGCTGTGAGGGACCACACTGGAAATTTTGTTTTTTCTTTTCAGTGTTTCTACTGTAATAAATGTATTTGTTTTGTTTTTTTTGCTGGCAGTTTTTGCATGTAATTTTTCTCATAAATATGTAAAAGAAACACAAAAGATGAGTTTTTTTTTTTCTTTTCACTTTATGACTCAAAGATACATGTAAATACATTTTCTTTTTAAAAATGGATCATACAATAATACCCCTTAAATGTTGAGGAAAACTAGTGCAGGACAGAGTGGTAGACAAAGAGAGATGGGTAAACCTTACGTGGCTCAATAAGAGTGAGATTCTTAAAGTCAACCTCCACTCAAACATGTGTTCTGCTTATTGTTTGTTCTCCTGGAAGTCTGAGCTTCACTGTGCAGGTTGACGGATGTGCAGTTTGACACTAGAAGGCTGTTTTAAAAAAAAAAAAAAAAATCTGCTGAATGGGCAAAGTTTCTCTGCGCTCACCTTAAAGTGATATTTTGGGTTATTTGAAGAGGGGTTGTATGAGGTACTTGTCAATAGTCAGTGGATTACTACAGTAGATGGATGCTCTCAGTTTGGAGAAGCAGCAGGAGTATCAGTGATGGAAGCTAAACAACGTGCTGCTGTGGACAGGGTCAGCAACAAAAGGCCCACCCCAAAAAAACACAGTATTTGCACTGTTTTACCTTGATGTCAAACAGCCCTTTCTGATGGGAAACCACGGTTATATAAGCCAAATACTGTTCTCTCCAAAGCCACCAGACTCCATTGATAAAAACAATACTTTTACCTCACAGAACACAGGATTTGCTCACCTACAGCTGCCTCAGTCATTTAGTTTTGTTTGTGTTATTGTGCAACTGAAGTGTTTTAAAGGGTTAGTTAGGTTTCACCAAAGTCACACGATAACACAAACTAACAAACCAGCAGAACACAGCAACTCCTGTGTTCTGCAAAATAAAATTACTGTTTTTGCCACTGCAGTCTGGTTGGTTTGGAGAGAGCAATATTTGGCTGAAATGACAGTGGTTTGCCATCAGAAAAACGCTGTCTGACAACAAGATAAAGCAGTGAAAATATTCCAAATACAGCATACTCTTAATTTGATACTGATTTTTCAGGTGGCTAAATTATGTTTTGCTGCTGACCCTGTCCACAGTAGCACATTGCTTAGTTTCCTACACCTGTAATTGTGCTGCTTCTCCAAACTGGGGGTGTGATGCCTGCCATCTACTGTAAGTGCACTATTAGATTGATAAATAACTCACACAACCCCATTTCAAAAACTCCAAACTATCCCTTTAAATCAGCATTAAGACATGCACAAACCATCGTCCAATTACAAAAGTGTGATGTGGAAACTTGAAACCTCAAGTGCACCTTCACTGAAAATTAACTTTGTAGTATTTTAACAGATTTCCATGAGGGAGGAGGAGATGTAACTTTTAGAATTGTAAACTAGTTAAATGACTTTTTTTTTTTAAATCAGACACAAATTATTTACAGTAGGAGTATTTTTAAACATGTTTGGAGTGCTAAACTCCTATCAGAGTTTAAAAGTGCTTAAACATTTTTTTTAATTGTTCATCACTCTTGGCAGTGATCAAATGAGAAGCTGAATCTCAAAAATTCAAATTTTCTCCCTTTGGAATAATTCCCAGTGTCATTAAGTATTGTAAAAATTGGTTGAACAGGTCAGAATATTGAGTTTTTAAAAACGAAAAAAATTCATAGTTCAGATGATTTGAGAAGGTCTGGAGGCTCAGTATAGAAAAACATGTGATTAAACAATGTAAAACAAGCATACATGTAGGAGAAATATAAAAACCATCAAAGAGGAACCAGTTAATGACCAGATTTGTGACCGGTCTGCCATTTCTGTGCAAAGTTGGAACTCAAAAAAGTGAAGACGAGGACTGAAGCTGTGACCTCAAACACACGCAGTTCACCGAGTATTTGTGCAAGGAATGATCACAAGGTAAATGTCATATTTTTTTTTACTTTACATTGAACTTTGATCATTATTGCCATTCTGCCCTTTTCCTTTTGTTTTGTTTTTTTTTTTTCAACCCACCACATCTTAAAGGTCCAGTGTGTAAGATTTCGGGAGGATCTATTGGCAGAATCTGGCAGGAATTAAATATTATCCATAGGTGTGTTTTCATTAGTGTATAATAACCTGAAAGTAAGACTTGTTGTGTTTTCATTACCTTATAATGAGCCGTTTATATCTACACAGGTTGTGGGTCCTCTTCTACGGAGGCCATCGTGTTGCACCGCCATCTTTCTTCAGGAGCCCAGAATGGTTAAACCTCTCTAGATGCAGTCTTTTGTGTGCTGCGTGAGCTTTCGTGCTGCTAAACTCAGCAAAACATACTTAAGATTATTGATTAGATTCCATTCTTGCTATATTCTGCCAATAGATCCCCAGAACTCTTACACACTGAACCTTGAAATTCACAAAACATTTCTAAGTGAGTTTCCTTGCAGATTTCGCTTTAGTAGAGAAACTGTAATATATCGTATGGAGTTAAAATGTATGGTTCACATGGTCTGTTAATACCGGCCGTTAAAAGATCCCTTCTTAAAATATTTCCATTGTAAGTGATGAGAGACAAAATCCACAGCCCTTCTTCTGTGTAAAAATAGATTTGAACTTTATTTGAACCTAATACGAGGCTCTAACAGACTGAGTCACTCGTATCAAGTTATCAAAGTTTCAGTCTTTATAGTATGAAATTCCTCTTTTTCTTTTTTTTTTTTCCTGGACAGTGTTTTTCTGCTGAGCTGCAGAGGAGGGATGGTAACACATAGAGGGATTTTTGTATTTAAAAGTCAACTCAAGACTGCTGAAGCCTCATATTATTATCTTTAGACAAACGATGGAAAACATGTTTACCCAGACCAAGGACTGGATTTTTTACTTAAATTAGAAGTGGGGCTGTACTAAAAAGTTTTAAAGTCAACATTTGAATGCTGCACAGCTCTTTTTGTGCATGCCTATTCATTCTGTTTACCTGGTACTTCTGCAACGTTGCAGAAAATTTACTGAAACAAGATTCAATCCCTCAATCCATACTGATATTTAGCCTTTCAAAAACATTTTCACTGCAGTTAAATGTCGCATAAGTGTAGAGAATCTGACCAGTTATTATCATTTCACTGCTTCTTGATTGATCAGCAATAGAAAAGACAATGAATAGTGAAAATCTGGTGGGACAGCGGGCCGTATTCGAAGCTAAAACAACATATTTGGTAACCCATCAGCTAACGTTAGCATTCAAAAACCGTTTGATAGTTTTTCACGATAAAATGGAAAAGGCGTAAATTAATTCTGAAATATCAACGCACATATTGGCCACATTTATTTAACAATAAGCCTGGAAGAAAAACACACATCAAGCTTGCAATGTAAGCTAACGTTAACGTTAACTTTCTTGATGTCTCTTCACCCGATCTCAGAAATGTCCTGGTTCAGTCTGTGACGTTGTGTGACTTAATGCTCACTGGAACATGCAAACCAAAAAAAAAAAAAAAGAAAATAAAGTAAGATCACACTGTTGGTTCTAAGCAAACGTAACGGTAACCCTGTTTGAACTGCTTCAACGTTACATTTTTGGACAAGGTCAGTAGGACAGTTAGCATCACATTACAAACTGGATAACATCCAGTGTGTTTTACTTACAGGCTTAAGTAAATGTGTCCAAGACTAATTTGGATATTTAAGAATTGATTTAAATCATTTACAATCATATTATGCAACAGTATCACACGGTATTGTTAGCTAGGAAGTGGCTGAATGCTAACGTTAGCTGCTGGGTTTTCCAAACTGTTGTTTATCTTGAAATATGGCCCGATGTCCCTTCAGATTTTCACTATACGTGGTCTTTTCAGTCGCTGATGAATCTGGGAGCAGTGAAATGCCTCCCATCACGATCCCCATTCAGCTGCCCAACTCATTTAATGCGATGATGTCATAAAATATGACAAAGTTTCATTCGGAAACCTCATTTGAAGCTTCGAATGTAAAAACATGACAGTCCTATTTATTATGAAGGGATCTCTTCAGGGCCAGATTGAACAGAAGGGCAGCAAGCAAAATTGTTATTAATGTTCATATGTTTTAAGACAGACATAAAAAAAAACTGTGAACCTGTCCTTTACTGTGACAGTCCATTGAGAGAATTTATATTTTGCACACTCCCTATAGAGTAGTGGTTTTCATCCAGTTATAAGTCATAAAACATCACATCACTATGATAAAAAACTCACATTATCCTGTCAGGAAAGAGCTTTTAGCAGAGGGCTGGTGTTACAAAAAGAAACAGTTCAGCAGGTTATTAGAAACGGCAGCGGGAAAAGTCAAGTGAGTGGATATATCGACATAAAGAAATGCAGCGTCATCAGGCTACTACGATGCTGAGCGTTTTACACGAGTCGTCACTTTAACACCGTGACCAAAAAAAAAAAAGTTCAGGAATTACATTCAAAAGTTTGGCTTTAAAAGGAGCTTAAATTTATAAAGATCAGACAGGACTGACAGTCTGTGTTTGGAGACGGCCTCTGCTGCCGCGGCGAGCGGAGAGACGGGGGGAGTGTATGATATCGCAATCAGCCTCGATAACAAGCTTTATAATCACTCACTTTCATCTCGCTATACACGTCACTGGCTGAGATAAAAGATGCAGAGAACAGCTCCAATTATCACGGATGACTTTGTATTCACCTTTGGCTCTTAACTTTCCATCACAGGCTTTGGGAGTTGTGTGTGTGAGCGTGTGAGTGTGAGTGTGTGTGTGAGTGTGTGTGTGTGTTACGGGCTAAGTTTGACATAGGATGAAGGTATATAGCCCTCCTCTCCACTGGCTCTCAGGACTCTCATCCATCCGTCTCCTTTATCCTCCTCCATTATACTCAACTGCTCTCCCTCCGTAATGGAAATGGTGCCTTCACTGTTGCCTGCAAACAAACACACACAAATACACACACGAATATATAAAAGTCTGTAATGAGATCTACGTATGAACCAGCTGAGTATAAATGAGCTCAAACGTACCTTCGAAGGTGTACAGAGCCGTGCACTGTCCGATAGGAGTTTCTATGTCGTCAAACTCGTCTTCAAACTCTGTGTAGAGGTTCTGAGACGGCTCGGCTGCTACGACACTGAACATATACAACAAATCCAAGAGAAACACAAGACATGACATTTCCTCAATGTGTTCTGCTACACATGTTCACATTTACAGAAGAAGATCGACAATTTGGCAAATACCTTTATTTGCTTTCTTGCCAAGAGTTAGATGAGAAGATCGATCAGGGTCGGCAGGGTTACTTTAAAAATCTATTCTGATACAGTTTCTAATTACCTGTTAAATAATGTAGTCAGTAACATAATCCAGGTATCACAATTTTGGATTACATCAATATAAAATATGGTGAAATAGTTTCGTCTAATATAGTGTTTTTAGGGCTGCAACTAATCTGTTGATCCGTCACTTAATCTGTTGATTATTTTCTCAATTGATAAGTTGTTTGGTCCATGAAGTGTCAGAAAATGGAGAAAATTGTTGATCAAAGCTCAAGATGACGTCTTCAAATGTCTTGTTTTGTCCTCAACTTAAAGATATTCAGTTTACTGTCAGAGAGGAGTAAAGAAACCAGAAAATATTCACATTTAAAAAGCTGAAATCAGAGAATTATGGCTTTTTTTTTAATGACTCTAAACAGTTCATCATTTAATTCATCCTGTCAAAATCTTGTCAATTGAAAAATAGATCCAAACATTTTTTATGTCTTTCCTGCAATGATTACTTTCGTTATTGATTTATCTGTCGATCATTTTCTCCATTAATCAATTAGTTGTTTGGGCCATAAAATGTCAGAAACTGGTGAAAAATGTTGATCAAAGCTCAAGATGACGTCCTCAAATATCTTGTTTTGTCCACAACTTAAAGATATTCAGAGAATTTGGAAATTATTTCTTAAAAAAATGATTAATTGATTATTAAAATAGGTGCAAATTAATTTAATAGTCAGTTAACAATGGATTAATTGATTTAGCTCTGTGTTTTATGTTTGTTCTTTGGTTTATTAGTTTGTCCAAGAGTTTCCTTCTTTGTTGTGCACAATTTATTGACTGAGTCGTTCATTTAAAGGCAAAAAATGGTGAAATTTCCACCCAGCCAAGCATTTTTTCATTAGAGACCATGATAATAAATTTGGCAGCTGTGTGTGCACTGTGCATGGTAGTGTATCATTCTTTACTTTAAAATCATAATCTCCATTTTTAGGGGTCTAAGGAGTGTTGCTTTCTGCAGACCCCATTGTTTTTGTTCTGATTATTCTTTATTTCTTCTTATTTTTTTCTGTTAAAAGCGTGTAGAAAAAACCGGCAGCAAAAATAATACATTTTTAAAGTACAGTAACCCTCCCAACCCTGTCTTTAAGATAACTAGACAAACATGAGAGTGGTGTCAATCTCCTCATTTAAAAGTAAGCAATATGTAAGTGTATTTACCAAAATGTGAAACTGCTCCCTTAAATATGGGTCTTACCCATGTTGAGTATTATTGTTGATGGCGTTGGAAGATTCCTCTCCTCCCACTGCTTCTGACAGCCACGTCTGCAACGAACCAGCAGGAGATGTGAAGCTACAAATGCACAGATTCTGCACTCTGATCTGTCATGAACACAATATTATCACGTGTATGTGTACGAATGCGTGGTAACCTCATATTTGGCGAGCTCCCCCCTCAGACGGCCTATGTTCTGGGCAGTTTCTGTGATCTGAGGCTCCAGGCTGGATGGGTCTCCCATCTGTGGATTCTGCTCGTACACGCCCTTCATCTTCTCCAGTGCGTCACTGAGGTCAGGCAGAGGCAAGAAAGTGTTATTGTTTTGGAAATGTGAGCACTGATTAAGGAAGTTTCTCTCCTGTGCGACCCTGCTGATAAGAACGGGAGGGACGGGCAGAGGTTTTTCGGGAGGACGTGCTGAAGGGACATGCCGTACAACAGTACATGACATTAGTGAGGTGAGGTCAGGCACTAATGATGGTGAAAAAGTCTGGCTCGGTGTTCAAGTTCATCCCAGAGGTGTTGGACGGGGTCGAGGTCGGGGCTCTGTGTGGACCAGTCAACCCAGGACCTTACAAGTGTCTTTTCTTAATCTTGGAGGAAATAAATCAGCCCCTCCAGGATTCTGCAGGCTTCATGGGGACTGCTGTAGCCCAAAATACGAGATTTCACAGCAACTTTTCTAAAAAAAAAAAAAAAAAAAACTGCGATGCAAGTTGCAATGTTTTTGCATGTGCATTCTTTGCAATAAAATTGCAGGAGCAAAAGAAAATTGCAAAATAAAGTTGCAATATTTTTCATTAAAAACAAAACGGCACTTTGTTTTGAGTGTTCTCAGTGACCTTACTGTACCAAAAAGACTCAGGATTACGAAGCAAAATCTCTCTGAGCTCAAACTCAGTCAAAACAGCACAAAATTCTATTTTTTTTCCCAGTACCCATGACAAAATTTAAAAAAATATATAAATGCAAATAAAATTTGAATAATAAAACTAAAGTCGCTTCAAGTCAGATTTGTGGAAAAGTTGCAGAGTTTGGACAAAATTGCAAGGTCGCGCAGAATTCACAGGGATTGGTTGAATTTGCGTTAATTCTTGTAATCCCAATTTCCTGATAAATGAGATTTTTATTATGAGCTTAAAGTCTCAAAAGGAACGAAACAAAAGAAAAGCAGGAGCTCTGTTGCTGAGCTCAAAGGCGTCTCCTTGACAACCGGCAACAAGACTTTAATTTGACCACTGACACAAATTTAAGATCTCATTTAAGATAACCAAGTTTTCTTTTAAATCGCACTGTTATCTCTGCTGACACACACAAAAAAGGAACATTTTAAGATCTTCAGTTGGGCTCGAATTGGTCTCAGGCTGAGACGAGACAAAGGCTGTTTCTCAGGAGCCGAATTTAAGAGTATGAGAAAATGGTCAAAGTCTCAGACTGGTCTTAAACTGAGCTCGTTTATGTCTAGGAGACACGGGCTGGACAAAGACGAGATCTTATTTTGAACCTTTGCTTTCAACTGGGAAGTTCTTCCACACCAATCTGAGAAAATGATTTCTTCTTGGACCGGACTTTGTGCACAGGAGTACTGTCATGTTGAAACAGGAAAAGATCTTCCCCCGAACTGCTGCTACCAAATTAGGAGCAAAATATCACTGCAGCATTAAAATGTCCCTTAATTGTAACTAAGATCCCAAACTCAAACCATAACAAACAGCCCCATGTTTGGACATGAACTGTGACAGATTTGATTTATAGAATTTACTTCATAATTTATAAATGTTTATCACCCATTCTTGATAATTATCCTGCCAAAAAAAAAAAAAAAAAAACAACTGTAAAAATGTTTTCTTTAAGGATTTATTTATATTTAATTTATGAAATGTTTAGGTTTGCTTTATTTTTTATTTCTAAACTGCTTTGTGCCAGAAAACAGCCTCATCCCAAACAAGAATTCACAGCATCAAACAATTAAAGGTGTTAAAAAGTCTTCAAAAACTAAGACTAACAATTGCTCCTAACATGGTGTAAAATGTGCCATCAGAATCATATTTTTATTTATTTATATTTTTTATTATCCAAAAATTATGAGAAAACCCATCAAAGTGAATGACAGTTAACATTCTACTATTTTAACTTGCGACCATTTAATTTTTAAGCACTCAAATACAGTAACACAACAAATCCAGTCACAGATTTTAACACCTTTTGAAATATTAAATTTGTTTGTTTCTAAAACTCAAAGATAAAAGTTTCTCTAAAGAAAAAAGGTAAATTATCTCAACAAAAGATCAGGCGACAGCAAAACTTTTAGTTTATTTCAAAACTTGGTTTTGGACTTAAAATTCAAAAATATAGTAAAGAAAAAATTCTGAGTTTTCTCAACTCTTTTTGAACACAGTCTTGATGAAGCAGATGATCTTGTGTTAAACTCTAACTGAATAATAATTAAGGATTTCTTTTGCCAAACTTGAACTTTGGTTGCTGCTGATTTAGATATTCAACACTGTAAAGAAATACTTCAGGGAACTTTTCTAACCTCTGAAGTTCTTAGACTTCAAATTAATTGAAGCTGAACTAATTAAGAGACACGCTGATATTTAAAAGTAGAGTTTCTCTAAAAGGGGCAGAGGTATCGAAGTAGTTTTAAGAGGTTGTTTTTTGACACTTCCGCCTGCTCTTGATGACGGGTTTTAAGTTAATCTGAAAGCTTGAAACTACAACAACGCCTCTGTCCTTGAACTCTCTATGAATTAATTGGGTTTCTACCAATTAAAGTATTAAAATGAATCCTTACAGATCAAAAACACTTCCTGAAAGAATGTATTTTTGGACCAATTAGGACTAATCGGGTCAAATGCAGGATGTCACCACAGGTTGAATCTACGCTGCCCCAGACGACTTCAGATGATCACGGTGAACATCGTGAATTAAAGATATTACTCACTACCATTTTTGTGATAATAAAACTGTCAAAAACACGACTAAGTCTGACTTTTCAGGCTGTCGTCGTCACCTTTGGTCCTGTGCTTTCTGCAGCTCTTTGGTGATGTCATCAATCTTTGCCTGCAGCCTCTTCTTCCTCTGCTCCGGAGGAAGGTGAGAGAAATCTTCTGCGGCAGGCGGCTGCACACGCACACACACACACACACACACAAACAAAACAACTGTTCTAAGCATCCTGTATACAACATCCTTATCAGTGACAGTGCTCACCACCAGATGTCACTCCTCCTCGTCTCTGTCTCCCTTTCTCACTGCTAATGAGACGACCACACGCAGACTGACGGGTTAATGCTGCGTGTTAGTGAAAGAAACTAAACAATAAAGAGACACATACCGTAATTATTTTTATGTGTCAAAGGAAACAAACGCTCCTCAAAGTTTGATGGCAGTGATGGGAGAACGGAGACAGAGGGAGTGAGGAGAACAACCTGTAACATCCCGTAAGAATATCTCTGAATATCAGCTGCTGTGTGCTAATGAACAACTGGTAGACAACAAGACTCTTTATCCCATGATGCCACACCAATGTACATTCAGGTTAAATATATGAATTCAATTTGATTTATTTAAGAATATTTAGATTTGATTTGTTTTCAAGTTTAAATGGTTGCTGCTCTATTTTTAAATTAAATATTAGACATTTTGCACATCTGTAAAACAGACCTGATTTGTTCTCAGCAGAGAGGATTTAAAGTTCTGTATCAGTACGGCATCACAGAATAAAGACTTGATTCTCTGGTATTTAGTTTGTTAATAATGTTAATTAAGTTCCCTGAACAGAAATGTAGTGCCCTGTGCCATGAGAAAAATACATTTGATTTAGTAAATTAAAGAGTAACTGCACCGAGAATAATAATCTTGCACCTGACCACACCCAGCTGTGAGGTCACATGAGGCCCGGTCACACCTGCATTTAACACGGCGAAATGTTGCAGCAAAATCAACTTGGAGCAATCAACTCAATTCACTCACCGTGGCAAAGTCGATCTGTGTGAATTTTTGCATTAAATCTAAATTAGGTGAACTCTGATACACAAACCTGCACCTTTAACCTGGTTTACTAGCGTGGTATCGATTTTCTCTGCTCTAGGAAGGTTTTTATAAATATTGAACCTCCACGGATCAAAATATCATCATAGAAAGAGTCATATTTGACATTGTTTTCAGTTCGAGGTGTCCTGTCAACAGTTGAAGTGTGAAAATGCTGTTTTTTCACTGCAATACTGTGAGTGGCTACTGGGAAAAATTGGAAGCAAGGCTGAGTAGCCATGCCCTATCCAGGTTTTATCATAAATTTCTGTAGTTCACCAACTATGAGTCATTCCTATGTTTCCAGGGTCCTACGTTCCCCAGCTTTTTATAGCACATAACAGGTTAGAGTTACGGCTCGATTCCACCGGGCGCAGCTATGTTGCGTTACGGCTGCGCCGCGTCCGCTGGAGCTAAACCCTGCCATTCTGTATAATGCTTGTGATTCCACCAACAGCGCCACGGCACGTCCCATGAACGCTCTCTGTGTTTCTCTGCTTCAAACGCTGCGTCAAGCTGCAGAGAGCAGATCAGGTGAGCAGGAAGTCAGACACAGAAACGACAGAGAGAATCCGGTATAAATTTCAAAATAAAAGACCTTATGTAGACTCATAATCATGAAAACAGACAAAAAGAAACAATTTAACTATGTAGCCTACTTATGCAAACAAGGAAAGTGGACCAAATCACAATAAAAATAAAAATCTGAGCAAATAAACATAATTAGGCGCTGAAATGCTACTGGTGTCAGCCGTGTGGAGGACGGATCAAAACTGTGGTGCAGACGTGCCATCCCCAGTGGAATCAGCGGCTTATGTTTGGTAACTCTGGGATCTGATGAACACAGGACCCTGAGAACACAGACACACTCCTGCCCTGTGATGCGGGTTAAATTCAGAGCGCCACTCTCTGGTGTGACCGGCCTTTTAACCCACAGAGGTCAGTGCAGCATGATCCAGAGTGAAGTTACTCCTTAAACATTATTTGAAGAAGAATCCAGCACCAGAATACTGTTATTTAAGCACCTTTTAAGTCTACCCTCTATGTAACCATAACAAGTGTTACCATGCGCTTTTCAGCATGCGATATCTAGACAGAGAGAGGGACACTCAGGGTGAGATCAGTGTACAACAAACACTACACATGGGAAACACATTTTCATAATAACAAGCATGGTGATTGTCCAGGTGTAACATCAATGAGACGTACATGAGGGGGCGGGAGACATTTACAGAACAACCGGGGGAGGACGGGGGATTGGACCTGAGCAGATGTCGTCACTCACCAAGTGCTGTTTGTGTAATATCTTTAAGGTGGAAATCCTGGGTTTGACAGAGCGATTAAACTCTCTCAGACAGAGCGAGAGGGGGGAGTGCTGCAGCTTGGAGAGGGGGAGGGAGAGGGGGAGGCCGCCCGGCGGGAAAGGGGAAGGGGGAGAAAAAGACGGAGGGGAGAACTGAAGAGGGGAGGGAAAAAAGATAAAAGTGGAGGAAGAGGGAGCAGAGGAGGCAGAAAATTACACTGGTAATGAGAGGAGAGGAAGAGAAGAAGAAGAAGAAGAGAAGAAGAAGAAGAAGGGGGAGTGAGTCAAACAGATGCAGAGATTTCTGTAGTAAAGAGGATAAAGAGTTAAAGAGAGAGCAAGCGGCGTTTTAGGGCAAGTCTGTGCAGCAGACTGGAATTAGAATTGGCCCCTGAGGGCAACAGGGTGGTGGGGTAAGACACGAGTGGAATGTGTGCAGAGTTTCATGTGTGTGAGTTTGTTTTAAATCATTGTTATGAGATCATGCGAGCGTCAGTTTGTACTTCTTCAACAGTCAAGGTACCAAGAGATGTATGGACTGTATTTACGTGTGGGTTTGACTTTAAAGACGTCTTTAAACGCATCTGCAACGAGTCGTCAAAACCTGCAACGGCACAGGTTTATCCGCTGTTGGCTGCAGCACAACACCTACGGTATTCTCAGAAATGTATTGATGTAATCTGAAATTACAACATGTCAGTTATTACAGGAAACGTCTGCTGACGTTTATGTTTCTTTTGTCAATAAATCCAACAACATAGTCTGACATATCTCAATGTTTGTTTTTTTTAAACTGGGGTCCAACAGGGGGTCCCTGAGTGGGTTGTAAGGGGTCCTCATCAAAGCAGAAAACTTCTATCAAATCTTTTCAAAGTTGGAACACACAAGGGAAGAAATGGAATCAACAAACCTAAAAGAAATCTATCCATTGTGGGGGTTCTTCATATGAAAAAGTTTGGGAATCCCTGATAGATCGCATTCCTCTCAGCCACAAGCTTCCATTTTTGTCCAAAAAACTATTAAAAACATAAAAATGAACCACACTGTGGCACGGGGTGACATGTTTTTGCTTTTTGCAATGAACATGGGCACTGTAGTTTATTTTTAATCAATCCCACACACACACACACACACACACACTGCCCTGGACTGGTGCCATTTAAAAAAAAAAAAAAATCACTTGCATGCCAAAAGTGTATTAATCCCCAGAAGAAACTAGTCCCCAACAGATGTAATATTTACTCTTGGCTGAGTAATGTTTGCTACAAACTACAGCGCCCAGCTGTTTTAGAAGTTTACTGAGGCCTTTTTTTTTTTTTTTTGTAAAGGAACTGTGTTTTCTAAGGAACAAGTTTACTCTAGAGATTAAATGTCTGAGAGTTTTAAGAAATGGAGTAACGGTTTGTGGTTTTTGGTCTTTTTGTGGGATCTGTTGACGATAAGATAAAAATACAATTCTTATCCTTTAAAGGAATAGTTCAGATCATTTGAAGTGAGGTTGTATGAGGTATTTATACAGGTCAGTGTATTACCTACAGTAGACGGTGGCGACACGCCCCTAGTTTGTTAGAAAGAGCAGGAGTAACAGTGTCGAAGTGAAGCAGTTTGCTGCTGTTGACAGGGGAAGCAGCAAAACATATTTTGGCCACCTAAAAAAAAAATCCAAATCAGTTGAAGTCTATGCTTTATTTAGTATATTTTCACCTCTTTACCTTGCTGTCAGAGAGACTTTTCTGATGGGAAACTGCAGCTAAATAAGCCAAATATCGCTCTCTTCAAAGTCACCAGACTCCTTTGGCAAAAACAGACATTTTACCTCGAAGAACACAGGAGTTTCTGGTCTACCGCTGCCTCGACCTGTTTGTTTATGTTATTGTGTAACTTTATTGAATCCAAACTAATCTTATAAAACACAAAAGTCACACAATAACACAAACTAACTGAGGCAGCAGTAGACCAGCAACACCTGTGTTCTTTGAGGTAAATTACTGATTTTGCCCAATGAGTCCATGGTTGGTTTGGAGAGAGTGATATTTGTCTTAAATAACAACGGTTTCCTTTTGGAAAAAGGTGCTTGGCAGCAAAGTAAGGTGGTGAAAATATTCTAAATATAGCATACACTTAAACTGATATTGACTTCTTTTAAGAGACCAAAACACTTTTTACTGCTGACGCTGTAGTTCATCACTCAGTTTCCTACACCGTGGCTCCTGTTGCCTCCCAAACTGGGGGCACTATGGATAAGTACCTCATCAAATAATCCTAATTATCCCTTTAAGAAACCATCATAGTCTGCTAGTGTAATTATCACAATTTATCTCAAAATGCTGTAATGTGCACTTAAAAAAAACAATCCATCCAGATTTGTTTGGGATACTACGAGCAAAAACAAATTAACTAAACTATCATCAGACTGACAGAAACAGAAAACATGCCGCTGAATTGTGGCATTATGGAGGAAACTTGTCATTCAAAGCCACAAAACAGTGTTGTTGGCACGTCCCAGTATTATATAATAACAATATCAGGAATAAAACCACCAGACGTCAGCAGACTGAACAGATGCTCCCAAAAAACTACGTATATTGACTTTACTTCTGACACGTGTGACAGTTTCAGGTCGTACCCTGTCATCAGTTACACCAACATGTGCAGATTATTTACAGTATTTGAGACACAAAACTCTGATATATCAGTTAAATATCAAACAACAGGATGCACTCAAATATGGATAATGAGGACATAATGCTGAAAAGTTGTAATTTTGTACAAAATAAATATTTTTTTGAAAGCATCTCTTAAGTGTGCTGGTTTAAATGCTAAACTTTATAAATTAACTTGAATCATGCAGAGTGAGTTTAAAAATTATATGTAAATCATTTTAATCACATTTAAATTCTTAATTCTGTGGTTTTAGAGTGAATTAAAGTTGCCTTCAAGAGAGATCACTGCAGAGTTTAATTTCATAATTAGAATATGTTTAAGTCTGTGCATTAATCAGCAACCAAAAATAGTCTCAAACAGACAGAATACTTGCTCCTGTTTGAGGAACATTTACAAAAAAAAAACTACATTACCAGGCTGTTTTAGAAGATTACTGAGGCTTTTTTTTTTTTTTAATTAACCGTTTGTTAAACACACATTTTATTAATTCTGCTGCTGGGAGCCTCTCACATTAAAACAATAATAAAAGACATGGTTTGATGACATTGTGAAGTAATGTGGAATCATAAGAGTGCCAAAAAAAAAAAACACCACTGCTGATGAATATAATTTTTTAGAAGCATCTATTAAAAGTGCTGATTTAAAGTCTAAATTGTATTGAATGAACTTTTGCCATGCAGAGTGAGTTCATAAATTATGTAAAGTGTTTTAATCATATTTAAATTCTTAATTCTGCGGTTTTAGAGTGAGATGCCTAAAGAGAGATCATTGCAGGGTTTAAGACTAAACTACAAAAAAAAACAAAAAAAACAATAGAAAACAAACTAAAATATATTTAAGGCTTCATATTAGAACAGTGAAGCATGCTCTGATCATGACTCGATTATATGGGTGTTCACTTTCGTTTCTAGTGTCTTATTATGTTGCCTTTATTTCAAAATAAAAGCATGCAGTGTTTCAAGAAAGACGACCTACAATGATGTATGTATTATGAATGAGAGGATAATTTTAGCCTGATAACAACTTGTTAGCCCGGATTATTTGAGCCACGTTTGCAGAACAGGACAAGGAGGATTTTCAGGTTGTCAGATGCAGAAGCAGGCGAAGCAGAGAGGGGAGAGGCCGTGAACATCTTGCCCTCGAGACGCCGCACTTTTTATGCAAACTCAAAGAGGAGGAAAACCTATTGTGTGTAAATTCACCTTGTGTTTCTTGCTGAAAGGCCAGAGCTTGGCGCGCACTTTGGGGGGGTTGAGGCTGGAGTCGGACGTCGCGGTTTGATTCCTTGGGTGTAGTCTTCAAACTCCACATCTCCGGGTCGCTCAAAACCAGACTTGTGCTGCTCTATGAACAGTATCGAGTCCTGCAGGGCAGACAAACAGACGCTAATTATCAAGTGTCGGCTTTGAATGTGTCTGAGCTGCACACAGGTGTTCAGTCGAGTCCAGCTGGTACTGGATTTTTGAGGTTGGTAACTGGTTCTGGCTGATATTTGATTTTTAACATAAACACAATTAATCAAGGGTGGAAATTAATCTAATTTACATACTAAATTACAACAACCCCTGAAGATTACTGTAGAGATAAATCATCACTATTCTGTGTTCTTAATCTATATATTTATTATGAGTTTGTGTTTTCTATTGTCTCGTGTGTATTTGTTGCTGAGTCTGATGTATTTTAAAGGCCCAGGGTAGCGACGGATAATTCAAATTAGCTCGGGCTATAAATGCTGTGGGTGTGTGTGTGGCATTGGTTTATGGTACGTGCTTGTCTGTATACAAATAAACATTAAAACACCTCTCAGACACAGTGTCAGCAGAAGGTTTTATTACAGGAGTGTTGTATTGCATTGTTTAAGTAAAACCTACACTTACAGTAGTTTCGGTCAGTGTTTACTTTAATGCTTCAGTAAGTGTGTATAATATACAGCAGTGGTTCCAACTTGTCTGTCACGTCCCCCTTCAGAAGCTGAAAGAAGTTCACGCCCCCTCCTCGGCCCACAGTTATTATCAATCATGAACAATTGGGGGGAGTAACTGATAAAAAATGGACTCAAGTTGAAGTTTAGTGAAATAAAAGTCAGCATGACAGCATCAGCAAACTCTTGTTTTTTTATTTCCCCACATAAATAATATTCATTTATCTTTGTTTCACTTTACACTTCTCCCCTGGTCATCCAAGCCCCCCCATGCAGTGGTTTTATGCCCCCCAGTTTGTGAACAGTATGTTAACCTTTTTTCCTTTTATTGAGACAACATACCCTCTGCAAGAGGAAAAATGTGCACATACATTAAATTATTAGTGTTTTGACATCTTATTATAAGCTAAGTGGGCAAGCCAAAGTTGTATGGTTCTGCAGTTGATTCTGGCGATCCATCTCCTCGCCTACCGCCGATGATAAGCTTGATATCATGCGACAATGGGCAAGAACACCTGGCTCCTCAAGCTCAAGGATCTTTCAGCATCGAAAATCCATCCACTGCAACCTCAACAGCAGTATACAAGTTCCCTGTGCTGTTGGCTGCAATCAGACCTGCTGGTCCTCAGCTTTTATTCTGCTTGCTGCATCCACTTCACTTTCTTGTCAAGTTAGATAAAGAATGATGCCATTGATTTGTAGAGTGAAAACCAGCAGATGATTAGCCTAGCTAAGAATAAAGACTAAAACTGCTAGACTGGCTCGGTCAGAAAGTAAAATCCATTTTTAAAGCTCACTAATTCACAAATTATCCATATCTTGTTTATTTAATCCAAACACAGACTGAATGTAAAAACAATAAGATGTTTTACAGAGTTTATGTGTGGGACTGTTTCTTAGCTGGGTGCATTGACTCCTTGCAGTACAACATACAAAGACACAACCTCATAAATGTACCTGTTTCTCATCAATTTTCACCCCTGCTGCAGAGATTCCCTCTAAACACTTGGAGATGATGGGCAGCACCTTCTTCTCGATGTCTGAAAACTGGCAGTAGCCCTCCGCCAGCCGCCGGATCCTCCGCTCATCCATGTCCTGCATTTTCTGTTCGGCACACAAACATACAACTGCCTCCTTAAAGGGATAGTTTGGAGTTTTTGAAGTGGGGTTATATGAGTTACTTATCCATGATGAGTGTATTATCGACAGTAGATGGCGAGAAGCAGCAGGAGTACCGGTGTAGGAAGCTAAGTTGTACTGCTGTGGGCAGGGTCAGCAGCAAAACATATTTTAGCCACCTAAAAACTCATTCCAATTACAGGGCCTCAAAAGAGTCCTGTATTGTTATTTTTCATTACTACCTCCCTGAGTCGGGAGCGGGTAATTAGCACGCCTGCTGCCTTCCTTGGATGTGGTAGCCATTTCTCAGACTCCCTCTCTGGAATCGAACCCTGATTCCGTTACCCATGGTCACCATGGTAGGCACAGAGAGTTGATAGGAAAGTTGATAAGGCAGACATTCGAATGAGGGGGAACCCCGCATGGGTTTTGGATCTGATAAATGCACGCATCCCCAGAGGTCAGCGCTTGTTTGCATGTATTGGCTCTAGAATCGCCAAAGTTATCCAAGTGACGGTAGAGTGAGCGAAGGAGCCATAACTGCTTTTATGATCCATTTGCAGTTTTACTGTACCGGCCGTGTGTACTTAGACTTGCATGGCTTAATCTTATAAAACTACTGGCAAGGATCAACCAGGTTGCCCTCGAGATGCCTGCGTGCGCTGGGGTGAGTCTGACCGCCGCCGGACGCCTGGGTGGCCAGCGGGACGAAGCTGGAGGCAACAAAGCTGGGGCCTCCTGGGAGAAGGGGGTTCTTGAGGTCCCGGCATCGCAGCCTGTGACCCTGCGACGGGCTGCGTGGGAAGGCAACTGGGGCAGACGGGGTGTCTCGGTCTACCGGGCTACCAGGAGAATTCTGCCTGGACCCTGACGGCTGTGGAGGTGAACCAACGGGCCAGAGGAACCGCCTACCCAAACACTGGCGTGAGGCCAGCCGGTGAGTCCCCTCCGACGGTGGGACACGGATGCCAAAAGGTCACAAAAACATTTACAAATATCAGTTACGCTATATTTAGAATATCTTCACCACTTTACCTTCGGAGAGAAGGAAGATGAGAAACTGTCATTATGTCAGCCAAATATCGCTCTCTCGTCATTTTACCTCACAGAACATTGGATTGTCTAACGCTGCCTCAATCAGTTAGTTTGTTTGTGTTATTGTGTGACTCTGGTGAATCTGAACTAACCCTTTAAACACCAAAATCACACAATAACACAAACAAACTAACCAATTGAGGCAGCAAAAGACCATCAATTCCTGTATTCTGTGAGGTAAAATTACTGGTTTTGCCAATTGAGTCTGATGGCTTTGCAGAGGGTGATATTTGGCTTATATAACGGCGGTTTCCTGTCTGAAAACACTGCCTGACAGCAAGGTAATGCGGTGAAAATATTCTAAATATAGCACACACTTAAACTGATACTGAATTTTTTCAGGTGGCTAAACTAGTCTTGCTGCTGCTGACCCTGTACACAGCAGTAATCCTGCTGCTTCTCCAAACTGGGGGTGTGCCGACTGCCATCTACTGAAGTTATTACACTGAGATGGATGGGTGAGTACCTCATACAAGCCCACTTCAAAGAAAGAAATCAGAACTATCCCTTTAATTTTCACACTATGATCACACTGTCTGTGTTTATACATTGTGCATTCAAATTCATATGAAAACACTGCAGAGGGATTACATTTTGACAGACAATAGAAGGGTGTGTTTGGTTTTATGTCACTTAAACAGGTGTGTGTGCATTGTGAATGAGTGTGTGTGTGTGTGTGTTTACTGTACAGTATGTGTGTCTTTGTCTCACATTGAAGATCTGCGGTATCTCTGTGTAGTAGAAGAAGTTCTGCTCCTTGTTGTATTTCTGGAGCTGTGCTGCGTAGTCGTTCCTGCACTCCTCCGCCGTGTGTGTGCGGGCATGGGCATGCTGCTTGGCCTTCAGAGCGAACGATAGGTGGAACAACAGAGGAGGGAGGGAGGGGAAGATGAAAGGACGTGGGGAGAGGGAGACATGAAGAGATGCAAAACAAAATGCAAAGTGGGAGAGATGCAGGAACAGATGCAGGAGGAGGAGGGAGGGAGGGAGGGAGGGACGGGAGACACAAGGAGGCGAAAGCAGCCACAGAGGGAGACAGACGGGGACAGTTCAAGGATTTACACTGAAAATATCTTAAAAAGGTGAAAAAGAAAAAATCAGTGCTCAGTTTCAGCCGCTGATGGAAACTTGTTTGTGTGTTTGTTTACTTTCTCGACATCGAGCTTGGTGGCATTGAGGTCGTTCTCTGTTTTCTCTGCTTGTTGTGTGGCTTTTTCTGCCTCCGCCCACTCCTTAGCAAAACGCTTCTTAGTCTGCAGGCCACACACACACACACAGACACACACACACAGACCCCTTTAATAAACTTCAATGAATAGTTTTCTAAGTATATAACAATGTAAAAGTCAAGGAATTCAGTCCCAGTAGAGCTACTAAAAATGCAAAGGGACTGTCCACTAAATAATGCACATTATATTACTTCTCATTAAAGGGTCAGTACACTCAAATTGGAAACAACAGATATATTCATTCATTTTCCTCAGGTGATAACTCATAATGCTGATAGATTTAGTTTAATTTGACTCGGATTTTGAGACATCTGTCTCAGAGATTTCTTCTGCCAGCCCAGAAAAATAAGGTGAATGAAATTCTGTTTGTGTCACTCAAAGCATCAAGAAATTACAAAATCATTATCATTTCAGTTAATGTTCAATGACATATTAAACCCTTTATAAAAGATTTATAAGTTGTAATTAATGACTTTATTGGTTTAAATAAATAATTTATTAAAATCGCTCTTTCTGGTTTGTTCATCAGGTTATGAAGGAGTATTGGAGCAAGATTTTTCTTATTTTGCATTTTGAGAGGAAAGTTGAAATGTCGTGGATTAAGTAGAACTTCCCTTTTTTTGTGCCAGGTGTAAGAAAGAATAAATCCGAGGTGGAAGATTTTTTTTTCTTTTCTTTTTTGCATTTTGAGAATAAATAAAGTTGAAATATCAAGAACAAAGTTGAAACACCGTTTTAAGAATAAAATCATGTTTTTTCAACTTTGTTCTCGAGGATTTCGACTCTCAACATTAGACTTTATTCTAAAAATGTAAAGTGCTGCAGTGAAGACTTTGAAGTAATTTAGTAAAATAAAGTGGATACTTTGGCAAAACTGAAGTTACCACTATATTGACGTGTTTCATGATTCCAGTGAAATATTTCCAATGAGAAACATCCTGTCTTCACTTCAGATACTATTTTTACAGAGGAGGACACGAGGACTGATAGAGAGCTGAATATTATGATGTCACAGTGATGTTGACCTTTGACCTTTGACCTGGATATAAAAATCATCACCTCATCATTTTATCCCGTTTCACCTTTGTGTGAAATGTTAACAGAATTAGCGTATGAACTCTTGAGTTAAGAGAAAAAATCTGGACTAAAATACATTTGGTGACTTATCAAGACTTGACGGATTGTTGAAAAACACTTTATTGTTACTTTAGTTACATTTATAATTGCAAATGACTTACTTTTGCTTTTACTTTATAGAAATTATACAGAAATATGATATAATATATGACAGCACACTCAAAGGCCGATTAGATTATTCACAGCCTGGCAACACAAAAGTTATTCCAATTAATGTTTTATAACTGATGTGTGAAGCAAAAGAGACCATTAAGTCATTAGTTACAACATATAAACTTTAAGTCGGGGTGCCACGTTATAAAGTGGTATCAAAATGTAAAATATTCAGCAGCAACATGCGTTTTAAGTGTCCCTGCATTACTGTGTTTTATCCACAGATTTAGTTTTCACAGTGAGGTCTATTTTCTACCACAAATAGGATGAAAAGATGTTGTTGTTTTTTTCAGTAACACAAACAAAATACCATTCACCTTTTGGACTGTGGAGGAGGATGTAATCTCACATATTTCTAAACCTGAGAAAAAAAAAAAAAAATGCTAACACTTTATTTAACAGATCTATCCAAAAATCTCTTGGACAGAACCACGTAAAGTTGTTCTGTATATAAATAAATTAGAAGAGTGTTCAATCACACTTTAATTAATTAATTCAAATGCTTTTTAAACTAGCTTATTTTAGAGCTTTGTAACTAAAGCAGGTTTGCTGAACAAAGTGAACATTTTGTTTCGAAGCAAACAAACAATTCAACATACGTGAAGAATGATGATATTTCTTGGGTTTCCTGTTAAGAAGTCCTCATTCAAAAACTGCCTCTGAGCCCTGCGATGGCCTTCAGCACCATATTACCCAGCTGGTTAATTCTTTTAAATCGGAAACACACTTTACCCTCCTTCTCATGGTCGGTGGATAAACTGAGGTTCTCTCTTAGAGGTTCTTTAAAGAACCTTGATACTACACGGAGACTGGTTTTATCTCATTTGTTTAGTGTTCTTTTTTTTTAGATGCATTTACCCTAGTTCTATTTTATTTTATGATATTTTATTTTATTTTAGCAGGAAACCGGTGGATTGTCTACTCCGAGTGGTGAATGAGTCCTAACCCCAAGTGAAGGAGTTCAAGTATCTCTTGTTCTCAAGTGAGGGGACGATGGAGCGCGAGACGGGCCAGATAATTGGAGCAGCGGGAGCGGTATTGCGTTCACTTTACCGCACCGTTGTGACGAAAAGAGAGCTTAGCCAGAAGGCGAAGCTCTCAATCTACTGGTCAATCTTCGTTCCTACCCTCACCTGTGGTCATGAAGGGTGGGTCATGACTGAAAGAACGAGATCGCAGAAACGAGTGGACGAAATGGGTTTTCTCAGGAGGGTGGCTGTCATCTCCCTTAAGGATACGGTGAGAAGTTCAGTCATCAGTGAGGGACTCGGACTAGAGCCGCTGCTCCTTTGCGTAGAAAGGAGCCAGTCGAGGTGGTTCGGGCATCTTGTAAGGATGCCACCTGGTCGCCTCCCTATAGGGAGGTGTTCCAGGCACGTCCAGCTGGGAGGACACCATGGGACAGACGGAGAACCAGGTGGAGGGATTATATCTCCACCCTGGCCTGGGAACGCCTCGGGATCCCCCAGTCAGAGCTGGTTAATGTAGCCGGGGAAAGGGAAGTCTGGGGTCAACCGCTGGAACTGTTACCTCCATGACCCAATTTCGGATAAGTGGTTGATGGATGGATGGATTATTTTATTTACCTTCAATGTGTGTTTTGTTTTGTTCTGTTTGTTTGTGACCTATGGTTGAGGCAGAGGAAGGAATGGGGAGAGGGAGCTAAAAAAAATCAGCACTGTGGCTTTCTCTTTTTTGTAACTGTACATTTTACACTGTCAACGTTCAATAATTTATTATTTTTTGAAACTCAACGCTAACTAAAAAAAATAAAAGGTCTAACTTGTTGGGTTGTACTTCCCCTACAATTACGAAGAAATTTAAGAGTTCTTTCCGGAAAACTTTCAGGAAGTTGTTGGAGGGAAAGTAAAACAAAGCTCTACCACAAAATCTATCTGCATGACAAGATACCACAATTTTGCAAACAAACTCTTTAAATAAATATCATGTGATCCAAACTTGATGTCCACAAGCAACAACAACAGGTGACTCACACTTTCTAGATGTTTAAAGCTGCTCTCTAAATTCTGCTGGGCCTTCTTGGCATCAGACAGGTGCTGTGAAAGGAAGGAGGAGGGTTAATATGGTGACACAGTGTACCGCATCCATCTGCAGTCTGCAAAACTCCCCTGTTCCTTCTTCTGTCCAGTGGTGGAAGAAGTATTCAGATACTTTACTTAAGGAAACATATCAATACCACACGTATAAATAATCCACTACAAGTAAGATTTTACTTCACTAAAAGTAAAACATTCAAATTCAAAATGATCACATCTGAAGATGCATGGTTTTCACTGGACAGGAAGGGTATTAAAAAATGTAATCTGAAAGTAACTAGTAACTAAAGCTGTGAGAAGAAGATAGAGGAGTACAAAAAAGTATAATATTTCCTTTAAGACATGGCGAAGTTGAAGTATAAAGTTGTATAAATGGAAATGGTACCTCAAATCTATATTTAAGTACAGTAAATCTACTTCTGTCTTCCCTTCCCTCCCTCTCTCACTGTTTTGCGTTCCTGTTTCAGGTCCTGAAGGTACTTGGTGAGCTCGACACAGATGGCGGTCATCATGTTTTCAGCGATGAGCTCCCGCTGGCCGGCGTAATCGTTCAGCTCGTTCAGGATCTCCTGAAATGACGCGTGATTGCTGAATCTGCAGCGGGGAGGACAAACAATTTAGAAAATCATCACAGCTGGAGAGACCGACATGTCACCGTCCGTTCGCTTAAAATACCTCCCCTGAACATAAAATGTCCATTCATAGCTTAGCAACCGTAACTAGGCAGGACGGGCCTGAAAAGCTTTGGATTTCGCCACACAACAAACAAATGTGTATTTGGCTCTTACTCTGTGTCTCAAGAGCCTGAAGGATGGTGCCTTTTGTTTAACCTCTAATACTTTACATTAAGGTCCTTCTAGTAAGTGTTATAAGTTAGGTATAATGCATAGTGAAGGGGTCATTACATATTAGCCAAAATGTCAACTGTAGCCTCCCAGGTAGCATGTAAACATGGCGTCGATGTATTGAGGCTTCGTATATCTCTTAATGGATGCACGTGTGAAAATATCGCGAGATCTCTTGTGCATCTTGGGCTCGAGTCTGAGAGGCTACAGTTGACATTTCGGTTAAAAACATGGTGTAAATGGCGTCTTTTGTGGTTGAATTTTAATGTCGAGGCTCACGGACACTTGGATTACACCACACGAGCAGGATGGAGACATTTTGTGTTTGTTTTGTGTTCTTTTTTTTTTTTACATTTTATCCGTGGTCGCCATTCACTGCCATTAGCTGCAACCATGTTTTCTGCTGAAACTCCAGGATTGTTTTGTGAACTGAAGATCTTCACCCATCATCACATCAGCATAGGGGTGAGTACATATTGAGTGGATTATCATTCTGGGGTGGAATATCGCTTTAAGTTAACTACATTATTTAGTGAGGTTACAGGCTTCTTTAGACAAATAACTTTTCAGGACTGGAACATGCTACTGTATCAGAGTTTAGAGTCCTAGGCTTGGGGAGTAATGGATTACATGTAATAGGATTACCTAATCAGGATACAAAATGGTAATTGTAATCCATTTCAGTCACAGAAAAAATGTAATCGGATTACTGTTACACTTAGTGAAAACAGGGATTATTTATCAGTATAATTATTCAAAAGTACATTTTCAAAATAAAAAAGAGACATTCCAACACTTTACGAGTCTCTTAATCTTACAGTTGGTAATTCATTCATCGTGGCCACTAGTAACAAAAAGTTTGCCTTCAGGATTTCACTGTTATTTTGTCTTTAAATCAGAAAAGAGGAACAAGATCACAGCACAGTGACAGTTCTGCCTTCTGCTCTGAAAATACTGTCACCATCCAAGACTGGACATCTAATTTACATAAACGTTTAGCTGTACAGGTAGAACCACTTGAAAATTTCCCCATTGTGGGAAAAATGAAGAAATATTTTATCTTATCTTTTGTTAGCTACATAGATCATCCAGTTAGCTGACTAACCTGTACCTACCACTACTAAAAAAATATTGTGTAAGTGTTTGTCAGTTTCCTGCAAGTTTGAACATGAGGTGTGAATGGCACACTTAACAAAGAACATTTAAATACTCATAGTAATCTAAATGTGCATCTGAGTATAACCAAGGAAGGAAGATCTGGACAAACAATCTATATACTTTAACACTGAACATAAAACATATTAGACTGAACAATTTGGGCATATTTGGTACTGAAGTAATCCAAAAGTAACAGGAAGTAGTCAGGTTTCATTCCTTAATATTGTGATACTATAGGTTAATGATTACACTTTTTTCAACAGGTAAATAGTGACTGTACCCTGCCAAGCCTGAGAATAACTGTCCTGCTCTTGTTTTGGTTCACACCCATGAAACTCCAGCCAGTCTTGCGTTAGATGGTACTGCTCAGTCTCACAGCAGTTTGTGAAATAGTCACAAATTAAATCTACTATGTTTTGTGTACATGGACCCCAGTTTTCAATTTTTTGTTCGTGACACTCAGCATGACTTTCAAATAAATCTATTTTTCCACCATTGTTCCCGTTCTGCAATAATAAATATTCTACATCTGGTTTCACTTTCAAAATACAGATTGCAGAGAAATACTTCAGTCTGGTTAAATTAAGGCAACAAAACTACTTGGTTAGGTTTAGGAAATGATCATGGTTTGGGTTCAAATAACTACTTTGAACAATCAGCATTGACTCACATCAGAACCAAACCCCAGTCTCTCATATGAAAGTCCTGTGTTTGGCTCCTGTGTGCACATTTTAATAAAATGTGCAAAGCTGCTGTGGACAGCAAGAAAATAATACAGCTCGTGTCCTCATATACGCCTGGAATATAAACTGCTTTCCTAAAATAAAGACTTGACCAAACCATCCACTCCGTCCTCCTACTGCACATGTTCTCCCCCTCAATACTACATTCGTTCCTAACAAAGTCGTGTTGTCACAAAAAAAGGACAATTCCATGCACACGACTCTAGTGATTACATCCCCTGATTATTTAACCGCTGTGATACTGGGCTGGATAGTGCTACATTTACCAAGCTTCAGTCTCAAAATGAAATTATTCTTTTTTGAAAACAAGAACACTGAGCATTAACTCAGCTGAGGTTGAATTTTCAAACAACTGACAGCAGAGTTTTAGCCACAGCCAATAAAATAAGCCGTCAAAATCCGTGCTTGTCGGCTAGAAATAAGAAGTCTGCTTTTGTTTCCCTCTCTGTGAAACCTACCAACCTATTGTTTCAAAACAGACTGTGAATTTTGAGAGGTAAATCTGCCATCATTATCATTCCTATTTTATATGAGCTGCGCAAGAATGAAAAGCTTGGCGGGCTTACAGCAACAGCAACTAATGGAGTTAAGCGAACAGTCAATTATAATTTTAATACGCAAAATAAGAGAGGCGAGGGCAACACAAAGGAAACATTGTTCTCTCACTTGCAGTCTTGCTCTTCTTTGCTCCCTCGTTTGGCGTATTTCTTTGTTAGACTCCTGTCAGACAGTGAAAAAAAAAAGCAAGAAGCAGTGTGACTTTGTAGTACTCACACACACATAAGTGCACAAAGACGCACATAAATTCCTGTTAACGGAAATGCACCTGAGCTGCTTGGCGTAGCTCTGTTCAATCTCCGTCCGCTCCTTCACAAACTTGATGTAACGCTCCACCAGGTCGAGGCCCGACTGCGTGTGCTTGTCGATGTGATCATACTGGTCCTGAGAGAGGAACAAAACAGAGCAACGTGTTTTTATTCATGCATGTACGCACAAACGCTCAAGCCATCTGTTGAGACACACAGAACCTTTAACACACAGCTGACACAGTGCAGTCTACAGATTTTTGGATAGTTTCACATTTTTCATTGTTTTGGGCCCAAATACTTCAGCACTTTGGATTTGAAATGACAATCAAGTTAAGGCTGAGGGTGGTGACATCAGTGTGGGACTTGCACACAATCCAAATGTAAGACAATGGAACAGGACATTGACCCTAAATACACACACAATCAGGCCAAGGAGATTTTTTTTTTTAAAGGGACAGTTCGGATCCCACGGTCTGTGTATTATCTACAGTAGATGGTGGTCGGCCAGCCCCGCTTTGGAGAAGCAGACAGGAGTACCAGTGTAGGAAGCTGAGCAATGAACTGCTGTGGACAGAGTCAACACATCTGAAAAGGCCGTGGAAATATTCTACAACCCTGTTTCCAAAAACAGAATGCAATCATCTGCTAAACCCTTTCAACCTATGTTCAATCAAATACAGTACAAAGACAAGATATTTAATGTTCAAACTGATAAACTTTATTGTTTTTTCTGAATTCTGAATTTGCTCATATCCCAAATAAGTTGGGACAGGAGCAGCAAAAGTCTGGGAAAGTTGTGGAATGCTCTAAAAACACCTGTTTGGAACATTACTGGACAGGTACAGGAAATTCTTTCTCATTCTGGCTTGATATACGACTTCAGGTGCTCAACAGTCCAAGCTCTGTGTTATTGTGTTTTATGCTTCATAATGCACCACCATTTTCAGAGGAGACAGGTCTGGACCGCAGGCAGGACAGTCCAGTACCTGAACTCTTTTACTACGAAGCCACGTTGTTGTAACATCAGAAGGTAGACAATGCCAGACACATTCTGTCTTGGCATTGTCTTACTGAAATAAGCAGGGACGTCGTCTGGATGGCAGCATACGTTGCATCAAAACCTGTATGTACATTCCAGCATTAATGGGGCCTTCACAGATGTGACAGTTACCCATGATGCCATGGACACTAACACACCCCATATCATCACAGATGCTGGCTTTTGAATGCTAATAACAGTCTGGATGGCACTGGAGGACACCATGTCCATGATTTCTGAAAACAATCTGAAATGTGGACTCGTCAGACCACAGCACACTGTCTCACTCTCCATCAGTCCATCTCAGATGAGCTCAGGCCCAGAGAAGTCTGCAGTATTCCTGAATGTTGCTTATATATGGCTTTTGCTTTGCATTGTAGAGTCTTAACTTGCAGAGCCGTCTTGGGAGGGGTCAAAGGTCACGGGCATTCAGTGTTGGTTTACAGCCTTACCCCTAACCTGCAGAGATCTCTTTGATTCTCTGAATCTTTGACATTATGGATTATAGATGGTGAAATCCCTTAATTCCTGCAGTCTGGTGTTGAGAAATGTTGTTCTTAAACTGTTGGACTATTTGCCCACACAGTTTTTCACAAAGTGGTGAAACTCGCCCCATCCATGCTTGTGAATGACTGAGCCTTTCGAGGATGCCCCTTTAATACCCGATCCTGATACTATCACCTGTTTACCTGTGGAATGATCAAAACAGGTGTTTTTTTTTGTTTGTTTGTTTGTTTTGAGCTTTCCACATCTTTCCCAGTCTGTTGTTGCTCCTGTCCCAACTTTTTTAAGACCTTTTGTAGACATCAAATTCAGAATGCGTGTATATTTACAAAAAACAATAATGTTCATCAGTTTGAACATTAAATATCTTGTCTTTGTACTGTTATTGCGCTCTGTTTTTACTTACGTTTTAAACAACATCCAACTTGCAGACACTCAAACTGGTATTGAATTTTTAGTTTGCTAAAATATGTTTTGCTGCTGACCTTGTCTACAGCAGTACAGCAGAACAATGGCACTCCTCTCTGCTTCTCCTAACTGGGGGTGATAAATAATATCTGGATATTTTTAGGCAATGCCTTAAAGCGATATTCCACTGCAGAATAATAGTCCACTCAATATGTACTCACCCCTATGCCGATGTGAGGATGGGTGAAGATCTTCAGTTCACAAAACAATCCTGGAGTTTCAGCAGAAAACAGGGTTGCAGCTAATGGCAGTGAATGGAGACCGCAGATAAAATGTAAAAAAAAAAAAGAACACAAAACAAACACAAAATGTCTCCATCCTGCTATGTGGTGTAATCCAAGTGTCCATGAGCCGCGACATTAAAATTTAACCACAAAAGACGCCATTTACACCATGTTTTTAGCCGAAATGTCACTGTAGCCTCCCAGGTAGCATGTAAACATTGCGTCTGATGTATCGCAAGATTTCGTATATCTCTTAATGGATGCACATGTGAAAATATCGCAAGATCGACAGCCATGTTTACATGCTACCTGCTATATGCTACAGTTGACATTTCGGCTAAAAACATGGTGTAAATGGCGTCTTTTGTGGTTAAATTTTAATGTGCGGCTCAGGACACTTGGATTACACCACACGAGCAGGATGGAGACATTTTGTGTTTGTTTTGTGTTCTTTTTTTTTTACATTTTATCGTGGTCGCCATTCACTGCCATTAGCTGCAACCCTGTTTTCTGCTGAAACTCCAGGATTGTTTAGTGAACTGAAGATCTTCACCCATCCTCACATCGGCATAGGGGTGAGTACATATTGAGTGGACTATTATTCTGCAGTGGAATATCGCTTTAAGATAGATACATTCAATATACACACATTGTCTCCAAAATAACATTGAAACTTTTCAAATGGTGATGATTTTTGAGAATATGATGCATTGCTGTATATAAGGGCTTTTTATGCCTTTAATTGATGGGACAGCTGAAGATATGACAGGAAAGAGGGAGAGAGAGAGTGTGTGTGTGAGTGTGTGTGTGTGTGGGGTGGGGTGGGGGGGGGTGGGTGACACGCAGCAAAGGGCCGCAGGCGGGAGTCGAACCCACGGCCACTGCAGAAGACTCACGGCCTCCGCACATGGGGCACACCCTCTACCAACTGAGCTACCCAGGTGCCCCAAAATGCAGTTTATCACTATATTTTTTAGCAGTAATACCTCAAAATTAATATTGCAACAATACTGTAGGCATGACTTTCACAAAATATGAATGCAGTGAGATTTTTGGATAAGTTATCATCAGTAATGTGCATGTTATGACTAAGTGGATGAAGCCAAACAACAGAACAGCTAAACAGTCTGGTTAGTTCAGGAAATTGCATCACTTTACTGTGATGCAGACTTAAAAACCAGACAAAAAGACAACAATTCTGCCATATCGCAATGTAGAAACTAAGAAAATAAGAAAATCTAAGACACTATCAAGGCTCATATCATGCTATCAATATAATATTGATATATTGCCCAGCCTGCCCCTCTTCAAAATATACAAACCATTTTTTTAAGGTCAAACTGTGAAACATTCTCGACTGGCCGAATCAGTCACATGACCTCGGCTATGTTTCATCTTCTGAAGACCAGACTGAGAGCAAAAGGCTCCGAAACAAGAAGTGAAGCTGGCAGCTGTACAAGTCTCACACAGAATCACAAGGGAACTATGTGACTTTATAACTGTGCTTGAGACGGCCCTGCACTTAGTCCAAATACAACACGTGGTGTGGGTACTGTAAGCGTACTGCTGTTTTCTGTAATTTTGTGTTCCGAGTCTAATTGCTCTCGTATAGTTTCTGCTTTGTTCTACCCATATTTTAAACCATTTTTAATTATTTATTTTCTGTAAGTTTATTTATTTATCTCATTCAGTGCTTGTGTAGCTGTTGTACCCAAAGTTTCCCTCTGGGGGATCAATAAAGTTTGATCCGCCTAGAGTGATTAAATACGATGCCTTTATTTAAGTGTGCTTTAATTTGTCCTATACGTCCTATATAAAAAAGGTCATTGTTCACACATTTTTTTTTAGCCTAATTGTGTTGTACTGCTGTTGTGTTGAAATTTCTGTGTTTGTGTAACTTTCTTTTTGTAAACTGTATTCAATATTTTGTCCATAAAGATGCGTAGATATCTCTGCTTTCACCATATCTGATTTTCCTACAATACGTTGTTTACTGCTAACAGAATAACTGAGAATAAGAGGCCATAGCGAACTGTTGACATAAATATAACTGATAAAATATTTCTGATGAAGTAAACCTGTGGCACTGACATACACTGTAGGGCTCCAACAAATGATTATTTTCTTTACTGAGTAATCTGCTGATTATTTTCTGCCTGTAAAATGTCAGAAAAGTTAATAAATGATCAATATCCTAAGAAAAGCAGAAGCTGGAATGAGCTAATATTGAGCATTTTTGCTTGAAAAGTGACTTAAATGATTAATTGTTATCATTAAAGCAGCTATAATCAATATTTTTATGTATGAGGTGTCAATGTACAAACAAAATTACAGTATGAATGGGTCACTTGTAGAGATTAAACTTCAGAGCATAATCACCTGGATCTGCAGATCCCCTCGGCTTTAAAGAGCTTCATAGAGAGTTCAGCTCATTGTTCATCTGTCAGGCCACAACTTTACAGTTCTGGTTGACTCTCATCACTCTCATGGCTTCATTTTAAGCAGCGGGCCACTGATTTTTACACTACCTGCTCAGCACCAAATAAAAGACAGACTCAGTTAGCGCAGGCTGGTGAAGATAGTGAAGCATTTAAAAGATAAAGAGCCAGATATTTCCCTCAGGAGTTGGTAGAGACCAAAACCAGAGCTAAGAGAGTGAGAGTATTGGACTTACGTTCACAGAAACAGAGCTCCAAATGAATGAAAAGGTTTCTCCATAACTGCTGGATGTGTAAATAAGCAGCAAATATGTTTGCTAGCAAATTCGCCTTACCAACTTAACAG
Source organism: Lutjanus argentimaculatus (assembly GCA_034769285.1). Classification (NCBI taxonomy): domain Eukaryota; kingdom Metazoa; phylum Chordata; class Actinopteri; order Lutjaniformes; family Lutjanidae; genus Lutjanus; species Lutjanus argentimaculatus. Next base: position 738,001 of record JAWZSL010000026.1, on the reverse strand, counting down.
GTGCTGATAAAGTATGTCAGTGTCATGTTCATCGGCTGTTGGGAGAGTTAGCCTTCAGGGTTTTCTGCCAGAGACTCCTTTTTTGGCAGAAATCTTGTTATTTTAACCAAAATTATGATATTTTTTTCCGCTTCCCCCTAAACTTACCCAAGAAGGGCTTTCTGGCAGAAAGCCTTGGAGGATAACTTCTCCCAACACCTCATCAAACTTGTCTCCACTGTCCGTAAATGGTCAAAAAAACCTAATTGAAGACTAAGTGATTAATCAACTATCTTTTCAGCACAACTGTGATACTTATATTGATTATATTCCCATCCCCAACATTCAGGCTCTGCCCCCGGAGTGTTTCAGCAAGTGCACAAATGACCAATGCCAATGCCCATCACAAGTTTTCACAGTCCAAGGTAACATCATAAAATGTCCTGATTTGTCCAAAACTAAAAAAAGTTTTAGTTAAGTGTCATAGACGAGTAAGAAGCTGGAGCTGCTACCAGCGGCCCTTTCTGCGGGAAAATATTACTTTAACGTGAGATAGTTCAGATTAGGCTATCTGAAGTGGGGTTGTATGAAATACCTATTCAACTATCAATAGATGGGTAGAAACCCACCTAAAAATATCAATATTAGTTTAAGTGTACAGTATATTTAAAACATTTTCACTGCTTTACTTTACCGTCAGACAGCCTTTTCCATCAGGAAACCACTGTTAACACGAGCCAAATATAGCTCTCTCTTGCTCAACCAGACTCCATTTGCAAAAACAGAATTTAAGCTCGCAAAACGCAGGGGTTACTGATCTTTCCCTGCCTCGATCTGTTAGTTAGTTAGTGTTATCATGTGACTTTGGTGAATCAGACCTAATCTTTTTAAAACACCGAAATCACACAATAACGCAAACAAACAAAACAATCGAGGCAGTAGTAGACCAGCGACTTCCGTGTTCTGTTTCATAAAATGACTGATTTCATCAATGGATTCTGGTTGATTTGGAGAGAGCGATATTCAGCTTATTTATCGTCAGTTCCCTGTCATCTACTGTAGGTAATACACCGACTATCGATACCTCCACAACCCCTCTTCAAATAATTCAAACTATCCCTTTAAACTGTCCCTGTCCCTTTCTGTCGATCGATTAGGCTCTGATCAGATCGCTCAACATTTCATCAGGCAGTGGATCTGACACAAATGGAAACTGAAAGCCTGAGAATAACCCTACGCACACACGCGCGCCACACACACAACACACAGACACGACACACACACACACACAGACAGTATCCTCCCTTCTCACACACACACACACCACACCCACACACAGTACACAGGTGTAGTAGACAATAAAGGCAAACTCTCCTTTCAACATTCCTCTCTCGCTGTCTTTACACACATCCCTGCATTCAAACACACACACGCACACACACTCTCAAACCTGTTGGACAGGTAACATTTGTCCTCTCTGTCCCCACTGACTTACATCTACATGGAGTCAGGACAGACAGTAAACACACGCTGAAGGTGAGCGTGACCGCAAAGGTATTTGTGATTATACAAACACATAAAAATCTGGACACACAATTAACAGGGTGGTTCTGTTGTTGTGTCTCTTGTGAAATACAAAGAAAGACTCCACCTTTTGATTGTTTGTGTGTGTGTGTGTGTGCATGTGTGTGTGTGCGTGCGCAAGTGTGTGTGTGTGTGTAGAGGCTGCAGGGTCTTTTGGAGCCAGAGACATAGATATTGAGTCCTCAGAGGAGGGGGGGAGCTAAATGGAGATCACACAGTAACACAGTTAGAAATGTCCTGGATACGAAAGAGCTGGGAGGAGACAGGAGGAAGGAACAGGATTAGAAAACATTAAGAGGAAGATGAAGTGAAATAAACGTTATGACTATGACCAGCGAGGAGAGTGATCGAGATAAATAGATGGAGGAGGAACAACCTGCAAACACTGATAATGAAGCAGAGATTAAAGAGCTTGTAAAGATCGTTTGAAGATACATTCCTGCATGAATTTACTACTTCTGTTGCTACGCCCCATTACTTTACTACAGTACATCTGCATGTTTGTGTGAGAGGAGGAAATACTGATAGTGAGACATGGAGGGTTCAGGAATGAGATAATCATTAGCTCAGTGTGAACCTCCGCCCTGTGACTGACGGTCCCAGGGGCCTCTACAAACCTTGGAACCAGTCGGACTAGTCCCACCCCTCTGCTGTGACGAAACACAGAAGCATGCGTGCGCTTCCTGATCCAGGACAGACTCCAGCTCACCTCAGTCATAATCAAAGCAGCAAAACAGCAGGACTGGGTTGCACCAGCCACCCGTACATCCAGTTCTTCGTAACTACAAGATAGTTTCAACCATCAAAGCTTAAAGGTCGTAGCTACTGAACGCTTGAGCGATGTGTAAATTGGTTTCTAGGACACATCTGTTGTCCTGCTCTACTGAAAGCAGCCAACTATGCGAACAGGAAATCACTGCAGCGTCACAAGCAAAACTTCCAAAAAATTTTAGGGAGGCAATTTCTAGCGAATTTCAGGGTGGGTTCACACCAGCCTTGTTTAATCTGTTTGAATCAAGTCCTCGAGCATTTATCCCCTTCATTAGGTTATTTTGGGTTGGTGCGAATGCCACACTCAAACTCTGGTGGGGACCAAGCAATCGCTCTCCGGTACATGTCGAACAGGTGGTCTCGGACCCCTGTCAAGTGAGTTCTAGAGCGGTTCATTTCTGGTGTGAACGCTATCTGAAGCAATCACAGCGTATCAAAATGTTTTCTCTTCCTGTTTTTGGTGACCAGTTAACTAGCAGCACAATTGATCGCAAAATGCAGGCTGGCAGGGGACAAACCTGGCTCACGATGAAGTCAGAAATCCACTGTGAGCAATATATGGCAGTTTTGTGTGCAAAGAAATGAGCACTGCAGTCATAATAGCAAGTTGGAGTCATAGACTGCACAGACAATAGATTGAAATCCTATTAAATACACGATCTATGGTTGAAGTGCATTGTTTCGCACCCCTGCCCCCTCCTCCCCAGACGTGGGGAGCTCTGTAGGCTGCAGGAGCTCTGCAGGATGCACACAACATCGTAGCAGCTGTTTATAACTAACAGTCAGTTGTCTATCAATGTTAAGTTAAGCCCATCATCCGGAAAAAAAAAAAAGCCCACTGCTCTGAAAACACACACTCTGTACTGGGAGTTAAGTGGCTGCCTGTCTCACTGCCTGCCAGACTCCATTAACATGTTGCTCAAATGAACCCTAATAAACATCTATGGTTTGTACAACATTATTAATTATTTTTTACGACTCATAGACAGACACTCGGCATCAATTTGAACCAGAATAGAACGTCACTGTGGCTTCAGCGTCAATGTCAGAGAAGCAAGTATTTCATGTTAACATGTTTCCTTGATCTCTGATGACATATTGTGGTCATTTCATGATTTATCACATTAAATATATTACAGTTTCCTCCTTTAAGACTGTGTTACAAGACATAATTCATACGTATGTGCCGTACTCTACAGTCTGCTGACATGCCCTCCAGATCAACACCAACATGAGCAGAACCTGACAGCGCACCGTGAGGAATGGTGTTGTCTTTTAACCTGTCAATGTTGTGACCAATAATGGGATGATATTTCTGTCACATGACTTGTGTTTACAGTTTCTGGTCCCTGTGAATTTTGCTTTTGTGAACACAAACTGGACAAGTTGGATGAATCAATGTATTATCCTTGCATTGGTTCGACTCAGGAACCGGACCTTTATGTGACGCACCCTTCACAACCAGTCTTTTAAAAATGTAGGTATTATGTTGTTTAATTGATACATGCACAGATAAAGAAATGTATGTGTTTTGAAGTAGAACAAATTTGCTAATCATTGAGCAAAACGTTATTGGCATTATGTTTTGTAATTTGAGGTATATTGTGTTGTTTTCCACCTATCCATTATCTATAAGCGCTTATCCTTTGCATGGTCGAGGGGGGGCTGGAGCCATTGGGCGAGAGTCGGGGTAAACCCTTCGCAAATGTATCGCTGAACCTCATCACCAGCCTGATGGTGGCCAGTTGGAAAATTTAAACACATCAGCCGACCTTATCTCCAATTCATCACAGGGCTGACACATAGACAAACAACCTTTCACGCTCACATTCACACCTACGGGAAAAATTTAAATTTACCAGTTAACCTAACTTGCATGTCTTTGGATGGTGGGAAGAAGCCGAAGCACCTGGAGAGAAACCACACAGACACGAGGAGAACAAGCAAACTCCACACAACCACAAACTCTGCAGCCCTCCAGCCAGCCGGTGAGTTCAAGTAAAAAGAAAATAGTTCCTACATCAAACTGCTCGCAACAAGGTCTGTGGATTATCTTGAGTAACTGGGTCATGATTTTTGGAAAGAAACACAAATGGTTTTTTTTTGTTTTTTTTGGTGCTTTTAGCACCACAAGCTGGATGCCATCTAGTTCCATGATATTGGAGAGAAGGCAGACGTCTCTACAGCCAATATCAATATAAGCTTGGGAACTCGTGCAAAACAATCTAGATGGATAAAAAGGACTACAGCTAAGAGGAAAAACATTTGTTTTGGGGGGTAAACCGTCCATTTAAGACAAAGAAAAAATGCACATTTGAGCTGGAACTAGTTAACTTTTGACATTTATGCTTCAAAAACGACTTACAGATGAATTATTATCAAAACAGTCCGCTCATATGCCTGAAACAATTAAAGGATGAATCGGCAACTATTTTGATAATCTAAGTGGGGACTATTCAACTTGAATACCAAGTGGGCAAAATAGGAAAATCACTACAGGTTCATGGGCCACACAGAATATCTTGTCATTTAATGGTGACAAATAAATCTTACAGTGTTAATAGTTATGTTAATAGACATATTACTCCAAGCCCTCAGGAAAACTGGCAGAAAACTAGCCATGATTTGACTTATAGTTCTTTCATCACTGCAACGCGTCCGTTGCACAATAAAAACCCTGCACTTTCGTTCTATTACTTGTTGCAGCTGGCAAAGTAAATAAATACTTATCTGTCCATTTGCTCTGGAGCTGATAATTTTCATTATCAGCTTTACGTCTCTTTAGTTTTGAGAGAGACATTTTGAAGCTTGTTGTTAGCTTAGCTAATGTTAGTTTCTCTATGGCCCACCAGGCCAGTGTGCAACGTGAAACTTGACTGAGTTAAAAGCAGAGAATGTGTAATCCTACTGCAGCCAATCACAGCAGACTGGTGCTTTAAAATGACGTAATCAATACCATATTGGTTCAGATCATAAAGTGTAAGGCGCAGTTGTTCAGAGATAAACACCAGTGTTCCATCAATACTCCGATACCAGCTGCACTTTCTCGCTTTCTGTTCTCTCCGACAGTGAGTTGACAGACACTTGTTGCAGACTGCCACATGTCACACTGTTAGGGACCATGTCCGGCCCACGGGCCACTAATTGACGAAGCCTGATCCAAGTCATTTATTAAGCACAAATGTGTAAAAGTTCACTGGTTCCAGCTTCTCAAACTTGAGCATTTCCTGCTTTTGCTTGTCCAATGTGAGAGCAGACTGAATATTTTTAGGTTTAGATTCAACAAAACAAGCAACATTAAGACTAGAGCTGCAAGGATCACTTGATTATTAAATTAATCACCAACCATTTTGATAATCAATCAAAAACCTCTTAAAAAGCCTCTTAAATGTGATTATTTTCTGTTTTCTGTGACAGTAAACTGCATATCTTTGGCTTTGGGAAACACTGATTAACATTTTTCAAAACTTTCTTACATTTTATAGGCAAACTATTAATAAATTAATCAATTAAATAATCAACTGATTAATCGACTATGAAAATAATCGTTAATTGCAGTATGATGGGCCTTTTTTTTCCTTTATTTTCTTGCATTCTATAGACCGTACAAGCAGTCGAATATTCCAGGCAATAATCATGTAATCAGTTGCTAAATAAAATAATTGTTAGTTACAGCACTAGTTGCAGATTTGTTTTTGATGCCACTGAATAATCGACCAGTATACGTTTTGGTTTTCCCACAATCAAAGGACCAGTGTGAAGGATTTAGTGGCATCGAGCGGTAAAGTTGTAGATTGCAACCAACTGGATACCGCTCGCCTCACCCTCCTTTTCAAAGTGTTTTGGGGGAACTACGGTGGCCATGAAACTCACAAAAGACACAAAAGGCCTTCCCTAGAGCCAGTGCTTGGTTTGTACATCCTGGGCTACTGTAGAAACCGGGCGGCTCAACATGGCGTCCTTCACGGACGAGGACCGGCGCCCTGAACGGCTCATTCTAAGTTAATGAAAACCTGACAATTCTAATTTTCAGGTGATTATTCACTAATTAAAAAAACACTTATGAATACTATAATAGCTTCCTGCCATACTCTTCCAATAAATCCCCGTAAATCTTACACACTTGAACTTTAAGTCTGATTAAGCCACCGTTTATCAAACACGCCCCGAGCAGCAGCTGTTCACTGATTCTGAATTTCAACTCTTTCTCAACAAACGCAGCAGCGGCAGCGGCATTAAACACAACAGCCTCACCCAGTCTGTGTTTAACTGTGGAATCATCTCAGAGGCACGTAGTCAGACTTTGACCACAATCACGGCAACATTTGGGGAAATAAGTCGTGTTTGCTCTTCGTCGCCAGCCACGAAACAAACCATCATAAACAGTTTTAAATCTGGATATTTTGTTTGTGCCAAAACACGCACCGTGGGCCGTCTTCCACAGCCTGTGATCAGCGTCGAGCTGAAATGATTGCTCTATTAGTGATTAGTCAATCGTCTGAAAGGACAAGAACTAGTCTGACAATTGATTAATAGGTTGTCAAGCAAAAATGCCAAACTTTCTCTTGTTTCAGCTCTCAAAAATGTGAGGATTTCCTGCCTTTCTGTGTCTGAATCAGGTAGTAAACAGGATGTCTTTAGGTTCTGGACTGCTGGTCAGACAAAAACAAGCCATATGAGGACATAATCTATTTTCTTTTTCTAATTTCTTAAAGGGCTTGTCCATACTGTAATTTGAGAAGACATGTCTTAGATTTTGGATGTCGTTATATCCTGATATGACCCAAGTTTTGTCTTTTCCTGGTTTTAAAGGCTGTGTTACAGTAAATGTGATGTAATTTTCTGAACTTTCCAGGTTGTTCTAGCTGATCTATTATTTCCATATACTCTCTGGCTTTTCTTCATTGGTTTCTATTCATTCATGTTCGGGATAATTCTTTGTGGTGGTGGAAAGTTACTTACGTAGGCTATATTTATTCAAATGCAGTGTTTGAGGAAGTTCTCAGATCAAATCTTCTAAAAGCAGAAATACCACAGTCCATAAATTCTCTGTTACCAGTAAAAGCCCCAAATTCAAAATATAACTTAAGGAAAAGTACAGAAGTAAATCTATTATCAGTAAATTAAACTATTAAAAGTAAAAGTACTCACTGTAAAATAAAATCATACATTAATTTAGTGGAATCAACTTATATTTTCTAACTTTATGTAAATATACAAGTTTGATTTATTCAGGTTAGTAAAACTTAAATTTCCAGTATTTATTTAAAAAAAAAAACACTTTATCACTACAAGTTCTTCTAACTTGAAGAAATAAATGTAAAAGGAAATCAAATTCATTTGTAGTTATAGTTGTTGGTTCAACTTAATATTTGAAGTTTATTGAACACAAAACAAAAACAACTGAATTAACATCAAACATATTTAACTAGAAAAGTTTACTTGTTCTGAATCATCACAATATGACCTCAACTTGTTTTTTGCTCTGCTCATGAATGATGGCTGCTTTCATGGTGTTATATTTCTACAGCATAAGATATATCAAGGAATATGGTCAGAAATATCACATTATTTGATTTTGTACATATCACCCAGCAATAATTCCTTAAATCCAATCAACAATTGAACCAATATAGCCTAATATTGTTGTTTTACCTGACACCAGACTACACAAAAGACATTATCCAAAGAGATTTATTAGTTTCAACTCTGGGAAAGTGAGAAAAACAGTAAAAAAGGACTCATCCTAAGTCCTAAGTCAGCTTTCTCCTCTCCTGTACTTAGATATGCTATAAGCTCGGCTAATCTATGTTCAAAAGAAAACCAAACTTTGGTTAAAAGATGTTGGTTGGGGACCTTAACATGACTCATGTAGTCACATCTCAAGTTAGGTAATGTTAACAACATGCACAACATGAGTTTTGCTAACATTTGCTATTGAATGTAACTAGCTAGCTAATGACTGATATAGATTAGCTTGCCAGTTAGCTAATGAGTTTTGTAGATTAGCTCCCTAGTTAGCAAACAATTTATGTTGATTAGCTAGCTAGTTACAGCTGTTCTTGAAGCACATGGCAAAAAAGGGGCGGGGCTTAGGAAAGACCAGTTCTCCAATATTGTGTTTTCTGAACTATCTCTTAGTCCAAATCACACAAATTGAAGCTGTTGACCTCCTTTTGATCACTAATCTCATATTTTCACGAGGGCTGGATTATTTTCATAACTGATTGATCTGGCAGTTATTTTCTTGATTAATCGATTAGTTGTTTGATCCATAAAATGTCAGAAAATGGTGAGAAAAGATGACAACCTGAAATGTCTTGTTTTGTCCACGACCCAAAAATATTCAGTTTACTGTGACAGAAGGCAAAAGAAACCAGAAACAAAAAAAAATCACATTTAGGAAGTTAAATTAGAGAATTTGGACCCTTTTTAAAATGAATATCAAATCAAAATAGTTGGCAATTAACTTCCCCTGAAACTATTTGGAGTCCCCCTGAGGAGGCTCGCCTCCCATATTGAAAACCTCTGTTATAGACCAAGCGATCGATCGATTGATCAAGGAACTATAATCATTAGTTGCAGGATCAGTGGCCACTCCTTTTTTTTTAACTTTTAAAAGCTGCTCGGTGACTCCACAGAGGGCACTGCACGAGTTGTTGTGTGGTATGAGTGATGATGATGATGATGATGATGATGATGAGGAGGAGGAGGAGGAGGCTGTCTGACCTGATGAATGTCACCCTGTGTGATTCACAGCTGAGACACTGACCAGATGCAGTCATGAGTCCCCACAAATGAGCCTCCATTACGAGGACAGCCTGCCAGAAAACACCTCAACACCTTCCTGAGAAGTGTTGTCACACAAAAGCAGCAGCTCAGGTTCAAGCATGCATGAAGGGAGCACTGAGAGAGAGAGAGAGAGAAAAAGATGGAGGAGTATCAACACCTTCAGCCTACGGTAGATAGATAAGGTTAGAAAGCTCTCCTCTTTCCCCTCTGCTTATGATAAGGTATGCAGCAGCAGCAGGAGTTGCGAAATCCTCTGGCTGCAGGCTTAACAGAAAGACTCCTGCTGTTGTTTCAAGGCCTACCGTGGAAAAACAACAGCCCCGTGTACAAATAACGTGTCGACGAAACACAATGAGCAGGGCAGCTTTTATTCTAGCAAAGACTTCTCCTGTGTCAGCTGTCAAACTTACCCACAGATCTGTTCCCCAGTCCATGTCTGCAAAAGTTCAGCTGGAGGATTCCTCTCCTGTTGGGTTTTTTTTTTTTTGTTTTGTTGTTTTTTTTACAGCAAAGAAACAAAAACCAGGTGGGTTGAAGGAGGAAAACGAGTCCTGTCGTTACAGAGATTCCACAAAACTTTTGAGTCTCGAAAGCGGAGATGGCGGAGGAATGTTTGGAGGAAGTCTACGCCTTCTCCTTGGCACGGACACGGCTGTCTGTTTCTTCCAGCAGCACAGCGAGACAAAAAAAAAAAAATGTTCAGGCGCTTTTTCCTGAAACAAGTTTGGGTCCAGAGAGAAGCAGAGACCAGAGAGAGACCAGAGAGAGAGACACAGAGAGAGAGACACAGAGAGAGAGAGAGAGAGAGAGGAGCGAGAGAGAGAGGAGGAGTGAGAGAGGACACAGAGACACAGAGAGAGAGAGAGTGAGAGAGAGAGTGAGAGAGACAGAGAGAGAGACACAGGACACAGAGAGAGAGAGAGAGAGAGGAAAAGGGGGAGGAACCGGGGAAAAACCGACAGCGGGGATCTGTTGTTTACTAAAGAAGCAGTTTGGAGGAAGTCTAGAACGCCTTCTCCTTGAGGAACAGGACACGGCTGTCCTGTTTCTTCAGCAGCAGCCAGCGAGACAAAAAAAAAAAAAAAATGTTCAGAGGCGCTTTTTCCTGAAACAAGTTTGGGTCCCAGAGAGAAGCAGAGACAGAGAGAGAGACAGAGACACAGAGAGAGAGAGAGAGAGAGAGAGAGAGGAGAAGAGGGAGAAACAGAGAGAGAGAGAGAGAGAGAGAGAGAGAGACAAGAGAGAGAGAGAGAAAAGAGAGAGAGAAAACAGAGAGAGAGAGAGAGAGAGAGACAGAGCACGAGAGAGAGAGAGAGAGAGAGAAGAGAGAGACAGAGAGAGAGAGAGAGAGAGACAGAGACACAAGAGAGGAGAGAGACGAGAGAGAGAGAGACAGAGAAGAGGAGAGGACGACAAGAGAGAGAGAGAGATGAGGATATTTTCACCATAAGCGCTCCTGAAAGCCTCAACCTTTAAATAAACACATGTAGATTACATACACTGTACGGCCTATTAATCAACATTAAATCAACATTAAATTATAACTTCACGTTAAACTATGTTGTAAACTTTAAAAAAAATATCTTAGAATGAAGAAAGATTAAAGTTAAACATGTCTTCAAACATTGTTTAAACCTAGGTTAAATTTAATTTTGTTGCACCAAAACTTATGATGTGGCTTATTGTTGATGTGTGGGGTTTTTGTTTGTTTGTTTGTTTGTTTGTTTGTTTGTTTGGCAAGCTTGTAAACGGTAACATTTTGTTAACTTACCAAGCAAACAATATGATGTTTCATGTTTTGTTTTGTTTTGTTGCTTTTTAGCTAGAGAGCAAACAATATAGGTGTTTTTTTATTTGTTGTTTACTTTATAGCCAGCTGAGCAAACAGTATAACATTTTTGTTCACTTTTTTAGCTAGCTAGCAAACTATATAATTTTTTATTTTTATTTTTTTTGTTTTTGTTTTTTTTTTTTTTTAGCAAGCTAGCAATCAGTATAATTTTTTGTTTTGTTTCATTCTTTTACTTTTTAGCAAGCTAGAAATTTTATAGGGCTTGGTCTTTTTTTGTTTGTTTGTTTGTTTGATTTATTTTTTACTTTATAGTAAGCTAGTAAACTTTTTTAGCTAGCTGTTTGTTTGTTTTTTGTTGTTTGTTTTTGTTTTTTAGCAAGTTAGTAAACAATATAAGTTTTGTTTTGTTTTGGTTTTTTACTTACATCACTAAACTTGCATTTTCTAAACTGAGATTAGTTTTTAATCGAGCAGCAGAGCTCTGCTTGATTTTAAATCTGGCCTTACACATTTCAAATGTAGTTTTGCTCTGATTAACTCTAATCTTAAATTAACCTTTGTTGGTGCACCCCAGTCTAAATTTAAACTTCTCTTTAAATATCAGCTCAGTTTTTACTCTGAATTTAATTCTGCACTAGAATTAGAGAGGTTTAACTAGTCTAAGTCGCTGCCTTTTTGAGATGGACTGAGTGAAATAATCAAGTGTACTGACTAAAATAAAGGATTAAAGCGATTAAAGTAGTCTTTCATGGTGCAACCCAGTCATAGGCTGTCTGTCTGTGAGTAAAGCTTGAACACACCTCAGTTGCAACACTGCACCTGAGAAAATAAACTAAAATAAATCATTAACTAATTATACCGGACAAGCCCTGAATAAATCAAAGACTTTACAGGGGCTAATTTGTGCTCTGTGGTTTTTATTCATTCATGTCATTCATGTTCTCAACTCGCTAAATTCTAACAGTGCTGAAAAGTTACTTGAGTATATTTAGTCAAGTGCTGGTACCACTGGTATAATTTTGCTGTCAGTCTGAAACCATTTAGTGATAAAATAGCAGATCTATTAGCCTAATGGCTCTTACACAGAAACCCTGAGAGGCAAGTGAGAGAAAAAAAAAAAACATTCTAGTGATCCTTTACTTAAGTTTGATCTAAATACTTTTCTCTCTTGTGTTCATGAGGTGAATAAAAAAAGATTTTGCCAGAGTAATCTTTCTAAATTTCTACTTGTCATCTGTGAAACCGGTGGGGGAAAAGTTTCAGCAGATTGGCAGATCTTTTTTGTCAGGATCATTTTGTGATTTTGTGAAGAGTTTGTTGTTGTAATACTTGTTTCAGCCACAAGAGGCTGAAGTGCACCATTACCCTCTGTTTTAAGTAAGACTAAAAGCATACATGTTTTTATCCAGGTGAGTTTTAAGTTCTCCCTGAGCTATAAACACAAGGCACGTATACAGTACTGTGTGTTAACAAGTTATGTAACATTATTTTCATGTCATTCTTTTAGCTACTGTTTTTTTTGGTGCCTTTGTAGATATAAACAGCTCTTTCTAAGGTGACAAAAATATGATTCTTATTTTCAGATGACTGTACACTAATAAAAACAGTCTTCAGTCTACAATTTCTGCCATATTCTGCCAGTTAATCTGCATAAATCTTACACACTGGACCATTTTTGGTTAATTTAGGTCAGATTTAGAAAATGGATCACAAATTTTCTCGTCCTCCTCAACCAGCACTGCATCACTCCATGTTTTGACTTCTGTTAGCGTGTGTGAGGTGACGTCTGTCTACCTGTCGAGACCACACCTGTGTCCCATAAAGGCAACACAAGGGCGACACCGTGTGTTTAGTTTAAATACATCCTGACTGTTATTAACCTGCATGTGCACCAGAGAAATGGTCAACATTTCTACTACTGCTGCTAATAATAATAATAATAATAATAATGAAACTGTAATAACAATAGCATTTATTTATAGAAAACCACAAAATGCAAGATAACAAAATAAAAGCCTGAATAAACACAAACAATCTGGTAAAAAAAAACAAAAAAAACAAAAAAAAACAAAAACAAAACGCATTTGACCCTAAAGACAAAAACTCCCAAAAACTGATGTAAAAATGTTATATATTAATATTTTTTCCCACTTTAAATGAGTCAGTCTTTTAAAACTACTTCAGCCTGAAATATTCATATCAAATATTAATTATATTTTGGGGGATTTTAACCCTTTAGATACCAGTATGTTTACATAGCTCCACTGTTTTTTAATTTAAAAAAAAAACTAAAATAATTTGCATAAAATACATTTCAAGGAGTATTTGATTATTATTATTATTATTAGGCCCTGAGATGGGCCAATGATTGGCAGCAACATTGATTTTGATGCATTTTTTGCAGTGCATAAACAACCTGAGCAAGAACAAGTAAAAAGTGTGAAAATTTGCTGCATGCTTTGAGTGGGAAAAAGTAGAGCCATCCGGTGGACAAATCTAAAAATTAAAAATTGAAAGCCAGTAGTCCAAAATGAAATCTTAATATAAAGGAATGCATTAGTTCATGTTAAGATAAATGTGGGATCAAAAATGGCATTTTCAATGGTTTTCAATGGAGCATTTTTAGTCATTAGGAACAAATGTGTCAGTTTTTGTGTAGCTTAGCCATTTTAAGCTAATTCAAGGAACTGAGACGGCAATTCTAATTTTTAAAAAAATGAATATCCTCCGGCAAATTTGAGCTATATTCATTCAACACAGCCAAATTGGCTTGAAAATAATAAAAAAAAAAAAACTGAAAGGCACAAAATCTCCCTAGGATCTCTTCAGGGTTAATACAGCTAATCAGGTTAATGTTCACATGAACACTTAGCAGCTGATCTGATCTTCATGGCAATAGCCTTGAGGGAGTGGTTCCAGCCCTTATATGAATGCCAAATGACGTGGACGTTCTCGAATCCGATGGCACCATGAGGTGCGTACATGCCGTTGGGGTTGGCCATGTGGCAGGCGTTGTACCAGAATCCACCTAGATAGTACTGAGCGCAGTTTTTATCCCACAAGTCCTGGTCTTTGTCGAAGGTGGTGAACTTCATGTTGTTGACATTTGACAAACTGTCCCCTAGAAATAAAGACAAAAACAACGTTAGCTGAGTTGAATTATTGGATCTATTGAATTCAGAAACACTCACTGCTCACCCTGCTGCCGTATTATCATTTTGCCAGAGGATGATTTAAATGAACATTTTTGCTTTGATAAGAATCTGAATGTGCACTTCCGCACAGTGCTTTAAAAAGAGGATCCAGACTGGTAGAGGAGCAGTGTGTCGGACAGGCAGAATCAATTACTTTTCTAGAAGAGCCAGATTTGAAAGTAATAAAGTGCCAAGGGGCTGGATGTTTACATTTCTCATGTCTGACCTGTAAAGTTAGGAATTTGTAAAACAATGCACCTTTTTCCTCCACTTTATTAGTTTTAACAGCTGGAGAAGAAACATGATGTACAAAAGTAGAGGAAAAAACAATGTACCTTTCTAATCCTAGATTTGAAATGGCTTGTTGTTTAAATCAACACAATGTTGCACTGAACATTTTTTTTTCTTTCAGTTTGACTTTAATTCCCTCTGCTTAAACAGCCTGAGTTCAAACTTTTTAAAATAATAAGTCTCTGTGCTTTAAGGGACAGTTCAGCCCCAAATCAATAACACATATTTATATTTTTCCCCTGCCTGTAGCGCTGTTTGATTGTTTTGGTGTGAGTTTCAGAGTTTTGGAGATATCAGCAGAAGACTCTTCCCTTCAGTATAATGGGACTAAATGGCACCAGTTCTGTGGTGCTCAAAGCACCAATAACATACATTAGAAAAACTCAACAGTAATGTCTCAGAAATCATGACCCAGTTACTCAAAATAATCCAAGGACCAGGAAAAGAAAGAAAGAAAGTAGTGAATGAAACTGCTCACAACAATCTTGAGTAACAAGGTCATGATTTCTGGAAAGAGACACTGGTTTTGAATTTATTTGGTGCTTTGAGCAGCCGAGCCGAGTGCCACTTAGTCCCGTTATACTGGAGAGAAGACAGACATTTCTACTGCTGAAATCCAAAAACTCTGCAACTCACACCAGAATACTCTAGATGGATAAAAAGCACTACAGGCCAGGGTAAAAATGTGTACTTTTAATTTTAGGGTGAACTGTCCCTTTAACAACAGACAGAATCAATGAATGGGCTAATTAACCTTATGTAATAAACTGATGATCTTCTAATACAATGTAAACACAGATAACCTCAGAATGTTAGCAGATTATTTAAGTAAAATCACACCGATGTACTTTTTAAAATATTTATAAATGATCAGAAGGCCTGATTGAGGTTATTAAAAGGCTGGTTTTGGCCCACAGGCCACCAATTAAAAAGGATTCTGTGGCATGGAGCTTGAAGACTGCAAACAACTCGGCTCACCCTCACCTTCCAAGCTTGTCGGACAACCTATGCTGGCTATAAAACGTGCAAAAACTGCAAAAGTCCATATCTAGAGCCAGTGTTCGGTTAACATGGCGGTGCAACATGACGACCTCCATGGAAGAGGACCTGCATCCTCTGTAGATATAAACAGCTCATTCTAAGGTAACAAAAACAATGAATCTTATTTTTGGGTAATTATACACCAAAGCAAATGAATATTATGAATATTATATTCCATTTCTGCCAATTAATCCCTGCAAATCTCACACACTGGACCTTTTAGTGTCATAAACGCAGATTTAAAAGACTAAGAGTAATTTGCTGTGAAGATTTGAAAACCTTTAGGGGGAAAAAAACATCAGGTAACAAGAACATAGAGGGCAGATGTATGCAACCATGTCCCTGACCTTAATTTATACAATTTGTTGGCACTAATTCAATGGGAATAACAGAAGTGACATGAAGTGCTGATTTATTATGAATTATTTAACACTTTAAGGGACTGTGTGACAATTATTAGGGGGTGTTGGGGGGTCAGAAAAGTTTTTTTTTCCCATCCTTGTTTGATATTTTATTTCAGCCTTCTCCTGAGAAAGTTTATTGTATAAAGAAACATAAAAAAAAAAATATTATAAGCAGCTGCATTTTCACCATTTTGCTATGTTTTCCATCAGGGAAGAAAACAATTAATAAACTAACGGTTAAGATTTTGACTGATCACGTTAAATTGACCAAATAACGATCTGGAATATAGTGGAGATTATTTTAAAGGGCGCTCTCTGCATTTTATCTGATATTCAATATATGTTTTGAATATGTAGGCCTCTATGTACAGTGGTGGATTCAAGGGGGCACCGTAAAAGTGCATTCTTGGATGCCCCTATGGTAGATAGACATGATAAAGCACCTGTAGAGTGGCCCAGTGCCCAAGTCAGTGTGATAAAGTGCCCCTTAGAGCACCGTTATAGTAGATATAGTGTTATTAAGAACCCACTTCCAGTAGATAAAACGTGATAAAGTGCCCTCTAGGGTGCCCTTTGAGTTGACAACACATGATGAAATGCCTTTTAGATTGGCTCCATGTCCAAGACAAATGATAAAGGGTCCTCTGAGCGCCCTATCATGGAGAAAATGTGGTAAAATCTCCTCCAGAGGGCCCTTCAAATGGACAAAACATGATGACGTGCCTTTTAGAGTGCCCGTTGAGTGGACAAAACGTTATAAAAGGGTCCTTTAGAGTGCCCTTCAAAGTTTTTTTCAAAGTCAAAAAGGGAGGATGCAAAGAAAATGCCAATAACCTTGCAGAGGTCCCCTCCTTTTTTTTTTTTTTCACAAAATGAATATATGATTTAGCCCCTTTGCCTACTTAATAAATAATTTTTGCACAGAACACTGTCTCACCTTCACAGACTGGTTCATTTACTTTATAAATACTAAAGCTAAAGAAGGCGTCTAAATAAATAAATGGGCTGCACATGCACACTTTTTTTTTTTTTTTTTTTTAAATGATCAGAGTATTTTGGAAAACACTCTTCTACCCAGTGAAAAAGCCTTAATGTGTCATTTTTCATTCATCTGACAACAGTTTAATTTGTCTCTGGAGAGCCACATTTTCACCGGCATCACAAAAATCAATATGAGCTGTCGTTATGTTTTTCTAGCCTGTTCGTCCACAGTATTACATCCAGCTTTATAAGGACACAACAAAACTTAACTTGAAAAATAAAAGGATCCATTTTATATGCCCCCTGGCCTGTTGCTGAATATTAGTCTTGTTTCTAAAACCCCCAGAAGGGATAAAGGAACCTTTTTTCATTAAAAACATCCTGTATTTCCTATAATATATTCATTCATAAGCCTTATTCAAACCTGAGCTTCCTTAAAGTAAAGATCCGCTCAGTGATACTCACCTGCTGTTCCACCGGCGAAGGTGCCCAGGTTAAGCTGATATCCTGTGTTCTCGCTATCGATCAAGAAGGAGGAGTACAGGGCGAACGCCTTGTCTCCATCAAAGGTCTCCATGTCAACCCGCAGCTCATTCTTCTTCCTCATAGTCAGCAGGAAGATGTTCTCCAGGCCTGGAAAGGTGCACAAAGATCTGTTTTATTTCCTCCTTCTCCTGTTCCCCTCAGACTCTCTCAACCTTCATCTAGTGTAAAATCACACCTTGTGCTCCGTCTCACCTCCAGATGGAAAGCAGCACAAACTCCATGTTTTTTTAATGTATTTTTTCCCTCAAGAACTCACCTAGCCAATATTCTCCATCCACGTTCCCAAATCCAGTCTTATAGTGACTCCAGGGCCTGAAGAAGCTTTGAGTCCCGTCCATCCTCCTCTGAAATACCTGAGAGGGACAATCAGAGGAAGAGAGAGGGAGCTGAAACGTTTATTCATTTATTATTCATTTACACTGCAATAAATACTAGACATTATTCGCAAGATTAGCGATTAGTAAGACCTTGGATGATGTTATAAATCCTGACAACTTTTTCTGAAAGCTTTTAGTGTCAGCCAAGCACAGCAGAAGAGCTAAAATAACTAAAAAATATTCTTGATCTTTTAAAAAGGTTTATTTCACCTACTGTTAAAGGAATAGTTTGACATTTGGGGAAATATATTTACTTTCTTACTGCAAGTTACATGAGAAGAGTGATGCAACTCCCATGCAACATATTTGTGATGCTAAGCTGGAGTCAGCAGTTGATTGGCTCATCTTACACCATAGTCTGGGTTAATACTTGATTCTGATTGGCTGAAGAGTGTCCATTAACTTCTAATAAAGGAAAAGAACTTGTTTTTTAGCTTAATTGATAATAGACACCTACTAAGTAGTTATTGAAAACTGTCTGTTCACCGTTCTAATTTAATGTGCTGGCGACAGTCTCAGTCTGCATCTTAAATGACTAACCATAGCAACACAGTCAAAGCCTCTGTTTAGTGCAGGGGTCTGCAACATTTACGATCAAAAAGAGCCAGAAAAGAAAAGAAAAAAATCTGTCTGGAGCCGCCACTATTAAATTCTCTCTTTACCCTGAAGACTTTTCTTTTTTTGATTCAGCATCCAAGGCTAGCTTATTGTGACTCAAGAAGATGACAAAATATAGACGAAAAGGCACCGAGCCATAGACGAAGGCTTTGACGCACGTTTTAGTTGAAGAAATATTAAAACTTTTCTTTTAAAAATTGGTGCATAGGCTACATATGTGTACAGCTGGATAATAATTGAATCGTTGAGACAACTCATAATTTCAAGGTAAAGTACTGCAGTAGATTTTTGATTTTTAACTTTTGAGCTCCACTGAAACTTTTCGACTTCTGAAATGATGACCTACTGTATGATCTTTAGGTGAGGTAATTTTTTTCTTTTCTTTTCATCTTTAGATAAAACTCAATCTTTGAGTTTTAGAAATTAAAAAAAAATGCAATTCAGGCAGCCGTGAACCTGTTTTATCATTATTTTGGTGGCTGAAAATGTAATGGTTTTAAATTAAAATATAAAAAGTTTAAATATTTAATTTCACCTCAAGGCATTCACTCAATAACCTTTTTAAATACACATTTTTAAGGGGTTTCTAAAAGTCAAAGATTTAATATCCTAGTAAGAAAAGTCAATTATTTCAACAAAAGATTAGTAGTTGGTGAAACTTTTTCAAAACTTTGACTTAGGATCAAAACTTAAATATCTATTGTAATACATTGCCTTGAACGTTTTCTCAGTAAATGAAAATGATAAATGAAAATTAAAAAAAAAAAAAAAAAAGTTATTCATTTCCACATAATTTTTTGCTAAAGCCACAGGGAGCCACTGGACAGCAGCTAAAGAGCTGCATGTGGCTCCAGAGCTGCAGGTTACAGATCCCTGGTTTAATGTGTTGTTTTATAAAAGTTTTAAATTTAAATTCAAGTGTTTTGAAGCACACCACATCAAATAGATACATTTGGGTTAAAGCGATATTCCACTCCTTGATGATCATCCACTCAATATGTACTCACCCCTATGCCGATGTGAGGATGGGTGAAGATCTTCAGTTCACAAAACAATCCTGGAGCTCCTGGAGAAAACAGGGTTGCAGCTAAATCCGGTATAATGGCAGTGAATGGTGACCACGGATAAAATTTTAAAAAAAGAACACAAAACAAACACAAAATGTCTCCATCCTGCTCGTGTGGTGTAATCCAAGTGTCCGCGACATTAAAAATTAACTGCAAAAGACGCCATTTACGCCATGTTTTCAGCCGAAATGTCAACTGTAGCATGTAACAGGTAGCATGTAAACATGGCGTCGATCTCGTGATATTTTCACACGTGCATCCATTAAGAGATATACGAAGTCTCGCGATACCTCGCCGCCATGTTTACATGCTACCTGGGAGGCTACAGTTGACATTTCGGCTAAAAACATGGTGTAAATGGTGTCTTTTGTGGTTAAATTTTAATGTTGTGGCTTGCAGACACTTGGATTACACCACAGGAGCAGGATGGAGACATTTTGTGTTTTGTTTTATTTATTTATTTATTTTTTTACATTTACATTTGTCCACCATTCACTGCCATTGGCTGCAACCCTGTTTTCTGCTGAAACTCCAGGATTGTTTTGTGAACTGAAGACCTTCACCCATCCTCACATCGGCATAGAGGTGAGTACATATTGAGTGGATGATCATGTAGGAGTGGAATATCGCTTTAAGGTCTCTCCTGTACCACCCCTTTGTTGCACTTCTCCAATTTATGGACCAAATATGGTGTCACCCATGTCCCTACCTGAACTCTACTCCTGCCTGTCTGCCACTCTGGGACAAGGACTGGCCTAAGGACACATGGCCTTCTGCCCAATGGCTGATTGTGTGTGGTAGTATATGATTGGTTGTCTTGTTTTGGTTTTACTTTTTTTTCTCCTTACCCTATTTAAATATTGTTTGTAATGTGTTTCTCATTACCCTGATGAATACCTTGATAATAAAGTTTTTCTACATTTTACAAGTGGTGCTGGACTTTTACCTCTTGTGTCCTTTTCTCTTCTTCATTCACCTTTGAAGTAGGCAAAGTTGTGCCAGAAGCTCCTGCTCTGCTACTACAAACCAAGTCCAGTCCAAGACTCTCAGGTCTACCACTCTTTGGCGTTTTTACTCTACCGTCACCTGAGTGGACTGCTCAGCGGTAAAATGGCGAAATGAATGACCAAAACATGTTGCTGTCATGTGTTTCTACTGCAGGTCTTAATGAGGCACACAGTCTGATTGTTTAAGATTATAAAACCTGATCAAATAATGAGATGCACTAACAGTCCATCCGCCTCCGTCAGTTTCCATGTCACAGTAGACCTTCAGGGGCGCGGTGGGACCTCCAGGATAGATGGTGTACACTCCACTTGGGGTGGTGTTGTCATGGCGATGGATGTCTCCACAGTCGATGGGCAGAAAAAAGTGGGGGTCAGACTGAACTGAGGCCGCAAGAACCAGCAGAGCTGCGAATAATTTTACCTGGATGCAAAAGGAAGGAGATCACAGTGATTACCTGTACTCTGGTATGCTGTACTTGAGCTACTTGTACTTTACTTGAATATTTCCATTTAATGCAACTTTATACTTCCAGTCCACTACATCTTAGAGCCAAATATTGTGCTTTTCATTCCACCACATTTGTCTGACAGCTTTAGTCACTTGTTACTTTGCGGATTACAAAAACCCCTCCTGTCTGATGAAAATCATGTGTCTCCAAATGTGTTGATTTTGAATATTTTTGATAAACTGAAGGATTAAGTGGTGTTTTATGGGTTCAGAAAAATTCTCATCCTTCTTAAGCTACATAAACTCCTTAAAACCCTCTTGGCTTAGCTGGAAAATGCATCATCACAAAGCTTAAAATGGGGCTGTTTTTTTTTTTTTTTTTGAACTCATGAAAAGTTAACTTTTTAGAAATATGCAGTTCTCGCATGACAGCAATTCATTAAAACATAAACTACCCAACAGTATATAAAGCAGCTAAAAATGACCTTATTCTTAAAAATCTATGTCAGTAAAATACAACATACACAGTAAAGCAGCTGTAATATTAATTCAACATCAGATGTAATAGTAAAACACTGATATTTTACTGCACAGTCAGTAGTTTTGATTCTCTGAGTGCATTTTGCTGATAACTTTTACATAATTTGCAGGCATTTTACTTGCAGTTGAGTGTTTTCATGGTGTGTGAGCACTTCTTCCACTGTCTGCACTATTAATGGACTATTATTTCTACTTTTTGCTGCTCTATTAGTCACATGACTTGTGCATTTGTCCTTGTGTAGAAAACTATCCAGTTACGTCACCACACAAGAGTTGCAGCATGTGGGATTTTCCTGCTGGAGGAGTCTGAAACATCCCACTGGATGTTTACATTACAGCTGTGTTTATTATTAATCCGAGCCTCTCTGGAGCAGAGGTTGTTAAATCAGATTTGGTTAAATAAAATTAATTCCATTCATGAAACTCTGAAATACATCTTCATCTATTCCCTGTGCTGATTCATTGGACATTCTAGTATTTAATTTTAATCCACCGTTGTTGTTTGTTTCAGCGAGTTCACAGGCCTGACGTCTGGAAACAGATAATATCTGTTCAGTGGGACTGAGAGTGTCCTGTTAATGTGTAACTAACAACTAACAACACTATAAAGTCCTCAATAACATTTATCAGCAACACCCACAAACATGCTTTATAATCATAGACAGAAATAGATTGTTGGTGTCATATTTTAGTTATTAAGTTATATGTATATGCTATGAATTCATTTTACATTTATTTTGATTAATTCAACTTCTTGCCTATAGGTTCATGGCACTCTGTCACTCTGTTAGATTTATTTATTTAATTATTTGTTTTTTATCTGTTTTTTTTTTTGTTTGTTTGTTTGTTTTTTGTTTGTTTTTTTTTTTACTTAGAGGAGGCTTCATAGTTCAATGACTAGTATTTAAATTTTTATATCTAAAATAGTTAACAGGTTCTGTTCTAACCTGAATTAATAACTCTTACTGTACTTTTTATGTTTTTTATTAGGCCTATTTTAGGTTTTCAGATATTTTTTTTTATTGTATATTATTTACAATGTTCAGAATCCACATTTTATTTTTTTTTAAGAGTGAAACACACTCTTCATATGTGTGGTGGGTATTCTGTGTTTACATGGTGAAAAGATTTTTAATAATACATTTCTCTTTCACATAACTAAATAAAAGGCTACGTCAAATTATTCCAAGGGACATAAATGAGGCAGAGGGTATATTTTCAATCTTCTAATACTAATAATATTATTAACACTAAAACTAATCATTAAAACCATAATCAGCTCATTATAAGAATGAGTCATTAGATCAACTATTCTAAAATCAAAGAAAGTTAAATTAGGACCACATCTTGTCAGTGACAATAAAATAGCAGCAGTGTTAATATGAAATAAATAATTCGGTTTGAATGTTAACTTGTTTTCTGCAGCTTTCATTCAGTCTGGTTGAGCTCTTACCTGCATCATCATCATCATCATCATCATCGTCATCATCACAGAGAGGAAGGTCAACAGCTGAGTTGAACTCTGTCAGGTCAGACTGGTGAAGTAAATCTTGATGGGCTCTTTTAAACAGTCTGTGTGGGGCGGGATCTGTGGGAAACATGAGACACTGACACACTTCACTCACACACGCCCACATAAAGTCATAAACTTTATCATTATTATTCAGGGATTCATAGAGGCTGAGATCTTCACTTCATTGTTTCTGTGAATGGTGGTTTTACAGATTTGAGTTATTCCATAATTACACACAAATTCACCATTCTGATAACTTAAATTTGGCAAGTTTAAGGCACAGAGGAGTAAAAAAAAGAAATGAGGGAAAGAATAAGAAAAAGGATATTCAGAGTTATCTGTGGAGAAGGTAATGAAACTTTTTAATAACATCTTAAAAGGTAATAAATGTAATATAGTCAGAATATTCTAAAAGCTTCAAACTGTGGAAAATGCACCGGCGGAATTTGAACTCATGAGTCATGACCTCAGTATTTGAAGTCCATGAGATTATTCCTTATCTAGTTAGTCATTAAACCTAATTGCCCATTTTAAAGCGAAACTCAAAAGCAAAACAAGATGAACATTTTACAAGCAAACATCCACCCAGTGTACTGCAGAGTCCTTCAATCAACATCAACAATGACAAACATGTGACTTCTAACAAGTACAAAATTGGGGAAATTCCAGTTTTAACTTAAAGCTTCATGCAGCAGATCCCGTCCTGTGTGGAAACCCCACAATCGCACCACAACTTCAGTGTCCACACAAACAAAGGCACAGAAATCTGTAGCAATACTGGAATGTTCTGGATTCTTTTCTTAACTCAACCCAGCTTTATTTATATCTTTAAATAAAAATATATCAAAATATAAAAAATAAATAAATAAAAGTCAATAGAATAAAAAAATATATATACATACGATAAACCAGGGCTTAAAAATAAGGCAGGGGTAGTGTCTCAAATAGTTTGTGTCTGGGGTGGGAGGGGTCAGCTACAATCTTACCTGCACACCTCAGGGTGCTGGAGGTGTACAGGTCCTGCAGGGATGGCAGATTGCAGCCGATCACCCTCTCAGCAGAGTGAATGATAGCTGCAGTCTGGCCTTGTCCTTGGCAGTGGCAGCAGCATACCGGATGGTGATTGAGGAGGTGAAAGTGGACTCAGTGATGGCGATGTAGAAGTGCACCATCATCGTCTTTGGCAGGTTGAATTTCTTTGCCCGCAGCAGGAAGTACATCTTCTGCCGGACTGAAAGTCTGTGATCCATCTGCAGGTGCAGTCGGACACGGAACTTGTCCTGTAGCAGAGCCAAGATAACAATGTTGAAAGAAGAGCTGAAGTCCACAAAAAGGATCCTGGCGTAGGTTCCTGCAGAGTCCAGGTCCCGAAGGATGAAGTGGAGGGCCATGTTCTTGGTATCTCAAAGGTTTTCAGTAGAACCTATTGGTGTGTTCAAGATAAAACCCTTGGAATCAGAAAAGATTTTCACAGAACCCCCTGCATTGGTTCTTGTTAGCACCCTTAGAAGTTGGAACTGTTGTGGATAGAACCCTCAGAGAAGGTTCTGGGTGGAACCATTACACCATAGAAGGGTTCTCTGTAGAACCTCTCATAGGGGGTGCTAAGTGAATTCTTTCCCATGGTTCTAAGTATAGCCCTTTATGTTGGGGTCTTGGTAGAACTGTCTGAAAGTGCTCCAAGTGGAACCTTTATAAAAGGTTCTACCAGAAACCATAAAAGGTTTTCCCATGGAGACAAGCCAAAAACCCTTTATGGTTCTAGTTAGCACTTTTATTTCTAAGAATATTTATATCCCATCATCCCAGATGATGTAGCTAGAAAGGTGTCTGCGTTTCCCACCTTTGTGGTTTTCTATCCATCTATTAATCCATTTTCTTGACTGAATGTAGCACAGAGTTATGACAATTTATCTTGGAGGGATCTTTAATGTCTGTAGCAAATTTCAGCCTGTAGGTGTCAAGATATTTCATTCAAAATCAAAAATGCCATTCAATGCGTCACTAGAAGAAAAGTCAGAGTTTCAGAAAAGTAATTTTGTTTCATGAACGTCTGAACCAAATCTCATCTCATACTGTTGCTGTTGCAGTGTTGAGAACCCACTGACAAATACTGCTTTCCTATAACCCTATAATGTGAATACAAAGTCTGTTCAGTGGTAATTGTGGTGTGTTCATCACAACTTAACAGGAAGATATAATCTGACCTAGTGATCATGCACAGCTGAAGGCATCACCACATAAGCCATTCTTCCGCTGTAGCAGAAGGAGAAAGCGCAGAGAACAGATTATTAGACACTCACACAGACAGGTAAACGCCACGGGTATTTTATCTTCTTGTCTTCTTCTTCTTCTTCTTCTCCTTCTTCTTCTTCTTCTTCTTCTTTAAATGTTATACATTTTCGTATCTGATATTGCTGAGGGTGTGTTTTTGTGTGTATGCTGTTCTGTAATTGGGGTTAATCTCAGATAGATCAACCAGAAAAATGATTGACCGAGGAGAAGCAGAGGCGACCTCATTCTCCAACCAGTCGTCGGTGACAAACCAATCTGAAGTCAACCTTTTGACTAACTGTGATCTGGTCACACACAGCAGTTCAGCCCATCCCTTCTTCATGACGATCTACAGTCTGGTGTTTCTGGTGAGTTTCCAAAATTCTCATCACTGACTATGACACAACCTTTGAAGGCTGAGGCAGACATTTCAAAGAGGTACCGCACTCTCAAACATGCCTTTGAGCTGTGAACTAAATCGTATTACTGTACTGTGATGAAACACATCAATGCTGTTGTTAATTTTTGACATTTCTTGGTAAATTTATGAAAAATTGTAATTTCATGGGTTGAAAATGGCTCAAAATGCCACCCACTGTTTTAAAGTATTTTGAGCTTTGCAAGGCCAATACTGAAATACATCATGAAATTTATATAAAAAAAATAACATTTACCTTCTAATCAGAGTTGGGCGGCCCACTTCCCCAAGCCCCTGGTCTTGAGTGGGAGTGTGTGAAACAATGCTCAAGTTCACACTATTTGTATACAACCCTGTACTTACTATCTTTAGATTTTGACACTTCTGTTGGCTGTAGAAGCACCACCTCTCTGAATTCTTTACCTTGATGACACCTGAGAGTCTCTCAACCTCTCTGAGTTGGTAGCATTAGCTCAGCTGGATACAATACAGGTTTAACAGAGGAACTTTTTTTTAAAGGGTCAAAAATGTGCTTCTAGTGACTGTCAAAGTTACTGCCTGACTCTTTGGGTCTCCAGCACTTTTCTGTCTCCAGTGTTTCCCTGCAGAAATGGAGAGTCTAACAACGGCTGCCCATGGTGGGTTAGCTCCAGGGTGGGTAGATCCACCTTGTTTCTCCTAACTGATTGTTGCAGTTGATCTGATAAAAGATTAGAAAACTCTCAGTCACATTTCAATGTGGTGGTGAGTTTATTTTGGTTTAATCCGCACTATGCTCCTGGTTAGCTCTCACTACTAGGTGGTACTGCTACACTAACCCGGGATTTACACCAGGCACGGCTGCGCCGCGTCACGGCTGCGCCACGGTTTTGTTCTGTCATGCCTTCAATTCACACCAGCAGCGTTTCAGAAGCGGAGCGTCTCAGAAACGGAGCAGTTGTTGACTTGTTTACTTCATTGTTTTTGGTGATTTTTGTGCTTCTACCATGGCTAAGTAGTCTATGTAGTTATGTGGTTTCTTTTTTGTATGTTTTAATTGTGTTTAATGTTGTTATTTCCTTCTTTATTGTGCTGTAGTCTTCAAAGTCATGGACCAAAGTTTTGGAGCTTTGTTTAATTAAAAATTACATTTCTATAATCATCTCAATATTATGAAACATACCTGTTGTTGCCAGGTATGGCGTAATGTTGAATGAATGAAGTGAAATATGATCCATCCTCAACACGAGGTGTTTTATTTTGAAAATTGACCGGATTCACTATGCTTTTCGTGTCGGGACTTCCTGTCTGGTTTGATCTCCTCTGCGCAGCTTGACAAGCCATCCGTCAAAAATAGACTTGCTGCGTATTCTCAGCGGAGCGGAGCACCGAGCCGCTTCTGGGACGCTGCTGACACGCGCCGCGGCGCATCTGGTGTAAACACGAGCATTGACTAGAATGGCTGCGTATTTCTCTGAGTGCCGGCGCAGCCATAATGCGGCGCAACCACGCCTGGTGTAAATTAAATGTAAGAGTGAGCGGTGATCATGTGACCACAAGACCACACCGCCTACGGTGGTTGTCCTCTGTACCCGACCCTACCAAACTTCTCTGGGGCTTTGCTCACTTCTTAGCATTGTTACTGTACCGAATTCCAGGTACCAGTATCAGTATCGTATCAGTTCAAATGTGAATGGTACCTGTCACCATCTCACAATAACTGTATATATGGGTCTTAGCAAGCTGCTTGCAGAGATGACCTACAGGCCCATGACCTACTTTCTGGTGAGGACAGGCTGGTTAGAAGACACCAGCCTCCAGAAATAGTATCATGATTGTTTTTTTTTTGGTTGAGCCCAAACAAGTTCAAAGCACAAATAATGATTACTTTACTAAATTTGATTCACATGAATTAAATCGGGTAGAAAATTTAAATAAGAGAACATTTATTCATCTCAAATCGTAGATGGGTTTCCTCCTCAACGGCTACATCGTGAAGTTTTATTTCTGCCGAGCTCAGCGGCAGGCGTCCAGCAGCATTATGGTCTACCTGAAGAACTTGGCAGCCGCTGACTTCCTGCTCTGTCTGTGTCTGCCCATCCGCATCATCAACTACGCCAGCAACTCTGTCGCCATCCGCCTGGTCTACTGCAACTTTGGCATCTGCACTTTCTACCTCAACATGTACGCCAGCATCCTGTTCATGGGCTACATCGCTGCTGACAGGTAAGGCAGGGGTGAGTGGCAATGTGGCATTGTGGGTATTACAGAGAATCTTCTTGACTTCCCGTCAAAGTTTGAAGTTGGTAGATCTCTTGTTGCATAAAACAGACACTTTATTTACTTCATAAGTTCATCAATACTGTTTATGTCCACATACAGAAAAGTACAGAACTCTTAAATTCAAAGTAGTGGTCTTTCAAGCATTTCACAGACTCAACTCTAACGTCAAAAACACAAATTCCCAAGTTCCATTTGTGGAGAACAGGAGGTCAATGCTGAACTTCAAACTGAGACAGTTATTTGTTGAAGTTATGTACTGATGATGTCTCTGCTCTCTGCAGGTATCTGAAGATTGTCAAAGGAACTTCAGGACATCACATCCTGCAGACGGTGCATGCTGCTCACATCATCTCCACTGTAACCTGGTTTTTACTCCTGGCAACGGTGAGTGGCTACATGATCACGGCTTTCCGCGCTCTGAAACCTGTGACCTCGGTCTCAGTGAGCTGTGAAGTCTTATATCGACAGGAAGAGCTCACCCTGTGCTACAAAATCGTGCACACCCTCTCATTTGCCACCTTCCTGCTCGTCCTCGTCTCTCTGGTCTTCTTCTACTACAGCACCTCTCGCAGGGTGTCACTGGTGCAGCAGAGACAGCCTGAGTCCTCCACCTCCAAGAACCTTGCAAAGTCACAGAAGAACATGTCAGTGCTGGTCTGTGTCTTTTGCTTTTGCTTCGTCCCCTATCACCTGGTTCGCCTCGCCAACACTTACCTGAGGAGGAACTGTTCATGGAGAAAGGTTTCCTACAACCTGATGGAGCTGATCGTCTTAGTGTCAGTTCTCAACATCTGCCTGGACCCGCTCATCTACTTCATCTTCTCCAAGGCGCTCAGGACAAAGCTCAACCAGGGAGTAGTTTCCAGAAATACTTACTGTACAAGCAGTGTCTAGGTGAGTCTGACTGGACTGGAGACCTAGGTGAACAAATGCATCCTCCGAGACCGACGGTGGCCAGTTTGACAAGAAATACAGTACAAAGGTGGATTTCTTGCTGGGTTTGGCTCCTGGCACTCCGGGGCTGAATGAGTTAACTAAACAGCTAGCTCAATGGCTAACCAAGCTAACCAGCTAAAGCCAGTGACAGATAGTAGCAGACAGCAGTCCATCAGCTAACTCTGTAAGCTAAATCACCTTGGTACTGAAGTCTGTCGTCAAACTGGCCTTACAACATTTAATGACATCTTCAGGACAAGTGCACAATGTGACACTTTACTTGAGGTCAAGGAAAATATTCATGACACACTTATAACTGTTTTAATGACGGCCTGTGTCAAAAGTGACCACATATGACATTTTAATGTAAGGCTAACACATAAAGCCACAAAAAACAAATGTCAACTTTGCATTAAATGTGACATAATTGACTGAATGACAATAGTCATAAACATTCATAAAGACTCCTTTGTGTTCATGACGGGTATCATGACATAGTTATGACCATCTAATGACAGTCTGACGTACGCCCCCTCAATTACCTAATAGTGTAATAAAAACTGAAGTAGTAACCGCATAAAACATAATCATGAATAATGTAAGGAATATGTATAACAAATTAACTGTTCATGAAAAACAGATCATATCATAATTGCACATAATGTAACACCTGCAAATAATGTGATGAAAAATGTAAAAAAAGAAAAACCTTTTAAAAAAATTGTGTTATAAACAGGATTTATTAACTAATAATTGTAATAATTATGTAATAATTGTATAGTATAAGTGTGTATTATGTCATTAAAAATACTGTCATCATAATTGCACATAATGTGATAATTGTGAACATTTTTAAGTAATAAAACTGATAATGTAATAAGTGCTTATAATGTAATAAAAGTATTGAGTGCATAATGTAACAACTGTCTTATTTTATTACGTTTTGTGATAGCTCTTACATTACGATTTCAGTGGTGATTTGAATGTTCAATTTTCTAACTATTGCAATGTTGCCAGCCAAAAAAGTATTTTTTACATTATTTGCAAAATGTCCAGCACAGGTGCCCGCCCCCATATAAAACATGAACTATGGACTACAGGGCTTTATTGGCAGAATATGGAAGAAATGGAATAACAGATTGATGACTACAGGTGCAGCTGTTGGTATACAGGGAGAAGAGCAGAGCAGAAAGAACGCAGCCTTGGGGAGATTCGGTTTTTGATGGTCCTGGAGTCAGAGACCAGCTTTACGTGCTGCCTCCTGTCAGACAGGAAGTCTGTGATCCACCTGCAGGTTGAGTTGGGCATGATCAGCTGGGACAACTTGTCCTTGTAGCAGAACTGAACAGAATAGTGGTGTAGGTTCCTGTGGCATCCAGGTACTGAAGGATGAAGTGGAGGGCCATGTTCCTGGTATCTAAAAGATTTTCAGTAGAACCTATTGGTGTGTTCAAGATAAAACCCTTGGAATCTGAAGAGATTCTGGGAGGAACCATTACACCATAGAAGGGTTCTCTGTAGAACCTCTCATAGGGGGTGCTAAGTGAATTCTTTCCCATGGTTCTAAGTATAGCCCTTTATGTTGGGGTCTTGGTAGAACTGTCTGAAAGTGCTCCAAGTAGAACCTTTATAAAAGGTTCTACCAGAAACCATAAAAGGTTTTCCCATGGAGACAAGCCAAAAACCCTTTATGGTTCTAGTTAGCACTTTTATTTCTAAGAATATTTATATCCCATCATCCCAGATGATGTAGCTAGAAAGGTGTCTGCGTTTCCCACCTTTGTGGTTTTCTATCCATCTATTAATCCATTTTCTTGACTGAATGTAGCACAGAGTTATGACAATTTATCTTGGAGGGATCTTTAATGTCTGTAGCAAATTTCAGCTTGTAGGTGTCAAGATATTTCAGTCAAAATCAAAAATGCCATTCAATGCATCACTAGGAGAAAGGTCAGAGTTTCAGAAAAGTAATTTTGTTTCATGAACGTCTGAACCAAATCTCATCTCATACTGTTGCTGTCGCAGTGTTGAGAACCCACTGACAAATACTGCTTTCCTATAACCCTATAATGTGAATACAAAGTCTGTTCAGTGGTAATTGTGGTGTGTTCATCACAACTTAACAGGAAGATATAATCTGACCTAGTGATCATGCACAGCTGAAGGCATCACCACATCAGCCATTCTTCCGCTGTAGCAGAAGGAGAAAGTGCAGAGAACAGTTTATTAGACACTCACACAGACAGGTAAACGCCACAGGTATTTTATCTTCTTGTCTTCTTCTTCTTCTTCCTCTCCTTCTTCTTCTTCTTCTTCTTTAAATGTTATACATTTTCGTATCTGATATTGCTGAGGGTGTGTTTTTGTGTGTATGCTGTTCTGTAATTGGGGTTAATCTCAGATAGATCAACCAGAAAAATGAGTGACCGAGGAGAAGCAGAGGCGACCTCATTCTTCAACCAGTTGTCGGTGACAAACCGATCCAAAGTCAACGGTTCGACTAACTGTGATCTGGTCACACACAGCAGTTCAGCCCATCCCTTCTTCATGACGATCTACAGTCTGGTGTTTCTGGTGAGTTTCCAAAATTCTCATCTCTGACTATGACACAACCTTTGAAGGCTGAGGCAGACATTTCAAAGAGGTACCCGCACTCTCAAACATGCCTTTGAGCTGTGAACTAAATCGTATTACTGTACTGTGATGAAACACATCAATGCTGTTGTTAATTTTTGACATTTCTTGGTAAATTTATGAAAAATTGTAATTTCATGGGTTGAAAATGGCTCAAAATGCCACCCACTGTTTTAAAGTATTTTGAGCTTTGCAAGGCCAATACTGAAATACATCATGAAATTTATATTAAAAAAATAACATTTACCTTCTAATCAGAGTTGGGCGGCCAACTTCCCCAAGCCCCTGGTCTTGAGTGGGAGTGTGTGAAACAATGCTCAAGTTCACACTATTTGTATACAACCCTGTACTTACTATCTTTAGATTTTGACACTTCTGTTGGCTGTAGAAGCACCACTTCTCTGAATTCTTTACCTTGATGACACCTGAGAGTCTCTCAGCCTCTCTGAGTTGCTAGCAATTAGCTCAGCTGGATACAATACAGGTTTAACCCATCTCACAATAACTGTATATATGGGTCTTAGCAAGCTGCTTGCAGAGACGACCTACAGGCCCATGACCTACTTTCTGGTGAGGACAGGCTGGGAAGACACCAGCATCCAGAAATATAATCATGATTGTTTTTTTTTTTTGTTTGTTTTTGTTTTTTTTGGTTGAGAACAAACAAGTTCAAAGCACAAATAATGATTATTTTACCAAATTTGATTCACATGAATTAAATTGGGTAAAAAATTTAAATAAGAGAACATTTATTCATCTCAAATCGTAGGTGGGTTTCCTCCTCAACGGCTACATCGTGAAGTTTTATTTCTGCCGAGCTCAGCGGCAGGCGTCCAGCAGCATTATGGTCTACCTGAAGAACTTGGCAGCCGCTGACTTCCTGCTCTGTCTGTGTCTGCCCATCCGCATCATCAACTACGCCAGCAACTCTGTCACCATCCGCCTGGTCTACTGCAACTTTGGCATCTGCACCTTCTACCTCAACATGTACGCCAGCATCCTGTTCATGGGCTACATCGCTGCTGACAGGTAAGGCAGGGGTGAGTGGCAATGTGGCATTGTGGGTATACAGAGAATCTTCTTGACTTCCCGTCAAAGTTTGAAGTTGGTAGATCTCTTGTTGCATAAAACAAACACTTTATTTACTTCATAAGTTCATCAATACTGTTTATGTCCACATACAGAAAAGTACAGAACTCCTAAATTCAAAGTAGTGGTCTTTTGAGTACTTCTTGGATGTCAAGCATTTCACAGACTCGACTCTAACGTCAAAAACACAAATTCCCAAGTTCCATTTGTGGAGAACAGGAGGTCAATGCTGAACTTCAAACTGAGATAGTTATTTGTTGAAGTTATGTACTGATGATGTCTCTGCTCTCTGCAGGTATCTGAAGATTGTCAGAGGAACTTCAGGACGTCACATCCTGCAGACGGTCTGTGTCTTTTGCTTTTGCTTCGTCCCCTATCACCTGGTTCGCCTCGCCAACACTTACCTGAGGAGGAACTGTTCATGGAGAAAGGTTTCCTACAACCTGATGGAGCTGATCGTCTTAGTGTCAGTTCTCAACATCTGCCTGGACCCGCTCATCTACTTCATCTTCTCCAAGGCGCTCAGGAGAAAGCTCAACCAGGGAGTAGTGTCCAGAAATACTTACTGTACAAGCAGTGTCTAGGTGAGTCTGACTGGACTGGAGACCTAGGTGAACAAATGCATCCTCCGAGACCGACGGTGGCCAGTTTGACAAGAAATACAGTACAAAGGTGGATTTCTTGCTGGGTTTGGCTCCTGGCACTCCGGGGCTGAATGAGTTAACTAAACAGCTAGCTCAATGGCTAACCAAGCTAACCAGTTAAAGCCAGTGACAGATAGTAGCAGACAGCAGTCCATCAGCTAACTCTGTAAGCTAAATCACCTTGGTACTGAAATCTGTCGTCAAACTGGCCTTACAACATTTAATGACATCTTCAGGACAAGTGCACAATGTGACACTTTACTTGAGGTCAAAGAAAATATTCATGACACACTTATAACTGTCTAATGATGGCCTGTGTCAAAAGTGACCACATATGACATTTTAACGTAAGGCTAACACATAAAGCCACAAAAAACAAATGTCAACTTTGCATTAAATGTGACATAATTGACTGAATGATAATAGTCATAAACATTCATAAAGACTCCTTTGTGTTCATGACGGGTATCATGACATGGTTATGACCATCTAATGACAGTCCGACGTACGCCCCCTCAATTACCTAATAGTGTAATAAAAACTGAAGTAGTAACTGCATAAAACATAATCATGAATAATGTAAAGAATATGTATAACAAATTAACTGTTCATGAAAAACAGATCATATCATAATTGCACATAACGTAACACCTGCAAATAATGTGATGAAAAATGTAAAAAAAGAAAAACCTTTTAAAAAAATTGTGTTATAAACAGGATTTATTAACTAATAATTGTAATAATTATGTAATAATTGTATAGTATAAAGTGTGTATTATGTCATTAAAAAAACTGTCATCATAATTGCACATAATGTGATCATTGTGAACATTTTTAAGTAATAAAACTGATAATGTAATAAGTGCTTATAATGTAATAAAAGTATTGAGTGCATAATGTAACAGTCTTATTTTATTACGTTTTGTGATAGCTTTTACATTACGATTTCAGTGGTGATTTGAATGTTCAATTTTCTAACTATTGCAATGTTGCCAGCCAAAAAAGTATTTTTTACATTATTTGCAAAATGTCCAGCACAGGTGCCCGCCCCCATATAAAACATGAACTATGGACTACAGGGTTTTATTGGCAGAATATGGAAGAAATGGAATAACAGATTGATGACTACAGGTGCAGCTGTTGGTATACAGGGAGAAGAGCAGAGCAGAAAGAACGCAGCCTTGGGGAGATTCGGTTTTGATGGTCCTGGAGTCAGAGACCAGCTTTACGTGCTGCCTCCTGTCAGACAGGAAGTCTGTGATCCACCTGCAGGTTGAGTTGGGCATGATCAGCTGGGACAACTTGTCCTGTAGCAGAACTGAACAGAATAGTGGTGTAGGTTCCTGTGGCATCCAGGTACTGAAGGATGAACTGGAGCGCCATGTTCTTGGTATCTAAACGTTTTTTTTTTTATAGAACCCCTTTGTGTGTTTGAAATAAATCCCTTGGAATCTGAAATGGTTCTCGGTAGAACCCCCTGCGTGGGTTCCTGTTAGCACCCTTAGAAGGTGGAATGGTTGTGGATAGAACCCCCAGAGAGGGTTCTGGGTCAGACCTATTCAAATGGTGGCCTGCGGGCCACATGCGGCCCAGAAGCAATCCCCAAGTGGCCCAACCAGAAAAGCAGAGAAAAACCGGGAAAAACGTAGTCTGCAAGCTTACAGATATTTTTACAGAAATTCCTACAGTAGTTCAGATTGTGAATGCAACACTCTGCGTAGCCTAGCAACACTCAACCCAGAATGCAGTGCTTTGTTGTGAAAATGTGTGTCTACCAGTGGTAACTTCAGAAGTAGTAGTCCTATAATACACCTCTAAAAACATGACTTTCTCAACCCTGAAATGCAAAATTTACAATGAAAATGGTCGGTTTAACCCTGCCTGGACGGACAAATACTTGTTTATTTTGCTGCCAAATCCAAGCGCCAAACCGAATGTGTTTAATTTGCAATGAGTGTGTTGCAGTGTTTAAATATTACAACGTTTGGAGGCACCACATTGAGAAACACCAGACTTTCCGGACAAACTTTCCCAACGGATCACAGGAGAGGGCTGCAAAAGTGCAGAGTTTGATTGTATCTTACAACCGGAGCTGTCCTACGATGGTGCGGTCATGCACAGCCGGAGAGAGCTACAGCAGCATCCCTCCGTGTGTCCTGGATGCTGGCAAAGAAAAAAAGGCCATTCACAGACTGGGTAACTGTGAAAAACTGCGTGTTGGCCATTGTGGATGAGGTGATAAATGACGACAAAATTAAACCGAGTGTGACATTTGCCATTAAAAATGTACCCCTATGAGACACTTAAAGATTAATTGAAATTCTAGCTACAGATGTGTTTGAAACACTGTTAGAAGAATTGAAGAAAGCTGATGCCATGTCTATAACAGTTGATGAGTGCACAGACCGCACATCTGTGCATATTTTTTTATTTTATTTTATTAATTTGTGTTGGTTTAAAATTTGTCATTACCTGCTCCTTACCGGCCACTAAGAACATCTGGCCCAGCTAAATTTCTTGGTTTTAAAGTCTGGCCCAATTGAATTTGTAATTGAATAGCCCTGTTCTAGGTGTTCTAGCTTGTGTGTGGTTTTTTCTTCTTAACAGTGATACAACACAAACCATAACCACATCAAGCAGCCATTTTTCCGCTGTGAAAGTTATGTAGAAGGAGGTGAACGCTGCAAGTATTTTATCTTCTCTGCACCTCTTCTGTTTTGATGTTTAAATGTTATACATTTTTACAACTAAAATTAAGGTCAGCTGACCACTAAGTCAGATCTATGCAACAGAGTTGATGGTACATTAAAGTTAAAAAAAAATATTTAAACGAACTTAGCAGAACTGAGCTGAAGTAACTTGGTTGTATTGCAACTGTTGGCTGCAGGAAGGCAGAAAAGAGCCAATTGTCTGATGTCTGATACATGTTTGTATGTTTTTTACTCTCTAATGTTCAGTGAGACTGTTCAACTCTGGTTAAAAGGGTTTCTAAATAGGAAAGATTGCCTTATCATCCAACTCTGTTACGTACCTTTTCACATTGGTGCAATAACACTGCTGAGACTTCAGAAGCTGAAAAAAGTTCACGCTCCTCCCACCCCACAATTATCAATCTTTGACAATTTTGAGGACCAACTTACGGGCATTGCCATCCCATGACCCTATAGCGTGACCACAGTGTGTTCAGTGGTAATCTGTTCGTCACAGTTTAACAGGAAGATACGTCACCAAGTGATGCTATGCAACTGAAACCATCACCACATCACATAGCATGAGGAAGCGCAGTGAGCTGTCTATGAGACACTCACACCAACAGGTTAATGCTGCAGGTATTTCATCTTTTCTTTGCACTTCCTCTGCTTTGATGTTTAAATGTTATACATTTGTTTTACATTTTTATATATACATGAATGCGCCATATTTTTGACCAGTCATTTACTACATTGACTTTCCTACATTTGAACCCTGCTGATTCCTTTAAGTGATTTTGATCTTTTGGTCAGTCATGGTCACTTGTTCTGAGGGATTAAGACCACTGTTTGGCAAAACATTTTTGTTACTGAAGGTGTGTTTTTGTGAAATTGCTGTTCTGCAATGTGGCTTCACTCCTGTCAGATCAACCAGAAAAATGAGAGACTGAGAGGAAGCAGACACAACCTCATCCTTCAACCAGTCGTCAGTTACAAACCAGACCGAAGTCGATCAAAAAGGGACACAACCTTTGAACACTGAGACAGCCATTTAATTGTCTATGAGTAAGAAGCAACATGTCCTTGTACCTACACAACTCTGACCCTTCGCTAAGCTCCACTCTCCTTGATTACTGTTGCTACACCTGTCATGCTTTCCAATCTTGGCACTGCACATATGCGCAAGCAGTGGCAGTGTGACGGCAGATTTACCAGGAGGAAAAACAGATTTTCAAACAAGCAGACAGACCTCTTGGTTCGAAAAGTGAAAGCAGAAGAGCACAAAATATATGCAGACGACAGGGTGTCCCCGAAGCAGGTTTCATGTGTAAATAGTTTCTTTTACATTAACACCTGCAATAAGTAACACAATACATGAACCATAAATGTCATGCCAGCTAGGTTCCAGCCTGCTTCACTTCGATTCAGTACAAGTCCACATCCTCCTTCTAAAAACCCCCTGTATAAATGCAAACACATTATTACCAAGGCCACTAGAGGATCTTGAACCTTACTACCTGTGCTCGTGGTCTCTTCTCAGACTGCCATGGCTGGTTTGATGCCTGCAGGAATGGAGGTGATTTTGGGGAAGAGCAACATGGGAGAAGATGCAGATGACCTGATCCATAATATCTTGTTTTCACAATACTTAGACAGGTACTTATGCATAGTCAGTGTATTACCTACGGTAGATGGCAGTTGACACGGCCCCAGATTGGTGAAGCACCAGGAGTACTGGTGTAGGAAGCTAAGCAATGTACTGCTGTGGACAGGATCAGCAGCGATGTGTATTTTAGACACCTGGATCAGTTTAATTTTACCTCACAGAACACAGGAGTTGCTGGTCTACCGCTGCCTCGTTCGGTCAGTTTGTCTCATTGTGTGACTTTGAATCTGAACTAACCCTTTAAATCACAGGCATCACACAATAACACAAAAGGTAGTAGCAGCAGACCAGCACCTCCTGTATTCTGTGAGGTAAAATTAATGTTTTTGTCAAAGGAGTTTGGTGGTTGTTGGAGAGAGTGAAGTTGGGCTTATTTAACAGTGGCTTCCCATCAGAGAAGGCTGTCTGGTGGCAAAATGAAGTGATGAAAATATTCAAAATAAAGCCTACACTTAAACTGATATTGATTTTTTTTGATTATATAGTCATTGTCTTCAATAATGGTGCATAAAACTGTGGTATATATTCTTTTATGTTCTGACCAAGATGTGGCATCAGAATAATCAAGTTATTACAGAGTATGACTCAGGCTAGTGACATCTTTTTTCCATACCTAGTGCGTAGTTAAGGTATAACAGTGGAAAGTGATGCCAGTGATGTTTTGTGTTTGTGTCATGTCCTCTTCTGTAGAACTCGAGAGGCGGATGTGTTGAGAAGGACCTGGAGCAGCTCACCATAGCAGGGTTTAAGGCTGAGTTAACAGGTCATCTCATTGTTTTTATTTCCTCTCATCAGGGAAAAAATACACACATTTTAAATCTTAAATTTGCTGATTTCTTCTATGGTCTGTAGTTTTATTTCTTTGGTGACTCAAATAAAATCTGCTGTGACCCACCTGTGGGTTCAACTTATGAGTTGAAATAACTTGGTTGTATTGCCATGAACTGAAACTGGTGGCTGCAGGAAGGCAGAACAGAGCTGGTTGTCTGATGTCTGAGACATATTTGTGTTTTTTTTTTTCCTCTCCAATGTTAGACCATTCAGCTGCATAATATTGATGGAGAGTAGCTGGTTAAAAGGGTTTCTAGTTAGGAAAGATTGCCTTATTATCCAACTCTGTTATGCACTTTTTCACATTGGTGTAATAATAGTGTTCAGACTGTTAATGCAGTCGTTCCCAAAGTTTTTCTGGCATGCCCCGCTTCAGAGGCTGAAACATGTCCATGACCCCCGAACCCCACAATTATCAATCTTTGACAATTATTAGGACCAACCGACAGACATTGCCAACCCATGAGCCGACCCTATAGTGTGACTACAACGTCTGCTCAGTGGTAGTTGTGGTTTATTCATCACAACTAAACAGGAAGATACACTCATGTCATCAAGTGGTGCTACACAGCTGAAACCATCACCACATCTGCCATTCTTCCTCTGTTAAAGGCTGGGCAGAAGGAGGAAGTGCAGTGAGTAATCTATGAGACACTGACGCTGCAGGTATTTCATCTTTTCTTTGCACTTCCTCTGCTTTGATATTTAAATATTATGCATTTGTTATACATTTTTATATATGAATACGCCATTTTTTTGACCAGTCATTTCTTGCATTGATTCATATATAAGCACATTTGTATTGAAACCATCTACTGAATCATTTCAGTCACTTTGATCTCACTTGTTCACTTGTTTCGAGGGATTTACACAACTGTTTGGCAAAGCATTTTTGTTACCCACTGTATGTTTTTGTGTATATGCTGTTCTGTAATGTGAGTTAATCTCTGTCGGATCAACCAGAAAAATGAGTGACAAAACAAATGCAGACGTGACATCATCCTTCAACCAGTCGTCAGTTAGGAACCAGACCGACGTTAACGAGTTGACTAAATGTGATCAGGTCAACACTGAAGCCTACCCCTTCCTCATGACAGTTCACAGCCTGGTGTTTCTGGTGAGTTTCAAAACTCTGTTCACCGACTAACTATTGGTGATCAAAACGGGACACAACCTTTGCAAACTGAGGCAGCCATTTAATTGTTTAGTCTTGTCGAGTAAGAAGCAACATGTCCTCATACCTAAACAACTGACCCTTCATTAAGCTCTGCTCTCCTTAGTTATTGTTGCCACGCCTGTCAAGCTTTCCATTCTTGCACTGCTACTTACAGTGATAATGGTGGCAGATTCGACATCAAAACCGGGAGTAGTTTTTGAAACACAAGATGCCCTATCTTACACTCATCTAAAGCACAGGTTGAAAGCACAAGGCGCAATTATTATTCCAGGAGTGTGTGGTCCACCTTTGCCGTCTTGCGCCAGGGGATGTGCTGCCCTATTGAACAGCAGGAAACACCTGTCTGTGCACAAGTGCCTTGATTAATTCATGGGTGTGTTTTAGGCTGAACATGCAATAAACCAATGAGAGAGTCACCTCTCATCACCTTTAAGAAGCAGATGCCGCAGGAGCACAAACCGTGGCAGCATAGCGGCAGATTCACCAAGAGAAAACAAAATTAAAAGACTTTCAAGCAAGGAGACAGAGAAGAGAAAAGTGTGACTGTGCAGTATATGGAGATGACAGGGTGCGGGTTTCATGTGTGAATAGTTTATTTTATATTAACACCTGCAAAAAGTAATACAATAAATGAACCATAAATGTCCTGCAGAGATAGAACTGGTTCTGTTTTAGACTGAAGCATCTTGAAATTACATTGTATTTTATAATTCATTATTATCTTCATCATTATTAAGCAGCTCCGCTGGCTGAGGAGTGGGGGAGCAAGATGGTGTGGTCGAGAGGAGAGGCGAGCCAACTCAGACTGGCCACAAAGCTGCATCTCAATCTGGCTGAACACCCACCTGAATCGGATTTAGATGCAGCTTTGTGGCCGGTCGTGCTCTGTCTCCTTCTCCATCTCCTCTTTCTCCTCATCCTTATCCTCATCTCTTCCTCCCATCCTCCCTCTAACACTACTGTGGGTGTAGGAAACAGAATCTGAAAGTGAAAGTACGCATGGGTTATCCAACCAGCAGCAGGCTCTGACAGAAGTACGAATACCTTTTTCTCCCCGGGTCCAGCCAGTATGTTATAGATCATAATTGTTTAATCCTTGTTTTTCTGGATCACAATAAACATGCGGACATAAATGCTCCAGCTGCTCCAGCTGTCATATTGACTGATCTGTTAAGACAATCTGACAGCTCTGATCCCGTCCCATGCACACTTTGCTGGTCTGTTGAAATTTATTGGGCTTTATAATTATAATATTAATTCTTTATTCCTTATCTGTAAGATTAATTTTAGAGACAATGAAGACAATGAAGACAATGAACATAAATGAAGAATTTGTTTGTGCGCTTCAGCCAAACATGCCAGTTGCCATCTTGTGCAGACAGACATATTGCACCACAGACTTTGTGCTTTGCCCAGGTTTTAGCCAGTCTAATGCACAAGTGGTTTTGACTCCACTGTGCCATGCAGAAGATACTAAATGCACCTGGGCACGCCTTTGTTTTGCCTTTATTTGTAGACCCACTACCCATGGCCAAAAGATAGCAAGGTCATCTGCACCACCGGTGCATCAGCTTTGCACTGCATATGAGACAGGGCCCGAGGTCTTTGATTCCTTAAAGAAGTAAACCCATTATTGTTGGCACACATTGATTCTGTACCAGGCACTCCATACTTGCATGGGTCACAAAATTCCTCCCCACCCCTGCTTCTCAGACAGCGTCCAGCATGCTAACTTCCAGCCTGCTCCAGGTCTTCTGATTCTGCACAGGTCCACATTCTCCTTCTTAAACCTGCCACATAACAAATGCAGATGCATTATTACCGAGGCCACTAGCGGTAACAATAAACATAATGGGTCTTGATAAGCTGCTTGCACAGACAACCTATACAGCTGTTTTTCTGGTGACAACAGCCTGGTTAGAAGACATCCACCTCCAGAAATAGTACCTTTGTTTTTTGGTTGAGCCCACACAAGTGCAAAGCATAGTGAAAGCTAAATGTATATTCGTTGTGCTCTATCTGACTTTTTTTTTTTTTTTTTTAGTTTTTTTTTTTTTTTTTTTGTGGCATTTTTGCCTTTATTTGATAGGACAGCCAGAGAGTAGACAGGAAGGGGGCCAGAGAGAGAGGGGACGACATGCAGCACAGGGCCGAAGGTGGAGTCGAACCAGCGGCCGCTGCAGAGGACTAGCAGCCTCCATACATGGATTGGACGCTCTACCAACTGAGCTAAACATCCACCCTGTGCGCTAACGGACTTTTGTAAAAGATCCATGCCATGACATGACATTTATTTTAATAAATTTGATTAACAGGAATTAAACTTGGTAGAAGAATATTACCTTCTGTCTATTAAGACATTTGTTCATCTCAAAATTATGATTTTAAATGCTGTAAATATGTTGTAAAACTCCATACTCACCTGGTTTCCTCTGCAGGTTGGTTTCCTCCTCAACAGCTTGATCATGAAGTTTTATTTCTGCCGAGCTCAGCAGCAAGCATCCAGCAGCATTATGGTCTACCTGAAGAACTTGGCAGGTGCTGACTTCCTGCTCTGCCTCTGTCTCCCCATCCGCATTATGAACTACGCCAACAACTCTGTCACCATCCACCTGGTCTACTGCAACTTTGGTGCCTCCGCCCTTTTCCTCAGCATGTACGCCAGCATCCTGTTCATGGTCTACATCGCTGCTGACAGGTAAACCAGGACTCAGTGGCAATGTGGCGTTGTAGGTATCTAGACTTAGCTGTAACTGTCAGGGTTTTGGGTTTTAGTTTAGTTGTTTCCTGTGTTACTTTGAGGTTTTCGGCTCCTGTTTCTGCTGTTTTACTTCCAGTCTTTGTCCTTTTCCCTGCCTCTTACTGATTTCTTTCACCTGTCCCTGATTAATTCCTTGTATATGTAGTTTTGGTGTTCCTTTGTGTAGGAGCCTAAATGCAGTTATTTGATTTTGAAGCTCAACTGTGCTGAACATGAGCCCAGTGAGGGGCGAATATGGTATCTGCCTCATCACGGAGTCAGATATCCAGTCAAGCAAAAGCTTTGTGTTGTTTTTGATTGTGGAGCAAACTTTGGAGGAACATCGCTGAACGAAGAGCTCCTACAGGGACCAGACCTAACAAGCTCTCTGGTGATGGTCCTCATGAGGTTCCGGCAAGAGACCATGGCGGTTATGGCTGACGTGGAGGCCATGTTCCACCAGGTCAGAGTCAGCGATGAAGACACAGATCTCCTCAGGTTTCTCTGGTGGCCTGATGGGATCTACGATCAAGAGCTTGTTGAACACAAGATGTTGGTCCACATCT
The DNA here is from genome assembly GCA_034769285.1 of Lutjanus argentimaculatus. Classification (NCBI taxonomy): domain Eukaryota; kingdom Metazoa; phylum Chordata; class Actinopteri; order Lutjaniformes; family Lutjanidae; genus Lutjanus; species Lutjanus argentimaculatus. The sequence goes on along the minus strand of JAWZSL010000026.1, from coordinate 695,129 downwards.
TTGGTGCAACATCATCACCAAGTGTTGCAACTTTTGCACTTCAGAAATGTGCAAGAGATTTTGTGGAGGAATTTGGTCCAGAAGCTGCCAAGACAGTCAAGACACATTTCTACGTGGATGACTGCCTTAAGTCAACTACGGATGAAGACACAGCAGTCACCCTTTGTGCTGATTTGGGAAGCATGTTCGCAAAAGTGGGATTTCAGCTAAGAAAATGGTCGAGCAACAGCCGGAAGTTGCTCAACTCCATTCCCGTTTTGTCCTTTGGACAATTTTGACCTCCTTCCCCTCCTCCATTCCTCCATCCTTTGTTTTTGACTTTGTATTTTAAGATAAATCACTTTGAACTGGTACTGTTCTGCAGAGTTTGCATTTGGGTTTGGGACACTTTGATCTTCTCAACTGCCAAAAGTTGAAGTTGGCTGATGTTCACATAAAGCAGACTCATGATTGACTTCACAAATTTTATCAATATGAACACAAAAATGTGTCTTTTCTGGTTATGTCAATACACAGAAAACAAAAACTGGATTCAAAGTAGTGTGTTTGTTTTTTAAGTACACCAGGAGTGCTCTCTACTTGAACACCATATTCGAATTCCTATGTCAAACACACACACTTACAATTTCCACTTGAGGAGAACAGGAGATCGATGCTGAACTTCAAACTGAGACAGTTATTTGTTGAAGTTATTTACTGATGATGTCTCTCCTCTCTGCAGGTATCTGAAGATTGTCAAAGGAACTTCAGGACATCACATCCTGCAGACGGTGCATGCTGCTCACATCATCTCCATTGTAACCTGGTTTTTACTCCTGGCCGTGATGAGCGCCTACGTCATTCTGTCTGTCTATAGTCTGAAACCTTTGTCCTCAGTCCCAGTGAGCTGTGAAGACTTACACAACGACCAGCTCACGTTGCTCTACAAAATCATACATGTCTGCTCCACCGCCATTTTCCTGTTTGCCCTCGTCTCCCTGGTCTTCTTCTACTACAGCACCTCTCGCAGGGTGTCGCTGGCGCAGCAGAGCCAGCTGGAGCCCTCCAGCTCCAAGAAGCTTGTAAAGTCACAGAGGAACATGTTCGTGCTGGTTTGTGTCTTCTGCTTTTGCTTCGTCCCCTACCACCTGGTTCGCCTCCCCAACACTTACCTGATGAGGAATTGTTCGTGGCGCAAAGTTTTCTCCTACCTGTTGGAGCTGACCACGATAATGTCAGTTCTCAACATCTGCCTGGACCCGCTCATCTACTTCATCTTTTGCAAGGCGTTCAGGACAAAGCTTATCCAGAGAGTGGGATCTAGAAATAGATAGTTACTGTACAGTGGCCAGTTTGACAAGGAATACAGAATACCAAGGTGGGTTTCTTGCCAGGTTTGACTCCTGGCACCCTGGAGCTGAGTGAGTTAATTAGCTGGCTAGCTCTGCTGCTGGGAGCTAACTAGCTAATGCCAGTTACAGATAACACAGACAGTGGTTAGCCTAACTAGCTAACTGCTGTCTGTCCATCAGCTAACTCTGTAAACTAAATCACATTGGTACTGTACTCTGTTGCCAAACTGGCCTTATAACATTTAATGACTTCATGACAAGTGCAGAATGTAACATTTTACTTGAGGTCACAGAAGAATATTCATGACTCACTTATAATGGTCTCATGACACCCAGTGTCAAAACCAACCACATATGACAGTTTAATGTGATGTTAGAACGTAAAGCGAAACAGTTTCTGTTATTTTGATAATGTCAAGTTGTCATAAGAAAGGCATCTCAAACAATGTCAACTTTGCATTAAAAGTGACACAATTGACTGAATGACAACAGTCATAAACATTCATAAAGACTGTGTCATGATATGGTTATGACAGTGTAATGACAGTCTTACGCACAACCCTTCAAATAAGGTGTTACCTAATAATGTAAAAATTTTTTACAAAACTCTGAATAATGTATGGAAGATTTTAATTTAAAAATAATAATGTAAAACAAATTAAAACAATTCAAAAATAATATAGGTTGTATATAATAATATACATTAAAAAAAACTGTAAAACTGTAATAAACAGGTGTACGTGTAAAAACTAATGTAATTATACATAATGTAATAACTGTAAAGTATTTTATTAAAAAAATAATGTAATCATAATTGCACACAGTGTTTTAGTCTTATTTTATTACATTTTGTGATTGGTTTTATTATAATTTCAGTGGCAATTTTAATGTTTAACCATTGCAATGTTGCCAGGAGCTGAAAATGTTTTGTTTTTTTACACTATTTGCAAATGTCCTGCTCAGGACAGTCAGGCTGATTGTCTCAACATGTTGAGATATTTCACTCTGTAAGGGGAACCTTTGACCTCCTGGTGGTACTATAGGCAAAGTCAGGTGATCCCCAAAGTCCGAGGAGTCATACTCACGAACATCTCAACAAAACTCAATGGCAATCCATCCAGAAGTTGTTCAGACTTTTCAGTCTGGATCAAAAGTCGTGGACCACCAGACCAGCACAGCAATAATCACTATTTTCTTATTATATACAGGGTTGGGGAGTAACAGATTACATGTAACAGGATAACGTAATTAGGATACAAAAAAGTACTAACTGTAATCCATTGAGGTTACAGAAAACATTTAATCAGATTATAGTTACATTTAGTAAAACTGGGGATTATTTAGCAGGATTAGAGTTTTAAAATATATGTAAAGAACAGTATACTATCATGTGCATTGTGCACACATTACAACACTTCACATGTCTCACAACAAAACATCACTCAGGTCTCAGTGAAACCAGTTAATCTTTACAGTCAGTGTTTTATCATGGCCTCTATAAAAAAAATTTAAAAAAATCCCTCAAAAAATGGGAACAACATCACAGTACAGTGACAGGTCTGCACTCAGCTGGGAAAATGCTGTCATGATCCAAGAACACAACATCTGATTTGTGTGTTTAAAGAAACATAGGCCAGACCAACCACTGACGACACATGATCAACGCTAATGTTAGCTACACAGATCAACTGCTAACAGTAGCTACACAGACCAACCACCAATGATAGTGACTCAGACTCAGAACTGCTAACGTTAGTTACACTCACCAGCCACTAACTTAAGCTACACAGAGCAACTGCTAATATAAGCTGCACAGATCAACCACTAACATTACTTAAACACACCAATCACTAATGTTAACTACACAGACCAACCACCAATGATAGCTACACATATCAACTGCTAATGTTAGCTACACAGATCAACTGTCAATGGTAGCTACACAGATCAACTGTCAATGTTAGCTACAAAGATCAACCGTTAATGTTAGCTACACAGACCAACCACCAATGATAGCTACACAAATCAAAAGCTAACGGTAGCTACACAGAAATCTCGCCATATCTAGCTTACCTGTCAATACTGCTACTACGACTACTTACTACTTCTCAAGACAGTTTAAGTGTTTAGTTTGAAAAGTACATTTAAATGTCCATAATTACCACTATTAATCTAAACATGTATTTGTGCATAGCACAGGAAGAAATATCTGGTAAAACAATTAATAAACAACAAACATAAAACATTCTATCAGGCTAAACAATTTCACGATTTGGGATTGAGGTTAACCAAAAGTAATGGAAAGAAATTAAGTTACATAACTTTAATGTGGTGATACTTTAATTAAGTTACTGATTACATTTAATGGTAATCAGTAATTGTATCAGAATACATTTTCAAATGAACCCTCCCAACACTGATTATATGCAGTACCAGTGTCAGTGTTTTATTTTGATCTGAAGTCCAGTTCTTGAACACACTTGACACCCACAGATTACCTGTTTCAATTTTCGCTTTTCGGGTATATTGGTGGTTGTGTGAACTGAGTAACCTGTCCGCTCCTCTTCCCTTGCTTCTCCTCTAATCTCCCAAAAAGAGAGGAGTCAGTAGCTGCTTGCCTTTAATAGCAGTTATTGATGGCTCTCCTCAAACATGGAGAGGAAATCAAAACCCGGGGCCTCTCTGAATGATGAACCAAGAAAAGGCCAATGATGGTCAATTTTTCTTCCATTCTCATCCATTTCTTTTTCTCTCTCTCTCTGTCTTTCCTTTAATCTCAATCTCTGTGTGTCAGGCTTGTGGTGTGTGTATCAGTTCAAAGGAAGAGAGGAAGAGAGAGAGAGAGGTTTAACTGAGGGTTTTCTGCCAGGTTTTGTTCCTGTCGACATATAATCCATGTTAATAAATGGCTCTCGAGGTCATCACAACGTAGCTGGAGGGAAAATAGCAGAGATAGAGCGGCAGGCAGAAAATAGGTTTCTGCATGTGTGTGTGTGTGTGTGTGTGTGTGAATGATAGAGCGCTTTGAGCAGGGTGTGTGCAACCTCACCGTTAACCTTGTTTATATTTTTGGCGCCGTATATATTTTGGATTTCGTGGATTTCTGTTTATTGACAGTTTATCTTTGGACGCATGTCTTTTTGCTTTGTGCTTCCTGCTGCACGACAGTTTCCCTCGGGATGAATGAAGTTCTATCTTATCTCAGGTTGATACGATATGTTGCCAAAAGCACGTGGACGCCGAACATTTTACCCACATCCCGATGAGTATTTTTCCATCGGAAAGACATTTAAAAACGACTATGGTCACCAGTGAAAGGTGTTCAGAATAGCTTTACAAGTGACAGTTTTTCCTCTGACTGAATACACTGATTTAATGTTAACATTTAAACCATATTTGCAACATTTTGCATTCTCTGCAATAGGCCTCTATCACCTTTGGACCTTTACTTCATCCAGATTTTAAGTTCAAAGCCAGAAAGAAACCCTCATGCACATATCTCAAACCCCTGCTGCCTGAATGAAAAGGCCTGTGTTTACTCTATTCATCAGCCAGACCATCGTGTTCAGTGTTAAAGGGGCAATATGTAGCAACTGCGAGGGCAAAATGAAGTACAGCAGTTGAAATCCTATTTAATATGAGCTTATGTTGAAGTCAGGAACATTGCAGGAGCACAAGACGCGCGCATCATCATAAATTGACAATGACAAGCGAGGACTGTTGATCAGCTATTTATAACTGTTAACTGTCTGTCGATGTAAAGATAAATACACACCGTGGACTTTGAGTTATGTGCCTGCCAGACTCCATCAACATATTGCTCAGTTTAACAGTTATAAACTTTATTGCATTAATCTGAACCATAATTAATGAGCAAACAAAAACCTAAAATTTCAAATGGTTCTTTTATGATTTATTACAGTAAATTAGGGATGACGTGATAACAATACTAGTGAATTTCCACGATGCTCAATACCTAATTCAATTACATGGAAAAAAAACATAAACAAGAATAAAATTCAGCCATTGTTGCTGTTTCTTCGCCAGCTGAAATAAAAACTCTTCTGAGCTTCTAGGACAAAAGGCCGAGGGGGAGATTTACTGAACCTGCCACAAACCACTGTCAGGAGAGCATGTTGCCATGTCTGGAAAGTGAGGCAAAAGAGATTTCTGCTCAGACATTAAGTCTGTAGTTTTGTTTTGTTTTTTCATTCTCTCCCTCTTTTCCCTGTTATATTTTAACAGTTGACTTTAACAGAATACTGGTACACATCTGCAGGTCTATACTTTATTTTTTATCCTGGTGTTTGGCTGCACTGGGTAAAAAAGAACAGTCCACAGTTTCAAGATATTATCTTGCTTTGAGCTTTGAGCACCAATCAACTGAGCTGGCAGGGCGCACTGGATGCGCTGGTGTGTGCACCGCTGTGTGTGTGTGTGTTTGACTGAGAGTGAGACAGAGCCCAGGAGAGGAAGGTAGAAGGACTACTGCATGCAGTCTTTCTGGAAGTCATTAATACTTTGTTCGACCGCTGCTTTGTCACTTGACCCGCCTGTTGAAACCGGTGGTATTTTTTGAAAAGTCGATCCAAACCCACCCACCCCGTGGGTTACCTGGGTCAGTCCGCACATCACTACTTTTTCTTTTGGATGAGTCGAAGTGGAGCTGTTGCTGCAGCTGCACATGTTGCTATCTTACACGTGCAGTTGTTGTTGTTCAGAGCTGATAGGTGTTCTTCTCATTTCTCTGGTATTTAACAGCAGTCTACGGTTAAGCGTTTATGTTGTCCCTGCCATGTCCAGAGGAGTTACTTCTCCCGTACTTCTGGTACGTTTCCAGAATTTTGGCATCAACTTAGTACCGAAGTATCGGGTATCGTGACATCCTACAGTAAATATATTGCAGATTTCTCCTTTAAATAATTAGTCTCTGTTTGTACTACATCCTGGTGCAGATATCAAAGCTATAATCAATACACCAAAGTAATTGCGCACACGTGTTACGCTACATCAGTGCACAGTTTCTTTATTAAAGAACTACTCTACTTGTTGGCAGCACATTGCCTGTATAAATTGTATTCATGGTATTTCATGTAAAATATTAAATGCATTAAAAATTACATGTTTGTGTAGACCCGATGTCACCTACCAGTGAAATGTGACTTCAGACAAAGCATTATCATCTCTCTTTCAACCTAAAACTGAACTAATTATCAAAATGATTAAGCAAGTCTGTGTTTTGCAATATGTTTATGTTATAACTACATTTTGGCAGCTTGAGCGGAGGCAGAAAAGAGGCGTTCAGACAAGTATCAACCAGTTTTCAACAAGAAATCAACGTTGAAATCCTAGTTTCTACTCACTGGGATGTCTCACTTCAAAACCAGGGCCATTTAATCTGCTTCTGTATCAGCCTCCACTCTTCTAGGAAGGCTTTCCACCACATTTTGGAACCTGCTGCAGGGATTTTCACTCATTCAGTCAAAAGAGCATTAGTGAGGTCGGGAACTGATGCTGGGTGATAAGGCCCAACTCGCAAATCAGTGTTCCAGCTCATCCCGAAGCTGCTGGATGGGGGTTGAGGTCAGGACTCTGTGCAGTTCTTCCACAGTAACATTTCTTAATAGAGCTGGTTTTGTGCATGAGGTCATTGTCATGTCATATATAACTTTTCTTAAATATAAATTATAGAATCAAGAAATTCTATGTCAGCCTCTGCTGTGTTGGTAATACAGTAACCCTACTTAAAATCCTGTTTAGTTCCCTTGACAGAAATGACAGATAATTAAGTATTTGCAGCTTCATAACAAACAACTCTGTCCTTATTTCTTTTTTTTTCACCTCTATGATGTTTTTATTCTTTATAGAGGGATATTAACTGTAAATACACTACTTTTTTTAATCTGGAAAACATGCAAACAAGAGACAAATGGAGAAAGAGACTGTTGAGGGCACTACTAAGGCTGTTCGGGACCCCGAAACACCGTCCAACATGTTGAACCTCTTTGGAATTTCTCGCACAAATCACCTTTATTTTTCTGTATTATTCATTTATTTATTTCCTTGCACTGTTTGGCTCTTTTTGTTTCTAGCCACTGACTCCTCCACAGACAACCTGAACACCAAGTCCAAGGTTTCTTAGTCAAACAAGCTCTTCTTTTTTTTTTTTTTTTAATTAGAGTGAAAAAAAATACTGGTTATCAAAAAACTCAAATGGTAACGGTAAAACTGTGGTTATTATTGTTTGTTTTAGGCTAGTTGATGTGACTCACATCTGAGCACAAACATCAACCCCTGAAAGTACCTGGAACAAGAGCAGATCTGACACAACGTGTTATATTTTGTTAAACCTACATTAACTGATTTTTTTGGCCACTTAGGGGCATCAGAAACAAGCTATAAACACAACATATCATCTAATAAAGTTGTTTTGGTGAATTTGTTAACCAAGAGTGGCGTATTTATGCAGCCAGCAAACAGCAAGCAATATTATTATTCATATGGAGTCACGTTTCTAGTGTAAGTCCAATATTTATTTTCCTTTTAGTTCAGTTATCTCGACCGACTCCTGAGAAAAATATCTATCTTTAGCTGCTAAGTGCTTCACTGAGCAGGTACAGGACAGAGTGAGTGTACAGTGGGTGTATCAGAGCTTTTCCGGCTGTAAATAGCTGCCTGTGAGCTGTGAGGCTGAACCAAAACTGTGAAGCTGTGGGCCATAAAAGCAAAACAATAAACTAGAACAGTGTTTCTCAAACTTTTTTACACTGTGGTACCACTTCAGAAAATATTGGGCTCTCCAAGTACCACCATTATCTTCAGCGTTAAAATGCACTAGCATAGGCCCAACATGTTCAGCTATGGACAGTTCATGCAAGAGGCAAGTTCATTCCTAATATTCCTGCTTTAACTGAATCCATATTTGAGGTAACTCAAGTTAGATCTCCTTACTGTTTTGTGCCATTTGGTTTGCTTGGTTTACCATCTTCAACTTCATTTTGTCCTATTATGTCCTATTATATTGTCCTCATGTAGTCATACTCGTACTCATAAAACTGCTCCGATACCCCATACCCGATACCACGTCACCAAAAGTAGCTGCTCGACACAAGCGAGTTGATAAAACACCTAAAGAACCGACACGGTGTTCAAGGAGTTTGCTGACGCTTACCTTCTTTTCTTGGTCGTGCCGTCATCATCAACGAGAGATTCGCTGTCCTCAACATCATCCACTAATGACCGCAGTGACTTTAGCGACTGTCTGTAAAATTCCATGTAAGTCCATGTAAAACTGAAAATAAATACACAGAGTGCATCTGCAGACCGCAGCCAGCTGCTGTCCAATAAGTCCCAGCGGGTGTAAACTAGTTGAATGCTTCGACTAATTAATCCGAAGACCTGTAAGATCTGTAACCATCATTTCTTGGTAATAAGCTGCTACAACTTCTCTTTGTGTACTCTTCTTTACTCTCCTGGTACGCTGCACCAAAACAGCCTGACAGCTCAGTTCACCCAACTTCACTCTTTGGGGTTCACAGCAGGGTCAACAAAACTGTTGCACAAGGCACCACACTTGTACCCGTCCTCCCTGAACAATGGCAGGTGGGAACTAATTAGCTCTTAGACAAGAGGGACATGAAGAAGAAACTTAGATACTACACTTGTAAACGGGTAATTAAAATACTATTTAAAGTTCTGTAAATGATAATGAAATAATTATATGTAACAGTAAATTTAATTCTGCAAGTCCATAATAATGTTGTGGAATTATTCCTACTGAAATATACACTCACCGGCCGCTTCATTAGGTACACCTGTTCAACTCACAAATATCTAATCAACCAATCACATGGCAGCAACTTGGTGCATTTAGTGGTACCACTAGTGGTACACGTTCCACAGTTTGACAATCTTGCAGCAAAATGATACCAAAATGCTGCATAAAGCTGAGAGTAACTGCCAAAGACATAAATAAAGTCATGTCATTAAAAGTTTCCATGAAGTAAAATCTATGTTTAAGTGTTTTTTTTAAAATCACATTTGTGTTGTGCTCTGTGTCACCTATGCACCAGTATTTGGCCCAACAATGACAAAAAAGCCATTTTCTGAGTATTCTTAATGGTATTTCTGAATTTGTCTTTCCTGGAAAACTATTAAAAACTGTGAATGACTCATCCTGTACTCATGCAGAGTGTTATTACATTTATGACCAATGACACATTTTCTCGCTTATGACGCCATCAGTGCATGAAAGTCTGAATGTCTAAGACTTCTTTTCACTGTTTTCAACCGGCTAAAATGCAGTTTCACATCAACATGTGAGGGTATTTTTCCGTAGTCATATTTCACTGGTAGGTGAAATCTGCTCTACATGAAGACGTTAATTTCAACACATATAATTTTTTTTTGTATAAAATGTCATGAATATGATCTGTACAGGCTGCGCCCTGCCAACAAGAAGGTTGCAGGACATCGTAATAGGAGAAGATCTTAATGTAAAATAAAGAAATAGCACTTCTTACTGACATGCATGTGCAAGTTCTTAGGCATTTTGGTTGCAACATCCATTATTCCTAAGGTACATGCACTGGGACGTAGTATAGAGAGAAAAGGCACTGATGGAGATCAGAAGGCGTGGTGGTTAAATGGTTGAGCTACAGGTCGTCTGGGTTCGACACTTATGTGTGACAAATATTTTTTCTCGCTTTCAACTGAGAAATTTCAATGTATTTTCCTAATTACGTGCATAGTGACAAGTGGCTTTCATTTACACATTGTAGAGGATAAAAAATGTCACTTTTGCAAATCCTGGTGAAATACGGTCTAAATGTGAATGTTAATGCAGGAGAGGGGAGGGGGTGAAATGGCTTAATGGCAAATCTTAATTTTCATTCAACTCTCTACAAAGATCAACTGTGGACATCTATACTCATACTGTCTTTTACTCTCACATTATTTTAGAGTGTTGATAAGATGAGGTCACTTTAACAGACATTAAAGCGATATTCCAGCTTTACATGATAACCCACTCAATATGTACTCACCCCTATGCCGATGTGATGATGGATGAAGATCTTCAGTTCACAAAACAATCCTGGAGTTTCAGCAGAAAACAGGGTAGCAGCCTCATCCAGTACAATGGCAGTGAATGGAGACCACGGATAAAACGTTAAAAAAAGAACACAAAACAAACACAAAATGTCTCCATCCTGCTCCTGTGGTGTAATCCAAGTGTCCACGAGCCGCGACATTAAAAATTAACCGCAAAAGACGCCATTTATGCCTTGTTTTTAGCTGAAATGTCAACTATAGCATGCAGCCGGTAGGATGTGAACATGGCGTCGATCTCGCGAAACTTCCGCACGTGCGTCCATTAAGAGATATACAAGTCTCGCGAGATCGACGCCATGTTTGCATCCTACCGGCTACATGCTACAGTTGACATTTCGGCTAATAACATGGCGTTAATGGCGTCTTTTGCGGTTAATTTTTAATGTTGCGCTCGCGACACTTGGATTACCATACAAATGCAGGATGGAGACATTTTGTGTTTGTTTTGTGCATTTTTTTTTAAACGTTTAATCCGTGGTCTCCGTTCACTGCCATTGTACTGATGAGGCTGCAACCCTGTTTTCCTGCTGAAACTCCAGATTGTTTTGTGAACTGAAGATCTTCAGCCCATCAAACATCGGCATTAGGGGTGAGTACATACTGAGTGGGTATCATGTAAAGCTGGAATACGCTTTAAAACAACACAAACCACATAAACATCCGCGCTTATTGTAATCCAGATGCAGCAACATCAGTAACTTGACATCAGCTGTTGGTTGCGGCGCAATAATCCCAGTAGCATAATTAACTAAAAAACTTACATTTCGTAGAGTTGGTATTGCTCCATCCTTCAGAAAAAGTCTTGTTACCAGCCCTGCGTTGTACTGATCCTGGTTACTGAAGCAGTTCGGCAGAAAGTGGTTGGCACACGCGTACAAAGGCGGACGTTTGTAAAGGTGGTTGTCAAGTGTGGGTGGAGATATTCAAATTAAGAGCGATCTGAGCCGGCAAATTACGTTACAAGGGGAGCAAAGTCTGAACAGCGTGTTGAATCTCATGTATTCAGATCTAAGCAGATCACAAAAAATATGCTAGGTGCTAAAACAATGGAAAAGTGAGTTTTGCATAATATGTCCCCGTTAACGTCTTTTGAGCATTGACAATAGTCATCTTTTAAATGCCTTTCCAACTGAAAAATGCTCACTGGGTTTACTGATGGACAGCAGCTTACTTGTTGGCAGTTTACTTGTTTACTTGTTGTTTACTTGTTGCAGCTAACTGTAACTGTTAGCTGCCATTGGCAAGAATTAGCGAGCAACAGAACCGGGCGACAGGGAACACAGTACGGAGGTAGTTTACAGGATTTCCTGATGGAAAGATGGCATTACTTGTTGCTAATGCTATAGCCTATTTTCTGCTATCAAACTGACGTCCAGTCTTCTCAGAGGCTGTTTTGATCCCGGTCCGGCCGTGTTCGCTGGGAGCTCTCAGTCCGTCAAGAGTTAGCTAATAGGACCGCTCTCCGTAAAGCTATAGTTGGTAATGTTGGAGAGCTAGCAAGATTTGAAAGTGGCACCTCTTCTAAGCTCCACCACCTCCTCCCCCTCCCGTCAGTGCTCCGTCCAAAACCAGCCCCACGTCGAGTAAAACCTCAATGCTCCGTGCAGGAAGCACAGATCCTATAAGTTAGATAAGCAGTATGTACCGACAACCGGCTTACACCAACAGAGAAGCTAATGTTAGCATTGGGCTAATACGAGTTACAAAAGTAGCTACGTTGGCAAACGTTACATATTTCATGAAAATAACAAATCCCCCGAAGCAAAAAAATAATTACCTGTCCAACAGAAACAGAGCAACCTCTGCATCACTTTTCAGGCCCTTCAGATGCCTCAGTTGTCTCCACCAGCTCAAAGGCTGCACTGATGTTGACTCTGGTTTGTCCTCTAGCTTTATCCAGAGCCTTTTTCATCACAGCCTTTTTCTGCCTCCTGCTTTCTTTTCTTTGCCTGTTTAGCAGGGCGAGCCGTTACAAGTAACGCTGGAAGTGGTATTTTTGGCTGCATTTTCTCTGCCATTGTACCCTTATGAACTTATTCTCCTGCTAACTTGGTATTTCTGTTGAGGACGTGCTGAATATTTCCGGAACGTGAAACGTGATGAGCGTGCACGCGGGGAGGAGGGAGGGACAGAGGGGGGCGTGGGCAGGACGAGACATGAAGGCATCTGACTGGTTCTTTCCATTTGGACCAATGGCAGGGATTGGTCAGAGTTTTTACAGGCCTGCGCGGACACAGAGGTCTGATTCTTTTCGTTCCTTTTTCTGAATACATAATGTATTGACTACTCTCAGGATGGAAGGACCATTTCACCCAGTATAACAAAAAGTGTTTTCTGAACAGGATTACCAGCTATAGCTTTAATACATCCATTGACTGCTTTAACTGCTTGGTGGGTGGAGGGGTGTAACCTTCCAATGTGCCCCATGAGACCTTACTAAGATTGTTTTTGTTCCCATTTGAGTTGTGTCACGAATTACACCTATGATGTTTGTGAATTTAAAAGACAATTTTACAGACAAGAAAGTCTCAGTTTGTCATAAGTTTGTCGTAGTTTAGCGTTGTGTGAAGTCGCTCAGTGACCCACATCTCTTCTCTCGCACAATACACATCACCAACATCACTGTTCCTCGTAACATTATCTCACCTGAAGTGTTTTATCCAGAAACTCCTGGTCCTTTAATAAACTAGGAAGCAAAAGAATGAGCAAGAACTGTTATTCTTGTGACAATATTCTAATGCAAAAACACATACACGTTGTAGCTTTAGCGGACAAAGTCATGACGTCACTTGCTTGACCTCTGGGTTTTTAGTCTTTCTAAAAATGTGTCATCACAGTTTTACTCTTCAACAGTTTTACAACAAACTGTGACTTTCTTGTCTTTTAAATTGACAAACATCATATGTGTGATTCATGGCACAATTCAAACAGACTGACTACAGTTCATGTTCTTGTGAGGTCCCATGGCAGAGGACATGTCCCTTTACATGTTCCATTGGCTCAATTAATGTCTGTGACAAGTCCCCTTCGATCTGCCAGTTTTTATAGGAAACACTAAGCATTAAGCACAGCGTTAGGCATTTTGCGGGAGCTTTAAAGGGGCAGGTCACCCCAAAATCTTTTTTTTTTTCTTTTCTCTGGCCTTTAGTTCTATTTACCCATCTAGATCTTTTTGGTGTTAGATGCAGAGTTTTGGAGGTATCGGCCATAGAGATGTCTGCCTTCTCTCCATTATAATGGAACTAAATGGCCCTGCAGATGGCCCTTCGACTGTTTTCTAATTCACAGTGAAAGTAAACTGATTCACAGGAGGGAGGGACAGATAAGCCAGTTTTGTATAGTGGGATAAATTAGGCTGTTAGTAACAGAGAAGTGCAGAAGGATCAGACAGTGAGCTCTGCAAGAGAAGACAACAGTTAGCTGAAGAGGAGCAAAAGTTACACAGAAATGAAGATAATTCTGACCCCATAAATGTTTATTTTGTTCTAAAAAAAAAACTTGAATATGCTGTATGCATTTTGTCCCTGGGACCAGTTTATGTTTGTGAATAATTCCCATGATGGAAGAAGTTGCAGCTCAGTAGGGCTGCAACGAGTGGCATATTTTACTATCCGAATGTTTGGGTATATCGAGTAGTACTACGAGTATTCCTTTACCGAGGACGGACGGGGTGGCGCAGTGATCTGTTTGGCCCTGTCAAAAAGGACGAATGAACGGCTTAGCTTCAAAAAAAAAAGAAAGTCTCACACTTTGAACCATCAAAATATGAAATAAAATCATAGATCAACAAAAGACTCAATTTGCTTCGTAAACGGCCAGATATTACGTAAAACAAAGTAAATCCAACATTAGACACTGCGCAGTGACAGCCTGTAATGACACAGCTGATCATTAATAGCGTTAATAATGGGAAACGGAGGCAGAAGGGCAAAATGGAGAGAGTGTGGATTACGATGAGTTGTGCAGCACAATTTGCGCTATTTCAGCACCATGGACATTGCCATGGATTTATCATTAAACAGCGACCTGCTGATAATCTAGCACCACAAACTGCAATAGGCAACAATAATTTGCTCAAACCTAGGTCAGATAAAGGTTAAAAAGTAAAGCAGACTAAACCAACGGGGTGGGAAACGAAGGATAGAAGGTCAATGACATTCAGCGATGATGGATGCCACACAGTCCTATAGCCTGCATAAGAGAGAGAGAGAAATTAAGATTGCCAGACAGCGCAAGAGAGGTTGACATGGCAACTATGATGTCACATTACCTCTTAATCTTATTTCAGAAACGCTCTGATTCTGTTTTTTCCCCCGTTTTTTACACTTATATCCTTACAAATACAGCAGTAAGAGACCGACTCTCCGACTTTACGTTTTTGTTTTTGTTTTTTTCGCCATCAGCCTGGCGGTGGGCCCGTTCGTAACCGTGGGCCCTGCTGCAGGTTACAGCACTCCACCATGCCATGTGCGCATCGAGTATCGAGTATCTGCGCAGTGACAAGGCGCTCTGATGCCGCCGAGCGACGACAGTGCGCTCCAGCCTGAGGGGTATCCGAGTAGGTGAAATGCACTCGATGCCGCCCAAGCCGAGCGAGTACTCGAGTACTCGGATATTGGCTACAGCCCTACAGCTCAGCTTAATGTTGTATAAAATGTTAACATTAATGCAGTAAATTCTCAGATTTATCCGTCTATCTTTGCACCTAGTTAATTAAGTTAGTAAGTCAGTTCATTTGAAAATAAAGAATTTAAAAAAAGGATGAGTTACGGTCCTTTTAATGTTTATTCATTTTATCTGATAAATAATTTTAGTATTAATGTATTGTATTGTATTGGCTCCTGGCTTCCTGACATTTTGCAAAAGTTGAGTATCCTGATGTAGGAACTACTTTTTTCTGGAGTCGAATCTACCGGAACTACATTAGGATCTACAGAACTACAACAGCAACTCACAAAAAAAAAAATAAATAAATAAATAAAAAAAATTCTAGATGGATAAATAGCACTACAGGCCAGGAGGGGAATGTGTATTTTTGATTTTGGGGTGAACTGTCCCTTTAAGTTCCTCTGATCTGGACTGAAACAGCCACTTTTGGCCATACTGCAGTACTTTCTATTATAATATTATATTCTATTATTATATAATTAATTATTTTTTTGTCTGATCAAAATAAAGAATAATCACATTATTTTTAAAGGTCTTAAAAATCGATGTTTGGTGCAAGTCTGTGTCACAGGTGTCTAATCTGTGTGTGCTACACTCCCAGAGTACCACAGTCAAGGTCAGAGTGTGTCACGGGGACCATATGTTCACTGTTTTTAGCTCTGCTTCTTCTGTGCCAAAGACTGGGGGCTAAAAGCAGCAGACACGTTGTACATTCGGTCTGTGAAGTTATGAATGAACAGCTATTTTTGTTACCACACGAACGAGCGCAGATGAGCACACATTAACAGATGTTATCAATGGAACAATGAGAGAGACCCTGCGTGCTGCTGCAACCATTCCCTGCACCACTGGATGGCACTGCTCCTCCTCTCCTCGCTCCTCCGCTCCCTCCCTCCATGCTCTCCTTCTCCTCCCTGTCGCCCTTTCCCTGCGTCTCCTCGTCTTGTGTAGGAGGAAGATTAGAATCGCCAGAGAGCACAACGAGGATTACCAGATCGATATCGGAGACAATCTCTTTCTCCCATCTCTTTTACATGGTCTATCCCTCCATTTCCCTCTCCTCTCTGCCTCTGTCACTCACACGCTCTCTGTGGTTAATTTGTGTTTTCACCCTCTGCCCTTCAAGTCACTCATTGCCTCTGGGTATATAAGGGGAAAAAACCATAGAAGGGGGGTGGACAGATAAGCAGACAGACGTGCGCAAATAATGAAAAGAAAAAGACAGATACAGCTGAGATGAGAGATTTGGTTTCCGTTCACTCAGATGCTATTGATTCACCGTGACCTGCTTGCACGCACAGTCATAATATGCAATGCTGTTAATTCATCACACAAAGCCGAGCTAAGCCGAGTCTGCGGGAAAGACGGCATATAAGCCATTTCATACGCGGACACAGATTCATAGCCGAGTGGCGATGATGAAAAATACCTAGAGGTATTTCTCTGTCCTCGCAGACTGACTGAGGCCTGAGGAGAGGAGAGGAGAGGAGAGGAGAGGAGAGGAGAGGAGAGGAGAGGAGGGAATATGACAGAAATAAACAGACACACACACACACACACACACAAACACACACAGGTGCACAGATTCACACCAGTTTAAAATAACAAGTGGGAGCGAGGAACCTTGTTTGTCCAGTTCCTCTGTACACAGAGAGGTGGTAAATGAAATCATACAAAAAGAAGATTAGTCAATAAACTCAGGTAAACACTTATAGATATAGTAGTGTGTGTTGTGTGTGTGTGTTTGAGTGTGGGTGTGGGTGTGTGTGTGTGGGTGTGAGGAGGGGCGGTTTGAGGGACTCATCTTTTATGTATGAGTGTTTGTTTAGCTGCACTTGCAGCTGTGCCTGGGTTACTTCCCATCTCAGTCACACACAACTGACTAATAAACCCTCTCACCACGTTTAAACACACCATGAGACAAACTCCAGTTCAAACTGTCTGAATGTCACGATACACGCCAGATATTAAAGCTGTGGTAGGCAGGAGGCTCGGGCAGAAACTTTTAAAACTTTTACTGGTATATACGCAGGGGTGAAAATAACTTATTGTAAATGCTCAAATTATTGTAATTAAGTAGGTTTTTTGCACTTGTAGTGTCAGGAATATATTTTCAATTCTGTGCTTTAACTCGTTCTTAAGTATTTATTACTCTATTTAATTAATTTTATTTATTTATTTGCACAATAACAGGATAAATATATTAACAAGAGAAATAAAAGAAGCAAATTGTGCAGGTGAGATTTAAAAAAAAAAACAACCCTGGAGGCTCATTTAAATAAGCATTACTGTATAAGTAAATACGAAAGACCACAAAAGTGAGCAAACAAGCAACCATAGGGTCAAGAAGCAAACATAAAGTAAGTTATATAAATCAAGCAACAGCATGTACTGAATTAAATAGTGCAGTGAGAGTACCGGCCCAATCTTACACCGGCGCAAAGCTGTTGTACTGGTGGCGCACTGTGGATTTGCTATCTTATAGCGGCGCAGGTGCCAGTTTTACCATGTCTGCAAGATAGCAAATGCACTTGCACCTGGTCTGTGCAGTGATGGGTGGGAGGTCTAAACATGAAGGCATGGTCCAGTGGGTTTGCTATCTTGTGCTTGGCGGATTGGAGTAAAAACCACTTGCGCCTTAGACTGGCTAAAACCTGGTCGAAGCGCAAAGTCTGTGGCGCAGTAGGCCTGAATGCGCAAGATAGCACCCGGTACATTTGGCCGATGCACACACACACACGTCCCCACAATCACAAAACACCTTAATTTATGTTCAGTCTTTTCCTCTCACAGAAGTGTGGATTAGTAAAGTGCCCTTTGAACATATTTTCTATCAACAATAAAATGTAAATATTGAAGTTAACAGCGTGCATGTGTGTGTGTCTCGTGCTTGGCTGGGGTGCGGACACACATCTCCACAATCACAAAACACCTGTCGTTTATGTTAAACAGTTATGCGCGTGCATGTGTGTCTTCAAAAGTTAATCTCACTAATAAGGAGGAGGGAATTATTATTATAATTATAAAGCCTAGTAAATCTCAACAGACCTGCAAAGTGCGCATGGGACGCGATCACAGCTGTCAGATCGTCTTTAACAGATCAGTCAGCATGACAGCTGGAGCAGCTGTAGTGTTTGTGTCTGCGTGTTTATTGGGATCCTGAAAAACAAGAATTAAAAAGTTATGATCTATAACATACAAAATGTACAAGACACATTATATCTGACCTCGAGACTGGCCAGACCCTTCTGTCAGGTGGTTGGATGTACCTGTGCGTAATTTTGCAAACTTCAAATTTCAGAAACACTTTCTGATTCTGTTTTCTCCACCCACAG
Source organism: Lutjanus argentimaculatus (assembly GCA_034769285.1). Taxonomy (NCBI): domain Eukaryota; kingdom Metazoa; phylum Chordata; class Actinopteri; order Lutjaniformes; family Lutjanidae; genus Lutjanus; species Lutjanus argentimaculatus. Next base: position 676,684 of record JAWZSL010000026.1, on the reverse strand, counting down.
TGGTGTTAGCAAGACAGAGGAACGAGGATGGGAGGAGGAGATGAGGATGAGGAGGTAGAGGAGAAGAAGGAGGAGCTTGGACAGTTGCATAACTGCTCCTTTATCAACTTGGGTGGCCCACCCGAGTCAGGTTGAGATGGCAGGCTCGCGGCCAGACTGGATCGGTTGGCCTCTCTCCTCGACCACACTATCCCCACTCCACTCCTCGCTCTTCTCCCCCGCTCCTCAGCCAGCGAGGCTGCATAATGATGATTATGATAATAATGAATTATAAAATACTACACAATTTCAAGGTGTTTCAATGTAAAACATAACCAGATACATATCTGCATGACATTTACGGTTCATTTATTGTATCGTTTATTGCAAAAAATTTCCATATATCTGGCACTTTCACTTCTCGAACCAGGAGATCCGTCTCCTCGCTTTAAAAATCTTTTCTCTTTGTTTCTTCCTCCACTGTCATGCTGACACAGATTGCGCTCCTGGCGCACCTGCCTCTTAAAGGTGATGAGAGCTGACCTTCTGATGTTTCGCCAAAACTCGCTGGTGAATTAATGAGGGTGGTGCAAAGGTGGATTTGGACACACCTGGAATAAATTAAATCCATTGCGCCTCACGCTTTCCACCTGCACTTCAGACCAGCGTAAGATAGAGCCCTATGTGTGCATCAGTGTGTGTTTGTGTTTGTAATCTGCTTAGTTACTTTTAAAATCATAATTGAGTACTGAGTACAAATTGAATCAATGTCCAATAGAGACAGAGCGCCATGCGTCATACTCTGAAAACAACGCCCATCACGCCCCCATGCCCGCTTAAATGCAAACAAAGCCACTTGCTGGCTAAAAACATTTCAGCACGTCAGCACATTATTTTAGCCCCCTATCAGAGAGGAAAAGTTAAACTGACAAACTTTAAATATTTCCAGTAAGTCTAAGTGTCCCTTCTCATTACCTTGCTTCTCTGTGAGAAACGATCCCACTGAATGGCCAGAGGTGAAATATTCTAAGTATACTTAAACCATTTGATCACATCACCAGGTAAGATCATCACTTAACAAAATATCAAAACCAGGTCTTTTATAGCCGAGTCATGTTCAATTTCTACAGTTTGTCTGGTCAAATTAGCAACTTTAATCTAGGCACTATGTTACTGAGTGTCAGGATCCCACAGCCTCCTCATTCGTCCTGCTGACACCTCATATCTGTATCCACTTTTGTCTTCTTAAAGACTTGTTTTTTCGGTTCGGCAGCTTATAAAAACTTAGTCTTGGGTTCTTTTGACTTACTGGTAGTGCATCCCAGCACATAGCAGCGTTTAGACATTTTTCTGTTGTTTGCTAGCAGACGGAAAGTGACAAGAGGCACCTTCAGACAACACAAGTCAATGGAGAGCCATTGATTTTCTCCTCCAGTGTGGGCGGGGCTTCAATATATGACATACAGATGAAAAACACCCAAAATGCTGCAGCAGGCAAAGGTTTGACAACACCATATCATCCCAACTTGCTACACACTGATGATTTGTCAGCGTCCCTTGCCGTCTGATACTGAAGCACAAGGTACCCTTTAGTGTGTCTGACGCGATCAGAAAGCTTTTTTAAAACAAGGTTAATGCTGTGAAATGGTTGCAGTTTTGTTAGGTTTACGGTATAAAAACTACTTGGTTAGGTGTAGGATAAGACCATGTTTGGAGTTACAAAAACTATATTATATTATGTACATCACATGTCACATGAAAGTCATGTGACAAAAGTCATGTGTCACCCTCCGCTCTCTCTCCCCATTTCCTGTCCTTACTTCTGCTGTCCTGCCTATTAAAGGCATTAACACCCAAAAAATATTTTTGAAAGAAAGAAAGGCTAGGTACCCAGAGGTCGCGTAAGTGACGTCCTGACTTTCTCCCACAAAAGCTGACATTAACCACTAATGCTACGCTGCTTGGATGTTTTCTTATCAATGTATAATCACATAAGTAATGGGTTTTCCCTGTTCTCTCTCTTCCCAGCTGATAAAAGGACCAAGAGTCACTGGATGAAACACTTCAGGTAAGATAACGTTACAGAGACAGTGGTGTTTGTGTTGATGACGTACATTGTGCAAGACGGGACATGTAGTTCACTGAGCAGTTTTATATTGACAAACATATGTGTAATTCATGACACTTTTAACGGGAACAAAAAATTATTTGTCACTCCCATTAACTCTACCATTGACATTTTTTAAGAAGTGATGTCCCATGGGACACACTTGACGTTGACTGACATAGCCCCACTATTTCTGCAGCTGGGAAATAGTTGAGCTCTCTCACGGTCGCTCAACTGTTAGACACTCACCACGATATGCTACTCTGACCAATCAGTGGACTGCATGCTTGCTGGTTTACTCTTATCATCAGGGCTGGGACATGCCCTTGGAAGCTGTGTTCCAGTGACTGGTCTGGTAAAATGGGAGGCTGTTGAGCCCAGTTCTGTTGCCCAATAACAGCAGATAACAGTTAGCTACAGTTAGCCACTTTAGCAACAAGTAAGCTAAAGCCATCTGTTCATCAGGGAAGTCTGAAATTTAATAACTGAGAGCTGAAACTGAGCAGGCAGAGGACATCAGAGGAGAAACCAGAAAATATCCTCTCCATAAAATACGATCCAGTTTCACCCAGCTTAGTGACTAAAGTTATACAGTTGTGCTTTTGTGCAGTGAGACCCGTTCCCCATAAATTTAGTCTGCTCTGGTGAATGCATGTGTTCTCCTCTGCTCTGCTGCATCATTAGCAAGAAATAATTTCATGGGATGCAAATTTAGTAATGTCCCTTAGTGCAGGATGAGTCATCAACAGTTTTAATTGTTTTCCAGAAAAAGACAAACTCTAAATTACCATTTAAAATATTTGGGAAGACCTGCAAAACAACCTGATTTGTCATTGTTGGGCCAGATACTTGTGTATAGGTGAAGCACAGCAACATACATTTGTGATAACACTTCAACATCAATTTTGACCTCATGGGAACTTTAAACAAACACTGACAGGTAAGACCAACCGCTAATGTTAGCTACACAGAAATCCAGTTAGCTAGCCAACCTGTTAATACTAATATTACTGAAAAATATTTGAGGACTGTAGGTGGTGATGTTGGTGTCCACAGTGGTGTGTGGATAACTCAAGTCCTAGACTGGAACAAGTTTATGGTACTTTACTTTGAGTATGAGACTAAAATGTGAGAAGGATACTTAAAGTCTATGTAAAGGAAAAAGGGAGATTTTTTTCTTTTGCTGTTGCTTTGTCACTCAATTTAAAGCTCAAATTTGCCTTAAGTATGAATTAATGTCATCAACTGTAACTTTGTGCATCTGTTTTAAAAACGTATCGGTTCAGGCACCATTTAGGCACTGGTAGCATTAAAAAAAGATAATTTTAGCACCGGGTTTGGGAAAAAAACACAAACTGACGATAGGTCAGTCAGTAAGATAGTTGATTGTTTAGTAGTATTCCCAAAAAAAGCAATTTGAAAAAGACACGCACATCCCTGAAGCCCAGTGGGTTGGGTGCTGATCACAAAATATCAAAACATAAAAAGAAAAGAAAAGATCTGCACACTAAAAAAGCTCCCGTTTGAAAAATTTATTGGCATGACGTTGCAAGCGTCATGCCAATAAATCTTCCTGCTAGAGGAAGAGCCGGTAGCTTGAAACATCAATAAATTTTTCCGTAATACATTTTTCAAACGGGAGCTCTTTTGGTGTGCGGATCTTTTCTTTTCTTTTTATGTTTTTCTTTTTATGAGTCGTATTCCCAAACATCAGTATTTGATGACCTGGGCATGAGACTCAACAATCAACTACCTTTCTCCATAATCGCTTACTACACCTTTAAGTCCAAACAAGTCTGTAGGAGACTACAGGAGCGTAAATTTATGAAAACATGAAATATTCTCTTTAGGTTTGGCGTAACTCAGAGTTATTCACATGAATTGATTTGCATTTTCTGTTTGTTTGTTTGTTTGTTTGCACATCGTGTTTTGTTTTTTTTTCAAGTGAACAGAGTCTGTCTGGTGTGTGGTGTGTGTGTGTGTGTGTGTGTGTGTGTGTGTGTGTGTGTGTGTGTGAATAATGGCCACCTCCTGGTACAAAGTTCTTTTTGGTACAGTGTGCTTCACAATCATCTGTTCACGACCAAACACACATTTCCTGTGTCCAACCGAGATACAAGCTGGCCACAAGAGCATGCGTGCACGCGCGCACACACACACACACACACTCACTTCCCCTCTCTCTTGCATAATCGGTAAAGCAAAGTCTGCCAAAACACATGTCTGTATCAGCAAATCCAAATATCGAAAAGACTAATGTGCATCCACACACACATGCAGATACACATACACATAAATCAAACATGACTCTACAGATGTGTGTGTGTGTGTGTGTGTGCGTGTGTGTGTGAATCTCATTGATATGCGTGAGCGGAGGCGTGTTATTGGTTCCTACGGGCTCGTTTGGGGCTAATTAGAGAGAGTAATGAGATAAGAGGAGTGGGAGAGGGAGGCGATGCTCTGATGGATGTGAGGAGGGGGACGGCATCTCAATGAAGAGCGACTCTGAGGGAGGGAGAGAGATCAAATTAGAGGATGAAAGGGAACGAGAGGGAAGGTAGAGACGACTGAGTAATGCAGAGAATCAATAATGTGAGCTGAAAGGGAACCTCAGCGGCGTCCAGGGGTAAACGCTCACGACAAAGTGGATCATCTCGACACGGCTGCAGACGTGTTCACTTAAACTTCAGTCGTGTGCATAATCACAATCGATTATTTATTTTCATGTCTCTGCCCAGCATTTAACACTGGGAACCACAGAGTGAGCTCTACTGAGTGTGTGTTAGGGTCAGATCAATGATCATACAGTGTACGTAGAAAACAATTCAGGCTGAACAGGGTGACTTTTTGTGGAGTCTCAAAAACAACATTGTTTTCTTGCAGAGAGTTAAGACCTTTTCACATCAGATGCATTTTTTTTGTGCGATTAATTTGCATGTTAATAACATTGTTCAAACCTGTATGCGATGCGAACCTTCACATCAATGCCAGAATTTTGCTGAGTGATGTTGCAGCTTTTTTTTTTCTTCAGACCAAGGTCGATTTTTCAGAGGTTTCACTTCTGACATGAACACATCTGACCAATCAAACTGTGCGTTGACGACATGAGATCCAAAACATCCAACATGGCGGACTGCTTGTTTCACGCATTTCAAAATTTCGATCTGACAGCGATGTAGGTTAGTTGATAGCTAAACTGATGGCAAAAATAGCCAGAAGAAGATACCAAATTATGAACAATACATTGTCAGTGGTATTGTGTGGTTCTGGGCGGCTGCAGATTTGAAATAATTGCGGGTAACGGGTCAGTTCTGGACCTCAGCTTTGCGGTTGTGGGTTTGCAAAGCTGGAACCGTGCAGGACTCTGCCCACAATAAACCTGCCCTGCAAACCTGGGAAACAGAAATGCACAATTCACACCTGCACAGCTCAAGTCCACACGTTATAAACATGTCAAGTTGATTCCAGGGTTCAATGAATCTGCCTCATGAACGTACAGGGAGAAGAGGGGAAAGTGGACTGAAGGAAAATAACAGAAAGAATTGAAGTTTCTAGTGTGTTCAGTCACAGACTGAGCTGAACACAAATACACAAACACACTCCGGCAGACACGGTCAGGGCATCAGTTGTCGGCTAGCTTACGCCAGTACATTTATGTGTTTGTGGTTATTAAACAAAGGAGATATGTTAATTAACCAGAGATACTCACAAGTCATTTTTCTGCGCGTCCAAGTCTCAAGCCTGTAATCAGCATTCTGTCGTCTGCTGCATGCCATCTGCTCTATGGTCTATAGCCTATCTATGGAAATCAAAGCATGTACTGTATAATCATCACACATTTATCTATTAGCATACACTGTCAGCATTAATTATTGGTGAACACATCCCTCTACCCTCTCAAACCCTGTGTAACGGTAGTCTAATAAGCTGAAATGTTACGTGGTCAACAATAAACCTGTAACCTGTAGCTGACCTTAATAATTAATGTGGTCTGTGCCTCATTAGCCAGCATACAGGGACAGATTCAGTCATTTTGGGGCTTTAGGAAAACACAGGCATGGGGCTGCATTCCTTGTGTTCACCCTTTTTCAATCCTTCAGTAAATAAGAAGTCATAAAAATAGACTTTAATTTAGGATGGAGTTCTGGTGGTAGGGCAGCGGATACTTCTGTATCTCTTGCCAGTCGCCAGCAGGGTCAACAGGCGGTGACTGGGGTGGGTATTGTCTTTTAGTATCCTCCTGATTCCTCTTTTTTTCAGCACCGCTTAGGTAGCTACGCTTCATTGTGTCTGTCTGTACACTTTGCCGAGCCATCTTGTTGAGCTGGCACGGTCTTCCTGGATCATTTCTGCAGATTGGCAGTGAGATCCTTGAATGGTCTGTGTTATTTAAGAGGCTCAGAGACACTCTTGAAGTAAGCATTCTGATGTCATTTTAGCATATGGAAACATAAGCATATGGAAGCATAATTAGCAGAAAGTAAACAAAGAAAAAGGCAGTTGCCAACCTTTGCTGGATGGTAAGTCCCACCCCCCACCCCTTACCCCTCTGTGTGGCAAGCAAACGCTCATATTTTCAAAATATTCAGTGAACGCCAACATTAGATGCTGAGCTAAACATTTTTGCTAATCGTGGCACTAGCATCAACTTTCAGATTAAGTGACTCACATACCTGGGTGTGTTTTTAGATGCCTGATAAAGTTTGATGTGGACGATCCAGTAACCTTTATTCTGATACCGCAGATGTTGCATTTAGCCGGTCCAAGACCCCTTTTTTGTTGGTAAACATTATGATGTTTTTGTTTGTGGGCGGAGCTTAGCTGGAGGCAGAAAAATCCCCGAAACTCATTAACTAGCAAGCAAGTTTTGGTGGCTTGTTTTTTAACAATGACTGAAGAAAATCTTAGTTTTCTCCAAGACCGCGAGTGTTACTTGAAAAAGTTCACATTAACCTTTGGGAGCAGACAAGAGACTGGGCCGTACACGCTGACTCAATGGATCGATGAGCTTTCTACGATTGCCACAGGGTTGGATGACCATTGGTCCATTACTGGCTGTTTTTTGGTGATTTTTGTCATTTTATTTTGCTAATTAAATGGTTCGCAGAGTGCCAGGCGCTGCTCCAGCTCAGGACGCTGCTGTTGGCTGGAGTACAGTGCGCTGGGACGGGAGGACGAGTGAGACGAAACAGCCTGCTGAGCCAGATAGTTTCTACATCCAACATGGGGAATTAAGAATTAATTTTGACCAAATGAGAGTTGGTGAATGTTATAACAGTGGAAAGGCTGGACAAGACGGTTTTGGTGAGTTTCATTTTGTTTCTGTCTGTCGAGTTTATATGAAGTCTGTTTTTTAGGAAGTCAACAAGGCAATTGAAGATTATTTTAGGTCAGTTAAAGAGAGAAACCTGAATTCAGAAGGTTATTGGTTGTACTTTTCAAGTTGAGTCTTTAGTGGAGGAGTCTCAAGTCAAGTCTCAAGTCACCGTGTGTGCGACTTTAGTAAACTCAAGTCCCCATCTCTAACAAGCTTTAGATGTGCTGGTTGGTGGATTTTTCTACATTTGGACAGAGCAGAGAGACATCCTCAGTCAAGCTAACCCGCTGCTGGCTGCTGTCACAGCAACGCAATCCTGGGATAACTCAACATATGGTCGTCTAGGGACTCGGTCACCTGTACATATATTAAACAATGAGAAAGAATGAGCTTTCAGCTGCCAGACTAATGGTAAATTGTGTCACCTGCCCTCACTGAATCCGATGCCCATCACAGCACAACCAGATCACGCTTTTCAGCCTGTCACCACTTTCCATCATTGCTCCATTGACAGTTCATCTTGTTAAAGACGACAATAATTTTAAACAAATCTTGGCACAGAAAAGGAGGAAATTTATCAGTCCTCTTGTTGCACCTGTCAAACAACCATCTCTCTTCAGTTTTGGCAGCCCCCAGCTGCTCCCATTGTCTCTCTTAATTACTTTGGCACGCCCCGTGCAGGACAGCCAATGGGGTGACAGTGTGCCGTGACACTGTAATGTCATATTGAGCAGATTTCCGAAAATGTCAGCCTATTCTTTTCTTTTAGTTTCAAAATTTAGAACTGGTATTCCTCCTTAGCTATTAAGGTCTGCAAATTTGAAGATATAAACAGGATAATAGATTATGAAAGTTGTGGGATTAAGGAGAGCTATGAATTTAGAAAGTCCCCTGTTCTTCTATTGACTCGACAGAACCCTGAAATATGACTAGAAGATGATTTGGGGACTTTTAATGCTATCTATAAAAATGTATGCGCTGCTGTCTGGATCTGCTTTACATTCATTTGTGGTGTCTTATGGGCTGATGCGGTTGAACATATTTGTATGCGAGACACAATAATAAAACCTTCTTCATCATCATCAGTCATGTGAAAGGAGAGTCCTGCTGTCTGCATTAAGTTTATGTTTCCTGAGTGCAGTTAGTGTGTCGTTTGTTTTATGTATGCACACCGTTTACGTTGTCATTTAGGTTTTATTGCGTTTAACATTCAGGCTTTGCTGATGCAGCAGTTACACTTGGATTTAACTTTCATCCCAGAGAGCTAAAGACGTCCCAGATGTGGCCTCACATACTCAAGGTGATTGATTAGGTTGATTAGAATGAAAAGTTACAGTAATAAAATTAACCTAAACCTTAGAAAACCTTGAAAAATTAAGCAAAATTTTGCTCCTGTCTACAGTGAGTTCTGCACATAGAGAGAATTACAATATAATGAATTAAACATTGACCTTGACCTGTTGTAAATGTCCATTAGGGATCAAAAGTTTTCCCCAGTCAGATGCCTGATTTGAATAAAAAATGGTCTTGGGAGGAGGTCCAGATATCGAACCTGTCTAACAACCACAGAGCTGTGACAAACATGAATAAAACTGAATACACCTGAATAAATGAGGTGTGAAACATCACGCATGAGTCCCTAAAGGCCACATGGGCTCACTGAAGGCATCACTGAATTGATGTGAATCATATGCTTCTGCTGAATTCATGTTAAGTTGTTGAGAGTCTGAGACATCTGGGATTTCTGACAGTTACAGCAAAAAGAACAACAAAAGTGTCAACAAACTGCTTTCAACATGGCTGCGAAACCTCGATCACTTCCAGGTACATCTTTAATAACACTGCTGGAACAAATTCAGCTTGAGGTCTCACTTATAAACAAACTGACTCAAACAGGAAATAAGTGGCTCATTTGGGCTGTTTAACTCATGTGCCTCGAGCGGTGGCTGTTGTGATTTGGTGGTTGTTGTGCGCGCAAGACACAGACACGTGAACGTTCATTGATGATGATGCAAAAGAAGTCTGGGGATTTTAACAGCTGTCTCCGGTCTAACGCTGCTGTGATCCTTTACATAATGTAAAAACGAGCACAAACAACAAGCAGACAAACAAGCGTCACCTGCTCTGTGCGCACCGCGGGTGCGCCTGGATGAAGTCGCTGATAGCGCGTCACGCCGCTCTGCGTTTCTGTCACTCTTCTCCTCGTCCATCACAGTTAGTTTTGTGGTCTGTGGTGATTTTGAGACTCGTTTTGTAAAGTTTACAGTCTGTCATGGTGTTGCATTGCTCTGTGCACAATGACACATGTTAAAAAAAAAAAAAAACAAGAGCTGAAACTTCCTGCCTGCGCTCGCTCTCATCAGTCAACCCACAATGCATGTGGTCCCGAGGATATTTTTTAATAAGCGCACCAGCTAATATAAAAATACATTATGATTCACCAACTAATATAAAAACACATTATGATTCCCTTGTTGAAATGTTCTCCCTGTGCATTTTTGCAAGCTTCTATCTGTTTTATCCTGTAACTGTAATATGCACTGACTGACGAAAAATAATGAATGCTCGACTAGAAGAATCTCAGCCAACTACGGGGGTTCCGACTAATGATTCGAATCTTCAACTATTAGGGGGCAGGCCTGCGCAGATGTACGCTGGAGTGCCTGGGAATGATGCTCCGCCACTTTCTGTCTCTAAGTAAGGAAAGAGAATATTCACAGTACTGATAAGATGTTTTTTTTTAACAACTGGAATGGTCAGAGTCGTCATATTAAGATTTAATTGATGAGAAAAGTGTGAGGCAGACAGCGAGCGCTCATGTGAACTGACTGCTGCGTAATTTTCTCAACATGATTAAACTATTCATGAAGTGAGTCTAACATTTGGACGTGTGCTCAGTTTTAGTTGATAAATGTGTGTAAATTTAACCACTGTAGGATCGGCGGTTAAATGACCCGAAACGAGCCACAATTAAAGTGCACTTGTGCGTCACAGGTGCGCTCCACGCCTCCCAATTTTCATCGTGCTTATGAATACAAAAGTCTGCTCCCTCCATGGTTTGTAGGTTCCAGCTGTGTGTCACGTCTCCAGCGAGCCTCCTTGATCCTTGATCCTCCAGACGCACTTTAGGAATTAAGACGTCCTTCACTATGGCACGCTGAGATCAATTTCCAGATCCCAGGCTGGAGGAGACGGAGGAGCGAGGAGACTAAGAGGCACGAAATAGAGAGAGGAGAAGAGCCTAGTGTCAGACGGTGGTTAACCATAGACATATATATATATGTAGATGCTGCTCTGGCCTTTGAATCGTATGTCAGTGTCGCTGCTATTTTTGTTATTCAATGGTTTATGATCCACATGGAGTAAAAAAAAAAAAGTTCTTCTTCTAACCTTCACATAGATCATAAATTGAGTCTGGCTGGTGGGCAGAGAAACTAGTCCCTCTCTGTCATGTTCTTTCTTCCTCTTCATTTTTCTTTTTTTGTGCTTAGCTGCACCCAAAAGAGCACCAAAAAGCTGCTAGCCTATATGTTGCTGCTGCTAAGATATGAGCACGATCTGTACTGACCTGGAAACACTGTTTCCTGAACATTAGCACTTATGTTGTATATGTAAATACATAAATATAAATGTATGTATAGAAAGTTTTAGATCAGATTGAGGTTGCACACACTAAATAGTACATTCACATTTGCATGGAGCTTTTATCCAAACCACTTCACAATCATTCACAACGTCATTCATCCATTCACACTCACACACACACATACTGAGGCAGGAAGTAGCATTGTGAGGTGCTCGTCTGCCCATTGGGAGTAATTTGAGGACACTTTGAGGACAGCATGTGGACAGGAGGATCGAACCACTGACCCTGTGGACAACCAGGTCTACCTCCATCAAATAAATCAGTTCAATAACTCTTAAAGCTTCTTCTTTCAGTCGGTCTCTCCTCGTTGAACTGTATATACGATGTCCAAACACAGGCGTGGGCTCACCGGTGAGAAACAAGTGTAATCTGTAACACTGAAATTAAAGTACAGTACGTTGCCTCTGCACTGCGGTCACACAGGAAACATTTACACCTGATTTAAACCTCGTGTGCACAATTTGTTACTTAACTGCTGCAATATGGCTGATTTACATCACCGCTACCACAAAACTCCCAGGCGCACCACAGCGCCTCAGGCTCAGATGAGTGCATCTGACCAACCAAACATGAGCGGGGGTCGCCATTAGCGGTCTGGGTCTGATAACACCCACAGTTTTCCACTCGGGTCCCCGAAGATAAGATCCAGGAGTGAATATGTGTGTGACTGAGTGATGGTTTACTAGTGGTAGTGCAGCTTGATTTTAATTGGCTGGTTTCCCCTCCCCAATGTGCTCTGAGTTCTATTAATAGAACAGCAGACGAGCCCGGTGGAACCTGACGCCTCTCTCTTCTCCCTCAGACCTCCACATCCTCTCTGATGCTCGTTTACTCCGCTCTCTTCTACACTCTTAGGAATGAAGATTCTGACTAGAACCTTAAAGGGTTCTACAGCTTCTTTCCATAGGATAAGACTTTACTGAAGGTTCCTGGTAGAACCTTCGGTAAAGGTTCCACTTTGAACTCTTTTAGAAAGTTCTATCTAGAACCCAACATAAAGGGTTGTCTGTGAAAGGTTCCACCAGCACCCCCTGTGAGAGGTTCTACAGGGAACCCATCTATGGTGGAATGGTTCCACCCAGAACCCTCTCTGGAGGTTCTACCCGGAAGCTTTCCATCTTCCAAGGGTGCCAACAAGCACCCACCCAGGGGGTTCTACTGAGAACTTTTCTATATTATAAAGGTTTAATCGAGGTCACACCCAGGGTTCTACCAAGGACCTTTTTTATATTTAAAGGGTTTTATCTAGAACTCATCAAGGGGGCTGTACAGAGAACCTTTTTATATTCCAAGGGTTTTAGCTAGAACACCCCAAGGTGGTTCTACCAAGAACCCTTTTATATTCCAATAAGTTTATCTTGAGAACACTTAGGTTGCTCTACAGAGAACCTTTTTATATTCCAAGGGTTTTTATCTAGAGCGCACTAAGGGGGTTCTACCAATAACCTTTTAATATTCCAAAGGTTTTATCTATAACCCACTCAAGGGGTTCAAGAGAGAACCTTTTCCTGTTCCAAGGGTTTTATCTTGAACTTGCCAAGAAGGTCCTACCTGACAGCCTTTTAATATTCTAAGGGTTTATCTATAACCCACTCAAGGGGTTCAGGAGAGAACCTTTTCCTGTTCCAAGGGTTTTATCTAGAACCCACCAAGGGGGTTCTCCCAACAACAGATACATATATTATGGTACAAAACCCCTTGATGAACATTTGATAAAAGAGTTCTTCAAGGATCTTAACAATCTTTGAATAACTCTTTTTTCCACAAAGGGTTCTTTGGGTGATAAAGGTTCTTAGTCAAAGAACCCTCGATGAACCCCCCCCCCCCCCCCCAAAAAAAAAAAAAAGAAGAGGTTCTTCAGGAGCAAATGGCTCTGGGTAGAACCTCAGCCCTTTAGGGGAAACCCTTTTGAAGCCCTTATTTCTTAGAGTGTACATTCAGTGAGGGAGAGCAAACTATCTGCCACCTCCTCTCCTCCTCCTCCTCCTCCTCCTATCCTTCTCCTCCTGCCACGGCCAGTGTTTTCCTCCCAGGCTAGTCTTTCAGCCTGTGTCCTTGTTTAATAGGCTGATCCCTCCATCATTAATTAAACATGATCACAGGCCGTGTGTCTCTGACTGTGCTCAGCTCTGCGTTTAGGCTCCGCATCCCTCTGCTCCTCTGCTCCCTCGCTCCGTACCAGGATTTTATTTCTCAACCAAAACTCCTACTCTCTTATTTTCAGTCCTCTTCCTCACTTTACTGTACCTCTCCTCTTGCTGTTTCCTCCTCTCCCTCCTCCATGGCCCTCAGGTGGCTCTTTTAACAGCAGTAAATTATTCATCAGGCTGATATCCGCCCATGAGACAAAACCAATGGATAGATGAACAGATAGAAATGAATAAATAAAAAGGTAAAAATGATATATCCGGTGTCTACTTCAGCACTTTGTCTGAGGATGTGTGTGTGTGTACGTGCGTCGTGTGTGTGTGTGTGCATCCCTGTGTGGGAATCCGGCGGGTCTTCCGGAGAAGCGCTTCCACGATGCAGAAAATCGGAGCCAATGATGGAGATAGATGGAGAGGAGGGAACCTTGCGGCGGGGATCGTGCCAAACCGACTGGGGCAGCGCCAGCGACAGCGGGGAGGTGGGCAAATAAAGAAGAGAGGGAGAGAAATAGAGGCGGAGAAGCACAAAGAGATGGAGGGAAATCAAAATAAATTGTCAAGGGGGTGGGGGTGGGGGGGGTCCATACAGTCTGTCACTGCAAAGTGAATCCAGCAATAAGCTCACTTGTGTCAGAAAGCAGAGTTAAAATGTGTGCCAAGTTGTTATGTAACGTGTCTGCAAGGATAACATCACAAACTGCAATACTATACATGGACTTGTGGTAAACAGTGTGCAATAGGCTGCAATGAGACAATGCAGAAGAAGTGAATAAGAAGAATTAAACATACTTTAATATATGTGTACAAAAGCAGATACCCACTTATTTTATTATTGTTGGACTTTTAGGTAACCCAAAATTAGGGGTTGGCAATTTCCTAATGAAATCCTGTGAGAGTTCCTGGAAAGAGATTTATGATTTTGGCAGTAATTATAGTGAAAGTGGTGCACTTGGTTTCTAATCTAGAGGTTATTTTAGCGTCCGCACAGCAGGTGCGACATGCGAAACTGTGAAATTTCTCTAAAAGGTGAGCACACAATCCAACACGTATGAAGTTAAGTTTTCAGCGATAAATCATTATCCATGATCTTGGATTTAAACTGAGCAGTTATTTAAAGTAAATTCCTTTTGAATTCACTAATTAAACAAATAAAATGTCTCTATTTTCCTTATGATTAATGCCAAATGACTTGGTTTTTCAGGAATCTTTCTAGAACATTATGGCCCAATGAAATACTAAACATGAATAAACAAATTAAAGGTAATAGTTTGATGAAGGTGTTTACGTAGTTTGCAGTAACCCTATCCAAACACAGAGTCAGTTTTTAATGTCTAAAAGGATGAGCAATGGAAATATTATTTTGTTCTTTTTTTCTCCTTGATTATGAATTGTTAACCTTGTGAGGAAGCTGGATTCACGAGATCACATGAGAATCCATCCTGTCAGGCTGCAGGTTATCTGTTTGTGTCTGCAGCTAAACTGGTGCAGCCAATCAGCGTCCTAGGAGGAACACCTGGCAGCTACGGACGTGCTTTTAGGCATGACATTGAGAAGCGTCCATGGAAGCGACTCATCTCGAACAAACAATGGCAGCTCCTGAAGAGGTTAGCGTAGATACTGTGACAGCATCAGTTAAATCAGAACCGAAGAGTATTTGTTCATTGAAAGAACGGCACTCAAGGCTTTTCTCGATGGAAAAGATGTTTTCACTCTTCTCACGACCGGCCTCGTCACGAGTTTGATCAGACTGTTTGAAGTTAGCCCGTGTTAGACGTGATAGACAGATGGCTCAATCTTATCACCTGCTTAGTGTTTTTTTTTTTAAGTGCCTGCCCTTTTCCAAACAGTTTCCAAGGACGAGTTCACAGATGGTTCCGCGTAACAAACCCATCTGGTGTGTCAGGTTATATTAGTTGGGGTGTGGCATCTAATCAGCCTACGGTGAAAAAAAAGGGCCGTCCTCACAAAGAAAGCTAATGACAATGATGTGAGCGTCAACACTGATTAACAATAAGGTTGAAGGTTAAATTGGCTCGTTTGACAGACTCCCTGCCTGAGTTCAGCACTGTGTTTCTACCAAATGAACCCATCGATGCTAAAGACCATAACATGACACTATTCCATGTGTAATTTACATGCTAATAATTACATTATATATGACATATGTAAGCGTTTAATAAGTTGGAGGTTATACGCTGTAAATTCAGGTGGAATTTGATTGGCTGTCAGTGTTTCATCATTCATTAAACCCCTCAGAAAGTGATACCAACATATTGCTTACAGCCATCAGCATCACTGGTTCCCAACCTGGGGTCCGGCTGCCCCTTAGGGGGGCGTCAGAAATCACAGGGGGTCCCCGACTCTTTTTCTGCTCTGAGGTCCTCAAAATCACACGTTAACAAAAATCACAATTTCAGGGTCCATGCACCTTCTCCAAAGTTGAATTCAAGCACTTTTCAAGCATGTTAAAGTTTTTCCAGCACCTTACAGCTGTGGTAAATGACATATTTATATACAAAATGATTATTTCTCCTCTTCATCACATTAAATTGGATGTTATTGTGCTATTAGACTTTTACAGATGCGTGACAAACACAACAAAGTTTCATGTTTTAAAATCTGTCACTTGACTTGGCTTCCTATTAGGGTTGCAAATTTCATGCATTTTCCTTAACTGATAGTTGAATATGCTAATTGAGTAATTGATTAATCATCAATAATTAATAAGATATAAATACACACATTTTTTCCTCATCTTTTTTTCTTGTTTAAATTTCTTAGTTAAGTTCTTATTTAAGTTTAATTTTAAGTTTCCTTATCTAATGAATGGCCCCGCCAGACAAAACAACGTCAAATGATGCACAATTAATGCCATTTCTAAACTATTTAATCAGTTAAATTCTTATTTGGCAATTAATTGATTAACGACCAATCATTAACGTTATATGTATATATGTGATTGTGTCCTCTGGCTGGGGGGGGCTCAGCTTTCCTTAGATACAAGTAGGGGGGCTCCAAGGAAAAAGGTGGGAACCACTGATCAACATTATAATTCTGGTGTGGACTCTTCTTCTACCTAAAATAACAGTTATTATTCTTGGTGGGGCGGCTATAATCAATATTAAACATTAATATTAATTTATTAACAGTGAATGAAATGACTGCTTGCATGTGAAAGCAGTGACTTCTAGTGTTGAACTGTTCTACTGAGCATTTTAGAGCCTTTTAGCTCATTGTTTTACAACTTTACTGTGTTTGTTCATTCTCGTCAGTGATGTTTCTCAACCAAGCAGGCAGCTGGTTTCAGTGAACAAATTCTAACAGTAAACTGTACACTACCTGCCCAACACCAAACACCAGAGTGACACAGTTAGTGTCACAGTTTGTCAAGGACGGACCCAAATTGCAGAATGGGCAGAGCTGGTGCAGTTTAAATGATTTAATGTGTAGAAAATGGCTGGGACACTTGACATAGAGACAAAGACAAACTGGTAATGAGAGAAGGGAAACACAGAGGCTAAATACACTGGGAGGCTAATCGGGGACAGATGAAACTAATCTGTGAGCAAAAAAAAAGGCAGGAAAAAAAGACAAAGGCAGTAAAGACAACAGACATAAGTGAAGACCCAAAATGAAACAGGAAATAACAAAAGTGAAACCTCAAACCATGACAGTTAGTGACTTGCTGGTGAGCGTTTAGCAGCTAAAGAACCAGATATTTCCCTCATGAGTTGGTGGAGACCAAAGACAGAGCTAATACAGAGTGAATATTGGACTTATATTAATTAGGTGGCCAGAAGCGTGACTCCATATGAATGATAATGTTGCGTCATAACTGCTGGCTGTGTAAATAAGCAACTGTTTGCTAACAGTTTCACCTTATTGACTTAAAATTTGATCCTATGTCAATTTGTGTTAATTTTATCAAGAAAAATTTTGACAATGTGTTCATTGACGTGCTTTCAGTTCATGACTAAGACATAAATGAAAAAAGTACTGACGACTAAAATGATGACGAGATCTCTGTTGATTACAATCCAAAGAATAAAGATGAAACGAAACGGTTGGCTCTGCTCCGGAGGACAACCTAATTAGATCACAATAATTAACCATCTCAAAGCACTAATAAATCTGGCCTTATCTTCATCAGCGGCCTGTCAGGTGGGAAAGATATGCAGATAAAACAACAAAAGACACCCAACACAGTAAAACTTAACAGTTCAGTATTAGCTTTAGCTCCATGTAGAGTGAATAAATGTGATGTTTCCCAGATAACGCTTGTCCGTCTTAACAGTGCAGCTCACATATTGTTAACTGCTGATTTATTAAATGTTCAACTGAGTGAAACATGACGTCGAATTTAGCAGAAGATCTCAGGAAAAAAAAGTCTGTTGTATGAGGTAATTACATTATCAGTTTTTGATAACAATGACACAAAAGTCATTATGGTTATCAACAATGCACACTTATGCATTCATTTTTTTTATGATAGGGGAGACCGGGGATGGTAGTAACACCTTTTATTTGAGTAGCAGTACAGTGGTAACACAGCTGGGGATAGATATAACAATGAGAGGTAATTTGCTGATTTAAGATCCACACTAACTACTAAAATGTCACTCACTGAAATTGTCAATAAGTGACTAAAACTAAATTATAAGTTGTTGTCAAAATTAACTCTGATGTTATGTTGTGTTCCTCAGGGCCTCAGTTATTGCAGATCTAAAGGTGTGTAGGATTTACCAGCATCTGGTGATGAGCTCGCAGATTGAAAACCCCTCCAAGTGTGTAGGAGAACCTATGGTGGCCAAGAAACTTTCGAAAAACACTAAAAGCTGTATCTAAAGCCAGTGTTTGGTTCGTCTGTTCCGGGCTACCAAAGAAACACAGCGGTGCAACGTGCATCCTGGATCCTGAAGGTACAATGTGTGGGGCCCACAGTAATGCCAACATATTTATGGACCCCCCCCTCCCTATATTATTTTTATTGTTGTGGATTTATTATTTTGTTCACCCATAAGCTCATGTATATTTATATAAACTTGTGGTTATATTGAGTAAAGCTTACACAGGCACTTGGGGCAGCCTGGAGGTCCTTTATGTAGGATACAAGTAGATACCTGTCTTATTCAGAATCCCTAGCCTGCAGCATGCTGCCACGTTACTCAGATGTGCTTGTGTTTCTGTATTTCCAGGTGAGCAAAAGTGATAAAAGTCAAAGTGAAACGTATAACATGCTTCACCGAGTAATACACTACTGTGGAAAGCCGCAAAATAACCACCTGTAACCTGCTAAAGTATGAGTTTATGTATGTGGAGAATATAATCAGTGTATTTTCCGAGCTTATATTTGTTAAATAGATGTTTTTGTGTGAGGGAAGTTCAGATAGTGAGTGTGGATACAAGGAGATACCTGCGTTATTCAGTATCTCTAGCCTGCAGCACTCAGATGTGCTTGTGTTTCTGTATTTCCTGTGACAGAGGAAGAATAAAAGGCATTTTTTTAAACTCACGCACGCCTGGAAGTCCGCTCTGTGTCCAAGTGTGCAACAAATGACATCACACTTACTTCCTGTGAATATTTGCTTCATTTACATCAGCTGAAGTCTGTACCACTGAAAAAATCCAGCATGCATTTCTGTGTGTTTTAGCAGGTCAGGGTTGAAACACTTAACAGTGTGGAAATCATTATTCTAGTGATGTGTCATCCTCTTTTTTTTTTTTTTTTTTTGCACAGTATAATTACAGTATACATATACACAATATAATATAATTTAAATGAGACCACAACCTGCAGTGTTGCTCTCATACACTTCGTAGCCTGTGATTAATCTGCTAAATTTTAATTTATTACTGACATTAAAATCATCACATCTTTTTTTGAGGGCTGGCTGAGCATCAGTTTTATTAAACAAACACTAATGTGAGTGCAGCCTGATGCACAAGTTCATTAAGACACTATTTTCTGTCTCTTTCCTTAAATTACAACCTTGACAAAAGAAAGAAAAGCTTGTTAGCGTGTTTATATAACCGTTGTCACTTCGTTGCCTTATTGTGGTTCTAATCTGCTAATTATTGTTGTTGGAGAGAAAATGAGCAGGTGCAGCAGGTTCACACCTGTTCTCTCTCTCTCCAGGGCTGCTGCTGGAAATTCAAGAAGTCACACAGTGAAGAAGGAGTCACCGAAGCAGGCTGAGGAAAGCTGGGCGAAATGTCCTAAAATGTTGTGAACTTCACAGTTTATTGACACGTGAGATTGGATTTTTCCCTCTGGTTTACGGAGGAGTTTACTAATGAGTCCGTGTGAAGAAGTTTTGATTCATTTTAAGGGTAAAATGTCAACCTTTTATTAATTAAATGTCTCAAATTAACAAAATTAAGGTAAGGAGAAAATCAGTGGAGGCGTATTTTGGCTTTCAAAAGCAGTGACCTGTACTTGAGGCAGTTATACACAACATCACAGTCACCATGGCAACAGAATAGCCATTTGTGATGTTTCTACAATTAGATCCATATATAGCCGCACCTCTTTATTATCTTCCATCGCTTTCTATTGATCGAGTGTTTCATCTAATCATCAGAGTTCACACTGTGTGTTACACCTGCCTCTTCTTCTTTGTAATTCTGTGACCTTACACTGTATGTTTGCATATGATTGTGTATATATGTGTGTGTGTGCGTGTGTGTGTGTGTGTGTGTGTGTGTGTGTGTGTGTGTGTGTGTGTGTGTGTGTGTGTGTGTGGTTCTGGTCTCAACCAACAGTTCTGACTAATCTCTGGGGATGTAACTCTCCATTTTCAGCTCATTAATCGCCACTTCTATATAATAATGAGCAGGTTAACCTTTGCAGACGTGCTTGACCCAAACTCAGAACGACGCTCTCCTCCGAGCTCAGATCATCTGCAACACTGCTCGGATCTATTAGAAACAATCAAAAACATCATTACAAAAAGAAACTCACATTTTAAAGATGAATTCTGTTATACATTTACAGTACTAAATCATAAAGTGATTATGATATATCTGGCTGATATGTCTGGAAATAAAGGCTCCATTCTGGGCCGGAATAACTGTTTTTGTTTGGCTGTTTCACGTTTATTCGAGTTAAAACTGATGCAGAATGTTGGCCGAACGAGTAAGTGTCTGTTTATGATTCGTAAAAAATCATCAATAATCTTATCGAGGAAGCAGATGTTTATAACGGTTAAATTGAGTGATATGTTAATGGAGTCTGGCGTTCAGTCACCGAACTCCAGTTCCAGGGTGTATTTTTTCAGAGCAGTGGGCTTAGATTTACAGTCAATTTACAGACAATTTACATTCATAAACAGCTGATTAACTTAGGGCGTGTCAAAATATAATGTTGCTCTCCTCATGTGCTTCTGAAGGTTCAGTGTCTCTGCAGCCAGCAGGCAACCTGCCTCAGCTTTGAATCTGAGGAGGAGGTAGCAGAGGGAAACAGCTCACTTCAACCATAGATTGTATATTAAATATGAATTTAACCTATTTAATGTACTGTTTGTGACTCCAATTTACTATTTGGACTGCAGTACTCATTTCTGAACGCTTGGGTCTTACATATTTTGTGTAAAGTTTGAGTAAAGCAAAAATAAGCGTGTTCTGGGTTGATCACACCACAGACACGTTTTATTAAACACCCAGCCGAATTTGAGTGATTAAAAAAAAAAATTAAATATACAAAATTACGTCTAAAATCATGAAAACTTGAGCAGTTTTCTCTGCTCTGAAATGCTGGTGGCGTGTCCGCTCCGCTGTCTCAGTGTCAAACACCACTACGACCTGAAAATGACCTGAGACATGGACGCTCTGTCTGGCAACTTTAGTGGACAGGTTTGAACCACCAGAGCCAGAGGACAGTGACAGGAGGTATTTTTTTTTCCTTCTGTGTCGGGTTGTTGCAACTGCAGTGAGCTGAAGTGATCTGCTGGGCTGATTTTGGGCCGAGAGAGTCGCAAATTAGCATAATAACACCCCAATAATATCATATAAGGCTGTGCTTCCTCCCCCATATGTCAGGAAATGTCAGTTCATGAAAGTGGCATCAAAGATTAAAAAGAAAAACTTCACAAGTTTAGAGATTGAAGTCCTGCTGATCTATAAAAGAAAATCTATAATTTTAACAGCATCAGGAGTGGGATGGTAGGCTGAAGCCAAAGAACAGGAAAAACAGGTGCTGTTAGTGCCATGTTATGTCACTGAAAGAAGAAGGAATGGTTCGATATGAAAATGGCTTAAAAAAAAAAAAATCCATCTTGCCACAGCAGGGCGATGGATGGCTGCAGTGGGAAGAGTGGGTCAAGGGGAAGTCTCCATCACGGAGATGGAGGACAGAATAAGTGCCATAATAGGTGATGTTGCGCTGTCAGGCATTATAATGGAGGATGTTTCCTGGGCAGCGATTGCAGGTTGTTGCATGTGAAGGTACGACAGATACGCCTGACAGTAAGTAAGAGCACATCATTAAATCAATGATAGGCTTTATGTGTAAATTTGCAATTATATTCTAATTCGAAATTCAGTCAAACAGGATAATGGTGACATAAATATGAAGCATAATTTATTTTTCAAACCCCAAAATGTCCTGACTAATGAAATTACAGTGATTAGAAAAAATTACCTGCACATGACTCCTATGACAGGCCTGAACAACAATAAATTGTGTTCATACGTGAAAGAAAATTAAAAACTATGAGAAAACTGGTGAATGCGACAAGTTCTCCTAAATCACTGGTACAACCCACTTAAAAATGAATCTGTCGGTACGAGCGGTTCTTGCATGAGGCCCAATTTTTTGGCCGAAGTGCTGTCACGCTGTCGAGATTTGAAATGTTAAAACTGCGTATGAATAATGTGGCTGGAGTGTAGACTTTTCAGACTTTCCCCATGTTTCATCATGGAGTCAGTGGCGTAGTAGCTGGTGGTGCACTGTAGCTGCCATCCTCTCTGCTGCCGGCGATTTAACGTTACGCTACGTGCATCTCATCATCTCTTTCTAGAAATGCTGCTCCCTCGACACCCTGTGAGGCAGACCTTGTAACTGACGTCAGGGTCCTTGTTGTCGGACAGTTTTTACTTCTTAGAAGGGAAGGGATTTTTGTTCCCCTGAGTTTAAAGGGATAGTTCTGATTATTTGAAATGGTTTGCTGAGGTATGTGTCCATAGTCAGTGTTTTACCTAAAGTAGATGGAGGTCAATGGAGGAATGGTGGCAGCAGAAAATGTGTTCAGGCCCTCCTAAAAAAATCTATATCAGTTTAAGTGTGTGCTATATTTAGATTATATTCACAGCTTTATTTTGCTCTCAGACAGCCTTCATTTTTTAGATGATATTTTTGGGCTTTTGCCTTTATTTTGATAGGACAGCTGAAGAATGACAGGAAAGGGGGTAGAGAGAAAGGAGATGACACGCAGCAAAGAGGCCGCAGGCGGGAATCGAACCGGCAGCCGCTGCAGAGGACTAACAGCCTCGGTACATGGGGCGCACGCTGTACCAACTGAGATACAGGGGCGCCCCTCAGACAGCCTTCTTTGACAGGAAACTGCCGTCATAAAAGTCAAATATCGTTCTCTCCAAGCCAACCAAACTCCATTGGCAAAATCAGTAATCTTACCTTACAGGACACAGGAGTTGCTTGTCTATCGCTTCCTCAATCATCTATTTTGTTTGTTTCTGTGTTTTATATAATGTTAGTTCGATTCACCAAAGTCTCACAAAAACTCAAACAAACCAACAGACTGACGGCAGCGGTAGACCAGCAACTCCTGTGCTCTGAGAGATAACGATATTTTCCCAAAGGTCTGGTTGGAGCAGGTGTTTTCTCAGGTTGGACTTGTATTCCTGGCCAGCTTTGCAATTTGCACTCTAAATATTGTGATGAGTGTGGTCTGCCTCCAGTTCTGAAAAGTTTAACCACATGTGCAACACTGCCCTGACTCACGGTGACCTGAACAAGCTGCAGGGTTAACGCTGCTCCGTCTTTCGCTCTGTACCCCTCAGCCAGATGTGCTCTCAGGTACTGTATTCAGTAAACATCACAGCCTACATCCAGACTGTAACATGATTTTGCTCCGCAAGATGCAGACTAATGAGCAGGCCAAAACGGAGTCTGCACCACAGATGTACCTGCTCCTTAACCTGTACTATCTTGTAAATAATTTATATTTATATTTGTATTTATATAAATATTGTGTCTATTGCAATGTTGTAGCACACATACAATGTTGTACTGAAAGGTAATTCTGCCAGCCTTGGTTGTGTGTTCATTAATAAATGATTCATGAAGAATGACACTGACATTTCCACAGATTTTAAATGAATAGACATGATGTTTTCAAGCACATTACCGCTTATTTATTAATGTATTTGGTTGTAAATGAGTTGAAGTGGCAACTGTTGGGAGATAAATGATAAATGATTTAATGGTTTCACAGATTATTTTTTGCTCTCTGCTCCACACTGAACTTTGCACTTTAGTGTCCACATTTATGCCGGTTGACTTTTCAAACAGGTTCAGACTTTGTTTAGAGCTGCTGCTGCTGAAAAAGACTCTTAAATTTAAAGGTTGTACTACAATGTACTAAACATTTCTTTTAGTCCGGCTTGATGTAATTTTAGTTGTTGTTTTTTTTTTTTTTTTATGTATTGGATGTTCTTATCTTTGTTATCTTAAAAGAATATCGTCACATTACAAGAGAAAAAACATTCTGCAGAATTTGCAGATTTTTGCTCTGGACCACCACAGAAAACTGTGAAAATAAATAAATAAATAAACAAATAAAATAAATCTGTGATTCCGTTTGGGCCTGCTGCTAAGCATCTGTGGCTATTTCTCAGTGGGTATGTTTTAAATCCCGCTGACCCAGAGGTGGAAGAATGTGGCCTATACCTGCCATCACTACATGTCTTATGCGTGCCCTCTGTTTGCCTTTCCTCTGGGTTTGTTTTGTTGCTTTTCCTCTCCTGTAAAACATCTTGCTCTCGCCTTTCCAGACCCTGATAGACAATAAAGAGCAACCTGAGCTGATCCAGGCTGCATGTCTGTAAACTACGGATGGCAGAGTGGAGAGAAAGACAACAATTCTCTGCTGGCACAAAGCTCTTTTGTTGTGTTGGAGATCACTGGTAGTCCTGTAGTCGGTTTTGTTTCAGTTAGGTGACCTTCATGTTGTTTTGCTCGGTCTTCTGTGTGGTTGGTCTCTGGCATTCCCCTTCCTTATTCTGAGGCTGGCTGGCAGCTCCAATTCCCTTTGTCTGATTTGTTACTTTTGTTTATTTGGTCCCCGAGGCTCTGGAATGACCTGCCTGAGGAAAATCAGGAGTCTGAGTCACTGTCTTCTTGTCTAAAAACTTTAATCAGAAAGTATTTCTTGATTTTATCTGAGCTGCCTGTTTATATTATCGGTTTTTAATTTCTTGTTCATCATTCTTAATTTTTGCCCTTCAGGTATTTTATCTTTCATTCTAGTGTTTTTTTTTAAATTTTCTTTCTGTGAAAGACTTTGTAACTGATAAGAGTTCTATAAAAAAAAAAGTTTCTTATTATTATTATTACTTTTAGATGTGACAATATATGGAATATTGCAATAAAAAAAATATTGCAATATCAAAAAAATGTCTACTGTGATGTGACAAGGTTCATTATTTTATTTTATTTTATTAAAGGACGGCTACTGACTGCTAAAACAGTCATTGCCAAAGACAATTCATGCCAATCTTTTGCACATTTAGGTCATGGCTGGCTAGTTTTATTTGTTTTTATTAACGAAGCAGAAACACTTTTAAGTTAAAAGGAAAAATACATTTTATATAAACAAAAAATGATGCACACATCAGATTTATTATTTAATACAGGACATTTTGAGTAATCTTCTGGTGTATTCTTATTTGTTACGGTCTTTGTTTTATGTTGTGTTGTGTAAAACGTTGTTGCACATAACAAAAAGAGAATCAAACCTTCATTCTGTCCATTTTCAACACACATGCATATATGTAGACTGACACACAGGTTTGTATTAAAGGGACAATAGAAAGAAAGTAGTTTCTACTGCAGAGGGAACGTAGTTGCTGCATGAAACCGCTCACAAGAGGGTCTGTGGAGTATTCTGAGTAATCGGGACACTGGTTTAGAATTTTTCAAATGTATTTTTTGGTGCGTAGAGCATCACAGGAATTTAGTTTTGTGCAACTCACACCAAAACAGAGTAGATGGATAAACAGCATTGCAGAGGAAAAATATGTGTATTTGATTTTGGGGTGAACTGTCCTCAGGTAAAAACTGGTTTCACCTCTCCACTTCTCTCCCTGCTCCAAAACAGAGAAGACAGCAGTCTGGACAAAGTTTGACAGAAAGATTTAATGAATGAACGAACAACCATGCTGACTGAACACGTCCACGATCACATCACAAAGCCAGAACATCTCCATCAGGTCCGTCGTCATACTGAAGTGAGTTGAAATTCAGTCCACGAGCTGCGTTTTTTTCTTTTTTTTTTTTTCCCCAACAATTCAACCTCAACCTCCAAAATCACTTCTTGAGACACAAGTGGAATGAAACGCAACAGAATATGGATGAGCTCAAACTGTCTGCCTGACTTCCTTCTTTCTATCAGCGTCCCCGTAGCAGAGGCAGTTAATTTTCGTCTTCGCCGTGATGAATACTTTTGTCTGTGACCTTTAGACATGTGTTCGACAACCGTGTATTGTGTCTAG
This sequence comes from Lutjanus argentimaculatus, assembly GCA_034769285.1. Taxonomy (NCBI): domain Eukaryota; kingdom Metazoa; phylum Chordata; class Actinopteri; order Lutjaniformes; family Lutjanidae; genus Lutjanus; species Lutjanus argentimaculatus. The sequence continues at coordinate 650,759 of JAWZSL010000026.1, read as the reverse complement.
TTATTAGCTCTGTGAGCTCTCGCAGTCTAGAAGTCATTCAAATTCAAACACAGACAGTCCTCATTTTCCTGTTGACAAGAATGGCCATTGTGTGTGCATGTGCGTGTGTGTGTGTGTGTGTGTGTGTGTGTGTGTGTGTGTGTGTGTTTTGCATCCTCTACTATGCTCCCTCACTCTCTCTCTCTCTTTTTTTTTTTTTTTACCATTTCCTACGTGTGGATCTATCCGTCGCTCCGGATGACGTGAAACAGTGTGACGTTGTAGAGGACCTGGTGTCCGTTGTTCCAGGTGTACAGCGCCCTCTCTCGGGGGTTGTAGTCCATCATGCTGATGTGGGAGTACTGGTTGTGGAAGGGGATGTCGGTGTACTCGTACGTGGAGGAGTTGGTGTGGTAGGCGAAGTGGACCTTGGCCCCGGCCAGGTGGGAGTTGGTGACGTACAGGGTGCCGCAGATCATGAAGGCCTCCCCTGCGCTGCGCTTGGGAAACCCCGTGTCCCAGCTCTGGAGGACTTCCAGCGAGCGGGAGTCCAGGCGACTCACCTGGAGACAGAGAGGGAGGGTCGATCAGAAAGATCATATCGAATAAAACATAAAAACTGATCGCAGAGGTGAGCTGAGGCAACAATGTTGAAACTTCATGTTTTATAGTCCCATGTTTGTTGAATTTAATTATACAACAGGCAAGCAATCTGATTGGTCAAACAGACAGTTAGAATGTGATCAAATCAGCATGACAACACACTGTGCTGACCCCTAAAAATATTACTCTGTCCAGAGAGGGGATGTTTTTAAAATGTTTATATCAGGGCTGTCAAAGTTAACGCGTTAACGCATGAGATTAATCTGGAAACAATAACGCTTAAAAAAAAATGAACGCACGATTAATCGCGTAGTGACTTAGGTAGAGTCTGTCTGTGTACAGTCTGATGGTCCTGTGTGGCCACTGAGGATTAAATAGCGCGTCCCGTTTTGAATCAGATGGGGTTTGTCTCGTATTTCCGTCTTGAATGCGCTTCATCCCACCGGCTGCCGGTGAAGAGCCGTCCGACTCTGCCCCTGATCGGGTAAAACTCGCTGCAGTCGGTGGTTTGATCACACATGAGAGTGTAAAACACTGTTAAACTCTTGGTTTGACAGTGTCAGTGTCATGACAATCAGACTAGTTGTATCTCCGCGAGTGTTTCCTATGAGGACGGCGGCCTGTCAGATGTACGGCAGCTTCAGGGGGAAAATATTCTCCATTCACAACGAAGTGACCATAGACTGTATGGATGTGACCTGTTTATGGAAGTTGAGGTGTGCAGACGGATACATAGACATTTATTTAATGCACTAATAAAAATGTAGTGATGTGAAAAAATAAACAACTATGAGTGTGTTATTATTTTTCACCAATCTGTAAAATTGCATCTTTAGATTGTAATGGATTAACTGTACTGCATCCTTCAATACTAAATAAGAAAGAATAGAAGAAAATACAAGTAATATTAGTATATATAATATGTAGTATTTTAACTGCGATTAATCGTGATTAATCACAGGAGTAGTATTGTGATTAATCGAGTTAATTTTTTAAATCGTTTGACAGCCCTAGTTTATATTAATGAAAATAATTCAGAAACTACAGATAGAAACTATGACCTCCTGTTGTCCTCTTGTAGCCGTTTAAGTAACATTTATACAATAATGAAATAAACTTCTTTCTTAAATGAATATAATTTATGCTGCTATTAGACTGCTTCTAGACTGCCTCGTTAATACAGGTGCGACAAGTGGGGAGGCAGTGAAATTTTTTTTTAAAGGGTAAATGCCATAAAATGGATTGAAGTAGATATTTCATAAGATAAAAATGTGTTGTGTGTTTTGGAAATCTATCTTTTTTCTACATTTTGACCTTTAGATTTTACAATGCTCTGGAGTTATTGGAAATGTCTGGACAACACGGAAACTCCAAGTCAAACCAATCAAGCTGCCTTTTACACATTTACATCCATGTCTGGCCAGATTCAGAGAACATATTTATTTTATATAAGCCTTAGAAGGAATTTGATAAAAGGTGTATTTAATTGGTGAAATGGAAGTTCTCACTACATTGACAGTTTGATTCCAGTGAATAATTTAGAGTGAGGGGCCAGTGTGGAGGGATAAAAACACGTTAAGATTGTGGACGTGGTAGCTAAATGTGTCCAGGGAGAAATTATTTTTTTTCAGCAGATATCTTAGTCACAACAAGACCGAGTGAGCAAAGCAGTTTTGTGTTTATGTGTGATATCTATTCCAGAAAGCATCAACGCTAGCTCAAGTTGATTGGGTGACTCAGCAGGGACTATGAATCATCTCTGCTGCTACGCTGTAACTGAGGGTCGACCTGCCTGCTGGAGTAATAATCTAGGTTTCATGTTTCATTACAAGAGTTCTACTTATGTGACTGTGACGTTTTCCAGTTATTAGTCAGATCCAAGTGTTTCTGAGGAAACAGAGATATCACTAGCAAAAAGTTGTTGTTTTTTTCATTTTGAGAGCAAATTGCTCCACATTATGAATACATTTTGATTATATCTTTTATTTTGTTGGTAACCTGACCACATCACTAATGACCATAAAGCACACCTTCCTGTGTAATGTTGCTTAATAAAGGATGCTCTGATCCATCGGCCACTAATTATGGTTATTTCTTAAGAGTTTGATCTAGAGCTGCCTCATAATAGTTGACTAAACCATTAGTCAGTAGGAAGGGTCTTAGTTGACTAAGATTTAATTTATTCATTAGTCATAGAAAAAAAAACAAACACTTCAAACTCCATTCAGGAGCTGTTAGCTGCTGGGAATTGTTGTAGCATGGACCTTTTCTCTTGTAACACTGAAGTCACCAAGGCGTGCACTGCTGTTAACTGTGCTGTAGCTGCTGTTAGCACGTTAGCTCAGTTAGTGGTGGGCGATATAGGACGAATATATTGGCTATCAGTGGTGGACAAAGTACTCAACTCCAGTACTTGAGTCAAAGTATAGATACTCCTGGTCACATATTACTCAACAACAAGTGAAAGTTGGTCAGTCAAAATTTTACTCACAGTTACTCACAGTACTAGAGTACTTGATTTTAAAAATACTTAAGTATTCAAAAGTAAAAAATACAAACTACATTTTCGAATATCAATACACTGCTGTATTGTTTTCGTGATGCATTTACAGAACCTCGTAACTCTCTGAAACCGCCTAATGATGCACTGACTTGCTTGTAGAACCACGATGCTACACAAAGACCTGTAGAAACACCATAAAAACTTCAGCACAGAAATGCAACAAAAACAAAAAGGACAGCTGTTGTCATTTTCTGACATAATTGTATTAAAACCGCCACAAAATTAGATTGAAGCTGACTGTAAGGAGTTCTCCAAGTCTGTTAAATAATTGAGATTTCTTTCTGGCTTCAGGGGCAGTATATACTTTTGTGGTATTTTTCACCCTGATAAAAACAATCCAACATTAAAAGCCTACCTGGAATTATTTCTCTTTTTCTAATTATAATGACATCTTGAGATTTAATTTTGTCTTTCTCCTGCCGTCGCCATTACCGAGTTTTGTTTGAATGGAATGAGGGAGAGCTTGCTTGCTCTTGTTACAGAGCGCGCCTGGATGATACATCATGATACATGATACATCAGTCCCAGTTGAGAGCGGGTACTGTGATTGGTTTCCTTCTGTGAGGAACACAGCAAGTTGCATTTTAGAAAAGAGCAACAGCTGACTTCAAAGCTATGCTTCGCCAAAAAGTAACGAGTAACGACAACCTTCCTAGAACTGTAGTGGAGTCAAAAGTAAAATATTTGTATTTGAAATGTAGTGGAGTGAAAGTTAGAAGTCCCCCCCCCCCCCCCCCCCCAAAAAAAAAAATATATATATACCCAAGTAAAGTACAGATACTCAAAAAATGTACTTAAGTACAGTACTCAAGTAAATGTACTTTGTTACTGTCCACCACTGTCGGCTACTGGCGATGGACTGAGTCTATCCAGTTGTTTTTCTAATTTAATGATCTGCAGAGTGACAGCCACTGATCCATGACTCACTCTAATTCAGCAGCACAGAACACAACTACTGAACCGGGTGACGAATGAGAGGAAAACAGCCTGTAGAGTCAGACGATTTTCACATCTAATGTGGTGAATTAAGGATTTATTTCAAACAAACCAGGGCTGGTGATTGTTGGAACAAACACACACACACGAATATAAGTGGCAGTTGATAGACTGAAGCGGCGCTGGTTGGGAAATTCTAACATAATGCAGAACCCCAGTTAGCGGTTCTATTAGACCGAGACTGAAAGAGGTCAGTTTGACCGAGATAATGTACGACGACTCCAACCAGGACTCTGAATCTGGGAGCGACGAACACAGGGTGGGTTCAGATCGGGACAGGAGGCGTGAAGCAGTTGAAGAGTGAGTTAATGTGGAAGTATACATCATACATTGTGTTGATGCGTCTGCGAGCATTTGAAGACGAAGATGGAAGTTATTTATTCCCGTGTTTTGAAGAACAAGACTTGTGTGAAGTTATTCTGTTTAAATTAATTAACAAAACTATTCTGTCTCGTTGTTGGTTGCTGAGACACATTCAAAATCGTTACCACTTTTGCTAATAACAGGTGGCTTGCTTCATGTCCCAAAAGTAATAAATAATTTAATCAAATATTCAAATTAATATAATAAACATGAACATAAATCTTCAGTCAGGGGTCTGGTTTAATCGGTGGTTTCAATAAAGGCCGATAAGAAGAGCCAATCGGATTACAATGCGGACAGCTGCCTGTTTTTTGGCAGGACGATAAAAGCCGCTTTCCTGCTCTCACACAAACAGCACGAGCCTTCCTCAGTGCACAAGTGTAGATAGCGAGGGACTTTTCAGCACAGCGGGGAGCGTTGTAGATGAGAGGAGGAACAAGCTGTCTGCCAAAAATGTGGAGATGTTTATATTTATAAAGAAAAATATGCCATTGATGCTTAAGAAGTAAGCTCCGAGAGATATGAATCATACTGATCTCCATCCATCCACCCTCTCCACCCCCACCTCTTTCTCTCTCTCCCTCTCTATTCATCTCTCTACCACTTTAAAGGCCAAAACCTTCCCAGAACATAAAGCGAACTGCAGACTTTATCATTGACTCATGATGTAAAAGCTGTCATGACCATGCATATTTGTTAAGCTCTGAGATGCTCTCAATAACCAGGCGTAGGCTGCTGTGGTTAAAGTTGTGTTGCTGAGAAAGAGTGGAATATTTTGCACATGCTGCCCGACAATAAACAAACAGCTGACAACTCATGACAGCTCTTCATCTCTTAATTTTAAAACTTAAAGGAGCAATACGTAGCAATTGCATGCAAAATGTGTACTGCAGTCCAAAGAGTGAGGTAGAGCCATAGACTACATATTAAATACGTTGAAATCCTATTAAATATATGATCTATGGTAAAAACGAACCTCAGGCAGCACTGACGAGCCCTCTTCTGTTAGTTGATCAGCTAGTTATAGCTGTTGATTGTCTGTCAAAGTAAGGCGAAACCCATTATCCTAAAAACAAAAGCCCACTGCTACAGAAATACACACTCTGGACTTTGAGTTAATTGGCTGCCTCTGTCACTGCCTGCCAGACTCCATTAACATATTTCTCAATTTAACAGTTATAAACATCTACACCTTCTATATTATTATAATAATTATTATTATACTTTATTTATGGCGCACTTTTCAAAATCCACGTTACCAAGTGCTTCACGAGGGCAGCAAATAAAACAGACAGGTTGGAAAGTCACGGCAAGAATAGGAAAATAAAAACATTTCAAGAAATAAAAACAGTTTGGGGGCCCTGGGAGCTCAGTTAGTAAAACGTCCATTTTCTGAGGCAGTCAGTCCTCTGCAGTGGTCGCCGGTTCGACTCCCACCTGTGGCCTATTTTACATCCCCTCTATCTCTGCCCCCATTTCCTGTCATATCTTTAGCTGTCCCTATAAAAATAAAGGTGAAAATACCCCCAAAATAATCTTAAAAAAGAAAGCAAGAAACAGTTCACAAGTCTTATGACTCATGAACAGACACTCACTAATTTGGCAAACATTCAGCATTATTTTAAACTCAAACAAAACAGTCATTCCTGCCCGGAACAGATATTTCAAAAGGGAGACACCACAGCTGCAGTGCTGATGTCAGAGCATGTTTTCTTGATCTCTGACGACATATTGTATAGAATATTGCATATTATAGATTTCTCCCACAATAATACAATAATTTTGTTAACAATAAAAGTGACATGCTCTGTCAAAATGAGTTGGAAGCCACAGGAGCTTGTTTGTGTAGAAACATGTTTTTACATGAACAAAATTAATCTTGGGTAGTTTTTTAAGTTGTGTTCTGACTACATAATGTCTCTGCTTTCCATACAATGTCAAAATTAACTTAGAATTCAAACAACATGTATAGTTTCGAAGCAGTTAAAAAATTGTCAGACAGTTCTCTCCAAAACACTTCTTAATTGACCACTGCTGAATAAAGTTTACTGACAGTGAATGATGACAGACAGATTAACAGCTTGTGTTTGAAAAGAAGAAGATTAGCCTGAAAGATAAAAGTGCTACTGGACCAATCTGATCTAGGATTATTTCATCAAACCAGTGGGCGCCAGCAGAGCAGAGAGTGACAGCAGCTCGAACTCAAGAGTATGACTCGGATGACCAGGAAAATTGCGCTGATCGTGACAGTGAAAGTGAGTTGGAGAAGATGGGATCAGATGACTAAGAGTTTAGTTTAGCTACATCATCCTTTATTTCTGTTTCGAAAGGCTGTTAAAAACCACGAGCAGGGTAAGAGAGCAGTCTAGCTTGTGCTCATCATCAGTGCATAATAATATAGTATGTGTCAGTGTGTGTAATGTCAAGTTAGAGTAACTGAGCATCTGTTAGTCACACAAAAAGTGAGGAAATCGTTTTAAATATAGCAAACAAGCATGCTCTCAAATAGTAAACTTACAGGTTGTAAAATACACACACATTCGAAACCAAGAGAGGCCAGTTGCTGAGCCTCAAGTGAGCAAATCATGAAATAAATGTTTTCGGGGGCAAAGTGACTCAAAATGACATAGCAGGTGTAACATATAATGTTAATACACAATAAAGTGTCAAAACAGCCTTGTGATCAGTGATTAGTATTGACCGATACAACTTCCAAGGATCAATGATTGGTCCAAAAAATCCTGATCAGAGCATCCTTGGATTTAATGAGAAGAGGCCTTTTGTATGTGTTCATCTATTTGTTGCCTCCTTTGATGGACAGTAATATTACTAGTTTGTCCACCAGAGAGCACAAACAAATGTCTCTTCAACTGCAAAGTGTTCTGCTGAGTATGAATCTTCGTCAAAACAACACCTTCATTATCAAAAATGTTTTCTTTGTCATGTGTTTCTGTAAAAAAAAAGAGCTTGTCAAACCCTGACAGAGCTGCTGTGCCAGTCACTAAGCTGCAAGCACATTTCCATCCAACTGTTTTTATGCACATAAAAAAATGAGTGGAAACACCCCCCTCCACATACACAGACACATTCTATTCTTGGCTGAGGTATAAAAGTTGGTATATCAATAAAAGCCAGATACGACAAAATGCAATTGAAACAGATTCACCAAATGAAACATGAAGTACATTAAGCATGAAATTTGGCTCCACTAAAGACATGAAAACTAGCTGCAGCCTAAAACATCAGATCTGCGTGGAGCGATGAGGAGACTGTAACCTTCCTCAAATTAATACATGAAAAACAAATGCTTTGTGACAGAGGTTTTCAAGTGGGAGCCCTGCTGGGGGTTTCAGGGGAGGCTCAGTGAATGGAAGTGAAAAAATACGACATCAGTCATTACATTAGTTATCAAAAAGAGATCACACAGAATAGCCCAGGTGTATGTGATTTGGTTAAAGAGAGAGTCAGAAACTAATAAATGCCTTTGGACAGACCTTTTTTTTATGAATTTGTTGTAGTCTGAAGTTATTTCAAACAGCAATATTAGGCTATCTGAGCTCATCTGTTGAGTATCTATGAGATCAAATAACATCATGATCAATCATGATCACATAGACATCCTGGAATTGATCAAAACTAAGTAATTAAACTAATGGGAGCCATCTCTTTTCCAAGCTCTGTCTGAGGAGAGGCTCACAGTCTCAGACTTTTAAGAACCCCTGCTGAATATCTATCATTACTACAACAATGGTGGATGGAAATGCATTGAAGGAGCAATATGTGTCATGTTCACAGGAGAAGCAGAATAGGACCCAAGTGCAGATGATACAGAGAGCAGGATGATTTCTAAGATTTATTGTCAGGAGGGCAGAAAGACTACAAGCAAAAATCAAACTGGCAGCAAAGCAAAGAGTAAGAGGTCCAGGGATCAGGGATCAAAAGAGACAAGGAAACGGCAGGAAAGCATCAAAACAACCAGGACGAACTGACAATGAACAAAGAATCTAGGCTGGTATGTGTGGTGAGTGGCTGATGAGAGAATGAGGTGCAGGTGGGAAGATGGGAGGGGAAAACACAGGTGAAAGGAATAACTAGATTGCAGGGCAGAAAAAAAGTCTAGGGGCATCTGGTGGATGAACTGAAATGGCAATGAATGTGTCTGAGTATGTGAGTATGTGGAGGCATAAATGGTCAGACTGTAACAACAGGAACCAACTGCACATGCAAAAATGAGTACTGCAGTCTAAAATAGATACACACACACACACACTCACACTCTTCCTCTCTGAGGTATTTGTGTTAGTGGAGATGGAGGTACAAATATAGCATCTCCAAGAGTAACAAATTTCTTCATGTTTCATATTTTCCAGTAAAGCAAAACAAAACAGAATCAATCATCCATTAAGTCTCACAGGCACGACCACTGGCCTATGAAACAGAGAATTATAAAATAAATAAAAAATGAAATACCATGTCTCAGCCTGCAAGCACAAACATTAAGTGTCACTGGCCAGCGCATTAAAAAGCAAAAAATTATACATGTAAAAAAAAAAAAAAAAAGGCAAGTCAGCCAAAACCATGAAGATACAGTTGAGTAATGACAAATTCTGCATAATTTGGGTGAAATTAGGGCACATCTGTCAACGCCATCTAGTCCCTACTCTGAAGGCAAAACCAAAAAGTTTGCAAAATAAGAAAAGAAAGGCTGCCGTTTTTAGTAAAATCGTTTTTTTCGATCCTCTTAAAGCATATTTAATCTTGTCTAAATATGGCATTATATCTTTTAGCTGCCCAGAATGTGATGGTGATGAGGGAGATTTGAGGGAGACTTCCAGACTAGCAGAATCCTTCGATGAGATAAAAGAGTTGTGAATGCAATAACACTCCTTTTGTTTAGTATTCAAGACTAAGAACAAATTGTTTGGTACCCTAAAGATGGCACTTTGTGGACTTAAGCCCTGAGACATCTGAAAGGGACTTGAAAATTAAACACAGTAAGAGCAGAGCGTGACCAAAACACGTAGGTCAGATCTGCAGGGGAATGTGAGCAGCGGTCAGATCTCAGGTCTAACTCAAGCCTCAGTTAGCCTGGATTTACTGTAATGGAATAAATGTAAAATATTACATTGTTACTTTTACTCTTTTGTTACTTTTTCTGTTACTTTATTGTTTTTTTTAAATTTTACTTGTTTTAGACATATTTTATCTGGACAAAACTGCTATACAAATCAGATTATTTAAACATTTTCAAGCTGTCACTTTTATTAGTTTTTAATACTGAGATATATATCATATCATGGACATTTTATCGTGTATTTCTGTTATTTCTGTTGGGCAAGAAACTGAGCCCCAGATTGCTTCGGATGGCTGTGCCACCGGTTTGTGAATGTCTCTTTAAATGAATGTAGTATGTTTAGTAGTTGTAAAGTTCTGTTTAAGTGGTCAGTAGACTTGAAAATGCAGTTCACTTATCTCCTGCAGCTGCTGGTTTTTTGCTTTATGGGATGAACGTGATTAAAACTAAGTCGGCCAGTAAACCTGCAGTGAAAGCCACGACCTGGAGCAGCTCTTTCCACCATTTACGGGAGGCAGCTTTCTTCGCAAGCTGAGCAGGCAAGTCTTTGATATGAGCCTGCAAGGACTGGATGATGACAGCTGAATCCTGTAATAATATCACAGTCTCCAGCTGCCTGCAGAACATCTTCCTCAGGTCTTTCAGCACAGCCTTGCAGCCTTTCTTTGACGTTCTTAGCGTCCATGCTGAAGTCTACAGTGACAGCGAGTCCCTCCATTGTCTGGTTCACCAGTCTCTTTATGTGGGCGACTCATGGCTCTTGTTTGCGCTTCTGGAGAGCGTGACACTTTTTCAACACTCTCGCTGTGAGCAGGGTGACAAACAACCGGAGCTGGTTCTCACTTTCTGCCCCGGCTGTGGACTCAGGGTCCGGAGGGATCGTGAGAATCTGTAGATGTTTGACTTTGGTCCATGGTGATCTCAGAGTTGTCGTCCTTCTGTAGGATTGTCCCTGGTGTTTGTTCTTCAGATACGGTGCTTGTTAGTGCTCCTTCCGTTTTCTTTGATATGTACTTGTGTTCAGTGGTTCAGAGGTCCCTGTGTGAGATCTGACCCTGAATGTGGGAAACTGTTTTGAGGTGGTTCCACTTTGTGCTTTGATGTGTTCAACATTCTAGAATCCCAGTGTGACGTCATACACACACACACACACACCAGCACCACACACGCAAACACACACACACACACACACACACACACACACACACACACACACATAACAACACACCACCCTCCTTTTCTTGTCCTGTCTTTGGTATAAGCACTGGGTTGTAACAAGTCAACAGTGATAGGGAAAATTAGCTGCAAACTGTATATTAAAATCATGTTAGAAAAACTGCAATACACTTGATATTCCTCATGATAGATTACATTATTCAATGCAGCGATGTGTCTCTGTCAGCAGTTTAAATGGATTTTTAAAAACCGTGGGAGTTTATGACTTATGGAAGGTAAAGTAAACCTGCTGACAGCAGTAACTTCTGATGGAACAAACACATCACAGTGTTTGGATTCAGTTTAAGTCATTAAGCATTAAATGGGATTCAGACAGGTTAGGAGACATCTTCATTTTTGTTTACTTGTTATTTTGTTTAGTCACACACAGGGCAGACTGTACCATAATGTTTCCAGCATTTGGGATGGAGGTGTAGACGGCCCAGAGTCCCATCTCATCAGCCATGAGGTCAATGTCGGAGGAGCCTCCCCAGCTGTAGGGAATGTGTTGTTGTATCCGGCTCCACTCAGGCTGCGCTGGAGCAGCACGCTGCGAGAGCGGAAATGGTACTGAACCTGCCAAGACAGAAACTCTGGTTATTTATTACCAAACTGTTACTTCTGTCGTGTTTCTATTCCAGACAGTCTCCTACCAGGATGTTGCTCTGATGTTTGTTGTAGTAGAGTGAGCCGTTGTAAACCACGTGGCCAGTCCCTGCCCAGGGGTGGGGCAACAGATGCTGCACAAAGTTCTGCCCCTTTGTGAAATCCCCCATGGTTCTGTACTCCAACACACGCCTGCCCTTATAGTAGCCGTCCATCGACCACACCTGATGGAGGAAGAAGAAAGAGAAACAGAAAGTTTATTTCCAATCTTGCTTATGTATCCAGGATGAAAAATGAGCACCCATCGAGCACTTCAGTCTGGTGAATTTGCAAAGAGCCATAATGGCTGCCTGCCATGCTCACCAGCACCTTGATTAGATAATGACATGGTGTTTTGGTTTTGGCTGGCACTCAAACTCTGTCCCTGTTGGCATCGCACACCTTCACCCACTGAAATCAACGAAAATAAGTGACAGAAATCCAGAGATGTTTCAATAAGTGTCCACTAAGCTCCTCACCAGAGCAGCAGCTGTCAAATGTAGCTTAGCAACTGTAACTAGGGACAGCAGGTCAGTCAAGCTCTGGATATCTGCACATGCTGAGGAGGTGATACTCAGGATATAGAAGAGTTTTAGACAGTCACGCTCACTTAAAGTCCTTTTGCTAAACCCAAAATGCAAGAAATCAGGTCTAAAGTCAGGTGCAAACATGGGCGTATCCAGCTAACTAGCTTACTACTTACAGAAGAAACCTCACCTGCAGCTTTACACTTCAGCAACCCCAGCCAAAGTTGTCATATTTGTAAAAAGCATTGGTAATCCACAAACATTTTTCTCTTGTAAAACATATAGTTTGACCTGTTTTGGACATGTCCCAACCATGTTTTGAAATGGCCAATTTTGTCCCCATCATTTTTTAAAAGCATAATTTGTTAAAAATGTTGCTGTTTTGCCTGAAGGCCAAGGTGCTTTTGAAGTGGCTGCAGCAATGTGTCTATGTCAGGTTGGCCCCTTACTTAACCTCTAACCGCTAAATCCCACCAGGCATGGCTGCGCCACGTCAGCCAGAACTGATCGCTGCAATTCTACACAGTGCTTGTGATTTCACCAGCGGCACCTTGGCGCTTCCCAGAAGCAGCTCTCCGCTCCGCTCTGCTTCAAACACGCGCCAAGTCTATTTCTGACGGATGCTGCATCAATCTGCTCAGAGCGGATTGAGTGGACAGGAAGTTAGACACAGATAAGCAGAGAGAACCTGGTTACTTTTCAGAATAAAAGACCCTGTGCAGCCTTGCAATCATAAAAAAAGACAACAAAGTAGTATTTAAGAACCTGACCTACTTATTCACGGTAGAAGCACAAAAAGCAAGGACAGAGGCCCAAACCAACAAAATCTGAGCAAGACAATTTCATCATGTGGGCAAAATGGTCCGCTGGAGGACGTGTGGAGGACGGCTCACAACCATAATGCAGACATGCCGTGCCCAGTGGAATCAACGAGTAAGGCTGATGTATTAGCTAACACTGTTAACATTGTTATTCCCTCAGATGTTTCTATTTTGTTGTATTTTAGGGCACTGATATTGAATATTGTTATCACCTAGCTAATGACATGAACTGGTACTTTCTACAATAGATGTGATATTAGCATTGTTCTATAGGTTGACATGGTGTTGCAGCTGTGGACGAGATGAATGACTGTTACTTGTGTTGTCACCTGCCACCCTTTTGATGCACCGTCATTCACTTGCATTATGTTGTAATGATCTACTTCAAACACATACTAATCCCCCCACTACACTTCCTCAAATCGCATATGTTGAAGACCAAAAATGTCATTTCATCTGAACCCATGTTTACAAGTGATGCCTTTAAATCTGCCATGAACCTCTATGTTGTTTATTGAAGTAGGCAGCTGTAGTTTTTCATCCAGTTATGTTTCATCCACACAACAGTCTGATTTTGCATCATTCTTCATCATTACTGTGCTACAGTGGAAGAACTAACTGAGTCTACCCTACACTCTTAGAAATAAAGGTGCTAACTAGAACCATAAAAGGTTCTTCAGCTTGTCTCCATAGGAGAAGCCTTTTTAGTTCCTGCTAGAACCTTTTATAAGGGTTCTACTTGTAACTCTTTCAGATAGTTCTACCTAGAACCCAACATACTGGGTTTATACCAAGAACCATCTGTGAATGGTTTCACTCAGAACACCCTATGAAAGGTTCTGAAGGAGAACCCTTCTATGATGTAATGGCTCCACCCTGAACCCTCTCTAGGGCTTCCATCCAGAATCCTCACACCTTCTAAGGATGCTAACAAGAACCCTACCAAGAACCTTTGTACAATATATTCCAATAGTTTTATCCAGAACCCAGCTGAGGGCAAAAAGGTTTCATCTGGAACTTACCCGGGGGTTCTACTTAGAACCCTTTTATGTCAGGGTTTTGTCAAGAACCCACCCAGGGGGCTACAAAGAACTTTTGATGAAACAGTTCTTTCATGGATTTCAATAATCCTTGATGAACCCTTTCTTCAAAAAAAGGGTTCCTCAGAGGTTCTGAGTAGAACCTCAGCCCCCCAGGGAGAGTGTAAGAGTAAGAGTGTACATGCAAGAACAGTGCTGTGTCTTTGTTTCCATGTCTTCTACATTAATCATCAACTGGTGAGGATAATGATTTTTACTGGAACATGTAGCTTTTAGCACAGTATCATGTATGTGGCCATCAAATGCATATTAAAGATCCTTTTACAGGGCTCTTGCGTTAAAACGAGTCACTGGAGACAGAGTGCTCAAGCCACACTCAGTTAACATTTATTAGCTAACACTTGGAAGCCACAGCTAATAAAATCTGCTAGATGGTTTGTGAAAGAGAAAACCATCAGCGATCCCTGGAGGACCAAACGGACAGAGAACGAGAGAAGACGAGGAGGAAGAAGAGATGGGATGGGAGGGAAATTGAGTGTCGACAGTACGGAGGATTAATTAGCCAAACAGGGACGAGAGGTGAAAAAGATGAAAGAAAAAAGAGCAGAGAGCGCTGGCGAGAGAGAGCATTGTTGGTGAAAAAGACTCTCGTTATTCCCTCTCCAAACAGAGAAAAGTAGAGAGGGCAGACAAGAGGGAACAGATAAAAAGGATCCTTTTTCTTCTGGGGGTCAAATAAGAAGAAAATCTATCCTGCAGTAGCAGCACCATTTTTAAAATTACAGTTAATTTGTAGTCGCAGTATTTCAACATTCCCATTGAATTAGAGCTTTCAGACAAAGGTGACTGATTGCAGTGATTCTGAGGGACTTCAGTAACAAAATGTTTAATTGAGACTCAGCTTGAGGTTTGTTAAGACAATAGAACAGCCTGATTGCTCTCTCTTGACTGCAAACACTCTCTGCTCCTCTCTCCTTTAAACACTTCCCTATTTTCCTCCCTGCTTCACCAGCTCATCTGATGAAGCTTTCTCTTTTTTTTAATTTCTTTTAAAACAGTGCTTCAAAGGAACACGAGTGCCTTTGTTTTCTGGCAGCTGTAATCTTCTCGCATTTGACTGCACCATTTGCTTTATATAAACAAGCTCCAGACGCTGATTATACAACAAACGGTGAGAGCAAGAAAGTAAGTGGGGAGTGTTTTTGCTGTTTCTTGAACTCACGCCTTCCCAGTCAGCCTACCCCCAAATTCCCCTAAAGGATAGGTTTGGGTTTTTTCAAGTCGATCCTAATAAAGTACTCGCAGGCTGTGAGGTGATCTCTTTGTAGTGCAACTGCACTGTAAAAAATAGAGAACAAAATTCAGTTCCCATTCTGTGCAAATATTTGATCTTAATGTAAGTGTGTTACAAATCTTTGCCCGCGCTATGTGGTCTGTTTTCCAGGTGCTTTCACCTCTGTAGTTTGGTTCAGTTGGTCCAGACCAAAGAGAAAGATCACATATTGTGGTCTTTTAGTTCTGCTGTGATAGACGTTCACACAAACAAACCAGGAGGATTAAACCCGTAGTCACATGGAGTGACATGGGACTCATTGATTGAACCTAACTAATCTAATAACTAACCCCAACCACAGTGAGAAACGCTGTGGGAAACACTATGTGAGGGGAAAAAAAGACGGCCTGGAAAACAGAACGAAAGGACTTTGTTTTTAAAAACACCCGCTTCATTTGTCCATCTCAGACTGTTAAACCTTCATACTATCTGCAGCTGGAACAAGGACTGGGGATTTTTACTAACCGTGACGGCGTGGCTGGTAATGTTTTTACTAGGGATGACAATGATTGATCAATGATTGTTTTTATGAGTGGGCTCCGTATGTTATCTAACATTCAAGTATATGTGTTTAGTATGTAGGCCTTACGTCTTTATTCATTTATTTCATGTTTCATAGGCTATGTGCTGCTGTCAGAAAATATGCAATATGTTGCCATGGAAACAAAGCTTTGATTGAGGGGAAAAAAGGAATTTGGTATTGTCTGGTGTGTGTGTGTGTGCATATATATATATATAAATATATATATATATATATATATATATATATATTTTTTTTTTTTTTTAAACAACGATTAATGTTTCGAATGATCAATTCAGGAAAGTGCTTACAATTTTCAACCCTTGTTTTTACCTTGTGAGTCTGTGTATATGTGTGGCATCTTGGTTAAATGTGATCCTGGAGACACCTACTGTAGTGGGAACTACCACAGAAGCAGTTTTCAGTACTTTGTCAGGTGTTTCTTGTCTTGTGGACAGATTTTGTCACCACGATCGAGTCAAAACCATGTAAGATGCAGTCACGAATCTTCACAGGTATGTAGCTGAGATCAAATTGAAGGCTGGGTTCAAAGATGGGTGTGGTCAGATCCATGAGTACTGAGTACTCATGTAATATTGCAGTAACAACTACTGAATACCCATCGGTCGGCGCGTGTTGAGGAGGGTCACGGGCTGCTCGATTAAAGCAAGTATCTTCATCACAATTGTTTAGGTCAATATTGAGATCTTGATTATTTAATACAATTTCTCATTGACTTGGGAAAAATGCATTTATTGAACTTTTAAAAAATGAGTTTTTAATAAGTTTTTAATAAGTTTTTAACAGCAGATTTGTCTGAGTTCTTACACACACACACACACACACACACACACACACACACACACACATTCATCACTGTAGAGAGCCAATACACGTGCTGCAAGCTGTCATAGGCTTAGGCTCTAACTTATTTGTACTAGTTTTGGGACTGGTGCAATGAGTATCAGCCGTCCCCGCCTGCTCTCCCAACATACTGTAAGTTCACTGTGTATGAGTGTGTGTACGTGTGCTTGCTGTGCACACCCACATATCTTCCTGTCCAACAGCTAAAGCTTTTACCTTTCTTGTTTCTTCACTTGGGCTGAACTACACATGCTACAGCCTGGCTAAGAGTTTGGACTTTAGACCACTGTAAAGGAAACGACTAGGAATTCTTTCAGTCAAATCAGATTTTGCGGTACAATACAAATATTTGATGATTCATTCTTTTTTCAGTTCAGTGCACCACACTAAACTAAACTATATTACCCTACAGTAGAATGTTTTGCTACTAAGACTTTATTCCTTTGTCATCTGTGATGTAAAAACATCAGATTTCCACACAGTCAGAGCAAGTAACAGTGTGCATCCCCCTGTATAAAAATCGGGTATAGAAATCAGTTCACTGTGGGCAGCAGTAGCTCAGTCAGTAACGACTTGGCCCAGGGACCGGAGGGTGGCCAGTTCAAGTCTAGCACGAACCACAGTATGAAGTTTGGGCGTGTACCACAGAGAGTTGCCAGTACACCTCCTGGGCACTGCCAAGCTAAATCCTCAGTTAGGGGTTCAAAGGCGAACCCCTAACTGAGGATTAATAAAGTATGTCTTCTTCCTCTCTCCCCAGGCTGCTGACAGTGCTGCAGCTGCCGTCCTGCATCACATGCCCTGCACACTCTGTGCTCCTTCACGCTGTGAATTTAGGGTTTATTTCAACCAAACCAGGATTTGTGTTTGTTGGAACAGTGGAAAAAATGAACCAAGATGTTTTTGGTGAGTTTTATTTTGCTTCTGTTGCATTTGAAAAAAAATTGAAGACGACAATGTTAAAATGACAGTTTTTCAGAGGAAGTCTGTTTAATTTGGCGAGGCCAATAAAACACCTGTTTCTGGTTGAAGAAAAGAAAAAGGTCTCTCACTGTAGTGATGCTTTCCATAATGTTGTCAGATTACCTATGATAACAATCTGAGCCTGACAGTGGCAAAAACAATCACAAGCAAACAGGCAAGTATCGCTCGCCCTGTGTGCTCCTCTGTGCTCTGGAGAGTGGCCTGCAGCCCGTCACCTGATCACTCTTCTCTGCTTCCATCACACTTAATTCTGTGGTTTGCGGTGACTCGGTAGGTAAAGTTTACAGCCTGCCATGCTGTTGCACTGCTCTGTACACAATGATGCAGTTCAAAAACACAAGAGCTGAATCATGTTTTACAACCACTCAGTTAACCACCAGCATATATGCACCAGGTAACGAAAAGTATATTTTTGATTCCCTTATTTTTAATTCCTCATTGACATGTTATCCCTGTGCATTTTTATAAGCTTCTGTTTTATCTTGTAAATCACACTGACTGAATGGAGAAAAAAAACAAAACGGTTTGATGATTTGAATCTTTGACTTTCAGGGGGCAGCCCTAAACGAGATCATCATTGCGAAATGAAATGCAGCATGATTACTGTTTTATATCAATTATCGTGTTCAATAATCTTTGTAAACCAAAATTGTAATTGAAGATAAAATATGTCTGATCACCCTGCCCTAGGCTGGTTTGATCCCATCACAAGATGGTCTCTAGTGTCCTTTATTTCTTACAGTGGAGTCAGACTAGGAAGGGATCACTTCACGGTCAGTAGGGAGAAGATGAATGATTATACCAACCAATGACCCTTTAAAAATTCAAACCCATCTTCAATGTCTACTGCCATCTGTCTTGACCTCTTTTTCCCCTCTTCCTCTCCTCTCTTCTGTTGTTTTTTTGTCATTGCCTCCCATGATTCTTTCATCCCGTCCTGCTTGTCTGTCCCGGCTGTTGTTCTTTTGATCAACCTTCTCCTGCTTCCTCCCTACTTTCTTTGTTTCCTTCTCTTTCTGTCCACCCCCTCCATGGTTTTCCTGTCTTCTCTCGTCCCAGCTTCACACCTCTTCAACAACGGGCCCTGATTCTCTCTCTCTTTCTTTCTCTCTCTCTACTTTGCTGCATCTCTCTCATCCTCTCTCCCTATCTCACACTATCAGCAGAGACATCTTGACAGATCAGGGGATATCCACACCTCAGCAGCTGTTCTCAAATACAGCGACAGGTGTGTGCAGGCGCGTGTGTGAGTGTCAAGTATAATGCGTGTGCACACACACACATTCACACACTGATGAGCTAATGAAGAATTCATAAATGCCAAACTGGGACCCTGTGCAGACACTGTAGTCATGGATACCAAAGGATGTATGAGAATGACTTTACTTACAGCAATGTGTGTGTGTGTGTGTGTATGTGTGTGTGAGAGAGTGTCTGTGTGTGTGTTTGTGTGTGTGTGTGTGGCAGGTCCATACACCCTTAAATGATAAGATACATGTTTTCTGGCCTGGAAATGCTTCATCTCATTTATTTTATTTGAGAAAATTAAATTACTTTTGCCATTTGTTGAGTGGTGATGATTCTGATGCTCAGTATTACCAGCCTTATATAATGACCTTATGAAATATCAAAGGTTGCCAAGGTCATCTGCAGTACATGCTGGAAGCATTCACGGACATCACTGTTGAATTTGTATCTGTGTTTATTCAGAGAGAAAAACTCGTCTTGTTGGAAAATTGATGAAATAAGTTCAACCATTTAGTATCATAAAGTATACAAACCACAACATCTGTCAATGTCACAAAATCTTCTTTACAACAAACATGTTTGCTCTCTGCGCATCCTTTGTGTTTGATATTTATAACACTGCAGATGAAATTAATGCAATGCTGCTCAGCAGCCAACTAAGCACAACAGTGTGTGTTCAACAAAAACCAACACCATGAGAAACATTCAGCAGTCAAGTAAAGAAAATGCCATTTACAATGTGTTTTTTTAAATTTTGAAGCTCAAATTTAGAGTATACACAGCAGCAGTCAGTCTTTTAAGGGTCGTTGACACCAAGAATGAGAACTGTAACAATAATTGATACGATTTTAAAAATTCACCTGGAGTCCACACCACGACTGTGGTGAACATTATCCTTGGGTTCACTTTCAGAGTGATTTGATGAACAACAGAAACACTGACAACCAATAAAAATACATCTGAATTTACAGCATTCACTTACAGAACGTAATACTAGGCTGAAAATTACAAATTATAACTATTAACTATTATTAACTATAACCATAACTATTTACCTGAGACATACTGCCAAACAGTCTTTGCAGCTGATGGCCCTCTGAAGTTCATTTGGTCTTTACTGATGTCCTCTTTGCCAAGATACCAGGCTTGGGGAATATAAATGAAAAAATCCCAACAGCACAGTTTTCAATACCATCATAAATACAGACGCTCTTCTTTCTATTTAACTGGTAGAGAGATGCTTTATTGTCGTGTGCAGCTTATGCCACCAGAGTTCAGTCTCTGCGCTGGGGCACAGCTGAGTAGACAAACAGCTTTCATAAGAGGAAGAAACATGGTGTCTGGAGGATAAAGTTTCAGGAGTAGCTAGTTCAAATTCAAATACCCTTTACTGGCATTACCATAACAAAATCCAATATTGTCAAAGCATATCAGGATCCAAAATACACAAATAAAGCACAGGCAATAAGCAATAAAACATGTTACAGTAAAATTAAAGTTCAAGCAGGAACAGGAAACTGAACAGAGATATCAGCTAGTCACCAGTGAAGCAGTGAAGCTGTCTTTCTGGCAGAATATGTACAGAGACAGCGCTGTAAATTTACAGTTTAGGTTTGAGTTTGTCAGTGAGTGAAGGCTGCATCGTCTCAAAAGCAAAGTGCAGTTCCTGTGTGTGTAGTTTCCCAGCTGTGGGAATACACTGTAGAAGTATTAAGTACAGTGGAGTACAGCGTAGTTGAGCCATTTTGCCCAAGTTTTACACAAATACCACCTAATTACTGTAAAATATCAGGAGGGTATGAAGGTATGACAAAATGAACACTGTCCAAACCTACAAGATACCAGCCAGTTAGGGATGCAATGGAAATGGATATTTCTTCTACCCAAAACTGATTATTATTCTGCAAAAAAAGTTTCATCTACTTTAATCAATCGCTGATTTAACGCACAATACGGTGAGAACATTAATAGATGTGTGAGCACTCTCACAATATTTGTCACAGTTGTGAATATATTAAATTGATGATGCTTCAAAGGTATAATTACATTGCCAATGAAAATTCCTTTATATAATACAACATTTTTCTGGTTTAACGTGACTTCCAGTATAAACAAGTCCCACTCCTGGTCTTCTATCCAAGTACAGATACAGAGACAGATAATCCTGTCGGTTGAACGGACAGATAATCATGTCTCTGTACACTTCTACATCAAATTGATGTTGACTCATACAAAAGTTTATGAATAACATCTGTCTTGAAAAGAAAACAACTCTTGTAACAGGGTGTTGGAGTCTCCTCTCTGCTCGTCTTTTTGTTTGTCTGCGCTATGTACAGCAGTAACAGGTTATCAATATCCATTTACCTACGCTGCTGACACAGCTGGAGTGCACAGCACCGCTGTTTACAGAGCAGTATTGTTCATCTGTGTGGATGCTCACATCGTTATCCTAAGAGTAATCATTCTTGGAGTATACGGCCCTGTACACTCGCATTAGGTTTTTCATCAGGTGGCCAGAAACCGAGTCTTGTCATGCCAATCGGAGACTTTGCTGTCTACTGACTGTCTGGGGATTTCCAAATGTAAGGTAGCTGCAAGAACAGTTGCCAGCATGCCTTACCGGTCATGATGCTCTCCCCCATTCTCGTCAGTAGTAAGCACACGATGCCTCTGTCCCATTATGAAGAGCTGCCCGAAACACTTGGGATTGGTTTGGCAAGTTCTTTTTAAACTCTCTGTTTCCTCCCAGTTTTAGCAACAAAAGCTTGGAGCTCGTCCTTAGTCTCGATTGAGCAAATCATTTAGGGACTGACTTCTATGAACCTGAGTCTACCAGAAACCTCAAGCGGCATGAAAATCTTTGCTCCGTTCCTGCCGGATGTGTTTTTACAGTTACTCTTTTTCCGTTCATTCTGTATGGGGAAAAATGCTTTTTGGGACAGTACAGGAGCAGCTGTAAAATGCAGAATTTTTTCAAGTGTGACAAACACCCTGAAATTACTCTGTATTATCAGAATTTCCTCTCACAGAAGCGTGAGGAAGCCTGCAAAAGACCAGTGAGCAGCTTTCAGGAATGAATGGGGTGTGACCTTTGGAAGTAGCATCCAGATCTGCTTAATACACCCACGGTTTACTGTAAACAATGCAGGTTTGGAAACAGTTTAAAAATCAGCTCTGCAAATGTTGGTGAAACGCATCCGACACGCTTGTTAGGCCTCAAGGACAGACATTTTGGTAAGAGACACTAAATGTAAACATAATTGTGTTTGTTTACAAGGGAACTCCACAGGGCTCCTTCAAGCTCGAAAACAAGAAAGATAAAAGTGATTTCAGCATATTACAGCTTTTTACAGTTTCACTGCCTGATTTATGATACAAATCCAGAAACAACATTTGGATGCACTTTATTTTGCAGTACATTATATCAAATTAGACAAAATCTAGAAATACCATGTTCTTTATTAGACAGTAGTTACACCCTAATTAGACACTACGGTCCCCTCGTAAGAGGTAACAAGCCTCACTTTGTATCAAATTAGATAAAAAGAAAAAAATAATATGTTCTTCATTAGACCCTTTTAGACTTTATTAGAGGGTAAGTGTATTATTCCCCACTGTTAGATCCTTGTCAGACTTTACAGGGTAATCAGGGACACATTACCTACAGAGCTGTACTGTAAATTAAGGTGAAATCACATATCTGCTACTTGAGACAGACCTTCTTTGGCTGGTCCTGTACAATTGGCAGAGTAGCCAATGCCATCAATGCCTGCCTCTTTGATCAAGATAAATCTAACAAGGGTCTAACAATGGGAAACAATACACTTATGTTTACAATACAGTTCTGTTGCAGTGTGTCATAAATTACCCTTTGATCAAGTCTAATATGGGACTACCAGTGAGAAATAATACACTTTAGTTTACAGTACAGTTCTGTTGTAATGTGCCTGTATTTGCCATTTAATAAAGTCTAATAAGGGTCCAACAGTGAGAAATAACACACTTTAGTTTACAGCACAGTTCTGTTGTAATGTGCCCCTAACTGCCATTTAATAAAGTCTAATAAGGGTCTAATAAAAGGTCTAATACTGTTTTATAAAAAACATATTATTTCTAGTTTTTGTCTAATTTGATACAAAGTACAGCTTGTGTATTGTAAGGTGTCTAATTAGATTATAGTTGTGTTTGTCTACTAGCTAAGAAAATCCATTTTATTTCTAGTTTCTAATTTGACACGAAGCACAACTTATTACATCTTACTAGTGTACAGCAGAATAAAGTGCAATCCAACATCAACTTGTGCATTGCTGAATGTCACACTCAGATTCAGTAACATCTAGTATGCAGCATTAAAAGACAGTGACAGAAAAAGCTTCCTATTTGTGGGACTGAAATGTAAGCAGACACAGGGACCAGGAAAGAGCCCCCACTCATAAACCTGTAACCGTAACAACAGTCACACTGGTAACTGGGAAACAGAAGGCAATAACTGGGATACTGCTGCTGTGTATAGCTCCTTCTCATCACCAGGGAGAAGCTCTAATAGGGAACAGGCAAGGGTCACCATGGCGATATAAATCACACCTGGCAACTGGGAGACAGTCGCCTTGACAACTAGCTTAATATGCGCTCACCGAATGGAGTGTGTGTGTGTGTGTGTGTGTGTGTGTGTGTGTGTGTGTATGTGTGTGTGTGTGTGTGTGTGGGAAATGGGTGAAGCTTGTAGTGAGTGAAGACAGGGTGCACACAGGAGTCATGTTAGAAGTAAAAAACAAAGACAGAAGAAATACATTAAGAAAAATATAGAGCTGCGGAGCTCATCTGCCTTGTGACCACATTTATAACACCTGCTTCACTTGTCATGTACACGCACACTCACACTGTCCACCTACCCTGCTGTCGGAGCTGGGAATCATGGCGTCAGTCATCCAGGAGCCAAAGCGGGACCCCGAGGCTCTCACGGTGATCGGGCTGCTAACTGCAGTCAGACGACCACAACCTGTTAACAAAGACGGGACATATTGTGGCTACAGTCTGTGCAAAGCAATTTGTCTGAGTTTGTCACACCACACAAAAATGTGTTATTAACAACCCAGCCAAATTTGAACTGTTAAAAAAAAAAAAAAATCACCAAGTGTATAAAGATAGGTTTCAAAATTAGTGTTGCAAATTTTGTGTATTGATAATTAATTCATGATTAATAGTTACTGACTAATGACATACAGAACACATGCCTTTTTCTTATTTTAAGTTTTCTTTAAACAATTAATGTGTGTTATGTAAATCACTAACTGAAGCTGCTACAAGGACTTTTTAACTAGTGGGGGAGTATGGGCACGCTGACTGGTCTGCGGCTATGCAGCCCCATACGCAACAAACTGCGATGCACTGCGTATTCTGACACCTTTCTATCAGAACCAGCATTGACTTCTTCAGCAGTTTGAGCTATAGTAGCTTGTCTGTTGGATCGGACCACATGGGCCAGCCTTCGCTCCCCATGTGCATCAGTGAGCCTTGGCCGCCCATGACCCTGTTGCCGGTTCAACACTGTTCCTTTGTTGGACCACTTTTGATAGATACTGACCACTGCAGACCGGGAACACCCCACAAGAACTGCAGTTTTGGAGATGCTCTGACCCAGTCGTCTAGCCATCACAATTTGGCCCTTGTCAAACTCGCTCAAACCCTTATGCTTGCCCATTTTTCCTTCTTCTAACACATCAACTTTGAGGACAAAATGTTCACTCACTGCCTAATATATCCCACCCACTAACAGGTGCCATGATGAGGAGATAGTTATTCACTTCACCTGTCAGTGGTCATAATGTTATGCCTGATCAGTGGTGTATATGATCTATGTAAGTTAACAAGACCATCTGCCAGAAGATTGGTTATTTCTGCCTACCACCGGGTCAGATTCTCCTTGAAATGAGACAAAACAAGCCTGTGTTTATATTTTCCAAGTAGTAGTTCATTGACCTGTTAAACAGAAGCAGGAGGATATTTTTATTTAGATTATTTTATTTTTAATGTTATATTTTATGGTTATTAAAGTGGAAAAATTATTGCTTTTGTCCACTGAAGCCTCCAAAATCAACAAAATATTGAAGTTCCTTGTAGTCGCTTTAATGAAACACAAGTAAGACAAACAGAGAAATAAAACAATAAGGTTTTTGCTGGAAGCGCAGTTCTTGTCCATCTGTCCTTATTCAAAAAATGGCTCTGCCAAACAAAACAATGTCAAAATGGGGCCTAATTGCGACCATTTCCAGACTAACGAGGCAGAACAAACCAAACCATGAGAAAACGTGCGAGCTCTGGAGAATTGGTACACAAAACATACACTGTAGGTTAATAAATTTTTAATGATTTAAATTCTTGACAGCGATTAACTGATCCCTACTTAAACATCCCTATTCAAAATCTTGAAAAAAGCCGTTTTCTCTGCTCTGAAACACAGGGGGCATGTCTGCTGTCAAGTGTCAAACACCACTATGACCTGAAACATGGATCCTCCATCCAGCAGCTTTACTGCACTGAACAGACATGATTGAGCCACAGCAGTGAGTTGACAGTGACTTACCCGAGAAGCAACTCATTTCTCTTAATCTGCAACAGAACGGTAATTATTTTCTTCAGCACCGGGTTGATGGAACTGAAGTTACCAGAAACTGCCAGGATGATTTTGACTGAAAGACTTGCTGAAGGTACGTTCATGCCTGAGTTCACGAGTTGGTTTGCTTGTTGTGGATGAGCAAAAAGAATCAGGTTACTTAAGAGAAGCAGTCTTCTCATCACTTGAACCACTAATGCTAAATACTAATGCGCTCTAGTTCAGTGTTTCTGAAACTTTTTACACCATGTGCCACCCCAGAAAATATTATGCTCTACAAGTACCGACGTTTGGTGGTAGCAGGTCACTGTCATCATTCATTTTCAACAGAAACACTGTCCCCCTGATCTGTACTTTTCTTTTCTCTCTGAAGCACAAATTTTCAGTCTCTTCATTTTACCTCCACTTACTATCTTGCATGACTGAGACTACTTAGCAAAACAAAAATACAGGTGATATTTAAGTGATATCATAATATGTATTTTCATTCAAAATTTTGCAGCGTTTTGATAGCATGATATGTTTTTAGATTAATTTAGTCCATTTTTTAAAGAAATATTTCTGACATTCCTCTGCGTACCACTCGAAAGGAGCTCACGTACCACCAGCGGTACTCCTACCGCAGTTTGAGGATCAAGGCTCTAGTTTATATAGTGTTTGGAGACGTATGACTGCAATGCATCATCCTGAGGTGATTTCAGGTCCACCCAAATGGTCTACGTCCACAAGTAAATACCACATAGTTAAGCATTTTCACGTTTCCAGCAAATATTTTCATAACATAACATGTATAATATATTTAGAAACAAATCTCACACAAACTTTAAATTTGCAATGAAGATCCAAAAACAGTGAGTTTTATATATGTAGTAAGAAAATAGAGAAGATTATGGAGTTGAAGCAGCAAAATGTGGTCATAATTTCTGGTTTGAGTGATGTTGCCTGTCAAGGTCACCTGGCCAGCTTGTTTATGAGCAGCCATCGCCTGCCACCAGACCCAACTCAATTTACCAACACTTCACAAAATCTATTAATGAAATATGTTTGTGCCCAGAGCATGAACTGTGAGAGAAATATTTCCTCACCACAAGATGGTAACACAGACATGACAGTGACAGAGACATGACTGGAAAGAGGTGAAGTTTTAGAAAAAGCTTTTCTTATTATTTCATTTATTTACATGACTCAGGATTATGATTATAGAATGCCATTTTAATCAATATTAACTAAATAAATAAGGCTACTCCTGAAATAAATAAACAATGCAATAAAGAAAGAAAGAAAGAAATGAAAATACTGTATATAAATGCTTCAATATAGTTAAATAAAGAATTTTTACTTTAAAAGTTTTTCAAAGGACTACTTTTATTTATTTATTTCAGGCGACTTTTATTTTATTATGCCAGATCAATTTATTTCAGGCAACATTTATATGACAACATCACATTTATTTCCCAGTTCTTTTTATTTCTAACTGTCATATGCAAATAGAGGGAGCATGGTTATCGCACAGATTCAGACCAAAGCAGCAAGACTGTGCACAGCCTCTAGGACTGATGGACGGACACCGGACGACAGGGACAACAGGCAGTAAAATACTGAGATGGTTTTTGGCTCCTGGCATCCTGCTCTGCCTTTACACTCTGTATTATACCAGGTGGTCATTTCATATTGTTTAAAATTGAAAAAATATATATATATATCTATATATATATATATATCAGTAAAAAAGATGTTTTGTTTTTTTTTAAACTATACTGACTCATTTATAAATTTATCTTTATTTATACATTTATGTATAACCTCATTTATTTTATAGCCATATTTAGGTATTTATTTAATATTGACAAAAAGCATGGCTTAAGTACAACAAAGAGTACAGTACTCGTACAAAGGAAGAACATTCTTTGAAAAAACACCTAGTTCAACTTAAGGCGAATTTAACACAGATGAGTAGTTTTAATATTGCTCTGGCAGATACTAATTCATTATGCTTACATTCTTAGATTCAAACAAAATTTGATAATCGTCTCCCAGCTGATTATCTGATCATTACAAAGGTTACAAATTATTTGGCTCTCTGAAAAATATTTTCAACTGTGAGTGAAATTTAGACTTTTCCTGTGAAAGGCTATTTTTAATTTCAGTCAGAACTACCAAAACCTTGACATGTTTTTAGCTGCAAAATCTGTCTTTTGGGTACAGAAGACAAACTCTTTGTAGGTTTGAAAGGTGCTTGTATAAATACAGCTTGCTCTTTCACTTATAAGAAGTCATCACCTGCCACCGGTCTCAAGTCAATTCACCCAAAGTTCATGAAATCTATTAAAATAATTGAAAGAAGCTGTGAAAGAAATGTGTTTCCTCACGACAAGATGATAGCATAGACGTGACAGAGACAAGACTAGAAAGAGGTGGAAGTCTGAGAAAAGCTTCTCTCTCAACTCAAAGCAAACATTTTCAACTGTGAGTGAAGTTTAAATATTTTTCCATGAAAGGCTCCTTTTGTACATCAGTCACAGCTACCAAAACACTGACGTGATTTAGCTGCAAAATCTATCTTTTGAGCATCAAAGACTAACCCTCCGTAGGCTTGAAAGGTGGCTGTAAAATATAATTTGTTCTTTCACTGATAACTGTGGTCAGCTTGGATTAAAAACACTTATAATGGATTTCAGTAGTGACAATTTTTCACAGCAAAAGCAATATGAAAAAACATCCACATAAAAATCTCAAACCACTTCTCCAGCATAACCCACTATACCGTCTATTCAACAACACACTTGTCATATGCCTAAATAACACATCTTCTGTCTCTATCCTCATGTATAACCTTGTCAAACTCATGTTAGAGCAGCCCATTCTCACTCCTAATATGTCAAATACAGCAGCTTGGTCAGTGGCCTTGTGCTTTAACTTTTGCTCCTCTAGCATCAATTCTGGAGGCGCCCTCTCAGAGTGTCTGATGTGCCGTCAAAGTCAGATGACTATCAGAAAGAGCAAGGAAGTCTGCGTATGAGGAGGAGGACGGGTGGATGGATGGGTCTAACAAACACAAGATTTTGACCTTGAAGACCACCCATTTTAACCTTTCTAAAACTAACCAAGTATTTTTGGTGCCTAAACCTAACCAAACTGCGACCATTTCACAATGTTAACCACATATTTATCAGTGTTACCATAACGACAAAGGTAACCCCATTGCATCCTCTCCTACAGGGTCACAACTCACAACTCAATAGCGTGCCTACTGCTCTTAAAGCCACAGGATGGCATTTTGGGAAATTATGCTTATTTGCTCTCTGGTGACGAGGTGGATGTGAAAATCCATACCAAATAACTTCATCTCCACTTTTCCCGTTCCTCCGTGAAACAGACGTGTATGTATGTCTTATTTCACTATTGTCAGGCCAGTCCAGTTAACATTTCAATTAAGAGGCTATATGATCGTTGAACCAAATCTTAACAGTGCCTATAAGTCGGTCATATTTGTCGTGAGGTTGGCTAAATGGTGTGAGTGCATGGCCTTTGTATCCAGAGATCCATCTGATAGGTCAAACACTGGCACGCTGAGTGTGAATCCATGGCACATGTAAAATCCAGTTTTTCTTATTCGTGGCTTTTCAGGCAGTCTTTTGCGATGTGTTCAGGTTCAGGTTCGCGGGTTCATATCGCAACGACGATGTAAATACAATTTATCTGTCAGCAGTGCAGCACAATTCCATAACTGCAATTTTTTGAAAGTTCAGGGTTCACATGTGGTGTTTTACTGTATGCTGAAGTCTTTAAAATGTTTGAGCCCACTGAAGTTACTTTTACATTATTTTAGTAAATGTCTTTGTTGTCAACCCTTTCCTTGTTCCTTGTATGACACTGAAATCCAGGAAACATAAAATCAACAACTTTTAATAACAGTACAAAATTATGTACCATCTGTGTTCTCTTAATTTAAATGGGTATTCCACCAAATTTAGTACTGCACTTTCATAAAATAGGGGGCGATCAAAGTTGGTGAAGCAGAGGCTGAAATATCCCACCTATTGGCACTGGTTTCTTGCTCCCAAAATGCAGGATCCTACGATTCCCATAATGCAACCTGGTAGCATTTTCTGTTAGACCCTCTCTGCCTAGTAAACATCAAAGTCAGCACAAGTAAATACTCATGTGGTACAATTGTATTTTATGTTTTGTTCTTGTGTCTTATATCTATCCCCTTTGTATTGTTTTATTTATTTGATTCTATTTGATCTTATTTTTTTTGACTGTGAAGCACTTTGTGTCTGGTGTCTGTGAAAAGCGCTATATGAATAATCTTTGCTGGCTTGCTTGCTTACAAATCCTCCAGTACGCACCCAGTTTGTTCATGCAGCTGTGTAGCCTGGTCTCCAGCAGTAAGACCCTCTGCTGCAGCTCCTCATAGTCATACGCTCCGATCTCCTCCTGAATGGCTGTCAGGATGATTGACAGGTTGAGGAGCTCCAGTCGCAACGTGGCCAGGGTCTGCAGGTCCAATCTGTACTGCTCCACCACTGACAGAAGGGGCCGTAGCTGAGACATCTGGCCCTTCAACTCCTGTGGGTGCATGAAAGACGGGAAGAAAAATAACTCAGAGAGACAATGTGGTTAAATCTGATTAAACATCTATTTCTTCTCTCTTTTGGGTGAAATAGCTCAAAGTAAAGCCACTGCAGTCACTGAGTGTAACTACTTTTCTGTGGAAGAAGTCTGAGCTTGTCTGGGAGGACACCCCAGAGTACATTCAAGGTGCTTTCCACTCAGCTAATTATGCTTCCTCTATTCTTCACTGTTGTACATATATATACATATATATATATATATATATACACACATATATATATATATATATATATATATATATATATATATATATACACATATATATATATATGTATATAGACGTAGATGTTGCACGGATAGCTATGATATGTCAAAAGTGGTGCCACAGTGGACAGGGCAAGACTGGCCTGTGAACAAATACATGCAAACAGGGAGTTGTCGTTTTTTTCTGGACAGGCTTAAGGCTAATCCGGCGTTTATGTATATGGTTACATGCCAAGTCTCTTATTTGACATTTCCTCGCTCCTCACTTAAACTGGATGTTCTTCTAGTGCACCATCTTGCAGGCCAGCCGTTTAGGTTTAGACCAGCTGACATGCCCCCTTATTGGACATCATTTACTGATTGGACGCGGCATCTAATCAGACCGATCAGATCTAGTATATCCCAACATGACTAGAGTTTTATATTGGAGTAAATACAGATAGCAGATTAAACTAAAGTGTATCTCGCCCAAATTTCAGATTTTATTTGTTTCCTGATTCAGCATCCAGTTAAAAATCTGTGAATCTGCAGATCTGGTTGGCCGGTTCATAAAAATTAACTTTATGATTAATGGATCCCCCCAGGAGAGAAGCGCCGCACGTTTGCAGTCTTAGCACAGGAGCTACAGTGACATCACTGCGTGTTTGGAAACATCCATGGCAGCCTCTCTAATCAATGAAGTAAATCATTAAAACACAGAGACATCAATACAACAGAGTAAAGAAATTGCCAGAGGGCTCCGTCTTTAAATCTGTGAAAATAAATTGTTCGGGTGGTAGCGGTTGGATGATTTATGCGCACATGAGGATTTAGATGGTCAGAGCTGACCAGTTATTTCCATCATTATTTTTTCTTATTATGGATACAATTAAAGTCAGAGAGAGGAGAGTCTGTCTGTCAGTGAGGAACACATTTTACATAATTTATCGTAATTTAATTTAGTTACAGGAGAGGCTGATCATTCCTGAGTGTCAGGTTTGATACAAGTTACATCATTTTAATTTTCCATGAAACATTTACCCTAAAAAATAATTTCCAAAGTTCAAAAGACACCATGATCATATTCAGAGTTATTCAATAATGAATTCCCGATCAGAATATCAACAAACCCAGATTCAAATGATGAATAATATAATATAACCACATTCTGCCACTGATCAGGACACAGTCACAGTATAAAGAATGCAGGTTGTTTGTTAAACAGATAACAGGCTGCTGCTGTGCCACTGATGATAACTGTGAGTCTTTATTAATATTAACACAGCACACGCGTTGTGCGGACACAGACTCCATGAGAGGTCTGTACGGCTGTTAAAGCCGACTGGCAGCTGATCCAGCTGTGATTAGCCGTCACCGTCATCACAAATGGACTGCGCATCAAATGATGCTTCAGAGGGAAGGATGTCTCATGTCTCTTATAATAGATTTCTCCATGTCCTCTCTCCTTGCATGGTTTCTTTGCGTCTGTCCATGAATCCTCAGTGGGAGGGACTAAGACGCAAGGAAAAGATGCGAGTGAGGGATGTCTGGATTCAATTTCAAAGACTTGTGATGTACCCAGTGTCTGTGCTCACTCCTCCATCCTGCAGCCTGTGGCCCGGAAACTGATCGAGTGAGGAGAGAGGAGGCTTCCACAGGACCACAGGTGTATTCTAGTGTATTTTAAAGTAGTCTTTCCAAAACTTCTTTTTTTTTTTTTTTTTTATGGGGATGCCCCTTTTAAAGGTGACAAACCATCACGACCTAATTCATGATAGACTTCAGCAATCAACATTTGGAAGAACAGTGAACAAATGAACATCCCTGACCATTTTTACTGCCATTTCCACATCACCTAACATTATTTTGGTGCATGTTATTGAAAACATACAAATTATGTTTTATAGATAAGAAATCTTGTTTTTGTTTTTGTTTCCTCTCATAGGGAAAACAATATAGGACATTTTCATAAATGAGACAAAATAAGTGGTGGAATTAAGAGGCTCTCATTTCTTCCTCTCATCAATAAAACAATATACACATTTTAAATGCTTTATAAAAGGTGTAGCGCACATATGAATATTAAATTTGGAAAAATTTTCCCATTGTCTTTTATGTTTTGGCTACCCAAATAAAAACTCATGTGACCCACTTGTGGGAACAAGAATGCATAGAATGTATGGAAACAAGAATAAAAGCACCAAATTGCAGCTGTAATGTAATTAATTATACATTAAATTAAAAAATATACATGTCCAGTTTAATATGAATGATGGATTAATAATAAAGATTTTGAACTGAACTAAAAGGCATTGCATTACTTTAGCCTACTGGAGAAATACAACTTACTGAGCTTTGAGAATCTTAGATTATTTTCTAATTTCTGCCTGGAAATTTTATATGGTCTGGCCTTCCTCCACTATGTGACTTTGTGTATACACGCTGAATAAATTCTGAGATCCTCAAGATTGTCCTCTATTCAAGACTGCAGCATACTACTTTGCATACTGCATTTGGGCAATCAGCTTTTTCAGTAAAAGCCACAAATCAGTGAAACTCCCTGCCCTGATGCGAGGAGCAGCAGCTCTGTCAGCACTTATAAAAAATAGGGCTGAATGTTTTGGAAAAGATCTCTAATTGTGATTATTATGACTGATATTGCAATAGCAATATGATTCGCAATATTAGAGGGAATGATTATTTTTACATCATTATTTTCACCTTGAGGAGAGCAACACCTACATCAGAATGCTGATCGTTGACTTCATCTCAGCATTCAACACAATCTCCCCCTTTAAGCTGACTGGCAAACTGAACACTCTGGGCCTGAGTACCACACTCTGCCACAGGATATTGGACTTCCTCACAAACATACCCCAGACAGTTCGGATTGGCAGTCTTACGTCCTCTGGTCTAGTGCTCAACACCAGAGCCCCCCAGGTCTTTGTGCTCAGCCGTGTCCTATTCACACTGTACACCCACGACTGCAGCCCTCAACATGGAGAAAACTCATTGTGAAGTTTGGAGAAGACACCACTGTCATCGGCCAGATTTTAACTTTAACAATGAGACTTCATATTGGGAGGAAATCAATAGTCTTGCAGAGAGGTTGCACAGAAAAACAACCTACTGCTCAACGTCAGCAATACCAAAAAGCTGATTGTTGATTTTCAGAGAAAGGAGGCAAAAACGCACACCCCTGTCTCCATGAGTGGAACTGAGGTGGAGCAGGTGAACAGCTTTAGGTTCCTGGGAATCAGCATCACAGAGAACCTGTCATGGACATCACACATCTCCACCCTGGTAGAGAAGGTTCAGAAACTGCTGTATTTCTTAAGGGAACGTAAGAAGGCAACACTCCCGTGCCAAGTTCTTGTTAACGTCTTACAGAGGAGCATCATGTCTGGAAAAATCACAAACTGGCATGGGATGTGCATGGCCCACGACAAAAAAAATTCTACAGCAGGTCATTAAAACCACCCAGAACATCACTGGTACCCATCTACCAAGCATCAGTGATATCAGGGAGAGAGCCCACAGGACACTGAAAGACAACACCCACCCCAGCCACAGCCTGTTCACCCTGCTGACATCAGACAGGAGATAAAGAAGTACTCGCTGCCGTACCACCAGACTGAAGAGTGGCTTCTTTCCTCAAACTGTAAGACTGCTCAATTCAACCAATCCCAATCAATCAATCAATAGATCAAAGAAGGAACTACAACAAAATCTCATTTTACAACCCTTTTGTAAATGATAAAAAAATCACCTTGAATCCTTATATAATGGTAT
This sequence comes from Lutjanus argentimaculatus, assembly GCA_034769285.1. Taxonomy (NCBI): domain Eukaryota; kingdom Metazoa; phylum Chordata; class Actinopteri; order Lutjaniformes; family Lutjanidae; genus Lutjanus; species Lutjanus argentimaculatus. Next base: position 616,758 of record JAWZSL010000026.1, on the reverse strand, counting down.
TTTTAATGTAAAACATATTAAAATGATAATGATGTCATTGTTGCATGGTGTGTATAAGTCTGTAAGATACCATGTTAGTCCAGGACATCTCTGCGGCACGACAAATGATAAATATTGCACCTCCTGAAAATAAGGGATAGCTCGATACCACTTTGTCATGTCTGATACCAATATCAATACCGCAGCCTTGAGTAACTGCCAATATCAATACCAATCCGATACTATCTTTTTCCTCCTTTTCAATAACGAAGCTGTTAAAGTTACATTTGTATGGAATGTGCTTTGCTTAACCTTGACTAAAAAACATCATACTCCAACTGCAAAAGAAAAAAAAAATCTACTATTGAGGGAAGAAATACATAGCCCACATCATGACTCAGTTATACAATACTACCTCTTTTTATTTCAACTTTCAGCAGCATTTTGGATTGGTCAGCACCTTTTAAACATTCCAAATTAAATTTAGATAAATTGCACTCGGCTGTTCTGCTTTTTTGTTCCTCAGGCTTAAAATAACCCAACACAGTAGACATGATGACAGCACTGCTGTTCAGGCATTTACATGACAAGCTGTTGGACAGTATCGGATTATACTTTTTCTTCTCCTCTGATGTCCGATCCAGTGACTTTGGCCAATATTGGACTGATACAGATACTAAATATTGGATCGGCCCATCCCTATTGAAAATAGCAGCAGGTCATATTGTGATTTCAATAATACTTTGATTAATTGTTCAGCCCTATACCAAAACCAACCTAAAAAAGTCTATTAAAACTTATTTATATTAGTATATAAGTGTATGATACTGTGTGTAACTTTGTACTGCATGTCTTGTGAGTTCTTTTTTTGTATAATGTTGTATTATGTTTCTGTGCTGTTTTTTGTTTTGACCTGCCAAGGGACTACAAAATTAGCTTAAAGCTACAATCTGGTACAGTACATCAAATGGTGACATTTATTTTTTAATGTACATGACCTCTTTTAAATAAAATAAATAAATAAACATATCAGACTTACTATAAATGTGTACTTTCACAAACAAGTTATAGAAGTCTATTGATGTTATTTATATCACTCATTCTATCACACTTGCAATGCAATGCAATATATTTTTCATTTCTCCATCAGTATTGGATCAGTATTCATAAAGTGTCAGGTGTTGTTCACTTCATTGTTTGTAAAAAAAAAAAAAAAAGCACAAAAAGGTACAAAATCAATAAGATTGTTCCTATTATTCTGTTTTCAATGTCAAAATTCAGCAGGGGAGGAAAAAAAAAGCTGAGATTTGAGCTTTGCTTTCTTCAGTGTACTTCAGCGAGGCACATTTGGCGAAGACTCTGACTACCACCTGGTGCACCTGTTGGTTATGATTGACACTCATTGTGGGTGAAAAGGCTTAACCATGAGAGTGAAGCACTGTCACACCATGAAAGAGGGAGAGCAAGAATTTTCTTCCTGCGGTTAACCTTCACATTGAAAACTGTGAAAGGAACAATCTGATAAATCTGTACTTTTTTTTGTACTTTTTGTACTTTGGTCAAACACACCCCAGCTCTGTGTTCTTGTGTGTTTGGTTGGTCACCATGTTTTTTTTTTCTACTGCTCAGTTTTTACTACACATTCAAGAGCTGAGATGCCGTGTGTCATGAGTCATTGCCATCTCCATCCTCGCGTCGCTTCATCACATCTCTTCCTCTCACATATGTGTTGAGAGGAGTTAAGATGCGAGGAAGAGATGTGAGGAGCCGTGTTAGCCAAATGGAAAGCATCCCCAGAAAATGCTGGAGGGACTTCATATTCCATCTGGCCTGGGAACGCCTCACAATCCCACAGGAGGAGATGGAAGATGTGGCTAGAGGAAAGTACGTCTAGGCCACTCTGCTGGCACTGCGACCCAGATAAAGAGCAGAAAATGGAAATCTTTTTTTCTTTTTGCATTTTGGCCTGCCATCCACAGTTGAAGACAGTTAAAGATCTTTTTAAAATGGTCTCACACTGGAGCGATTTGAGCCAGTGCGGATGAAGAGAACAGGATTTTTTCTGTGTTGCAGCAGGAGATTTTCCTTATATACCCCTTTTATTTCTCTGTTTCAGCCCTGACACTTAGACATCTTTTCACCTTTAAATCCTCCCAAAAACAGTTTGCCGCGTTGAGAGCAGAGTTGGATTTGATATGGAAAAAAGAGAAGGATTAAAAGAGGTGTCAAAAGCGAAGACAAAACCCCTATCATCTCCTCAGAACATCTCATACCCCCGCACACAAACACAACAACAACACATCCAGGAAACAGGCTTGGCAGTCAGTCAAACACTTTATGTGTCTAATCCCTCCACTGCTATCTTCAAATCAGGACCTAAAAGCTCTTCTGACATCACTTCAACACATTTTCTGAAGCTGCTTCAGGACCTGTTTTTTTTGTGCTTGACCTTAAATTCGGCTACTATATCCTCACTGATTGGTACTGGCGTCATTATTTGCATATAAATGTAAGTTCATTAATATGTATTCAAATTAATCTTGACTAAATGCTGAAAATGTCACAGCCTGTTAGATGGTAAACACTTTACCTGGCTAATCCTTCCCCTGCAGTGTCTCCTCCTTCATCTTCACCTCTCGCTAATCTCTCCCCTCCTGTTTCACTCTTTTATCTCTCCTCTTCTCTCTTGCCTAACCTTTACCTCCCCTCTTAGTTCACTTTGCTCTCATCCCTCCGCCCACAGGGAAAAATGGTAATATGCAATCAGGCATTTTTTTCCTTCTATTTCCTCCGCTTTTTTCCCTCCATCTTTCTCAAACCCGCGATCAATCTATCCATCTGTCTTTCTTAATCCCTCTGTTTGACCTCCTCCACCACATCTTCCTGGTTCTCTTCCCCCCATGGGATGAAAATACTGTTTAGTTATTGATAAACTTACTGTAGCTGCACATTGCATAAATATTCACTAGCTCTGCCTCTCAGTGGAAAGGCAAAAGCTTATGACTGTGAAAACCCCCAAGGAGCAACAAGCGTGTGCACACACACTCACACACACACACATGCACACACACGTAAACTAACTGCATAAAAACTTAAAAACAGACCCCAGAGCCCCATGATGTTGTGAAGAAGACGCTCGGCAAAAGATGAAAGGCAGAATGGATTTATGGGGAGGTGGAAATTCTGTCTGGGGATATACAGTAAGGGGTAGCCTGTGTGTGTGTGTGTGTGTGTGTGTGTGGTGTGGCGTGTGTGTGTTTAACATATTGCTCCGTGGGTGTGGTGTGTTTGTGGACCTCCTATGGAGTCCCTCTCTCTGCTTTTAAATACTGGATATGTTATTCTATAATGTTTAGTTTATGAGCTTGCAATTAAAATTTTAAGTTAATCAGTGTAATGATTGTTGTTTTAAAAGGAAGCGTTTGACATTTTGGGAAATATGCATTTTCACTAATGCACAGAAAAGGCAAGAAGCATCTGTGCAGTAAATATGTGTCTAAAGTTAGCAGTCAGTTAGCTTAGCAGTTGCCAGACAACCAGCGAAGACGCCAGGGACCGTATTATAGAAAATTCATGATTTGTAGATCCTGTCTTAAAGGGACAGGTCACCCCAAAATCAATTCCCCTGACCTCATTTATCCATCTAGATTTTTGGGTGTGAGTTATCGGCTGTAGAGATGTCTGCCTTCTCTCCAGTATAATGGGACTAAATGGCACTTGGCTTGTGATGCTAAAAACACTGAAAAATAGATTTGAGAATTTCAAAACTAACTCTCTTTCCAAAAAATATGACCCAGTTACTCAAGATAATCCACACACATTGTTGTGAGCATTTTCATGTAGGAAGTACTTTCTTTCTGCAGTACAATCTACTGGGACTAATTCAGAATCCACATGAAACTGCTAAAGCGATGTGCTAAAACTTTAATTTTGGGATAACCGTTAAGCTTTCCTAATTCTCACCATTCTACCAGATGGTGGAATAGCAAACATGAGCAAACATAATTTGTTTCATGTCACTTATCTTAGCCCACTCTATTTTTTAATCTCCCGAGTTAGCGTTGTTGTAAATTTCCCAAAAGAACATCTTTGAATTTCTCTACAGATGTTACCAACACCTCCTACTCATCTGTCTTAAAGTTAAGTGTCCATTGGTTTTGTCTATTTATTGTCAGTTTCAATATACAGTATGTTTCAGTATGATTCAATGGGAACAAATCTGTAAGCTGTAATAAGACGCGAAAAGCAGCATTGGTAGCTAGGTAACAGATGTTAAAATTGATAAGCAATGTTACATTGACTATTTAGGATTTCCTAACTGGAGGTGAGATAGGATTCTTAAAATTAGTTAGGATTTGCTTCTGTAATACCAATTTGGAAAAAATCTGATATTAGACTCTTCTTATCTTAACTTAAAGGATAACTTCTGTATTTTTCAACCTGGGCCCTATTTCCCCATGTGTATGTGTGTGTATGATTGATAAAAATGGTTCAGTATTGAGGGAGGCGGATGCAGTCGGCAGCTGAGAAACGAGTTATAACAGTAGATATTAGAGCAAATATGTCCCATAAAAGTTTGTGCATTAAAAGTGCTTTTTTTCGCCACAGTCCAGCTCAGATCGCCAGTGTAATCTCTGTCAACAGCATGCATGCGTCTCTCTTACCGTTCACTCTGTGATGACATCTCGCGGGATCTTTGCTTGTTGAAGACTGTCTTAGTTGCAGTGAGTGGGCTGGCAGTGTCATCTTGGGAAAAGTGTGTACTGCAGGCCCGATGGTCTGCAAGGTGCAGTGGCTGGAAGAGTGTTGCATCAATTGTGCACATTCACACTCAGCATGTTGTTGTCCAACAGATGCAGCCTATGAAAGCTGTACGGGGTGTTGCACGACATCCTGTTCTTGCAATTCGGTGAAGCACAAACACAAACCATTGTTTTCAATAGTTACAGTAAAACTTTCAACTGAACTCCGGGACAGCTAACTCCGCTCTGACCGGCTCTCAGCATGACTCTTCTGTTTTCTTCCGGCAACAAACAAAGATCCCACGAGATGTCGTCACACACAGCGAGCAGTAAGTGAAGCATGCTGTTGACAGAGATTACACTGGCATCTGAGCCGGACTGTGGCGAAAAAAAGCACTTTTAATGCACAAACTTTTACGGGACTTATTTGCCCTAATATCTACCATTATAACTCGTTTCGCGGCTGCCGGCTGCATCTGCCTCCCTCAATACTGAAACAATTTTAAAACGAGTTGTAATGTTAAATGATTTCCTTGGGTCAATAAGTATTTCTTTTGATTTCGTTCGTATCAACATACAACACATACAATGGGGAAAAATACCGAAGTTATTCTTTAAGACTTAAGATAGGAAGTTTATGTAATACGACTCCTGGAAGTTACTTTTACTCAGAAAATTTTAGATTATACGTGCCAGATGTTCGTTTCAGCCATGCACTCCCTCAACCTTACTTCTTATCTAACTCTCTGCAAGGAAGGAAATAAGCATATTTCCCAAAATGTCAAGCTATTTCTTTCTGCCTGCTGGAGTAGAGAGTTCATTTTTGGCGTCATTGAGAAAAAAAATTACATCAACATTTCAGCATACTGCAATTTAAGCTGTCTGAGAGAAAACTACACTAGTCCATCTCCTCTGGCTCTGTTTTCAGGCTTTAGAAAATCTAGGCAGTGACAGGTCAGTAGGATAGTTGATTACTGAGTCTCATTTCCCAGGTAGTCAAATAATGACGCTTTGGGTGAGAGCCAACAACTCAACCTGAGGATCTGGGCATGTGACTCAACTCAACTTTCTCCAGAATTGCTTAGTGCACCTTTAACACTGTATTAATGGTTAATTTTTGATGCAGCTGTTTGAGTTTGAAAGACTGTTTTTGTGTCTGATATAATATGACCTTGACTGAAGGTAGAGCAGCACAATGGTGCAGTGAAATTCACTTGTGAGCTGTGGCACAGTAGCCCAGTAACGATAAAAAGTACGGGTGCTGCAGGAGTTATCATGACAAGCTTACAACAGCACACCACAGGCTGTGAATTATACAGCATCTTATCAAAAGCTTTATACTCACTCCCTTCCATCATCGTCCTCGCACTTCAGGGTTTTAAACAATCAATACTCGCTGAACGAGAGTTTATACCATGTCATGTCTGAAATTGGCTGGAAACCCTGCAGGTAAAAGTTCAGTCACACCGTACTCTATGCAAAATGAACCAGACTGGATCGATTCAAGTCCAGAAGTGAATACGCTCGCTTCCGACCTCACCGAAGGGAATCAAGAATGAAATTTGGTCTGACTGCATCATATAGCCCATAAAAGCTGTTCTTACTGGTCTGTACTCATTGCCAATAATTCTACCGTATTATGTGTTATTTTCGCCTGATGAGAGCCTCTGGCAAAAAAATGTTTCAGTAACCCAATAAGCTCTGAGTTGGTGATTTGCACATCAAAAGACATCTAGACGTCTAGTTTAAATAAGGGCTAAATTTGGTTGAAAATTACTATACTTAAATGTGAAGCCTGTCCTAAGTACAGACTGAAACACAGTCATTGAAATGCTGTGGAAACAAAGATTACATGTGGCCTAGATATCTCAAAACTTTCACTTTTCAGACAAATTTAGCCCACTTTTCACACTGACGTCAAACGAGACATAAATCCCCCAATCTCCCAGCGCTTCCTGGGAGTATTACATCCAGGTGTAGACATTGTGCAGGGTTTTACTACGTTTTAGTGTCATTAGGAGTCCTGAGCTGCCAATTAGAGACTTTAAACCAGCAGCGTCACAGCTGATTTAACTGTTCAGATCATTTGCCCCTCATTCCTCAAATACATAGCCTCTCAGTCTCTGTAGCTCTTGAGATAATCTTCCGCTTGCCTGCTGGTTTGTTGTTGGCACAGGCGCCTGCCAGCAGCGTCATGGCAGGGAGCGCCGAGCCTGATGAGATTAGTACTCCTAATTTAAGAAGTGAAATACATTTACATTTCTCCCAATAAAAGGCAGCGAGGTAATCTTATCTCTTCTCCCGCAAGTTTAAAACACAGACTCCAAATGTTGTACATGAACTCCCTCTGCTTTTGTGTGTCAATATTATGTAAATTTCATCATTAATATTAAAATGACAGACTGATTCCACTCAGTTTCTTTTTTTTCCCCCCAGACAGCTCCAAGTCTTAATGTGTGCAGTGATGCTGCAGTTTTGCTGGCACCTTCTGTACAAAGCTGTGTGACACTTTTACACAGCGGACATGAGGCCACTGAATTGACAGCTTCAAGACAAATTTTGTCCCCTTCATGAAAGATGCTCGCGTGTCTGAGTGCAGGCAAGAAACTTCGGCTTGGCATGCGTGAAATCAATGTTTTCACACCAAAGGTTATGTGTTCCCTACAGCGACCGTCTTACACTGTGTCTCTGTGTGTATTTGAGTGTGTGTGTGTGTGTGTGTGTTGTGTACCTGCAGGCCCTTGGCCGTCAGAGCGCGGGGGTTGGCCACATAAGTGTGCAAGCGTCCGTCCACCCCTCTCAGCAGCGGCTCAGAGTCTCGGACGTACTGCAGGTCTCTGGATGTCCGGAGGTCTACCACTTCCATGGACTGGCTCACATTCTGAACCTAACACACGCACGCACACACACACGCCACACACATACACAACACACACGCACAAACAACAACAGTTTTTTTTTTTTTGTTTATTAGTTTTTGTAAGGGACAAGTACAGAAAAACAACACCAGTCCCATGATGGGCATTGAGCAGAGCAAGCAATTGTTAAAATTACATGTTGTAGTGTAAAATCATATAATAAATCAACCACAGGCAACAAGTTTTAACCAGGATTTTATTTTATTTTGTTGTAGAAAATGGTTTAAAAAGCTGAATCTGTTTTAAACTTGCAGCTAGAGAATTACAGGGGGCCATACCTTTAAACTAAGCTACTCTCACACACACACACACAAAACACACACACACACACACGGTTCATATTTTGACTGATCGTTGTTTGTATCCCGCATCGCCAGAACTGTTTATGACTGGTTTTGGCTGATTACTGCCACCTGTTATTTGTTTCCAAACACCTGTTGTTTGCCTTCCAATATGACTGCATGGTGAGGTGATGGAATACTTAAAAGGGATAGTTCAGATTTTTTTTTGAAGTAATGTTGTATGAGGCGCTTAGTCCTAATCAGTGTATTGCCTACAGTAGATGGCGGTCAGCACGCCTCCACTTTGGAGAAGCAGCAGGAGTACTGATGTTGGAAGCTAAGCTAATGTACTTCTGTGCACAGGGTCAGCAGCAAAACATGTTTTAGTCACTTAAAAACATTAAAAAAAAACCTACATCAGTTTAAGTTGATGCTATATTTGGAATATTTTCACAGCTTTATTTTGACGTCAGACAACCTTGTTCGATGGGAAACCGCTGTTCTATAAGCCAAATATAGCTCCTCCAAAGCCACCAGACTCCTTTGGCAAAAAGAAAAACCATTTCACCTTGCAGAACACATGACTCACTCATCTTCCTCCTGCTCGATTGGTTAGTTAGTTTGTGTTGTTTTGTAACTCTGGTGAATCCAAATCAACCACTTAAAATATAGTCACACAATAACACAAACTAACTAACTGATCGAGGAAGTGGTGCAAATTGCTCTTTTTGCCAAAGTAGTCTGGTGGTTTTCGAGAGAGCAACATTTGGTTTAACCCCATCAGACAATAACTGTCTGACAGAAAGTTAAAGTGGTGAGAATATTCTAAATATTGCGCACACATAAACCAACGCAGATTTTTTTTTTTAGGTGGGCCCTTGTTTAGGTGGGTAAAATACGATTTCCTGCAGGCCCCGTCCACAGTCCTCTCTGCCTCTCCAAACTACTCTACTGTAGGTAACCCACTGACTGTGAACAAGTACCTCACACACAAAAAATCCAAACTATCCCATTAAAGGGCTGGTTCACCCAAATTCTAAAAAGAAATGTTCTTACACATACATCTCGTGTTATCTAGCCAGTTTTGGTTTTATCTGCTCTTCTATCTGTGAGATTTCTGCTTCCACCCTATTACAACAGAGATAAAATGTTTTTCATGTGTACTATTTAACAGTATTGCACAGCATTAAAATTACATTGAACCTTGGTGTCTATCCACAGACACTGTCTCTGTTTCTTTGGTTAATCCACAGAATACATAGAAACTATTTAGTTTTCTTTCTTTACGTATTTCAAAAAGCTTTTTTTGTGTGTATGCATCCAAGAAGTGCTGTATGACCCAAGTGAGTTTTAATTACTGTCTCACTGTGACTTAATTATGTGGAGATACTGTTGCAGATATCTTATCTGCTTGTTATAAATCAACAAGATTAGGAGTCGACAGCCTGCCTAGCAGCTCTGTGAGGCTGTACTCAGCAAGCTAACATGCACACAATGACAAAGCTATCGTACTGATAATTTTTAGCAGGTATCAAGATTACCATGTTCACCATCTTAGTTTAGCTGTTAGCATATTAACATTTGCTAATTAGCAGTAAACACAAAGTACAGCTGGGCTGATGAGAATGTTATTAGTTTTGTAGGTATTCGGTAATAAACTATAGTCCAAATTAAAAGTCTGACCAGATAATGGAGCAAGACGAAAAGGAATCATTAAAGCTGTCAGAAGTTAAACCCCGAGGACCTTGAATCAGTGTTAATGTTGTCGACAAATCATTTCAGATAAAATTTCTGTCAGTGCCATTTTCTCACAACGAAAATGAGATGACAAAAACTATGATGAAATCCATACCTATTCTACACTCTGATTAAATGGAAATGAGACGGAAATATTAGGAAGGGAGGAGTTGGGATGAGATCCAATCAGAACTAATTTCTTTGTGTGGTAGGGAGGTTAGATGCATACAAGTGGATAGTACTGATCTACCCACGAAGTCAGCGAGCATGCAGTTGCTGCATAAACCGTGCAGAAATGTCAACATTTTGGAGAAAGAGAAGAACAGACAAATTGATTAATTTCACATTTGATCTCAAGATGAACAATACCCTTTGTAAATCATGTGGGGTGACAATGAGACATTATTAAAAAACATCAAACCTGAAGCACCACTTGCCATTTTTTGCCTTTTTTTTGCCCAAGCTAATGTAATTTTATCAGCTTACCAGCGCTGATGTATTTTTACTAAACTTGAAATATGATACAAGCTAAAAGAAACCACAACTGTCCTGTAGTGACAAGAGAAGTGACAGACCAAGACCCAATTGACACGCTAAAAATAATAGATGTTAGGTTTTACTGTCCTCAAATTGAAACAAATATGTAACAAAAAGTAAAATGTACGCTTGAAAAAATTTTGTATATTTAATGTTAGATATGTGACTGGAAAAAGGACAAGAAAGAAAAGAAAGAAATGAAGTACGCTTACTGTTCATTACACTTTAACTAAACCCATTGACTAAAACTGGGTTTATGATACTAAGTCAACAAGAACTAGACTCAAATAATTTAGATGTCTAAAATATGACTAAAGCTAAATGGCATTTTAATCAAAAGACTATGACTAAAACTAAATCAAAATTTGCATTAGCATAGCAGTCCATTCAATACTTGTCAAGATATTTGACTATGAACTAAAAGTGTCAACCTTATGAGGAAAGATGAAGTCATTAGGATTCATTGGTGAGGAGCACAAATCAAAATTTTATGTCAATCTGTCCAGTAGCTCTTGAGATATGTCAATTTGAGCCAAAGTAGTGGACCAAGAGACCCACATGGCCACCCATGGAGCCACACCGTGTGTGTGGCTAAAAATAAATAAAATTATTACAAAAAATCACATTGTGTTTTCACAGTAGGACTATTCATAGGCAGGCAGTGGTGCCAGTTTAAAGCATTTCCAATGAGAACCGTGGATTATGCAAAATAAGGGAGACACTGATTCTGGAAAGACATTGCTTCTGAATATTTTAAATGTAATTGTGTAAGGCTGTGAGCAGCACAGACAAAAGTCCTTTCACTTCAATTTTAAAGTCGAGGCAGCAGAAATCTCAGGACAGACGACTCTGAAATGGACAAATAAAATCAAAAGAGGTGTTTTTGGGTCATATGCTGTCTGTATTTTGAATGAACCAACCATTTAATTAATACTACAACCAGCTTGACTCGACAGCATGATGCAAACATACACAGATCATACTTCTTCCCATTAGATCCATATAAACATGCAATTCTCACCTAGACTATGTTTTGCTCTAAAGAAACAAACACACCCACGCTTCTTCTCATTAACCACCCAGAAATGTTCCCCCATACTTCAAATATCTTTTGATACTGAATGGAGAAAAAACATGCATTTGGAAAACAAAATCCATTATAAAAATGACCCAGATATCCAGAAGTGATATGCAAACAAACAAACACTCAGGCGAAAAAACCCACCCACACATCTCCCGCTGTAACACACGCTGGTGAGGCCGGAGACGCAGATACACACATGCGTACACAACAAACACACGCATTCACACTCACAGCAGGATCTAGGTGTCACTTCCAGAGAAACGCTGAGCTAATTAAGATTCATAAACACCCAAGCCTCCCAACAGGAACAGAGTGAGGAGCGAGGAGAAGACGTTATTCCAGATAGCATTCATCTACCTTTCTCTTTTTCTCACTATTTTTTTTTGTGTGTGTGAAGAAGAGAGTACAGAATGTAATACCACCAGTAAATGAAAACAAAACAAAACCAAAAAAAAAAGAGTTATAATCTCAAGATGTTATCGTTAGTGTGTTGTGTTTCACTTTCACTTTGGCGGGGAAGCTGGATGTATCATGATGTGTGAGCCTTGCAGTAGTGCACGCTTTGGGAAATGTTTGCTGGTCTGATGGTGTTCAATAATTCATCAACTTCTGTCACAAATCACTTTTATTTCTCTCTCAGGACGCACACATGCATTGAGAGAAATGTGCTTACGCAGCCAGATGCATATCCCCACACAAACACACACAAACACCCACATATATGAACACATGCAAGCATACACATGCCTATACAGAGCTGCAACCTGCACATAGAGCAAAGTGTTTCTTTCCCCCCATCTGTCAGTGTTTCCTTTGAGTTTAAACTCTTTTGGCATGTTGAATGACTGCAAGTCTTTAGAGGATACAGCTACTGATGTATCAGGGATACATCTGTCAGCGAAACCTGAGTGTGTGTGTGTCTGTTCATGTGTGTTTCTGCAAGTGTCAAAACAAAGAGACAGTCCAGTGAATATTTCATTCCAGTACACTGCCTCTCCCCTGCGCTGCATCGCAATGCTGACCACTGAAACATGCAGGAATGCACTCAGAGTCAGACATAATACAAACAATACACAACACACACACACCTGTTCAGTCAGCAGGCGTAGCTGTCGACTCCGAGGGTCTCGTTTGCAGAGGTTTCGTGCCGGAGCGACCACCGTGCAAACACACCTGCCGTCAGGGTCCGAAGCCGTGCTGTACACCTGCCAGCCCTCCTCTGAGCCCGGGTACAAACCCTGCACACAAACAGGCTCCATGTTAATGAAGTCACGGCAGGAATAACATGTCAGCTGTGCTTTCAACAGGAGAGAAGGTCAGCAAAGTCAAACTCAGTAAATTATGAGATTCAAATGTTTGTTTTTTGTGTGTGTGTGTCTTTATCAATGTTGTTGTATGTTGTATGGTAAAATAATGAAATTGCGATTATTTTGAGAGATTGTGAACGATCATTTTGCATCACAGTTTTCATTTTCACTGAAAAAAACAAAAAAATCAAAAACAACTGTTAAAATCATGATGATGAAGGGTGACCAGGGAGTGAGAGAAATTCAGGACAGAGGAGTTGGGGGTATGTTATGTCAGAGAGATTAAAATGTATAGATTGATTAAGAGTAAAATCAGACTCCAACTGATGTTTATCTTAATATTATGAAGATCAGTTACAGATTCTGAGGATGACATGAATCGCAGTGGCTGTTTACAAGAAGCATGACCCATTAAACGGAGGTGACAGGTGAGTAACAGTCATTCTGCCATTAAGCTGTTGGAGCTTACAAACACGTTATTTAATTATTTTGATCACAAATTCCTCCCGCAGTGGCATCTCCACTCTGCACCATCTGGTTTAAAACGAGCTGAATGACATCAACAGTCTGTTATTTATGAAAGTCTAATCAGTGCAATAAACAAGGGGAAACACATCAAAAATTTATATTTTACAAACACGAACAGGGCATTTTTACTATCTAAAAGCAGGAGTCACAGCCTACATGTGATCTGATACAGCATAAAGACTGTTTTGTTTTAGCTTGTGCATATGATCTATTTCTATGGGCTAACAGTTAATTTTCAGAACAAACAGGACAGGATTCAGGAATCAACCACTGCTCAAAATTTGGGACTTTCCTGAATTTTTCAGGACGTCTGGTGACCCTGTGATGATGTGACATTTGTTGGGGTCTGTCACAACAAAAAAAAAAAAAAAAAAAAAAAAAGAAATGTTTTCTTACATCTGACGAACAAGATTTATAGGCCAGGGCATCTCTGTAGCACTACAATATTTCATTATAATGCTGTTCTGGCACACATTTTTCCTTTATCAAAAAACTGCAGCTTCTGCGATTTGGATATTGCACTTGGCCATATTACAGTTTCGATAAGACTTCCATTAATTGTGCAGTCCTAATTGAAACTCATTACAATCCCTCCATTAACTATTTGTGGCCTTTAAGGCATTTTCTTGTGACATTTCATATTACTGTACATTTCTAAAAGAAAAGACCAGTGAACAGATTTGGAAGAACTGCTAACAATTTAGAAAATCCCTTAAATGTTTCAGTCATTTTTCAAGCAAAACTGGCAAGAAAATACTGGTTTTAACCTCCAAAACATGACAACTGGCCACATTCACTTATCCTTTCTAAAGCAAATATCTTTGGATGTTGGGCTATTTCAAGGAATTTCAAAGAATCTGAAGTGACCACTCTGACTGACATTTTTTGACATTCTATACACAACGCCTGGGCAGTAACACAATAGTGATACTTATCGGCAAAAGACGCTTCATCAATAGCATTAGAAAAGTGTTCAATAAAATGTCAGTAGTTTCACTAAAATGTTATATTACATTACATTATATTATATTACAGTAATTTAATTTAATATAAATGAAAACCTCCATGAAAACACATAACAAATATGCCCTGGCTCATCAACACCCAAAATAGGTCATTAAAAATGATCAATATTTATTGATATAGACTGAAACATTTTTATCATACCCTACTATACACCAATCCCAATTACTTGATTAACTGAGAAAATAATCAAGGGATTATTATATTATGAAAAATGATCATTACTTAGATGTGGTTTGAATAGAAAAACTTGTTTTAAACATGCTTTGCATAATATTAATGCATATTAGAAGGATGAGGATATTTTATCATCATTTCAGAACATGAAAGGGAACGAAGCGAGGAACTCAGGTCAAGGTGCAGGTAACAGCAATAACTAACTCAACTCAATTAAGAATAAAGTCAGAAGAGCGTGAGGATAAGAGTAGGACTGTAAGATCTAAGATAAAGATGGTAGCAAGGTCATGGTGAACACTTCTCGTAATTCAGTGTAGCCACCTCCATTGAAGCTTGATTGAATCCAGAGGTGGGAAGTAAAATAAGTGCAAAAACTGTTGCTGTACCAAAGTAGAGTTTTCATTTATATGTACTTTACTTGACTATTTGAGTTCAACTTGTTACTTTGAGTCCCTACATTTGAACCCAAGTATCTGTGCTTTCTACTCTCTCCATTTTCAGAACAGGCTCATTACTTTAGTTTTAATATATGTGAGGGGAATTATTGATCATTTTTATTTTGCAACATTGTCTGCCGCCCTCCCAACTACAAGACTGATTTCAACCTAAATGGACGGGAAAAAAACACATAGGAAAGATAATTCCTAGGCGTATCCATCAGTGCATATCACACAGGACCAACATAACAAGACAAAAATGCAAAAATAATTAGACAAAAATGATTTAACGGGCAAAAACAAGGTAAAATATCTAACACGATGAAAACTACATAACAAGAAGTAACAAAACGAAAATAACATAATAAGCATAAAAGACGGAACACAATATAAAAATGTAACAAGACACAAAATAACGAATCAAGATCTAACAAGATAAAAAATATGTACCACATAACAAGTAAAAGATGTAACAACACAAAATGACGTTAAAGGCGTAACAAGACGATAAGATGTAACAAGAAGTAACAAAACAACATAAGAGACGTAACAAAACAATGTAAAAAACGTATCAAGGCAAAAAAAGTAAAAAAAAAAAAAAGTAACAGGACAAAAATGACAATACAAAAACATAACATGACAAAAACTGCGTTTACGACAAAAAAAGAGGTAACAAGCCGAAACAGACAGACGGGGAAAGGTGAGGTTCAGTTTGCTTTGCACAGAAACAGTCAGTAGAAATGTCCTTCATAGGCAACTTTTTACATTTATATTTTGAGTACATTTCTGAGCCTGTACTTTTTCACTTTTACTTGAGTAAAGAAGTTGAATGAGTACTTATTTTTTACACAAGTATCTGTACTTCTACTTGAGTAAAGAATCTGTGTACTTTTGCCATATCTGATTGAATCTAAAAAATGAAAACCATGTCCCCTTCCTCCAGTCTTTGTAACCAAGATAAGACAATGATTTGAGACATTTTACATGTTCATTAAATGTGATTCAATCGCAACAGCGCATCCTCCATGAACACAAGGTTGTTATGGAATAACACACACTGCCTCCCATATACAGCATGTGTTCAGAGAGGACATATAAGTTAGTACAGTCTATAGGAGAAATGTGCAGCAATCAATTTAATGTCTGTATTTTTATTTTTATTTAAGGCCACTATGTGAAAGACATAACAAATTTAAGGCAGTACTTTCTTTATAGCAGAAATAAAGTGGCTGCCAAAGCTACATTTCAAAGCCCTTGAAGAGCATATTTTATTATTTTTTTTTTGTATCTTTGCTGCTTTTTTTATTACTTTGTGTGAATATGTTTTTGTGAAGTGTTTTTCAAAGGGACCCAATGAGTCATGGTACTGGAGCAGTTTCTCTTGTGCGTTTTCTAACAGCACACATTCTCTCAGCATCTTATTCAGGTCACACAGTAGTTAGGCGGGTGGACAAATATTTTCCTTTTAAAATGTTTCTATCTAATTCTATCTTGCTGGTAAATCTCGGCAGGGTTTCGGGAGCTCTCAACTGGGCTCGTATTGTACGGTAATTTAAGTGTCCATTTGGGTTTGTAAAAGGCAGAGTGCATGCTTTTTGCACTTTATTGTACTTGACTGCACCATAGACATCCGTGTCTAAATTGGATATTTCTCGTCTGCAGCTAAAATCAGCTGTGACATCTCCCACATGTCTGTGTCCAGGAAAGCTCGCAGCAGAACTGGAGAGTTTCCACCCTCTGCTCTGCATCCACAGCCGGAGCTGCTGTTTCTCTCTGGCAAAAAGTCACAGGCTCCCCAGAGCGCCCAGAAATCTGCACAAAAAATGATTTCAACCTTCCTCTCAGTCCATACTGATGCACAACTTCTCTTCTACCCATCCTGGTAACATTTCATTCACATATCAAATACATGTTTCATAAACATGTTTTCTTGTGACTACAACATATTTTTTTCAACTATAACATTCAACTTAAATGTATAATTTTGTTACTAGTATGTACGTTTTGGTTTAGAGA
The DNA here is from genome assembly GCA_034769285.1 of Lutjanus argentimaculatus. Taxonomy (NCBI): domain Eukaryota; kingdom Metazoa; phylum Chordata; class Actinopteri; order Lutjaniformes; family Lutjanidae; genus Lutjanus; species Lutjanus argentimaculatus. The sequence continues at coordinate 599,992 of JAWZSL010000026.1, read as the reverse complement.
AATGTTTCTCTCTTTCTTTGCTGTTCAGACAAAAAAGATCCCTGAATAATATGGCAACCAATAATAAAGGTATTCATTTAAATAGGAACTGAATACCTCATTGTTTTGTTATTTGCAACAATGTAGATAACTAATTAATTGTTTAAATCATTTGTCAAGCAAAAATGACACACATTACTAATTTCAGCTTCTAGACATGATGTATTATGTTATGTTATTCAAAATCACTCTAAAGTAAATATCTTTAGATGTTGGACTATCTATTGGACAGAAGGAATTTATGACTGTATAGGACATTTTTTGACAGTCTATACACTGTGCCTGGGCAATAAAACAATAGCAATATCAGCAACAGACACCTCATCAAAACCTGAGGAAAAATAGTTCAATAACATGTTCAATAGTTTCCCTTAAATGCATTAAATGAAAACCGCCGTAAAGGCACATAATGAATATGCCCTGGCTCATAAACAGCCTGTCATATCCTTTGATACTGAAGCGTGTTATGAGCGACACGCAAGCAGCCAATCATTTAACAGGTGCGTTCAGCTGCACCATGGAAAAATGGACAGGCCAGCTCTTACATTATCACATTATCATTGTATAATATTGAAATTAAAATACAACTGAATTTATAGCATTGAACTCTTGCTTTGAAAACCATCATCTGAATTTATGTGGTGTGGTTTAGCAAGCAAGCAAGAAAATTTTATAGCACCTTTCACAGACACCAGTCACAGAGTGCTTCACAGTCTCATCTTCACAGATTTATCTTCACAGATTTATGCTGTTATCGCCTCTTTGAATCTTCCAGTGGGTCATTTCTAGTGGTGCAATCTCTAAAACCTCATTTTAAGTTGTTTTTTTAAGAATTTGAAGTGTCCAATATCGAAAAAACTTTACTCAAGTAGCTGAAATGCACAAATTTGCTTTTACTCTTGCTGGTACCATTTAATTGGCTTTATTGAGTACACATTTCATTGACATGTTTTCTTGTGACCACAACTTAAGAGAGCAATATGTAGCCACTACTGCAGTCCAAATAGTAAGTTGGATGGTATATCAAATAGGTTGAATCCCTATTTAATATACAATTTATGGTTGAAGCTAGTTGTTTTCCCATTTTTCTCCAGATAAACAGCAGGAGCGTGAGATAAGTGCAACATTGTAAAGTGATGATAACAAGCAACGATGAGGCCTACACTGTAAGTTGATCAGCTGTTTATAAATGTTAATTGTCTGTCAATATAAAGTTAATCCTGTTATCCTGAACAGAAGCTCTCTGTCCTGAAAATTCACACTCAGGAGTTGGAGTTCAGTGACTGCCTGCCTTCTGTCTGCCAGTCTCCAGTAATATATTGCTCAATTTAACCGTTATGAATATCTGCTCCTTCAGAAATATTAGAAATGATTTCAACCCAAGACCATAAACAGATTTTTCTTCTTACCTGTAGTGCTCTTTACCCATCTAGTTTGTTTCTGGTGTGAGTTGCCAAGTTTTGGAGATATTGGATGTAGTGATGTCTGCCTTCTTTCCAATATAATAGAACTAGTTAGCAGTCGGCTTGTGGTGCCCAAAGCGCCAAAAATACATTTGAAAAGCTCAACAGCAATGTCTCTTTCCAGACATCATGACCCTGTTATTCAAGATGATCCACAGACCTTGTTGTAAGCAGTTTCATGTACAGACTATTTTGTTTTTGCCATAGAAAAAACATAGTTCTTTGGCAAGAAAAGGCAGACATCTCAATGGCCAATATCTCTGAATCTCAGCATGGCACACCAAACCAATCTATTGGATAAACAGCATTACAAGCCAGAGGACAAACATGTATTTTTGATTTTGGGGTGAATTGTCCATTTATGGTACATTAAAAAATTCACATGAAGGTTTAGATTGATTCCATTAAGGCTCAATTAATTATTGATGTTGGGGTCTATATGAATGTAAACAAAATTTAACCACTTGTGTTTTGGACTTCAATTTGGAATCTAACCTAATTTGAGCAACTTAAAAAAATTACACTTAAATCTGAATCCATAGAACCTTAAAAAGAAAAAAAATGATTAAGAAAAACTTCACTGACATGAAAAGGGCCGCTCATATTTACAAATCCACAGAGACTGTGCAGTTCCCCTCAGCTATATGAAACTTTATAGCATTTCGGCTCTTTCTGGCCCATAACTTTAAATTTTTGGTTCACTTTGACTGCTCTCACAGCATTGTTTTGTACCTGCTACCTGCAGCATCAAGCAGCAGACAGACAAAGTTAGCAACCAAAGAATATAGTGCAACATTAAGCAGCTATGTGAGTAAGCTTGGGCGATAAAACAATAGCAAATATACCAGTGACAGACACATCATCAATAGCAATAGAAAAGTAGTTCAATAAAATGTTTGATATTTTCACTTAAATGCACTGAATGCAACACACCAAGCGACGTATTCAGCCCTGACAAAACGTAGCAAAACATTTATTTAAACAGAAATGGCGCTGTGTTGAACACCCTGTTTATGCAAGTGCACTGCACTTTACATACACGTCGCTGCTCATTGGGTAACACCTGTGGAACACCGGCCAAATGAGAAAAAAACATATCTCAAAGCCCAGTGCACAGCATTGTGCACCGTTTTGAAATGTGCCATTCAGTCAAGAAACCGTAGCAAAGCGATCCTTACCATGTTCAGATTGAACATGCCCCACGAAAGCACAAAATGAATACATCCCGGCTCATAAACAGGCTGTCTCATCCCTTGATAATGGAGGGTGCAACAAGTGACATGCAAACAGCCAATCATTTACCAGGCAAACCACATGTGTGCTCCCACCCTAGCTCATAAACAGCCAATCATATCCATAGGTGCAAACGGCCAGTCATTTTACAGGTGTGTTTTTTGGTTGCCTCATTGACACATGAGAAACAGCGTAAAGTTAAACGTGGGACAGAAACAGCGAGGGCTGACACATGAGACAAACAGAAACAGTGACAAAACGAGTGCAGAAAAAAAAAGAGCAGGTCACTGTGCCTGTACGGCAGTTAATTTGTTGTTTTTTTCAAGTTGGACAACAACTATCAGAGGATGAGGGGCTCGGACATTTGAGGGGATCTCGCTGCTCCTTCATGTCGAGAGAAGCCAGCTGAGGTGGAGCAACTGGAAAGTGTTGCTGAGGAGAGGAAAGTCATGCTCAGTCTACCGCCACTGCGGCTGATGTGCAGAAGAAAACAGATGGACGGATGGATTAACAATCTATCTATCAGAACAGAGTTGTGTGTAAACTGCAGGAATACCTTCCCAACCAAGACCACTAATACAACAAACTTATTTTATCACCACAGCCGCTTCCACCTATCTGAGTGCACAACACATCATCAGACACAAGCTACATGATCAATAATTAGCTATATCTACAGCTATGAAACTACATAATCATAATAGACTTTTCAGCTGTATCACCCAGGCCTACAGAGCCATTCAGACATTTCCCTAATCTGCTGGTTCTCAAAGTAAAATATTTTAATGCTATAAATTCAGCAGTAGTGCAACATTAGATAAGCCTATGCATTACCCACTCAGATTGAAATCATTAATGGACATTATTTGCTTCTGCGGAATAAATTAATTTTTAAAATCTTCTGCACCATAAAGAATAATGAATGCAGATACTTTTTTAATGAGAACAACATGCATTGTTGATGTGATTTTCAAGGCTGCAGCACACAGCAAGACACATACATTTATCAATAGTTCTAAAACACCCACCTAAGCTGTTATATAATGTTTCTTTTTTTAATTTCTTGGGTTATTTGGGACCTAATTAGGTAGTGCTGAGGGGACAGCCATTGTTCCTGGGGGTCTAAACGTCAGACCTAAGTCACAACACATTAAAATAGAACACACATAAAGTCATGAGCTCATTTTTGGTGAGATTTAACCAGGTCTTCAGTTTGACCTACTTAGTTTTAACATTTTATAACAATGTAAAAGCATGGCTGAGCTCAACCTGACACACAACAGCCTGTCACAGTAATCTCACTTAGAAGCTGCCCTACAAACCCTGAAAAAGAATAACGACAGAGGAGGAAGCTGGGAGGATGGAGGCGCAAGAGGAGGTACGGGAAGGGGAGGTGGAGGCCTGGAGGGAAAACATCTGATAAATCAATCAGCTGGGTTTGGTGTGGTAACCTTGAAGTCCTGTTTACCATGAAGCTGATGGGGGTAGGGGGGGTTTTAAACAGTAGGACGTGGATGGGATGAGAATATAAGCATGCTGACTGTTCAATGTAATTAAATAGAGGAGGACATACGGCACCTAAGGGCTCATTTCACACAGGGGAAAAATGATAAAAATCTACTCAGGCAGCTCAGCTGATTGTGATCAGTGCAAATAGAGAGAGCCAGAGCGCTAACGGAGCTAAATTTCTGCAAGAATTAAACAGACAGAGGCAGAGGCACTCAAAAATCTAAATGTCTAAATGTTCCCTACTTGTCCCCAAGGGGTACCTCTGCAGCTGCTGGGGGGTACGTGTAAAGAAAGTGGAATAGTTTGACTAATTTGAAAAACAAATTGATTTAAAAAATATTTCTACATACTGAGTCAGCTGTAACAACAGCTGCTAATTGTATTTTGAGAGTGTGTGAAAACTATTTAGCAAGCAAGCAGGGATGTTTAAACTGTTCGCCAAAATAAATGGTTGAAATAAATAGTTGAAAGTATTAGATACATGCTTGAAATACAAAGATTTAATGAACTAATGGTTGGAATAGTAGGTTAAGGTGATGGGTTAGCAGCTGAAACAGTTAGCTAAATGTTTTGGATTAACAGTTGAACTAGTTAGCTAAAAGTTATGGACAGTTGAAATAACTAATAAAAAGTAACTGAAAAATAGTTTAATAATGGCTAAAAGTGATATATAAAAGGCTGAAATAAATAGCTAAAAATGGTTTAATAGCTGAATAGTCAAAATAGGAAGCTAAAATGAATGGTTTGAAATCATTAGCTAGCTAAAGTTATAGATGGATTAGTTATATAAAGTTATAGACTTGCAGATGAAGCAGTTAAAAGTAATGGAAAAATCTTTATGAATAAAATATGTAGATAGGTAAAAGTCATGGATATACATTAAAAAAGATGACTAAAAGTAATGGATAAATGATTGGCAACAGATAAAACCAATAAACCAACCTTAACACTGACAGTTCAGTTACGTACAAAACATCATAAATTGTCTATGTTGTAATAATATCAGCACTTTTATATAATTAATAGTGTGAAATAACATCCAGTATGAAATCAGTTCAAATGAACACATTTTAAACATGACATATGGCACTGATGAAGGAGTACTTGAGCTCCTCTGACAGGACTGTGAGGATACTTCAGACAACCAAGGTTGAGAACCATACAATTATAGTCACATGTCGTCAAACTAATTTACAGTAATAACATAACAGCTTAAGGTCTAAGAGCCCCTGTCTATCATCTCCTTAAGTAGCACGAAGTAGCAACACTGCACCTCTAACATCTCCATCTGTTCTCAGCCAGTTCTTGTGTGTGTTTCTGTGTTAGTGTGTGTGTAGGCGTCTACTTGCATGAGACTGCATGCACTTTGCTGAACTTGCAAAGTACTGCCACACAGCAGCTGTGAGGTGCCTCTCGAGCCAGAGAACTAAATCATGCAAAGCCCAAGTGTCGCAAATACACACACAACGCACAAAAACACACATACATCCACACACACACAGTATATGTACAGAATTAAAAGACCTGTATGATGTGCAGTGGTCCAGCGTCTACATGACTGGGGTTTCCAGGGTGTTGCTAGGGCAACAAATTGCTGGCTGTCCCACGGGTGAGTCAGCCTTCCCCAGGAGAAATATCACCCCAGTAAGTCAGAGAGAGAGAGAGCAATCCTATTACCCCTCTGCATGTTGGTGTGTGTGTGTGTGTGTGTGGCAGTGGCTGTACTGTACATGGGTTCTTTATGACTCATAAACAGAAAAAGGTTATTTATTTATTTATATATCAGTGCTATTTATTACTCATATTTGCGGCACGCTGTGCTCTATTTTCAGCATTTTTTCTTTGTTTCTTTTCCCTTTGTTTTCTGCACCAATGAACAAAGATCTGCTGCTAAACGCTCACGAATGTGTTGATCTGTAAATTTGACTCCTTTTCAAGGTGTTTCTAGGTGTTTTGCCACAATTCAAACATTTCTCTTATCAAATGCAATGAATGTCACATTAGGGAGCTTATGCAATTATACAGTGCAGAGAGTGGGTGTTGATGTGTTCAAAACAGCTGACTGAAGAATGAGTGTGCACCGAAAGAACACGAGGTGACAAAAACATCTTCTGTGCTGTTAAACTGACTGACTCCTACAAATTTTAGAGAATGAGAGAGAACAAAAAAAGCAAATTACTCATTCTTGAGAACTGGGACAAAGCCGTATTTCAAGGTGATTTTGATTCTTACTCTTCAGTTAAGATGGTAAAATATATTTGAAAAGATCAAAAATCTCCCAGTGATTTACGTCAACGCCGTCAGATGGAAAATCTGATGGAGTTGACATCTTACGAAGTTGACAAAACGCTACATTTTTTTCATTTCACAGCATAATTTTAGTGAGTAGCCATTTTATTTATTAAAGTTGCCAAGAGTTCTCTTAATGTTAATCAAAATACACATTTTTAAACCATGATTCTTATTTAGCTTTGATTTATAAGGGCTACAGAGCTGACCATGTTACAATTGAGACACATCTGACAGTAAGATTTTTTGATGAATTTGTCAAAAAATAGAAAGTTTACCCGTGCTTGAGCAGTATTCCCGCCTTCTCTTAAGCCAGAAAGTGAGACAGGGGAGTTTAGGGTGTAGCAAACCCTTTTATGCCTGATTAATCATGCTTCAGTAAAAATCTGATGGCGCTGACGGAAATCTGGGACACACCTTAAAAGGGCTAATAATATCATAAAAAATCTATTTTAAAACAAACATGATACAATAGCACATTTTTATACCTCTAATATCAGTAGGTATTGTTAGTTTTAAATTTTGAAGGCTTTAAAAACATTTTTAAATGTAAATTCTTGTCTGGGACAAGGGTGTTTGCAAGTTTGGTAATTAAAAAAATTGAAACAAACCAAAACAGTTCATAAATACATTTCATCATTTCATATATATAAATCTTTCAAGAATAAATTTTCAACAAAAATATGAAATTGGACTGCTAGTATTAATAAGTTTTTGATCTGTCCCAATTCTCAAGAATGGGTATTTTTTGTTGTGAAAAAATAACTCTTACAGTACAGTGTGTGTGTGTGTGTGTGTGTGTGTGTGTGTTAGTGTATGTAGGGTGTATATACAGAATACATACACTGACGATCCGCTCATGTGTGCCCTCAGGGGAGATGATGGTTCCATTGAGTCCGACCAGTGACGGCAGAGTCTGGGACATCCAGTTAGTTACCATTGCCATGGTGCTGAGCACCGCGCCAATCTTCAACATGGGAACACTCATCCTGACACGCACACATTCACACACCACACACACACAAACAGAAACTCTGGCTGGCTTTCACACACAGTCCAAACTGTTGACAGCAATCATGCTAAAAACAACATGATGCTACAGGTAAAAACGTTTTTAAAAGAGTTTTCAGCTTTACAATCCAAAGTCAGGGTTTGGTGATAAAACCACGGCCGGGATCGTCCCACTGCTGAAGTCCGCGCTCCTACACTGCCACAGGTTAGTTAGAGAATAAATCCTGGAGCACACGCCGCTCCAGATGCCTCCACGTGAAGACGTATCAAGTCCCAACATCCAACAACGCTGGGCTCAGGCTGCAGGAGATGCTCCTGGAAACAGCTGGTTAGGTCCTACTGAGCTGTGTGTGTTTCCTGGACTCCTTCCTTCGCCTGGCAGTAAGACGCTGTGGCTGAGCCAGCGCTGCTCTCTCATTTATCCACTAACTCTCTCTGCCTCCCTCCACCCTCCCTCTCTCTCTTCAACCCTCCCTCTCACTCATGCTCTCACCTATTCTCTCCATTCATTCATCACATAAGCCTTTTCCCCTCTCAAACAATAGATGCTTAAATGAGCAGAAACATCTGTAGTAGGATGACAAAATCCCACCTAACATTTATCGTCTTTTCTCGCTTTTGTTTTCCAATCCATACACCTTTTCTAATTATTTTCCCTCCTCTAATGCTCCCTTTTCATCTTTATTGAATCCATAGATTTCTCTTCCTGTCTGTTCATTTCCCCCTACTTTCCTTTATATTGATTAAATGAAAGTGCCTACATGAAAGCACAATGCTCTGAATTGACCTGTCCCTGGTCGTGTGTGTTGTGTGTGTGTGTGTGTGTGTGTGTGTGTGTGTGGTGCGTGTGTGTGTGTGGGGCGTGTGTGTGTGTGTGTGTGTGTGTGTTGTGTGTGCTTAAGTGTGTGTATTGTGCTTACAAACTGATGCAACACTGCCACCATGTGGCCAGCGGTGCCTCTAAAACTCAAACTCAGTATGCTCAGGAGCTGTTTCACACCAGATTTGATCAAAACTTGAGACGAACGTACAAGATGTTCTGAATATGTTTTATTTGATCTGTGTCTGCAGCGTTTCTAAGCAACAAACTGCCGAAATAAAATCCAGCCAATGTGCCAATACTGCATTTTGTAGTGTTTGTGTCAACCTGCGCAGGGACTGCAGATCAAAAGGAGCTGGTTGGTGAAGCTGCTTATGAGCAGAAGTACATCCCAATTCCAAACTAAAGGTATATAATATACTAATTGTCTTAATATACTGTTTTTGCAGTTAGGATACAAAAATAACATTCTTAATAAACAAAAGGAGAAATTAGTAACATCTTTACTGTAATAAATCATAAAATGACCACAATATGCCATCAAATATTAAGGAAACATTAAGTTGAAACACTTTGCCCAACATTTGCCAAATGGGTAAGTGTCTGTTTATGAGTTGTACGAAATCATAAATAATCTTCTAGACGCAAGATTATAACAGTTAAATGAGCAATATGTTGATGGAGACTGGCAGGCAGTAAGGCAGGCTGTTACTGAACTCCAACTCCAAAGTCTGTATTTTCAGAGCAGTGGGCAGCCGTACCTTCACACTGACAGACAACTGACAGCTGTAAACAACTGATCAACAGTGGAGACCTCATCATCACTTGTTATTTTCAATTTATGATGCTACATGCAACTGTATTTCAGAGCTGAAACAATTTATTCAATTCAATACGTCAATTTAGTCAACGGATTAAAAAAAATATTAGGCAAATATTTTGATAATTAATCTTTTTTTTTTTTTTTTTTTTTTTTTTTTTAAGTTATTTTACAACCCAAACTGTCAACTGCTCTCTGGTTCTAGTTTCTCAGTTGTGATGATTTGCTGTTTTTCTTTGTCTTATGTTAAAATAAACTGAAAATCTCTGAGTTCTGAGTGTCAGTTGGACAAAACAAAACATCAGAGGACATCACGTTTAGATTTTTTTTTAAAAATTATTTTGTTTTGTCTTTTTAATCTATTTGTTATAGATTTTGGTCTAACCTATACTAATTTACCATTATTATAGATTTTAATTTTATTTTATTGTATTTCATGTCACCATTTTTATCTTCTTTTGTCTTTTAAATCTATTTTTTTAATTTAGTTTTAATCTAGTTTTTATTTCATTCTTCACTTGATCGTCAATCACCTGTGAAGCACTTCAGACTGTTCTACCCTCTATGGAAGATGCTACACATCTAAAGTTTGATTGATTACTTTGGGATTTAGAGAATTATGTGACTTTCACAGCTCTGATTTTATAAAGCATATCATTAACTAATGAAATAACTGGCAGATTAATTTATAACGAAAATAATTGTTTGTTATGCCCTAAAAATGTGTGAATTTTTTTTTTTTTTTAAATAGTCAGTGCCAGTGAAACTAACGGGTATCTGGTGTCTTCAGTGAAATGTTAGACTTACCCTTGTTTTTTGTTGGCTTTAGCTTTACTTCCCAAATTATGTCATTCTGACCTGATTAAAACCAAATGTGTACTAAAGTATTCAAGCGGTAACTATTCCCTTTGTCACAAACTGGGCTTTTACATTTATTGAAGGTGACAAAACACGGAAATTAGACATATATACGTAAACACCACATTGGCCTTTGGATCATACATCAATGTTAGAGCCAGTTTTGTGAGGTCAAGACTGACCTCCATTTAGGGGAGCTGCATTTTTTCAGGATAAAAAGCACGACAATATTTATTTCTCCACCAGTTTCAATGAATCATGTACAAGGGTTTATGATATATGGAGCAAAAAAAAAAGTTTTTTTTCTAACTTACTACACATAGATCATGAGGCCTCAAATGTGAAAATTACAGTGTTTTATTTCATTTTTTGTATTTGTTTACAGGCCAGTCTTGCCCAGACCAATATGGCAATGATGTTTACATACAATCCACAAAAGTCCAATGTGGCATCTACAGGTTTATGGTTTTGCCATCCTGTTCACCAACTCCCTTTGGTTTCACTGGCTTCTGTTCACTGTTCCCTCACCAGATTGTCTTTGTTCTACTTTGTGTGTTTATCGCTTTCCAGCATTTTCCTCTGGTCACTTTTCATGGCTTTTAGACTTTGCCTTGTTTCCCCAGTTTTTAAGTTTTGGTTCGTTCCCTGCACGGATTTGTTTGGTTGTCCTGGACTGATTTCCTATGTGTGACTGCCTGGAGTGGTTTCTCAGTCAAATCTGTGCTTTCTGAATTTTACACCATGTCCTGTTCTTTTGTCTGCGTCGAGTCTCTGTTCAACAAGAAACCGTTACATTATATGCTAAACGGGCTATAGCATACGGCTATTTGCTATTTGCTACCCAAAACCTCTCTTATGTACTATTCCAATAACAGAAATTCAAGTAGATACATTTGGGATTTTCAGAGAGGTATTGCTGCATAAAAGTCTACTGTGATTAAGTCTGAATTATCTTTTAAGAAAAAAATTTCCGATTTTAGCTTCTTAAATGTGAATATTTTATGATTTTTTTTTTACTTCGCTATGACAGTAAACTGAATATCTTTGGGTTGTGGAAAAAAACACGACATTTGAGGACGTCATCTTGGGCTTTGGGAAACAATGATCAACTTTTTTTTTTACCATTTTCTGACATTTTATAGACCGAACAACTAGTCCATTGTTCAAGAAAATAATTTATAGATTAACTGACAATGGGCTAATAAACAATTAATTACAATTAACTGACAATCGTTCTAATCTGAGTATATAACCATGTTTTACAGTAACACACACCAAAAATAAGTAATTTTCTGTAGCGGACTTCTGAAGTTCGTCATCAATTCAATATTATATTTACAGTACAAGCATTTCTCATAAAATTAGGGGATGTCGTGAAGTATCAAGCTGATGAAACAGTAAATATGTCTTCTTTCGAGCTGTTAAAGAGGGCCTGGGGTGTGGACCCCCTTACAAAACATCAGTGTTAATAGCGCTTCTCATGGTAATATAACAAGATGAGCATCTCTTCGCTGCAACACAACTACAAAAGAACACGACTGTTCTGTTCACCGCCTGGAGCGATTATGTGTCGACAATTTAACTAACCAACACTAAATGTTTTATTGTGCCTTTGTTCTCATCAGCTGTTACATGCTCATGCTTCCTTGTCTGAGTAAAGAGCCCCCAGGATACACATGGATTATACATAAAACGCCCTTCAGCGAATACACTGAACTAACATGAATATTTCAATCAGCAGCACTTAGGGGTAACACAGTCATCAGGGAGACGGAGGGGTACAATAGAGCTGACATGACAACTGAGCGGTGTGACACACCTTCAGGGTATTTATGGTCACTTACTCAGGTAGCTTCCTCTTTGTATTTTAAGAAATATATAATAATAATATTTTAATAATATATATACAGTAAAAGAGCAAAGTAAAGTTGCAAAATACATCACAAAACAGATAAGACTAAAACGCATAATAATCAGTCAACACAATGAACACAAGAAGTCGCATTAAAATCTATACTAAAAGATAAAAATGATGGTGATATTGGTGGTACAAAATCCAGCAAAATAAATTCATAATATTGTGTTTTTACAACTAACTGGAAGGAAGGCTCTGAAGATGCTGGCGAGAACTCCTCTGGCTGCAAATATTATATTTATCTAGTCCTTTTTATGCCGTCGATCCATGAAGCATTTCATTTCTTTGGAAACAGTGTAGAAAAGGCTCAGAAAGATCCAGGGTGAAAGCAAATGGAAATTTTCAACAAGACGTGTGTTTTGGGAGATATAAATACGTTTCACATGCAAACAAATGCATGCTTTACATCTGGGAATTGAAAGAGCTAAAAAAAAAAAAAAAAAGTGCTACACTATTTACCAAAGTGTGTATTAATGCTTGATATTTCACTTTTCCTGTGCTTTGAAGTCAAGCAGAAATACACAGAGTTAAAAATTATTATCGAACAAAAAAGAGAGGACTTTATATCTCCATAAGACAAGATTATAAAGTCTACATCAACTTTATCTCTGGACATCTGATTTAGAGTTGCAAAAGTGCAAAAATTCTGGCTCCAGCTCCATGTTCCAACACAGAGATTAAAAGTTGGAGGTGTGGGTACAGTGTCTTCTTACCTTACAAGAGCAGACAGTAAACAACAGCTGCAGCACCCAAAGGGCTTCAGGTGGACCCATCACCATCTTGCTCAGGTCTCCCTGGTCTTGACCCAGGTTTGGCTCACCACAGGCATAAAAAAAAAAACAAAAATACACGCTGTGACTCTGCAGAGCACTTAGGAGAGACTCCAACGTCCACTTCAGGTACCACTGGAGACTGTACGGCTCCCTTATTTAGCCTCGGGGTTATGTTCTACTCTAGTGGCCGTACTGGAGTGACTGAGTCCCCTCTGGCTGTGGAAGAAGAACACAGTCCTGGTGTTGGCTGCATGCTGAGGAGAGCCACTCAGGCGCCAAATGGAGAGGACAACTGTCATACAGGAGGTGAAAGAGGGGGTGTAGAGAAGGAGGAGTTGGAGAAAAGGATGATTATCGGTTACGTCAACACAGGCAGAGGATTACACTTTGTTAACCAGTGTGTGGGTGCACTTGTGACTGACAGATTGCATGTTAAATAGCACTGCTGGTTTTGGCCTTTAGATTCCAGTGTTGTACCATTAAGATATGACTGAGTGAAACAATAAGCCAATAAACTGGTTCATCAATAATGGATTTATCCTTTTTTCAAGCAAAAATATCAGACTTATGTGATAATAAATTGCTTATTTTCATGCTGTCGATTGAAGAAAACAAGCTATTTTAAGAATTTTAGCATTAGGCTGTCTCGAACCCCTCAGCTATTGTCTGATGATGATTTATGGAGATATCTGTATACAGAGAACAGGCATCAGGAAACTGCAACAGGCAGTTTCCTCTATTTTCCCCAACTTTTCCAAATAAACGTCTAAAACTACACACAACTATGGTTTAAATGAGGAACTATCTGATAAAAGAATAAATAAACAAGAGTATGAATCTCAGAAAGCATCAATGCCAGCTTTCAGTGCTTGGCAAGTTTTTATAGTCATTTCTATGGACACATTTCAGTCACTACCAAAAGATATTGAAAGACTGACAAAAAACCGAAAACACAGGCAAAATATTCTGAGGTATTGCTAAAGATCATAAACTGATGTACAAAAGAATGAAAAAGCAATGGAAAACATGACTATAAAAAAGCCTGTATCCATACAAGCGACTCCTCCGAGGCTGCATTGCTCATTCATTAGATGTCACAAACTGAAAGACCAAAAATTATAATACCAAGACAACTTTGCAATTCTTAGACCACCAGAATAAAGGTCATATTTGTTACACAAATTAAAAATGATTTCATCTCTGTGCAGTGGACAGTTTAGACTCACCTTCAGGCTCAGTTCTGCATTGCCTAGATTTGGTAGACTTTATTAATAGTAAATAGTCAGCTTAAACACAGGTGTTACAAATGATACTAATTAAGTGATGATGGAAAAGCCCTCTTGGTGTAGCAGAGCCTTTCCATTAACATATAACAGCAGTGCTCTGTTTGACCTGCAAGGAACCTTAATTAGTACCGCTGGTATCACCTGTGTTTACACTATTTCATGTCAAAGTGACTGCTGTGAAAATGATGTGTTTAGTTTCTTCAAGCTGTAACTTAAAATACACATTATCATTACAACATGAATTATAATACATTACATGTCACATTATGATATTAATTGTATTTATATTAAATTAATATTTTCTGTGGTAACATTTTTGATATATTGTGATATTGTTTGTAAAAAATTCTGCAGCCCAAATTTAATTCATGAATAACTTGAACTTCTCGCATAAAACATCATTTAAATTATTTATGTTATTTTGAACACATCTGTCATGTACATTTTGTTCCTGATTTTGTATTTCCTGTTTATAGTGTTCCTATTTTTATATTTCATTTGTTTAAATGCCTCTTTACATTTTTGCTACTCTAACACTGTAAATTCCCCCGTTGTGGGATCAATAAAGGAACATCTTATCTTGTCTTAATCAGAAATATCATCAAATATCATATTGATTGATGTAGGCAAACCTGTGTTTTAAACTAGCTAGCTTAGCCGCTAACGTTCGTTACGTTAGCTAACAGTTAGCTACACAGCACGTAACATTTCATGTTAACGTGTTAGCATGAATATTTGACCAACCGTTGGCGGATGGTTTAAGTCAAAGAATCGTCAAAATGATTATTTTAACCTCTGAGGACCACAAATGTCCATCGCTTTGTCCCACCAAATAGTGTTCAAGATATTTCCCCCCTGGGCAAAGTTTCGAGCCAACGGAGAGGACCGACCAACCGACCGTGGGCGGATCGCAGGGTTGCCAGGTTCGCGATTTTTCCCGCCAAATTGAGCTACTTGTGAAGTGTTGTCGTGGGTTGAAGTGTTTAGGTTGAAGACCTATTTCAAATTCATCGTCCAAAATCGATATTTTAAGGTGTTAACAATAATGGTCCGTGCACCTTTTGATAGTTTGATATTTCGTTTTCAAAATAAAACGGATTTAGGGAAATACGGCCGTTTTTCCGTTTTTTTCGTTTTGAGACACAAACGAAAAAACGGAAAACCAAATCGAAAAAACGGCCCAATTTTGATTTCTGCAAATTCATTTTTTTTTTTTCTATTCTTGTTGCTATAACCGTGACACAACGACCCACCGGAAGCGGAAGTTAAGTGTAACAACTTCAAAATAAAACTTTAGCGTGCTAACTGCTAACTTCTTATATTATAGCCTACCGCTCTCTTTCTACACCATATGGTTCACATTTATTTTACTTCTGTGAAAGTATAAGAGCTGGTTGTTTGGAAGAATGTGACAGGCATATAATTGTCATTTTAGCTTGAGTGCGTGAATGCATTTTGTGGAAAAATGTTACGTTCCCTGAGCATCTGTAACGTTAAGTCACCAGCAGAGGTCCCGGTCAATAGTAGCCTATTTATTATTACGATTATTATCAGCAGCAGGCATTATTGGAGGCATTATGTACAGGCTAATCATTTGAAAATGAGAACTTGTTATGGCTTTAGTGTATTTGGTGTTTATTTACGGTAACTGTAATCTCCAGCGATCCTGACATGGGTCCAACAGTGAGGAGGACCACCACCACGTTGTCTTTCCAGGGTGCTCAGGAAGAACAATCTAGACACTGCTGAAGACCACTCTTGTATTGAGAGCCTGCTGGCATACTGTATCATATGGAACCTGCACTGAGGCCAACAGGAGGAGGCTCCATCCATCCATCCATCCATCCACCCACCCACCCATCCATCCATCCACCCATCCATCCATCCACCCACCCATCCATCCATCCATCCATCCACCCACCCATCCATCCATCCATCCACCCACCCATCCATCCATTCATCCATCCACTTATCTATCTATCCATCTATCTATCTATCTATCCATCTATCCATCTATCTATCTATCTATCAAACAAATAATAATAATAATAATAATGATTAATATTCCTTATTAATTAAAGATTCCTCATTGTTTATTCTTGTTGGTAGACACATTTTGTTGAATTAAATCAACATGTCTTTTCCACTCCTCGTGGTCACAATCAGCACAGACAGTAGACTGACAACAGGTAACACAGGCGTTGTAGACACTCGGGGTGGCGCTGTTGTGTCCAGCGCTGGCGCCAAGGTATTGACATCATATGTACCCTACCGTATGATTGATAAATGAATGATTATAATTTAATACACATAAGTCTAGAAGTTCTACTACGTTTTCTTTGAACCGGCATCAATCAACCGCGTCATATAAAGATGCCAGGGTAAAATTAATGAGTTTATAGTTGCCATTGGTGGTGGCTGTCCGTCGGTGAAATAGGTCCGGGCTGTACATTTTTGGAATACGCGTTTACTGTCAGTTAAATTGAGGTCACATTACAGTTTACATCGCTTATAAAGGCTGAGTAGTGTAGCAGTTAAAATACAGAACTCATCACGACCAGTTTGCCTCAAGGATTTTGACTCGGGAAAGGAGTCTCCGCCGCCGTTGTTATGGCAACCAATGATGCCCGGTGCAAAGCCGGGAGAAATGACAAGCAGTAGGATGAAATTATCGCCAAAGGACTAATAAAACACAATTTGAATCGACCTCCACACACCTCTCGGTTGAAATGAAATGATCGCAGCTCATTTGATGAGACACAGAGTCTGCTGTTTTAAACCTCAAAGCATGTCTACTATTCGTGTAAACAAACACCAAATACACTAAAGCCACAACAAGTTCTCATTTTCAAATGATTAGCCTGTAAATAATGCCTCCAATAATGCCTGCTGCTGATAATAATCGTAATAATAACAGGCTACTATTGACCGGGACCTCTGCTGGTGACGTAACGTTACAGATGCTCAGGGAACGTAACATTTTTCCACAAAATGCATTCACGCACTCAAGCTAAAATGACAATTATATGCCCATCACATTCTTCCAAACAACCAGCTCTTATACTTTCACAGAAGTAAAATAAATGTGAACCATATGGTGTAGAAAGAGAGCGGTAGGCTATAATATAAGAAGTTAGCAGTTAGCACGCTAAAGTTTTATTTTGAAGTTGTTACACTTAACTTCCGCTTCCGGTGGGTCGTTGTGTCACGGTTATAGCAACAAGAATAGAAAAAAAAAATGAATTTGCAGAAATCAAAATTGGGCCGTTTTTTCGATTTGGTTTTTTTTTTCCGTTTTTTTTCGTTTTTGAGACACAAAACGAAAAAACGGGAAAACGGCCGTATTTCCGTAAATCCGTTTTATTTTGAAAACGAAATATCAAACTATCAAAAGGTACACGGACCGTGCACATTGTCTAAATTGTGTGTGTGTAGTGTGACGGCATACGGCATGTCAGGGCTGTAGGAGTGTTTTTTGTTTGTTTGTTTGTTTTTTGCTTGTTTTTTTGTTTGAAAACTGATCACCATTCACTCAAATTGTTTGGAGTCCAAAAACTCCAGCAGTGTTTTGAGGACTAGAAAAAAAAAACTAAACCTAACTTTCAATCGAGATGAGTTTGAGTAGATAATGACTGAATTTTCATTTTTGGGTGAACTATCCCTGTGAGGTCCTGTTTCAGTTAGTGCAGCAGGGCCTTTCCATTGAGCCAACATCCACAATAGCAGCATCCTGTCTCTGTTTGACCTCAGTGGACCTTGATTAGTATCACTGGTGACGTGTGTCTAAACTACAATTTAATGTCAAAATCGCTGCTGTGAAAGAGGTCTGTTCATTTATACCCAAAATCCTGCAACTCCAGGTCAGCACATACACACAAAGACATGGACACGTCATATGCACACCCACATACACAATGTGCCAAGCTCTAGCAGGGGGTAAGAGTGGAAGGAAATGGGTAGAGAAACAGTGAAAAGACAAAGCAACAGGTTAGTCTGAGCGTCAGTGAATTGGTCTGCACATGCATAGAGCTATATTTTATTTTATATACTGTATATCTAATAATACAAACCAAAATAATTCTTTATGGAAACCTGTTTTAATGCTGGCAGGCTAAACGTGGTGTTACTTTGTAGCTGCTACAAGATGCACACTCACACAGACCAGGCAACCCTGGTTAGTGGCTTTAAACGAAATGAAGAGATAAAACCTTCTTCTTGGCTTTCCCATTGTCTCTGTGGACACTGACATCTATCTTCAGTACACCAGCTGAAAAGGAATAAAATATTAAACAGTGTTGGACCTGTGCTCTCCTGACAAGGTTGGGCTGAGGCTCAAAGAGTACAAATATGCAGATTCCCAGTGCCTGCTCCCACTTCGGGTGTAGTTAACCACGATGTGAATGACTTTCATGTCACGCCATCTATATTTCATTGCTGAAAATTAGCAGCTAAACACTCCTGGATGAGCTGTGCTCATCTGCTTCACCTCATTAAAGTTTCAGCATCATTGCAAATGTCTCTGTTAGATGTACTGCAGATGTCAGGTCAGGATAGAGCGGGGAAAAGAGAAAAGACTGGGAGGGATAAGGGTCAACAAAAAGTGGTGAATGAGGCAAGACTGAGGAGGCAAGAAGAAAGAATATGAATTCTCAAACTGCAGCACACAGTGAATACAGATATCACACACAACACACACACACACACACACACACACACACACACACACACACACACACACACACACACACACATCCTTCTTAAATACCATTCCTCTTCTTTGTTGAAATTAAGGAGAAACCAGGCTTCATGCCAACCCAAAATCAGCTCCCTGCCAGAAATTTCGAAATCATTGTTGACTCGATATCGAAATTTAAAAAGCAAGTACAAGAGCTCATTTATTTTTGTTTGAAATATTGTGTGTGCACTGCTGACCTAAAGAAAGTTATTCATGCTTGTATTTTCAACCCACAATTTAAACTATATTCTGCACTTACAAAAAGCACTTTGGACTCGGTTTAAAATACAGCTGCGGGGCTTTTAACTGGACCTCAGAACACATTTCACACATTTTATCATCACTCCAACAGCTTATAGTTGCTTTAATAATATAATTTAATATTTTACTGATCAATCACAAGGCATTAAATGGAGCCATTTCTTTGACTTTTTAGGATGAGGGTGCTTAAGTGGCCAGTGTAGGTACATCATCATATCACTTTACTTTGAATGGACTTCTTTATATGTGGTCATCAAGCACCTTATAACCATCTCAGACATGCTGTATTAAAAGTACAAACAGTGGATCAAATGCAGATCTAACAAGTCTACAGCTATAGGGCCAGTGGTTTCCTAGTCTCGCAGATTTCTCGCCACCGTACTCAGTGATGGAGAAAGTGTGTAATGTGTGTAATGTAGAAAGTAGTGTTGAGGCACCATGGTTTTCCATGAGGCAAGTCCAGGGGCTGGATTCACAAAGATATTTTAGACTAGTCTGTAGTCTTAATTGTACCAAGACAACAAGAACGAGGAAAACCTGGCTCATTATTTGTGGTTTGCTAACATTGTTACGGAGACAGCAATGATTTCTTTGATTCTTGTGCCAACACACACACACACACACCCTTCTTAAATACGTTCTAGACACTAATTTCCCAAAGCAGAGACAAATTCTATACTATAAAAAGTCCTTTAAAAACCTTAGTTTTCACTGTACGTGCAGTCGCACAGGTGGTAGGACACCAATGGTTGATTGATTTTTTTTCCATCTGCACTCTGGGAACTCTGCCTCTGATTGGCTCATTGCCTCTCTTGGTTATAGAGGCTATTTTGCATGGATATGAACACAGGTGTGCCTGAGATTTTGCCTTGCCCTTTGGTGTGTTTTGGGCAGAAAAAGTATGAAAACCACTTGACGAGGAAATGCTACCATGCTCACAATAACAATGATAACATGCTGATGTTTAGCAGGTGTATGTTAACTATGCCCACCATAGTAGTTAAGCATGTCAGCATGTTAACATTTGTTAATGCTTAAATGGGAATTCCGTTAGTTTTACAGATTTTGGGTCACAGACCAAACTCTTGGACAAATTAAAACTTTTACTTATCTTCATGGTACAAGATGAAAAGTTTAAAAATTTTAAAAAGTTCCAAAAATTTCAACCTGGACCCTGTTTTCCCATGTTTTATGTGTATAAGTGACTAAGACAACAATATGAGAGACAATGAAATTTGAAATTTGTCCAGTGCTGACTGAGACAGCTGCAGCCGTCAGCCATGAAACAGGCTGAAATCTAATACTTTTATGGCACTTGTGCCAGTCTAACTACATCCACTAAATGTAGGCCTACTTGTTCTTCCACTGACAGGATCCCTGAAGAGAAAAGCCTTAAGACCCTTTTAGGTTAACCAGTAACAGCTAATTTATCACACTCGTAAAAGCCACCAGACTCCATTTACAGAAAGAATAATTTAATCATTGTATAACACACTTTATTCAAACTCAGTAGAAACAAACTGACTCACCAAAACCGTTTTGGTTTGTTTTTCCACTGTTCCAACAATCACCAGGTTTTTTTGTTTCTGTCAAGTTGGAATGAAGCGTCTGATATTACTGTTGCTCTAAATCAAGTCTGGTGGCTTTGGTGAGAGAAATAAATTGGTTAAACAAAAAGAATCTTACTTTACAACTCTGCAACATTGCAGCCTGTTTCACGGTTGACGGCTGCAGTGGTCTCGCTCAATACTGGACCAATTTAAAAAAAACTGTTGTCTCCATTTGTTCAGTTCAGGTTGAAAAATACCGAAGCTACCCTCAAGTCTTCAGTTATTACAATTCAGAGGACGTCATCAGGATCAAATAGCTCTGCACCGTGAACATTTGTACCAAAGTTAATGATAATCTATGCAATCAGAGGTCCCACTCCCACTGCCCTCTTCCATACCATTCAAATAGATATTCCTCCCAATGGTTATTATCATTATAAAGTTATTATTATTACAATGGTTGCCCAGGAACCAAACGTCAAACATCTGACACAAAGACAGACAAATCATCCATTTTGGACCCGCATTTTTTTTTTTAAGGAAAAGTGAGACTTTTATTCTAAACCTTTCTAAAACTCTGTGGATATATACTATTGACTAAAATACAAAAATATCAACCTAATGGTTACACTAAAGGAAAAGTTCATCACTTAAATCAGTAGGCTTCATCCTCAGGGGACCATGAATGTCTATCAGATTTCACGGCCATCCTTCCAACAGTTGTTGAGATATTTCAGTCAAGCGTTTCAGCCAGTCAAAGTAGTGGACTGACCGACAAAATCATTTTCAATTGACATGTATTATGCTTTATGTAGTCACCCTGTACCCATGGTAAGAAAAGTTCAGTATGAATAAAAGGAAAAACAGAACAAAGTTGGGGATTCCTGGTTGGAAATCAGCAGAAGTTTCATCTTTCTGCTCCTCACACTTTTTTTCTGCTGGTTTTGTTTAACAAAAGCATCCAATAAAACTAAATCTCATTGTATTAACTTAAATGTACATTATGTACTTTTATTAAAATATGTTACTCAGTCACTTCCCCACACAACTATGCACAGAAAGACCTTGAGGCAATCATGTACCACAGTTTGGTTTGTTATGTTGAAAAAATATAAAACATGGCTTCACAATATAAAAAAAAAAAAAATGCACTGCCCCAGTTCCCTTTTACAAAGAAATGTACTCCGCAAGGAGCTACATCATAGCACCGTGATGAATTACACTCCAATATACATCACATAACAGATAATTATAACAACAATATGACAACAACAAACAAAAATAAACACAACAAATTGAGGTTTGCTGATAACACAGAACAACATGGTGGGTGAGTGTTGCTGAAATATGGTATTTTGTTACCACTTTACAATAAGACTACCTTTATTAATGATATATAAATGGTTTGTTATTGGGTCATTAATTAGTTTGTAAACACTTTATAAATGATTAAACAAACAAACAGCTATAAACAAGTTATAACACAGTTTTCATACATCAATGTGGGCTCACTACTCAGCAAAATCAAGTTGCTGCTCGCTACTAATTAATGTTACTAATAAGTTATCAGCAGGGGTGCACACATGCATGAACATGCACGCCAAATTGCATCTAATTTCAGGTAATATATAATCACTAGTCATACGATTAACCTGTTGACCATTTTCTCAATTGATAACTTAGTTGTTTGGTGCATGAAATGTCAGAAAATAGTGAAAAATGTTGATCCCTGTTTTTCAACGCCTAATGTTTAGGTAGTACTTTTAGTCGATTAATAATCAATTGTCGCAGCTCTAGTTCCTACATCGGCAAGTTTACATACATTAGACAACTTAATGTTAGTCTGACTTAATAAATAGTTTCATCATGTTGAGAATATTACACAGCAGTCAGTCAACATAAGCTCTCTCTTTCTCTCTCTGCTTTCACTGCAAGTCTGCATAAAGCAACTGAAGACTGCAAAACCCACACTCTGTCTGATCAGGGCCACACGCTTTTGTGATGATTGGATCTTAAAGCATGGTAAGACTTTATCCATCATTCATAAACGGTAACCTGGTAGTAATAAAACTTCATATGCTTCAGAAACAATTTTAAAGGTTTATAAATATCAGCTTCTACTTTATAATTACCATCCAGATAATGTTTATAGACAATGTGCTCTCACTACCCACTTGTATACGTAACGTAACATAATGTGACATACACAAGTTATGTACACAGGTTTTGTACATAAATTATGTATGTAAGTAATGTATTATAATAATCGGTTGCAACTTTATATTAAACAGCCAAATAAAGTTAATAGATGGTTTACAGACTAATAAAGTGTTACAAATGTCTGTTCCATCTCTCTATGTAATGATTTTTTAACAGTTTACAAATCTTTTGGTAATCATCAAAAAATACTTATTGTTGTTTGTTACCTAATGTGTTGTGACAGCTTACTAATGATTTATAAAGTGTTTACAACCTAATTAATAACCTAACCATAAACCATAAATAAATAATGTATATGGGTAATCTTATTGTAAAGTAGCACTATGCAGTAGGTATATTTATATTTCTGAAGATGATTCATTGATCATAATGTTTGGATACTTGTACTTGATACTTGGATATTATTTTGTGCAGATGTGAGTAGAGTGCATAGATCAATAGATGTATAAACAGACATGGATGAAACTGTGAGAGCACCACTCACTCCTTCAAAGAGGAATGACAAAAAATGTTTATAACTAAAGAAACGAATGACAGTTAATTCACGTATGAACTGCCACTGAAAACACAACACGTGCGCCAGTTGTGAGAATGTGTGAGATGATGTCTGAATGAATGAATGAATGTATAAAAGATGACTTTTAGATGAACACAGGAACACTGTTGTAGGTAAATCAACTTATAAATATGCTGCATCAGGTAAGTCTTGAATTTAGTTTTCTCCCTGCATGTAAAAAGTGTCCATGGCTCTTTTTTCCTATTAAATTACTCCTGTTGTGAGCTCCCCCAGCTTTGTTAACCATTGTAGCAGACCGGGCCAACTTGGAAACCAAATTTCTGATTCCCCTTCCCAAAATCAGGCACAGCCACGTCCAAGATGGGGAGCGTGTTGGACAGCGGCGCGTCAAATTCCAAAACTGTCCTCTCTTGACCCGAGCGTGTCTACGGCAGAGAAACACAATCGTAGAATCAGGAAAGACAAAAAGTAGGCGTATGTGTTTGCACTGTTATGTACACCTGTGTTACTCACCTGACACCCGTCATACAGCGCGCTGATGTAATGTGTGTTCTCATGTGTGAGTTCCTCTCCATTGCTGCCTCTGAAGCGCAGTGCGTGTTCGTGGCTGAAGGTGGTGGTGTGTAGCCAGGCGGCAGAGTTGAGGCAGTGGTAGGTGAAGGTCTGTTTGGCTGTCGCGCTCAGCAGCTGCAGGAAGGTCATCTGGACCACGTGGACTGGAACGCCGTCCGATCCGGAGTAGGAAAACTGGAGGAGAAGAACAGAATCACACACACACATAAACATACATGAGGTACATAGACAGGTAGCTTTATAAACTGTAAATTGTGCACATTAAATCCAATAATTAAACCAGGAAAATACAAACCAATCCCCAAAAAGTTGGGCAGTGTGTAAAACATAAATAAAAGCAGAATGCGATGAAAAACGCTTTGGAAAACTGCTGCTACTAAACACAGTTTGTTGCTGTATCTACAAATGCAAGTTAAGACTCCGCAATGCAAAGCAAAAGCCCTATATCAACAACACTCAGAAACGCTGCCGATTTCTCTGGGCCAGAACATTAGAGAAAGCAAAAGAGAATACTCAATTAATGCTACCAAATTTTATTACACTTAACAGGCAACATTTTGTTTCATCAAGCCATAATAACAAAAGGCATGTATGGGTACAAAACTAATGACAACATCTCAACACTATGATTAACCAAAAAAAAACAACACAATTTAGATAAACTGATAAATCTGTGGCACCTCAAAGTTTATGCTGCTGTAAATTTGACTCAGTGGTGGTGCTTCATGAAACATCAGCAGATCATGAAAGTTATTAAAATTTAATCCGAAGTGAACTGTTATGACAGCTGCCTTAGTTGTGTTTATTTTTGCCCATTCTGCTTCTCTGTCCCTTTCCAGCCACATTCTCACTCCCCCTGCGTCTCTGTTAAGTCTTACTGCCATTCCCCACCTGTCCACCAGATGTCTTATGACTTTAAACATCAGTCCTGGTCACCTGACATCCACACCTGTGTCTCATTCCTCACTCACCCTGCCAGTACGCATACAAGCCCCTTTTCCCCAGCCAAGTGCCAGATGTTGCTTTCTAGCAACCTGAGCCTGAACCTGCACCCTTCACCTGCCCCATTCCTGTTCATCTGCGGATTCTCAACCTTCTGTTTGAACTTGCTTCCCCTGCCTGTAAGGTTATGTAATATCACAATACCAATAAATCACTGAACTGGTCCTGTCTGCCCAGCTGTTTGGATTTGGGTCCTTCTCCTCGCTGCCTCGTGCACACGTGCTTGACAGGAACATGAGTGTCTGCACCATATTTCATGATAATTCATTCAAAAGTTGTTGAGATATTTCACTAAAAAAACAAGGATGTAGGTTTGATTTCAACATTGGTACGGACACAACGACCCCTCATCCTCCCTGGAACCAAGATAAAGTGACTGAGGAAGCTGTTTTTCATGGAATAAAAATCATTGATTCAACCATTCAATAGCTTCAGAAAGGCTAAATAACAACATAAGGTTGAGAGTCCATGCAGTTTTTTTTCTCTGATAGAAAAACGCTGGCAGGGTGCCTGGGATGGAGCACTTGTGTGGTGAGAGAGAGGAAAAGGCTATATGGACACAAAAATCAAAGAATACAGTTACTAATCAGAGCACTCAAAAAAACAGAGCACTAGCAGCATTAATATTTTTGAATTTAAAACAAGTCTATCATATTCAGCAGAGGCAGGTGCGTACAAACAGCTGTTTGTGCGCGCAACTCTCTTCTGTGTCTCTCTCAGCACTGTCCGTGGTTCTGAAACAAAAGTAGCTGCCAAATATTCATCGGAACAATTCTGTCTTCCAAAAATATTGGAAGGGACATGTCCCCACTGTCCATTTACAAACCTACATCCTTGCTAGGAACCAAAAACATCAACCTGCTGGCGGCACTAGATGTTAAGTCAGGCGATCGCCAAAAACAGTCGGATTCCTGCTCTGAGGGTCATTGAGATGTTTCAGTCCAGCAGGGGACCAACAGATACGCTGACATTGCCATTCCTAGAGCCACACCACTAGCTTGGCTAAAAATTGATGTTTAGATAATATTAAAATATATTTTAACATGAATGGCAGCAAAAAAACAAACAAACTGCACAATAGTCAACTGTCCTCACTCACTGAAAAATAATGGTAAAGAGAAAACAAATTCCCCACAATCTGAAGAATATAACAGATGAAGCGTAATCTGTTTGGTCTAATAAAGTTCAGGAGCTATAAATCAGTGTGCAGATACTCAG
The DNA here is from genome assembly GCA_034769285.1 of Lutjanus argentimaculatus. Classification (NCBI taxonomy): domain Eukaryota; kingdom Metazoa; phylum Chordata; class Actinopteri; order Lutjaniformes; family Lutjanidae; genus Lutjanus; species Lutjanus argentimaculatus. The sequence continues at coordinate 573,900 of JAWZSL010000026.1, read as the reverse complement.
TTTTATCCAAAATAAAGTCAATTCCTTGATTAAAAAAAAGGGCACTTTTGCAACACTTCTACAACGTAGGGTTGTATAAGGTTCAATGCATGTTTTTTATCAACTCTCCATCATAACAAACACGCTGATCATCACTGTCACTGTTTGTTAGCTTTGCTGTCAATCTCTGTTACTTTCTGTTGAGGTAGTCCTCTTTATGACTGCATGTCTTTCAAGACTGCAACCCCTGACTTCGATTTTTTTTTTAAATCAAGCTTATGAGGCCCAGAACGGACCAGCACCTGTCTTCCTCCAGGCCCTTTGCTGGACAAGCATATTTCTGATCTACTCCTTGCCCACAGCCATCCTCACAACGAACTCACCATAAGTATTTTGTGTGCTCTTCAGTACTGGTCTAAGCCCTGGGAGAGATCTGCACCACAGAACGCCTCATCATCTTCACATGCACACTTTCATTAGTCTCCACTCTGTAAATAACATGCTGCCTTTTCTGGTGGGAAGTGCGAGCGGTTTGTTTTGTTTCACTTGCCATGATAAGTAGTATCTTTTATTGTGGTGATTTGTGCCCCTCTCCTAACAAGCACTTACTACAACACTTGTTTCTCTTTTGTAGTGCAGCCAAAAAGACGAGAACCCTCACTGGCTCCTTATCTTTGAACAGCAAATTTTATTGTTAGTCAAAATATCTGACCAAGCTGGATACACAACTCTGCTGTGGTGGATTTACTCCGGCTAGGCTTGGGTGGTATATAGGTATTACAGTAGACCAGGGTTTTAACAAATCCCAACAGTATGAGGCAGGGCCTTTCTGTGCAGAGCTTGCATGTTCTCCCCTGTGTCTGCGTGGGTTCTCGGCAGGTACTGTGTAGGGTAATGTATTAAACTGCTTTTGCATTACTTTCACAAAAATAACTGCAGAAATACATTTATACAAGTAGGCATGATAAAAAGGAGGAGGGTAATGTTGTTTCATCGTGGTATCCCTGCAAATCCCCATATAAAAATCAATGTTTCAATTATTCCTCGTCACCTGCACCAGCAGGTGTGTCTTACAGATGTAACCACATCCTAAAGCGTTTATTTACACTTCAAGTCTATTTGAGGTTGATGCCCAATGAAGAGCACATAATAAATATGCTATTATTATCATATCTTGCAACCTAGGCAGAGCAGCAGAGTGTGCTGATCTCTGCTCCAGTTTGTAATGTAGGGCACACATTTCCCATCATGCATTTAATGGTGATCCTTTTAAATAAAATAAATACAGGGCTGGACTGAGTGTGTGTGAGTAGTGTGTTTGTTTGGATACAAATTTTTTGTTAGTGTTTCTAATGTGTCTGTTCAGAACATGGTGGTTTATGTTTTTAATTGCCTTTTTTGTGCTCATTCTCAGGCAGCACTGCATTGAAAACTGCATTAAAAAACATACGTGATTGTATAAAAAATGCTACCTGGGCTCGGGAACACGTTGGAAAACCGTTGTCCAGTAAACATAGGTTGTTGCTGCATCTACAATGCAAGCTTCTCCGGGCCCAAGCTCATCTGGGATGGATTGAGGCAAAGTGGAAAAGTGTGCTGTGGTCTGATGAGTCCACATTTCAAACTGTTTTCGGAAATCATGGACGTTGTGACCTCCAGGCTTAAAAAGAAAAGGACCGTCCAGATTGTTACCAGCGCTAACTTCAAAAGCCAACATCTGCAGTGGTACAGTATGTAGGTGGGTTAGTGCCCATGGCATCATGGGTAACTTGCACATCTGTGAAGGCCCCATTAATGCTGAAAGGCACACACAGGTTTTGGAGCAACATATGCTGCCATCGGTCTTTTTCAGAGACGTTCCTGCTTATTTCAGCAAGACATTGCCATAGTAAAAGAGTTCACGTACCAGACTGACCTGCCTGCAGTCCAGACCTGTGTCCCACTGAAAATGTGAGGTGCATTATTAAGTGTAAAATATGACAATGGAGACCCCAACTGTTTTGGTAACTGACGTTGTATCCAAGCAAAAAGAAAGAACACGTCAGAATTTTGTGTAACATTCTGAATGCTGAGTTAACAATGTAGGTGTTATCCCATGGCATCATTGAACTTGGAACGTGTGCAAAGGCCTCAATTGGCATCAGTCATGAGTGTATATTTACAAAAAACAATAAAGTTTATCAGTTTGAACATTCCACTCGATATAGCCTGAAAATTTTTTTTGCAAATTATTGCATTCTGTTGGTATTTACATTTTACAGAACGTCCCAACTTTTTTGGTATTAGAGTTGTAAAAATATTACAGAAATCGTATTATCAAGGCATTACATTACATTGTTGCCATAAAAAGTAAGATATTACTGTTACTTCAACACTGCTGCTCTATGATAAGGAAAGTATGACTTTCCCCAAATAGAAGTCTGCAGTAGAAAATAAACTGACGCTTGTTAGTCAGTCTGAAAACTTTATTGACTGTAGCAGCTCCTGCACTTCTGGGCTGTTCTTCACTGATATGATCTTGATTGCTGCCAAATCTCTGACTTCAGTTGATCTGGTGGTTTGGTCTTAATCATAAAAACCAGCAGTGATGTTAGAACTTTGAAAATCAGCGTCTGCCAAATGATTTAAATGCTGCTTTGAAAACTCACTTATTAAATTGCTGAGTTTCTTTCTATTGCCGACAAATAGCTGCTAATTAGCATTCGACCAATATGTCCCACATTTGCAGCAGTGTTTATAATTGCGATCAAACTACTTCACATTTGAAGTCCTTTTCCAAGAAGGGTTGTATGAAAAAACACATACTGGCAGCATGCATGCACATTCATCACACTATACCTGTTTTCCTTTCCTGAAATTACTGTACCAGGTGCCGGGTTTTTCCCCTTTCCAAGCTGCCAACTTCACCTGATGGCAAACAAACAAAAAAAAAACAGCTTCAAGTTCACTAAATCAACACACAGATGAGGAGTAAATAGTGTTTAATCTTTTCTAAGAAGTCTCTCAGCTTTTGGCAAAGGCTCCTGTTAACGTTGAAACAATTTATCAAATGCTCAAAAAGAGGATTAGCCCGCCTTTGTGTGTGTGTGTGTGTGTGTGTGTTTGGGGTGTTGTGTTTCTGTATAAAAAACTAACCGACTGGAACTTCTTGTCAGGGTACAGACATGTCTCTCCTTGAGCAGTGAAGTTACAAAACACCTTTAAAGAGTCTCTATGGCAACCCTGGTTGGGATCTATCCAGTACTCTCCTAGAGAGAGAGAGAAAAATCAAGGAGGGCAACGAGGTCAAAAAACACAAGGTTAATATCACTGTCAACAACAAAAACACCAAACACAGAAATAACACACAGATACAGATGATATTGGCTGGAGACACAGACACAAAGGCTTGGTGGCAACAACAAGGATTCATTAAACCCAATTAAATCACGGTTTGACTTTGAATTATGTTGTTGTACGTTTAACCTAACTAATAAATATTAAACTTAAGTCAGTTTTTACTCTAAACCCAGATTAAATTTAATTCTGTTCCACCAAAACTTTAAACTTCAGTTTAAACTGTGATCCAGTATTAACTTTAAGCTTACACTTTAAAAGGTTAAACTTTTAAAATGGCTGAATTGAGCAAAATAATCAAGTTCTTTTAAGAAAGTTAAGGACAGACTCAACCAAATTGAGTTTTCTTCTTTCTTTCTTTCACTCCAGTTGATGTTTCAGCCAACAAGTTTTTCTCTGCCGGGCCATCACAAGGCTAACTAGTCAAACTTTTTGGCCAGTTAGCAAACAACATAACCTTTTCTTGTTTGTTTGCTTAACTTTTGGCTAGCTAGCAAATAATGCAACGTTATGTTAGCTTTTTAGCCAGTTAGCAAAATCTATAACATATTTTGTTTGTTTAAATGTTTAGCTTGCTAGCACACAGCGCAACATTTTAACTTGTGTAACACTTTGTTAGCTATTTAGCTAGCTAGCAAACAATTTAGCTTTGTTAAGGAATACAGAGCAGATTAAGTTTTATTTTGTATGAATGTCTGTATGTACTTTTTGTATTTTTTTGTATTTGTATCATTTATTTCATAGGGGTAAAGCAAGAATCTCCATATTGATTAAACTCTATTCCAGTTATTCCTGAACTTAAGAATGCCACAGCCCAATTTGAAATCTGAAAATCTTTTCTGGCCCACTCAAACCTTTAATCACAACTCTGATCAATACACATCTCTGATTGTACGAGTGACAAGATATAAGATACTGTGTTCATGTTACAGGACACCAAATACAATCTGTTGAAATAGGTCAGTTTCTGATTGCTTTTCTAAAATGAATCAAAAATATTTTATGGTCATTTCAAACTTAAAAATTGTATTTATTTATTTTTTATGACCTCTAAAGAATTACTGTTCTATTTAATTTCGGTTTACATCAATAAACTTAAATTAGTTTTTAATTGTCCAATAAAGCTCTGCTTCATTTTTCTGAAATGAAGCAAGGTTTTAGAAAAAAGTTTTGCTAAACTTTGACAAGAACTAATCTTAAAAAAAAATTAATCTTTGTTGGTGCAAGCCAGTCACAGACAGCTAAGAAGAAAGACAACACAAAGAGATAAAATGAGACCAGACATGCAGCCAAAAAGCCGAATACACAAAAAAATAAAGTACCATCTGGAAGACTAGGGTGGAGGAGCCACAGCTCCTTGCAGGTGCGGGCGGGGCTGTGATATGTCCCGTGTGGGTTACGCAGACCCTCCACCTCTACTTTCATAGAGGACAGAGACGCAAACACCTCCTCCATGCCTTGACCCCCCTTCTCCTTCATCCAACTGTCCTGCCCTGCCTGGTCCCCCTGCATCCATTCCTCCTCTCCTCCATCTATCGCCTCTCCTTCCTCCTCCTCTTCAAGTGCAGCACCGTCCACCAAGTTGTAGGTTCTCCGTCTCCTTCCTCGCTCTGGCAGAGGGGACATCCCAGCTGCTGGCAGTCCCTGAGGACAGGAGAGGAGACAGAGACAGGTGATGACGAGAGGAGAGCAGAAAACACAAATGAGGTTTTTTACTGCTAACTGTATGTTGATAGGAGTGGTGTGGTCGTTGGATGGACTAAATGTCACTAAGCAGAACGCAGAACTCACTGGTGCTCCTGGAGGTCCTGCAGGTCCAGTGTCTCCTCTGGGACCAATGGGACCCTAAAAACACAGAAAAAGGGGTCAATTTAGAGTGGCATTAGGCTCCAATGTAATATCACTGACTAATTTAAGAAAAAAAAATGAGCATCAGAGTTACCTGGTTTCCTTTAGAGCCCTTTGGACCCATAGCTCCCTGTGAGAGAGGTAGAGAGACAAAGGTAAGACGAACAATGTGAAATACTGTAAATATTTTGGCACGTACTGTCGAGATTGTATACTCACAGACAGACCCGTGGGACCAGGGGGACCATGGGGACCTGGTGGACCTATTGGACCCTGATATTAAACATGAAACAAACAAAACTGTCAGATAAAGAGAACGAGTGGAGGAAACTGCTAAGAATGCAATGTTCAGATCTTTTTATGGGATGAGATGACAATTAGAAAAATGTAGAATATCCTCAGCCTATGAGTCAACCTGCTAGTAGATAGTTGGTCCGATACCGACACCAATATCCTGCCTAAAATGCAGCATCAGGTATCAGCGAGTATGCAAGTTTACGCACTGATTGATTATCACATAATGTATTAGCCCTGCATCCTGTACACCAAATTTTATGTCCAGTGCAGGAGAGAAATGCCAGCTTCACCTCGGCATCAGATCACATTGCAAACAAAAAAGGCTCTTTACTGAGTGGATTGAGGCTTTTTTTAAACACTGGTATCAGATCAGTGCTCAGTTTGGCTGACATGCAAAGAAAAAATGGTATCAGAACATCGCTACCTGCTGGGGGTCCCCATGAAAAGATCTACTAGGGTTCTTCTACTAGTTATTATATATCATATCATGTCATAATAAGTTATATCATATCATATTAGACAGCTAAATTGCTGCCACCAAATCAACTCATATGACAACAATATATACAATATATATAGACACTGGATCCACAGAACACAACAAATAAATGAAAACACCATAAAAAGTAATTTTAGACATGAATACCAGCTAAAGGATATCCTTTAAAATACAGAACCATTTTTTGTTTGTTCTCTTTTCTACCTGAGTCTGGGTTGAATACAATCACAGTGTGGTTTTTTTCAGTTTAATTTACTGTCCAGATAGACACTAAGATATAAGACTGGGCAGTCTGCATCTGCTGACCCTTAATTATCACTGGGAGGACCTCCTCCATCCTCCTTCTGAAGTCAATATTACCTCTTTGGTCTTCCTCGCATTCAGTTTTGAAACATTTGCATCACACCTCTCTTTTATAGGCCCAGTCACTTGCCTTGGTTAAGTAGTCCCACTATGGCAGTGTCATCTAAAAAACCTTTGAATTTGAAAAGACTATTGAGTGTGAATGCTGCCCGAGATCTGAACTGTCCACTCCGTACAATGTGCATGTACCTAAATCAGACCTCAATCTCCAAGTTAAATTTCAGTATCTAATGCCTTTAATTGAATGAGACTGTGTTAGGATAATTTACCAAATTTATAAATTCTCCCAGATGACAGTTCAGTTCACTTACGGAGGAATACTTGTCAAACCATGTGCTTGTTTTTGTTAGCTTGATTAATCTTAAATTTGCAGAGGAACATGCACCATATAAAAGATTCTGTGTTGAATGTTCAGTTTGGTACACTATGAATCAAATATTTACCTGCTACACTTATAAAGTCCAGTTACACTTAATATACCAAAAATAAAACTAATAACGGGACATTTAAAAGTGAAAGCTTCAGCTGAAAAGCTTTGACAGTGTCTCAGCCGTTTATGTTTACATGTTCAAATCATGCTCAAAATGTTAAAATTTAATCTATCTGTCAGCCTGTATATGCTGGAGAAATACCAGAAACAGCTAAATGATATCAAACATGCTAACTATTAGGTTTCATGATGTTGTAATTAAATTGGAGCAATAAAAATCTTTTGCTTCTGACCATATATAAATGTTTGAGTTTCTAGACTTTAATGTAATTGAAGAAATTCTATTTTATGCATTTCTTCCTCCACCAAAAGCAGAGTGAACAATGAGTATAAAACCACTGTATGTGTCAAACTGAATTTTGCATAGTAACATTTGTGTGCGTGTGTGTGTGTGTGTGTTTTTATGTGTATTTTCAGCACCTCGTCTCCTTTTGGACCCGGTAGTCCCTGGTTTCCTGGCAGTCCTCTGTCGCCCTTCTCTCCAATGTCTCCTGGTGGTCCTATCAAACCTATTAAACCCCATGACCCTGCAGAAATGAGCTCAAGGTCAAAGTCAAGTCAAGGTCAGAGACATGTTTACGTGTGTTGTACGTGTGTGTGTGTGTGTGTGTGTGCGCACCTTGTCTCCCTTCTTGCCATGGTCTCCCTTTAGTCCTGGCAATCCTGGTGGACCCTGAAAAGAAGTTAACACGAGTTAAAATGTAGCAGGTGCAAACAAAAATGCATCCATTTACCACTGTGACTGCTATACCTCCTCTAAATCAGAGTGTTTTGATCATTATGTCCATAAACTACTGTATTAGCTACAGTAAAAGGCAGTCAGCACAACCCTAGTTTGGAGAAATGGAGAGTTATACCTGCACTGAAGCTAAACAATGTACTGATGTAGACGTGGTCGGCAGCAAAATGACTATATTTTCACCACTTTACCTTGCTGTCAGACAGCCTTTTCTGCCAACCAAACTCCACAGGCGAAGTCAGTACTTTAACTTCACAGAACACAGGAGTTGCTGGTCTACTGCTGCCTCAGTCTATTAGTTTCTTTGTGTTATTGTGCGACTTCAGTGAATCCGAGCTAACCTTTTAAAACACATAAGTCACACAATAACACAAACAAACAAACAGATCGAGGCAGCAGTAGATGAGCCACTCCTGTGATCTCTGAGGTAAAATTACTGATTTCACTTATGGAGTTTGGTTGGTTTGGAGAGAGTGATATTCGGCTTATATAACGGCGGTTTCTTGTTGGAAAAGGCTGTCTGGTGCCAAAGTAAAGCATTGAAAATATTCAAAATATAGCGTATAATAAAACTGATTTTATTTTCTTTAAGTGGGCCTTTTTTGAGCAGCTAAAATACCTTTTGTTGCTGGCCCTGTCCACAGCAGTAGCATACACTGGCTATTGAAAAGTACTTCATACCAGTTTAGATAATCTGAACTATCCCTTTAATGCCATTTGTAAGAGTATTTTATTTTATTCTTGTAAGAGTATTTTATGTCTAAATTAAGTTCTTGATTCGATGAGTCATCTCACCATGGGACCTGGGGGTCCCGTCTGGCCAGGTGGTCCATTTAAACCCTGCTCACCCTGAGAGACAGACACACAGACAGAAAAAAGTCAGTCAGTCTCCATCTTTTTTTTACACTCCACTTCCACTGCGTCACTCTTCACTCTCTGACTTACAGCAGGGCCGGGGATCCCTCTTAAACCCTGAGGACCAGGTTTCCCGGGATGTCCCTGGCCACCAACGGGCCCCGTCTTTCCTATGGGGCCCTCCAAACCGGGAGCGCCCTGAAACAGACAGAGACCTGGGTGATCCTCAGGAGCCGTGAGAGTTCATACATTATTATTCGCAGAGCTGTTTCTACCTCTCACCTTCGCTCCTTTCAGGCCCGCCTTTCCCTCCTTGCCTGGTTTTCCCAAGTGGCCCTGAAGAACAGCATTTTAAAACATTTTAACCTGAATCTGTCATACAGATGCATTGATGCACAAACACACAGACACACACTGCGAGAATGCATTAAGAGAAAAAAAAACTCAACCTCATCCTGACAGGGCAGGAGGGTTTAATATGTTACTTAAATACACAGGAGAAAATGAGGATTCTGAGTGAATCAGAGGTGCACAAAAAACACACAAACCCTTCGGCCAGGAGGTCCAGGTGGTCCAGGTTCTCCTGCCGCTCCTGGTGGTCCCTGGATGAAATGAAAAGAAAGTATTACATGGCCAGTCATTGCATTGTATGATGACAGCTTCTGTCTTGGTCATGAGTTAAAGAATGACATGGTGTTTTACGTAGAGGGGAGGAGCTTACAGATTTCCCAGGGTCTCCTGTGTCTCCTTTAGACCCCAGCAGACCATCCACACCCTGACGAGAAAAGAAAAATAGTCGGCAGAAGAAAACTACATGTCTTTTGCTCCATAAAATAAAGTTGAAGACGTCTTTACTGCAACGTAACAGCCAACAGCCATGTGTTAATGTTGACACAAGTATTAAACATCTTAAAGAAGAGTTTGAAGAAGAAGGGGAAGAGGAAGACGAGCAGAAAGACAAGGGACTCACATTGGGTCCAGACTCTCCCTGCTGCCCGAGGTCCCCAGTGACACCGATAGGACCCTGACGAGAGAAAGAGAGCATTATATTGTACAGCATAGAGCTGTAGGCAATAAATGTGTTTTTAATCATGTACAAAGTCAGAGAGCAACAACTATGGAGTGAAGAGTTAAGACAAACTTCTTTCAGCTTCTTCTCCATTTAAATTACTTTGTTTAAGAAAAATAAACTGCCAGGCATCCATCGTCCTACAATTAATATTTATATCACAATAATTATTTTTAAAAAAGCACAATTTAATATGTTTAAATATGTAATTTCAAGACAGATTAACCACCAAATTGCAAGGAGTTCACCAGAGCTGAGATGGCAGTTAAGGCTCTTTCAGATACGACACGATTCCCAGGGTTCAACACACATTTGACTATGTGTTCAGAGAAGTTGCAACAGAGCAAAACAGGCAGAGTTTGAAGAACTTCTGGTGGGGTTTGTCATGTGTTGTTGCCAGGGAAGCACTAAACCATATAACAAACATAAGCTATGTTTAATATCGAGGCTGCACACATTACCAACAAGCAATCTGTTAAAACACATCTGATATGCCTACTTGGTTGGAAACATTTCCAAGATGGGCTTTCCTCTCAAAAGTCTTGATGCAAGCGTAAACTTGTGTCGTACTATTCAGGGAATTCAGACACACACAATATTAGCTTTTCCTCCATTTTGCCTTCCATGTGTGGCTGGCTGTCTCATTGGCCATGCAGGTATTCCCCACAGTGTTATGCACAGAGAGGGCCTTAACTGAGATCTGCTAAGCTGGTTAGCTTTAGCAGGAGTTTAGCTGGGTTATTTCTTCCATCATTATTGGATTTAGCCGCAGCCTCATTTAGTTATGAAGAAAACCAAACTGAATTAAATAAAATTGTTTTTTTTTTTCTTTTACAGATAATGGCTTTTTTCCCTTTTTTGAAATTTCAGGTAACAGCTAGTGAAACATTTTGTTTTAGCTTTAGCTGAAGCTAACTCAACAGATGGCCAATAGCTCTCTTTCTTTAGTTGTTTAGTTGACCATCTCTCTCTCTCTCTCTGGTAGAGAGCGTAATAACTACAACAGCAGCTTCAAAGTCCAAAGATGACCAAAGCCAGACTACAGAAATGTGGTTTGTCTCGGTTTTTACCTCCATTCTACAGTTACTGCAAATCTAAAAACACTGCTTTCACAGAATTCATACATTTCTATCGCTTAATATTTTTTAATCATAAAAACGGACGTCAAAATATCAGATTCTGCTCTTAACTGTAGCTACTGTGTTTGTCCTTTCCTGTGCAGTGTGTATTAAAGTATAAGAAAAACTGTAAAAAAACTGTATTGTCAAGTATAAGTGGGTTAAATGTGTATACAGTTTTTGTATGCATGTATTTACATATTTAACAGTACAGTACTAAGACTGGTTTTTCATGCAGTTGTTTCTCACAGCGTTGCCCTTGGCTCCATCCTCCCCTGAGGGGCCCCTGGCTCCTGGAGGACCAGCTGCTCCTGAAGGGCCTGTGTCTCCCTTCTCCCCCTGGTCTCCTTTTTCTCCCTAAAGCAGCAGAGTGAGCGATTGAGAGGACAGTGACAGAGGAGAAGAGCAAGAGAAGGTTAACAGCTGAAGATGGTGGGAGCAACTTTGAAGACGTCTTTGACCAAAATAAAGCAAAAGATAAAAATAATCTCACCGGTCTTCCTGGAACACCAGCTGAACCGGGATCACCTGCCTCGCCATCCTCCCCCTTAGAGAGACAGAAACTGTGGGTAAGAAATCCCAGAAAGAGACTATTTCTGTAGTCAAAATGTGTCACTGTCCAGTTCTTTACCTTCTCTCCGACAACACCTGGCTGTCCTATCATCCCGGGTCGACCATTGGGCCCCTGGACAACACGGTCGAGATCACAGTATGTTGTCAGAATACAAAACAAGTGCTTGACTGAATGAGGATTCATTAATATTATTGTCAGACTTACCTGTCCCCCAATAGGTCCTTGAGGACCATTAGGGCCTTGTTGACCAGGTGGACCCTATAACCAGATATTTAATGTGGCAGAAAGACATTATTGATTTATTCATTTGTGCAAATGAAGGAAAATGTGATATTTAAACAGGATATGAGCTCACCATTAGTCCCACATGTCCACTCTCACCCTTCTCTCCTGGCAGGCCAGGCATGCCCTTAGAAAACAGACAGAGGATTAAAGTTCACTCCCTCTATTCAGGAGACATCACTTCAATTATCTGCACCCTGACTGCAGTACAAAGCTCACCTGTAATCCTATTGGTCCTCTAGCACCCTTGAAGCCACGGAGTCCCTCATCTCCTTTCGGTCCATACATGCCCTGCTGGCCCCGAGGACCCGCCTGTCCATCTCCACCCTGGGACACACAGGAGAGTTACGAGTGAGTGTGTGTATGACTTTTAAATCACGTTGAAGGGTCATGAAGTGTTATTATTTGATATAACTGACAAAAGGCAGGTTTGTTAAAAAAAAAAAGGGTGATGTTTTTAAAGGCTGGATTTTTTTAGACACATTTTTACCCTGTTCCGAACAGCGACCTTGTCAGTTTAGCAGTAAATGTACAGTGCAGGTTGCAGTTTGTCAGTTCAAACAGGCTGCAGATTCTCAAGAACAAAGTAAAGTAAACCCGTGTTGTTTCCCAACTGCTAAGTATCCCACCTACGTTTAGCAGGTGCTATCCACAGTGGAAAACAAAGTAAAGTAAAGTACATGGTACCAAAAGTGAGCAGAGTTGAGTCAAGCTATACCATTCAGGGAAACACAGCATTAGGTTAAGAAGTCACTTAAGTTGAGGTCACTTCTTAAAGCAAGTCTGTTCAACTGGCACCCCTTTAACAACCTTAATGTGGCCCTTTGGTCATTTATAAATATTTTATTTTATGATTTTATGATCTTGTATAATTAACCTGCTAACATTCTAAGTTTATGGCTAATTACATTGTTTATTAGAATATCAAAATTTCATCAGGAGGCTAATTGGGCCATTCATTGGTTAAGTAGCACAGAGACACGTCATTTTAAAAAGTTTTTAGGGGGGGTCAAACTGAATTTAAAAAGATGTTAAATGCAACATTGTGTTTATTAAAATGACAAGCCACTTCTAAACTAGGATTCAAGGGTGTTATGTTGTACTTTCGCACATAATGTGAAAGTTGGTAAAGTGGAGAGAAAAAAATAAAAAGGTGCACTGTTTTCAGTTCCTTAGAGCAATAGTGTGACATTTTCATAAATACAGTTATGGGCTTTCTTACTAAGAGTTTTATGAAGATTGATACCATAAGCCTCAGCCAGCAGCCAGTTAGCCTAGCTTAGCACAAAGACTGGAAACAGGGGTAAACTGCTAGCCTGGCTTTAACCAAGGGTAACAAAGTGCACCTGAGAGAACCTCTAAAGCTCAGTAATTATCACATTAAATGGTATCTCTTTTGTTTAAGCTGTACAAAAACCTCAATGTAAGAACAAAAAGTTGTAGTTGTGCAGGTGGTTATAAGGGGCCTACTCCTGGGCCAGGAGACTTCCTATGGTCTTTGTGGGTTGCCAGGCTACCTCATGGTGACATGTATCCCCCTAAAACCACAAACTGTAATCTAATCTCTGTTAATCTAACTGTCTCCTGGTTGTAGCTTTATATTTAACAGACAGACACAAGAGAGATATTGATCCTCTCTTCTAACTCTTAACAAGAAAACTAATAAACATACTTCCCCCCAAAAAATCACTATTGCTGTAATGATTAATACATTATGAGTCCAAAATAAGCATGCAAACCAGAACTACATAAACCAGACAGCGGGTATGAAAAACAGAAGTTTCTTTAGTCTAAGAAATTTTAACTTGTGGGATTTTTGGGATTCATGAGCTTCTCATCATATTATGCTACAGTGAGATTTGATTTCTTTTAGTTTTCAAGACACTGAAGAAAGATAAAGAGAATACACAGAGAAGAGCAGACTCACTGGAAGTCCCGGCTGACCAATAACCCCTTGAGTGCCAGTGGGGCCTGGAGGGCCCTGTGGACAGAGAGACATGATCAGATGCACTCAGGTTGTACAGTACAGTCCATGTTGATGTAGTTCTCCAGCTCCAGACTCACCGCTTCGCCTTTATCTCCTTTGCTGCCTTTCTGGCCTGGTTCTCCTTGTTCTCCCTGTGGACACGCACAGAGGACACAGAATTTATTGCCACAGTACAAACACACTCGCTCTCTGACTCAAAGACACACTGAGTTTTACCTTATCCCCATCGTCTCCTGGTGGTCCTGCAGGGCCCGTAACCCCAGGCATCCCTACAGGTCCCTGATCCCCATCTTGACCTGCTGGTCCAATCGGACCCTTCTCTCCCTGGAACGCACACACACATAAAACACACATTAATCTGCAGTCAAGCGAAATACACAAATGGAGACAAAAACAAAAAAAACAAACAACTCATCCAAATGGATGTTTCCTTTGTGGTTTTCTTTCCATCGTGAATTTTTACTTTCAAAGAAGAGCATCAATAAAATGGAGTGTTAATGAATTAAATGAAGTCTAAAGGGAAATAAAAGAAACACTAAATGCGGTGATGTAGAAAAAAGGACTTGGATATAATTACAGGCTCGCCCTTCTCTCCCATTGGTCCAGGTCCTCCGACTGCTCCGCCCCGACCAGGCTGTCCGATGGCGCCTGCTGGTCCTGGAGGGCCTCTCTCACCTGTCGGCCCCTGTAGACAGGACATGTTGGTCCATGAACTTCTTGAAAATTTAAAGTACTGAGGCAACGAAGACTGAAAATGGATGCATAGAAACTGCTGAAATCATAAACATATTTTAATACCGATTGCGATTATAAGACATCACAAAACTTCATCATCATTTTATGTGAATTTGTTCAGTGGAAATGGACTGATCAGGGTCTCACTGGAGTTGTTTCAAAACATGGCAAATACTGCACTGAAAACATACTCAGCTAAAGATATATGCTTTCATTTCACAAACAAAATAAATGATTTAGAGGGCATCCTGAACATGAACTGTAGTAACAACAGAGATTATTGTAACTCACGATGGCTCCTGGGGATCCGCTGGGTCCTGATCCTCCTTTCAGACCAGGAGGCCCCTGCAAAGATCACACATAATTTATCTTATGATCATGTATAACAGTGCTTTTCCAATTTTTTTTATGCACATCAAAGGGCAAGCCAAATTTTTAAATCTGTGCAAAATAGCTATTTTTTATTTTACAAATACCAAATAAACTTTGACCAGCAACCATATTATTCCTGAAATTTTTATTCACAAAATAAGAATTTGAGAATTAATTTGAAAACTTGTCACATCAGAGCAGAAACACATTCATTTAAACCAAATAGGTAAAAAAAAAAACCCAAAAACTATTAGGTATTTAATTTGTCTCTGATCAGTCAGCCCTATCTCTAACCAAACCAACCTAACCAACAGAGGCAACAAGTACTAGGACTGATAGCCCACCTAAATGGGACGCATCCCCTACCAAGTGAACTGTCCGTTCACCCTACTGGGAAGGTTTTTTAAAGGAATATTTTTTAGTGTATAGACTTTGCCTCTGTCTTGGGATATTACCGTGTACAAAGTACAGATATAGGAAATTAAAAAGTCATTTGTAACTTTTTGTATAACTGCATATTGCAATCAATGTATGGTTGTCATTAAATCTCATAGTACACCTGGACTTTGCCTGTGGCACACCGTTTAGAAGCCACTGATGTAAGCTACTTAATGAATCAAGTAGCTTGCATGGAGCATGGTATATGTGTGTTTGTGTGTGTGTTACCATGATGCCAGGGGCTCCTCTGCTCCCCCTGAACCCTTTCAGTCCTGCAGGACCGCTCTTCCCAGATGTCCCTGGTAAACCTGGATCGCCCTGAGAAGATTAAAAAACAAAAAAACCCATTGTAAAATCAAAACACAAATGACAACAATATGATGATGATGATCAGATGTGTGTGTGACTGTGTGAACCCACCTTTCCTCCTTCCTTCCCAGCAGCTCCAGGTAAACCATGCTCCCCAGGTACACCTGGTGCCCCTGGGTGACCGCGGTCACCTGTTGGACCGGGTTCACCTGATTTGCCCTGAAACATACATGAGTGACAGAGTCAATTACACAAACACAGCAGACATGAAGCACAACAAAGGCAGAGGAAATATTACAGCTTCACAGCTCACCTGTGGCCCAACAACACCTGAAGGTCCCGGAGGTCCCGTCTTCCCTTGGAATCCCTGCAGTCACAGAAGAAGATGAGTAGAAAACATATTTTGGTATGTGTGTCTGAAGACCATTTCCCAAAGACAAAGTGCAGAAACTGATAACCTCATTTGACATTTGACTTCCTCACTCACCGGCTCTCCACGTTGACCGGGGTGACCTGGAAGCCCGTCCTTCCCGGCAGGACCCTACACACGCACGCACACGCATAAAAAAAAACACACGTATGCCAAGACCAAGACATGAAATTAATGGGTGCCAAAGATAAAAAGTGACCTCCAAAGTTTATGTAATGTCTGCAAAGATAAAGACGAGGGGCAGAAAAATGGTCTGAATAATCACGAGTACCGTTAGAGCATTTCACTCTGCTACCATTTTAATCACTGAGCTGTCAAATATTCAAAGATAAATGCAGGAACGGACCCCTGCAGGCCACTGCAGCTGAGTCATAGCACCATGTGGACTTTTTAGTGCATTCTCAGTCAGAAGAAATTGACAGAAAATGACAAAATATGACACCTGAAGCAGTGTGAAATACTGGCACCATGCAGCCTGCACTACAGTAAAATACAGTACCAGCCAGGGCACAATATTTAAAAAAAAAAAGTTGTGTTTTTTTGACCAAGCCAATCCCTTATACTCCACCTTTCAGACATTGTGTGAGGGACCTGTTCACTGGAAAATTCACATCACTTAGAGGTCAAACTCATCTGTTTGCTATGGTTTGGGACCTTTACAAAATGTATTTTATGGAGGATTGTTTTTTCACTGTGAAGGTCTCCTGCTCTTGTTTTTTTTTTTCCCCCAATATATAACTTGGAAGTTTTAGGCTGATCTACACCATTTCCTGACATAAGTGAGCGAGTGAAGTGCAAAAAATTTACCAGATATATTACGAGTGATGTAGCAGCAGCCCAGCTTGTGAATTCTCCTTCTGCAAATGAGTGAGTTAATTGTCTGAGTTATTTTTTGATGATAAATTGTAATATTCGTAAGTCAGCCTTGTTTCTATATAGTTGGGGGAGAGTTTATTTACTTGTAACTCCCCAAATATCCCTGTTTTCTGTCCAAACCTTGTCCTTTTTAAGGATATTCCCATTAAAAGGGTTCTGTGGATCACACAAGATGCGCCGGTTCTCAACATTGTTAATGAGTCTCTCATCGTCCCTGTTGACTGCTTTGATGACAGGAAACCAAGACATCAATGATGTCAGTGTCAATTTTGACCAAAGAAGACAGTTGGAAGGTGAAGCAAGTGGGCGAAACCTTGCAAAAATAAGAACCAGGGCGAAGGTTTTTCAAACAAGCGACACGTTGCTTAGCCCTGTTCGCTGGCACATGGAGCAAATTAGGACATCCTCATTAGAAAAAACTGAAACAATCTGATGTTCACTCGCTCGTTTGTTTGCATCGCTTCCAGTTAGGAAGCAGTGTTAGACTTGGTTTGTTCTTGTCTTAACTAAAAATGAATAAGAATCATTTAGAAAATAATAATAAAAGTGATTTGGAAAGAAAGAGCAACAGAAGATGGATTAGTTGGTAAAAAGGCAACCATTCTCTTCTGCACAGTGCAGCAGAGACTTTTGCAGTGGGAAAGAGGTGTAATTTACCTGAGGAATTATCTTTAGCTGCACAGCTGTTTATTTGCGAGTATGCAAATTTCATATTTAAATAATTTGTCCCAAAAAAAAGATGATTGGGTGGATTGGAGTAGTGGTGAAGGAATAAATCGTTATCCTGGTAAACACAATTAGAAATAAAGATTATGACTAATGAATCAACTCTAAATTTGTGTTTGTGCATGTGAAAGTGTGTTTTGTGACAACTCACGCTTGATCCTTTAGGTCCTGGCTCTCCATTCCTTCCTTGCGGCCCTTGAGGTCCCTAAAAAGCATAACCATACAAAATAACAGGCAATCAATCAACTAATCAATCAATTAGTAAGGGATAATGTGTATATGAAGAAACCCAGACAGGGTGATACAGGATGGGGTTTATTTTGCAATAATGACCTGCTTGCTGTACATTATTCCGTTTATTACATGGTTACTTAGCAAATAAATCAATAATTTGACACAAAATATTAATTTAAATTTATTTTATTGGTTTAAAAATTATTTTACTGCTCCTCCAGAGTCAATGATCAGAACTGCGTCTATTGCAGTGGTGTATTATACATACAACGGTCTGTTATTCAGAAATGACAGCTCTTAGAATGCCGTAACTGACCAATCAGAACCACGCATTTAACAAAACCATGTAATCGTAAATACACAGTGTTCTTCTTACCTTGTCTCCAGGAGATCCTGGGGGCCCATCATGTCCTGAGGCACCCTGTGAAAATGTACGAGGGTGGAAGAACATGAAGGCGGTGACAGATAGAAACTGCTGAAGCACAGCTAATTGTGTGAGTGAATTCATCCATCAACAATGACTGACGGGGATGTTACTATTGGCTGAGAGGAGAGTCAGCTGACCTTTTCTCCTGGTTTCCCTGTGGGCCCTTTTGCTCCTCTGGCACCTCGTGCACCCTGTCACAGAAGAAATATGAGTGAGGCCAAACGCAGGACAGCCATGAACTTTTACTGACCCGAGAGAGACGGAGTCCAGTTCAGTAGGAAGTGACTCACAGTACAGTGAACTTTCAGGTTACTGGTTCAGTGAACACAGGCATGACTCAGCCATCTGCAACCTTGTGATAAAATAGGAGATGCCTAGTAATTATGAAGGCTAACATCAATAACATATCTCAGGTATATTGTTAAAACCTTTGAAAAATATAAATTGTTCGAATTATTTAAACATGGCAGACTTTTGGCAGTTTGGAGGTTAGTGGAAACAAGCTATAAACACAACACTGTGTCCATTTGGAGTGACGGTTGCGCATATCATCAGAAATTAATGCTATGCATGCGCAAACGCAAACGTGTGGTTAAACAGCAAGTATATCTTCAGCCTAAGAGAAGTGGATAAAGCTTTCGGGTCTGAATGTGACTGCCACTGCAGAACTGCCTTAAACCTGCAGTCTTTCTGATGACCATCAGGGGAAGACTCCAATGGTTGCAAAAAGAAGTTGGATCGTTTGAAAGTCTATGAGAAAATGAACACATTTCTCACTTGATTTAACACCTCAATAAACAGTTTCCTAATGAGTTTATGGCCTCAATCACTAGCTTCATGTCTTGTTCAGTACAGTATGATGTAGCAGGGTACTTTTTCAGGGCCTTGTAATTGGGAAGTCAATACTATGCCGACCTCCTCAGCTCCAGCCTCTCATCCAAATATGGTCACTTATGGCTCCAAAAAAAACAAAATGGCAACAGCCATAATGACAAACACAAAGCTTCAGAATAGTAATACACAAACAAACGCAGTGTTTCCCAATCCTGGTCCTCAGGCCCCCCTGCATGTTTTAGATGTTTCCCTGCTCCAACACACCTGATTCAGATGATCAGGTTGTTGATGTCGTGATGACTACCTCCACTTCTCTTATACAGTCTATCTGCTGTTTGATGCTGGGCAGCTACTGTACAGTGGGTTTTTGGAGCTTTTTCGACCAAAACAACCACATGAGAGTGATGAGAGTGAACCAAAACACTTAAGTCACAGGCTGGACAGCAAAAACAATGTGCTGAAAAAGTAATTCAAGTAATTCAAGTTAAGGCTCATTTATTCCCCATTTCGAGTTCAAAAATCGATACATCCATTTCAAACGATGAAATCATCACTGCCCTCATCCTTTATGTTGACATCGGTGTTGAGTAATACATCCACTAGAGGGCGCCATTCAGAGTCAAAAGTTACCTCATGAGAAGAAAAGGAAAAGTCCAGAGTTTCTGACAACAACAAACATGGCAACACTGGAGGAAGTTGTAATAATGTACCTCTTGAGAAAGAAGCAAAAGCAGAGGCAATGTTGTAGACGGTGTTGGTCTGTGCGGCCATTAAATTCATTGTGGCACGTGAACTTCTTTGTCACGTTCCATGGTCATGTCTCACTTGAACTATTGGCTGCACCGCTACACTACTTTCAGAAAACATGCACAAATACCATCAAAATGAATGCAGTGTGCAGCTCCGTCCGTGTCCGTATGCAGATCTAATGTTTAACCTAAACGAGCGTTTTAGGGGAACTGCAGAGACGGGTGATAATTATCTGCGGGTTTGTCACTATGAGCAACCTTACTTTACCATTACTTTACACCACAGTTTCCCAAAGTGGCAAATCATTACCTACTGAACGAGGGAAAGTTTTGAGACACAGCACTCACGTTTGGACCCCTCTGGCCTGCACCTCCGGGTTGTCCCGCAGGACCCTGGTTAATAACAAAGAGACAGGATATTAATGGGAAAAGCCTGCGTTCTTCACATTACATCATCATGACTTTAAACCTTCTACTCACCTTCTTTCCTTTCTCTCCTGCAGCTCCCACTAACACGGGAAATCCATCAGAGCCCTGAGGAGGAGGAAGGAAAACAGATTCACTTTGTTCAAATTATATCTGTTTAGATTCATCCAATCAATCACTGATTATTTTCGTTATTTTACCTTTGGTCCCTGTCGTCCTGGATATCCTGGCAGCCCAGGAACTCCCAGTTTCCCCTAAAAAAGAGAGACAGTGAGACTCTAACCAAGATTTCCAGATTTTTTTTGCAATTTGCATCCAGTGCTGCAACTAACTATTTTGATTATCAAATAACCTGTCAATCTTTTTCGCAATTAATTGATTAGTTATTTGGTACATTAAAATGTCAGAAAATGGTGAAAAATCAATGTTGATCAATGTTTCTGAAAGCCCAGGATGAGGATCTAAAATGTCTTCTTCTGTCCACAACCCAAAGATATTCAGTTTACTGTCATAGAGGACTAAAAATCAGAAAATATTCACATTTGAGAAGCTGAAATCAGAGAATTTGGTCTTTTTTTAATTTGAAAAATGACTTAAAACGATTAATTAATTATCAAAATAGGACTTACATTAATTGACAACTAATCAATTAATTGACTAATTGTTGCACCTCTACATTTAATATAATTACTTCTGTACTGTACCTTCTCTCCAGCAATACCAGAAGCACCAGCTTCTCCTTGAGGGCCCATCTGACCTTTGGGCCCCTCAGGTCCATCTTCTCCTCGGCTACCTGGAGCTCCGTTGTCTCCAACGTCCCCTTTTGCTCCCATCTCCCCTTTGGCTCCTGGGAAACCATCCTCTCCCTGTGGACAAAATACAGTTAAACAATAATATAAAATCACAGATGGTAGTGGAACAACAGCATGCATGCTGTTGCTGATGTGATATTTTCAGACAACAAAACATCCTGAATGTGCACAGACGCCATCACTTTTCTGTCCCTCACCTTCTCGCCTTTGCTTCCCTTTAATCCTCTGATTCCATCTGCTCCCTGACAAACAGGAGAGAAAACACAAACTGGAAGTAAACAACGAAACAGAAAACACATGATAAAATATCACTGGCTGTTCACAACATCTTCATGAGGTGACAAGCATATCTAAGTGCTGGCTGGTTTTGCAATAAACCACAATGATCTGTTTAATTATTTGGCTGGAATATGGCTGGGTGGTCACGTCCTGAGAAAAAGTTAACTCAAGTTAACTAAAACAACAGCCTTATTTTCATATGGACGAACATGTGATGTTAAAGCCAGAAGATCCGTAAAAGAGTCACAAGCTTTTTACACAGTAGCAGTAATATGTCATGTTTGCATTTCTTACCTTAACCCCTCTTTGTCCAGGGTATCCAACGGGCCCCTGCACTCCTACAGGACCCTACAAATGAACACACACGCATTAAAGGAACAGTTGGACATGTAGGGAGATCTGCTTAGTCGCTGTCTTTCTTCAAGTTCAATGAGATGTTACAGCTAGTAGCCTGTAGGTTAGCTTAGCACAACAGGGTTTCTGCCAGTGTACTGCAAGCCTGGTGGCCCACCAGGCCAGATGTATCAGGGATTACGATTCAGACTTTTATGTTTAGAGACCTATATTTTGAAACTGAGCATTTGTTACAGCTTCCTTGACTCTCCGCTCATCCTCTGCTGTTTTTCTGCTGTTGTTATGGTGCAGATGTCACTGATGATGTGCTGTCAGGTTCATGTAGCACAATGACACGATTCTCTCTATATATTTTATGATGTTACATTTAATAATATTTAATTTTAATTTAATAAAAATATTAATTGTACTGCTGTAATGTTATTTCAGTAATTAGCCTGTTTAGAAATTTAGCCTTGACAAGTGATAAGCTAACAGGCTAACCTAGCTAGCTTGCCCTGTATTACTGTGAACACACAGTTCACATGGTTACTGCAACAGTTGTTTAGTCTTTACAGTCACACAGAGAGCATGCTGATCTAATTTTACATTATTTAATTTCATTTGTTTTAGTTTAATCTGCAAAAAAACAAAAGTGAACCTGGAAATATTGCCTTATGGTTGTATGACTCAAACAACCAGTAAGTTTCAGATATAGATCCATGTCTGTCCCAGAGACCAAAAGAATATGTGATGGAGACTCTGAAGGAATCCAATAACTTCACTTTGAGACTATTTGTACAGAGGAGTACAGAGGAGTGATAGAGAGCTTTGTCACACGGTGCAACAACAATCACCTGAAGCTCAAGATCAGCAAAAACCATGAACTTGTGGTGGACTTCAATGCTTCAAATCTGGATGTTGCAATAAGGAAGCTACAAATTCTTAAACGCGGATGCTTCACACACATCCTCAAACCGGTAGCCCAGAAGATCTATAACCACCACAGCTTCAAGTAACATGCAAAAGTAGTGTCACCAATAGGACTGAAAAATTTAAAAATATATATATCTATCTGCAATTATTTTGACAGATATTGCAAAGATAATGCAATATGATTTGAGGGAATGATAATTACATAACACCATTATTCTCATTTTCATTGAAAAACATATTAAAATGATTATGGTGTGACTTTTGCATGGACGTTAAAATGGTATTTTGACACACAGTTCGCCTTAAACAAATACTGCATCTCCTGTGATTTGAAAATTGTAGTAGGCTATATTGCTATTTAAAAAAAAATCTGATTCAGCCCTGGTCATCAATTCAGTATCAGACCCAATGTGAAATATGATCACAATCTCCGCTTCTGTTCCTGAGTTATGGCATTGAATCATGACCAGACCAGCGTTTTTGCAGAATATTATGATGTCACAGTAAAGTTGACCTTTGACCTTTTAGATATAAAATGTCATCACTTTGTCATTGTATCCTTTTAGACATAATTAGAATTCTTGAGTTATGGCCAAAAACATGCTTTATGAGGTCACAGTGACCTTTGACCACCAAATGCAAATCAGTTCATCCGCGAGTCCAAATGTGAAGAATTTCCCTCAAGGCGCTCCTGAGATATCACGTTCAAGAGAACGGGACAGACGGACAGACAACCTGAAAACATAACGCCTCTGGCTACGTCTGTCGCTGGCACAGAGACATAAAAATGACAAACTGTGGGAGCTAGGAGCACTTGGCAAGAAAGCAATAAAGCATACTTCCAGAAATGTCAAACCACACCGATACTTTCTAGTCAACTGCAACAACAGCCAAGCAACATGCATCGAACACAAACACAAACACAGACGTATGCATCCAGCAGACTTACCGGCAATCCTTTTTCTCCTGGAGTACCTTCTCTTCCAGGGTGACCCTATTGACAAGAGCATAGTATCTGTAGTTAGGCAGGTAGTTGTGATGTTACTGTTAGGATTAAGGAGTAGGGAATGCATTATGTCAATATGAGTCTGCAGATGTGAGCACAAACATGCATGTACTTACTGGAGGCCCGTCGTTTCCAGGTAAGCCCTGCATCCCTTTCTTCCCTTGAGGTCCCTATGAGATGAAAGTCAGTCTATCAATCATGACTCCTTCATCCCAAAGGGAACTAGAACAGTGCACTCAGTAGGGTGCAAATCTTTGCCAGGCAACAGATGGTGAAGCACCTACTGCAATGTCACCATAAGTTCCAGATGCAACCACCAGAGATTTGCAAAGTTTTTAATCAAGTGTTTTTGTAAAGAGATGCCTCAGTTTTCTTTAAGATACATAGAATGGTGTAATGGTATTGTAACCAAGCATCCTGGGCTTCATCTAACTGTAAAAAATCAATAAGGAAACAATAAAACAACATGCAGCAAAAGGTTGCAAGCCGGAACCAAATCCAAAGCCACTGCTGAGGATCCAGCCTCCGCTACTGGGATACAAGTTCTACCAGCTGAGCTACTGGGTGCCTAAACTTTTTCAATTTTTTTTCTCAATTCCTCAATTTTTCACTTTAAACAATGTTATTTATTTAGAACATCACAAGCAAATGGACAGCTTTACAAGAATATAATAGATATAGAAATCTAAGTTGTTGGAGAAACTCACAAAAGCTGAAATTCTAATAGTTTACTACTCTTGGTGTATGCACATTCCAGTGGAAGTTGTGGCTATTCAGAAGGTTAATGTTTTGACAAGAGCAGCAACAACTCATAGATGTATCGATTATGGATCAATTATTAAATTAATCACCAGCTATTTTGAAAATCAATAATCATATTGGGCTTTGGGAGACACAGATCAACATGTTTTGCCATTTCATGACATTTTACAGACCAAACTAATCAAATGATTGAAAAAATAATTGGACAGAATAATCGACAATGAAAATAATCATGAGTTGCAGCCCAAGTTTTGGCATAGAGCTGATTAGATTGCCCCAGTAACTGAATTTAATTTGTGTTCAATTTTTCAGGTTTATAACAAACAAATTTCATAAAAACTGGTTCAGAATCAAGAGAGAAGATTTTTTTGTGCAGTCCGCATCACTGATTTGTTTACCAGTGGTCCTTGAATGCTCCAAAATGGCGACCACGCAGGCGCATAGTGAGGAGGGCTGCGAAGCTAACGAAACAGGGACTTACTCATCCCATATTGTGCCTAACTTTAGTGGAGCTTAACATATCGGGTGTGGAATAAATCTGCAGATGCTCAGGTTTAAGATGAGACAAAACTTTACTTTTTAGTTGAAGATAGACAGGGGAGAGAGAAAAGAAAAAGACATGCAGCAAACGGTTGTAATCAAACCCTGTGCGAGGACTCAGTACACAGGGCGAATTCCAAAATGTGGCATGCAACAGACTAGTAGGTAAGGCTTGTTTTTAGCCTAGCAGTTGATGAATTGTGGGCCCTACCGGCTGGTTAAGAGGTGTGAGGCGTCAACAGTGGGTATAAAACACAGAGTCATTAAAATAGGCCTAAACCTGGTGGAGATAAATATTAAACTATGAGTGTCTACCTTCTCGCCTGGCAGCCCTACTAACCCCTGAGGACCAGGGAAACCCTGTACAGGAAAGAGGGAGCATTAGTATTTATGTGTATGCATTTATGAAACGAATTTATTTTGGTGAGTGTCTTTTCTCTGCTCGTACCAGGATTCCAGGGTTGCCTTGCTGTCCAGGTGCTCCAACGTCCCCTGGCTGTCCCTGTTATAAACAGAGAATTATGTCAGCAGAGGTATTTTTGTTATTAGGCTCTACTGGCTGCCTACTACCTTTGTTATACTCACAAAGTTTCCCTTTGAACCTTGAACCCCATCAATTCCTCGAATGCCCTGTGAGGAAAGAAAGAAAGACAGTTCATGGACCTTCTGTGTCCTTGAGTGCACACATGTGGCCTCCATATCAAAACATCTTGGAAAGCACAGGAGTTTTTACAGAAATACAAAAAGGTTGGACACTGGAGGAAAGTGCACAGGAACTGAACTGTATACTGCTATATTTAAGGGATATTTCAGGTTTTTAGACATGTGGTTGTGTGAGATATGTAACCATAGTCAGTGCATTTCTCAAGTAGATGGTGGTTGACATGCCCCCAGTTTGGAGAAGCATAGAGGAGTATCAGCATGGAAGCTAAGCAATTAACTGGCATGGACAGACTCGGTCAGCAACAAAATGTATTTTAGCCACCAAAAAAATTAATGTGTGCACTATACTTAGAATATTTTCACTGCTTTACCTTGCCATCAGACAGCCTTTTCTTTTTGGAAACCTATTTTTGAATCTAATTCATCCATCAAGCCACCAGTCTCCTTTGACAAAATCAGTCATTTCACCTTGCTGGTCTACTGCTGCCTTGATGTGTTAATTCGTTTGTGTTGTGCTATTTCTGTTTTAAAAAGGTAGTTTGTCACACAATAACAATACCAAACTAGCTGATCGAGGCAGCTGTAGACCAACGACTCCCATCTTCTGCAAGGTAAAATGATGATTTTGTCAAAGAAGTCTGGTGGCTTTGAAGAGAATGGCTGTGGTCTCCTGTCAGAAAAGGCTGTCTGACAACGAGGTAAAGTGGTGAAAATATTCTAAAACTAGCGTACAATTAAACTAATACTGATAATCCACTGGTTATACAACAAGCATGAATAAGTTCCTCATACAACCCAGCTTCAAAAAAACACAAACTTTAATTTTCCTTAATTTCCCTTTAATTTTTCTGTGTTTATGTTTATGTGGTTTATTTTCTGGCTGCAGGTTTTTCCTGTCAAATGAAAAACATATTTTCTTTTTTTCTCTGACTACAGAAGAGATAAAAACAGGGTGCTTTGCCTATGATATTTAATTTTTAAATTTTCCTCAGGCTTGTTACACGAGCCTCCTGGGACAACAGCTAAATAAAACTGAAATTTATCAGCCACCCTGTTGGTTTTGGCTCTACCACCCCCTTGCTTGAGGCATTTAATGCTTAATTAATCAACACCAAGCAAAAATATGTATTTAAAAAAAATAAAAAGTGCTTCCTCTGTGCACTATCAGATGGTTACAAGTGCTTGCTTGTGTTTCTACAAGTGCAAACATACTGTCAGTTATGCAAACTAGAAAGAGACTGCTTGAGGTGTTTGGATGTGTGAGGCTGAATTTGGCAGAGAGACATTCATTTTATCTGATGAGATAAGAATTACATAACATCATGTTAACAAATGGAGAACTACAGTAACATTGTGATTATGCATTATCGTATAGCATAATCTGATCGTGACACCACAGATGGATTTATGTTGGTGGTGAGAAACAGCCTCATTTCATGTGCATGAATAAACACAGAGGAGATATAGCAGGATAATTACTGGTATCTAATGTCTTTAACTGTTGTCAAGGGTAAAGATTAATGTGTGTGACTGCAATGCTGTGTGTGTGTGTGTGTGTGTGTGTGTGTGTGTGTGTGTGTGTGTGTGTGTGTGTGTGTGGTGCAGAGGTATTTATAAGTAAGGTGTAAATTTCACACTCACTGGTTGGCCTGGGGGACCAGGACGTCCTCTGGGGCCATTATGACCTCTGGGACCCTGAAATACACATCACAGTTACATTTAATGACTTATAATTTCATGCAAGACGGTGAGAGTGTGTGTCCCTATTCTTCTATCATTGTGAGGACCAATTTGAATTTTAGATCTTAGGAGTGAGGACATTTTTGGAAAGTCTGGTCATTTTGGCAAGTCCTCACTTCTTCAAAGACTTTGTTTTAGGGTTATGGTAAGGGGCTACAGAATCTATTACGTTAATATAAAAGTACCAAAGTACAATGCATAACTATCTGTTCGTGTGTGTGGATATAATTAAACAGAAATGAAAGTGTGTTTTGGACATTTCAGCTTCTTTTGTTTTGTTTACATGTGTAACTGTGTCGATTTACTTCCCTGAGGGGTTATCATGGAATAAAAAGAATCTTTATCAAATCTCAATTATAATACTTTGACATTCGGGAAAATGCACAGGTTTTGCTTATTGAGAGCTAGATGAAAAGATCTATATCACTCTCAAGTCATTACGTAAATTTAATAGCCTTATCACACCACCGTGTGGTAGCTTGCCGCCTTCACTCATTTGGCATCATTCTGGCAGTAACCTCTGGGCTTTTGCCAATCAAACAGAAATAGCAGGCATTGTGGGTCAGACAGAGGCGATCACAGAGCTGTAACACACGCCGCTGCCCATGCTTAAGAACTACCATAAGAACAACTGGACATGGGGGAACATTTCTACCAAACTGACATACGAGTTTTAGACTTCTGCGTGCATTGCACCGACACTATGATGGCGTTCACTGAAGCACCTGTTTGTCATCGCAGCTTTGGACCACAGTAGCAGTCCAAAGCTGGGGGAATGCTCTTAAAGGCAGGGAGTTGTTAGGGAGGTTACCACATGGCTGTGTGAAAGGGACTTAAGGCTATAGCCAGAATTTGGTTTGCTTAGCTTAGCTTAGAATAAAGACTTGAAAATAAGGGAAGCAGATGGCCTGGCTGTGTCCAAGGAAAAAGCTGCCCACCTAATTACCTTTGGACAGAGTCAGGCAAGCTTTTTCTCCTGTGTCAAGTCTTTATGCTAAGCTAAGCAAACTGGCTGCTGCTTGTGGCTTCATATTTACCACAGAGATATGAAACTGGTGTTGATCCTCTCATCTAACTCTTTGCAAAAAGTTAAGAAGGATATTTCCTAAAATGTCAAACTATTCCTTTGGGTTTAAATATGATGATTCATTTGGTTCATATGTGTGTGTGCCTTGATTATGTGTTGACACTTACAGCATCACCTGGTTGTCCCCTTGGTCCTGATGGCCCCTCAGAGCCCTGTGAAAAACACAAACATTAACACATTCTGTACATACAGAAACACAAACCTGCATAAACATGAAACACAGTGACCTCTCACCTTTTCTCCTGGCTCTCCAGGAGGACCTACAGGGCCTGGCTTACCCCTGTCTCCCTGAGGAAATACACACATGGAAGTTTACAATTATTATCACGAAATATCTTTTTAACACCACTCATTCATTCAACCAGAAAACTTACTTTATGTCCTTTGTTTCCAGGCAGACCTGGAAGGCCATCGAAGCCTCTGTCACCCTGAGAGAAAGAGACGGAGAGTTTAATATTTTGAGAAGACAGATCAGTCGGTAATGAACAGTGTGACTGTGACATCAGCTCCTCTTCACCTTCGCTCCAGTCTCTCCTATCGCACCACGACCCCCATCTGCACCACCTCGACCCTGATAAACACACACACACACACACACACAAAGAAAAGTCAGGCATGGAGGAGTCCTCACTGACACACTGTAAATGTCTGAGTTGCTCAGAAATAAGTACAACAACAGATTACAGAAGATGGTATTTATTGTATAAAGACTGCAATAAATAGTCTCACCCTTTTCCCAATTCGTCCGTTCTGACCTGTGACACCTGGAAGTCCTGGAGGACCCTGAGGACACACACGTGGAGAGAAAGCGGGTGACAGTCAAGCTGGATCTCACGTGAGTTTAAGTGTTATTGAAATGAGTGAGGGACTGAGTATGTTGCCATGACAACCGGCTGACTCACTGCTGGACCCATGTCTCCGGTGCTCCCCTTCAGCCCAGAAGGACCCGGTGAACCCTGGGAAAAAGATGTTTTCAACATTTAATTGTGTGCTTTGGGATCCATTGTAGTGCATCAATCTTCCTGATATTGAGCCCTTTTCCCACATGAACTCTGAACAATGTCCAGAGAATCAGGGCTGGACATCATCCGGAGTTGCTCATTTAGCTCACAATAGGAGATTGTTCTTCAATCAGACGTGTTCTCACCTACTGGAAATACTCTGTTTGGTGTACAGTAGGTGAGGGGTAGTGCTTGAATAGAGCATGCAGGAGGCAGGATGTAATGAAGCTACAGACTCATCTGAAATGATGTGTTTGAGTTGATAGCAATACTTGATCTGTTTGGACGTATTCAAAGTATCAGTCAAAGATTGTAAAAGGACTATGCAGGCAAGCAGAAAAGAGTACAAAGCAGCTACAGTCCGTGCACCTTCATCTTGTCATGAACACACCCACTCGCTCGCTGTGAATTCTTTGATGATGACTTGCTCTATTCACACATGGGCTCACACGGACGTTACACAGACTTTGTACTGGGGAGCTGGCAGGATAAAGCTTGTTTAATGTCCAGCTGATTCGGGCTTTTGTGTTCTCATGCACAGCTCCTCCGGGTATTTTCTAGATAAGTTCAGGGTTGTAGTGCGATGTGTGAAAGAGACTCTGGACATTTTAAACCCGCTAGCGGTGGGTGAGCGATGCAGCTATGCTCTCTACCACCGTACAGTGTTCTTCTGAGCTGTAGCTCAGAAGAACAGTTTCAGAGCACCATAGCATAGTAATTCACTCCTGTCTGTGCGCAAGAGGAGCATGCATGCATATGTGCATTGTTCTCACTTTACGCATTAGGGTCCTGAGTTTATGGACTCACAAGTCATATTCACATTAAACATTTTGTTAGCAAAAAAAACAAAACAAACAAAAAAAAACGTGGCTATAGAGAGGCAGTGAACCAAACCACTCTGAGGCACATGGGGGAACATGTCCCTACTAAATTATGTGACCTTTGTACTTAATCTCATAAAAAAAAAGGCCCATCCATCATCTGCACCAAAAATGTTATAATTATCAGATTTGTACCATAATTTTAACAACTGTACAATTTATAATCAATAATTTAAAAAAGGCTGAATGTACAATGATTCTGACATTTCCATAAACCCACTACAAAACCTTGTTTGAGAGCAACCAGTCACATCAGCACCACACTGATCCAGCAGGTGGTAAGGCAGTGATACAGTCTGTAGATCTGGTGCTTTTATTTTGACGGGTTAACAACAGTGAGTGATTGTGTGATGTGCTGCGATTGACTCTCTGTAAAGCGATTCACAGTTGCCATCTTGTTCAAATGCTGGAGCCTCCATGTAAGCCTCCATGGTGACCACGGCATATAAGTTTTGCCATTCAATGTAGTATCCTGGCCCCTAGTTTTTGCTAAAATACAAACATTTTAAAGTTATAGTACACATATTGCTGAATTTTGCGTCTGGCAACCCTGACCTGCACCTTCACGTCCTCTGATTTAGGAGAACATCAAGCAACAGATGTACATACAGAGTAAATACCAGAATGACAACATGATGTGCCCTCACTCACCAGTGGTCCAGGTCGTCCCCTGAGGCCGAGCGGCCCGGGAGGTCCCTTCATAGCCAGCTAGAAGAGGAGGAAGGAGTCAGACAGAGCACACAAACTGCATAAGTGTGTGTTAAAGATGTTACAGTAATATTCAGTAAATGTTTAATAAGTTAATAAGTGTGTATACCTTGGTCTGCTGCAGGATGGCCTGAGCCTGCGCTTCCTGCGCAGAAACCACAGTACCTGTCTTTGGATCACCACCTGACTGGAACTGCACACACACACACATAGACAAGATACTTTCAAGTCAAACTCAATACTCCACCCAGTGGCCAATATGTAGCACTGCTATCAAAGTATGTAAAGGTGCAGGTGGGTGATATTAAAGGAAAAATCTGAAGAACTTGGAGTTACATAATCTGAAGAATCATAACATGCAGGTGCTTCCCTACAGGGAACGAGGGTGTCTGAAGGGCTCCATGAGCATGAAATTATTTATAAGTTTAAAGATAAATTACTCATGAAATTGTGCTGATTGATTTGACACAAACATCGGACCACACAAATTCACACACTTGAGAGGTGATTGGTTGATATTTTGATTGGCATCTGTGTAGAATACATGTCTTATATGGGTTCTGGGAAGTGAAGTGAGGGGCAGGTGATGGTCAAAGTCAAACAAATTTATGTAACAATCCTGAGCGAGCCCATTTCTCAGTTACAACATTCAAACATTCCCACGTGCCCTGGGGCTCCGTTAAGGGTTAAAAGGACCAAATAACTGTCATAGCAACACCACTGCAGTTTGTAAGGCCTCAGGCACACAACACAGGAGTATCCTCATGTTACCGGTATGAGCATGATGTTTCCTGGAGGGCCTGGTATCCCATCAGCTCCGTTAAGGCCTGGTCGCCCTGGAGGGCCCTGAGAGGAGACAGAGGAGGACAGTTATGGAGGCCAGCGTGTGGGGGACTCAATCACTCACACAGCAACCAGAGGACAGTCCTCACCAGCTCCCCGGGATCTCCTCGAGGTCCTACTGGTCCTGTGATTCCAGGAGGCCCTGGCTCTCCCTGCACACACAGATGAAAAACAGAAGACGCCAGATGAATTTCACGGCACTTCATTTTCATATTAAAAGTCACCAGTTTCCCACATGCAAAACAGTTTTTTTTTTACCTGAAGAATGAAGGAAAATGTGTTTCAAGTTAGATGTTGTGTAGCAAAATGTACTAACCTCAGGTCCTGCAGGCCCATGTGGTCCTGTAATCAGTGTTCCCTGCAGAAATTTCACAGAAATTAACTTTTTCTCTGAGGTGTTTGGTCAAGATGTAACAATTCATACCAGTGAACCCACTACAGTTCAATACCTGCTTTATGTACTGCTATCAATCAAATACAAATAATACATGAAATGAAAATGTGGCAAGATATGGACAAAGTGGAACTTTAGCATTTTACTTTCATATATTCGAGGGTCAAGTTCATTTATTTGTCATTCTACAACACGAGGTCGGCCAAATTCAAGTTGTATTTCCTTTACATTGAAGGAGAAAAATTATTCTTTATAGCAGACTGCGAGGGATGAGTAAAAGATTTTATTGTATTAAATGCACTGGTTGTGTTTTAATGCATGTGACAATAATTTCCTTGCCTACATTTTCTAGAAGAACCTGTTTGGAAATTGTTTATGGATGAAATAACCAGTCAGGAAGCATGAATGGTACTTAACATTGATTCAAAATGTTATCAAATATTTCCAATATTGCCGTAAAATGATCAGAATCACTGATTTACAACATTGCCCACAATATTCTAATATAGCCGGAGATATGAATGGGATAGTGTCTATGGTTTTTTCAATACTTTAAGGTGTGAAGTGTAAACTGGTCTTAACAATAATCTTTTTTTTTTCATTTAAAAAAGTGCAAAATGTCCCAATTAATCACCGTTGTCTTATATTTTAACACAGGACTAGTATTATCTGGGGACCTCTAACGACTAAACTGTACAGTAACTGCGGAGGTCGTCTGTGATTTAAGTCTGTGCGTATTTGCCATGTCTGTAATTTGTTAAGTAAAAATTCCAGCCCATATTTCACCTAACAAAGAGGTCATGTGATAATATTATCCTTGTGCGAATCGGCATTCCCTGATTTAAGGTCAGATTTTCTTTTTAGCATCTGTTTTCTGTTGTCAGACGACTGAATAACTATGAAATTTGATCACAGCTCATATTATGCTGAACAGCAGTCAACATCTGTGCTGTAAGACTGGTTATACTGACATTTGAAATGAGTGATGCTGACTGAGAAGGTTAGCTGCAAATGTGTATTTATGTTTGTAACACAAACACAGCAGAAAGTGAACAAGACAGCTCTAAACTGTGATATTAATGTGGCTGCTGAAGAACAGATGCTCCGCTTCTGAAACGCTGATGTTACACAAAGTCCTGACATCATTTCCGGGGATTAAATATGACACTATTGGTAAATTTGAGTAAAAAAACAGATTTCGCTTATCCTGTGTCAATGCACTGCACAAAACAGACAGATGTTGGCAGATAATTTCTAAATCACACGAGGTTCCCGATAAAATTAGTCTCCTATGAATTATTTTTCTCAAAGCAGGAATTATCTGGTCAACCCTCTAACCCTGCACAGGACAGAGATAGTCAAAGGATGGAATACCTGACAAAAGAACGAGTAAACAATTTGACCAAGAATTTGATGCCTTTCTTTTGGTACTTGACAGTTTTTGATGTTCGAGGAACACATTTCAGTTAGTATTTTGAGGACCAATATGAAACCCAAGTTGTGGTCATGTTTGTGTGTGTTTTTAATGCTGTGTGTGTTTTCCTCACCTGTCCCAAATAGCCTGGCTCTCCTTTCTCTCCTTTCTCTGGTATGTCCTAACGAGAGGAGATATGGACACATGAACAGCATTAATGTTAAAGTATAAGAGGCACAGAGGGTTAATTTTCTATTCTCTACACGATTCCTTGTTGTATAACTGACAGTTTGGATGGTACCTCTGCATTAAGAGAGAATTCCCCTTCTCTCGCGGCCGGTCCGTAGCGCTCATATTCTTCTTCGTATTCGTACTCGTTCACGTGGTAGTAATCTGTTGTGTTGTCATAGTCTTCATACTCTACGATCTGTCCAAACAGAAACACACAGAGACACATAATGAGGGACAGAAAGAGACAGAGGCTCACGCTGCTGTTGTTGCTGCTGAGGCTCACCTCGTACTCGGTGACGTTAGGACCCGCAGTCACCGTGGAAACAGAGAAGTCATCATAGAGGTCACTGTAGTCAAACTCCTCAAACTCCTCGACCACATGTTTCTTAGGTGCTCTCTCCACCTGACGACCAGAAAAGAATCAAAACAGAGACAATGCATGGCGTTAGCGCGTGTAAAATGTAACTTTTAGGACATAAAGGATCCCTATTGAGACATGAGATTCACTTCCAGTTGTCTTGTCTGGATGAGGACTCTGTTACATGACAGATATCACGATAAAGCCAAGAAATGCTCAGCACAACCCCCACATGGCTACAATTCATTCTTTTTATTTTAGCTCTTTCGGGATGGCCTGTTTAAGCATGACGGTTTCATCAGTTTTTGGAATCTGTTATTAGAAAAACAAATTCCAGGTTTCTTCTTGCCGATTGCATTTTTGGTGGCGCTACAATAAAATATCTGAACACAATAAACCAGGAATCCCGCAGCGTTTTGAGCTGTACGCCAGATGATAAATCAAACAGCACAGCAGCAGCGGAAGACGGTTTGAAACTTTTCCCAGGAGCGTGGAGCGCTGGCACAAAGAACCTGGCAAAGTACGCTGGATCACAGAACAACCTAGTGTGTTTCACTGTGAAGAACGAGAAATACTGAGAAAGAGAGAGATAAAGTATCCAAGACAGGGTGAGAGCTCAGTGGACACTAGTTGCATTATATGATTTATAACTGTTTTATAAATGGAAGTATCACACTGGCAGCAAGGAAATAAATAGCTGGAGGCATCTGACTGATGCCTCTCAAACTGTAACTAGTGGAAAGTTATAGAGCTGACCCTAATGCTTTGAAGCCTGGCATGGAAGCTACGATTGCCATGGTAATCAACATCCAAATCAGTATTCAAACACCTCAGGAGTTTTTGTTTTTTTTTTGAAGAGAGGAAGGAGAAGTTGCAGGAGCTACACAGAAAACAAGGCAAAAGACTGATAAAGAGAAATAAATGCAGCTCCTCTATAATGTTTAATTAGTCTCAAAACCAGTGCATATATAAAAACCAGGCTCCTGCATCAGAATTAGGGCTGCACAATTCTTACTGAAATGTGAATCTCTCTTAGAATTGAGATCAGAGTGCTCTCACGTGATTGTTATTTTTTCAAGAAAACAAAAACGCTTATTGCACTTTTAGGTGCTCAAGTAAAAAAACAAGTTTGAGACGCTTGCTGTCTAGAGAGGTATGTAAACAGATGGCATATACATATTAAATACCAAAGTGCTTGGGTTTAAAATGTATCAAAGTGCTGGGTTTAAATCTTTTGTAAAATACCCTATGTGTCAACTCGTTCTGAAGTAAATAAGTCGACACGTGAATGCAGCATTAACGTGAATGCATAGGAGAATAGAGCAGAACCTCTTCGATCATGAAGTGCAGGTGTAAGTGCAATTTGCTCTCTGCAGGTGCCAGAGTTAAAAGGAAAAAGAATCAAACAACAAGAATAACAGCGGTAACAGAAAAAAATATGCAAAAACCTTTATCATAAGGCTTGAACCTTCCTGACGGCTTGTTCTAGGGACATGTCCAGACATGTTTGAGCCACCAGGGCAAACAGGAATGGAAATTTTTTCATCTTCTGTGCCGGGTTGTTGGAACTGAAGTGAGCTGAAGTGAACAGCTGGGCTGAGTTGGACTGAGAGGTTCTTAGTGTGTGGGTTTGTGGGGCCTATATAGTGTTGGAGGACCGTGGAACATCCCAGAGCCATATTTCAGGTCCACCCAAAAAATACAGAACACAGAAATCGTTTACCAGTTTAACTCCACAACTCAGTACCTACATAGTTCTGTGTTTTCAAGTTTTCAGGAACTATCTTCTAACATGTATTATGTGTTTAGAAGAAAAACTCCCTTTTTCCTTTACACGGACTTTAAAGTTACTTCATCACACAGAATCACGTTTCATCATGGCACCAAATGATATGAGTAATCTGATCGATGTCACCTCTCAGTCAATATCACAAAAGCTGTTTAAAAGTTTTATCCAAGGCCCCAAGATATCTGTAGCTCTGACTTTTGAGGCTGGATTGGAATTGACGGTGGCTGATGTCTCCCCTCATGTCCTCGTCTCCACAAGTTTGATGAAAGTATGATAGCTTGTGGTGTGTCTTCCCAACTAGCCCCTCGCCTCCTCGACAAAGCTTCAAATATTCACAGATAATTCTTACTGAAGTTTCGAAGGGCCAGAAATTTTATTTGGGACAGCCCTAAGATCTTTGCTTTTGTGAAATCTTTCTTTTGCAGTCACTCCTCATTTCAGATTTTTTAGAAAGATCTTAGGGCGTATAGTACCCTGTAAATGTGGCGTCGTAATACTGTATGAATGCAGTGCAAACATATGTTATGTTGTATTTTCCTGTTTGGAAATTGTATTCTCTTCTCTCTTCTAGTTTTTTTTTTTATTTAAATGCTTGCATCTGTTAGTAAACCTATGGCATAAACATAAACAGCTGTCGTTAATTTCAGTGTGAGGTGTGGTTCTTCTACAAACCCTCAGGGTTTTCTTCATCCCACGTTTGCATTCTTTATGTTATTGTATATATCTTCTGTTTTGTTTTATTTTGTATATGTACAGTCTTTGTATGTGTGTGTCTTTCTGAAATGGATATATACAGTAAAATGGCAAGCAAATCATTACATAACATCTGTCTAACTCTGCATGCAGCGAATGTTTCCTCACAGCCCCCAGTGATCTTTTAATTTATGTCACCCAGAGGACCTTCTAGTGCACACGTATGACTGAAAATGATTAAATCATCCATCTCTGTGTCATATCTGCCTTTCAAACTGTCCATAAATACCTGTAATAGTTTTCCTCTCACAGATGAAACCTTGGGGGCTCCTTTACTTTTTAAACGACGGTCTGGATTTACAACATTCAACACCTGAAATGCCTCACACTGTGTGTTACGTGAATGGAATGGGCCAGGTCGACGGCTCTTTATGTGTTCAGGCTGACATGAGGTTCAACTCTCTGTCTGCCTTCTGTGATTGGCTGTTAGAAGGGGACTCACCTCCTCAGGCTCTATTAATATGTTGTTGTAGAGCAAAGGTGCGTCACAGTCTGGGATGTAGTCCTGACAGTACGTCTCTGCTGCTCGGGGGTCATCGATGATTAGCAGCTGCTGGATGTCTCCCTGTGCCACAATAACACACACACACAAATATGTAACTTAATGAAACCATATGATCATGACATGAAGTGACATCACACTGCGGTTTTCATTACTGGTCCTCACTGTACAACATGTCATCAATTAAACAAGTGACATGTCCTCCGCATCCGTCTCCCGGGTCTTTATCTCTGACTGTATGTGTTCATTTAGTCAGATCAAAGTGACTTAACAGCCTCTTTTTATCGTTGCTCTGCAGTTAATCGTCTCCAGAGCTTCGGCCTCAAGTGGCGCCAGCACATTAAGTCCACAGACAGACACAAACTCTTTCTCCCTCTCGCTCTTTTTTACACATCCACACACACATGAAGGGGAGTCCAAGCCAAACATGGGCAGGGAGTTGTTCAGTTAAACAGATGGACCACCTGACATCGCACCGCAGCAACTCAGCATGCAGAGGACAACACAGAAACAGAGCTCGTAAAAGATTTTACACATTTAGAGGGATTTTTTGAGTGTTTCTCGCAAATAGTTAAAGTTTTAGCAGGGCAGCGGCCATAAAATTCATATTCAATTCATTTTCCATATTCTAATGCATCTACTTGCTTAATGATTTGTCATAAGTTTCATCTGAAAAGATATTAAAATCCTCAGCTTTAAAGTTCAGGCAACTCCATATGCAGGAAGAAGTTGAAGTACATCCTCACGGCCACTGGAGGGCAGCGTAGAGAGACAAGCCTCTGTTTATTCATTTGTCAACATTTGATGGAGAAATAAAACAGGCAGCAACATGCAGAGACACTTCCTCAGCACACAAAAGGAACCTACTGTGTGATCTCATTCTTTTTATTATTTGCCAAGTTTCTTTTTTCTTTATTTTTTTTTAACCAAAGATAGATGACTTCATGCTTAGTAAGGTGGCTGGTGTGGAGGTGATGTTGGTTCTTGCCTTTCAAATGTGCAAAACTGTTACAAGTTCACTTCCATTCACTTCATCTTTTGCCTTTAAACCCTGCTTTGTCTTATTACGTAGCACAGCAGTCCTACCTCAAACACGTCTTCGTCCAGCAGTCGTGTTCCAAACACAGTGACGCCATCAATGCTGACATGGGGGTCAAAACCTCTGAGCAGGTCCAGGGTGTCCAGTTTGACACAGTCCAGGTAGAGAGTTACTGACTGACCCTCCACACTGTAGGCGACTCTGTGCCACCTGCCAGGAACAAGAGAAGAAGAAATTCAACTTCTCAATATGTGTTTAGAATCCAACAAAAATTTAGATGCAAGGAAAACACAAAAGTGTGTGTATCGGTGCCTGTGTGTGTGTGTGTAGTTACCCACTTGCCATCAGCCAGGTTGATCTTCCTGAAGGTGGGGTAAAGTTCTGGAGGCGGCTGACCCTCGTGGTCCTCATAGAGGAAGACAGGAGAACGGCCGATCTCAACGCCGACCTGCTGTGTGCCCTGAGAGACACAAAGGACAGAAGGAAAGAGGGGTTATGGGATAAAATGATAGAAGGAAAAGGATTTTTTCATGTCAGACTACTAAAAAAATCAACAATTTCCAGCTGGTGTACTCAGATTTTTTATATCTGTAATCTGTGAGATGGTTTCCCTTGATCCATCTTTTTGGCAAATCTGTTGATTTGGCAAAAGATAGGATACTTTTTGTACTTTGGTGCTGATTTTAATTATTTATTGTTTTGTTTGTTTGATACTGATGAGAGCAAAATAAATGTCCCTTTGTGTATGATAAAGGATATCTAATCTAATTTTGAGGACAGCCTGTGATGCTGATTCCAGTAGCAGTGCCTCTTGCAGGGTTCAGGTTGGTAGGGATTTTGTTTTTTTGGTCATGATCAGTCTAAAATGCTGATGCGTGATAAGAGTGGAAACTTGTAACTACTTGCAATGCTTTGGTCTGCAACGCTCCAAAAACCTTCCAGTTTACACCAATATGACAAGATGAGACAGCGTATTGTCTCCGTAAAAAAAAACTCTCTGTACTTTTGTTCTACTTGACAGCTTTTCTGGCTTTTTTGTAGCTGTATACAAGTTGTATCATTAAAATATGAATGAGCACAGCGATAGTGAGTTACTTTCTACAGTTGCATTTCTAGAATTGATGAAATAGTCTATGTGTTTGAGTGGAGTGTGAGCGAGTGAGCAGCAGAGAGTGATGGTGATTGAGAGCAAAGCAGAGGAAAAGGTTAACAGTGAACTTGTCAGCTGTAGCAGTAAATTTAAATTTTAAAGCTTGTGTCATACAGACACAGCTGTTCCTCAAACAAATTGATGAGGTGACCCTCTCTATTCTCCGTCCAAAAGTGCCATTACTGTGATTTGTAACTGACTTGACCAGCTGATCTCACTACAAGCTGATGGGATGCTGAAACAGGTGATGTAGCTGAAGTTCAAAAACCAGCCATGGCTGACTTGGCAAGCTGAGTTTGCAGGTGATGCCATCAGTCAGTTTGAGCCAAGCTGAGCTGGGTCAGTACACACCGCTGCAACATTTCCCTGCAACGTTCTTGTTGTCATTCTTTGGTCTAAACTAGTCTAATACAATTCTGTTCAAATTATGTGATTTACTGTCTATTTATGGCTGACAAATTCAAAAGAGAAAACATGGTGAGTGACAGAAAGTTTGGTGTTGACACCCTGATGCAGCGCGTATGATACGTACCTGTGAGTCATACAGGGAGAGGAGGAAGACCTGTGAGCCTTTCGCAGCTCTAACTGTTGTCATCACTGAGAAATTCATAGGGAATGGCGAATCTGGGGGAAACGCACACACCACACAACACTTTAGGGTTATGGTTCTCAATGACAAAATACATTCATAACTGTATTTTATTATTTACTGCATGAAAGAAGCCCTCAGAGATTTGTATTAAAACTTACGAGGAAAGAGTTGCTTGGTGGGCGCACTTAGTTGAATCTTCTTGTCAATCTTATAGGAGAGGTCCGTCTGATCTCCGCCCTGCCTGCTGGTACACAGACCTGACTCCAACGACACGCCCTCCATGTTGTCCGACAGCTCCAGGACCTTCAGGACATCAATTAGATCGGCTGCAAAGAGGCGAGAAACACGATGACTGAGAGGACTGGTGGGTTAATGATGAGCTGATCAGCTGTGCAGTGAGGGTGTTCCCCTCGCTGGCCCCTTCATTTATGAGGGTATCTATACGTGCACGGAACACTTCATCCAAGGTTCTAGCTACTGAATGAAAAAGGCCAAGTTAATTCTGCTTTTGAGACCAAAAAGTGATTTCATCTGCTTCCAGCAGCAAATGTCAGACATCTGACAGGGTCGAAACTGAAGCTGCAGCAGTAAAAAAAATGGTCAAATATGTGCTTGCTCATGTGTGACAACTACATCCTCCATTTTCTGCTGCTGCTGCCACTCACAGGTGGATTATTGGCCTTTTCCATACACATGAGCTGGCCTGGCTTGACTCGGTTTGACTCGACCCATCAGCCCAGCACAGCAGGGATTTGTATTTCCATTACAACAGGGCTACCCACTTGAAGGTGTGTCTTTAATTGAAGACGAACTCGACAAAGCTTCAGTCGAGTGGCTGTAAAGTGGTGGATAAATCATTCATATATCGTCTCGGGATAAACACACTATTTCTTTAAATTATTCACAGTAAAAGTCCGTCTTGTTTTGTTATTCAAATGCTTTTATTATGAAGCAGCACAATCAGGAAATGTTTTCATTCTGGGTTTCATCAGCAGTAACTTATATGAAACAACAATGGGTTGGCCGCGGTGCGAATTCACCGCACCGCTTGAGTGGTCGGGCTCATTGGCCCACTTCGAGGAGGTCATCCTGGGTGTGGCTTGGTGCAACTCGGCATGACAAAAGTGATGATGCAAATCAGCGGCACGGTTTGACTCTGTGCAGTTAAGAGTGCCAGTGGAAAAGCCCCGTGAGGCATATGAGCCCCTGGGCATAGACTTGTAGAAGCCCCCAAGGATTTACAGCACACAAACACACAATAAACACTAACAGCATATTGGATTTCTCCTCACTCAGTCAAAGGAGTCATCAGTCCCTCTAAAGTCCTACAGATAAACTGAGGAGATAGAACACTTCAAATGACCCATAATGGCTTCTTTCTTGTGACATCTTCAAAGTGAATGTTTGTCTGGTCCTTGAGTTTTTCAGTAGGACTTTTTTCAGTTTATAGACATGAATATCTATGCGACAAAAAATGCCAAGTAAGTCACAGTAACTTCCAGCAGAGGCTTTGGCTTAGAGACCCCTTGAGCCCTGGGGCCCCTGGGCCTGAGCTTAGTGGGCCCGTTTGGTAATCCTCCCATGCAGCCACTGAGGTTCTGCTTCCTGTTCTTTAGTCTGCCCCTCCTTGACCGGCCGTCTGACCCAACCCCAGCTTTACAGAGCTCCTGTGGGAGTCACGTCAGAGCAGTGACCCTCAGCCCTCACTCACATGTCAACCTTCAAACAGCATGCACACAAGAAAGACAGAGCAAACAACCACTGCATAAAAGTATGCTTTAAGTTGCTTCTCAAAGTTATCCTTGGACTAAGATAATTAAATTAAAGTAGGGAGCGAGTTCCATAATTTTGGCTTGGCCACTGACGAAGCTTTTTCACTGTATGACTTTTGGTTTAACTTAGTAGATAGCACACAAGGAAGATGCCTGGGTGGAACCAAAGTAAAGAGAAGAAATAGAGGCTTGGATAGGAATCAGAGGGACTTTAACCTTTGTAATGACACTGTCTGGGAGATAAGTATCACACTGTTTGAATGTAAGTGTAAGAGCGATAATAACAGGGAAAAGTACCTGCCACAGTGTTATTTAAACTATCCATCTATGTTTAAATTCATTTTGTTATTACAGTTGGATAAGACAAAAGTTATTTGGGTGCCCTCTTGAAGACTTCTAACTTTTGTTTCAGTAATTTATGTAGTGTTGCATTCATGCCAGGTGCCACCGTCCTGTTACAAATGCATTGTAAATCTGTTTTGGACTCTGTGGTCTTCAACTAATAAATCTGAATCAGAGCTGCAGTGGCTGAGACATGAGGACGCAATTGGCTTTCTCCATTTTAGAGACTGAGGGAAATAATGTCAAGTTGATTAAAACCTGATGGCCTGTTTATCAGGATACTTCAGACTGTATTATTGCACTTACAAGTACCAAGGCAACCTGCCACAGGCAACGATCCATGCCTCCAAAGAGAGTTCATAGGTAACTTGAAGCAGACATACTGTTGCTATGGTTACCTTTAGTTTAATACACTTTGCACACTGATTCAGAACAGCGGTGAACCAAGACTATGTTTGAGAAGTCTTGTTATACTTGATTTTAAATCTGCACCAATCAGTATTGTTTATATTAACAAGGGATCAAACACTACAGAGATTTTTAGCCTCTTTAGCTCATTTTTAGAGTTTTCTGATGCAAAACGTTCTTTTATCAACCTCTTCTCCAGCTGAGCAGACAGGCTTTTCAGCAAACCAGATCTGATAAACCTACAATGCATTTCCTAAACAGCACCAAAGAGGAGACAAATGCCGCATGGCTGAAACTTTTAGTGCCAGAAATAACTTTTTAAGTGACTAAAAGGTTCCTTCAGCCTGTTATTGTCTGCATTTCCACCGCAGCCTTAAGACTGGCACAGATTTGGAAATGAGTCCACTGACATATAAAAAGGGACGGCTGTTTTTACATGTCATTTTTGTGTGTGATTATATAACAACAACACCATATAAAACGACGTACAGACGTCATTATTTATGCAACAATCCAACAACAGCAAGTATGAAGGAGTTTCAAGTCGTGCTGCTGATCGAAATTTGTTGATGTTGATGCACAGCTGCATTTACACCGTAGGAACTAAATCAAATTCCCTAAAAAAATCTCTGCGCAGGTTAAGTACTTTCCAATAGAACAGGAACTTTGGGGGTGAGGATTGAAGCGCTGAACATGACTGATTGACTACGGCAGGATTTCATTTCAGCCACCATTTTTAAAACTCTGCAGCTGCAAGCCAGTTTGGTTTTTTGTTTAATGTTCTGACACATGAACATGGAATTACAGAAAAAAGCATACAACAGATTCAAGAGACATGCGCAATCTGGTTCCACCCAGTGTGAAGCATCTAATCTGACAGAAACATAACAGAAGAAGAAGAAGAAATGGTTCCAGTTTGCTAACCACCAGTAAACACAGAGGAAGTGTTTCCACCCAGAAATTTTCAAGATGGACCCAGTTCGTATCCTGGGAATCAATATCAGAGTCTTTTAAATCTCTTATGTTTTCTGACAGAAAAGTCGTATCCGTTACTGATCAGTTCTGTCTTGCTACCTCCATGTTTTTTTGCCCTCCCGAAACTCGTACGTAACACTTCATCTACCCCAATGTGGGGCAGATATGCACTAAAAGAATATATTTATCCAGCCAGAGAGAAACAATTGGATTAAGCCTTTACATGGTTATTATTTTCCAATTGAATAGATTATCACAGGTTTACACCACCACACTCAGACTGAAAATTCATTCCGGTCCAGCTGGATCGGATCAGTCTGTTCCAACTGAGGTGTTTACATGAGGCACTTTGATTCTGACTTGGCTGTTATTCTGATTATTTGTGGAATATTAGGGTCCATGTAAATGAAGCTACTGAGTTCCTCCAAAGGTTCCTCCTTCCTGCGGTGGAAACACAGCTAAAGAAATTGACTAGCTGATGAACAAGGAAAAACAACTTTTTTTCAGCAATGGTTTAAATAGACAAACTGATAACTTTTTGTAAATGTACACAACTGTTTGTGTGTGTGTGTGATGTTACCTCTAAGACATGTGGGTCATACCAGGCCTATAATTAAGCTACCTTGTAAACAAGCTAATGAAATACTTTATCAGTCAGAGCATGTGCTCTTTGTCAGCCTCTCTCTGTCTTTCTAGGATACACACTTGTTGCAGAACCCTGCTGTAACCACATTATAATGTCAATCTTGGAACAGATACATGCAACTGTCTGCATCACACAACAAAGACTAATGCCAGAGGGCAATAATGAATACATGTGTTGTGACAATGATTCAGCCCAAGTGCACACACACACACACA
This sequence comes from Lutjanus argentimaculatus, assembly GCA_034769285.1. NCBI lineage: Eukaryota > Metazoa > Chordata > Actinopteri > Lutjaniformes > Lutjanidae > Lutjanus > Lutjanus argentimaculatus. The sequence continues at coordinate 529,737 of JAWZSL010000026.1, read as the reverse complement.
CACACAACACTCATACACACAAAAACAAGAGAGACATTTGAAAATCTAAAGATGTGGCCAGAGTTGTAGCCTAGGCAGAAATGCGTATCATATGCACAGCGCACATTCCTTTGAACTCTGTGGACACGACGGTCACAGAGATCTGTGAGATGGACTAAGCAGAAAAAGATGGGATGTAAAAGACGAGACCGGGGAAGAAACAGGAGAGAAATGTGCAACTTATTGAAAGTGAAAAGGGAGAGAAGGGGGTAAAGAGAGGAAATAATAGATGGTAGGGGAGAGGAGGGCATGCCTCTACTGGTATGGCTTCTTTTCTCACGTATTTCTGGGGCTTACGTAAACCCTCCATCTGCTTTGCACCTTTCAACACACACGCAGTCTCACACACACACACACACGTGCATGTGTATGGACACGAGAGGTTGGCATAATGTCTGAGTCTGAGTGCCAGATGTATTTGCCTCCCATTTTTTCAGTTTGTCCGTCTGTTTGTCCATCTGTGTGTCTGCCAGGCTGCCTGCTGGCATTCTGACAGCTTGTAATTCTGTCTTTCAAGGCAGGGCATCATGTTATTTACTTATACAGATAATACCGGGGTGTTACTGTAAAACCTACAGTGATTTTTTGTTGCTTTCTGGGCTGTGAAATGTCTGTAAAAAGTTTATGAGCTTTGTTTTCAATGATTTGTGCTCTGATTGCTTGCTGCAGCTTCAGTGTTGATGATGTCATGCACAACAAAAAACAAACTTTGAGTGGCCAGAAAAATAGAAGCACACTTTCAATGTAACGCAATGCAATAAAACAGTCCTGCAGTGTGATTTCCTTACAGGACAGAAAAGTTTGTTTATGTCGAGACTACTCAGTCCATCCTCACCAGAAAAAGGGTAAGGTATACATCGTATGTACAAGCAGCTTATTAAGACCCATATTTACAGTTATTGTTAGGTGGCAACCTCTAGTGCCTGTAGTAATTATGACAGGAACAAAGGAGGAAAGAAAGAGGAAGAACATTTGCATAAGGAGGTGTTGGGGTGGATGAACAGGTCAAACAAAAAAGATCTTTAGCCCAGGAGACCGGGATTTGAGCCCCATGTGAACCCATACGTAATGCTGACTTACTTAAAGTTTTATGCTGCCCTATTTTACTTCCATCACGTGACACACTTAACATACTTATTTTGACCCAAACTGCAATCTTTTCCTAAACCTAACCGCATACATTTGTGCCTAAACCATGGCTGTATAAGAACACCTAGATAGAGCATTGCTGCTAAGCCTTTCTTCTAATTTTTCTAGGTGGACACTCGCGGTATTGTGGGAAAAAAAAATCTCCCTGCTCCCCAAAAAGTATTTTCCTTATAAACCACCATTATAAAAGAGATGTCTGTTAAACTCTTGACAGGACAATATCAATCATACACTTTTCTGATGAATTTTTTATCCGTAGAGGTTTTATATTCATAAAAGTTTCTTAGAGCCAAAATAGGCAATTTAAAAATCTGTTACATTGTAAAGTCTATGACCTGAGCGGGAACTCGCAGGTGGGGCCAGGGGAGAAATACTACTGCACATATTCAGTGGGCCGCATATCGAGAAAGTAACCCAGGAAGCTAGAAAACCTTTCTGGCATATGCGCCAGGCAAACCAGGCAATCCAACTGGGCTGAATGGATGCCACCTTTGCGTCTGGTAACCTGTGTATAATATAGTCAAGGCCTAAACCTAACCAAAGTGCTGCAATTTCACAACATTAACCACGTGTTTAAGCACATCACCTACGTAAAATACTCAAGATCCAGCAAGCCAATTGCTGGTACTCTAGACCGCTCAGGTCATTTTTGAGAATCACTGGTAATCAGCCTGTTCTGTCGTTTAGGTATGAAGATATGTTGCACCACCACTTGAGATGATCTGTGAGTTGATTCAATCAAATTCAGGAGTAGTTTTTGATGCCTTTTGTGTTTGTGCTTAACTGTGTTCCCCTGTTTCCAGCGTTTATGCAAAGCTAAGCTAGTATAAATCTTCCCATCTAATTTTCAGCTACTTCCAGAAACTGTTTCTTTAAAATCCTTCCACTGATTTTATTCTTAAAGTTTATATTCAAGTATTTTCTCACAAACACATTTTGACTGAGGATTATTAAACTACGTGCATGTTGCTAAATACATATTTTTTCTGCCCCGTACTTCTGTATGATTGCAATGGAGTTTTATTTTTCTGGTCAAATGTGAGCATGCCTAGCTGCTAACATGCTTTACTTAGAGCAATATTTAGGCTACAAGGCAGCTCCTGGTGATCATCCCTCATGTCAGAGCCATGGTTAGACTGAAGGTGACACTGCTCCTGACACTCATAAGTAGTGTGTACGAGAACAGGGTTCTCAAGTCATACATACCAAGAAATGATCGGCAGCACTGACATCTGAATGCAGCAGAGGACAAGACGAGACATGGAAGTTTTGCACTACTCTATATGCTTGTTACGTCCACTGACTTTCCTCTGGCCTTTTTTGGAAGAGAGCTGTCTCTCCTACTGTTTCAGGTCTGCTAGCCCCTCTGTGAGTACCTGGATCACCCACACTTGACCTTCATTTGATCGTCAGTGGAGCTGTAAATCAATCCAGCGCTCTTTGACATTTGGCCACTGAGCTGTTTCTCAGTCTGGTGCTGCTCTTCCTGAACTTGTTGTTCAAACTCTGTTCTTATAGCACCTTTATAGAGCTCAGTTTAGCTCATCCTTTGTCTTTAACTAGCTGGTAGTGCCAAGTGCCTTGCTGAACTAGACTTGGTGACTTTAAATGGGCTTTTTACTTTTCAGTGCATCAAACAAAGCCTGCTCCCATACTGTGGCTAGGTTGAGCCCGGTGGCGACTGCAGCTCAAATTGAATTGTGTCTGAAAGGGCCATTAAGAAGCCTTGTCGGGGTTCTCCTCCATTTATTTAGTTAGGGAGCTTAGTATTGGTTTTCTCTTTGATTCTACAGACCAATTGAGCTTTTTATTTTCTAGTTATTGTGGGTTTTATTTATTATTCTTGCCTTGGAGACCCTGACCCGTCAACTTTAGTTGGTTTATATTATTTTTGTCTCTAAATAAATGTCATTCATTGTTACAGTTAAAGTCTTTCAACACCCTTCTTGTCGTTCTGGTTCCATTTTTGCAAAGGTCTTGGGTAAACTTGTTTTGTTACTCCCTGTGTTCCCCTAAAAAAAGGTTGTAACAATGCCCATAACCACATCTGGCATGGTTTCCTTATACTGTTGATGTGTGAGTATGTACAAGTGCAAACTAACATTCACATAATGCACACACGTGCACACACGGTACATATACTGTGCTGTACATACACAAGAGAGTTCACAAGAGTTCTGGTCTCCATCAGCTTTGCTGTTATCCTGAGGCTGTAAACTGTGGTGCGAGGGGCACCACGATCAACATGCACACACATGTAAAGCATGTCAAATATAAGCTTCAACACAGAGCAGAGTGGCTGTAGTTTGACCAGAAAGATTCACAACAAGATTGAACTATTCAACTACAACACTGAAACAGACAGACGGATAGTGACATTACTAAAAATAAGTCTGATGGGGCAAGAAAGACAAGCGTTCAGACAGGGTTTAAACAAATTTAATATTTGATCTATGGTTGAAGCCAGTTCTTTCCCCCCTGCACCCTCCTTTCCAGATGTGGGGAAGCTCTGCAGGCTGCAGGAGCTCTGCAGGGATGCACGCAACATTGTAAAATGGCAAATAACAAGCCAGTGACGAGTACCACACTGTAGGTTCATCAGCTGTTTATAACAGTCTGTTGTCTATCAATGTAAAATTAAGCCCCTTAACCTGAGAACAAAAGCCCACTGCTTTGAAAATACACTCTGTACTTTGAGTTAAGCAGCTGCCTGCCAATTTAACTGTTATAAACATCTACGCCTTCTTAAGATTAATGATTTCTTTTGACTCATAAACAGATACTAACTCATTCAGCAAACATTCGGCATCAATTTGAACTCTAATTAATGCGAAAACAAAACAACAAAAAACAGTTATTCTGTCCTGGAATAGAAATTTCAAAGAGGACACCGCAGCCGTAGCTACGTTGTCAGAGAAGTGAGTATTACAACTTAACATGTTTCCTCAATCTCTGATTATATATCATGGTTATTTTATGATTTATTACAGTAAATATATTACAGATTTCTCCTTTAAATATGTTTATGTTTACTGGTTGGTTCCCCATTTCCCAGAGCTCCCTTAGCGCTACGTGCTTCGTAAGCTGTACTTAAAGGTCTCCCTTAAGCTTACGGGCTGTTTCCCAGAGTCTCCTTAGCGAAGGTATACCTTCTGAAAGGTTCACCTTTACAAGGGTGGTCTGAACCACTCGTTTGCTGTCCATTCATCCTTTCACAGTTTTAGCTTAGTATTAGCCAACATTATGCTTTTCAAATGGACAGCTGCAGCATAGTTTCTCTCTCATCTCTCACACACACACACACACACACACTGCAATTAAAGGTGGATATGCTGCTACAGGTGTATACTGTGTGACAACAGCAAATTTGTTTGGATGAGAACAAAATCATTCACCCATTCAGCTGTATCATTTATCCTGGCCTTTCAAGAAGTCTCAGACCGTGTCATATGTCCCAATTCATACTCTGTTTTATATTTTGTAGGCTACAGGTTAAGTATTTATTGGAAATATCACAAGGTCTCATCTGGACTCTTAAATAGATTAAGCAGATGAGCTTTAGTAGGTACAGCTTCCTTTGTCGTAAGATTAGAATGAAGTAAAATGGTTATGGCAACACTTTTTATGTTAAAACGTCATTAATGAGCTTTATAAGGGATCAATCAATATGTGCACTGCGGCGAAGGACAGCTTACAACTTTCGATGTACCTTACCAGCTCTTCCCTAAGAGCACCCGCTAAGGAATAGTCTGGGAAACACTCGTTGAAAAGAATTTCCCTCACTAAGGTATACCTAAGAAACCTTTGTCGAACTGGGAAACACAGCCCAGGCCAGTAACTTATCTTTTAGTTTTATTACTACATACAAAAACTGCTTCAAAAACCATCCAATGCACCTGCTTCAGCACTCTAACTGGACCTGCTGCTCTGAGTAACTGAATCATCAGACAGAAAAGAGTACATTTTATTATCAATATCATTTTCTTGCAAGCCCTACTTTCCTAACAGTTTTGATGACATTCTTTTTTTTTTTTCATTTCATTTTTCATTTGCACATTTTATCAGCATTTGGCTATCGCTGGTGCTTATTTTGTTCCCATCTGTTTTTTGTACCATGAGGGTAAAAACGGGCTTTGATTTACCAATTTCACTTTGTATTTTCACAGGATTTAGCGTCCTCCTCTCACTCTCCCCGTCCAAACATGTAGGAGAAGCTATGACGGTCATGAAACTTGCTCAAAATGTGACCATAGCGGCCTCCATAGATGAGGACCCACGACTGCTGTAGATATGAACAGCTCATTCTAACATAACAAAAACACAACAATTCTTATTTTCAGGTGATTATGCGCTAATGAGAACATACTAATGAATATTACATTACATTTCTGCCATCTTCTGCCAGTAAATCCCTTTAAATCTTACACACGGGACCTTCAACCCTGGCCTGACACTCCAGGACATGACTCAGCTGACCAGGCCACCAGGAATTCTCCCTGTGCTCCAGATGGCCAGTCTGGACCTGTTAGCCAAACTTATTTGGCCAAAAGTCTGACAAAAAAGCGAGAAAGTGAGGTGTAAGTGAAGGTCAATGTGTGTTAGTGTGTCAGAGAACCATCCCTGTTTTATATTCCACATCCATACATAAAGGACACTCAAAAGTGGGGCAGTGAAGCTGACACACAGACACAAACAACACACCACACACACACACAACTTAACAAACACCATATTTGAGAGACTATGGATTTTCTGGAAACCAGATGTGTGTCTGTGTGTTGTGTGTGTTTATGTGTGTGTGTCTGTGTATATATGAAGACTGGGTAGGTGTTTTTTGAGAACAAGTGTGTTTGTATGTGTGTGTTTGTGATTAGTCTGTCATTAACTCAGTAATGGCAAAGAATGCAACAACATGCCTTTTGCAGAAACAAGAACTAATGTTTAGTCGAGCCTCCTAAGCTGCACCCAAACACACACACACACACACACAGACACCACACTGGGGTTCAAATCCCCCACAGAGAATTTGCCCCAGGAGCCTGTCATTACAGTCTTTTACCTCTTTTACTCTTTCTCCTGCTCATTCTCTCTGCTGTTCTCAAACGTCTCTCTCAAACATCTGACACGGCTTCCCTCAGAGACCAAACCAGGAGAATGATACAAAAAAAGAGAGAGATGAAAACCAGAGAGGAGGAGAGACGAGGACGAGAAGGAGCGCAGAGGGAAGAGTAGAACGGAGGGACCATATGTTTTCTTTCCTTCCCAGTTCAGCTGGCTCTGATCAAAGAAACACTGGATAGTCTCTCCTGCTGTCTGATACACACACACACACGGACACAGACACACATATTTACAAGATGGATCCTCAATATCAGTGACAGAGGGAGGGAGCAAGAAGCCAGCAAACAGACAGACATGTGCTCCTTATCTCCTTCGAGGAATCTGCGGTGTTGAAATCAGTCCTCATCTCAACATCTCAGTCAAAATCGCCTCTCGTATTGAAAGAAGGGTTTCACATACTTTCATTCCAACAAAGTCACTACTCTTCCTCTCAAGCACAGATCAAAGACTGCATCAATATTTGTCAGTCACAGGGCTCCAGCTCTTCACGGACAGCTAAGCGCTGCTTTTTGTGGCTCTGTGCTCTATTATTGTTGAGTGCTGCGTCACTCGGGGGACTTTGATTTTAGAGAACAAAGAAAGCTTTTTATAGCACACAGACGTACTATCCTAGAGTGCAAAGTGTCTGTCAAAATGATAAAATGATGATCCTTATCATTTCATTTACGTGCTCTCTTGAGAATTTTTTGTTCGACATCTTCACTCCAAAACCTGATTAACAAAACAAAGCAATGCACAAATGAAGAACTGACAGATATACTAGAAATTCTAATTTTACTGGACATTCAAGTGTGCAGCTAACAGTGGCTTTATTTGATCAAAAAAAATTAGTTTAGAGAGCAGCAGCAAAGACACATCTCTGTTGTTATGAATTTTCATTCATCGTTCACGTCTGCCTTCTCTCACATATAATGGGACTAAATTGCACTCAGCTTGTGTTGTTCAAAGCACCAAAGAAATACATCTGAAAAACTTAACAGCGGTGTCTCTTTCCAGAAATCATGACCTGGTTGCTAAAAATAATCCAGAGACACAGTTTCATGTAGGAGCTACTTTCTTTCTGTGGTAGAATCTCCTGTAACTACTTTAAAGTCTACTGGAACTACTTTCTTTCTACTAGAGCAAAAGCATGAAACTGCTCACAACAGCTGAACTGAATTACACATTGAAAAAAAACCCTCTTAAGTATTAGTCAATTTGAACTGTTTCATGGATGATTAGTAAAAGGCAGAGCCTGCAATACTGTGGTAAACTTCAAATTTGGCCCCTCCTCCCAGGCTCAATAAGAGAGCAAGCCCTGATAGTGGGAACAAAGCAGTGAATCAGAGAAATAAAACCTTTCTTCTTATTGTTTCACAGTGTTTACACTCTAAAACACAAATAAACACACCCACACCTCTGCGCAACGCCAGATTTTGGGTGAATAAAGCCCAAGCATACCTCTGTATGCTCTGCCTGTGTGTGTCTATGTGTGTAAAACTCTTTCTCCAGCTCTCAGCAGAGGGAGGACACGGAGAACGCGATGTAACTGCTGGTCGCTACGTACATGCGCGCTGTATTGGCTGGGGGCTACACACCACTGCAAAACAGGCTATAGTGCCAAAGCTTTACACATAAAGCAAAAACATGAGAAAAAAAGGACCTTTATGATTATGTTGGTCTATACATAGTTTTTTATGAAAATGTTGCATATTATACTTTTAACTGACTATCTATGATTTAGCAGCTTTTCTGCAAATTAAAGTCAATTCAGTCTCATATTTATACTGTGTTAAACATAGCTCCAGTCATTTAATTCCCACCAGTGGCTTTTGTTTTTGCCCTTAATCCTATATTCTCAAACTATGGTATGAGTATCACTGGTGGTACTCGAGCTCCCTCTAGTGGTACCCAGAGGAATCTCCTAAAATTAAAAAAAATTAAATAAATTATTTTATAAACATATAATCAACATGCCACAAAATTTCAAATGAAAATACTTAAACTATGAGATCACTGAAATGTAATTTAAAATAAGTTTTGTATTTCCTATAATGTTTTTGTTTCAATATCAGACCGCTACGCAGTCACGGTCATGCACGTAGCGCACACATCCCTCATCCATGATTAATTACGAGCCAAACTGTGAAGACAGTGTAGCTGACAAGAGCCAACAATAAATAATCTTCTTGTTGCGAATAAACCTGCCTCCTGCGTGAACTGTCTGCAGCTGAATAGGCTATTGTATTTCAACATTGGTCACCATAGTGATAGTTGGAGAGCCTAATATTTTCTGAGGTGGATGCAGAGTAAAAACTTTGAGAAACACTGAACTGAGATGGATTTGTGGTTGGGCTGAGAAAGGCAGAACAGAGACATTACATCAGAATCAGCTGTATTTTTTTATAAACTGGGACAAATCTGACTTTAATTATAGCAGGGCACAATAATAAATATAATTTGATAAATGGTACTAACTCCACAAGTGTCTAGTCTGTCAAAACAAGGCTAATAGTCTACAGCCATGCAAGCGGCTCTGTGAGGCAGTACTTTTTGCTAATTAGCACTACAAACAAAAGTACAGCTGAGGATGATGTGAGTCTTATTAGTTTCAGGTACCTGGTCATAAACCAAAGTATTAATTCCTGATGACAGCCTGGGAGGAAAAGTTAATTTTAGTTAATTTTTTCCCATGTGGATAAAAGAAGAAACATTGATATCTGTATCAAAGGAAAAAAAATGCCACCTTAAGATGCCACTAGAGGAAAAGTCAGGGGATCACTTAAGTTGTTAGGCTTCATCCTTTAGGGACCATTAATGTCTTTTAAAAGTTTCGAGGCAATCCATCTGCAAACTGTTGAGTTATTTCAGTCTGAACCTAAGTACAGATCACACAGCCATTTTACCCTCCAGAAAATTGCTACTAAATTCTGTTAGACATTAAAAAGATTCATGATTATTATGCAGATGCCCAAAGATTATTCTCACGTTAAAGGGGCTATATGTAAGAACCAGTTAAAAACATTTAGAAAGTAACTGAAAAATAGCAACAGTAATGATGGGATCGAAGCAGTTTGTGAGCATTAGGATTCTTGTTTCTTATTTAATTGATAAGAATCACTTGAAAACACAGCACATGAATAAATTACATCATTGCTGGCAAGGAGAACTTGGCGGTTCACATCCTGAACCATACAATTACAGAGCATGTGTTTAGACCACAAGGCCATCAGGACAACAGAGCTGTCAGTGACCGCAGTTAACACTAAACATTAACTTAGTCCTTCATACAATTAGTAAAGTAGCACTGAAGTCAAAGAAAGCAAATAACTTAATGATCTCTAACGCTTAACCATGATGAAATATTTTGCTGGTGATCATCACACTGATTTTGTAAAATGGTGAAATATTACAGCTATGTTATTATGTTATTAAAGCAGCTTTTTATGCCTTTAGGAGAATATAAGTGTTAACATTAAGTCCACCAAAACAGGTTGAGGCCTAAAGCAACCAGGTTACTGATGATCCCACCCACTGGCTGTTGAGCCAAAAAAAAAACCCAAAAGATTCTAAGATAACTAGTGAAGTTATCATACCAACCAGTCAGCCACGGCCCATTCTGTCTCATAATACCTCTTTGTACCTCAAGAGGCGATAGTGAGTCACTGTAGCGTCCAGTCTGCCCTCAGAACAACACGAGAGGATGCAGAAGTAGCACAAGAGACCACCAAGTAGGGCAAGAGACCATGTTCAGCAGGAAAGACAGAAGTGACAGAAACAGAAGCAGAACAAGAGTTGACTTTTTTGTTTGTGGTTTTCAATCAACAACAAAAACAAGGTTGTATCATGGCTAAAAAGAGGGTCATGGGTTTTACTGTACTACTTTTTGCATCCAAACACATCTGGCACCCTAAAATTACACACACTCTGGGCTCAAACATAGTAGCCACTAAAGCATATCACAACACTGGCAAATGTCCAAATGAACTAATGCCTGCATACTTTAAAGCCCAAACCTTTTGTCGTCATTGCATTATCAGTTTGTCACTTTTATTCTGAATGTTTGTTGTGAGAACCACCTTCAGACTCTAACTGATCTGAAAACCTAATTTAAACAATTCAGGTCAAACTGTCAATTACCAGGACCTCTCTCATCAATCACCGCACAAAAACTTTCCAACTTTCATTTGAGTGGGCAACTCCGCACATGTTTTGTTAGGTTATCCCCCTCAGCTACAATATAAGCTGACAAAAAAAACGTCTAACATAAACAGCAGACGGCTGACTGTTTTCTTTCACCTGCATTTTTTCCCTTCCTAAAGATACAAAGACACAGATACCATCTTTTTGTATCTGACAATGCTCTTGGACACACAGGAGTGCATGAACAGACACAATGATGTATGAATTATTTAGTTATATAAAATGCTGGAATTTTTAAGTATTCATGTCTTTGTTTGTCTTAATCTCTCTCAACAGAATCTCCATTTCTGATTCTGCCCTCGTTGTGTCCTATCTTTGAGGGGTTTTAACAAAAGCAGGATGTGGCTTGACTGTAGCTCTGTTAAGTATGGATAGTTGTAAAACAGCAGGACCAACTCCTGTGAAAACATATGCACCATAAATGCTGTATTTCACTAATATTTATCTAAAAGTAAGCAGGGGCTCTTGCACTTGACCACCACCACCACAAGGATTATATTCCTGGTAGTAGTATCTCCATCTCAGTTGTGCATTTCAACAAACAGGATTGTGTGTGTTTCAACTCTCAAGTTTTTAACTTAAAGTCATCACCATTAAAAAAAAAAGAAGAAAGAAATAGAAGCTGATTTAAACACTCTTGTGTGGGAAGCTGTGCTGGAAACTCATGACCCCCTGCACACATTATTGACTTGTAGTAAAACTTTGCTGGCTGGTGAAAAGACTTGAGACGCAAAGCTGCAGATACCCATCCCCAACACTGGTTATTAGTGACAAAGGATGTTAGTAAAAGTCCAAATTGGGCAGAAAAAAAGGCTGAGAACGTTGAAACAAGAAGGGCCCTTTCACACCTGAAAGGCCAAACTGAGGTTCACATTGTTACGTTGTGCAACTGATTGGTTTGTCGGTGCGTGTCTGATGCTGTCGTGTTTTCAGTTCCATTCAGTTCCTCTCTCTTTCTCATCCTATTGGAAAATTAAAGTTTAATATTTTTTTTCAAGTGGCTCTGAATAAATATGAATTAAAACTGACTCTTTTTAAAGCTGTCAAACCATACGTCAGTTAAACATTTGGTGTCCGTTTTCCCCTTTCCTTTTTTTTTTGGTTCTGATGATAGCCTGTCACAACCTCCTGTAACTGGTCTGAAAGGCCGAACCATCCAGAATACGAGACATGAACCGAACCATGGTTCAATCTGATCCAGACTGAGACCACCTCTTTCGGTAGGACCGGGGTGCAGCTGTTTGGTCCAGATCGTGGTCCAGCAGAGACTTCATACCTAATTATGATCAAACTGGAAAGGCCCTTAATTTAACTATGTTAACATGCTACCATGTTCACCATCTTAGTTTAGCTTGTTAACATGCTCACATTTGTTCATTAGCAATAACGCTAAACCACTTACGTGAAGTTGCTACAATATATCTTGAAGAGAACCTGAATGTAATAAAGTTTCATGGACAACCCGTCCTATATTTGTTGAAATATTTCAGTCTGGACCAAAGTGTCCAAAGTATTCCTCGAGCTTCTAGCATGGCTAAAAATATCTAAAAAATATGATTTCCACTCTGAATCACATGTGGTAGAAAACTACTACTGTTGTGCCTCTGGCCGTATCCTGATCCGTGATGTCACGGCAGGTGTTTCCCATCATATGTCAAATCAAAAACACCTGGTGTTACATCACAGATTAAGGCGTGACGGCCAGAAAACCATTTTTTGAACACGTTCAGCCGACTGTATGCAGACCAATACAGCACCTTTAAGGTTCTGCTTGGGTTAAAATGGAAAGTTTAGGTGTTGACACCTGACAATGAAATATAAGCAACACACCAGAGAGGTGAGTCAGGTATCCTCTGCTTACACATACTTAACATGTGGTGACTTGGCTGAGAGCCTCAGCAGATGCAGGATACAGTTCTTAAAAACAAGTCGGATTTCCTCAGCAAACAGAGTGCTGATTTTACTTTATTTTAATTCTTTTAACACGTTAACCCATTGTGCAAGACATAAAATGTGTCCTGCATAATTGTCTAGGACTGGGCAATTTATCAATATGATATCAACATTATTTCAAAATCTCATTGTGTCAATATTTTGTGAAAGCATGAATAGTCGTCCCTGCAGTATTGGCGCAATATTGATGTATTTGGAAAAATATATTGTGATATTTGATTTTGTCCACTGCTCAGCTCTAATAGTGTTGGGTAGTTTCACCAACAGCAATGCATCATGATCTATTTAAGAATTTAAGAATGATCTATTTAAACTATTTAAGAATTGAGGGTATGTTTTTATAGAGAAAAATATCAAAAATATAATTTTAAGCCACATTTTAAGCCCTGTAATTGTCCCATATAAACATTTTTCCACTGGGTTTCTGATTGAAGACACATTTGGTGCCTTACATTGGCAGCCAGGTGGTTCTGGAATCAGTTTTTTTTTTTTTTGAGAATTGAATGCTTTGAATACTTCAAAAGCAATAAATAGTGAAGGTCAAGCTTACAGCTACCTGACCGCACAAGTTATACATACAGATAGCGAGCCAGGTAGGAGACCAAAACACCTTAGGCCAGACCATGGCATGCTTGACCGTAACTTGACCACATTGCTCAGGTAACTATGATCATAATTCACACCCAACCTGCTGACAGCCAGGTGTGTGACCTTATTTGACAGTAAGCCAAAAATCAAGAGCCACACGTAACTGAAGACAGTTTAATAATGGTGTTAGAAATGGGTAAATAATGGTGAAAGAGTCTGTCAAGTCGGTGAAGAGGAACAAACAGAGGAGACTAAAACAGAGGTTAACATCTTATGCAGGTGGGAGTGTGTGAATGAGTTTGTTTTTCTGCGTATCTGTGTTTCTCTTTAGCAGGAGGGTAATTTACGAATGAATTCTTATTTACAAGGACGCCTCCTCTGACCGCCAGGTGTGAGATGCTACAGGGTTCACACCCTGACCCAGTTTGACCCCACATGACCCTAAAGGTCCAGAGGTCACATTAGTCACTTCAGTAATGACCTTCACAGACAGACTGAGTGTTTACTACTTGATATAGTGAGATAATAATACTGCAAAAAGCCCATAAACTTCTGTTTTGGTTTTCATTTCTCTAAGTCTCATTTCTTAATACAACATCGAGATATGTTCAAATAAACTATAATAAGAAGCAGACAGGGGTGTTTCTTTTAATCTGAAGTACAAAGGCAGGTAATAATGACTTAAAGTTTGTTGGGACATAAATACTTTTTGGCTTTCTCAGCATCTTCTCAGACAGAGCAGGTGGAGGCAACATGGTGGAGTCTCTGCCAAGTCACCTGCACGCTGACTCTTTCACAGTGAGGTGCTGATGTAGTCCTGTTTAAAGAATGAATGGATGTTGACTTGCAAATAAAACATCTATTAAAAAGAGAAAAACAACGGATGTAATGAAGTTAATATGGAGGGACTGTGGGATGTGTGGCTCAGCCTTGAGTGTTTAAAACTTTTTCTTTGGTGTTTCTGAGCGCTCAGAATGAGTTGTAGGCCTGTAAAGACCCACAAGGACGATGAGGAAATCGTATGTGACTGATTAAACAACCTCACCTCAAGGTCCATTTAATGGCTGTTCTGGATTTTCAGTCATGTCACATGATCTTTATCAACAGATCTCATCTTGATTTGAGCTCGTTTAGTTTCCATGGTCAGAAAATGAACTTTGAAGCTCGGCTTTTAACGGGAAAGTTTGACACTCTTCGCTTCGTCTTTGCTAGTTGCCTGGCAACCTCACGGTGACAACAAGACTCAAAGAAGTTACTGCATCAGGCCAAGACGCCACAATTAGTCATTTTACACTTTGAGTTTTGAACAGATTACATAAACAAGATATAACATGTTAGCCAGGGATCTTCAGAGGTGCTGGTAGGAGGATTTTGTTGCAGTCTGACAGAACCAGCTGGTAGCTGTTTTCCCTGTTTACAGTCTTTGTGCCAAGCTCAGTTACCTGTCTGCCACCTCCAGTTTCTTATTTACTGTAAAGACATGAAAATGGTATCAATCATCCCTTCTAACTCTTGGCAAGAATTTAACATTTCTCAAAATGTCAAATTTTTCCTTGAAGCTAACATGGACAAGAAGTTAAAATATCTACAAATGCATGACAACTGGAAACTCCATCTTCTAATGAAGACCATGTATTATGAATGAAAGCTCCAGAACAGCTTCTAAGGGCGGTTTCACACCTGATGATCCAGTTCTTCAATCGAACCAACGCGACGAAGATAAAAGATTGTTTAAATTTTCCAACTGGTTCTGTTTGCTTTCACAAAGGCCAAAATCAAACGCCCCATAATTTCTAAACAAAAGTTCTAAGTGTCGTTCGATTATTGGTCATTGGTCAGTCAGCAGGTAAAAAGACAACAAACGGAACGATTTCCACCTGGATATAGTACAACACGGAGCACCGTAAGATTCTGGTCATGTTGGTGTTGGTCTGGAGCAATGAACGTTATTAAATAATTTAATAATGCGAGCATTTATCAATTCATCATGAGTCCAGGGTTGTCCCCTGCCAATCAGCATTTTGGCAGCAAACGCGCTACTGGTTCACCAGTCACCAAAACAGGAAGAGAAAACGTTTTTTAACCAATGAAATGAAACATACAATGGAACACTTCTGTGACTGGACAAAATGGTGCTCACTAGGGCTGTAACAACTAATCCAATAATTGATTATTAATCGATTTTATTATTATTCATTATGATTATTCACCATTTTCTGACATTTTATTGACCAGACGATAATCAATTAATCGAGAAAATAACTGACAGTGATCCGAGACCACCCTTTCAAGGCGGACCAGAGAGCGGTTTGGTCCGCACCAGAGTTTAAGTTCACACCGACCCAAACTCATGGCACCAAGGGGGTAAAAGGTCCAGGGTTTGGTTCTACTGGACTAAACAAGGCTGGTGTGAACCCACCCTAAATGAACCTTGAGGTGAGACTGGTTCATCAAACTGCTGTTTTCAAGGTCAAGTATGAACTTTGAAGCGCCAAAGTATGCGTGATACTGAGGGGGATCAAAATTAAACAGGTTAAAGTTCCTCTTTAAGGAACTACAGTCTTTAAAATTTGCTGTAGTATTGATTATCTCATTTAGCAATCATAAAACTACTCAAACAAACTGATGCACACTTGCACTTGTCCTGATAAACATCATCACACGCTCCCAGTGCACCTCCAGGGGCTGCTGTATGTAACCAAGCGTTCTCAGCACAGCTCACTTTAATTTGCCTGGTCTGTTCCCCATTACCCAGCTGTACAGGTTAAATATCCTGTACGCTGCTGTATGAGCGCAGGCTGATGCAGCAGGTATGGCAGAACAAGTCTAGACATATAGGCCTATGCCTTTCGACTGTCTAGCAAATGTGCAGTGGGCTCAAGGAGCCCAGAACGAGGCCGTTCAGTTCAATAAGCTTTAAGGCCTGCATGACCTGTCATGACAAAATCATCTGTCAAAGTGGAGACCCGAGCCTATTTTTCTGGAAGTTAAGTGGAAAATGACTAGCAGACATTTTTTTTTTTTTTTGGAGGAGGGGTGAGGGTGCTCTTAGGAACAGAGATATCCCTGACAAATCAAGTTCACATCAACAAACCAAAAATTGGCCCGAGATACACAAATGGGCGACAGTGACTGCTGGAAATGATTAAAACGATGTTAAGGATGTGTTAGGGATGACATTTAAACTTGGCTCTCATTAGCGCGTGAGTGGCTGGAGGGCAGGTGGTGACAAGTGATGTGAGACAGTCAGAGGAGGAGAGAAAAGAGGAAGCAATGACTAATTCAACTTTTTTTTAAAGCGGATAAATTGTAATTACGCAATTGAATTTATGTATTTGTACACAGATGAACAGGTAGATCGTCCTGGATGTTTCAACTTACCTGCCCGTGAGGTGTAAAACACGGTGACGAGCAGCAACAGCAGCCATGTCTCTCGCACTGAGCTCCATCGATCCATCATTTTGCATGTGAAGCTATCGATACGGCGGCCAATAATTCCCTCGTGGCTCTCCTGAAGGAACACCTGCGGACGAACCTGGACTCTGCACGCGAGAGTTTTCACCGCTGCCTCGCGCTCGTGCGTCTCAACGTCACTCCACCGGGTGGCAATTAAGAGCGCGCGTGCATAAAGGCTGATTTAATTGACAATAACTGGTATTCAGCCGCTCATACACTCGTCCTTACTGTTTTCCTCCTGGACGGACGGATGACGAAGGAGGACCAGCGGAGAAAAAAAACCTTTAAGTCTCAGGAGGTCTTTCCTCCTTCACCAGCAGAGAACTTTCCTTACTTTCTCTTCTCTCTCCTCCTCCTCCTCCTCCTCCTCCTCACCCCCTCTCTGTCTCTCCTCCGGGATGACCCCTCCCTCCCTCTTTCCCCGGAGACTCCTGGTTGGGACTCGTGGGGCTTTACTGCAACATACAATTACTGCGCGTGTCATTATTAGCGTCATTATTGGCTGAGTGATTTAAGGGACTTCGTGCTGTCTCTATCTGTCTCTTTGGCGCGCGCAAGCACGGGCACGTATTGGCACGCACGCACGCACCCACACACATAATTGTGCATGGCCACATCAATGGGCAGAATCATAATTAAATACATTTAAAGTTCATATTTCATTACTTTTGAGTATTTTGTAACTTGTATTTTGCTTGGCAGACAATTTTTTGTAGATTGTGAGTATTTGTGTGAATTTGTGTATTTGAAATACTTCTACACCTTATGAATATATAGTTTTATTCTTAAACTAGAAAAGCACACCCAGTAAAGTACAAATCTCTGCCAGGCACTCAAAAAAGAATATTTGTATGTAACCCCTTGTAATCACCAACATTTTGATTAGTAACTGCAATTTATACACAGTATTTTCTAAGTATCTGCAACAGATTACAATTAAATTGATTCTGTAATTTAATTACATGTAAGTAGTAACTCTCCAGCACTGCTTGTATCCTATTAGACAATTGTTTGAAATTTTGTCATATGAATTCTTGAGTTATGGCCAAAAACATATTTTGTGAGGTCACAGATACATTTGACCACCAAAATCTAAGCAGTTCATCCTTGAGGGGATGTTTGTACCGAGTTTGAATAAATTCCCCAAAGACATTCCTCAGATGGGACGGACATGAGGTCACAATGACTGTGACCTTTGATATGTGAACACCAAAATTTAATCAGTTCATCCTGGAGTCCAAGTGGTCATTTGTGCCAAATTAGAAGAATTCCCTCAAGGCGTTCTTGAGATATAGCGTTCACAAGAATGGTATAACCCAAAAACATAATTCTTCTGGCCAAAGTATGAAATTAAAATACAAGAGAAGAAAAGAGCAATTAGCAAACACATGTGCTCTAGAACTGGCAAATTACCAGCTTGAAAACACCGACACATCCTCATACGTAAACAGCAGAACAGATCAATGCGGCTCCAGAAAGTACATGTGTCAAGAACCATTGACAAGTGCACCAGACCTTATGTATGTGATGTGTCACATGACAAAAGTCACGCCATGTCAAACACCTGGTTAACATTGTGAAACGGTCGCTGTAAAAAACAACCATGCTGAATATGACAATAAAGAACAGTCACCGGCAAACTGTCGGGAGAAACTTTTAAGGAATGACATGGACTGTTGGCGCAGGCAACCACTCGAGTTTGACTCAGCGCTGCTCCGACATGCCTATCGCAGTGATGTCACTTACAAAACATAACTTAATTTTAAACGTAACGTAATTTTAAAGAAGTCTACACTGACTTTTGTTTTCACACAGGACATGAACCCAGCTGTCCTGGATGAAAGTCCTGTGTTGGACACATTCCCTTCCTTAACGCGGGTTTTCTGCTTCCGTCATTATTTATTCTGGCCACTAGAGGTCGCTGCCCAGCAATAAACAAATACGCTGCTAGACACTGCACAGACGACCTCTACGGACGTTTTTCAGTGAAGGACGGGCTAAAACCACCTCATACCCCTGATTTCACAGCCTCCCTCCTCCAAGATATCTTGATTGGCCACTTCAGATCTATGATGTGGTGAGTTAGCAGAGCTCATTGTTTCAATGTAAGGAGGTCAAGGTCAGACCCATGTCGAGGCTACACAAAATGTGATAATATCAGTTTGTATAGACTGTATTTTGTATTAACGGTCACACTCATATCCCGGAGGACATGTGCAATAAGTCGGGATGTTTGAATATAAACCTGCCAGCAATGTTTCTCTCTATAAGACCTAATACAAAACAGCCAACACAAACAATGAGAGCTTGTGCCAGATTTAATTTTCTGCTCTCTTCCTCTCTACAGACAGACAGACCACACACACACACACACACGCACACACACAAAGCATGCTAGGACAGGACAACGGTGCTGCCCAACTAATAAAAATATGCTGCTGCAGATTCCAAATTCCAGTGCCTGTCTGTCTTTGCCCACACACTCTTCAAACACACATACATACACCATATTCCTCCTATAGGCACAATAAATACCTAAATGTGCTCCCTGCTGCCTTCTACTTTAAGGGTTTATCATTCTTTATCTCAAATGTGGAAAAAGTCCAAAGAAACCTGCAGCTCACTGGGAGGCATCGGAGACGTTTTTAGGGCTTTTTAGGGGGAAGTTTATAGGGTACAAGAGGCTGACAGAATTTGAGCTCAGTACATGCACACACATGCATACATGCACATGAATACCTATATAAGCCTCGGGTCTCTCCTTTCCTGCTTCACCTACTATTAACATCAGCTTACATTGTCTAAGAGGACAGTTATATGCCCTATTTTCTTTTATTTAGATCACTGAAATATGACTCAAGGCAGCGTGAACAGGACCAGTTATACAAGTATGCAAAATCAAATCAAATCCAAATGTGTTTATATCGTAAAGTAGCATATTCTATACATTAAAGTGTATTAAGATGCAATTTAATACTATTTCTATTTTTATTTTTGATGTTGTATTTTGTGGTTATTACAGTGGGACCACAACTGCTTTTGTCCACAGGGGCCTCCAAAAACAACAAAATGTGAAGGTTCCTGGTAGTAGCTTTAAGTCTGCAATAAAGTGTTTTTTCAATAGTGGAGTTTCATGTGAGTTGGAAGGAGTAACTGCTCTTCTTGCAGGGCTTTGTAAAAATTGCCATTGCCCTATATTGTCTTTTTTGTAAAAGTGAGAGCAAAAGCAAATACAGGAATTTAGTGGAATCAACTGATTTTTTTCTAGTTAACTGAATGTAAACATAAACTTTTTATTAATCTCAAGTTAGCTAATTTAACATTTGTCATTTTTATTTCATAAATGTGAGCTGATCTGACTTAAAGCTGATGGAAACTTTGTCTTTAATACATGAAAAGATAAATCATGGTTGTTTCTCTTCATAATAATGAAAACAATCCTAACAAAGAATTAAGGAACGATATGTAGCAACTGCATGTGCAAAAATGAGTATATACATCCAAATAGCCAGTTGGAGCCAAAAACTTATATAGATATATTAAATAGACTGACATCCTAATAGGCCAGGCTGCAGGAACACTGCAGAAGTACAAGATGCATGCAACATCTTAAACTGACAATGACAAGTGACAACAAGTCCTACACTGTCAGTTGATTAATGTAATCAATTTACAACAATATCAACGTAAAGTTCGGCCCATTATTCTGAAAACAAAAGCGCACAGCTCTGAAAATACACACTCTGTAGTTCAGTGGCTGCCAGACTCTATTAACATATTGCTCAATTCAGCAGTTATAAACATCTACTCCTCCTGCAAGATTATTAATGATTTCTAACGAATCATACAAAGACACTTACTCATTGGGCAAACATTTGGCAATAATTTGAACTCGAGTATTTCAGCTTAACATGTTTCCTTGATCTCTCATGATACATCTTAGTCATTTGATTTATTACAGTAAATATATTACAGATGTACACTATTTTAAGTTCATTTAACTTGAACATGTTCTCATGTTCACTTAATTGGTTTTACATTTCCAAAACTCATAAGATGACTTTGAACTAATTACTTACACCATGTTCAGTATACTCCTTTTTTAAGATTTTTTTTTTTTTTTTTTTTATCTTTTAGCCTTTATTTGACAGGACAGCCAGTAGATAGACAGGAAATGGGGGAGACATGCAGAAAAGGGCCACAGGTTCAAATCAAACCCACAGCCGCTGCTGCACACTCTACCAACTGAGCTACCAGGGACACTCAAGAAACTTACATTTTTTACAACATTACAGGTTGAACCTGCTTAAAATGATTTACAGTGGATACACAAACTTTTCGGTGTGTTTGTGTCTATACCGGAAAAAAACGGTCAAACAGTTGGAGACATTTGGCATATTTTTCAGCTGATTAAATGTGATTATAAATTTTAATAAGATAAAGATACTGTAGTGTACGATAATGATTATAAGTTTGTGTTTTGGAAACAGTGCTGTTTTGGTAACAGAAGTAAATTGCATTCAGGCACTTATACATACTGACTTTTTCAAAGAAGAAGAAGAAATAGATTCCAGGCATATTTCCAAATGCCCTACCCCCTGTTTCAAGTAGGTTGTCTTAAACTTATGACTAGCAGCTATACTCTTGTGGGTGTGTGTGTGTGTGTGTGTGTGTGTGTGTTGAGGGTGAGCAGATTGTGTGTGTGTGTGTGTCTGTGTGTGTGATGTGTGTGTGCAGATTCCTAAATGACAGTGATTTTAGATATCAGATTTGATTAAAGACAGAGATCTTAACTCAAAAAATAAATCAGTCATTTTAAAGTTTAGTGCATTTTAAATATATGATAATTTAGTAATGTTTCAAAATAAAATTAATTCAGTGTTATTAGTGACATGTCTTTTGAGCTCTGATACCTGAAAGGTAATAACTAAACTAAACATCTGTAAGTTAAGAAAAAAAAAACCATTGCTGTAGAATCGCTTTAAACCTGGATAAACAGAACATTGCTACATACATATAATTTCCAAATTTATGATGAATAGTCTCATATCCACATGGATATAATAGTGAATTTTGCCCAGCCTATCCCTTTAAATTGTATATAATAATAAATAAATAAAATAAACATCCTTAGGCTCTCACATACACTGAATCAATTTTGTTGGTTGATTGTTACATAAGCTGCTCCATTCAGAGTTGGAGTGCAGGATTTTAGAATATCACATTGACCACTGAGGGGCGCCAGTCTCTTTACAGAGGCAGGAGTCACTTATACAAAGATATATAACTCAGATGGTCCTTATCAGTTTTTCTTCACACCTCAGTACACTGGTGGGAGAACAAATGCACTCCAGATTGACTTTGTCAAGTTTACAATGTCTGTGATTGTTCTCATGGATGTAATAAAATAACAAAGTTGTAAATGACAACCAGAACAGGACAGAGCGGGACAACGGGACAGTGAACCGGTTAGATAATCTCAGTCCATGTGACTCCCTCTCTCTCTCCCTCTCTCTCTCTCTGTCTCTTATCCTCTTAGAGTGGTTTTCACCTCAGATCGGCTCTCATCCTGCAGAGCTGCTTGTCTGCTGAGTCTCAGAGGGACAACAGAGCCGAGGGACAGCTGGACATCATGGCGAGTCCCGGACAGAAAGTGGTGCTGATCACCGGCTGCTCCTCTGGGATCGGCCTGAGGATGGCTGTGATGCTGGCCCACGATGAACAGAAGCGCTATCACGGTGGGTGCACTGTGTGTATGTGTGTGTGTGTGTGTGTGTGTGTGTGTGTGTGTGTGTGTGTGTGTGTGTGGGAGAGAGAGAGGAGAGAGAGAGAGAGAGAGGAGAGAGAGAGAGAGAGAGAAGAGAGAGAGAGAGAGAGAGGCTTAACAGGCTTAATTTGTGTTGCCAAAGTTTTAAGGGATGCATGATATTTGTTTGTTTGTTTGTTTCCCATTTTGTCAATATTTTCCAGGAGAGGCCCACATATGCACATATTTTTTCCACTAATGACAGGGAACATGAAGTCTGTCTTGTAATGGAATTAACATATTATTATGCCTTCTCAGGATGGACCTGAATCCGAATACAATATTGGGGAAAGTACAAATAATGAGATGGAACAGATATTTCTTCTATCTGAAACTGCCCGTTATTATTCGGGGAAAAAAATAATGTAGCATAATACTGCAGTAACTAGGTTGCAAATTGTGTGTATTTTCCTTAACCTGTGTATTTTCATAACAATCAATTAATCATTAATAACTAATAAAAAATTAAATTCTTATGGTGATTAATCAATTAATCATTAACAGCCTTAGTAGTAACATTCAGAGTACTACTTTTTATCTGCAACAAGTACATTGTTACACAAGTACTTAATTTTAATATTATAATAATATTAATATTCTTGTATTGTGAAATGCAGTAAGATTAACATCAAGAAGTGTGAATGCAGCATTACTGCAATTTCAGATGATTTCCTTCAACTGAAGGATATTTTTTTTATCTTTACTGTAGAGTTCCTATTTCCATTTCCATTTATTTCAAAACAGAATTGCATTGAGACAAGAGACAAGAGAATATTTGGTTAGAAACCGTAACATTCGCTTAATTTAACACAACTTCCAGTATAAACCACGGCCATCACCAGTTTACCCGAATACAGAGACAGATAATTTTGTTGGTTGAACAGAGACAGATACAAATATGACGTCTTATCGTGACGACTCACTGACAGATGCAGACATAAAATACAACGCTTTTCAAAATGTACACACTGACTGACAAAATAAGAAAACTGCTGCTAACTACTCGCTGGAGCCTGTTTCTCTCTGGCCTGCACAAATTTGTCTTAATGATCGAGATGACTCTTAGCTCTTAGGATGAGAAATTAATTTTGTAGTGTCGAGGGAATGTGATTTAGCTCCTGCTTGCATGATCACTGCTGAGAAATCACTGCAAATAGCAACACTGCTATCAGTTTCAGACACTTCAAAAAACCTCCCGCAGATATACTTGTAATTAAATCGTCATCTTATCAGCCTTTCATGTGCCATTAAAGATATTTCATTTATTGTGCATCCCTACAAAGCAAATACACAAGGAACATAGTTTAAGTTAAATAAATAAATAAATAACAATAATAATACTAACATTGTTTCATAAAATAAAACAACTGCTACAACTGCTGCATGATAAATGTTACGTAATTTGTTAAACCCTTCATAAAGCTCCTGTCACTATGACTCCTCTTCTTCTGCACTGTTTTCACATAAGATGCTTACATCATGAGTCATGACTGAGTGCACATAAGAGTATTACATAGTCCACATGATTATGCAGACTAAAGCCACTGACTCTGTTTCTGTGTCTCTGAACACGCAGCAGATGAGCGATTTCCAACTAAAACTTTGCTGTGGTTTAAATATAAAAAAAAGTATTAAATCTGAACCACATGAGAGGAAATCAGGATCCAATTTAGCCATAACAACTGAGATCAATAAAACAGAGCCTGTCCTCCAACAGAAAACGACCAGAGAGGTCGTTTTTGAAAGCAGCTTTATAAGACCTATACGTACGTTTACCCTAACCCCCAAAAGCAGAAGCACCGTCGGGGTCGGCCTTGCTGGGGTTCGTACTTGGGTCTCCTGTTCTGGGGGTGGGCGCCCTCCCTGATGCGCCACACTACTGTTCGATCGAGTTTTGCTTTTCTTAATGCAGCCTGTTCTCCAACAGAAAACGACCAGAAACGCAACCAGAAACGCTCTACTGGGTCGTATGTCCACGTACGACCTATCTGGGCGTATGATTTGGAGGATATGTTGATAAAACAACACTGTCTGATCCTAGAGAGTGAACTGGAATAAACTGATAAATGGAGACAATGGAGCAAATTCAAGCCTGAGCCCTGAAGAGGAAACTCCTCAGCTGACGGTGTTTCCTCTCCACACAGGGAGGTCAAAGGTTAACACTCAACTTTCTTAGAAACTGCTCAGAAGCAGAGCTTTTCTCAAAACAACTTGGCTAAAAAAACAGCTTCGTATTCTGACAACCAACATTATCTAGTTTAGCTTTAAAGGCTTTTAAGACAAATAAAGAACCTGGACATCCAATTAAGATACAGAGACTTTCCACAGCTTAGATGCTAATAGCGTTTTAAAAATGTTGTAGACAAATGCAATCAATTAATCAGATTGTGCCACTTGTGCAAAAATATCTAAATTGTCTAATGCTTACACAGTTTATGAAAAACATGTGAAAGGAGGACAGAAGGCAGGTTACATCAGTCACAAATAGACTCTGAAATTCAGTTTTCCACATCTTACCACAGAGAAATAAGTGAAAGCAGCAACAGTCCATGTCTAAGCCAAACAGAGGCTTTGTGTCTTCTCAACAGGCTTCATCCCACTGCTCATCTGTTACTACCAACCCCAAATCCTCCTCCCGAGCAGATTTAAGATACACACAGTCTATATTTGCAGGTATATTATGCAGGATTTGTCAGTTACTGTTGTGGAAACACAGCAATTCAAAGATGGCCCCTCCTGCCCCCCCCCCAGCTCAGTGAATGAGAGACAGCAGCATTGGACGAGGGAGTTAGAGAGTGAATAAAGTGAGGGAGCTGCATTGGTGAGAACACAGAAAGAAATTGTAATTTTCACAGCGTTTATGTTCTAAAGCAAGCCTGCAAGCTCACTGCTACATGCCAATAAATCCTACACATTAGTCCTTTAATATAAAATTACACTGCTTTATCTACATTGTCTTCTTTCAGCATAATCACACGTTAATGTCCCAACATGAACTAAGAAATTTAGATGACAGCAAATTCTAATCAGTTCATCCCTGAGTCCAAGTGAATGTTTGTACCAAGTTTCAAGAAATTCCCTCAAGACATTCCTGAGACATTGCATTCACAAGAATGAGATGAATGTAAGGTCACAGCGACCTTAACCTTTGACTTCCAAAATCTTATCAGTTCTTCGTTGAGTCCAAGTGGACAAGTTTGTGCTAAGTTCAAAGAAATTCCCTCAAGGTGTTCTTGAGATATTGCAAGAATGGGAAATACATATGTCCAGACACATGAACAACCAAATAACATAATGCCTCGTGCTATTCCTGTCACATATCATTGCATTTCCATGCACTGATATGCAGACTTACATCAGGAAAGCTTCTGACAAACAATGCCTTCCTATAGCTATAGGAAAAATACGTTTAAAAAAATAAAATTCAGATTTTTATTGAAGAAGTTTTCTACATGAAGGACAAGCTCCCAACTCACTCAGCGTCCCTCCTGCCACACAGAGTCACGTCTCTGATCCCAACTTAACCTTAAGTCACTCTTACATATACATGCAACACCAGACAATAACTACAGCCCCACTGCAGCCTCACTCAGGCTAATCACTGCCAGGCTCGCTGAGCTCCATTGCGGATGACAGGCTGGTGAGGGCTATTCCTGGAACAGGCAGGTGACTTGAGCTCCACGGCAGCGACGCTAATGCTGATATTTAAACTGGCTGCCGTAACAGGACTGTTTTTGAGCGTCTATATTAGGGCTGCTTAAGATTATCGTTACTACAGTGGCTATCTTTGGCACTGGCTTTAACATTTTTGTTATTTCAGACAGTTATTCAGAAAGTGAATTCAGGAAAAAAAAACAGTCCACAGGTTGAGTCAGGAAAAGGATGCATGTGAACACAGTTTCCTTTGTGTGTGTGAACTTTACCCTCCATTCTCACCTATTATCCTCATGTCTCTTTCACAATATTATTGTTGCATCTCCCTCTCAGTTCTTCGTGACCTTTACTCCTTTCTTTCCGCTCACACCTATTACAGGAAACATGCACAAAGACAGGATCACTCAGGATGGAAATTCTCTCCTAAAAACTACAAATATACATGCACAGACAGAACATGTGTGAATTTCACTGAAGTCTACTCAACATGACATGATGTTGGTGTTCACGTGTGTATCCCGTGTGAACCTACATGCAGCCTTGAGTCAATGAACTCGGTTTGACTCTCCAGTAGTAATAATGTCTTTCTGTAACCTCATTTACCTGGACTGCTTGCCTAATCACATGTCTATTTAAAGCAGCAGCCTGAAGGCGTTGTGTAGGAGTTAAGGTAAGGGAGGGAGTGTAACATCCATTCACAAACTCACGCTTGGAAGCTGAATAAAAGGAGCATAATTATACGCAGAGCTATCGGCAAACAGCACTGATGAAAAGAGTAGGTGTCATTTCATCATTGCTGTTTCCTGATAGTCCTACACACAAAGGTCAAAATGGCATGATGAAGATCTAACTGGCACTGAAACATCTCATTAAATTTGCGATTTGAAGACAGAAGGTCCAACTCTTTTCACTGAAGTTGCCAATGGAAAAAACAGAAGTCATGGAGTTGCTTATTAGCACTAAATACTAAGTTCTTGTTATTAGACACATTATATTTTGACCTGATTGTGGCGCCAGATGAAAAGTCAAGGAATCAGCAAAGTTATTACATGTCAAACTGTGGAGAACAGGGCTGGGCGATGTCTACCAAATTGGCATATGACGATGTCCACAGTGTTATCGATATCGTTTCTGGGACTAAACGGGTCTTTATCTTGGTGCCACATGTCTGTAACTAATTTTCTTTTGTTTAAAGAAAATAAGGAGCATGACATTCATTGCAGTGCAATGAAAAGCAGCAACAGCTTCATTTTATTTTCCTTCCCACATGTCAAAAAATGGAACTTAGGCAACAACTTTATGGCAACTCTGAGGGACACACTACTTAATACAAAAGGTCTTTAAAACATGATGTTACGATGGTAGAGGGTTGAGTGTTCAAGGACTGTCATCATGATGGACAATAATATTGTGGGGACGTGTGTGTGAGTGTCTAATAGTCGAGATAATTTATTTAAAACCACAAATGTCAATCTCATAGTGGCAGTAGAGGATAAGTCAGAGGATCACTAAAGTCAGTAGAATTCTTCCTCTCTGGACCTTGAATGCCAACACAAATTTTCACAGCAATCCATCTCATAGTTGTTCAGATATTTTAGTCTGGACCAAACTAGTGAACTGGCCAAACAACTGACCAACACAACTGAAGTAGGTCTCTATCGACTGCTGTCCTGGACAGTGACGTATGAACACCTCAACAACCTAAAAAAAAGATAAACTGGCAGGGTGCAGACCACCACGGCCAATAGTCCTGTCTTCAATGACATGCAAATCGGTAAATGCAACCACTAAATTAACTTTAATTATGATGAGTTCACTCGTGCAATGACGTCAGTTCATTTTGCCACAGTTACCTGTGTTAGAATTGAGCTATTTCCCAACATTAATGAAAGTGAAAAATAATTTGTGTTTTTGACCTGTGATTCAGATCAGCACCAAAAATTGGACTTCAGATATTACTGGCCAGTTCAATAGACACCTATTTAGAAATAAAACCACAGCACGTTTCAGGAAGAATTACTTATGAAATACATGATAAAAAAACAAGCGGAACAGACTTCCGTCTATAAAGCTTTGTACATGGCTGATGAGTACAGAAAAGCATTTTTTTTCTCTGTTAGTTCACATAAGTTTGTCTTAACAGGCTTGACTGAGATACAATATATGTTCCCAAAGCAAATCATAATGAAGGTCCATCTCTATGACACTCCTCTCAATTCTTTCTGTTTTTTCTTCTTCTCCATCTGTTCACAGTCATTGCAACGATGCGTGATCTGAAACGGAAGGATAAGCTGGTGGAAGCTGCCGGTGAGGCGTATGGGAAAACTCTGTCTCTGGCTGTACTGGACGTCTGCAGCGATGAGTCCGTCAAACAGTGCATTAATGGCATCAAAGATCGACACGTGGATATCCTCAGTGAGTAAACTTCAGCCTCATCGTGTTGCACCATGCATTGCTACACTGCCCCAAAGTCAAACTTAATTTCTTCCTTGTCTTCTTTGTTTCCTCCTTCTTCTCCTGACCAGTCAATAATGCAGGTATCGGCCTCGTGGGTCCAATAGAGAGCATCCCCATCGAAGAGATGAAGAAGGTGTTTGAGACCAATTTCTTCGGGGTGATCCGCATGATCAAGGAGGTGATGCCCGATATGAAGAAAAGACAAGGAGGACACATCATTGTGGTCAGCAGTGTGATGGGACTGCAAGGTGAGCGGACAGAGGTGTGGCTGGATGAGTGAAGGGAGAGGAGGCGTGGTGGGGCGTTAAACGGTACAGGGAAAAATGACAAGCTTGTCAGCTTCAGCCTGACGTATGTATGGTCTGATGACAGGACGAATGGAAGAGTGGGTGGATAACTGAAAAGGACTAATGGAGTTTAAGTACAACTGTGCGTCTTTACAAACAGGGATGTGTCTGCTGAACAATGAACAAGAAAACTGATCTGTTTAACTATCATGTTGTCTGAAAATGAAACATTTACTGTGTCTCTCCAGGTGTGGTGTTTAACGACGTGTATGCAGCTTCCAAGTTTGCCATGGAGGGCTTCTGTGAGAGTTTGGCTGTGCAGCTCTTGAAGTTTAATGTCACGTGAGTTCAACTGATGCTACTTCACTCATTAGTAGCAAAACAATAACATAGAATCCCTAGGGCTCCAAATAATAAGTTTCATCATTGCTTAATAGAGCAGCAATGATTAGTCCACTTGATTAGTCAATCAATAGAAAAATAATCAACTATTTTGATAAACAATTATTCTTTGAAGTAATTTTTCATGCATAAATGGCAGAAAATTCTATTTTCAGCCTTGAAATATGGGGAATTCCTGCTTTTCTTTGTTTCATATGATATTAAACTAAATATCTTTGCGTTTTGGACTGACAAGAAATCAGTCTTAGTTGAGTGCACTAAAATCCTGAGGCTCATGGTGATGTCATTAGTTTTACAGGTATGTGGTCATAAACTTAAGTGTTGGACAAATTTGATGATGAAGGTACTGGATGAAACTGTATTGGTAGCTGTAACCTACAAAATATTTGGCATTTTAATTTGGTAAATTATTTAAAACTATAAATATTTTACTCCCCACTGTTTTTAACATGCATTTGATTCTTTCAGGCACTGCCCCACACCTCTAATTTACAAAACAAAATTTTAAAAAACCCAAGCCGATGATCAGGTCACCACTGCTCGAGCCCTACAAAGATATGACAATGACTATGTCATATGTGTATTTATAACGTTAGACTCTATTCCTTTGGTTTTTGCAGTCATTTTCAAAGAGGAATCATAATCTATGTACAGCAGAATATACAACTAAAACCTCAAAAATATGGTCTCTCCCTACTTTCAAAGCAGTCTGACAGTTCAACACAGTTATAAATCCTTGAAAATTTTGTCCAAAATTCATTGCAACGGCCTAAAAAATGGTCCGTTTGTTTTCATTTAGGCCAACTTTAGTTAATTAATTGCTGTAAAAAATATTCTGTCATGCATTTAATGATTAATGGTTTCAGTACTAGTGTTACCCATTTGTCCATAAAACTTTTCCTCCATCTAACCATGCCCTGTTGTTGAGTTCCAGTTTTCTTATGTTCCCTCTTTGCTGTGTGTCTCCCTCCTCAGATTGTCACTGATTGAGCCGGGCCCGGTGCACACAGAATTTGAGGCAAAGATGATTCAGGAGGTGAGGCAGAGGGAGTGTCCTGGTGCTGATCCTGATACGGTGCATTACTTCAAGAACGTCTATCTTCCCTCCTCTGTTGACATCTTCGAGGTACTGGGACAAACGCCTGATGACATCGCCAGAGTAAGTTCATAAGCAGTTTGTGATACAGCCTCACTGTGCCTTATCCATGGATGGATTACTGATAAGGGCCTACTGGTCACAGGCCCAGGGGCCCAAAGGTGTGGCAGCCCCTGGGCGAGAATGTCTGTTAACATTTCTTCAGGAAAGTTCACCATACAACTACAAAGGAACACAAATGAACACAAAAAGACATAAAAGTACCACAAGGAGACGCAAATGACTGGAGAAACACAGAAGTGCTACAAACTGACAAAACTACCACAAAGAGACACAAAACAATTACAAAGGGACACAAAACTACCACAAAGAGACACAAAACTCACCCAAAGAGATACAAAACAATTAAAGAGGGACACAAAACTACCACTAAGACACATAAAACTATGCCAAAGAGACACAAAACACTTATAAGAGGACACAAAACTAACCAAAAGAGACACAAAACAACAAAAGTTTCATGAAAATACTACAAAGAGGCATACAACTACCACAAGTAGACAAGAAATGACTATGAGGAGACACAAAATTATCACAGAGACAAAAAAAAAGTACCATAAAAAGACACAAAACGACTACATAGGGACGCTGTGTCTCTTTCTTATCTTGGTGTGCTCCTACAATAGGATGGTTGGGGGCTGTTGTACTGTATGTGCGTGCCCAGGGGTCTCTTGTCTCATAGTCCATCCATGGCCGTCTCTGTATGTCTACAGCCGTGATCAATCCTGTAATTTGCCTAACTGCAAACTTTGTGTCTTTTTTGTCCATCCTCTCCTCTCACTCTCTGCAGTGTACCAAGAAAGTGATTGAATCGAGCAGGCCACGTTTCCGCAACCTGACCAACCCCTTGTACACGCCCATCGTAGCGCTGAAATACGCTGATGAAACCGGAGGCCTGTCTGTTCACGCCTTCTACCACATGCTCTTTAACCTGGGTCCTCTGATGCACATCAGCATGACTGCCATGAAGTATCTCACCTGCGGATGTCTGAGGAGCAGGACAGTTTCACCAAACTAGAAACTTATATCTTGTAGACAAATGTGAACAATACGAGACTTTTCTTTTGTGACCTGCCATATTTCCTGCTGTATATATATGCAGTGTGTATTTTGATGAAGAGTCCTAACTTTTTCTCTTTTCTGTATAGGCTTGTAGGTTATGAATGTACAGTTTAAATACAACAGATTTTAAGATTTGTTAGCCTACGCAGAGTGCCAAATGAGTAGGGTTTGCACTTCTATACTATAGCCAGATTTCATTATTTTATCCCAGTCAGTCCCACACAACTTCACACTTCACACTGTTGAAACTCTAACTGGTTCAGAAAGTCTACACCTTGTTTATTTATAGCCTATGGATATGCGTCTGTGTACTGTACATATTTTTCAAATTCCGTCAGTTTATTGGAGAGCTATTTTGGCATTAAAATTTGTCATTTATAACTTGTTTTGTTCGTGCTTCTGGTGGTTTTTAGCAATTGTCCTTGCATAGACATTACTCATGATTATGATAAATGATTAATATGCAAGTAACTTTTTTCTGTGCAAAAAAGACTTTCCTGGTAGTGTCTGTGTTTATTCTATCAGGTCACGTACACCCATATTTCAGCGAAAATGTCTCTGCAGCTTCTTTAGACTGATGGAAAATCATTCAGCATTCTACTTGCAAATGGCACTAAAATATATAATAATAAAAACAAACAAACTTCTTATCACAGTTTCAACAGAAGATATGTCATTGGCTGCCTATTTAGAACTGCAGAAACAGTATTGTTTTAATATCACAATGGAGTAAAGAAATACTGGAATTTTAATGCTAATATGTATTTTGACATGGACTAATAAAATGTCCAGCTACATCCTTATTTTATTTTTTCCCCCAAACAGACTCTGTCCAGTACTAGTGTTTTTGTGTTTTATCCCACTGGCTCCCAACCTGGGGGTCCCCCACTAGGGGACGCCAAAGCTTCACGGGGGACAGGGGGCTTTCTTGATTTTAAAGGCTGTAAGAAAACTTTTTTTTAATATAGAGTGTGCCTACTATTATTCAAGTATAAATTTTAAAAAAACTCACAGGGTAAGGACATAGTGAAGACCTGAACACAGACTATACACTGGTTTTTCACTCTCTGCTAGCTAAACAGCCTCATGCTGCATTAGAAAATGCAGTTAAAACAACCAAAGAGGTAATAAAACAATGGCCAAGCATCAGGTAGAGGAAAACACTGAATTTGTTCAAAAAAAACCAAACAAACATTTTAAGTATGTATGTTTTTTAAAATGTAAAAAAAAAAAAAAAATACATAAGACAGAACAGTATTAAAAAAAAGAAAACTGCTCAAAATTCATCCAAATCAACCCTGATGTTTTACAGAAACTACATGCAGTTATTATGTTCAGTATTTGGCTTAAGTGTACAGTTTATCAGCTGTTCTGTATTGTTGCTGTTATGCACTGAATATAATGTGAAATATCCATAAAATATGCCACGTAGTCATGGGGCATCAATTTACTCAAATATAAAAAAGGGGGTCTGGCATGCAAGAGCCAAGTTCTATCTGTTAGCTAACTTAAGTGAGTGGGAAAATATGATTTCTTCATAAATAACAATTTCCAATTCAATGTCCTTTTTTTTTTTTTTGCACATATCAAACATATTTATAAATGATAGTATACCACAGGAAAGCATATATGAAACTGAACTCAGGTATTTCAGTTGAAACTCAAGTATTTCAGTTAAACAGTAAAAAACGTCCCATTTACCTGCTTCATCTCCGCCACCGATCGACTCATCGGACTTCCACTGCTCAGGCCTGCTGGAGGGAGTCGCGGGAAATTAGAACTGAATCGATACCCGAGTGATCGAACGTCAAAATAAACTTTTAATGGACGCGGCGGCGGCGGTGCTGCTACTTTATAAGTCTGCCCCGGATATTAACCACGTTTATGGACCAGCTGACATTTCACCGAACTAAACTAGTCAGGTGCGTTTACGTGTAGAAAACCTTGTTGTCAACCCTGCTGATTTTAGAAAGGAGCTCATGTTATAACCGTTAGCTTTCAAGCTATGTTAAGCTAGCTTTTTAAGACGCTACACCAACTAAACGAAGGCCACTGTGTATCAGACGTGCCACAACTGTATGTAACGATAAGGCTGAGTGAGCAGGATGGAGAAAAATGTGGCGGATATCCTGCGCTGTGAAGAGCAGCTGAGGACGACACTGCACTGCGATGACAAGGAGAAGGTACTGGACATTTGTCTGCACACTGAAGCTTCATAAAGTGCCACAACGAAACTTTAATCCTGTGTCATCTGATTGCTTCTGACATGTTAACGTTTCACCTACTCAGCTTCGTCTGAAGTTGGTCCTGTTACAAAGAGAGTACCTCAGGACAGCCCAGAGACTACAGGTGAGAGCCTCTCTTTCACTTTAATTCTATAAACCCAGTGTTTTAAATTTTCTGTCTCTCACACACATTGATCTGCTCAAAGCGTGCTGAGCGTTCAGAAGCAGTGCGGAGGCATGTGCAGAACCGCCAGGACCAGAGAGACACAGAGGTTACAGCTAACCCTCGTCTCAACCCATCTTCACTGACACTGAGCACTCAGAATGGTACAGCTTCAGGTGGACATCAGAGCCAGGGACCCGCTGGAGGAGAGCTGCAAAGTACAGGTAGTTAATCCACAGTGACAATGACATATGTGGTAAAATATCTAAAAAATGTCACAGGAAATACATAAATAGATTTTTTGCCAAAAGTGTAAGTATAAATATATGTATGTAATAAACCATATAAAATTATTCAACTGTACGTGCGATAAGATATGACTGTTTTAGTTTAAAAAGTCATCCATTCTTGATGCAGAGGCTCTGGTCACTGCATGCCTTAGATGGACATTAATCTTTTTATAGGCTACTTTTTCCTGTTGTTGTCATTCACTGTGCCTCCTAACTGGTGCAACTGATTCTAATGCTGGCTGATGTGATTACTATAAAATTATTGGTTTTTTGTAAGCTGCTGGTCTGGGGAATATCTAGGGAGGTTGTGCAAAAGGTGGAGGGAGATGTTGGCAGATAAGGCTGAAGGAAGGAGGGTACAGTGTTTTCTGAAGATTCATATAAAATGAACTTTTATGATTTTTTATATATATATATATATATATACCTTTTTACATAATTTTAATATGTTATATATATACCAAAACAGAAAACACTTATTACATGGTTAAGTTAACACTGCCATTACTCTGAGAGGCAGTTTCAGTTCCTTAAAGGTTATTCACAGTTTTAATACAAGTACAGTCATATCTAAAACATGTGGTAAGCTATCTGATACTTGAGAATAGGAGGCCCAGGCACTACGCAAATAATGTTAAAAATATATATTAACTATCATGTCTACATTTGAAAAAGTGCATATACTATACTGTATTTGCACCCTACAAATGACTTTCAGAATAACCAAAGATACTAGGAAACTAAAAACTAACATAACTGAAACCTAAAAAACTACTAAATGGTCCCAGTCTCAACATTGCCTAACACTGGTTAAATAGGTAAAGCTAAGATATAATAAGTATGACACAGGAAATGTATTGCATCATCTAACATTACAATAATTTAAATGAAGCTCAAATAATGACTTATATAAAATTAAAAGTGCTTTGAGTGGAAGAAAAGGTCTCAACAAAAAATAAGCCAAGATATGTGGACAACATATTCATTAGTTCATCAGCCAGTTCTTGTAGTAACACTGCAGATTAGAATTCACAAATTTTCTGATGTTTCACCAGGTGCAACAGATTCTGAGAACTCCAGAAGGAGCCAGGTGATCAGATTCTTGCTGCCCTCTGATGCTGCTTTCCCACAAACCCCAAATCCCAGCAATGACGCAGCTGGAGGCCACAAACCCAGTCCGGCCCTGCGCCTCAGGTCTCGACGCAGCCGCCTGCGCTGGGAGAAGAGGAGCGCCGAGGGCGGCAGGAGCACAGACAACAGTCAGGAGGGATGTGAGCAGAGTGAAAGGATGGAGACTGCTACAACAGAAGGGAATGAAGAGGGAGTCAAAACAGAGGGAGCAGAGGTTGTGAACGAAAGTGAAGAGCTGTTTTCAAGTACAGAATCTGAGTCTCCCTCCCTGCTGCTGACACACTGGAACACCTGTGGACAAACTGACACAGGGAACATGGAGGGAAAAGAGACACAAGGAGGACAAGAGCAAAGGGAAAAAGAGACTGAGTTGAGAGCTGATGGGAAAAAAGAATCAGGGTCAACGTCTTTGCTGCTTACATGTTTGAACGCTGCTGGACAAACTGAAGAAAATGGACAAGACTGTGCACAAAATGAAGGACTAATGGAGGTAAAGGGAGGAGAGGATGGGGAGAATAGTGAAGGACAAAGGGATGGAAGGCTATGTGAAGACAATAGTAGTAAAGATACTGAACAAAATGCAGAACAGCATATAGAAAGTGAAAACAGTCCTGATAATACAGTTGAAATAAAAGTAGAAGAAAGTGAGATGGTTGGAGGAGAACAGGATGTAAAAGCTGCAGGTCTCCTAGACTCCTGCACCCTAGTGGAGGGACTGCTCTTTCCGGTGGAGTACTATGTCCGAACCACAAGACGTATGTCATCTTCACAGAGCCAACCTGACATGCACGCTGTCATACTCTCTCAGCTGAACGTAGGACGACATCGCAGAAGCCAAGGCCGTGGCAGAGGATCGAACAGGCACACACACAATCGCGAGCGTTCAGACCAACACTCTCAGGCAGATCTCTCCTCTCCAAAAACTGCATCTCCATCTGTAGGACCTCGTATGGAATCACAGTCTGAGCTGAACAGTCCGAGCTCCAGTGAGGTTTCAGATCAAACTTCAGCTTGTCAGATCGACACGGATGCTTGTTTTTCTCCTTCAGTCACTGCTGCTCGCTCGGCCAGAGGTAGGAGGAGGAGAAGAGGTCGAGGCAGAGGGAGACCCCAGACTCCTCGATGCTCTCTTAGTTTAGACACCCATCAGCTTGGGCTCGGACAAACTTCAGATGATCCTCAGCCAACAAGCTCCCAGGTCTTCTCCACCCTGTTGCACCATGGAGCTGATGGACCAAAGCCCTGCCTCACTCCAGGAGAAGCTGTTCCAGTGCCAGACGACCCCCAGCCTGCATCCACCCACAGCGCAGCATCGCGGCCTTCTTCTGTGGATGGGGATGCTCTGTCCAGCCCTGCCACTGGACGTCAAGTCTATCCCATCTTTCTGAAGACCAGCAGCAGGACTAACGGATCCACACAGAGGAGCAGTGGTAAGACTTGTATTGTGATTCTGTTTATGTGTGTGTCTTTACACAATTACAGAGATAGAGATTGAAGAGAAGGTCTACAGGTTTTTTCTATGAAGATTCAGATAATGATTAACCTTAATTATAGGTTTGGATACAGCAAGATGTTATTAAATAAAGTTAATTTAAGGCTGCCTTTGTCTTTATATTTACATTTACTCATATTATTTACTTAACTTACAATTTACTCATACTTGTATTTACTTCTACTTATATTTACTCTTTCCCTGAAGAGATTAAAGACAAATATTTCTACACATTTATCTACCATCTACCAAGAAGTTGTTTGCCGGTAACCGCAGCTTGATATAGCTTATGGCTCTGTGCCACAGAACTCCATTGTTGTCCAAAAGCTACTAAAAACCCATAAAAGAGCCAAATTGCTGTGTTGGCTGACATATTCCCTCATTGGGATTGCTACAGCGAGTGTAATCTCTCTGCTTGTCAATTAAATTCAACTTAATTCTCATGTCTGCACTAAAACATAGTCTTGTTATTCCAAGATTGTGCAACTTGGTATGGATGTAACCAACAGTTATCTTTTTCATTATCAGTTCACCTGCCAGTTATTTTCGTGATGATTCGTTTTGTTTTGCATATAATGTCATAAAATAGCAAAAAATGTTCATCACAGTTTCCCAGAGGCCAAAGTGACGTCTTCAGATGTTTTATTTGACCAAAACCCAAAGATATTTAATTTACTGTTGTAGAAAACTATGGAAATTGGCAAATATTCAAATTGAAGAAAATTCTGTCAATTCTTCTTAAATAATTACTCAAAAATGATTAACAATTAAAAACATTGCAGAATAATTTTCTGTTGTCAGACTAATTGTTCTAATACCAGTATCAGAAAACGCCTCAGATACCGTAGACAATGTCAGTATCAATGAGAATTCTGAGAATCTGATACCATGTAATTTATTAACCCTGAAACGGGACCCTGATTTTGACTCTGAAGGCACAGCTCGCTCTCTTAATGTGGTTGCCTTAGTCTCTGTGCTCCTCCTATTTTCTAAGTCCTACCTGTAAAAAGAGCATCCTGCCCTTGAGAGCACCAGACATGCCTGCAGTTCTTTGTGAGTCGGCTGAGGCGAGTTTAACCTCTTCCTTCACTGGACCCTGATACTTCCCAGCAGTATTCTGTACACCTTTTTTTTCTCCAGGATGATGAAGTCATGTTCAGGCCATGCAACAGTGATAGCAATCATTATCACATCCGTACAGTATATATATCTATACACAACCTGCTAAAAATAATTTAAAAAGTGTCCAAAAAATTACTGTAAAAGTTATGTTCAGTTCTGTGACATAATTTAAAGGGAACACAGTCGATACACAATAAACATGCTGTACAAGCACACATAATAAGAGTAATAATAATGATACAAGTAATACACAAGGTGTGACTAGCGGAGATCAATTAAACAATAGCTGTTTCTGAGACTTGATGTACAGGCTCTTAAACATCTCCAACCTGCATTCTCAAACTAACAAAACAAAGCAAATGGAAACTAAATTTTCTTTCACTTTGTGTCCTGAAGGTGCAGCAGGCTGGCGATCTCTCCTCTTGCCCTCTACTCCACCTGCCCAAACTTCACTGCTTCCACTCCCCTCTCTGTACCCCGGCCCACTGGTCAACAACCTGATCAACTTTGACATTCCCCAAGACTTCCACCTCCCCGACGACCAGTTTGCTTCCCTTAAGCTGCACAAGCTCCGCCAAGTCACCGTGGAATCAGGAGTTGAACATTTTACATCGCCGTCTTACAACACACGCAGGAGCATCCGGCTCTCTGACGCCTGCCACAGCAGCAGCGAGATGCCTCTTCCACTCCCGCTCAGCCTCACACCCACAATCAAAAATTCACCTAATCTCACTGAAGAAAAACAAACTGCTGCACCGTCTTCAGACCTCCAAAACTTGTCGATAGAGCACAAGCTTACAGGGAAATTGACCAACCAGTCCTTAACTTTAGAGTTGTCTGACCGATATATTGCTCCTGGAGGGCAGCAGACTGAAAACCTTCAACCAGAGCGTCAGACTCCCTCAACAAAATCTGAGCCAGTGGTTCGACATTGTGTTGCTGTCTGTGTCCATCAACATAAAGAGGAAGATGCTGTCTCAGCCAGCAACGCACATGGATCTACTGACCGATCTGTCAAATCACAGCCTCTCATCAACTTTACAGACACACCTGGAGGCAAAGTGAATGATTATGTCGTCAGTCAGTCAGAGGAACTTGAAATAAAGGAGTCATCTTACATTTCATCAGAAGAAAAAACAGATTGTCCTGGTTTAGTCCAACAAACAGAGGATAAATCTATCATCAAGACTCTTTCCTTTGATTTTCCTCTGCAGAAAACCCCTGAGGAGCCTTTTAACAGCTGCACTGCTGCACAGGAATGTGATGACAGTGAAGCTCCAGCAGAGTCTCCTGTGCAGCATCTGAATGTGAAATCTCCTTCAAATGAATCCTCTGAACCCACCACAGGTCCTCCCAGAGACAATGAAAATCAGGACAAGTGTTTACCGCACCACAGCGTCCATTCCCAGCTCCTGTTGAGTTCTCCTCTGGCATCAGCACCCTTCATAACCCCACACCTGCGCTCCTCCGCCCTCCTCTCCAGCCCTGCACTGCCGTCACTAGGACTCACCCCCCATCCCATCCCTCTGACCTCCTCTCCCTCTGCTCCAGCTCTCAGCCTGCCTCCCCCTCACAGCCCGTCCATCCAGGCCCTCTCTCCTCCGGCTCTGTCTCCCTGTCCTTCCCTCACGTTCCTCCCTCCCAGCCAGCCTTCTGCCTCCCCCAACAAGCAGATCCAGGCCTCGTCTGAGTCGTCCCGGAGGGTTGAACCTGCTGCCTGCCCGACTGACTCCAGGATCTCCAGGATCCAGTCACAGGGCTCAGGAACAGAGAGAACAAAGGGGACGAAGGAGGAACACATGATGAGATGCACACACACATTGAAGGTAAAAGGTTTTACTAGTTGTACAATCAACAGGATTTAAGCAGGTCCTTAAAAATGGGTTGAATTATGAAGTTAAAGCTAATTGGTTATGACTTAAAGTTCCAGTGAGTTGTATGTTAGCCAGTTAAAAAGAGCCAGGAGAAGATTTTTATTCAGTCAATTGTATTTTTGGCGTTATATTTTTCAGTTATTACAGTGGAAACATTACTGTTTTTGTCCACAGGGATCTCTAAAATAAACAAAATATGAAAGGTCATTGTAGTACTTTAATAACATTGCATTAATATCAGTCTAGTGGTGTCACAGTTTCAATAATCAGTCGAAAAAAATGGATCAAAATGAGCTTTTAAATTCAATAATCGAAATCAGCTTCATGCAGCCTTAGCCTATCATGTTAAAGAAGAATGTGAAAATTTAAATGATAGTTGTCAGGGCAGAAAAACAATAGTGATAGTGTAACAATCAGTTTTAAAAGTGAGCAAAATTTTGACTGATTGTGCTGTAAAAACTACAAAATCAAACCAACATGGACTCAGTCAAAGTACAGTCAACTTAATAAATAAATAGAGCAGCAAAGCAGATAAATGAAAGGCAATAACAGGTAACAGCACAATTAAACATAAAAACTGAGAAAAAGCAACCCGAAATGAATATTTGGATGTAACCCCTTTATAATCACCAACATTTTGATCAGTAACTGTAATTTTATTACTTATTTTTTTGTATTTTTTAGTAACTGTAAAATATTACAATTACAGTTATTTTGTGATTTAATTGCATGTAACTAGTTACACATAAGTATTTACTGTACAGCTCTGCAAATTTAAGTATTTGACATTTGTGTGAAATTTTGTCATAATTATTGTATGAATTCTTGAATTACGGCCAAAAACGTATTTTGTCAGGTCAGAGTGACCTTAGATCACCTCATCTTTGAGTCCATGAGGTCGTTTGTGTAAGTTTCAAGAAATTCTATGGAGACATTCTTAAGACATCGCGTTCACAAGAACGGGATGACTTAAAAACATAATGCCTCTGACTGCAGCTGTCGCCGGTGTGGAGCCATTAAAAAGGTTTAGAGGTCCTTCAGTCCACAGTCATGAATGTGCACAAAAAAATTAGGCTGATCTGTCCAGGACTGTGCGAGATTAGCTGCAGGTCCACTGGTCATGCACGTACACTCGTACGCACACTCAAGTGATCGCATGACATAATGACATTACAAAAACCACTTCACAGATAAAAAGTGATGCTAAAGCAAGCAGACTGAACAAACAATGCAAAGAAATGAAGATAATAAAATAACATAACCTGACAATCAGACATACATACATGCAGAGGTATGTGTTTATCCTATTATTTGGTGAGATACGTCTTTGTGTGCTTAATAAAAGCTGTTTTGTTATATAGATATGATATCTTTAAGCAGATATAATATCTTTGGACTGAGAGTTCCAGTGTGCCACTGACCTATATTTGATGGTACGTGTATGAAAATGCGTTCTATGAGTCGGGAGTGTTACGTGACCAGAGGCTGCACGTCTTGTGCTGTGACCATATCTGAGAGGCCACATGTATCTGATGACCTGAGCTGGACAGATTGTTGATACTGGTGATGCTCTGCAGTAGCTTTAAAAGACACAAAGACAACTTCTGTTCAACCACCAGCTACGTCAGTTGTTCATGCATAAAGTCAACACTTGTCCTGTCTGAACCCCTGAGTGCCACATGAGCTGCTTTATTTTGGCCAACTTTTCCACATCAGTATTGATGCCGATGACCAGATTTTAGATGAGACAGAACCAAACAGTCAATAAAAATGATCTGATGTTCGAGGGAGTGATGAAAGCAGAAAATCTCCTAATCATACGGACTCCTCTTCGCATTTTTGTGACAATATAGTGTATGTTTGGAGCGGGATAGTGAGGTATCTATTTGGTCAATATTTGTCGTTTTTGCTAATTTTGGACGGTGAGGTTAAATTCAGCCTTCCTTCTCTTAGTTGGTATTAAAAACAGGCCATTAAAAACGTTAAATAATTATCAGTATAATGACTGAAATGAAACATTATATTGCAACAGATTTTTCAGCTATTACGTCCAGTGCTAATGCTCGGCTGTAACGTGCAGTTTTGAGTCAAAATCATAAGTTGAACTGATTGTGTCTGTGTGTGTCTGTGTGTGTGCGTTCAGGCCCCAGCAGGAGGCTGTCTGGTGGATGCCTGCCTTCTGCTCAGATCCTCAGGTGGTTTGTGTGTAGCAGCAGCTGGGAAGTGGGCAGTGTGTCTCTGGAGTCAGACTTCAGCTTCTGACTGGAACTTAATACACACCTGGGCCTTCAGTGAGGTGAGTGTGTGGGTGTGCAAATAAGATGATTTGCTGCTTTTCTGTTTTATATTGTAAATTAAACATCATTGGGTTTTAGACTAGGGTTGCTCCATTATCAATGCCAGTATCAGAATGATACAGTTTAGTTTATTAGGATCCCCATTAGCTGCAGCAGATGCTGCCCTATTCTTCCTGGGGTCCAAAACAGCTTCAAACACTGGATCAGGTATCGCAGGTACACAAATCTCAGCAACAATCCAGTCTCACGCAATTTATTAGCCCCAAAACAGGACCCTGCTATTTACCAGCAGTGTCCTGTGTGCCATGTTTTTTAACCTGAACCAGCCTATACAGCAATGATAGTCATCATATCCATCATATCATATCCATAAAGGGTTAGTAATATACAGCCGTTAATAAATAATATTAATATACTGTATGTATGTTTTAATACACTGGTATGGGTAACGATAAATAGTATCAGAACATCTCTTATTTCAGACTTGGTTGGACAAAGTGAACAGTTTCATGATGTTACCGTGGGTTCTGTGAACTTTTAAGTGACATTCCTCTTTAAATTTTATTGATTAAGAAATAAATCTCTGATTTAAAAAGATCTATACTAAAAAGTAGTCATCTCTCATACCTCTAATGGATATAGAGTCAAAACTGAGCTGATTTTAAAATAGATAGGGAGCACTTATGTTCAAAGATGCTAAAATCAGACAAAAATGACTGTTGACAGACTCGACATTTACTGTTTTAATGATCAAATGTAACACTTTGCAATGTGGCAGACTTTAATTTTGTGATTCATTTCTGTTTGTTTACAGCCAGTGATCAATGTGTTTCCTGTCCCGGATGCAGCTGGGCTGATGTGTGTGACTCTGGGTCAGTTAGAAATCAGAGAAGTCAGGTGAATACAACACACTCAATCAGACCTTCTTACCTGGATTTGAACTTTTTTGGTTAATTGTTGGCAAAAAGAATTAAACCCAGAGATAAAAAACATTGCATTTAATGGATCAGCTGTTGCAGTTTTCAGAGCTTTGGTGTTAAATTAAAGTTAACTCTGTGTATGTTGTCCATGTGCACAGGATGCTGTCTTGCTCCAGCCTGTTGCAGCTGCTGCTCTGTGAGGGACTTGTCCAGGCTGTCGTGGGCATGTCCAAGTCCAGAGTGGTGACCTCCGCCCACTCAGCATCTGGTTCCACCCTGCAGGTGTACACGTTGTCAGACAGCGACAGGTAACACAGAGTCGATGATGTATTTATTCTCTCTCATGTTATTTCCACTTTGCACAGATTTCTCAGTGTCTCGTGTCTCCCTCAGGACACCAAGCTCTCAACCTCTCGTGTCTCCTGGTGTTTGCGTCGGGGCTGTCGCTCCCGTGGACGGACTCTCAGATGCTCTGATCGGCACAGATGAGGTCGGACGCCTCTTCGTCTGGTAAGCAAGACTGTAACAGAGAGAATTTTTAAGTCATTTCCATTCTGATGGTCACCAGTTAAATAATGGAACAACTTCGTCACGACTGTTAGTTTTTTATGACAAACTTGAACAAAACACGCATTAAGATGCATGAAAAAAACTGAAAGATGCATGTCTTTCTGTCCTTGTTTTGTGGTAGGAAGAGGAAGACATTAATTTAGCAAATAAGTGGATGAAAGAATTTTATTTCAATGCCAAATTGATCTGTTCAGATTTTTTGGAGGAGTACCAATCAAGGATTAGAAATGAACATGGCCCCGTTCTCTGTACGTGGATAACTGAGTTGTGTATTCTTTTTTATTTTTGTTTCTTGTTTTTTCCTGCCTTTCAAAAGCTTTTAATGAGCATTTTTGGTTTTAATTTTGATTCCACTTTGGTATGTATCACAATTTTAATTTTTTTGGTTCCTCAAAGCTGTTTAAAATCCATCTGGAACAGAAGTGGTTTGAAAGAACGTTGATATAATTAAGATTTTAGATGTGAACATGCAGGTTATTGAGAAATTCTTGTGAATTTATCACAATTTTCATCACGAAGAGTTACCCATACTTATATATGATGAAATACACAACAAAGAAAAGTTTGTACACTAAAAAGAAAAGAACTGAGTAAAAAAAAATTTTTTATACTGTGAGCAAAAAAAGACAAACTCCATTAAAAGATTCTGTTAAAAGACCCATGGAGCCTGAACATATGGCATTTCATTAAATTAAATGATTTTAAATTTTAAAATTTGTAATTTTAACACTGAAACATATTAAATGATTAACTGCAAGACTCACTTTAGTGCTTTTTTTGGGAGTGATTTTAGAAAGGTTTCATTTTCATGTGATACAAAAGCACTCGACTCATTTTGCCTTTATTTCAAAATAAGAGCGTCGTTGTTATTTAAGATAATTTCTTCCAGGATTGACAAATCAGTCCCCAAACTGTGTTTAAACAACCAAATTAGCTTGCTGAGAGAAACAGGATTGTTTTAGCCCGATAACAGCATGTTAGCCTGAATTAGTTGAGCCACGTTTGAATAACGGACCTTTAAACTGACCTTGAAGTACAAACATTAAACACTATTTAATTATTTGCTCCTTGAGAGAAATAACCTCCAGATTTGGCTCTCTCATGCACTGCTTCTTGTTGCAGTTGAATATATTTTCTGTTTGTGTGTTACAGGAATTTAAAGACCGGACAGCTGCTGCGGAGGATCATCCTCGGAGATGGTTTATCACACACAGCCTGTCTCAGAGGATACTCCTACTGTGTAAGTCTGTTTGCTCTGCATGTGTTATCGTAAAAATTGCCTCCATCGACACCACCG
The DNA here is from genome assembly GCA_034769285.1 of Lutjanus argentimaculatus. Lineage (NCBI taxonomy): Eukaryota > Metazoa > Chordata > Actinopteri > Lutjaniformes > Lutjanidae > Lutjanus > Lutjanus argentimaculatus. The sequence continues at coordinate 485,044 of JAWZSL010000026.1, read as the reverse complement.
CTGTCTCACTCTTCAGATGTGTTTTTGTGTGTGTGTGTTGGTGCACAGGGAGTGTTGTTTGTCCTGCTGCAGCATCAGTCGCTCAGCTCCCCAGAAGAAGAAGAAAAAGAGGCCGTAGCGAAAGATCAAATGTTTTCGGAGGAGGAGAAAAAGACGGCCGCCCTGTTCTCTTTGGTCGCCGTTAACCCTCTGAGTGGAAAGTCTGCCCAGGCCACTCGGCTGTATCCGCCCAAAGCCTGGTCTGGCAGGTGAGATGAGGGTAAAAGTCTGTGTATGCAGCATATACTGCAGCATATACTCTTATATAACTACCACTCACATCCGCCTCTGTGCTCTGCAGGCTGTGTGAAGCCGACGTGAACAGCTGCAGCGTGGTGGGCCTGAGTCAGAGCGGCTGCGTGTGTGTGTGGGAGCTCGGCCGTCCGGGGTCGAGGATGGTGTGGGCTCCCGAGAGCGAAGGCTGGCAGCTGGCGCGGTGGGGAGGTGGAGGTACGCTGGTGACTGGACACCACAACGGAGACATTACTTTACACTGCTACAGCGCGAGTCAGACTCCACTCTGCCACTGACATTAAAGACTCCTCGATCAGTTTTATCAAATAAAAGGTCTTTCTGTCACTGTATTAATGTTTACCTGAAGATTTTAACCCCCACATCAGTTGAGAGGCACCTTTTATAATACTTCAGTGTCATGTTTTTTTTCGTAAAGGCATTGCAAAGAGGTTTTGTTGCTTCCATTAAACATTTCAGCTTAAAGAAATTCAACTTTGATCTGCAGGAGTGGCTCTGTAACCTTCAGACCATCAAACTATTAAAATAAATATATACTGTAAACTGAACATATTCATCGAGTCATTTGCCTGCTGCTAAAGCTAGAAAAGAGACTGACTTGTTAAAGGTGGAGTGCTTCTTCTTGTTTTCCTCCAACCTTTGAAAGCAACTCCACTGATGTTTTTAGAGCATCAGTGTTACACACTGAACCTCTTTGTGTAACGATGGCTGTATTTTCACTTTTATAGACCACTGAAATTCAAGTCTGAAAACCAGCTGTTTTACTACTACTGCTGCTGTTTTGGCTGTTCTTTGCTGTGTTTACTTTAAGGTGTTGTGTATATTTCTTATATATTTCAAGAAAAAGAAGTGTTTCCAAAGTTTGTTTTAATAATTTACATTAAACATTTATGAATTGTTTTTTTTTTTTTTTGTCTATTTGTGTATCACTAAGATGGACCAAAACCATCTTAGACATACTGTATTTTTATTTTTTTAAAATATACTCTATATTTTTCTTTTAGTTTTTCTGCAACACAGAACAAAAGTGAAAAAACAGACTTTACAATGTAGAGCAAGATAAAATGAACAGACTGCCAGCACACAGGAAAGATGGACATATGTGTGTCAATTCATACAAGGACTGAAATGTCCACAAGTGGATCGAGGTCAAAGAAGGCCCAAGATGAAGGCCAGAAAACCGAAGGCAGAGTACAGTCCCATACTGTTAGTTCCCAGGTAACTGTCATGTAACTCCCCAGATCTTATGAAATATGTAAACCAAACCTCTGGAAAACATGTAATTTAGCTACAGCAAGAAGGAGGGAAACTGGTTTCCAATCCCTCAGGATAAACCTTTTTGCTACGACCATACCAAACACGGGGTTGTTTTAATGCTGAGGTGTAGAGTCAAAGAATAGCGGAGTACTGAATTTTCATTTAAGACAATTAGGAATCATTTTTTTCTGATTTGTCAAAAGAGTAAACAGTCCTTTCCAGTTAAGTATAGATGAGTAAATGCAGGTTTGCTATGTTTGATTATCTCCCACTCTTAAGTACAAAACGTGAACACATGATGTATATGTGAGTGCAACAAACTATTATTTCTCCAGAATTGATCTGAGCAGGGAGGTGAATCTTTGTTTTATGTCAAACATGTAAGAGCATCACCTAAATACACCACAGAGTTAGTTTTTCTGTTTTTACAATCATTTATTCTCAGTACTGAGCTCATTTTTCAAAACTCTTCACAGACCATAGCAGCAGTCTGTGGCTATGTTTTTGAATGTTATTTATGCAATAAAATAAATAAATAAATACAGCATATTACTGTACACATATTATAATGTTTCCATTAGTGGAAGGTCATATATATTTATGACTGATGAAATTACTTGAAGACTACAGTTTGATAAAGTTAAACTATCTGAATAAAAGTGATATGAGTAAAGTAAAAGTAACTGAATAAAAAGTGAACCAACAGAACTGAGTAACCAGCTGTAATCATTTGTAAAACACTGTAATTTAAGATGTAATGTCTATTTGCGTCCACCAGGAGGCACCAAAAGACGCTGATTAACTGTGGTTCAGCCCTTTGGCAGACAGTTGTCAGTTCCACTTAGCTTTTTCCCTCTTGACATTAATAAAGACAATTTGGCAGGTCAGACTATTTAATGTACACAAAGCAATCATCTCCCCCTCCTCCTCCTCCTCCTCCATCAGTTTCTGAGATCATTTATCTAGGGTTTGTGGTGGAGACAGATGAAAGACAACATGCAAGAAAGATGATCTATTATGTTTTGGAGATATCAGACGTAGAGATGTCTGTCTTCTCTCAAATATAATGGAACTAGATGGCACGTGGCTTCCTACACTGACATGTAGGAACATTTGTTCGTCTAATTTATTTTTTGGGTGTTGACCATTGCAGGCTGAGCCATCTTGTTCCATTATTTTGGAGAGAAGGCAGACATCTGTGGCTGATATAAAATGCAGGAACTCTAGATGTCTTTGTGTGTGAATGCTTCCATTTTCTTTTTCAAGTTTCTTCTTTTCTTACAGAAAATACTGCCTGCCAAGGTTCCTAGTTTACTACATAATTAAATGGTTAGTTCCTCCAAATATTCAGGTATTTAGCCGTGCACAACACGCAGTTGAACATGAAGCTTTATAAAAAAAAATGTGAATCTTGAGATTTCATTAGTTTGTCCATTTTTGAACGCTGCCTATCACAGTTTCATAAACCAAGAATGAACTTTCAAACCTGTTGGTCTTTTGGAAAACAAAAGTCAGCAACTGCAACTATCTTATGAGCGCAAACTTGACCGAAATGTTAAACCACAGTAATTTGTCTTGTTCAAGAGACTCTTTATTTGAACTTGAGTAAAATTAAACCATCTTTACAACATGTATGCATATTCAGCAGTATGTACAAGTTTGTACATCTTGTTGAAACAGACAAGAGACATCTAAAATAGACTTAAAAAGTAGAAAGAGTAACTACAGGAAGAATGTACATGATGAAGACATATTAACATGGTCCATTTCTCTACAATACAACACAGATAAAAACAGACAAACTAGAGAAGCAGACCAGAGAAGCTTCTTTCTGTCCACAGCCAGTCTGAGTCTCAATCCCCACAACACTTCTGTCCAGGTTTAAAAATCATCACTGACACATGAACGAATGCAAACAAGCAGAGACTCTTGAAGGAGTGTTTCATGATGAATTTGAACACAGGGAACATGTTTCATCTTTTCCTCCTCAACTCATTAGATCATACAGGGTCGACTCGTCTGTTGTGCTGTCAGCGATCAATAGTAAAGCTTCATCAAGAAAGTTAAAGATAGTTTCTATTAACAGCAGGGAAATGGATAAAAATCAGCGGCTGAGGGACCGAAATTCGACATTCATGTACAAAGAATGACATAAAATCATTACGCCTCAAACTTTCAGTTAAATACACGAGAATTAAAGGTGTGTTCCGTCCTCAGAGGCTGGCAGACAGGAAGAAGTGGCCAGTGATTAAAGACAGAGTGACTGAAGACGTGTGTGTGTGTGTAAGGTGGTCTAATGCGCGGCGGACGTGGGCTTGCTGTCCAGCAGTTTCTCCACCATGAGCTTGGCGTAGCGAATGCGGCTGGCCAGCTCCTTACTGCAGCCGAACTCCTCCAGCAGGGACAGCTTGTAGGTGCGGAAGTCTCGCTTCTCGTCGATGTAGGTCACGGCGGCCATCAGCGGACACAGGATGAGCTTGGTGTGGTCCTGACGGAGGGACGGAAACAAAAATGTAGATTTAGGAGTTGTGCACAGGGTGGCATGAGACAGGGAAATTGAAGCTAAAGGCGTAGTTCAAATTATTTAAAGTGGATTGTATGAGGCACTTATCCATAGTTGGTGTATTACCTACAGTAGATGGTGGTCGATATGCCCCCAGTTTGGAGAAGCAGCTTGGAGTATCACTGAAAGAAGCTAAGCAATGTACTGCTGTGGACAGGGTCAACAGCAGAATGTATTCTAGCCTCCTACAAAATGCCCACCTAAAAATGTCATTATTTTAAGTTTACACTGTATTTTAGAATATTTTCACAGCTTTACTTTGCTGTCAGACAGGTTTTCCCAGTGAGAAACCACCATTATAGTTACAGTATGAGCCAACTATTTGCTTTTTCAAACCAACCAGACTCCATAGGTAAAAATCAGTCATTTTACCTCACAGAACACAGTACTGGTCTGCTGCTGCCTCAATTAGTTAGTTTGTTGGTGTTATTGTGTGGACTTTGGTGAACTCTAACCTTTTAAAATACTGAGGCCTCACAATAAACACAAAACAAACAAACTGATTGATCAAGGCACCGACAGACCAGCACATCCTGTGTTCTGCGAGGTAGGATTTTTTTTTTTTTTTTTTTTGAGAAAAAGCGATATTTGGCTTATATAGCAGCAGTTTCCTGTCAGAAAAGGCTGTTTAACTGCAAAGGAAAGCAGTGAAATTACTCTAAATAAAAAGTAAACTTGAACCGATTGATTTTTTTTAGATTGAGGTGGCTAAAATACATTTTGCTGTAGACCCTGTCACACCAGTACATTTCTTATTTTTGGTGCTGGGTGTGTCGACCACCATCTACTGTAGGTAACAACCTAACTTAGCTGTTTGGTCTATAAAATGTCAGAATGGGTCAGGGGTAGAATATTCTGTTTACTGTCTTAAAGGAGTGAAGAGACCAAAAAATAATCATATTCAAGGAGCTGGAATCAGAGCTCTTTGACTAAATTAATCGCCAACTATTTTTAGTTGGCGATTAATTTAATAATCGATTATCTTTGCAGCTCTGACACTAACTGGAAAAGTACCTCATTCAACCTGCTTTAAGTTATCAGAACTTTCACAGCTACTATAAGACCTTTAAAAGTCACTGATAGACGTGTCTAACCTGGAAGAAGTTGATCTGAACTGTGCCGTTGGTGAGGTGCAGGACGATGGCGCTCTTGGTTCTGAACCAGAGGGAGAGGTAAGGCAGCCGCGCCAGCTCGTCTCCTTCCCGCCGCGCAATGTTGGCGCCAGCCTTCAGCAGGTGCTCGCTCATGTAGTTGCGGAAATATTTCAGCAACGTGATCTAAAAGAGGATAAGAGAACAAGTACATAAGAAACCATACCATGAGGTAAATAAAATGTGTGTTTAAAAAAAAAAAAGTAAGTGGACAATTAGTGACTGGAAGCAATATCCACACAAATGTTAGTTAGTTAACCTGCAAATTTTTAAATTTTAGGCTTTGGAGTGCAGAGTGAACTACTCACCTTCTTGTTGAGAGCAGTGGGGAATGAGCGGACGCTGAGGAAGGATTCAGCTGCCGTCTTGTCAATGTACTGCAGACTGTCGCCGTCAGCGTACATGATCAGACGTGTGTAGTCGTTGAACAGCACGCCCACGCTGTTGTCACACAGCTGGTAGCCTGAAATACACATTACAAAAACTTGATCAGGATCCTTTAAATTAAACCTCAAATTTAATATGAAGAGATTTAGGCAGGGCGTACTTAAGAGGACACTTGACAGCCAAAACTTAACTTGTCAGGTCTCTCTGGTGGACAAACGATGTAATGGAATCACTATTTCTACTTTCCAAGAATTATAGCTGCAATGATTAGTTGATTATTTGAAAGAAAATTTGTAATAATTTCAGTCACAATTAAAACAGAAATGCCAAACATTTCTCAATTCAAACTTCTTGAACTGTTGTGCCTACAAACCCCTGGGTCAATGGCAAAACATTCTTGTATGTAGCTGTAAATTGGTTAAGTTTGCATAACTAATTTCTGTGCACTATCAACAGGGTTTCTGCAGGCTTCAAGTTCAACTTAAAGGGACTTTAAGATCTTTTAAGATCATTATGAATGTAATTTAAGTACTTATTTACACAAACAGAAGTTAATGCAACTTTATAAAAGTAATGTTAATTATTAAGTTTTTATGACCTGTAAAAACCGTGTTCAAGACATTTTTTGATTGGATTTTTTATTTTTCAAGATTAAGGGCCAGCAGAAACTCTGCATCAACGTTGTCAGCCATTTTTCATATTTAGGCCAACCTTTCCAATACTTACTAAAACATACAGAAAAATTACACACAAAAGTACTGTTCACTGATGTCCCCAAGTACCAAAATGACTTAAAGATGATTCTTGTACAAAAGCACACACCTAGCTGCTAGATGTGGAATAACTCTTACCTAATCCATATTTGTCAGAATAGTCGACCCATTTGCTGATCCAGAAGATGGGAATACACGCAGGATCCTCTGCTTCTTCTGCAAATAGAAAAACAGAACAACCTCTTTTTCATGTCAACAGTGACACAAGTACAAAGATTATCTAAACCTCGAGTGTGCAAGAGAGAAACCAAACAGATTTGTCACTTAAACTGAGAAGTCTGCACTCACCTTGGCAGATGACGGCCTTCTCAGAGGGCTTGGCAGCGATGATGCTGTTGAGCTGCTGCAGCATGTCTTTCAGGTGGTTTTCTGATGGCTCAACCTCCCTACACGCAATACACAAGTCACAACATTAAACCACAGACAACGCAGCTCTTAGTAGAATAATGTCACCAAAAAGAAATTCCATTTGGTCACAGATTAGATTTTTTTTTATAAAATTCCAATTGTATCCAATACCATTTGATGAGTACTGGTTTAACTTACGCGATTTGGCATTTAATGACTGCCAGAAAGTCTTTTCATATTTAATTCCACAGGTTTTCTGATCAAATTGGTGTGAACAAGAGAGTTGTGTAGTAGATATTAAGTCTCTGGTTAAATTAAACCCCTTTAAGCCACCATTCCACATCCAGAGCATGATGATACTTGACATGGATAAGTGACAAATACTATTACTCAAAGGGAAATGTTTTTGGTTTTTTTTTCAACCTGGACCCTATTTCCCCCATGTTTTTGTGTCCAAGTGACTAATGGTAATATTTTTTTAAACTGGTCCAGTATTGGGGGAGAGTGCTGCAGCTGTCAGAAGAGCAAAATGAGCTATAATGTTATCCATCTGCTTATTTTTGCCACCAACAGGCTCAGTGCTCTCCCACAATAATGGACCTAATAAATGGACAGAAAAAAAGGAGTTACCCTTGAACATAGAGTGAAAACTATTTTCTTGATAACTCTTAGTAGCTTAAAGTGACCCCAACAAGTCCAGATGGACAAAATAAGGTTTTGTGCTGAAACTTGACATATTAAGTGAGTACCTTCCATTTCAAACCCTTCTCACCTTTGCAGAGGCTCGTCCTTCATGTCCTTCATGTCCACCTTTTCCGTCCCCGCTGGAGAAGAGAAACACATGTCATTAACACTCTTTTAGACACCAGAATATTTTTCTGGATACACTTAGCCACTGTCTTCCTATATACTGGGCAACAAAAATGTTTCAGGACTATTTTAATAATTTGCAGACAAATGGTAAGTTTTAGTGAGTCATTTAGTGCTGGGACCATTAATTACCCTTGTTGTTAATAGCCGTCAGTGGGCGTCTCTGGTTGAGCTCCGCAGCTGTGGAGGGGGCAATGGAGAACCGTGGGGGCACAGTGAGGCAAGTCGTGGGCAGACGTAAGGGGACGTAGCCAGATGTGAAGAACTCGTCTGTTTGCAGCTCGGCGATGGTGGGCCTCTGGGCGGGATCAGCATGCAGCATCCGCTTGATGAGAGACGCTGCCGCTGGGTTGATGTGCTGCAGAGAGAGTTGTGAATTTAGATTATGAGTAAAAAAAAAAAAAACGACAAAGACATACTATATTCTGAAAGAACATTGTGTGCTTCATTAGGCCAGCTTACCCAGGGGACAGTGTAGTTGTTTTTCTTGATGCGGTTGTAGGTCTCCTTCAGACAGGAGGTCTCAAATGGAGGCTTACCCACCAACAAAGTGTACCTGAGAGAAAAACAGACGGGGAGGATGTTGATCTGACTGGGCTAGATCATGTGGAAGAGGAGAAACCTGGGAAGAAAACTGTCCTCAGACTTACAATATACATCCAAGTGACCAGACGTCCACTTCGTAGCTGTGGCCCTTCTTGCAAAGCACTTCCGGTGCGATGTAGTTGGGTGTTCCACACAAGGTCTTCTTCCTCTCACCATCAAACTCGATCTTAGTGGCCAAACCAAAATCACCTGGAGAAGACAGACGACAAGCTTGTGTAAAGCAACAGACTAAAGGTACTAATTTCTGTGTAGACCTCAAGGACACATTAATGTTAATGTGCTGTTATTTCCCTGAATAAAATCTCTTCTGTGTTTGATACTCATTAAAGTTATTCTAGTTAACTAAATCTAAACTAAAAACTAATAGTGTGTGTGAGAAAAATTAAATTAAAAACTAAGAAAAAAAAAAAAAACTACTGAAAAGATTGTGTACCTTACCCCATGTCAAAAATTAAACACTCAAAGTAATAAAAACTAAAACTACACAAAAACTAAAACAATCGCAACCAAACAAACTTTGGAAACTAACTGAAAACAAAAATTTTAAAAAATGAAATAAAACTAATGAACAATACAAAACTGGATAAGTCCATTTTTCCACCAGTCAATGGAAAAACAATCACCAGGAAATATGACACATTTCTGATGTGAGGGGAAGGGCTGTGTCATATCCTTTTTTTTTTTTTTAACTGGACCAACAGGTTTGTTTGTGTGTTTCTTGATAAATGGTACAGGAATTTATCACCTGTCTAAGGTATGACAAAAGAATTGGAGTACAGGTGCAGTTCACCCCAAAATCAAAAACACACTTTTCTTGAATATAATAGAACTAAATGGCACTCTGATCGTGGAGCTCAAAGCACCAAGAAAGAAAGTAGTTCAAGTAGATTCTACAGAGAAAATAGTTCCTACATGAAATTATCTTGAGTAACTCGGTCATGACTTGTGGTTCATTTCAAATGTATTTTGGGTGCTTTGAGCACCACAGGCTGCGTACCATTTAGTCCAAATATATTTGAGACAACTCTGCAATTCACACCAAAACACTCTGGATAAATAGCACTGCAGTTAAGGGGTGAACTTTCCCTTTAAGGTAATTTGGAATCTAACATGGACATTTACCTATCTTGACCTCCATGTCATCATTGAGGAAGATGTTGCCCAGCTTCAGGTCTCTGTGGATGACTCTGTTGCTGTGCAGGTACTGGACACCCTTGAGCAGTTGTGTCATGTAGTAGCGAGCCTCTGGCTCAGTCACGGCCTTACGACGCTTGTGCAGCTCCAACAAGGACTGAAATAGAGAAAATATGAGGTTTAGATTAAAGAAGAAAAGACCTTAGTGACTCATTTTCTTGCTTGCAAGACTTGAAAGGGCCATGATGACAATAATGCAGCTTTTGGGGAGAGATATAATGCAAAATAGTTGGAATAAAATGCAAAATATTAGTGAATGAACTGGACAGTGGGAGATGAATCCAGTGTAGCACATAAAGTGAAAATGTCTGCAACAATGTTAAGCTGCCTCCACTGGGACAGGGAGGACAACGGAAGAGACCGCCGTCGTGACCGTTGGCCCAGAGGAGTGCGTTCACCGGAGATGCAGATGCGTTAATTTTCCCCCCAAACACACTCACCCTTCTCCTGCAGATTTCCAGGACGACGAAAACGAAGTCGTCGTCTTCGAAAAACCCGTGAAACCCGACGACGTTGGCGTGGTTGAGGCTCTTGTGAATCGCGATTTCGGAGGTCATCTTCTCCCTCTGGTGCTGCTTCAGGATCAGGGACTTGGGCACGATTTTTTCCGGCGAAGACCTGCTTCGTCTCCATGTCTGTGATTTCGTAGCATTTGGCGAAACCACCTTTCCCGAGGAACCTTCCCCTGGCGTACCTCCTCATGGTGCGGGGGTCCACCAGAACATCCGGGATTTCTTTGAGAGGAGCCGATTTCGGGTCGACATGTGCCGACGGATTCGCCGGCTTCGCAATTCCTGCACTCATTTCGGACTAAAGCGCTCTTCGACGTCTTTAAAATTAAAATACTAAAACTCTTCAGCAGTCGAGGTATCGATAACTGTTGCGAGAGTCAAACTATTGTTAACCCTGACCTCAACCGACGTTAGTTTAGCCCTGGAAGCTAGCTCGCTGCCATACACTTGTGTATTTAAATCAAAACTAATGCTAACCACTTTTAAACGCGAACGTAATTCAAACCTTTATCCAACCATAAAAAAAAATATCTTGCAAACGAGTCTGAAAATTAAATAAATCCCGAGGCAGACGTGAAATTAATCGCCAGACGTTGTCCCTCGATGGTTGCAGCGTTGCCCCGTCCTGCCTTTTGACAACAGTCTCTGGTACAAGTTTAAAATGCTGCCTCGGTCGTTATGCCGCTCTCTGATTGGTCCGCTGGATTTGAATTCTGAGGCGGCGCAGCAAAGCATCGTGGGAAGACCAGTGCAAATATAGCCAATCGCTGAGCGAGAACGTCGCATTCCGCGGTTTGATTGGCCGAGTGCCGGTTGCTAGTCGCTCATCGTTTCCTACAACGCAGTACCGACGGGAAATGGAGTCCGAGTGGGATTTAAACAAACAAGTTGATGTTGTTTGTTTAGTGGTTATTTAATGTTCTAGGAAGAGCGGTTTTTAAATTCCTTAGTCAAGTAAAATGCGTAATATCACCGTGTAAAATCCGCGATGTATTCATGACAAAACTTACGTAAATAACAACAAAATACAGTAGATATTTTTGAATTTGAGGTTTAGGTGTTGATTTGTTTTCCCATCAGTGAGGGGCAGCATTTCACAGAATACATTGTAAAGGGCACGTGGGTATCTTCTGCCACTGCTATCTAACTTACTGAGATTACAATGCCTTGTAAATAAATAAATGCATTATTGTGGGCATTTTATTTCTACTTCAGTTACCATTAAGCCTGCTACTACCCACTCCTACTCATTCTGCAACTGATAGTAATCATCATTATTGTCAGTGACAATAATTCTTGAATTCTAAATGACAATTTGTTCATAAATCGTGAACATTAAAAACAGTGCAAAGTATGTGCACACACACAAGGAATTTGACTCTGGTTTTCCATTGCTGTCGGTTTCCATACTGACGTAATAGCTATAGGAACATGGACAACAAAGTCCAGAACAAATAAAAATAAAGAATAGAAAGGAAAGTGGGAAACAAGATAAATATATAATACAGTAAATATCTATAAGATGCACCATTAACCAACAGCATAAATAAAAACTGTATAAGTCAATTGTTCATAAAACGTGAACATTAAAATAGTGCAAAAGAGACCAATTGAATGGATACACATTGAGTGGATGATTATGTTTTTGCATGTATGCATGTCTATATGTAGTGTGCAGAATTTACAGTATATTGACAGTGACATATGTACAAGGTAAAAAATGGAGCGGTGCATTTAAACTTTAACAACATAATCTGTAATGACAGGCTAAGAAAGTCCAAGTGAGACTGAAAAAAGGCCTGCTACTGAAACCTGTACTGAGCCACTACTTGCCATGTGCTGCACACCCAAGGCACTGTACATGTTTTATATAACTGTACTTCAGGTTTTTGTATTTCTAATTTCAGTTCATATTTTTAACTAAATATGTGACCTGTGTGTTCTTTTTGTAAAAAATATCTTCCTATCTTCCTTTTTTGACATTTTCCTTATTTAAATGACAGAAAACTGTGTAGAAACTTCACCGTGCTTGTGTTGTGTACCAATGCAAATGGTAAATAAAGTTACTTTAACTTGAATGTTGTGAACTTGATGTTATTTGCCTTTTTTACTGGATGACTTTTATACTTATATACTATAGGCAATGTGCTATTTTTGCAGCAACATCCTCGCCATGTCAAAAAAATCTATTTAATTTCTTAAAAACAAACACATTATATTGGATTCTGTTTCATCAGCACTAGCCTCAAGGAAATATCTTCCTCAGTCCAAACAAGATTTCATGGGCCTCCTGTTTTTCCCTGGTCATTGTATCTTTCCGGAACCCCTACTCCTCTTTCTTATTGATGTTTTGTGCCTACGACAGTGTTACATCTGTTTTCTGTTGCAGATTATAGGCCTGACGTGAGGATAAGTAGCCTAGAGGAAGATAAGAGGAGAATAAGTGGATGAGATGAATGAAAGGACCATGGGATGTGTGAGGGTTGTTTATTCTCTGTGCTCCACTTGACAGTGTTTGTGTCTACGTGTGTGTTTACCATCCAAGACAGCATGATGTGGTTTCATGCAAATGGAGGAGCTATTTTTATGAACTGACTGATCTAAATATTCCATCCACTGAGGTTGAGGTTGACAATGGTAGGCGACTTTCATCAGTACAAGAACAGGAAAGGCTCAGGCTGTGTGGATTTATTTATTTATGGACCCAAGATGATGATTTAAAAATGTGAATTGTAATATTTTGCGTCTACCTTTTGAAATGAGTGTAAAGACATGAGAAATATGTTTTAAATGGTTGATAGTAAAGTGAAGGGACGAAACTCAGGGGTCCAAAATTCCTGAAGGCACCATAGCAAGTTTTTTACTGAGTAAATTTCCCCTTTTCAGATTTTAAAGCATTATATGTCATTGCATTATCATTATGCTATGTGCGTGTGTGTGTTTGTGTGTGTGTTTGCATGACCAACAGACCAGCATCTTGTCCACAGCTAATCTCAAATACTACTGGACCCAACAGCCTAATTTGTTTGAGTACATCCATGACTGTGTGCTTAAGGACCTCTATGATTCATAATTTTTGAAAATCCTTAAAAAATAACTATTATGCCTCCTCACTGGCAGCAGCCATGGTCTGAAGCATTATGTTTTTCATCCCATTCTTGTGAACATGATATCTGAAGAACAACTTGAGGGTTATCTCTGAGAACTGGTGATCAAAGGTCACTGTCCCTTTTAGCTGTAAAAAGGATCTCACAGGATATCCCAAAATCAAATAGCTACTTTTACTTTGCTTGAGCACTTGTATTTTATTGTTATTTTACTATTTATGTTATTTGCTAGCATTCTTAATTTTTATGATTAATTATTTATATCCCATTTACTGCATTTGACTTGTATATAATTTTTTCTTAGTGCCTAGCTTGAAAGAAACTAACAGTGGCATCTTATTATACAAACCTGTGTTGTAAAACGATAAATAAATAAACCTTGTAACATTATAATAATCCCAAAATTTATCCCACACTGACAGGGGTCATTTTGCATAACACCTACCTTTGATACTTACAGCATATTTTCCCACAAACATTACTTTCGTCTTCTTCTCAGGTAAAATTGTGCATGCAGAACTAGTGTATTTATGCTGTGGTAACTAACAAACAAACAAACTAAATAAATAAATAAATAAATAAACAGCACACAGAAATCACAAAAAAATGATATTTTATTGGCACAGGATAAAAAAAATGTACACAAAAATGTTAATTTCTAAAATGTATAAAGTGCATCCCATATAAGCACGTCATAGATCCCATTAAACTCTTATTAATATTAATGTCCAGACTTCCCCGACACAGTTTCATATAGTCCGTAAGTCCATCTTTCCACCTGTGGACAAACCAGGTGGAGTAACTGTGATGACTAGCTGCAGTCCAGCTGCAGAGTCCACCATCAGACAGACAAAATGTTCTTATGACAGGACACAGCTGTTGGCCTTCTTCAGGGTGGTCTTTTCTTCACAGCTGGTCTGGGCACCGTGTCTCTGCGTCTCCTCAGCGCGGGGCTCAGCCGGTGCGGCAGCTTCACCTGCTGCAGCAGCGCGCGGAAGACGCCCACCGTGTTTGCACCTGTGCGCGCGGACGCCTCCACGAAGTCTGCCTCCCACTCCCCCTCCACCGTGGCCATGACGTCAGCCGCAAGCAGCACGCGACCCTCGGCTTCGGTCAGGTCCGCCTTGCTGCCCACCACCGTGATGGGCGCGCCTTTGCCGCCCCGCAGCTCCAGGATTTCGTCGCGGAGCCGCCGCACCTCCTCCAGGGACGCGGGGTCGTCCACCGCGTACACCAAGGCAAACGCGTCACTGTGACGGATGCAGAGCTCGCGCATGGCCGGGAACGGGTAGCTGCCGCTCGTGTCCAGGATCTCCAGGCGCACCTTGCCAGAATCCACCGTGTCATACTCCAGCACGTGCAGCTCCTCCACCGTGCGCGTGTACTTGTGCTCGAAGCGGTCGTGCAGGAAGCGGTGGATGAGCGCGGTCTTGCCGACCTCCGCCGCCCCCAGGAACACCAACCGGACAGTGCTGGGACGCCCCGTCAGAGACATGCTGGTCAGATGTGTGAGACCCCGGAGAGAGCAGCGACTGCAGGCGGCCAGCTGAGTCCTGTGCGTCCGGTGATGCCAGCGGCTCTCTGACCTCCTCTGTAATCAGTTGTGGGTATTTATAGGCTGACCGCCGCTGCTCTCCACCAATAAGCTCCGTCCCCCTGTCTCTCTCTGTCGTCTGATGTGAAGCAGGTTTCAGTGAACAAAGCAGGTCAAGCTGAAACTCAGGTGAGGCAGGTATCAAAGAATTACACCCGGTCAAGCTGAGACTTTGAGACCATGCAGCAGCAGCAAGCAGCAGCAGCAGCAGCACACTGACATGTGACAGCATGGAAACATAAATGAGTTAAATGTCTTTTTACTGGCATGGGGACAATCACCATTGAGTCACATGAGAGACACTCATACTGTCCACACAGCACGTGCTCCTCCTGTGCACAGGTGCATGAGAAATGGAGCTTCAACAACCACCACGGCCTTAAACTCGTGAATTGTGTCAACAAGTAAACATATGAGCATATTGGCGTGACAAATTAAACATTACTGATGAAATAGATGGAAGGTAGTCTGATAATCTTAGTCAAGCAAAAGGACAGAAGTATTATCAGAAAAACTAAGTATCCTAAAGTAACAGTTGTCATTGGAAACATAAGCACAAGTTCCCCAGTCAGTGTTTTGTATTATCAAAGCCTAGAGGGAAACATGAAATTGCTGTTTGTGTGTGCATGCATGCGTCAGCAACAGACCTGGGGCCTTAATACAGAAAGTTCCTAAGTCTGAAACCCTATCATTTGTCAGTTTAGAATATTTAGGATTTTTGGTATCACAGAAACATGTTTCCTAACTACATTTAAGAATCCTGTAAGTTATCTTAGGATAAGTTAAGTTGGGAATCCTAGGGTGGCACAGACCCTGTTTTAAATTAACAATAAGTGACAAAAATGGCAGCACCACTGTTGTTAAGTGTGTTTGGTAATGACAATGAAGATGGGTAGCAACTTATACACAGAAATATTACGACTGAAAGGCTGCTAAAATCCTGTGATGATGCTTTAAATTTTCCAACTGTGTAATAAGTGCAATAATGTACAGTGAGCAGGTCATTATTGTGAACAGTAATGTCCTGCTTGCTGTACATCATCCCACTTATTACGTGGTTACTTACCCCCAAAAAAATATTTGGCACACATTTAGGTGACACAGAATATTAATTTTAAAATGATTTCATGGCTTTATTTTGCAATGGTGACCTGCTCACTGTACATTATCTTGCTTGTTACATGGTAATGTACCCCCCCACCCCGCAAAAAAAAACCAAACAATAATTTGACACAAAATGTTGATTTTAAAATGATTTTAGTGGTTTAACAATGTTTTTATTGCTCCTCCAGAGTCTATGATCAGAACTGTGTCCATAGTAACAGTCTGTTCTTCATAACAATGAAATAACAGACCCTAGAATGCTGTACATGTAACTGACCAATCAGAATTGAGTATTTAACAAAGCCATGTCATAATGGGCATATGTCGACTGAGAAGACAATTAATTTTTAACTTGATTAACATACTACATCTGTTCAAATCTTTATCTTGGGCCAATATTTGTTGAGAAAACCGACCAAAATGGTGGGTGGTTTCCTCTGCTCCTCAACACATTTAATTCCTCCCAGCTCATCAAAGCGAAAATTGAATGCCCATCTTGTCTAGTCCATTCACAAGATAGCTAGCTAGTGGCAAATAGAGTGAGACAGCTGTTGTCATGGATACAGGCAGTCATTCATCACAATTCTTGAAAATCCTTTCTTTTTTTTTTACACCTCCACACTGGCAACAGCCGTGGCCAGAGGCATTATGTTTTCAGGTCATCCCATTCTTTTGAACACGAAATCTCAAGAGCACTTTGAGGGAGTTTCTTCAAACTTGGCACCTATGACCACTTGGATTCATGGATGTGCTGTTTATATTTAGCTGGTTTAGGGTCAAAGGTCACTGTGAACTTGTGTCTGTCCCACTCTTGTGAACACAATATCTCAGGAACACGTGGAGAGAATTTCTTCAAATGTGGTACAAATGTCCACTTGGATTCAAGGATGAACTGCTTAGATTTTGGGGGTCAAAGGTCAGAGTTTAGAGTTTCCTTTTACTTTGACCAGTCTAAGGCACACCTGCGCAATAACCCAGCTGTTTAACCAGCATCTCCATAGTCCACATCTGTCTGGAATACGATTATGTATTGTTTTGATCGTCCATTGTTTTATTTGCCTGTAATGTTTCTCATACATAGTGTATTTTATTATTGTGTTTTATGTGTGAAGAACTTTCCAATGTAAGTTTTGATAAGTCCTATACCAATAAACTTATTATATTATTAGCTTGGCATAGGGTGCACACTGAAATGGATTATGTATATAAACATACCTAGTTACAGTCCATCGCCGGTGTAATCTATGACTTATTGTAAGTCATTGTCAGCCATGGTGAATTTCTTTTGTAGTATCAAATCTAAACATGTGTCCAGCTTCCTCATAATAAGTGACCATAAGTTTGTTTTGCTTTTTTTTGGTTCATTTCCCTCATTGGTCCATTATCCGCACATGGTTTTTGTTATTGTGTTCCTGGGAACTCACAACCTGAAGTCATAAAAGAGAGGGTTATTCATGCACACACTCCCAAGATAGACAACACGTGCAGCCATATTTACACCAGGTATGACTCATGGAACGTTTCTCTGTAATGATCTCCCACAATGATCCAGTGTTTGATAAAAAAACTCACATATACAGATCCTTGTATACACGACATGTGTGCTGCACATGTTGTTATTAAACCACTGGAATTAAGTTTGGTTTTGGTCTGAATTTTTAACCTCTCAGGAGTAGATCAGCTCTTGTAGATAATTCAGCAGCCTAATCTTTATCTGAGTGGACCACACCTACACAAATTTCTTCGACACTTAATGGTGTGGTAAAGTCAAACAGTACAACAGATGGGTGTAGCAAGAGAAGGATTTAGTATGACAGTCAAACTCGTGTGAGGTTATCAAGACAATTATTTGGATAACCTCTAATTATTTTGTTCTGAAGCGTTTCATCATTGGCACAAGATCCAGAACAAAACTCTTTCTGTCTCTTGCTGACTCACACTGTCTGGCTAAATGTGGTTATCAGTGGGCAAATAGATACTGTGATAATTTGTCAATGTGTGCGTGCATTTGGGTGCATGCATTAGTTTGTTCTGTCTCTTATCTCTACCCTTGAAGAAGGTCAGCACTTCCTGTTTAATATAAGAGAGCAAATAAAATATGAACAAATGAAATAACAAAAAAGAACAAACCGGCCTACAAACTAATCTAATCCACAGGTTGCAACAGCACTTTCACTGGATGCAACTGCAAGACATCATTTAAAGGTCCAGAGTGTAAGATTGAGGAGGATTTATTGACACAATATGGCAGAAATTGAATTTAATATCCATATGAATGTTTTTATTAGTATATAATCACCTAAAAATAAGACTTGTTGTGTTTCTGTAACCTTAGAATGACCCATTTATATTTATAGAGGGTGCAGGTCCTCATCCAAAGAGGTTACCATGTTGAACTGTGATGTTTCTACAATAGCCCAGAATGGATAAACCAAACATTGGCTTCAGATACCTTTCGCATTTTGTGCAAGTTATACTTTCGCTGTAGGGTCTCCCACACACTTGGAAGGAGGAGGTGAGGTGAGGTGTCTGCAGTCTGCAAGTTCACTTAATGTTCCTTTAATGTGGACCTGTTCACTGTTTGTGACGTTGTAGGCAGATCTCTCTCTTGGCATGAATTGCAGCATTTATGCTTTTTGCTATAAGCAGCTTGTCATGCATTTATCCTACATCTTTAAATGCATTTTCAACAGTCCTGTCAGGAGTACTGATAAACTATTACATGGACAAAACAAGGTCAAAAGTATGGGAGCACCAAAAAGAGTGTGAACACCTTTACATTACATCTATATGTGATTGCTGACCACTATTTTATTTCTAATTTGAAAAACTTTAAAAGCTAATATTTAGACACATATTATTATTAAATAATGAATAATATTTTTATTTTTGCAGTTTCAGGCTTTCCACAAGATTTTGGAAACCCGGCTGCAAGGATTTGCTCCAAAGGGAAACAACTGGTTCACAATCTGCATTCAAGTTTCTGGCAAACATGCTGGATGAGGTTGAGGTCGGGACTCTGTGTAGGTTAGGCAATTTCTTCAATAACAAACTGATAGAGCAATTTCTTTATGGGCCTGTCTTTGACATGCTGAAACAAAAAGTTGTATGAAGTGAGAAGCACGCTATTATCAAATAAAATGTTGCTGTATGTTGCAGTAATAACATTTTCCCCCAACTGTAACCAGCCTAATCCGTGAAAAACAGAGGTGTCCACATACTTTTGGCCATGTAGTGCACATTGTGAAATCAAATCAAAATCATTTTCACGTTGTCAACACTAGATGGCAGCATGAGGACAACATTACGTGGAAGTAGGGTTTAGAACAGTGGTTCTCAAACTGGGATCCGGGCACCAACAAGGGTCCTTGAGAGGGCTGTAGGGGGTCCCCAGCAAAAGGAAGAATAGAATATTTTAACTTTTATCACATTTTTTTGAAAGTTAGAGCAACATGGGGAGAAATAGGGTCAACTCTTTTGATTGATCATAATTTATAGTGATCCAAGTTTGATCACCAATCGACTATGAGGACTTTATTCACTTCAAACCTACAAATTCTCTTAAAATAATTACTCAGGTGGGATTCTTTAAGACAAAATCTTCTAAAATTGGGGGTCTATGATCTGATTTGATTTGTGGGGGCCCTTGACATTAAAAAATTTTGGGAAGTAAGTATACGCTGGAAAAGTATTGGTGTTATAACTGTATGTGATAAATATAGATGTTGCAGTTCACAAGTAAACTCCTGTAACCCACAAAAACAGAAGAACCTGACTCAGGACTGTCCCCTCACATCTATAAATGCAGGGGAAATATCTGCCCTACTTCTCGTGTTCAACAAGAACCTTTTTGCTGCACATCTCCTCTCCTCATCTTCCATCTAATTTCCTGCTTTGTGCCTCCTGTGCTTATTAATCCTCCCTTCTTCCACTGAAGTGCCTTATTAGCTTATTTCTGGCAGATAGATTTGGCAGGACAGTGCCATTTGTTTTCTCTTATATGATGATAGGTTTTGCCCACAGAGCAAACAAACAGACTGGGTGAAAAGACATGGGAATGGGAGTATTATTGTATTAGTGTGAGTACAGTAGATGCTCCACTTTCATTTAGGCACTTTCACATGTCTGTGTTTATCCTGAGTTTTTTTTTATTTTAAGTCCTCTTTCAGTCAGTGTCTGAAGTGCCTGAGAAACTGTACGTGTAAGCTATTGACTTCGACTATTACGGTGTTTACTAAGATTATTGATCTGTGTGTCTGTTACATCTTCAAACATTCATCCTCCTCAAGATCCGCCCCTGCCATTACTCGTTACCATGGCAACACGCACAGATCCTGCAGTGGAGAATGAAGGATGTTTTTTTGGTCTGTTCCTGTTTATATATCAAAACACTGTTTATATATCAAAACACACATGTAAAGTTTAGCACACATCAGGATGACTGTGTTTTTTTTTTCTTTAAAGAGGAGGAGGGTTGAGTTTCCTCTGTAGAAGGACAGAGAAAGTAGAGTAGGTTACCTCCCTCTATCCTCGCCTTCCTTTCTCTTGTACAGTTTTGGCTCAATGAAATCTCAAGGGGACGTGATGCAGGCGCTTTCTTCCTTCTCCCACACACAACAGCATATTTGCAAAAATCATGACAATGGATTTTCTTATCAGAACAAGATAGTTGCTGTGTTAGATACTAAATCAGTGCGAGATACCACGATGCTCATTTTCTTTTCAGGTTTAAAGAGAAGGAACATGACACTCAGTGCCATAGTGTGGCTCATTGTTGTCTGTTTAATAGTTTTTGGACAACAATGTGTTCCATTAGCCAGGGGACCAGACAAATCAGCCAAGCTCATGTTTTCACTTGATCTCACATTAGTCTAGCGATGCCAGGATACAGCTCCATGGCACGAGGAATAAACTACAATATTTTAAGCTTAAAGACCAGAAAAAATATAAAATATCCCCAGAACCTAGCTTTTAAACAATAATTTTTAGCTGCGCTAGATGCTTCAGACCTGGTATTTTTTCTATTCACTTCATTTATGGTCAGATGTGTGTCAAGGTGACGTCAAAGAGACAGAAATATTTCTGGCCCTTTAAGAACCTTTACAACTTAATCATACATTTTGCAGAATCAAGCCTGTTTTCTGGGTTTTTAAGTTATTGTTCACCCAATTACAAGGCTGCGAGGCTTTACTTTTAGCTAAATGCTAATGTCAGCATACTATCGCTGTTGGATGAAGTTAACCTTCAGTGCTTTCTGCCAGAAAGCCCTTCTTGGTTAGGTTTTGGAGGAAAAAAAAACAGTTTCTGTTAAAATAGCAAGATTTTTGCCAGAAAAGGCTTTCAGGCAGAAAGCCCTGAAGGCTAATTTCTCCCATGTGCAATGCTAACGTGCTCACAGTGACAATCCTAACATGCTAATGTTTATTAAGTATTGTGGACCATGTTCACAATCTTAACTTCAATCTCCAAATGTGGAAGTGCCAAAACTGCAATTCCTCGAATGGCCACTCGAGGCTCCTTTGACCCCCATATTAAAATACACAGCTCTGGAACTGAAATATACAGCTTACTCGAAAGCACAAAAGTGAACCTCATGGTGGAGTTACAGGAGACATCAGGGGATCACCAAAGTCAAGAATCCTTCTCTGGGCACCATAAATGTCTGTCCTGTGCCAGTTCATCAACATGTTGAGACGTTAAAGTCTCAAACAAAATGGTGGACCAATTGACCGACATTGCCATTCCTTGAGCCACGACACTAGCATGGCTAAAACAGTTACTCAGGAAACAGTTTTCTCAGAACTATTTCTTAAGCTGACAATAGATCCAATGAAAACCGCTGACAAAGTGTGTGGAACTTCCATGTATCTGAACCTGGATAATAAAACCAACTGCAAGAGAAAAAAATCAAGGAGAAGGTCCACTGTTTAGAGGGAAAACTTTATTGATTTATTTATTTTTTTGTTCTTTTTACTCTGTTCAGTTCAAATGTAAGAACATGAAAAAGACTCAAATGCTCTATGGAAGGCACAGCCACAGTAACAGCCAGAGAGATGACTGACTCCATCATTCAGCAGCAGCACCCAATGTAAGGCAGACATTTCATCACGACAAACATGTGCTTTTAACTTCTTGCAGCTAGACACTACACTATTGTGCAGATTTAGTGTCACAGTTGGAATTCATGTATCTATGACTGCATATTTGTAAGTATTAATGTGCATTTGAGTGTGTAGCAGTAGACCTCACCCATCTACCCTTTCATGTCTTTTAACAGAAAGGATCAGCTTTCTAAAAAAGCTCCTTTCACTCATCCTCTCTTTCATTTGTTCTTTCTGAATTGAAAACCTTACACTAATCTGAGGAACCAGAAGGAATATAGTGGATTATAGTCTTAAAGGGAAACCTTTAACTACTTTCTGTAGATACTTTTGTCTATATACAGATTCTGTCTGCCTGCACATCAAAGACTGGGTTGCACCAACAAAGATTAATTTAATCTAAGCTTAGTTCTAATCAGAATTTAGCAAAACCGAGTAAATCTAGAGCCAAAATAGAGTTTAATCAGTATGAAGACGCTTGCTTACCCAAACTGAAATAAACCAATACATTAAAAAATAAAATTTGAGTGCTGTCGGAACCCATTAAGTATGAAAAAGGGGAAAACAGATAACTTCTAGTTGGTCTGTATTTGCACCGTTTGCTAGCTAGCTGAAAAATTGACGTTACATTGTTTGCAAGCTAGCTAAAAAGTTAACAAAAATCCATTATTTGAAAGCTGGCTTAATAGGTAATATATCTTTATGCTGTTTGGTAGCTCGCTAAAAAGTTAACAAAACCTTACATTGTTTGCTAGCTGAAAAGTTAGCTTAGTTAGCCTACTCATGATTGATTGGCAAAGAAGCTCTAATTTCTCCACATCTGAGAGGAACCTGTTAGCTGCATTAATGGAGGAATATAGAAGATTAAAAAGCTGACAGCAGCTCAATTTATCTCAAAAACGCGGCCATTTTAAACGTTAAATCTCCTCAAAAGTAAGTTAAAGTTTAGATCTGAAACTAAACTGAGGTTCAAAAAGAGGTTTAAATATTAGCCTATCTTTCTTAATTTTAACCATGTTTTATTCAGGTTTAATTATTAATCTTTGTTGTGCAACCCAACCTAAGTGTGAGAAATGAAAACTGGATAGCTATAGTAAGTAACATGTTATATCTGTCGGCCACATCCCATTTCTTTCTTTACATCCTCAACACACTTAACACTTAACGTTTCCATGGTTACTATGTTTTTGAAGCATTCAGGGACAAAGAAAGCCTTATTTACAGCGAAACATGTGAATCAGCAACAACCCTTTATCTGACGAGTGTTATGTTTTATAGTTTGAAAGAGAGTAGGAGATGAAAGCAGCGCAATAGAGCTAGCAGGACATTTAGCGTGAGAAGGTTAAAGATATTGTAAATTATGAGTTATAGTTGTCTAAATGTTCGTTTACACCAGTAGTTACCACAGATAGGCACAACTAATAACAGTAATCGCCCTGACATTTTTATCAGGTACAGCTCGTGTAAATTTGACTGGAAGTGAAACAAATAATGTGCAACCACACTAAAGATTCATTCATTAAACAACAAGTCAATGTAAATCCAGATCTCCAGTAAAAAGCCCAGTAAGAAGAGATAATGTTTGAGAAAGAAACATAATACAAAATAAAACACCTGTAGTGCTTTGGTGCCATGACGTCCAGTTTATCAGCTTCACTTTCCACCACACATCCATCCAGACAAATTCACAACTACACACACACACACACACACACAGGCACGCACACATATGCAAAAAAAGGAACTACCTACAGTATCTATCAATAGTTTGAAGCATTGTGTCGGACAGCGGAGAAGAAGTCCGGCTGTGCTTTCTCAGTATTCCCAGAGGGTGGCGCTGTCCAGGGAGTCGACGCTGGCCTTTAGCCCCCCGGCATGGTCTCCTTTAAGATACTTCCCGCCGACAGCACAGATGGCCACCTTGTTGAGGTCACAGAACTCAAAGAGGAACTGGACAGGTGTGGAGCTGCTGCACACCACCGCCGTGTCGTCTCCGACACACCAATACTTCCCCTGGGAGTCTGGACAAACAACACACACTTAATGAAGCTTGACTCGCACACACTGCTGGGTGATGTGTTTATTCAAAATAATCAGTAAATAATCAAATTGAGGCTCGCTGCATTTAATGTCATAGATATGATATCTTAAATTTTTTGAATTTGGATTGTATTAAGGTTCTGTAGACAGTCTGTTACCTACAGTAGATGGCGGTCGACATTAGGGATGTTCCTGACGACTAATTTCTGTCGATTACACGCAAATGTTAATTTAGACTAGTTGACTAGTCTTAACAGTAAATAAACTCTCAGAAAGCAGTTCAAATTGAGCACAATTTATTAACGGATAATGTTAGACGCTTCCCGAAAAAAATACTGTGTGTATTAAGAGCCATTTGTAGCCATTAATCACAGTCAACAATCATCAAATCATATTTTAAATGCTGCTGAAACATGTGACACTTTGCGCTGTGCAAAAAAAAAAAAAACATTGCAGATTAACCTAAAAAACATGACAGCTCACTAAATGCTTCACTTTTTCAGACCAAAGAGGATCCAGAGCTGATGTTAGCTGCTAGCCTGCTACACAGTGTGGCTAACGATTAGCAGTGCTAGCAGCAGCAGCAGCTGCACTGCTTGCAGGTTAATGTCCGTGTCTGTGCTTAATGTGGTCACATGATGCTCCAGTCAAGTGATTATATACCGGTTTATTCTCTCACAGTCTACATTCAACATTATTTCCATTTTCTAGATTAAAACACTGCCAAATCCTGTAGTCCACTGATCACACACACCATACACACTCCCAGTTTGGAGAAGCAGCAGGAGTACCGGTGTAGGAAGCTAAGCAAAGTACTGCTGCAGACAGTGTCAGAAACAAAAAGTAGCAGCCACCCCCCAAAAATATCTGTATCAGGTTAAGTGTACACTATATTTAGAATATTCTCGACACTTTACCTTGCCATCAGACAGCCTTATCTGATGGGAAACTGCCGTTATAAAAGCCAAATATCACTCTGCCCAAAGCCACCAAACTTCACTGGCAAAAACAGTAATTCTGGTGCACAGAACATTGGAGTTGCTCGTCTGTCACACTTTGATTGGGTAGTTTATTTGTGTTATTCTGTGACTTTCATGAATATCACCTACCTTTAAAACACAGGTGAACTGAATGAGGCAGCAGTAGAACAGCTACTCCTTTATTCTCTGATGTAAAATTACTGTTTTTTCCAAAGGAGTCTGAGAAAGCAGTATTTGACTTATATTACTGCGGTTTTCTGTCACAAAGGGCTCGCTGATTGCAAGATAAAGCAGTCGAAATGATCTAAATATAGCGGAAAACTGATATTGATTTTTTTTAGGTCAGTAAAATATGTTTTGCTGTTGACCCTGTCCACAGTGTCCTCTACCAGGACTGCCTGTGGATAAGAACCTCACACGACCCCATTTCAAAAAGTCTGAGCAAAACAAGGGTGTTACATGCAGAGGAAAGATAACAGTTTCATATTGATGATGGCGTACTGGATGAATTGATAAAATGTTTCAGATGACTGATAGTTGTTAATCCATATTATTCCCATTAGATGTTTTAAATATTGATTTTCTCTGAAGCCCTGGAGAGTTAAACAGGGCTGTGGAGAGAACTATTTTAAAGGCCCACACGAGGACAAGGGCAAATGGGGACATTGTGCAGAGGAAAATATGAGTCTAATAAGCTTTCATACAATTCTCAATAGCAACTCAATTGTACTTTTGACAAAATAATGAAGCAATAGAGAAAGAACGAAGATTACTTCATTTTCAATGTGATAAAAAGCACATAAGAATGTCTTAATACTGTACTAACATGAAATAAAACTTTTGACTGCCTGAAGGAAGAATCCTACACAGTGTTGCACATTCATTGAAGCCACTGTGTAGGATGTGATCATTTCAAACTTTAGCGCCCCCAGTGGTTCGAATAAAGAAGATGCAGTGGCATACAGCAATGCATGCTGATGAAAGGAGAGCACAGACTGCACCACTTTTGGGTGGGATTCTTTGGAAAATATGGAAAACATCTCATATTGCATGCATAGTTTAAATTAACAGTTACTTAATTGCCTAATTTGTTAAAAAAAAAAAAATACTGTGTGTGGTATGAAAAGGGTTGCTTGTATTGAAACCCACACAAAATTATAAACAACCTGTTTTGGTTTTACATTCTCTGGCTTTGTTTCAAGATCCAGCAGGCAGCTGTTTTCAGCGTAAAATCTCAAATAAACCCACTGCTCACTCACTGCCCAGCACTAACAGACAGCTGCAATTAGCAATTAACTGGTGCATTTAGAAGCTAAAGAACCAAATGTTTCCCTCAGGAATTGGTGGAGGCTGAAAACAGAGCCTAAAGGAGAGCAAGTCTTGAACTTGCCAGGTGGCAACAAACTCCAATTGAATGCTAGTACTGCTTTATAATCTCTGGGTGCGTAACAGGCAACAGTTTGCTAACAAGTTTGCCCCAACAGCTTTACAAGCCATTAATAAATGTTGTGTTTACAGTCTGTTTCTACTACCTCAAACTATGTGTATGATTTGAACATCTCTTACTTTGGCACCCCAGTGTGCTAGTATTAAAAAAGAACTATGTAATATAGTGTATAGTTGATAAATAAAACATGCAAAAACACAACAAAAAAGTCATTAGACTCGTTAATTTTTTGTCTTTTAAAATGATTGCCCACCTTTGAGGGAGTATGCTCCGTTGTTGAACTCCAGCTGGAACACATCGTATGATGCTCGGTTCGAGTCCAGGGTCGCTGTTCCGGCTTTACGAGCGCCGATGAAACCATGTTCCCCACGGAGGACGATGAGCGGACGGTTGATCAGCTTCATCAGGAACTGTTCAGCTTCCCCTGAAGTGACAGGCTGATTAGGGCCGTGGCAAACAAAATCTTGGCCTTGTTTCCCAAAAAAAGGATAGGGTTTATCAAGGCAATTGTATGAGCTGAACGAGTTACTTATCCAGAGTCGGCGTACTACCTACAGTAGATGGTGGTTGACACGCCCCCGGGTTTGGAGAAGCAGCAGGACCACCGGTGTAGGAAGCTAAGAAATGCACTGCTGTGGACAGCTGTCAGCAGCAAAATGCATTTAGCCACGTAAAAAAATCAATATCAGTTTAAGTGTACGCTATATTTCACCACTCTACCTTGCCAATAGACAGCTTTTTCTGACAGGGAAATGGATGTTACACAAGCCAAATATCGCTCTCTCCAAAGCCACCAAATTCTTTCGACAAAAACAATACCTTTACCTTGCAGAACATGGAAGTTGCATGTCTACCGCTGCCTCAGTTGGTTAGTTTGTTTATGTTGTTGTGTGACTTCAGTGAATCCAAACTTACCCTTTAAAATACCAAAGTCACACAAAAATACAAACAAACTAACTGATCAAGGCAGCCATAGACTGGCAACTTTTGACTCTGCAAGATAAAATTAGAAAGTTTTGAAAAGAGCGATTTTTGGCTTATATAATGGCAGAAAAGTTTGTCTGATGGTGAAGCAAAGGTGGGCCTATTTTAAGTGCCTAAAATACATTTTGCTGTTGACCCTGTCCCTGTACATTGCTTAGCATTATACACTGGTACTCGATTCTGCTTCTCCAAACTGTGGGCGTGCCAACCACCATTTACTGTCAGTAATACACTGACTATGGATAAGTACCTCTACAATCCCACTTAAAATAATCCAAACTCTCTTTACAGCCAAGACATTATCATCGACATACAAGGGTACTACGGTTATCTGAAACCAGAAGATGCTTTTGCGAAAAAGAGTCGCTGGTCTTTCTCCTCTTTAGGGATGGAGGGATTACCTTCTAGTTGAGAAGAAGTATTACTTGACTTAACAACGGAATCCTGAAGGATCCAGATTTTTCTAGGCCTTAAATTATCAAGAGCACTTGTGATCAGTCACTTTCCACTGCTGCTCCTTTTTCAAGTGTTCACCAGTTCAGAGCTGTCACTGACCTGCATTGTCAACAGTCGCAGCGAGCTGCCCGTTCTTCTTAGCAACCACATATTTGCCGTTAGCCGCACGCACACACACACGCCCCTCACGCCACTCCAGTTCAAAGAAAGTGTTGGCCGACCTGTAACACACACATTAACTAATTCACTGAGCTGGCTGTTAAAGATTTATGTGTGACATGAAGTGTGTGATATTCAAAATGATGCAATGTGTGTGTGTGGTTACTTGGAGGAGGCGGTGCACTGCAGTCCTCCACTCGATGTCAGAGTCCAGTATTTTCCAGCAGAGGTTCTGAAGGCACACTTCCTGTCCTCACGGCTCATCTCCATCTGGAAGACTTCCTGGTCCCCCTCCTCGTCCTGATTGGCTGACAGGTCCATGCCTAGAAAAGTGGGGCAGTCTGCTGTCAGATTTCATTTGTCTCTGTAGGTTTTCTCCTTGTCTGAAACTCTTCTACCCTCTAATTCATGAAGCTCCCCAGATAGACTCTTAAAGGGACAGAACATCCTGAACTCTGTGTGCCCTGCTGTTAAAGGTGTGGCTGCCACACGGATTTGTTGTATTTTGGCATCCATGCAGGGGATGTCCTGAAAGTAAGGGGAGGGGAGTGGTGCAGAAGATGATAGCAGAACAGCAAAAAAAACAAGTTTTTCCAAACAAGAAAATAAATTAGATTTGCAATTATCGGTCAAGAATGCATCATGTCTTGTGACTATAAGAGATTCTGGTCTAATTTGGACAAATTAACATCTCCTGGGACTTGAATTCAAAACACACATGCTGAGTACCAAAAATGAGGACTTTAGACTTGACTCTCTAAAGCACTGACATGAGACTTGAAAGCAAAACCGCTCAAGTCTCAAGTGTTGGCCTTGTAAAACTGAGGAACATATAAAATACCAAACACTGTAAATATTTATTATCAGGCCTACGCATAAAAAGACAAGATCTCAAGAGTTATGTAAGAACTTATCCTGACTTGCCAGACTCACAAATGCAAATTCATCTGGTAGCTCTCAGCTCATTTTTGATTTCCAAAGGGGGTTATCAGCGGGTACAGACCAAAATGCCTCTACGAATTGGATATTAGAGCAAAGAAACACCTACAACCAATCAAAGCAACAAAATGTGTGGCATAGTGCTGAGTAAGGGCATGGTCACCAGGGGCGTTTCTAGACTTTTTGATTGGGGCTGCTCAAGTGGGGCACTGACTTATGCAGGGGTGGCATGAAGTACATATGTTCATGTAGCCTACCATTTCACATATCAACTTTAATTACTAATCTTACAGTATCTTACAGTTACTTACATTCCTGTGTTAAAAACAACTATTTAAAAGATAAATAGTTCTAACAATCACAACTCAACTCATCAAACAGTTCAAACTAAAGTGCCACCTCTCACCGCATAGATAACCAATCACATTTGAGGATAATCGGATGGCACCTGGGGTAGTAACCAGATTTTAGAGGTGGCCAGTGCCCACCCAATCCCACTACCCTGACGGTCACGCATATGTGAATGCAGTGGTGTGACAATTGCCTGCTGAGGCTAACGACACACACGTGTCTTTGGTATTGGTTGAGGCTGTGACTTTGCCAGTTAAAGTTCACCAAAGTTGAACTCCATGCGAAGCAAAGGCACAAATTCACGCAAGTGTGACCATGCCACAACACGTGCAGGGTGGGGCAGTGCTTTCCCAGTTTCCAAGTGGGCAAAAATCTGTTTCTGAAAACATGAGGTGAGAAATAGGCAATGCAGTAACATAACCTTGGTTCATATTTGATCAGCACTGCCTCGTTTGACAGTTTGATCTGAGTTCTGTGAGCCTAGTACATTACGCTCAAAACGTGTGACATGTGACTTTTCAAACCTGGACTGGTGACACTCCTCTGTCAGTCACTGTATCAAGCCTGCTTCAGATTAAATAGACGGTTATGATTGGGCCGAAGAGATCCTGGATGCTTGTAATTCTGTTTGAACGGGAGAGTGGCCAGATATATCTGCCAGAGCAAATGAAAACATGAGCTTGCAGATTTGTCTGTTTCCCAGGCTAGTAAGAACTAGAAAAGACTTTTTAGCCACTTGGGGGCAGCAGAACGGGTTGTAAACCGATATCATCACCTTACAAAGTTCATATGGTGGACACGTTTAAAAAACAGTTGCCTATATCAAGCAGATATACGCAGCAACATTAGCATTCATTTTGAATCATGTTCCTGGCAAAAATGACAAATCAAAGACTCCTGGGGGAAATATCTGGCTCTTTAGCTGCTAAATGCTCCACTTTGTTCACCAGCTAGTCATTAACTGTGTCTGTGTGCCATTCTGGTGCTTCTTTGTGGTTTCGTTGCTACGAGAGACACCTTTGTCTTTACAGATAGTCATTTCACCCATTTTTAATTTATGCATAGGTTCACACCACCCCTTTTGAACTGAACACTGGAGTGTTTCCCCCCATGGTGCAGTTCATTTGGGTTTGTGTGAACAATGAACTCGAACTCTGGTTTGGACCAAACAACAGAAGTGTGCCACTGTGTCATTTTATTGGTTAAAAAAAAACATTTTCTCTTCCTACTTTGGTGACTAGTGGCTCGTTTGCTGGCAAGCGATCAGAGTTATTACAGTTTTGTATTTTTTATTATTAAACTATCCAATAGCCACTATCTTATCCTACTAGACATGCATGGACCTTCTAAAGTCTGCTGTCTGATTTGTGCTCCAGATCCACACCTAAACTTTACAGTGCTCCATGATGAAAGATATGTGGGTGGAAATTGACCCTTTGCTCAAAACAGCAACTGTCCATTTACAGCTTAGCAACCATAAGTAGGGTGTTGCAGACCTGTCAAGCTGTGTGCATGAGGCTGTGAGAAGAGTGATATTTGGTGTTTCATAAGTCTGGACAGTTGAGTCTTTTTTGCAGTCGTTCAAAAAGGTGAAGCACAAGAGCACACATGTGGAGAAGGGATTAGACTCTGCAAACATTAGTATGTCTGGCTAACAAACGCTAGCTTACTAGCTGCAGTAACTTTACCTCCAGACAAATTTGTACATACCACTGCATTTGCATTTTCTATGTAGGGGGTTTGAGGAGGATGATGACGCATATCACTCTGGCTCGCTGTCTCAGGTCTAAGCAGGGTTAGCTCGGGTCTTATCCCAGCTCTCTTCCGCGATTACAGTCTGGCTGGTCTTGTTTGGTGACACGTCTCGAGGTCTGCTCTACAAACCTAATCCCTGCGTTTCCTTTTCCCACGTTAATGAATGTATTTCTGTCATATATTATGTAGACATACCTGCCGTATTTCACCATCCGACCAGTGTTTGCTGAGATGTAAGCTAGCTTTAGCCTGAGCTTTTTAGCATTAATTTTATATCAGCTGCTAGGCAACTTCATATATACACTTTCACAGGGTTCTTTGTTTTAAAACGTGTCAGATGGAAACATTAAAACCTCGGCTGCAGACAGACTTCTCGGCCAACTCATGGAGTTAGCACTAGCTTACATCAGCCAGCAACACTTAAAAACTGCTTATGTAGTGTCATCATTTTAGCCGACAAAATCCGTGGTCGTCAGCTAGAAATGAGAATCTGCTTTTGTTTATGTCTCTAAGGAAACACAGACCTTGTTACTCCCAATTTTGATGTTAAATCTGCCACCGTTATCACCGTAAACTGCGTGAATGCAGTGCGAGACTGGAAAGCTTGACAGGCATAACAACAGTAACTAAGGAAGCCGGTGCTTAGCGAAGTTGTCTGGCGTGCCGTCTGTTGTCTTTTTTACCGGCTATATGACTGATAATCAAACATTTCCACCGCTTATTTTCAATTTCTGGACCGTTTGAGTTTTCCCTTTGTGAATGCAAACTGAACCAGCTGGAAAAATGAAACAATGCATCATTCTCACATTGGTTCCATTCAGGAACCGGACCTTTAAGATGGACCCACCCTAAAAAAAAACTGATTATTACAGACCTTTTAAAGAAAAATGTTCAAATCAGAGATTGAAAAGACCCGTGTCCCAACTGAAATGTTCTTATAAAGACTTGAAACTTGTCTCATGATGTAGAAACAGCTCTGCCAGAGAAGAGTTCAATAAAAAGCTCCTGCTCTTCATTAAGAGGCTGACACAAAAACCTAATTTTTACAGTTGAGCTGCTGGTTAACAAATGCCTGTTCATGCCCACATTTAGAAGCACGGGTGACCCTTTAAAAATCATATTTCAATGTATGTACAACACCATTTCCTTGCCTCTAAAGCATGTGTGTTACCTCTCTAACTTAAATGAGAGACCAGGTCACAAGTCAATGCCCTACAACCACCTAATTTAAACAAAGATGATCTTCCTTTCCTCCACAATCCATCTCTTCTGGTATGCACACACACACCCACATGCAATTTCTGCATGTATTAAAGCACACTGACTGCATGAGTACTGCCAATGATCAGTCCCATGAGCAGCACAGAGTCAGACCCAGTGGCTGCAAGACAAAGAGGTTTCATGTGGCATAAAGATTCAGCAGGACCGTCTGAGTCACACCTCCTTCTTTGTAGCCTGTTTCCTCTGCCTCCATTTTATCCCTTTTGTCTCCTAAACAAATCCCTGCTCATTTTCTGTCTCTTCTCAGTCTGTTGTGAGATAAAGAATGATGGATAACTGCAGACTGGAGCTGACCCAGCCACAATGCAGGGGTAGAATTACTGCAGAAAAATGTCAAGCCAGGCAGAGACTGGCCAAAAAAGAGGGAGAGGAGGGAAGGAGGGAGGGAGGAGAAAGTGAGTGCATGATAATGAAAAACACATGGTGGGAGAGGGAAATGAGGTAACAGGAGTCTCTAATTCTCCTCAGGAAAATCATGCAACAGCTGCATGTGCTGTGTGCCCAGTTATGCAGTGACTTCATGTGTGTGGTGAGATGTGGTGTTTCTCTGTGGCTCTGTGTGGCTGCAGCCTGCAGCAGAGCCTCACCTTGCCTGGTGGACACGTTCCTCTCGTTGCCTGCAGTCAGCACGACCTGCGCGTGGCTGCGCTCCAGGCCGAATAGTTCGTCCTTCCCCACGCGGGTGCTTCTCCCAGACTTCATTGTGCCCGTGGGCCCCATGGGCGCCAGGTAGCGGCCGTTGCAGTCGCGGAACGCCACTTTCCCGGAGAGGAACTCCAGCATGTAGCCGGTGTCCTTGTCGGTCTTCGTGGCCAGGCTGCCGTCGTTGCGGAGGAAGCGGTTGTCGCAGGTCTCCAGGTGGTAGCGCTGGTCCCGGTAGACCAGCGTCACCAGGGAGTCAACTCCCCAGGGAATATCCCGGTTTATGGACACCTCCTGCGCGCTCAGGTGGGCGAAGCGTTTTCGCGCGAAGCTGTACAGGTTGACCTGCGGGTGCACGGCCAGGTGCACGCTCCATTTCTCCGCGGGTGAGACGGTCTGCGCGAAGCAGGTGATGCGGTCCTCGCTGCCGCCCAGGTAACGCCCGTGCGGCTCGGACTGCAGGGACCACCGCCCGTCTTCGTCCGCGGTGATGACGAAGCGGCAGTCCCGGCCGCGCGTCTCGCTGTCCGCGGTAACGTTGCCGTCTTTGTCCGTGGCGAGGTAGCGGCCCAGGTGGGAGAGCAGGAACACGGCGCTGCCGTCCTCCCCGGTCTGCTCCAGCGTCCACGTCTGCTTCTTCTTCAGGCTGCTGGCCGAAGCGTTGATCTTGAAGCCGAAAGTCTCCGCCGTCAGATACTTCCCCGCGCTGTTGATGAGCCCCAGGGGGATCTGCAGCAGGTCCCCGTCAGCACCGTTAGAAGACATGATTACTGAGAGTCAGACAAGGAGAGCAGAGAAGAGAGATGCTGTGCTGGTTCAGAGAGACGGACAGAGAGGCAGAGAATGTGGGGGTGTGTGAGGGAGGGACAGAGAGAGAGAGAAGAGAGAGAGCTGTTCTGACTGATGATGAGGATGATGAAGCTGATGTGTGTCCCCCTGACTGCAAATCCAGACCGCCTTGCTGGAGCTGCAGGAGTTGCAGGACTGACTTTTGTACACGCCCCAGAAACATGCAGGCAGAGGAGCTGGAGGGAGATTACTGCAGTTTTGTCAAACCACCCACCCCTGTTCAACTGACTACATTTACCATCAACACTGCTTTCACCTCCACATGAAAAGTGATGAATTTTCTATTTATTTCATCCCACTGACACTCAACAGTGTGACCAATATAGCTGTTTTACATAACTCCAGACTACATCAAATACATACAAAGGGTCTGTTTGAAGGCGTTTTTCTGGTGTCTGACTCTGGGAAAGTGGAAAAAACAGTAAAATGACCTAAAATATTTTGGCAACCTTGAGTCCTCATATATAGGTAGGATTTCAATACACAGAAATGAGTTTCAGAGACTTTATTTCCTGTATTCGAATAAAATAAACATACAAGCACATAGCGACATCTTTTTTATGTTGAATACTTTTATTTCTCAGGAAACGATACAGTTTTCAGAGTTTTCTTTCAGTCATTTATTCTTTGTCCCTGCCCCTACAGGAAAAGTGCATACCCCTCACCTTTAAAAGTTACCTTAAAAACTTCCCAAAAGACTGGGGCTTATACATGCTGTACAGTTTCAAAAACAGGTCGTGACACTGAAAAGGAAAATAAGGTGTGAAAATATGTCAGAAATCGGGGGAAATGCAGGAGAATCGTGATCCTACGAGGAAATAGGAAGAGGGCAATGTATGCCCAGAACTGAATCTATGAAACTATCCCTTTACCTATTTGTTCTACTTGATTCTATGCCCATCATGTGAGTAGAAGAGAGAGCTGCTCTGATTGATATTGATGATGATCACTGGTGCACCCATATTTAAAAAAAATGCTGTAAAAGTGCCCTCTTGGTTTGCCCTGTGATAAATATAACAGACAATGTGGTGAAGTGCCCTCTACAGCACCCTTCCCGTGGAGAAAACATAACTAAGCACTCTCTAGAGTGCCTTTCCAGGGAAAGAAAATGTGATCAAGTGCATCACAGCTTTTGGTGCACTGGTGTCAAACTGCTTACAGCTGGTGCCCTTCTTGTGAGTGTCCCCTGACTGCAAATCCAGACTGTCTTGGAGGAGATGCAGGAGTTGCAGGACTTGGAGTTTTGTCTTATAACAGCAGCACATGTCCCAGATAGAGCTTCAATTTCGTCAAACCATCCCTTAGATGAAAATTAAGGGAATCTTAGCCTAGATACTTTCATATAATGTCCCTAAAGTGATATCGATACCAATAGAGTACTTCATTTGATACATTCTTTTTCTACTTCATTTGACAGCCATCATGTGAATGGAGGAGAGAGCTGCTCTGACTGATGATGATGATGGTGATGATGATGATGAGTGTCCTCTGACTGCAATCCCAGACTGCCTCAGAGGAGCTGCAGGAGGGAGACGCAGGGCTGGGAGTTGTGCTTTATTATTGGTGGTACAGGCACCAGATACACAAGCAGAGGAGGGAGATTACTGCAATTTTGTCAAACCACCCCACCCCTGTTCACCTGCACACACATACAGTATGTTATGAATCCAGCTCTTGTTTCTTGGTTGGTGCGTTCTCCAGTCTCTCTGGGCTGTGGGTTATAAAGGGACACCACAATTTTCTTTGAATGCTCCTCTTTATTCTTCTTTAAATAAACAACAATCAGCACAGCAAGACAGTTCACTGGGTTCACAGCCGACTGCTCACTCTACTGTTATAACATGGCACTTACTCTGTTAGACTCATCCCTCCTAAACAATGGAACTAATTAACTCTTGGGCAAGGAGACAAACAAAAAGCAAGTTAAAGATTACACATATAAATGTATAATTTTTTTTTTTAAAGATTATTTTTTGGGCTTTTTGCCTTTATTCACAGGACAGCTGCAGATATGACAGGAAAGGGGGCAGAGAGAGGGGGGATGACACGGAGCAAATGGGCCACAGGCGGGAGTTGAACCAGGAGCCGCTGCAGAGGACTAACAGCCTCCGCACTCGGGACACCACGCTCTACCAACTGAGATATAGGGGCGCCCCAACATATAAATGTATAATTAAATGATGGTTTAAAGTGCTGTAAATGATAATAAAATAGTGACACAAATTAGCATAACAATTAGTAATTAAAATAAACCAAAAATGTAATGTGTGCAGTAATTATGGTTGCATACAGCATCATCCAAACCATTACTAATAACTAATTTTCTTCACATCCATATTTGCCCCTTCTCCTCCCCCTCTAATTGAGACGTGTTCAGTTCCACATGGATAGAGCCATTCAACCAACTGACAGAACAGTGTTTGTCTGCAGGGCTGTGAGTGTGTGGGCTGCTGGGTCGACTGCGACAGAAAATTTATCAGAATGAGATGATACATGTGACCAAAATATCTGCTCACTTACTTTTGTGAACTTTTGGGTTAAGGTTAGGTGAACTGTACCCAGAAGGGGCATGCTACAGCATACTGTACGGTATTTTAGTGTGCTTTAGTGAGCTTCCAGCTTTGTTGTCCAGCAGTAGCAGACTCTTTCTGAGGGGCAGGGGCCAAAAAAAAAAAAAAAAAAAGGCACCAGGACGCTGAAAGTTGGGATGTATTTATGGTAAAACAGTTCCTCAATGCGTGACCCAGATCAAAACTGTTTTATTATATGACTTGAAGTACAGCAACTCCTACCCCTCTGTAATTAAAACACACAGGGCACTATTACCTATTTATGTCTTTAGAGGCACATAGAGGCCTGACTAACACACTAGAGGGCACTTTATCATGTTTTTTTTTTTTTCAATTTGAGGGGCACCATATGGGGCACTTCGTCACATTTTGTCTACTGGAAGGACGTCCTCGAGGGCACGTCAACGTGTTTTGTCCAGTGGAAGGACGCCCTAGTAGGCACTTCATCCAGTTTCCTCTACAGGAAGGACATCTTCGAGGGCACGTCACCACGTTTTCTCCACCGGAAGGGCATCCAAGACGGCCCCTTCACTGCATTTTTTTCAAACATGGGGGCCCCAGGAGGGGCAGTTGCCACCACTGGTGTTTGCCGTGCACAGAGTCCTGACCTCCACCCAATTCAACACATTTGGATGGGTTAGAAGAGACTGTTTTGTTTTGTTTTGTTTTGTTTTGTTTTGTTTTTTTTTAGGTTTATTGGTACATATATTGTTATGTTGCTATGTATGTTTACAATCTTCAAAAATCATTAAATAAAAAGTATTAAAAAAAATAAATTAAAAAAAGAAGAGACTGAAACACCACTTGAGCTCTCCCTGCCTGCCTCTTGTCTGTTTCTCTCTCCACTCTCTGTGTTCATTTGCCCCTGGTGACATCTTGTCATGGTAACGTATGTGTGCTGTAGGGTGAGAGGGTATGTCTGTTATAACGTTCTCTCCCTGCCCCTTCTTTCTTGTCTTTGTCTTACGCACACATACAAACTCTCCAGTGTACGTAGAAACACATAAGCAACTTCAAAACATTTCATCACTGCATTATAAGCCCTGGTGAATAAGAACTGCAGATGTGCAGGTAATGAAAAATACTGCGTTGAAATAGATATGTAGAAAAAATCAGACACAGTTTGGGTTTCCGTTACCAGCTTCAGTTGTTTCCTGACCTCCACCCGCAGGTCTGGTCACACCTGCCTGCCTCTTCCGTCCTCCTCCCCTGGGCTCCGTCATGACTCCTGCCTGCACATCCACCTTTATTTATACTGGACAGAGCGTTCTTGGGTGTGTACTTATCTTATTTTTACACCTAATATAATAATATTAGCAGGGTATAATGTGAAGCCCTGTGAGAAGCCAATTTTATCCAGTTAAGCTTTTTGATCCATTCTGTTTCTTCTCCTGCGTGGTCTTTAACTCTGAATCTGATTATGCTGACAGGCTGTTTTTACTGTGTGAATTAGAGTCTTTTATAAAGTCTTTCACAAAGTTATCAGCCTCAGAGGAATAATACCAGTGAAGTGGTGTTCAACAGCCAGTTAATTTACTTTGTGTATCCTCTAGAGGGTCAGCGCTCCTCCGTAAAACTAGAATAACTTTCACTTTCACTGTTGAATGTAATCTGAGGAAACGTGACACTCTTTTCTGTTGTTTTCCGTTAGTGGAAATTCTACACTAACGGTCAAAGACGGTCTAGGTTCATGAGTAGTTCACAGCAGCTAATTTGCATAAGTTTGCATGCAGCCTATAAGTTTATGAGATATGTGCAGTGTGTGTGTGTGTGTGTGTTGTGTGTGTGTGTGTGTGTGTGTGTGAATCATTTGAAATTAATCAGTGACAAATTTGATGATTTCCAAACTGTTTAAGCTCATCTATAAAGCTTTAATACAAAGTCATCCACCCTACTTAAAGGATAACTTCGGTATTTTTCAACCTGGGCCTATTTCCCCATGTGTATGTGTGTGTATGATTGATAGCTACAACTCGTTTTAAAATTGGTTCAGTATTGAGGGAGGCGGATGCAGCCGGCAGCCGCAAAACGAGTTATAACGGTAGATATCGGGGCAAATTCGTCCGTAAAAGTTCGTCCATTAAAAGTGCTTTTTTTCGCCACAGTCTGGATCAGATCGCCAGTGTAATCTCTGTCAACAGCATGTAAAGCGTCTCTCTTACGTTCACTCTGTGACGACATCTCACAGGATCTTTGCTTTTGAAGATGTCTTAGTTGCAGTGAGTGGGACAGCTGTTTTCTTGAGGTGTGTTTGGTGAAGTGTTTCGGGATTGGATGTCTTCTCTTCTTGGGCTGGCAGTAGTCATCTTGGGAAAAGTGTGCACTGCAGACCCGATGGTCTGCAAGGTGTAGTGTCTGGACAGGAGCGTTAGCATCCAATTGTAGCACAATTAGCCACAACTTCAGCATGTTGCTGTCCGACAAAGTCAGTCTATGAAAGCTGTACGGGGTGTTGCACGACATCCTGTTCTTGCACTTCAGCGAAGCACAAACACGAACCATTGTTTTCAATAGTTGCAGTAAAACTTTCAACTGAACTCCAGGACAGCTAACTCCGCTCTGACCGGCTCTCAGCATGACCCTCTTTTCTTCCGGCAACAAACAAAGATCCCGCGAGATGTCGTCACACACAGCAAGCAGTAAGTGAAGCATGCTGTTGACAGAGATTACACTGGCGATCTGATCCGGTTTGTGGTGAAAAAAAACACGTTTAATGCACAAACTTTTACGGACGAATTTGCCCCGATATCTACCGTTATAACTCGTTTCGCGGCTGCCGGCTGCATCCGCGTCCCTCAATACCGCACCAATTTTAAAACGAGTTGTAGCTATCAATCATACACACACATACACATGGGGAAATAGGGCCCAGGTTGAAAAATACCGAAGTTATCCTTTAATGCCTCTTAACTGAACTCATATTACCATGGTACTTGCTCACATAATAGGCTGTTGCTCCACTTTCCATTAACAGAACTTAATTAGGAAAAAAAATTCAATAATCTACAAAAGGCGTTCAACTTGAATTCTCTGTTGCCTTATTTCAGATCTCGTTTTAATTGAAAAATTAATAATCAAATTCTATTTATTTCAACTATTTTATTATTTACTCCTAGCGTGTTTATTATCCTGTTATTCAACCTTTGGCTATCATTCATTGTTGTTTTTATTGTTAGCTGTTTTGTTTGTTTGTTTGACACCATTGTAGATGAGGATACCTCCTTAATGGTCTTTCGAGGTAAAATAAAGTTATACTGTATATAAGTCACATATCAGTGACAAATAATGCCTGGGAAGAGCTTACTACATTTTGAGGTTTTGCTTTCAAGTTAGTGCAAATGGACAACTTTTGGGTTTTTGACTGCTGTCCAGACAAAAATAAGTTATTTTACCTTATTGCTTTGGGCTCGGGTAAGCTTGAACATTTGTCATTACTTTTGACATTTTATTGATTAAATTCTGAATTGATTTGGTTACTTCACTTAAAGTAATTGGCAGTTGCAGCCCTAACATGTTGTCAACTAGATTAACCTAAACAATACAAAGGGCTGACAAGAGATAAAAGCATCTCATGTCCCCAAACCAAAACTGACCAAATCCTAAATTAAATCAGTTTCACTGAACAGAAGAGGCAGGTTAAGAGCTGAGTCCAGAGAAAACAGAACTTTTGTTCAGTCCTGTGTAAAATTTGTAAACTGTGAGTGTTTTACTGATTGAAAATTTCAAGATTAACATTTTTTTTCAACTGTTGAAACATTTCTTCTTGCCACTACTGTGATATAAAGCCTATTGTTGAATGTCACGCAGTGCATCTGTAAGTAACAGTTAGTGGTGGACGGGACATGAATACTGGGCTGAGGCTGGGCCTGTGGAGGAAATGCGGAGGTTGGGCAAAAAACCCTGGTGTGGGGCTGAGCCTGCTTGATTCTAGCATCACTCAACTCAAACAACATCGCCCCCACATGGGCCTTCAGAGAACAATAACAAGGACATGTTATATATGACAACAATCTTTTATAAATTATTATTAAACCATAATTCAAACTGAGGCTGAATATTTATTTGCAATCTTAAGGGTTGTCCACACCAACAGTAATGAAAACTATAAAAATGTTGTTTATAAATCATTCTAACTAAAGTGGATGGCAGAGTCCACCACAACAACTTTAAAGTTGTGGTGGATGGTCCTTTAGAAAGGGAGTCATTTCTTAGTTTTCTCCTATTTCCATTCAAAACTACTTGGGTGTTTTTCCTCATCAGCTTGTCTGTCACACTCTGCCATCTACTACCCTTGAGCAAGACCACTGAAGATGACAAAATTTCACCAGCGTGATGTGACTTGTCATAGAAGGAAAAGCACAGGTGTTACTGATAACGTACATGATCCCTCCATTCTATTCAAGTGTCAGTTGGACAGTGAACCAACATGCAGTGCAGCATGCAGTTCAGTTTGACGCTCACTAGGTGGCAGACATGATACCTCAGACCATGCTGAGCAACACTGTACACACGTCACATCCACACGGGTTTACTTAGGTAACTTTTGTGGAAATTATATAGACTTACATTCATTTCCTGGAGGCTTAGCCTAAACACAAACTTAATGTGACCTCATCCACTGACCCAAAAATCAGCTTTTTCACAATTTTGTCCCACTTCGCACAAGGCATCCCCAATTAACTGGTCTTTAGTCTGAAATGTATCCCCTAAGGTAGCCATAAGTCAGGCCCAGTGCACACACACAGGCACACACAGGCGCTTGCAAAGACTCTTCACTATAGCCAAGAACAATGATGAGAGAGAGAGAGAAAGAGAGAGAGTGTGTGTGTGTGTGTGTGTGTGTGTGTGTGGTGTGAGAGAGGAGAGGGAGGAGAGAGAGAGAGAGAGGCACCTGAGGGAGGACTCTGTCTGTGTGTTGATCAGGGTCATTTGAGGAGATCACTGAATACTTGTGTGATTTTTCACACAGAAATACAGAAACTACATCCACAATACAACTGAATCTCACACTGTGCAGAGTATTTTCCACATTATTAGGAGCTGATTTTGCTGTAACAACTGGAGACACCAGCACTGATTGGGGTGTTGTTTGCTTACTCACACAGCTGATGTGGTAACTAATTATTCTTCAGAAGGGGTGGACCTTTTTAGACCTTTTAGACCTGTCAGACAACAATGACAGCTAAGGTGTGTATGATAACGACAAGTTAATTTGTATTTAAGGTTATGTGATGTTTGTTCAGGGCTTCCCAGTCCACATCAAAGAGATGATGAGTTTTGTTCTGGTAAAGTTCACTCACTTTTCTGGGCTGAACCAGTTTAACTCTTTCCTAAGAAAGCTGGACAACTGTATGTCTTAGATGAGATATGCAATGGGTTTGTTTGTCCGTGAGCAAAAGTATGCTGGTTTGCCGGACTGTGTGGCTCTGGGGGTCCACCACCTGTATAAACAGTGTGGATGAGAATATGATACAGTAACAACAGCCTGTGTGCTGCGTTTTCTACAGAGTTTGAGAGAAGAGGAGAGTGTGAAGAACGATGCAAACAAGGAGAGGGGCATTTTAAACATGACAGAGTGAACAAAAGTTCATATATATTTCTATTCGCCCACATATCATGTACATGCCCATTGCAGACTTCACCTGCTGATATCTCCTCTGGTAGAGAGGTGCATCATCTGCCTGATTTCTCTCCTCTGTCTTTAATTATTTAACTCTTTCTTTCTACATTTAAAGGGTGCTCATACTTAATGCCAACAGACTGGTCTATAGGTCAAGAGATGACAATGTCTATGTGTACATGACATACTAAAGAAAATTACGTTTATCAGTCTTTACTTGAGCTGCTCAGTCGTATTATCCTTCTTTCAGGAGACCAAAAGGATGACAGAGTGATGGTGAAAGGGGTTAAAGAGGCAAAAAAACAGCATGGAAATGGCATAAAAGGCTCAAAAGAAAATATTTTGACTCAGAGGATGCTGCTGGAAATTTTATTGCGTACTCAAGTTTGGCTGAGAAAAGACCCACTATTATAACTGTAACAGTTTATCAAATAAGATGCATTTGTGTATGTTTCAGAATATATTTAGTCATAGGCTAAGATGAATAATATAAAATGAGGAAAAAAATGCAGCAAGATACAAGTTCTAAAGCTAATGTTGGAATATTTATTCGAATTGCTAAAGACGCTGTCGTCTATGTAGTGGTGGAAGAAGTATTCAGATAACTTTACTTCAGCAAAAGTATTAAAACCACACTGTAAAATACTTATTTCAGTAAATTTATGTAAGTGTATTCAGAAAAATATAGATTGAGAATTGAAAGAAAAATGAATAATAATTTTGAATAATTTTGTATAGAACTAATGATAATTCTCATTATGGATTAATCTGCTTATTATTTCCTCCATTAATCAATTGATTGTTTGGTTTGTAAAACTTCTGAAATGAGTGAGAAAAGTGAGAGCCCAAAATGACACATTTACAATGCTTGTTTTGTCCAACTAACAGTCCAAATCTTAAAATCCATAAAAAATACATTCAAATTATTAAAATAATTTAATGGAAAAGCAGCAAATTTTCAGATTTGAGAAACTGGAACCATGAAATATTTTACATGAAAAAATGACTTAAACAATTATCAAAAAAGTTGCCAATTAATTTTCTGTCGGTCTGCTTATTAATTGTTTCATCTGAATATTCACATATGTTTTGTAAACAATAATCTTATTTTATAAACTAAGCAACAACTACATAAAGCTATCAGATGCTGTCAGATAAATGTAGTGAAGTAGAAAGTACAGTTTTTCCTCAGAGATTTAGTGCAGCAGAATTAGAGAGCAGCATAAGAAGAAAATACTCAAGTAAAGTACAAGTACCTCAAATTTGTACTCAAGTACAGTACTTGAGTAAATGAACTTAGTTCCATTCTACCACTACATCTATGTGTAAAAACTATTATGAGTATTTTATGAGTTTGTTTTTTGTGTGCATTAATTTCTCTATATGTAAAATGCTGTGTTATATACTGTACAACAGGGTCAAAAGCTAACAAGTTCAACAGGGAACACTGGCCCCTTTTTCTTCTCCTTTTCCTCGTCTTCTTCTCTCGTCCTACTGGAAGAAAACACTTAAAGTCCCTCCTTTAGCACCTCTCAACCAATGGACAACATGAGGAAATGAGTCAGAAGCGAGGAAGGGCAGGAACACGATTGACACTCAGCCCTGGGCTGTAGTTTACTTATTAGCTCTGTCAAGCTGATCAAAGCGGAAAATGTACAACCGGCTTGAATTTTCAAAATAGAAGTCTCGTTGAAAATCGCACTGCCATATCCTTTCAAACAATACACATATGCCCTGTTTGAAAATATATTTATTATTAATTATATGAATTAGCATTATTAATAAATTATTAAATATGCACCCAACATACTTTGGTGCATATTTGCTAGCGTTTATTGTATCTATGCTTTTATTTTGAAGGCACACTTAACGTTTTTCCGGTAGAAGTCTGCCTTTTTGTAGCTAGCTTAACGCAGCTCATTAACAGCTGCCTGGTTGCTAGACGACTCTATCCGCAACAGTGATGTGAAAACAGTAACCCTCCGCACGGAAAGGACGTTTTTAACGGATTTCAGGACATCATGGTCAACAGCGTTCATCACCGGCTCGTTAGATGGAGAATCCG
The DNA here is from genome assembly GCA_034769285.1 of Lutjanus argentimaculatus. Lineage (NCBI taxonomy): Eukaryota > Metazoa > Chordata > Actinopteri > Lutjaniformes > Lutjanidae > Lutjanus > Lutjanus argentimaculatus. The sequence goes on along the minus strand of JAWZSL010000026.1, from coordinate 441,048 downwards.
CGGCGTTTCGGACAGTGAAAATCTGAGTTGTAGCAGAGCTAACGTCTCTTTTGTCGCCCCATGTTTTTACTACTAACGTTAGCAAGAGGGGCGACCCGAAGTGCGCTTTTTGGACTCGGGGAAAAATGATAGGATTAAACACGGATAAAGTCAAGTTTTCCCCACTTAACGTGACGTTTGTCATCTGCAATGTTTAATGCGACTGCTAAGATGTCTGTGGAGGCGAGTGACGTTCAGACAGATGAGGACTGTGAGGAGCTGGTGAGTCCTGGGCTCTGGTCAGGTCAACAACACAGCTGGCTGTTAATTAGTTATTATAGTAAGCGCTGAGTAATTACTTTAACGCGTGTAGTGTCATTTGTCACACCTGTGTCCATAGTGAGCCTGTCACCCAAAACAGCAAACAACTCCATGACAGTTGTTCCCAACACTTTTGACTTATACTTAAATATACTTGAAGTAGCAAAATTAAAAAAAAAAGTACTCACTGTTCAGAATAAGTTTCCATTTATATGTGGAACTTTTAGAGCCCAACCATGTTAGGGACTAAAAAAAAAAAAATCTATCAATATATTGGCCAATGTCTTTATACAGAGTAATATTTACATAAAAACACATTTTTGCAATGATTCCTCAAAAGTGTTTAACACTTGTGACAAAGATATGTACTGGAGGCAGGACGTTTTACAGTTTAATAATAAATGTTATTATCCAAAATTATATCAGGGCAATGAAATGGTGAACTTTAACCAGTATTTTTTTTTTGGTTTTTCTAAAAACCTATAAATAAAAGAAAACGCAAAGAGTGGAAAATATGTATATATTATTCCTGAATTAAGAAACAGGATCAAATGAACATGAATGTTGCTATGAAGCCAGAAAAATAAGGATAATACTCATTATGTTCTGTTATAAAAGGTTTTCATATTGGTGCACATCAGGCAGCATATGTTTCAATACAGATATAGACCGATATAGCCGCGATAGGCCAAAATTGGGCTGATAATATCAGTCGATCAATATATCATTTGGGCTCTAATATATTACTAGATTATAATTAGTGATACATTATTGTGTTAATGTCCCTCAAATTGCAGCTGGTAAAGGTAGAGCTAATTTTAGCTACTTTATATACTGCTGAGTAGATTAATCTACAGTAACGTTACATCATGTCCATCCAAATCTGCAAAGTAAGGATATAGTAAATAAAGTAATTGAATAAATGTAGTAGAGTTAAAAAGTACAATATTGGCTTACAAAATGCGGTGGAGTAGAAGTATAAAGTAGTATACAATGGAAATACTCAAGTGAAGTACAAGTATCTCAGAATTGTACTGTAAAGTACTGTACTTAAGTAAATGTACCTAGTCATTTGTAATGACTCCAGCCATAACAACTGAGAATTCTTCTCTTGACACGTTGTGCACTTGTGATCTGTCTCCCAATAAACACAGACACTGGAGACACTGGCAACGTCTTACCCAGACACTTACTCATGTGTCAAAGGATTTTACTCCATAAGGGCTGAATGAGCCGACAATCCCTATTATTATTATCATTTATTATCAGTTAACCTGCTGATTATTTTCACGATTAGTTGTTTAGTCTATAAAATGTAGAGAAATTGTGAAAAATGCTCATCCCCATTTCCCAAAGTGACAAAACCCAATGACTCTTCACTTACTGTCATAGATGACAAAGAAAATCAGCAAATCCTTTACATTTAAGGAGCTGAAACCAGCAAATGTTTGACATTTTTGCCTGAAAAATGACTGAAATGACTGTCAAAACAGTTTGCAATTAATTTTATTTTGAGCAACTAATCACTAATGCACTAATCATCTCACTCTCACTCTTCTGTCCAACCTAGGATGGCTTCTCTTTCTCTGCTGATTTTTTGGAAAAGGTAAACAAATGAACTGTTACCGATGAATTTCATATATGTCATGAGACTTAATGTAGTTTATATTTATACCCCTTTTTTTCTGTTTGGGTTAATGTCTTGCTTTCAACATATGTTCTGCCTCATGGAATTAGTTTGGTTAATAAACTTGTCCTCTGCCTTAACGTCTTGTATTTGTTCGCCATCAGAAAACAAGGAGGAAGAGATCTTCTGGCAAGCCTCCTCTTTCTCCAAGTAAGACCTGCTCAGCTGCTCTGCGAGGAATTTTAACAAGCCCACTTTCGAAATGCCGTGATTTTTTATATACCATATGTATATGTGCAGAGTCTCCATACCTCTCCAGTATGAACGTGAACTCAAGAAGAGCAGCAGTGGCGGCCTGGAGACTGCCAAGGGCCTCCCTGGGGGACACCAGAGGTGACACGCCTGGGGAGAGGGGCTCAGCTCACCTCACATCCCTCAGCAACGGTCACGGTAAGCACCATGCAAACACAGCTGAAGCTCTGCGGTGGGAGGAGTGGCTGCTGAGGCTCAGATTGAAAGAGAGATGGAGAGAACGAGAAGTGAGAGACTCAGACTCAGTTTGTTCTGCTGATAACTGACTTTGCTGACTTTGAAGGTGTCCTGCTCAGTACTGATGTCTCTGGGAAACTGATAATTAGCAACACAGTGTTTCAACCATATTCCATTTGGCTTCATCTCTCTGGGTTTTCACGATGAGAAAACCAATTCTGTACCTTAAAAGGATAGTTCAGATTATTTGAAGTGGGATTGTATGAGGTACTTATTCATCGTCAGTATATTACCTGCAGTAGATGGCGGTTGGCACAACCCCAGTTTGGAGAAGCAGCAGTAGTACTGGTGTAGGAAGCTAAGCATTGTACTGTTGTGGACAGGGTCAGCAGCAGAACATACTTTAGCCACCTAAAAGAAAGTCAGCTCCCAATATCAGTTGAGGTGTACACTATATTTAGAACATTTTCACTGCTTTACCATGCCATCAGACAGCCTTTTCTGACAGGAAACAGCTGTTATGTAAGCCAAATATCACTCTCTCTAAAGCCATCAGACTCCTTTGGCAAAAACAGTATTTTTACCTGGTAGAATACATCACTTACTGGTTTACCGCTGGTGCTTTAAATGATTAGTTCACATTCACTGAAGTCAAACTAACTAACAGTTCAAGGCAGCAGTAGAGCAGCAACTTCCTGTGTTCTGCCAGTAAAATTGCTATTTTTGCCAAAGGAGTCTGGAGAGAGCAATTTGATATAATATACTGATATTTTTTTTAGGTGGCTAAAATACATTTTGCTGCTGACCATGTCCACAACAGTACAATGCTTAGCTTCCTGCACTGGTTCTCCTGCTGCTTCTCCAAACCGGGGGCTTGCTGACCGCCATCTACTGTAGGTAACACACTGACTATGGATGAGTACCTCATACAACCCCACTTCATAAAATTGGAACCATACCTTTAAGCAGTGTTGGTCAAGTTACTTGGAAATAGTAATCAGTTACTGATTACTGATTACTTCTCCAAGAAAGTAATCCAGTTACTTTACTGATTACTTATTTTCAAAAGTAATTAGTTACTTTAACAATTACTTTACTTAATTACCTTTCAAAACATGATGCACATCCTGAATACGCTATAAAGCAATAGACCTTTCAGCCTAATTCTATTCTTTCTGCATATTCCATCATATAAAATTTAATCAAATGAAACAGTGCTTTTTTTAAAACTTGTTTTATTAGTTTCAATCTTTTAACTTTATGCACATTGCATCAAGCAAAAAATTAAATTAAATGCAACAGTCTCTGACTTGAAGAAAATTGTTGAACATTTAAACCTATTTTCTGCACATTCCACCATATTTTAATAAAATAAAGTCTTTCTTCTGTTAACTTATATTTCTGCATATTCCAGCATATAACTTTCTTGGAGAAGTAATCAGTAATCAGTAACTAATTACTATTTCCAAGTAACTTGACCAACACTGCTCTTAAGTCTATTTTCACCTGTTTAGCAGGAGAGAGGCCCTCGGAGGTTCGCCCGGTGGAATTGGATGTGGTGTCGGTACTTCCAAGCATTAAACGCTGCACGGTCCTGCTCTCTCCCGCACTCCATGTTGTCTCTTGTTGATCACTACATGTGTCTGTTGTTTACCACTGACATCGCGCCGCTCATACATCATTGTCACGAGACAGTCTCACAAAATAAAATCACGGTTTAGTAACGCAGTAACGCAGCCTGCTTGCGGGAAAGTAACAGTAATCTAATTACCATTTTTGCAATTGTAATCCCATATTTTACTCGTTACTTGAAAAAAGTAATCAGATTACAGTAACACGTTACTTCTAACGCGTTACTGCCCATCACTGCCTTTAAGTGTAACATAGTTTCACTGTGATATATTTTGCTAATATATATTTTTTGGACACCTAACTAAAACAAATTCAGTCTAATACAGCACTTCTGCAATAAATCTGACCTCCATGTAGGTTATAATGTTGAAACTGTTTTAGAGTGGTGTTGATTCAGCTTTATGGTCACTTTGGAGGATGTAGTTTGTGGTGCTATTGAACCGTATTACATTATACAGAGCGGTGTTTCTGTTATACCCTCCTTGATATAAATTGGCTGGACAAAATAACAGAAGCACCATTGTGTGTTTATCTGGTTTTTTTTTTCTCTCTGAAAACAGCTGCCTGCTGCTGGAAATTAGTTATTGAAAGTGGGATTTTCAGACTCAAAAGAAAGAGATAAAACAGCCTGAAAAGCTCAGTAGAGTTGCAGATTCTGTCAGGCTTAATTATCTCTGTTATTTACTGCATTATGCATACTTTTTTGATCCATTTTTATGAAGAAAAATTGGATTGGTGGACCCTGAGAGAGCTTGCTCTCAAAGGGTATTAAATGCATGAATCAGACGGAGTATTGATCTGTGTTGAGAAATATCTCCTCTCTGTCTGCCTCTTTTTCAGATGCATCCCAGACGCTGAGATCAGAGTGCGATGTCACACCAGAGCTCCTCAAACAGACCCTGAGCATGAAGAAACACAAACATCTCCTCTCTGGATCCAACGGTGAGAGGATGTGTAGGTGTGTCGGAATGAGAAACTAAGTGAGGAAAAGTAGAGACGGGTGAAGTTGAAGGTCAGATTTTGTGCTAAGCAGAGGATTTGGCTGAGGAGCATCTCAGGAGACAGTATGAGAAAGCAGACTGGATAGTGAGGGTGGCATGAAATAAACATTACCAGGTGTTTCATAACTGCAAGGTGAAAATATGTGGGTGACTGTTTGTGTAATTATGTAGCATCTTTCTTATTTGTCCCTATGTGTTGCAGGCTTCACCCTCAGCACAGGTGACTGCAGAGACAAGGAGGACATGTACGATGAGATTATTCGCCTCAAGAAGGTAAAAGAGTTAAGCCACTATGACACAGATTTCTGGTAAATTACTGGGGTTACCTTTCAGGCACAGCTAGTGATTTTCACTCTGCACACATGCAGCTACATTAAGGAACATTTCCACCTTCGTGAACATTTCAAGGATGGACTGCATGTGTGAAAGGGGTTTAACAAAATGAAAAAAGACACACTGAGAGAACATAGTACATCAGAGTGGTGTTGTCAATAGTAGCAAGGCGGGAGGTTTTTCTTCTGCAGCAGAGTCCAGCATCAGTGTAACACAGTGTGTGCATCTCTGGTCTGCTGAAGTGGCCTTGAGCAAAGCATTGAATGTTTATTAGTTCCATTGTGTTGTGCTGTAGCTTACTGAGACTTTTTTTCCTCTGCAGAGGGGAAAAGAGGATTTAGACTTTTTTCTCTATGCGGATGAAAACTTTTTATATAGGTTTTGTACCTCAGGACTTCCATATGCGCTCTTTTTATCCTCTTTTGCTCCTTTCTTGATATTGTAATTAATCACTTGTTCTGTTCTCTGCAGAGTCTCCATGCACAGAAGTCTGACAACCAGCAAATGAAAGCCAAAGTACGCCGACTGGAGGAAGATAACGCTAAAAGAGAGAAACAGATAGAAGAACTGTTGGATCCCACCAAAGTATGATCCCTCAGTTGCTGCAGTTTTGTCAAAGTAACTTAAAACAACAGACACATTTTAAAAACTTTTTTTCTATAGGGCTCTGAATATACTCGAAGTTTGGTGGATAAGAAGAGAGAAGGGAGCGTGGTGAGTACATCCAGTCTGTTGATGAACATACCAGAGATTATTTTTAGGATTGATGTGACACAGATTATGTGGAATTTGTTGTATCCATCCAGGTTCTCAATGGGCTGAAACAGAGAATCCTGAAGCTGGAGCAGCAGTGTCGAGAGAAAGAAAATGCTCTGAGGTAAGAACGCTCTCCCACCCTTGCACAAGTTCATTTGTTTTATATGTGAAGCAACATAATGTTCAGGTGATTTGCTTTTTTTTTCCAGTAAACTACAAAGTGATCTAAGGACCACCAACCTAGAGGAGCTGAAAATCACAATAGAAACCTACTATGAGGAGGTAACATCTGTTCCTCTCCATTCAAAATGCTGTTACCTGTTAAAGTCTATTGTCATGTTACTATACAGATTTTCTCAAGCAGAACTCCTGAAACAACCCCTAAAGGAAAGGAAAGAGAATCTTACATTAAAAACAGTCTTTGGATGAGAGATGTGCTCCTTGACGACACTTTGTCTCCTTGCTGTGACAGATGATGTTTTCATCATGTTTACTTTGGCTGCAGAGTGCGAGCTAAGCAGCGGAAAAGGAAATATCACCTGAATTATAAAGTGGTTGTGTCTCTTCTTTCAGATCCAGAGGCTGAGGATGCTTCTAGAAGCTGCAGAGAAAAGGTTTGCATCTGTTGATCCATTTTTTTCTCAGTAACTGTAACTGAATATATAAAATTTAGGGCTGGGCAACGATTAAAATCTTTAATCGCAATTAATTGCATAATTTGCCTGATTAATCACGATTAATCGCATTGTATACGCAAACTCCAAGAATGAATTCAAAAGTAGTGTAAAGAGCACTTCTATTTCAATGTTCTGCTGCCATATGAACGAAAGTGCCATAACATTTGTTGTGCAAACACTTTTAACATCAGCACTTATCAGTAACACATATTTAGTGTAAATCTCAACTTAAAAAATGTAAAAAAAAATAAAAAAAATAAAAAATAATAATAAATAAAATAAATAATAATAGTAATAATAATAAATTAAAGCTTATTGCCACTGACAGGACATTCTCTTTATGAAAAATTAAAAAAAATCTACCAACAAAATCCTGAGCCACAATCAGGACAAACAGGCAATTTCTGAGGTAACAGCAGAAACTTTTAACAGGGAGCAGCATTACCAGTCTATGGCCATTTAAAACCTCTGTGACTTTACCCTTCTCTATGTCTGCTTTGGTTTTTTCGCGTTTTCCTTTTTCCTTTCCCGGTTCCGCAACAGCCAGCGCTATTCTCCTTCTTCTTCTTCTTCTGTTTGAAACGGCGGCTGGGCTGGCAGCCAGCTCATTGGCGCATTATCGCCACCTACTGTTCCGGAGTGTGAGTCAAACCCCTACACCGCAGCAGCCAGCAACAGACTTTCACAAAATAAAAGCATGTGGGCAACATGCTTTAATGCGCGATAAAGTAAATATCGGCGTTAATAGTCTAATGAATTAACGTGAAAATAACGCGTTAACTTGCCCAGCCCTAATAAAATTACATTTTTTTTGTAATTTAATTACAAAATGTTGTTATATATAGCTAGTTACTGGATGGATGGAGTTACTGTTGAATTATGACAGGATTACTGTAACCATTCAGTAGATTTTAGTTGTGACTTTATCAGCTGTTCATTATCCCATGGGTACTCAAACATGAATGTTGGTTGTTCTTTTAAATTTTCATAAGGCTACCAAACACACAAAACAAAACCTACAAAGATATTGTCTTTTGTTCACAAGATCATTTTGAAATTGCAGTGTAAATATTGCAGATTTCTCTGTCCTGAAATAGATTGAACATGTCCTCATCAGGCACAGAAGGTCAAATCAGTCACTTTCCATCCCCTTCAGCAACATTTAGGGGATCAAAGGAATCTGTGTCTGCAAGTTTCCGGTAGTGAGAGGCTTTGATCCTGCATCTCCACACAGATCAGTCAAAGGGCAGGGTCGCAGGATTTGTTATGAATGTTCAAAAATACTGCCATCCCCGCATTTATTATAGCTGTCTTTCTCATGAAATCCCTTCCTGTCTCTTTCTGTCTGCAGCAGTCGAGCAGAGAGTAAATGCTCCCAGCGGCAGCAGAAAGCTTTAAGCTCCACGGTTCATCGTCTGTCTGAGAACCTGAAGCAGCTCCAGCAGGAGAACACGGCACTGAGAGAGGAGCTCAACACTGACAGTCCTGCAGGGGGACTCAAAGGTCTTTTCTCACACAACAAAACCACACTTGACACCTTTTGCCCCAGTGCAGCCAAAACTGACCAGATTAAAAGACTTCATTTATTTCTTCTGTCAGTTTCTAGTTTTAACTTTTACTGTGCGTCCTCTGACACGGTTTACTCAGTTAACCCCCACTTTGTTGGAATACTTTATTCTTCTGCTGTGCATGAGACTATCAGAGTTAGAAATCAAGATAAAATTGTGGGAAGTTACTGTGTTATATGTCTGTGTTATGTTATCTGATAAATCAATTAAAATTGAGAATTTAATTGAGGGATTTTTTTCATCATGAGAAAGTAATAAAATATGACAACAGACATTTGAAGCTTCATTCTAAAACATCACTAGAAGCCTCAGATGTAAAAAAAAAAAAAAAAAAAAAAGAAGTGACATCTGGTACAGCCCTAGAAACAAGACAATAGACAGTATAAGATACTTGACATCAGTGAAACAATCTGTAAATGTGATATTGCTGTAAAGTAGTCCTGCTCATTGATTTGTAACATTTCCCACAATGACCTAGTAACTACTTGCAATAGTAAAGAAGGGATAACTAATTTGATAAACAGTATAAATCTCTTCTCCACTGACAAATTTTTAATATCTCGTTTTGTATGCCCACCCAAGTCAACAATTTTTTTCTCAAATATGGTTAGTTTTTAAACATCACACCAATGTCAACAAGTTACATTTCAAGCATCAATGTTGTCAAGTAAAGCATACAAAGACTACTGTCAACTGTGACTGTGTCTTTGTTGTTTTTAACTTCCCATGTCGTCGTTGTTCCTGTCACTGTTGTGTATTTACTGTTGCGTATTTTTATTTTTATTGTTGTCGTTATTGTTTTTGTGTTTGCTGCTGGCTGCACTGCAAATCGCCCCCTGGGGACAATAAAGATTTCTTGAACTTGAACTTGAACTTGAACAAAGAGAAAAACATAACAGGTGCAACCACTTAATACGGTCAAAAAGACTTAACATGAAAAAAAAACAAACTAAAATAGACACAAAATGTACGCATCCAGACAATACAGTATCAGCTATTGATAATTTTGTATTAATTCTTATAAAATTGAAATGGCTTTGTAAACAAATTATATGCTGAAATGTTTCATTTTTAGTGGGAATGTGTGGAATGTAGAGGGCAGTTCAAATACAGTGAAGCAACAAACTAGTTTAAAAAAATAACAACAAAGAATGATGAAAATAAAACCATTACATAAATTCAATAAAACAAAATGTCTGTCTAAATTATCTATCTATATTGTATTCTTTGTAAACCCTGCAGTAAAAGGAAAAAAAACATTGTGTTATTGTATTCTGTAATGTAATGCTGATGAACAAAGTGTGTGGTGTGTGTGTCTGTCTGTCTCCTAGGTTACAGAGAGTGGAGTAAACAGAGACTGTTGAGAAGGCTGTTAGAGGTGGAGAAGGTGAGAGAAAACTGTAACTAGTTGTCCTTGTAAACACACGCAGTCATGTGTGTCACGCACTTGCTTCATCACAGAGCGACTCCTCTCTCCTCCAATCAGAGACAGGAGGACAGCAGAAGACACACCCAGTTAGCAAAGAGCAGCGGCCGATTGGATCAGGAGGTCCAGGTCACGCCCACTGAGATTCTGGGGTTTACCATGGCAACAGAGGCAGTGGTCTCCGTGGGAACGATCACTGAGGAAGGGGAGGAGGGTTCTGATCTGAGAGAACGTCTCAGCCAATTGGAGAAGGAGCGGGCGGAGCTTCAAGAGACGCTGTCGAGTAAAGAGTGAGTGAACAACAGTTCACTTACAGCTTTTATTTATGATATACAGCGTGTCCATCTTTCATGCCATAATCAATGTTCATAAACTAAAATTGTGAGATGCACCAGAGGGAGACACTTTATTATTACATCAGTGACGACTGCTGTGGACATGAAACCACAGAATTTTTGTTCTTGAGACTGAATCTACGTTGTGTTTGTGTTTTCAGTGATGAACTAAAACAGTTGAGGACTGAAAGAGAAGAACTGGAGAAAGAGACAGAACGATGGAAAGACGAACAGACAAAAGAACGGGACAAAGAGAGACAGCGGCACAAGTATGTTTTAGTTGTGATCTGCCATTGATATGAATAAACGATGTGTCATTTGAGCAGTGGTGGAAAGAACACTGAAAATCTGTACGTATTACTCAATTACAAGTAAAACTACTGGGACCCGTTGCACCTACGGCGACTTAATAGTTACACCGGTTGCATCATCGAGGCTGCAGCCTTCTTCTCACTGAGATCAGGCAGTAAATTTTACGCCTAGTCAGGAGCAGGTGTTAAGTCATAATCTAGGCCAGATGGTCAGATGATCTGCTGGTTTGTTGTAATGAGACATTTATTTGGCTTGATCAGGAGGTCTTTCGACTTTTGCCATACATCTTTTTCCGAATGGGGGCTGCCTGAGTCTGAACGATCATTTACGGCCTCTTATTTCTCTCCAAGTCATTTGCTTCTTCTTATTTGTTCCTACGATGGATCAATTTTCTTATCACAGTGTCCTTGAAATGGCCTTTTAGTCTTTTTCTTTGATCCTCCATAACATTGGCACACATAAGAAACAAATTAGCAAGACAATATATCCCAGCAAAACACATTGCAATGTAATGGCCATAGTATTGTGGGCAGTCACATTAACATTCATGTCTAAGAGTGGGCGTAGTTTACATGCAACTTAGAAGTTAGGACCAGGCTTAGGGAAGGCCAGCTGGTGCAACCCATCCCTGCTGTTAAAAATAGGGCTGATAATTAATTAAAATATTGTTGAAATCACATGACCAAGTGCAATATCCAAATTGTGGAAGCTGCAATTATTTTGGATAAAGGAAAGAAAAGTACTGTCGTGCTGCAGAGAGGCCGTGGCCTGCAAATCTTGTTCTCCAGATGTAAGAAAAAGATTGTTTGGTACAGACCCCAACAAATCTCACATCATCATCATTTTAATACTTTTATCCAGTGAAAATGAAAATTGTAGTGAAAAAAATGTAGGCCTACTTGGTCATTAATTATGATTTTCAAAGAAGTGAAACAGATTATAGAGTGTAATACATACTTAAGAGTAAAATTACAGACAGGAAATCACAGAAAAAAGCACAAGTACCCAAAAAATGACTTAATTACAGTAATTTGAGTAGTTGTAATCCATTAACTCCACCCCTGCATTTGACTCAACGTGCCATATATGTATCACTGCAGCCTGCTGTATCGTTACTATTTGTGAGCTTGAGATTTTCTTCTGCTTGTCTTTATTAAAAGGCAACTACACACATTTATATATTCTGTAAATGTATGGTGATATTTAAAGGAACTGTCACCGACTGCCTCTGGATTTACATCTGAAACAGTAATTTAATGGGGAAATGAACTCATTCCAGTTGCACAGATCAGAGCTCATGGCTCTGCTGTCATACGGACGCTCTGTAGTTACATCATGTTGGCATCATCGTAAAATTTCCACTGGAGAATTGTCTGTATGCAAATAATGTCTAAATATATAACAGCCAGACAGGAAACGGAGATGACTGGAGGAGATGTGACCGTGTGGGTGATGTTAAATCAATATTATAGAGAAGTCATGAAGAAGAGTTGTTAATAGATGTAGTTTGTTCTTATGGACAAACTTTAGCTCTGCCAGTAGTGTCAGCTGTATGGATACGCTTTTATGGTTTGTTTAACCGAAACCATCTGGCTAACTAACAAGTCTAAAGATTTTTAGCAATGAAACTGATATTAAAGGGATAGTTTGAATTATTTGAAGTAGGGTTATATGAGGTACTTATTGATAGTCACTTTGCAGGAAACTGCAGTAGATGAAGAAGCAGAGAGGCGTACCAGCATGGAAACTAAGCAAAACATATTTTAACCACTTAAAATAGGTCCACCCAAAAGAATCAATATCAGTTTAAGTAAGCTATATTTAGAATATTTCCAGTGCTTTATTTTTATGTCAGACAGCCTTTTCTGACAGGAAACTGCCATATAGAAGCCAAATATCGCTTTCTTCAAACCGACCAAACTCCATAGGCAAAAACAGTAACTTCACTTCACAGAACACATGAGTCGATGGTCTACCCCTGCCTTGGTTAGTTAGTTTATTTGTGTTACCGTGTGACTTTCATGAATCCTAACTAACTTTTTAAAACACCAAAGTTGCAGGATACATTTTGCTGCTGACCCTGTCCACAGCAGTACACTGATCAGCTTTCATGCTGGTTCTGGTTCTCCAAACTGGGAGCATGTCAACCACCATCTACTGCAGGGAATACACTGACTAAGGATAATGACCTCATACAATAATCTGATCCCGTGTGTGTCACAAAATATGTTCCCTGTCAAAAACCTCTCAGAAAAGAAAACACACATTTCACTCAAAATCCAAGTCATATGTTTAGAAATCCTGTGTTTTGTCACTTGTTTACATGTTATTTATGTATCTGTGTTTCTCAGACAGGAGCTGGACCAGCTGTTGGCGAGGATCCAAACTCTGGAAGAAGAGAGAAGCAAACCCGCACAAGCTGAGCTCTCCTCCGTCAGTGCCACGTCGCCAGAAGACAACAAGGACACTGAGGCTGGAGCAGGTGTGACGGAGGGAGAAGAGAGGGACACTGGAGGTGGAGGAGAGAAGGAGGGGCAGGGAGATGGAGAACTGAGTACAGATGCAGAGAAGAAGACTGAAGAAGAAAGAGAGAAAGCAGCGTTGGTCATCCAGAAAAACTGGAGGGAGCACAGAAATAGGGTATGTAACTTACCACGGTTATGTAAAAGAAGCTGTAGATGTGCTAGATAAATGTTATATTTTCTCTTTCTGTCCATCTCTCTGCCTTCTATCATAAGGACATTGTGATGTTACAGTCAGCGTTGAGAGGCCACCTCGTCAGAGAGTCACAGCTGCAGGACCTGCTGAAAGACACACAGAATAAGGTCTCAACCTCACACACACTCATCCATATAGACTCACAGTCACTGAGCCATGTTACACCTCAGAATCACCATATTCAAGTGTGGTAATCATACACACATGCAGCCCAAAATGCTTCACATAGCAACATTAAAACAACACAGACAGGAAACAAATAGAAATAAACAAACAAAATAATATGATTCATTAATAGGACTGGGTGTTACAATCCCTGAAGATAATGTTCATGATAATGTTAATAAAATGGTTTTAAAAAAATATAAATGAAAGTCAGTAGAATGAAGTAAAAAGAACAAGTATAAAAATAATGTTAAAAAAAACAGTGATTGAAGCCTAAGAGACTACAGTTCTAACATTACAACCAATTAAAAATGAAAGCCATATTAGAAAGATATGTCATTACTTTCCTTTAAAAAATAGTGAGCTTGCCCTTCTGATATCCAGAGGCAGTGAGGTCCATAGTTAAGGAAGCAGAAGGCACCTCACTGGTACGCTTATGGGACGTTTAAAAGAAAAGCGGTGGCAGACGTTAGTGATCTGGCTGGACCATAATATGAAAGAAAGAAAAAAATCTCTGGAGGTTTTTGAATGAAGCGTCAGATGTCTGTCATCATATTTTATGTCACCACCCTAAAAAAATTAAAATCCTTGAACAAAATCTAAAATCTCAATTTAGATAGAGTGATTCAGTGGATTTTAAATGAGTTAGTCTCTTTTTATTAAAGCTAAAATAGAAGTCTTGTTATTATGGTTATATAAGTGTAATGTATGATGCTGTGAGATTGCTGCCAGACCAACCCTGTAATACAGGTATCTGCTTTTCTTTGTGTGTGGCAGGTGTGGATTGAAGCAGAATATTTTCTTAGATAAAAACATGTTGTAAATTTTGAAAATGGCTGCATCTATCTTTTTTCAGTAGATTTTTACTTTCGGACGCAACAACGTTCTGAAGTTATTGGAAATGTTTGAAACAATCTTACATAACCACCTCTAGAATCTAATTCTACAAATAGTATTATAATGATAATAGGGATCAAAGATGGCCTTATTCTGGTGAATACTGGAACCACCAAATATTAAAATCTTATTAGATTGACTGATTAACAATGTCTGGGATAAATTCTCCAAATTCCTCTCAAGCTGTGATATGAAGTGCATCATGAGAAACGGTGTCACAGCATCTAACAAACTTTTTAGCTGAGAACCGAGCAAAGGATGTCGAGATGAAGACTGAATCATAAATAAACACATTATGTGTATCAGTCTGAGGCAACACTCCTGGATATTGTGTTGGACAGACTTGTGCTGAAATAGAAAGATGATTTGCAGTTTAGTCAACTTACCACTAGATGACTGTAAAAAGCATTTTGTGAGTCTGTCACGATCTCTCTCTGTCTCACCACATGCATGCTTTTCTGTTTCTGTCTCACTCGATGTTCATCCCTTGCCCCTCCCTGTTGCTCCATCTCTTCTTCGTCTCCTCTTTTCAGGCCGTAGAAGCGACAAACCACAGCAATGATGCGTCCTCCGAGGAAGATATGGTTGCCTTGACGATGATACAGTCTGCATTCAGGGGACACCTGGCTCGCTGTAGTCTTGCAATAGAGAGGTGACTCATGTTTACACACACAAAAAAAAGTTTCAAGAACTGATCTAAACATACCCTGAATTTTGATGCGTTTCGCTGCATTACATGTGTGTGTTTTTGTGCATCAGCCCAGGGTTCTCTGTGCCTCCTGTAATGGAAGACAGTTTGCCCACGTTGGCACCAAGACGAGCTCGCTCAACACACACACCCAGCAGAACAGGTGAGGGTCACACATACTTTTTTGTGATCAGTACTTTGCACATTTATTTACTGAAGTTTAAGTTTAAATTTGTGAGTTTGTGTGTGATTTCTGAAGAGGGAGGAATAAAGACAAAGTAAGGAAAAAAAACGATACAACGATTAAATGCAGTCATTGTATCGAGCTGAATGACACACAGCCTGGATTGAGTTACTGCTACGCCTAGTTCTGCCACAAGGTGGAGCCGTAAGACAACACAGAACTTATCCCATTATAGCTGACAGCTAAGAGCAGGGCAACTTCTCATTTATGTAAGGAGGCAGCCATTACCAGTAAAAATGTATATTTATAACATACAATTTACATTTTGTGATGACAGTATCAAGAGAAATGACTGTGGATACATCAAACATTAAACTGCTTAAACTATCAAATTTACAGATTAGATGTGACAATAAAACAAGTTTACAAATGAGGAACGATGGGACCGGCCACACTGATTGCAGTAACATTATTATCTTTAAAGGCAATGAATATATATGAAACTATACAAATAAATGACTTAAAGTGGAGTTCATTGGATGCACACAACAGTCAAAAGCAAAGTAACACTTGATTCTGGACTTAATTAGTCTACCTACTCAAAAAGATTTAACTCAAATAGAGCTGCATATTAAATTAATCATCAATTATTTTCGATCAGTTTGAGTAAAAAAAAGAGTCAAAAAAGAGTTATAATTCTATGATTCTGGCTTTTAAATGTGAATATTTTCTGGTTGTTTTTTTTTACTTCTCTCTCACAGTAAACTGAATATCTTCATTATCAACATTTTTCACCATTTTCTGACATTTTATAGGCAAACCACTATTAATCTACTAATCGAGAAAATAATCAGCCAATTAAGAGACTATGAAAATAATTGTTAGTTGCAGCCCTAAAGTCAATAAACTTTCCAAGGTCTTTGTGAACTACCGTGCGGAGACAGAATGTACCACTGTGAGGCTGGTTGCACCAACAAGCATCAATTTTTAAACCTCATTAAATCATGGCTTAACTATAAATTATATTGCACACACCAAGCTTTAAAACCAGCATAAGATTAAGAAAGATTAAATTAAAACCACCATTCCACGAACATAGTTAGAAGTTCCTCAAAAAAGTTAAGCGTCGGAACTCAACCCAGTTGAGTTTTATGATCCGTCTCCTCTTTCTTCACTCCAGTTGATCCGTTAAACGATTTGCCTGTTTTTTAATCTTCTATTATTTGACCATATCGCTCAATTAAGTCGGCCAACGAGTTTTTCTCAATTGAGGAGAAAATAGAGTTTCTCTGCCAAGCTATCATGAGTAGGCTAACTAGGCCACCTCTAACTTTTTAAGGAATACAGAACAGCCAAAAGTTAAGGGTTTCCCCAATCTTCTATACTAATAGGTCCAGACAACACTAGTTTATCTCCATACTGTTTATACTCTATTTAATTTCAGTTCAAATCAACCAACTTAGATTTCCTAAACCAAGATTAGGTTCTTCTTTTAGTCATGATCAACAGTTTTGTGTCACTTGTGTTTTGGATGGTGATATGAGACTAATTTATGCTGGAGATGTAGAAAGGCATCAATAATAACCACTCAAAGGTGTCGGTCAGGGCTCAGAGTCGGTGTTTGTTAAGTATGCTACACCACTGCATCATTCTGCTCTCAGCCTCAAAACTGCCCATCATGTCCACCCCGACGCCTTTTATGAGAAGTGATGGATGCTGCTGGCACACTGCCACACCAGACAGCTTTGACAGGCTCTTATTAAAGACAGACGAGGACACTCAGCAGCCCTGCGGACCAGTAATGTCACTACCTTACATGACCCTAAAGTTGCCACTGTTAAAGCTTCTCCCTCGCCTTATCGACCCTGTTAGACTGCAGCAACTTTACCCATCGATTTCCCCCTGACTTTACAATAGGCTGACAGCAGATGGGTGCAGAGAGCAGAGCAGCAATGTCAGCGTTTTTTTTTTTGCTGCATCCTGACAAGACTGCAAGAGATACTGGACTGCAGTGGTTTTAAGTTGTAAGGCTTTCTGCAAGAGGACATGGCAATGTTAATTTTTGCAGCAAACTTCAATTTGGTTTGTCTCTTGACTAAAATACCATTTAATTTGTCATATTTTATTCAGCTTAACTTTTATTTTTGTATTTTATTTATTTAATTGACTAAACTCTAATAGATTTAGTTCAAATGTAATGCATACTTCATATGTCTAACATTAAATATGCTACGTTTCTTCAAATATGTAATCTTGTTTTTGTGACATTTTATTTCAATTTGAGGACAGTGAAACTTTACACTTATTTCTTCGTCATGTCAACTGATCTTTTAATTAACGATCTAAGATTAGTCACCTTTGGGTCTTTTCACTTCTCTGATCGGTACAGGACAGCTGTGGTTTCTTTTAGCGTTTATTATGAATTCAAATTTAGCTTAAACACACCAGCTCAGGTAGATTAAAAAATAATGTTAGCTTAAAAGAAAAAAGAAAGCGTGTTTAAAGTTTCCTTCATGAATTACGTGATGACTCATCTGAAAATGTCGCCTCAAGTTCATTGAGTTTTTACCAGTGATTGTTGCGTGCTAGTCGACTTCCCGGGTAGATCAATATGTGCATTCAACCCTCTCTGCCACACAAGGAGATTAGATCTAAATAACAATAATGATGATACATAGTTGTCATAACTGTTGTTTTGTTGCAATTTTGGTTTAAAACATGCATCCTTTACGTGGTACAGCATTATTGTACGTGGGATATAGGGAAATTGAATTCAAGCTTGACTTGGCAAGCCTTATATATTAAAATGCATCCTGTTAAAAGTACCACAGTTGAATCATCTGTACATTCGTTTTGGACTCATTTTGTGTCTGAATTGTGCTGTGAATGGTTACTGAATGTGTTGTTTTGTTTTACCAAGATGCTGCATCCCTCCATAAAGAGGACGAAAAGCAGGGTGAGGAAGAAGGCCCCTGGCACGTCTCTAGCACTCACTCCTCCAGGAGGACACCAACAACAGGTTGGAGAGAGATGACGCATCGTTTTTGTGTTTTGACTGTTAAAAGCACATAAGAGTTTTGGGTCAGCTACAGTTTTGTGTGTAAAGATACTTATGATTTTTCAGCACTTATGTAATAAAATGTTTGTTGGAGGATAATCTGCTGAAATGAGAACCAAACTTAAATATGCAAATTGCTAACAACTTAAAACTCTGTTGTTTGAACCTCCTATCTAGTATTTGTTTGGTTTTTTAGAGCTGTTTGGGTTCAGTGGAATTAATAACATTATATTAAGGTGATTAAACACAATTATACCTGTGTATCTCCTGCAGAGCAAACAGAGCTTCATTGCACAGCTGAGTCTGGTGGAGCCGCTGCAGTTGATTCTGACGACTCTGACGACATCATCGTGTCTCCGTCACGTCCTCTGAGAAGCAGAGAGGTCTTAATGTTATAGACCGTCTGGATTTTGTGTGTGTGTGTGTGTGTTTGAGAGAGTGTGTGTTTCTACTCAGAACCTGTACGTCAGAGACTTGCACAGCCATATATACCAAATCTTTACAGTCTGGGTTCATGCTGAACCTGCAAATGAAAGCTGGGATGTTCCAGTGTTAGTCAGGATAACATTGAACTCGATATTTGCTGTCTGCTGATTGTCGGCTGCATTCTCTTCGACAGTAATAATCAGAGAATTCTTGTAGGTTTGGAGCAGGGTCTTTTTGTGACATGAAGTTAGGAGGCACATACACACCTCACTTTGATCATTGTGTTTTTTTTAGAACATTGTCAAAATCCAGTGGGCCTCATGCAAGAACCACTGCAACAAACAGCTGTGTTCTTTAGTCATTTGAGAACTTGCAGCGTTCACCAGTACTCTCGTATTTTGAATTTTCTCGTAGGCATGAATACAATTTCAAGTGGTCCTGACCTGTCGTAGGAGTTATGTTCAGTCAGTCTGCTGTTTTAAAAACCCAAGTTTTTCACTCACGGATCGTATATTTCATTACTTTGAAGCCATTTTGAGTTTGAAAATCCCTTATACATTACACTTAAAAAATATGTCAACAGCGTCCTGTAAAATTTGGCTTAAGACTGGCCTGGTTACATGTAATTAAATTACAAAATAAATGTAATTGTTATCTGTTGTAGTGACTGAGAAAAAAAATGTAATTGTTACAGTTTCTAATCAAAATGTTTGTGATTACAAAGGGGTTACATCTGAATATTATTTCTGGGCTGCCTGGCGGAAATCTGCACTACTGAGTTTTTTTCTTTTTTTCTTTCTCAGCCATTTTAACACTGAACCATTTCTTCATTATTTCAGCGACTGTGCAACCCTCAGGTGACTCGGCAATAACGACACATATTCCTTTTAGTAGGTCCCCTGTTACAGACTTCTCTTTATGGATCTCTGAAAGCAGGACTTAAATCTCCCAACTCATAAGGTTCTTTTTACTCTTTGTTGCCACTATCATGATTGAACACTTCCTGACATCACTTGTAGCCTTGTATGGTATTACTGGGGCATTGATTATGCTAATTATGCTGCAATTCCCATGAACATGCTCTCAGATACACATAGGTGGCATTCATCATGTTCACGTGGGTCATTTACACAGTCATCTCAAGTTAGGAGTGTTGAATCTGACGTGGCTCACTCGTATGTGAAAAAAATTAAGAGAAAGTTAAGATAAGAATATGAAACTGTTCTTGCATGAGGCCCAATATGTTGCTGTATCCCGTTGTGGACATGAGACTAAAGGATGTCCTCTTTTAATGCAGGAGAAACATTCACATGAACATTATTCTTGTGGTTTTTCATTTCAGCCAAATAGTCCTTTTCAATTAGTCTTATGTTTTCTTAGTGATTGTTTTATTTGCCAAAGTGCCTACTGCATGGATATTCAACTTAAAATAACGGTAATAAATGCATTTCTCTTAACTTGACTGGCCTGAGTGAGCCACATCACTGTAAATTCCTCTGGATTTCATGGGCTTGAAGTAATTAATGAAATATATTTTGACAAGCCTGATTTGTAACACATAAACATCATTACACTAAAGCTGTCATGTATGCTTAATGGATTATGGCTGATTCAGAGGTATGATTGAGGGATGATTCTCAACTGATGCACTATTGAGTCAAACTGTGAATAAATTATAGATCAGTCTGCTGCAATACTAAACACACAGTCAGAACAGTGGAGGACACACAGGGCGGAGGAGTGTGTCTACAGGGAGGTCAACACACAGAACAGACGAGTGCAGTTTTCTCCACATGATGTGTGTAACTTAATTTCTGAGACATTTAATAAAATGCTGTTTTTATAAGAAACCTTTGTGTCTGATGGAGTTCTTTCTGGAAAGCAATGGTGGAAAGTGTATTAGTAGTATATTAATGTATAGACTTATACAGTATATGTACTTTACTCCTTATATTTATTGACCACTATAGTCAGTAGGTACTCCGCTTAAGATTTAAAACAAAAAAGTGAAAACATAAAATACAATATATTGTTGAAGATTAAACAAGTCGATTTCAAACTTTTTGGCCTCTTTCCACTTTACATTGTGGGAACCACTGGACTAAACTTTTTATGGTCTTACTTTTACTTAATTTGACCCTTGGAAAATTATATATTATAATCTTTATATCTTAAAAATTGTTTTTATTATAGTGTTATAGCTGATTTTTTTTTAAAATCTCTTAGGATTTTATTATCTTGCTATTTTAACTCCTTATGTCTCCTGTTTTTAATACCTGTGTTATTGATTTGTCTTTCTTGAGTCCTTTAAGCTGTGTTATGAAAAGTGGTATACAAATAATGTTATGTACATATGTAAGATTATTATTATTATTATTATTATTATATCATTAGTAGTAGTAGTAGTATAGCAGTACCATTAACCTTTAACAATTCAAAAGGCTGATCATAGGTTTTGTAAAATCTTATCCTGCTAAGACTACTTTCACAGTTATTTACATACTTTACTTACATTCCTAATTTCATTTGTACGTTAACTAACATTTTGAACGTAAGTTTTGGACTGTGTTGTAACTACTTTTACTTCGGTTCGTTCATCCCTGTTAACATATAACAGAAATATAATAATAACATGAAAGACACCAGTTAAAGTTACAGCACAGAGAAAATAACCTGATTACTCTGTGATGTGAAACGAGACAGAGGCGCAAACCGAAAGAAAAGCGAACTCACGTTCACTGTCGGAACTTAAACAGTGTGACACACAGCGGAAGTAAACACACGTTAGCAGCGTTGAATTGCCGCTAGCTGGAAGACGATATTGTAGTCGTAGACAGATAAATGTTTGAGTTTGTGAATATAACAACAATGTCTTCAGTTGAGTGTTTGAGAGAGTTTGTCAACGAGCGACTAACTGCTGCTGCTGAAGAAATATTCAGAGTTTTTAAACAAACGATCGTCCAGTACGAAGAAGAGATCGATCGTCAGCGCAGACTGCTGGATATCATCTGGAAACCTGAAGTACAGTTACACAGCACAGGTAAAACTTTAATTTTACCAACACAAAACATTAGAAATCGATTAATGTACCATCCCGGTTGTTTTAAATTAGGGATGCACAATTAATTTAAATATTATCGATCGTGGCAAAGTGCAATATCCGAGTCGCAGAAGCGGTTATTTCACAATAATGACCCGCTCACTGTACATTATCCTGTTTATCACATGGTTACTTACAATACATGTCACATATCATATCACATCATCTTCATGTTCTTTTTTTTTTTTCAATGAAAATGTAAAATGTGAAACAAAAATGACCATTATAATTAAATGTGAATCATTATCACGGTTCCAATAAAGTTATTAACCATATTATTTGTGCAGTGCTAGTTTAAATATACAGGTCATTCTACACAGATGTCCATTTTCGGAATGGCAAAACATCTTAAAATGTATTTCGTTTTCTAAACTGCATTATTGCATAACTAAACTGACTTTAGGAATACAAATAAATGGCAGCCTAATGAGTTTTTAGATTTTTTTTGTACATTTTGCACTATTAAAGGCTTTTGTGAAATTTTTTCAGTCTCTTCAGCACATAGTAATGGAACAAATAAGGATGTTTTTTTAAATTCCTATTAATCAGGTTTGTGAAGTGTGATTGAATGATGTTTGTTAATTTGCTCAACCATGTTTTTGCTAATGAAACAGTTATAAACAAATAATGAAGCAATTCTCCAAGTCTAAATTCTTGATGTGGCAATACAGTGGATGTAAAATTATTATCATGTCAAGTATTTGTTTTTGGTGTACAAAAGTGGTACTACTTTGTTCAGGTGTCCTCATTCTTTCTTTACCGTCACAGTCTGTTTCTTCTGTTGTCTGTCCCTCCAGAGCTCCCACAGCAACATGTCTGTAAGGAGGAGGAAGTTCTTTATGACCAGCAGCTCTGTAGCAAGGAGAGGAACTCAAGTCTGGACCAAGAGAAGCCAGAGCCTCCACAGATTAAGAGAGGAACAGGAGGAGCCAGAACCTCCACTGGTTAAAGAGGAACAGGAGGAGGTCTGCATCAGTCAGGAGGAGGAGCAGCTTGTACTGAAGCAGGAGACTGATACCTTTATGTGGACTCCTACTGATGAGGAAAGTGACCACAGTGAACCAGAGCTAAAGAGTGACCACCAGCGCTCTCTCACAACTCTCATGTAACTGAGGGCCAGGATCAGAAAAGAGACGTGCATGAAGACTCAGGATCAACTAGAAATGCAGTTCCAGAACCAGAGTCTCAACATTACATAATCAGAAGTTATAATGTATACAACTCTACCATGTCAAAAATTCACTGTAACATTCACACGGGTATAAAACCTTTCAAATGTAACACATGTGGGAAAGCTTTTAAGTACAAGTCCCAATTTTATACGCACGTGAGAATCCACACAGGTGAGAAACCATACTTCTGCAAGACTTGTGGGAAAAGATTCAGTGATTCGTCAACTTTGAAATCTCATTTGACAATCCACACAGATGAAAAGCCGCACACTTGCAAAACATGTGGGAAAGGTTTCAGACGTAGCTGTGGCTTGAAAAGGCATCTGAGAACCCACACGGGTGAGAGACCGTACGTTTGCAGCACCTGTGAGAAGAGATTCTGTGAAATGTCACAATTGAAAACACATATGATAACGCACACTGGCGAGAAACCGTACCCCTGTAACATATGTGGGAAAAGATTCTCTCGGACGCCGGACTTGAAAAGGCACACCAGAATTCACACAGGTCAGAGAGTGATTACTTCAAAAACATGGGAGGATTTTCAGACTTAATGATAACTTCACAGTCCACATGAGTGGAGCCCATGCTGATGAGAAGCTGTACCTTTGCAGGACTGTGGGAAAAGATACTGTGATGTCTCATTTGAAAAAACATTTAAGGTCATATACAGGCAAGTAGCCTTGTACTTGCAAAATATGTAGGAGACAATTCAGTTCTAGAGAATTTTGCACCTTCGTTAACCTGCACTGATTATTTTCAGGCCAAGAACTTCTTAACTGATAAAGGGACAGAAGAGGGACCCTTACTACATATATTGCATTAAATATTTTTGAGTCTTCTTTGTCTTTGTTTATATAACTGCTAAATCAGCAGTCTCACCCTTGGAAATTTTGCCAGTGGTTTCTGAGGTGGAAGGCCTATGTCAGAGTCTCTTGCTGGTGAAATTACAAAATGATCCACTGTGGCTCACGAGAGTGTCTGTTATGGCTGCTAAATGATTAACAATTATTGTTTTCTATGATTTTTTTAAAGCCAACTAATCTTAACTACTATTTTTTGATCATTCTAAATGTTGTTTTATTGCTCAAATAATATACCAGTCATGTCTCTGTCTAAAATACTCGCGGGCGAGGTTTGTTAGCAGCAGCTTGTTCTCCGGGTGAGTCCGTGCTTTGATGTTATGCAAATTGATGTATTTTCAAAATAAATGACGCTGACAAATCGTGCCAGCCCAAGTGTTTGTACATTTAGGATAATAATATAGCTATTTGACCAATATGTTTCCATAATATGTAGCTAGCTAGTTTGCCATTATGGATAGGATAGACTTGGTAGGTTAGGCAGCTTTTGTCAATGTTGTGTGAGATAAATGTTTTGGGTTTTCTTTATGAATTGGCCGATTTATCTTTGTTAATAATAATATGATGCATTCATGTTATTGTGTATTTTCATTTTCATTTTTTGAAAAAAAAAAAAAAAATCTAAAAAAACATCTGACGCCCCGCCCTGCAGTAACTCTAAAGACCCCTCTAAGGGTTGTGGATCCCCTGTTGAAGACCAATTCTTTGTGAATTTCCCAAAATGATGCTCTTTTTAAAATGATGCTTATGTTTTATGTTATATTATGTGCTGTCATGTACGGTTGTTGATGTCCTTTAGTTGTACAAAACAAATTTCACTGGGGGCAATAAAGGTTTCATTCACTGATTGTGTCGTGACTTTTTCTCTATTTTCTACAATTAGTCACAAATTGTATGGTAAACATGTAGATATTTGATCTCGATTTTCTTTTTGGTCTGTGTCCATTCAGGCAGTTGGTTGTTTCTACTGGTTTGAACAGTGTAAACAAAAAAACTCAAGCACAAAATAAAACAGGCCTTCGCAAAAAAGAACAGCAAAATTAACACCTGAATCTGTTTTTCTATTGGCTGGCCAAGCCATTTGCTCCCATATTCCTTTCACCTGTAGGTGGCAGCTGGTCATTAGAATTTGGTGGTCAAAGGTCACTGTGACTTCAAAGAACACATTTTTGGAAATAACAAATTTATACACTAATTATGATGAAATTTCACACAAATGTCAGAAGAATAGTAGCAGTGCTGTACAGATTATTACATTACATCAAAATATTGATTACAAAGGTTACATCCGCTCAAAATTTCAGGTTGCCCAGCAGAAATCTGCAGTCTACTGAATGACCTCTTCTAGCTGCACGGTGTGTCTGTGTTCTTTTATGTGTTAAATTTTGCCTCGCTGTAAAACTCAAAAGTCTCAAAAATGGAGGAAAAATTTTGTCATAGTGAAAGTAGAAAGGAGTGTCTGTTTAAAGATTGGTAAGAGTGCAGTTACTGCTGCGCTTGGAAGAAGCAACTTCATTGATCAAACTACCAGACAATATCAAATCATACTTTAAAGGATGAATCTGTAATATATTTACTGTAATAAATCATAAAATAACCATGATATGTCATTAGAGATGAAGGAAACGTAAAAAAAAACAGCAAAAAGAAGGCAAGTTCACGTTTAAAGCTGGGTTGGACAGTTTATTTTTGACATCATTGGACAAAATTTCCATAATAACCTTTCAGCACAATGTAATTCAAATCGTCTGAGAAAAAAAAAAAAAGACCTCTGCGTCTCCTCTTGGCTCTGGTTTCAGGATTTAGATTTTTTTATGCCTTTATGTGACAGCAACGGGGGTAAGACAGAAAGAGGATAGTGTGCAGCCAAGGGGCCACAGGCTGGAATTAAAACCCACAGCTGCTTGCTTGTAGAGTGTTTATTCCTGGTTGTCAATACAAATGCTTTGGCTTTGAAAATATTCACATTTAAGGAGCTGTAAACAGAGAATGTTGACCTTTTTGTGAAAAAAAAAAAAAAAAAATCAAAATTGTTGCAGATTATTTAGTAATCGATTAACAAGTGATTAACTGTTGCAGCTCTAGTTTGGTCCCTTGTCTAAGAATGAATGAAATACTAGACTACTTGCGAGTAGTGTGCTTTTATATGCCTTTTCCAACAAGCCACATCACGGTATTTTTTCCCACAGATTTCACATGCATATGGTTTCATACCAGTGTGGGCTCTTTGAGTGTGGACTACCAAGCTAGTAGTTGCTTTGAATTTTTTCCCACACGTAATGCAAGCATACGGCCTCTCCTCTGTGTGGGTTTTTGTGTGCCTTCTCACATCTGACATCCGAGTGAATCTTTTCTCACATATGTTGCAGGAAAACGGCCTCTCCCCTGTGTGGGTTCTCAAATGCCTTCTCAAATCCGACTTCTTAGAGAATCTAGTCCCACATGATTTGCAGGAGTGCGGTTTCTCACCTGTGTGGACTCTCAAATGCCTTTTCAAAATATACTTAAAGTTGAAAGTTTTACCACACGTTGTGCACATATGTAGCTTTGCACCTGTGTCGCCTGCCGTATGATAGTTCAAATAATATGCATCAAGGAATCTTTTTCTCTCACATTTGTGGCTTTTCATGTGTGAATAAAATCGGGACTTATACTTAAAATCTTTCCCACATATGTCACATTTGAAAGACTTTTTACCCGTGTGAATATTACAGTGAATCTTTGACCTAGCAGAGTTGTTTACTTTGTTTCTGTTGCTTCTGCTTTGATGACGTTGAGTCTTTGTTTCTGGTTCTGCATTTCTAGTTGATCTTGAGTCTCCATGCTCGACTCCTCTCTGAGCTTGACTCTCTGCTACATGAGAGACTGATACCACAGAGTTTATAACCGGTACGTTGACTGCAAAGTCTTTCTCTGCTGCACTTCGAGTTTTATCAGGTTCAAAGTACAAAGTCTGATCTTCACTGTGGTCACTGTTCTCATCAATAGCAGCCAACACAGAGCTATCAGTCTCCCGCTTCAGTTCAAGCTGCCCTCCTTCCTGACTGGGGACTGGTTCCTCTTTAACCCGTGGAGGCTCTGGCTCCTCTTGGTCCAGACTGGAGTTCCTCTCCTGGTTAGAGAGCGGCTGGCCAGTGAGAACCTCCTCCTCTTCCTCCTCCTCCTCCTCACACACATGTTGCTGTGGGAGCTCTGAAGAGACAGACAAAGAAAAGGAGAGCCAACTTCATTTCTGGACCGAACAACTAGAGAAAATAACTGATTGATTAATTAATAATGAAAATAATTATTAATTGCAGCCCTACAAAGATACAAAAAACACACAAATTAATCTCCTTTATGTTATTATAATAACTCAGTTGTACTCACCGATCCTGTGTAACTGTACTTCAGGTTTCCAGATGATATCCAGCAGTCTGCGCTGACGATCGATCTCTTCTTCGTACTGGACGATCGTTTGTTTAAAAACTCTGAATATTTCTTCAGCAGCAGCAGTTAGTCGCTCGTTGACAAACTCTCTCAAACACTCAACTGAAGACATTGTTGTTCATTTACGACCAATGAAGCTCGAAGTTTTACGGACAGACTTAAAACTTTTGGAGTTAATTCAACGCATTCATTCAGCAGCGCGAAATGTGGCGTGTATTCTGTTTACTTCCGTTTGGGTGTTACACTGTAAATGTTCCGACCGTGGAATTAATTATGTTTCGTTCTGTTCCTCTGTTTCCTGTTAATCTATCGAACCACCACCATAACAGGGGTTATTTGGTCAAGTTTTTCTCCACATAGATGTTTCATTTGTAATAATCATTTAGTTTAAAAATAAATCATTGTTTACTGTTTACTACTTTTTGATTACACAATTACTAAAGAAAACGGACTTTTATTTGCAACAGAATTTCTCAATAAATATGGAATTCTAGTTACTCCAAAAGAGTCTGCGGTTGCTTAGTTTAGGTCTGTTTTAAAAATGTAATTTCTGATTTGGACACGTTTTCAAGCAAATGAGGGGGAAAACAAGAAAAAGAAAACCAGAATTTGAATAAAACCTGAAATAGATGAGAGCCGGAAACGAGAGTTCCCGCACTTCCACTGTCGGAACGTTACGGCGTGACACCCAGCGGAAGTGATGTGACTCGTGCTCGCATTGCTTTCAACTGGAAGCCGCTGTTGTTTTGATTTGTAAATCAGAGTTTTTTAAACAAACGATCGTCCAGTACGAAGAAGAGATCGATCGTCAGCGCAGACTGCTGGATATCATCTGGAAACCTGAAGTGATGGAGCACAGAGTAGGTGTGTAAAACTGGAATATTTTGAGAGGGACCTGGCTGCAGACCTCCACTTCTGTGGATTAGAAGAGGAATCTATTTGTCATTTGTTTTATCACTGTATTTATGCCAGAATGTTTTGGGTGGATGTTAGAAGTATGTAGGAAGAAAATCTGGACAAACAATTAAACGTGAGGACAAAGACGTCTTCATATGTCTTGAGAACAAATCTTCAAAATAAGAAAGCTATCAAAACTCAACATGTTTTTTGATATTTTTTCAGTGAACTGATGGTACTTTATTTATTTATGTAGGTATACCTCTGGCAAAAACCGTTTTCTTTGTAAATATTGTATTGCATAATTGACAAAAAGTTAAAAAAAAAAAAAAAAAAAAGTCATCCAGGTCATGGTAATCGTAGCAAGGTTTGTCGTAGGCAACTGGACTTGTTAGAATTGTTAGACGTCTTCAAGAACTCTAACAAGTCCAGTTGCCTACGACAAACCTTGCTACTTTCTTCTTCTTCTTCTTGTGTGAAGGCCGCATTCTGCTTAATCACTATTTCATTCTTAGAATTGGCACATTACAAAAATAGCACACGGACTAAAAAATATCTCAGGAAAAGATTAAATCGAAAGCAACTGGACTTGTTTAAAAGTCTTATTGAAGACGTTTCGCTTCTCATCCAAGAAGCTTCATCAGTTCATGCCTGTCAGACTAGTCTGAGCTAGTCTAACTAAATGGTGGGATGTGGCACTGGGATGTGATGCTTGTTGAACACCCTTCCTGAGTTTTTCAGATATCCCAGACACATACCGGATCACTATGTTGTTCCGCTTGTTTTTCTTTTTCTCATCGCCCTCAGAGTTGTTGTTCTTTCTGGCACATGTGGCTGTTTTCACAAAGGCCCAACTGGAGTAGCCACAAGTTTTGAGGGTATTGAGGTATTTAACCTCTGTAGATGTGTTCAAATTCATGAGTGCTCCAATTCCAATGAATTTGAACACTTCCACAGAGGTTAAATACCTGGGGTTCCCACCATTTAGTTAGACTAGCTCTGACTAGTCTGACAGGCATGAACTGATGAAGCTTCTTGGATGAGAAGCGAAACGTCTTCAATAAGACTTTTAAACAAGTCCAGTTGCTTTCGATTTAATCTTTTCCTGAGATTACAATGACCTGGACGAATGAGAACATTCACGGACACTAAAAAATATATACACAACGTTTATTCATGAAATATTTTAAAAGTCAATTGACTCTAAAGGCTTCATTCAATAATTTAAATTAAAGATATGAAGTTAGTTCAATAAATCTATAGAAAGTCACCAATTCTTTAAAATGTTGTAATGTTTACATAAAATTTATTTATTAAACATGAAGAATACACCAATAAAAGTAAAAAATAAAAATTGACAACATGACGGACCTCCGCAGTTAACGTCACCATGAGGTAGAGAGGCTAATGCACAGCGCCTGTCAGCGTCCTGTCTGCCTGGTATACAAATGGCTAAGCTAACGTTAGCACTGGATTAAGTTTAGCTCACAAACTGTGACTCACAAATCCCGTAGCCTGATCTGACTGTTGACATTTCGCCATGCACTGCGTTAACTAATCAGATCCTGGTGTGTTTTTAATGTAATGTTATAGAACACAGAGTTATTAAAGCGATATTCTACCCTAGATGATCATCCACTCAATATGTACTCACCCCTGTGCCGATGTGATGATGGGTGAAGATCTTCAGTTCACAAAACAATCCTGGAGTTTCAGCAGAAAAGAGGGTTGCAGCTAATGGCAGTGATTGGAGACCATTTTTTGTTTTGAATTGCAGCATTACAGTAAAACAATGTAAACATTACTGATGACTTTTTGTCAAAAATCTCACCTCAATCTCATCCTGATTGTCAGGAAATATTAATCAACTGGCTCTGATGATATTATGCAGTTGCACTGTTATTGTACATGTGATAGTAGTGTCCTCTTCCTTCTGTTGTCTGTCCCTCCAGAGCTCCCACAGCAACATGCCTGTAAGGAGGAGGAGGTTCTCACTGAGAAGTGGTTCTGTAACCAGGAGGGGATGTCCGGTCTGGACCAAGAGGAGCCAGAACCTCCACAGGTTAAAGAGGAACAGGAGGAGCCAGAACCACCACAGGTTAAAGAGGAACAGGAGGAGCCAGAACCTCCACAGGTTAAAGAGGAACAGGAGGAGCCAGAACTTCCACAGGTTAAAGAGGAACAGGAGGAGCCAGAACTGCCACAGGTTAAAGAGGAACAGGAGGAACTCTGCACCAATCAGGGAGAGCAGCTTGTACTGAAGCAGAAGACTGATACCTTTGATTTGACTCCTACGTATGAGGAAAGTGACCACAAAGAAGGTCATATTCTGGACTTTAATCCTGATAAAACTCAAAGTGCAGCAGAGAAAGACTCTTTAGTCGGCAACCAGTAATAACCTCTGTGGTATCACTTCCTCTTGTAGCTGAGAGATTCTCTGCACGCCTGAGAATCCACACAGGTGAGAAGCCACACTCCTGCAAAAACGTGTGGGAAAAGCTTCAGTCAAATATCACATTTGAAAAAACATGAGGTAATGCATACAGGTGAGAGGCCATACGCCTGTGAAATATGTCAGAAAAGCTTCAGTCAAATATCACAACTGAAAAGACATATGGTAATACATACATGTGAGAAACCACACTCCTGCAAAATGTGTGAGAAAAGATTCTTTAAAATATCACAGTTGAAATGCCATATGTTTACACATACAGGTGAGAGGCCGTACGCCTGTGAGATATGTCAGAAAAGATTCTCCCGAGCACATCACTTGAAAAGACACACCAGAGTCCACACAGGAGAGAAGCCATATACCTGCAAAACATGTCTGAAAAGATTCAGCGATATGCAACAATTGAAAAGACATACAGTAACGCATACAGGGGAGAAACCACACTCCTGCAAAACGTGTGGGAAAAGCTTCAGTCAAATATCACATTTGAAAAGCCATATGGTAATACATACACGTGAGAAGCCACACTCCTGCAAAATGTGTGAGAAAAGCTTCAGTCAAATATCACATTTGAAAAGCCATGTGGTATTACATACAGGTGAGAAGCCACACTCCTGCAAAATGTGTAAGAAAAGCTTCAGTCAGATATCACAATTGAAGAGCCATATGGTAAAACATACACGTGAGAAGCCACACTCCTGCAAAATGTGTGAGAAAAGATTCTTTAAAATATCACAGTTGAAATGCCATATGTTTACACATACAGGTGAGAGACCGTACCCCTGTAAAATATGTGAGAAAAGATTCTATAGTATATCAAATTTGAAATGCCATATGTTAACGCATACAGGTGAGAGGCCGTACTTCTGTGAAATATGTGGGAAAAGATTCTGTCAAATATCAATATTGAAATACCATATGGGGACACATACAGATGAGAGGCCGTACCCCTGTAAAATATGTGAGAAAAGATTCTCTCGGACAGCGGACTTGAAAAGACACGCAGAGAGAGTCCACACAGAAGAGAAGCCATCTAATGTAATGCATACAGGTGAGAAGCCGTTAACCTGCAAAGTATGTGGGAAAAGATTCTGTGCAACATCACAATTGAAAAGCCATATGGTAACGCATACAGGTGAGAGGCCTTACCACTGTAAAATATGTGAGAAAAGATTCTCTCGGAGAGCGGGCTTGAAAAGACACGCAGAGAGAGTCCACGCAGAAGAGAAGCCATCTAATGTAATGCATATAGGTGAGAGGCCGTACCCCTGTAAAATATGTGAGAAAAGATTCTATACATCACCACAATTGAAAAGCCATATGGTAACGCATACAGGTGAGAGGCCGTACCCCTGTGAAATATGTGAGAAAAGATTCTCCCGGACAGCGGACTTGAAAAGACACACCAGCATCCACATGGACGAGAAGCCGTATCCCTGCAAAATATGCGAGAAAAGCTTCAGTCAAATATCACATTTGAAAAGACATATGATAACGCATAAAGGTGAGAAACCGCACTGCTGTGAAATATGTGGGAAAAGATTCTCTCATACGGCAGACTTAAAAAGGCACGCCAGAATCCACACCGATGAGAAGGAGATTAGATGCAAAACGCTGCGGAAAACGTCAAGCTGAAAGTCTGAAGCTGCATCTCTAATTGAATGTAAAATCATCTCCACAAACATGAGATGTCAGTATCTTAGTTTCCTTTTATGTAACTGTATTACTTAAAGGGATGTAATAGTACATAGATTTAAAGAAAATAAGTTTTTGTTTTGCATTTGGACATACGTCATTTTCAAGAATTTGTCACCTTTTATCTTGAAATATTTAAGTCCCCTAGCATTCAAAAATGAGTACTGCGGTCCATATGGCAAGTTGGAGCCACAGACAGGTATATAAAATAGATTGAAGCCCTATTTAACATGTAAACTATGGTTGAAGCACCGACAAGCCTCACACTGTACCTTGATCAGCTTTTTATAACTGTCCTTGTCTGTCGATGTAAATTTAAGCCTGTTTCCTGAAAACAAAAGCACAGTGCTCTGAGAATGCACACTCTAGAATTGGAGTTCAGTGACTGCCGGTCAGACTCCATAAGTAATTTTAATTGTTAAACTGAGGTGAAGAAGGCCCAGTAACGTGTGTTTATGCTGACAAGTCCTTCATGATCCTATTCTATAGATTTATATCAAATCTGTCATTGCTTTTTCTTTAATCTGCTGGAACAGAACCGTCAGCATCAGGGCCAAAAATGCCCAAATCAGAAACTGAATAGTGAATTGAAGTTTCTGCCTTCTGGCTCTCTAGACTCTGTTAAGAGTGACAGGTTTTAGCACTCCTTCATCCTCACACAGACATCTCTCTTCTTTTTGCAGGCCAGGAGAGAATTAATACCAAAGCTGCTGATTTTGCTGAGTGTGTAATGTTTGAGTGATATGATGATGACTGATCTATGCTGCTGACGATTGAGATTGTGTCATGATGGCAGAGATATTGATCATGTAACCAACATGTCTGGTCACTATGTACTTTACTCAGTTGCCCTGTAATTTTAAGATGTGAGTTTTAGAGTGGTTTATAAACTGCATGTCTCTGTTCCTTTATGTTTTGTACTGTGCCTTTCTATAAAACCAGTTGTCTCACAAATGTATCTCTCAAATCATTGTCTCCATCACTCATTTTTATGTTTTTTTTTAAAGCATAAAGTTTTATTGATTGATACTGAGGCTGTGATGGATGGTTTGACAAGGAATCATATTTAATAATCCAATGATAAATTGTTGTATGTACCAATCAGGGACAGTAGTATGTATAGTAAGCAGAATGAACTTCTTGTTGACTGATATTCCTTGGTTGTCACTACAGAGTGAGCCGAAGCGTCATTATACTGTGATGGCAGCGAGATTAAAAATGTGATTTTAATTTAAGTCAATGAGGCATTTTTGGCCATGAAGGTGTCCAGAGGGAGTATCTGGCACTACATAAAAAATACTAATGCAATCAAATCAATTTTGTTGCTAATCTTTGACATATCCAAGACTCTAATCACCACTGAAGCCCCATCCCCCTATTTATTATATGGAAAATAATTAATTTTTTTGTTTTTGTAATAAATAATTAATAATTCAAACAATTAAACTTCCAGTTAAAGGGTTAAAATCCTGAAAATGATTTAATGTTTGGTAGTTTTGAGCAAGTTTGAAGTCATTTAAGTGATTTATGCATGTACATTTTTGCCACGAAGGTGTCCAGAGGGTGCAAAATACATCAATAGAGTATAAATGACATGTAAGAATAAAACACATTGGATTTCAAAATATTTATTAAAAAGAAATGTTCTTGCAAAAATTCATGTCACAAGCAAGAAAATGATCACCAAAAAAATAAATAAATTAAAAAAAGTTGAGAAAAATGTACAAAAAAGGTTAAAGGCTAAAGCCGCATTGAGATTAAAGATCTCTTATTTAAGAGTGACCTGGCCAAGAGGGCAGCATAAAAGTAGTAAAGTAAAACAACAGTATCCAATTAAAATGAAATACAAGGTCAGGGACAAAAACAATTCTGATTTGAGCACAATTTTGAAAACGTTTCCGTGAAAATTTAGGAACAATCACACTGACCAAGGGAGCCATTTTATCGAGCCTTTAAAATTGAATTCCCCCACGGAGATCAGCTCTCACAATTTCAGATCCTTCTGTAGATTATTCCAGGACGAAGGAATATTTAAAATTCTGTTCTCACTCTCGTAACCAGCAGAATTTGGAGAGTACAGAGTACAGTGGCGTATGAGATCTCTACAGCTAGAAATTAAATGCAAAGCACAATCGTAGACAGTGTCTAACTTGAAAAGACAGTTAGGCAGTGCTCAGGTGTACAGGTAGTATGAATTTCTTTATGTATCTGAATTACAAGCGGATGTGACAACATTTAGTGTCTATGAATTGTGTTCTTTTGTTGCTCGCCCCTTCTGTCTTTATTTAAAACTATAAAAATAAAAAGGGATTTAAGAAAAAGTCACGATAATAATAAAAATCACAAGGAGATTGGCCCATTAAAAGGTTTACTAGTACAGCATTTAATCTTTTAAAATGTTTTTAAGTAAATAACCTGAAAGTTTGGTCAGTACTGCAACTTTCATAGTTGATTAATTGTCAATTATTTACTTGATTAATTGATTAATAGTTGTTTGCCCATAAAATGTCAGAGAATTGTGAAAAATTGAGTTGATTAGTTTTTCCCAAAGCCCAAAATGGTGCCCCGTGTGCCCCTGGAGCTCAGTTGTGCTCTTATAAATAAATAAAAACCAAATAAAGACCAAACATTTGACGTCCTCAAATGTTTTGTTTTGTCCACAACCCAAAGATATTCAGTTTACTGTCATACAGATTAATCTATTATCAAAATAGTTGCCATTTGTTTAAATAATCCATTATTAATCAATTTCAATTAATCATTGATGTGAAATACAACCCTACTTGCCTGTGTGCGATCTTGCATGCTTATTCAACTCATGCCTTTCAAAATATCTTTTCTCATAGGTCTTGCAGCTGTGCAGCTTCTCCCCATTGTGGACTCTTCTCGTGTGGCGTGTCAATCCATCAGTATCTCTGAATTTTCTCCCACAGGTGTCGCAAGGATACGGCATCTCCCCTGTGTGGATTCTCATGTGTCTCTTCATATTGCCAATCGAGCAAAACGTTTCCTCACATACTTCTCATGAGTGCGGCCTCTCACCTGTGTGGACTATCATGTGATATTTCACAGAATATATATCACAGAATCTTTTCCCACAGATGTCGCAAGGATACGGCCTCTCACCTGTGTGGATTCTCATCATGTGTGTAGAAAGTTGGAACATAGACTTCAAAACTTTCCCACGTGTCACATTTGAAAGGCTTTTTACCTGTGCGAACATCACAGTAAATCTTTGACCCAGTAGCTTTGTTTACATTGTTTTTGTGACTTCTGCTTTTTTTGGCGTTGATTCTTTGGTTCTGCATTTCTAGTTGATCTTGAGCGCTTGTCTCCTCCCTGTGCTCGACTCTTGGCTGAATGAGCGGCTGATCCCACAGAAGTTAAAACTGGTACGCTGACTGCAAGGTCCTTCTCTGTTGCACAGTGAGTTTTATTAGGATTAAAAGGGGTCTGATCTTCACCGTGGTCACTTTCCTTATATGAAGAGGTCCACATAAAGGTATCCGTTTCCTGCTGCAGTATAAGCTCCTTTCCATCCTGACCGGCGCAGAGTTCCTCTTGTTCCTCTTTAACCTCTGGAGGCACTGGCTCCTCCTGGTTACAGAGCTGCTGCTCAGTGAGAACCTCCTTATCTTCACAGCCATATTGTTGAGGGAACTCTGAAGGGACAGACAACAGAAGGAATAGGCCAAAACTGTCAAGTCAGCTTCATTTATATTGCACTTTAATACATCAACCATAAACTGAATGTGCTTCAAAATAAAGGGCTGAAATACATCATACATGTGAAGCTACAATGATTAATTGAATAACTGATTATTAATCAACTATTCAATTACAAATAGTATTATTATTATTATTATTACAACTATTCTGATAATTGACAAATATTTTTAAATCATTTTTTAATTAAAAAAAAGTCCAAATTCTTTGATTTCAGTGTCTCAAATTTGAATATTTACTGGTTTCTTTACTCCTATGACAGTAAATCGAAAATCTTTTGGACTGTGGTCATAACAGGACATTTAAGGACGTCACCTTGAGCTTTGGAAAACAACAGTCAACCTTTTTAACCATTTCTGACATTTTACGGACCAAACAGCAAATCGATAAGTAGAGAAAATAACAGATCAATCGACAGTGAAAATAATTATTGCTTGCAGAACTAAATACATGAAAAAAGATTACAAAATAACAATTGAGAATAAAAGTATTCCATGTATGAAAAATAATAAATTCATAAATTAATAATAATAGACTGCATACAAATGTATCTACTTTTTGTTTTTAAAATAATTCAGTTTGTACCGATCCTGTGTAACTTACTTCAGCAATTCAGCATTCACGCGTGTCTTTTGTTTACCTCCGATGAGTGTTGCACTGTTAATGTTCCGACCGTGGAATTAATTATGTTTTGTTCCGTTCCGATTACGTTCGTTGCAGAACCTATTTCTGAAAAAAAATACGTGACAGACTATATCTACTGCATTGTAATCTTAATTTAAATACGTTACGCAATTACTAAAGGGAAACTGACTTTTATTCGCTAACAAAATTTCTAAATAAATAAAATAAATAAATAAAATGGAATGCTAGTTACTTAGTTACTTGGTTTAGGTCTGTTGTGTGTGAACTGTTTTAAAAATGTAACTTCTGCAATGGACACACGTTTTCAAGCAAATGAGAAAAAAAAAAAACTGACAACACAGGATTTGAATAAAAGCCCATCAGCTGAAGGCGGAACGAAGAGCTGCCGCACTTCTACTGTCGGAACGTCACAGCGTGACACCCAACGGAAGTGATGTCGCTCGCGCTTGCGTTGCATTCAGCTGGAAGACGGAACACTGCTAATGTTTGAATTAGTAAATTAATGGTGATGTCCTGAGGAGGAGGAGGAAGAAGATCTCGATCATCAGCTGGATATTGTTTGGAAACCTGAAGTGATGGTGCACAGGATCGGTGTGTACAACTGAGTTATTTTTAATAACATAAAACAGATTAATTTAAACAAGGAGAGGAACACTGCCCCTCAAAGGTAAAACACAGATTAAAGAAATTATTATACACTGCAACACAGGGCTGATAATGTACCAACCAGCACTCAGGCCAGAAGGAAAGAGCACGAAGACCTGAGGGAAGCCCTCAAAACTTGTGGCTACTCCAGTTGGGCCTTTGTGAAAACAGCCACATGTGCCAGAAAGAACAACAACTCTGAGGGCGATGAGAAAAAGAAAAACAAGCAGAACGACATAGTGATCCGGTATGTGTCTGGGATATCTGAAAAACTCAGGAAGGGTGTTCAACAAGCATCACATCCCAGTGCCACGTCCCACCATTTAGTTAGACTGGCTCAGACTAGTCTGACAGGCATGAACTGATGAAGTTTGGACGAGAGATGAAACGTCTTCAAAAGACATTTAAGGTCCAGTTGCTTCCGATTTAGTCTTTCCTGAGATGTATGGATGAGAGCAACCCGTTTTGGATGAAAACACCGACTTTAATTAACACATAAAATAATGTTTTCTTTTTCTCGTTGTAAATGCTGCATTACAGTAAAACAATGTAATTGTTAAACTTAACAGACTGTTCTACCTGATCTGTTGTTTGCCTGTACCCACTCAGTCATTCTAACCACATTACTGATGACTATTTGTCAAAAATCTCACTTTGTTTATATTTTATGGAGGCAGTCAAAGCACCAATAGTGATGATATAACGGTTGGCGAGCTTTGTTGTCTTTGAAGTGCGTTTTTTTTTTTTTTTTTTAATCTTTGGGCGCTGCAAGTGGGCAGGAGTGGAGAGAAATAGAATACTTGTAGTTTCACTAATTCTCTCTTTGATTTCAATTATTGAAATTTTGAAAGCTAATTGTGATTGTACAGCCCAAGTTGTTACATGGAATATAATAATGAAATGAGGATTGATGAGTCTGTCAGTCTGCCTCCTTCGAAGTGGAAGAACAACCCCAACAAGTGGCTGGAGGTGGTACATCCTGACATTTACAATTACCTTATTGAGTATGTGATGTACTTCTTACATCTGGTACTTTGTAAGAGGCTATTTTACTGTTTTAGTAGTCTATCCTCTGTCTCATTATGGTAAACTAATTAGATTGCCAACATTAGCAGCTATTTTTTCAATTTGGTGCCAGCTCTTAAAAAGCTTTTGTTTTGTGGTTGAGGAAAGTGACACATGGGTGCTCTCATCCATAGAACAGTATAGGTAGAATTTTTTTAATCAGACACTTTTATTTGTCATACACCTAATTAGTCTATTATTGCAAAATATTTTCACTTTTATTATAAAAATAATGTTATTTCTATTAGCCTCTGTCAGTGCGAACAGGCTCTTTGAAACATGGGAAGTCCATAATGATATCCAGATAGTTTGCTAGAAGATGCTCTCAGAGCTCTGTCAAAGAGGCAGTTTACTGAGGAGTGATGGGTAAAATCTGTAATTGCAAAATGCAGTCGTGATTGTCAGGAAATATTAATCAACTGGTTTTGTAGATATTGTGCAGTTGCACTGTTACTATGCATGTGACAATAGTGTCCTATTCCTTCTCCAGAGCTCCCACAGCAACATGTCTGTAAAGAGGAGGAGGTTCTCGCTGAGAAGCGCCTCTGTAACCAGGAGAGGAACTCCAGTCTGGACCAAGAGGAGCCAGAGCCTGCAGAGTTTAAAGAGGAACAGGCGGAGCCAGGGCCTCCACAGATTAAAGAGGAACAGGAAGAGCCAGAGCCTCCACAGATTAAAGAGAAACAGGAAGAGCCAGAACCTTCACAGATTAAAGAGGAACACGAGGAGCCAGAGCCTCAAGAGGTTAAAGACGAACAGGAGGAACTCTGCATCAGTCAGGAGGGAGAGCGGCTTGTACTGAAGCAGGAGACTGATACCTTTATGTTGACTTCTACTAATAAGGAAAGTGACCACAGTGAAGATCAGACGCTGGACTTTAATCCTGATAAAACTCAAAATAAAACAGTAAAAGAGTCTGTAGTCAACATACCAGTTATAATCTCTGTGGTATCACTCTCTCATGTAGCTGAGAGCCAAGATCAGGAAGGAAGCGAGCGTGAAGACTCCGGATCAACTAGAAATGCAGAACCAGAACCGAATAATCAACATCACAAAAGCAGAAGCGACAGTAACAATGTATACAACTCTACTGTGTCAGAAATTCAGTGTAATATTCACAAAGGGAAAAAGTCTTTCAACTGTGACATATGTGGGAAAGCTTTTAAATTTAGGTCCAGATTTTGTACACACCTGAGAATCCACACAGGTGAGAAGCCACACTCCTGCAAAATATGTGGGAAAAGCTTCAGTCAAATGTCACAATTGAAAAGACATATGGTAACGCATACAGGGGAGAAACCATACGCCTGCAACATATGTGGGAAAAGATTCTCTTGGACAGCGGACTTGAACAAGCACACCAGAATCCACACAGGTGACAAGCCGTACCCCTGCGAAATATGTGGGAAAAAATTCAATGAAATGACACAATTGAAAAGACACATGATAACGCATACAGGTGAAAAGCCGTACCACTGCAAAATATGTGGGAAAAGAGTCAGTGAAACGTCACAATTGAAAAGACATATGTTAA
The DNA here is from genome assembly GCA_034769285.1 of Lutjanus argentimaculatus. Classification (NCBI taxonomy): domain Eukaryota; kingdom Metazoa; phylum Chordata; class Actinopteri; order Lutjaniformes; family Lutjanidae; genus Lutjanus; species Lutjanus argentimaculatus. The sequence continues at coordinate 401,233 of JAWZSL010000026.1, read as the reverse complement.
CGCATGCAGGTGAGAAGCCGCACCTCTGCAAAATATGTGGGAAAAGATTCTGTGAGATATCACAGTTGAAAAGACATATGATAACGCATACGGGTGAGAGGCCGTACCCCTGTAAAATATGTGAGAAGAGATTCTCCCGGACAGCGGACTTGAAAAGACACACCAGAATCCACACAGGAGAGAAGCCGTATCCCTGCAAAGCATGTCTGAAAAGATTCTGTGAAATGTCACAATTGAAAAGACATATGGTAATGCATACAGGTGAGAGGCCGTTCCCATGCAAAGTATGCGGGAAAAGATACAGTGAAATTTCAATATTGAAACGACATATGGTCACACATGCAGGTGAGAAGCTGTTCCCCTGCAAAATATGTGAGAAAAAGTTCAGCGAAAAGCCACAATTGAAAAGACATATGGTCACGCATACAGGTGAGAAGCCGTATCCTTGTGAAATATGTCTGAAAAGATTTACTGAAATGTCACAATTGAAAAGACATATGGTAACGCATACAGGCGAGAAGCCGCACCGCTGTGAAATATGTGGGAAAAGATTCTCTCATATGGCAAACTTGAAAAGGCACGCCAGAATCCACACTGATGAGACGGCGATTAGATGCAAAATACTGAAGAAACCATTAAGCTGAAACTCGTGTGGAGATGTGCTCACCTGATGAATGAAAACACACTTGAAATAATTGCATCTTAAATTGAATGTAAAATATTCTCCATGAACATCAGATGTCTGAATCTTGGTTTCCTTTTATTTAACTGTACTACTTATCAGGATGTAATAGTACATACATCAAAAATAAAGTTGTTTTGCATTTGGACAATAATTATTTAAAATAATTTATTGCTAAAGACATCTCATGAGATTGTGTTATGATGGCAGAGATATCGATCATGTAACCAACATGTCTGGTCACTATGTACTTTACCCTGTGGCCTTGTAATTTTTAAGGTGTTAGCCTTACAGTGGGTTATACACTATGTCTTTTATGTCTACGTTTTGTACTATGCCTTGCTATAAAACCCAGTTGTTTCACAAATAGGTCTCCCAGATTGTCTTCATCACCCATTTTTGCATTTTATTTGTTTGAAAGAATAAAGTTTGGTTGATTGAAACTGGGGCTGTGGTATTTTGACAAGTAATCTTATTTAATAATCTAATTACAAGTTATTTATATGCCATCAGTTGAAAGCGGAACGAAAAGCTCCCGCAGTCTGCTGTCGGAACGTAAACATCGTGACACCAGAGGACGTGACGCTGCCCAGCGCTTGTATTGAATTTACCAGGGAGATGGAGCGCATCTAGATGTTTGAATTTGTAAATGGACAATGTCTTCAGTTGAGTGTTTGAGAGAGTTTGTCAACGAGCGACTAACTGCTGCTGCTGAAGAAATATTCAGAGTTTTTAAACAAACGATCGTCCAGTACGAAGAAGAGATCGATCGTCAGCGCAGACTGCTGGATATCATCTGCAAACCTGAAGTAAGTTACACAGGATCGGTGAGTACAACTGAATAACTTCAATGCTTTCATGGACACACTATCCACATCCTTTCTAATGTATAACATGAGTCAAAATGACCCGGATTCTATATTATTGATCCGTGTATGAACTATAATTCATCTGCAGTTGTTCACAGTGTATAACGAAAAATGCAGTCACCTCGGTGCTTTTATTGTATTGTTCTTCTCATCTCAACAAATGAACCATAGTTCTCTTTCTTAGACCAGCGAAAAGAAAAGCGACCGCAAACAGCTTGTTCCATCAGAGAACCTGCAAATTGTAGAAAGTAATTCGAGAACCGGAAACAGGCAGCTGGCCTTCAAAGTAAAAGTTGAGTCGTTTTGACTGGTTTTGAAGTGGTGTCAATTTAAGGACAGCTAAATAATAAATAAATAAACAAATAAGCCTGAATAATCCTGAGCATAGCTCCTAATATACAGTCTTATTTCTGCCACTTTCCCACAACTGATTGTGAAAGAAATGTGAATAGATGCGAAGAGTGTTGTGATTCATTTGTGTATATTCGTCAGTTTATTTATTGACTAAGGTTTGGCTACTTATTCTGTTTCTTTGGATAAATGTTGTGCTATACATGAAAATTTCCCCGATGTAAACTGTAAATTTTCTGTATTTTCCAAAACCAATTAAAAAGCTAACAATCAATTAGTCATTATTTTTAATTCTTTCTCATTTAATTAATTAATTAATTTATTGTTTTTTCATGTCTTAAATTTAAGTTCCCTTATTCACCAAATTGTTACCCCAGACAAAACAATGTTTCATGAGGTGTAATCACTGCTATTTCTAGACTATTGAGTAAATACTGATTAGTACATTTTTAGTTGGTTAAATTCTTAATGGTGATTAATCATTTAATGATAAATCAACCTGTATGGCTTCAGTGTTTTGTTTTTCATCCATATATTATGGTTTTCATTGGCCTGTTTATGATCAGATAGACTTATTGGCTACAAAATTGCAGATGAATGGTTTGGACATACAACTTTGGACTACACTACGATACTGACACACACTTGTGATGTCTGCATTTTACCATCACAATGTGTTCCTTCTCTTGTCTGTCCCTTCAGAGCTCCCGCAGCAACGTGTCTGTAAGGAGGATGAGGTTTTCACTGACCAGCAGCTCTTTAACCAGGAAAGGTACTCCAGTCTGGAGCAAGAGGAAACAGAACCTCCAGAGGTTGAAGAGGAACGGGAGGAGCCAGAGCATCTGCAGTTTAAAGAGGAACAGGATTAACTCTGCACCAGTCAGGAGAGACCAGGTCAGAAAGGAAGCGAGCATGGATACTCTGGATCAACTCCAAAAGCAGAAACGGAACCAAAGAATCAACATCACAAAGACAGAAATGACAGTAACAATGTATACAACTCTACTGTGTCACAAATTCACTGTAATACGCACACAGGTAAAAAGTCTCACAGATGTGACACATGTGGGAAAGCTTTTAAACATAAGTCTACATTGTACAGGTACATGGAAAACCATGCAGGTGAGAAGTTTTATTCTTGCAGCAACTGTGGAGAAAGATTCGTTCATAGGCATTAACACTGAGTGCTCATTATAAGAATCCACACAGGTGAGAAGCCTCATTCTTGCAAAACATGTGGGAAAGGTTTCAGACGTAGCAGTAGTTTATTGATCCGCATGAGAACACACACAGGTGAGAAACCATTTACTTGTAAAACATGTGGGGAGAGAGACTTTGGATGTAACAGTGCCTTGCAAAGGCACATAAGAATCCACACAGGTGAGAAGCCGTTTATTTCCAAATAGTGAGTTGGAACCGTAAATTGTATATTAAAAAGGCTGGAGCCCTATTTAATATACAATATACGGTGGAGGCAAGTTGTTTTCCCCATTCTGTCCTTCCAAGACTCAAGCTCAAGCAGATTGCCTGCAGGCTGCAGGGACACAAAGCTGTAATCTGATTAGAAATCTATAACTGTCCATTGTCTGTCCATGTAGGACGTTATCCTGAGAACAAAAGCCCACTGCTCGAAAATACACATTCTGGAGTTGGAGTTCAGTGACTGCCTTCCTTACTGTCTGCCATTTTCTGCTGCTATTAATTAAAGTTGCCTTGCTAAAAGCCATCTGTCTCACATTTTTTGCATTTGATTTGTTTGAAGGAATGAAGTTTGATTGATTGGACAATTTGACAAGTAATCATATTTAATGATCCAATATAAGTAACATATACAGGTGAGAAGCCGCATCCCTGTAACATATGTGGGAGAAGATTCACTTGGAGGGAAGACTTGAAAAAGCACACCAAAATACAACAGGTGAGAAGCCGTATACTTGCAAAATATGTGGGGAAAAAAATGATCTGAGACAGTGTATTTGAAAAAGCACACGGAATCCAAGATCTTGGGAGTACAGCAGAGAACAATATCTGACTTGTTTTACAGAAAGTTAGAGAGGAGGGTTAAAGTCCTCCTATTCCGACTGCGCCTAACAGCCACTATACTCTGAATTTCAGTTTTTGCCTTCTGGTTCTCAGCTCAACATGTGACATGTTTAAGCACTCCTTCATCCCCACATACATCTCTCATCTTAGTGCTAAAGCTTGTCACTTGGCTGAGTGTGTAATGTTTCAGTGATTGGTTTGACAAGGAGTCATATTTAATAATTCAGTTAGAGGGTTTTCCATACAAAATGTTATTTAGCAAAACATTATTGGAAGTTTTTGCTTTTGTTGCATGTTGATGTTTTGAGTGTTTGAGCATTTGTGTCACTTTGGCCTGTTCTGTGTGAACTTGCCTTAAAACTTAGACTTCTGAGACGCGCTAATGTTTTTTAAGCAGACGAGCAAAACTGCAAATGCACGTGGTTTGAATAAAATGTCATCAGGTGAAAAGCGGAACGAAAAGGCTCCCGCACGTCCGCTGTCGGAACGTCACAGCGTGACACCGAGCGGAAGTGATGCTGCCCAGCGCTTGTATTGAATCTAGCTGGGAGACTGAGCGAAGCTAATAATTTGAGTTTGTAAATGAACAACAATGTCTTCAGTTGAGTGTTTGAGAGAGTTTGTCAACGAGCGACTAACTGCTGCTGCTGAAGAAATATTCAGAGTTTTTAAACAAACGATCGTCCAGTACGAAGAAGAGATCGATCGTCAGCGCAGACTGCTGGATATCATCTGGAAACCTGAAGTACAGTTACACAGGATCGGTGAGTACAACTGAGTTATTAGGCTACTTTAACGCTTTGATGAACACATTATTAAATTATTATAACAACATGGGTCAAAATGACCCGTATTCATTTCCCTTTTTTAAAACATGGCTGAGTGTTTGTTACATCTTATGAAATCAGTTTATTTCATTATTTTTATATTCAAGGTATTTATTTAAAAAATGTGTTTTTAATTCACCACAAATCACAATTTTCAATTTATTTTCATAATGTATAAACAAAAACTGTCTTTGTAAACTCTAACACACTGTTTTCTCTGCCTAATATATGATTCAATCCATTGTAGTGCTTTTACAGAAAAGTTAAAATATGACAACTTAGTTAATAAAATCTGGTGATTCACAGTGTCTTAAGTCAACAAAGACAGCTCCTATGACACCCCCAGTGTCAATTTTAGACTTTAGGTTTTCCAGAAAAAAGCAAATGGCAGTCTCTGTCGAGTGGTATTTTCTAAAGCCAAACTGCATTGGATTCAGGTTGTAAGGACTGTCATTCAAATGTTTAATAAGTTGCTCTGCCACCAGCTTTTCCGCTACTTTGGAAACTGCAGGGAAGAATGCTTATTGGTCCATAGTTACTGATTGTTGCAGGGTCTCCTGATTTAAAAATGGGAGTGATGACTGCAGATTTCCATGAATTTGGAAACGTACTCTCAGTTATAGATTTATTGATTATGCTGGTCATCGGGGCAATGAGCGATTGTTTATGTGTTTTAAGAAACATTGTGTCCATATAAAATGCATCCTTGGTTTTAGAGTTTCTCAAACCACAAATCACTCGATCTACATCCGACTGAGAGACTTCCTTTAACTTAAAGGTCCCATATTATGCAAAATGCACTTTTTCAAGGTTTTCCAGTGAAAATATGTGTCCCCGGCCTGCCTACAGACTCCCCTGATATGAGAACAGTGCACTCTCTCCCTCTCTTGCTTGCTCCACCTTTCAGTGAATGCAGGCAAAAACACTCCGTTGGATTTTTCCCAAAAATATGACATCATATGCGGGGACGCCGCCTCCTCTAGGCAAGGAGCTGCCTCCTCTGGGCAGTAAGCCCTGCCTCTGCTGCCACCCCCTGGAAACCTGAAGGTCCGCCTCCCGGTCGCCATTTTTTCCCCCGCTAATGCTGCTCTGGTAAATAAAGATGTTGAAAGCACGAGCAAAGTACGGCAAGTGCTCTGTTGTTGGCTGTAGCAACAAGCACAAATGTCTTCATTTACTGCCATCATCTCACCCAGAGAAGACTCAATGGATTCATTTTGTTTTTGACGGAAATGTCCCCACAACACTGGGTAAAGTGATATGTGTGTGTGTGTGGACTGCTTCATGAACGAGGGTCAGACTCAGTACAAAGCCGGAGTCACTTCAACACTAAAACTGACGTTGGATCAGTGTCCGCTGGCTGTGACCTGACTTCACATGTGGCAGCGGTAAGTTTTATCATGTTTATGCTGCTTTGCTGTGTGTTTAGTCGGCTCCATATGGCGTTAGCATCGCGGCTAATATGAGTAGCATCTACTTCATGCTCACGCATGTAATATTGAGGGAGAGTCAAGATAATGTGTGTAAACGTCAAGCCTCATATGAAGATAATGAACTAAACCGAATAGTAAACTGGATGATGGTAACTTTTTGTGTGACTTCATGCTGACAGGTTTGTGTTGTGATGGACGTCTCCTCTCTCCTCTGGTGATGTTGTGTAACTTAGATTAGCACCAAGCTGCTAAGTTTGTCAGACCTGAAATGTGTAGTTACCTGCTGCAGAATCAAGCCCACAAACTTGTATTCAGACTAAACGGGCGCTGTGATTAGCACAGATATGCGGTTGTGTTTATCTGCACTTAGAATGTAAGAACTGAAATAGTCTGTTTAGTTTGCATTACATTACATTACAAACTCAGTGGGGGGTGCAGGACATGCAGGAGGAGGAGAGGGACACGTCCATAACGACGACTGTTCTACTTTGATATCAATACAATTCATAAAATCATGACTACATGGGTTAACGATTTTTACTCACAAAAAGAACATTGTGTATTGTAACAATGACCATGTCACACACAGTAGCTGTTATTATAAATGTATCAGGCTCATAGCAGTGTATGATGACACATATGGTCTCAATAGCATTTGACAGACCCTTGGTGTTACAGTTACAGTGTAACGTGATGAGATAATTGATACCAATTACTTACTGGTTTTTGAATTCTGCATTGCAACATATCACATTTATCTTTCATTTCTAATGAATAAATGTTGAATTATAGGAATTTAAAAAACAAAAACAAAAAAAAGTCAGTAAGAAGGACTGTGAGAAGTATTGATCAGAATTATTCTGTTAAGATAATCATGCTGACAGTTTCATTTAATTGGGTTTATAAATTCATCACACATACTGTCAGTAGTTATTTGTACTATACTGTATTGTAAACATTTTTTTCTTTTTTAGCAGCTGCTGCCTTCTACAAGCTGGAGAAGATGCTGACCAACAAGATGGCTGTTAGAAAACTGAGCCCCTCCACCAGACTTCATCTGAGGCTTTCCACAGCATCGTCCTTTGTTTTACACCAAACAATGTTGTTTCCATTTCTTGGAAAGCTGTGCAGGTAAACAGAATTGTAGTTATGTTGAACTTGTTAAAATATGTACAGTTTGTCATGATTTACATCTTTGATTTTCTCTGTACTGCTGTACTTCCAGACTCTGCCTGGCTGACATGTTTTACAAATGCTGAAAAACCACACGTCACATCTGGTGGAGACCAACTCTTCAAAGTGCAAAGTTCCCAAAGGCCATGAGAGGAGCATGCAGAGCAAAACCAGTGAAGACTGAGACAACATTTTGTAAGTGTTACGTTCTTTTATTTGTCACATGTACATGTTGTATTTACAGTTGCACTGTCACATTTTTTGTTGTAAAAGTTTCAACAAAAAAATAGAAAACTATTATTAAAATTATATAAATACACACAACTGATATGCACAGTTTTTTTGTTTGTTTTTTTTAAGTCTAAACAAAATCTTTGTGTAATACTGCACAGGGTATGTGGCTGATTTGATGGACCTCATCTTTGAGAAAGTCCTTCTGGACCCAGCACCAGACATGGATGAAGATCCAGAGGACCTGAGTGCGCAGTATGAGGAGCGAGACGAGGAGGAGGTCGTCGCCAGCTGTGTGTCCTGGTTCAACTAAGGGGAGGTCTGAATCCAACATAGCGGCCCTGGGCACCAGGAAACATGGTGAGAATCTGAAGAACCAGACTGTGACGAGGAGTGACGAGGAAGCACCAGCTCACAACACTCTGATAGGCTGATACCTGTAACGACTGAAACAAGAGGAAAAGATGTCCAGTTAGCATTGTAGCCTTGTAAACATCAATATTTGATATGTCAAACATTTTTCATATGGATTCAGTGAATTTCAGTTTTTTACTGTCATGGATAATAGGTACATCATTTGACATGTTATATGTTGTGATATATATGTGATTCAATAAATGCTTCATGGTGTAAAAATGATCTCCTGTGAATTCATGTTTAATATGCACAGTATCTACTTATTATGGGATGTGTTTCTCCATTCATGATGTTTTGTGAACACTGTAATGTTATGAACCACTGAAGTCATGTAAAGCAAATGCAAAGAATCTGACATATTAACTTCATAAATACAACAGTTACAATAAGTTGTGAAATTTTTTTTCTCAGTATTGTGAAATAAACCCTGACAGGCTGATGCAGGACCGCAACACAAAGTGGAGTTAATTCATCCTCAAGGAGTTTATTTCACAATACTGATTACTCACTGTACATTATCCTGTTTCATATACAGTAACTTACCATGATAAATACATTTGACACAAAATATTGATTTTAAAATAATTTTGCAGCTCATTCAGAGTCATTCTCATTCTAAGGTCTGTTGTGAGCACATCCAAAAAAAATAGAAAAATGTAAATATTTCAACAAAATGTAAGGCCTATGAAATTCAAACCTGACAGGCATTAGACAAGCTGTGGTGGACGAGCAGGAAGCTTTGACAAATTTCAAACACATAATGTTGGAACTTTGTAACAGGTAAACTGTAACAGTGTAGTTTACAAACCACTGCACACAGCCTCGACCTCAGAAAACTGATGATAAAATTATGTTAAATGATGATACTGAAATTTTATGAATACCAAAACAAGCTCATTATTATATTAACTGTTTAACTGTTAACACTGTTTTGATGGCATCTCTGCTGAGAATATTGCAGAACAAAAAGAGAATTTATTGTCAGTAATCATCAAAATATGTAATTGGGACACGTAACACCTGCACAGGTAAGAGTACTAACATGTCTCACCAGAGACACGACGGTTAACTACATGCACAAAAGACAATGTCACTTATTCGCCAAAATGTCCCTCAATAATGACCAAGCGGAGTGAGTTACACTTAGCATTATCTACCGAGCTACATTTTAGCGCTGTATCAACACACACATCGACTAATTGTAACGCACCAAAACACACCAAATTGTTGACTTACCATCAGAAATGTCCTGCAGCATCCACAGAGTTTGAACTTCTGCAGGAGCTTCTGTCTGTGTCACATTCTGGATCAAAATCAGACGTTTGAATTTCAGCGGTCTGAGAGCAGCCGTATCCGTGTCCAGCATCAGGGTTGGCCCCTCACGCCCACTTCCTGAGAGGGGCAGACTGGGCGCGACTAGTCACAGCTCATTTGCATTTAAAGCTACAGGCACAGAAACAGCTCGTTTCTAGAGAGGCTGAAATAGAGGGATTTAGAGGCCTGCTGATCTGTATGATCTGAGTGGTGTTTTATGAAAAAAACTTCAAAAGCATGTTTTTGAGGACCTCTGAGACATATAAAAACTTATCAGAAAGGGGCATAATATGAGACCTTTAAAGACTGGAGTAGAGGTGCTCAGAGGCATTGCAGGACAGATTTGTATACAGGAGTCAGTGGCAAGATTTTTTACTGAATCAATAAAATAGGAGTTCAGGGCTGTTGCCATCTCTTTTGGGTCATGCGTTAAATTTCCATTTATTTGTAACTCCCTAATGTTCTTGTTGGAGGTATTATTTCCTGTTAATTTCTTTATGTTTGACCAAATCTCCTTGGCATTGCCTCTTGCATTGCTTATAATATTAACAAAGAAATTTGCCTTTGCAGTTCTGATTTCCGTAGTTACTTTGTTCCTGAGTGAAGTAAACAAGTGTCTATTGTGTGTTGATCTTGTCTTGAGAGCTATCTTGAGTGCATGGTCCGGTTGTTTCATCAGTGACCATATTGTACTGTTCAACCAGGGAAGGTGATTTTTTTTTCCTCGGCTTATGTTTTATATTTTTCATAAAGCCAGACATGGTTGTTTGTATTACTCTCATGAAAGCGTTGCAATTGTCATCAACCTGTTCACCGGTGAGGTGCTCAGACCAGTTTATTTCACTCAGGGCAGTTTCTGAATTCTCAATTTCACATTCTGGTATTCTCAACTGTTCTAATTTATCACTGGGGGGCAAGTAAATCTTTGTTTCGTTAATTTTCTTGAGAACAGGATCATGTCATGGTCAGACAGACCTGTTACCATGTTGAAGATTTTTTAGATTCTTTCATGTTTGTTACTGAAGACCAAATCTATACACGTCTCTTACAAAGTTGTTATTCTAGTGGGTTCTTTGATAATTTGTGCCAGAACAAAGCTGTTTGTTAGCGCTTTAAGGCATTTTCGATTTGTTTTATCATTCCAATTTACATTAAAATCTCCCACTAGAATAACTTCGTTTTTAAAATTACATTCTTTAAGAATATCTTGCAGTTCCTCATAGAAACCACTAGAGGCTGATGGCGGTCTGTATATCCCAATTAATGTGACAGACATTTGTGGGGAGAGAGTGATGTTGAGTCCAATACATTCAAGATTATTCACACATTGCCATTGTACTTGTCTACACTTTAGGTGTTCTCTAACGTAAAACATCACCCCTCCACCTCTACCCTCAGACCTGTCTTTCCTGAAGATGTTATATCCTATCACATTTAGCCCAGCCGTCGGGGAGTTAGAATGAAGCCATGTTTCGGAAATACAAAGAAAATCTAAGTTAGACTCATATAACAGATGTTGCACTTGCTCACATTTAGATGTTATACTGCGTATGTTCAGATGGCCACCGAGTAGGCCCCTTGGTTTGGCTTTTGAGTCCCAAATAACACGAGCATGGTTTAGTGTCTTGAGGAGCTTGTACTTACGAAGTTTCGTGGTTGCTCTATTTAATTTACGTGTGTTACCCGGGAGCGTCACGGTGGAAAGGGCATCCGGCTGCTGAGCTTTCCGCTGTAGGCGCCCACCCGCCAGCGAGGCCGCTGGAGCTGGTGGACTCCGGCCCAGAGAGGCCGCTGGAGCTGGTGGACTCGGGCCCGGAGAGGCCGCTGGAGCTGGCTGACTCGGGCCTGGGGGCGTCCCGATGTGGAAGGCATCCAGCTGCTGAGCTTTCCGCTGTCAGTCTTGAATACAGCACATGTTGACTGCCTTTAGCTGGGTTGCAGGTCTGGTTATTTTTAGCGAGAATATGCAGGCGCAAAGGGCATAGAACGAGGAACAAAATCACTGCGAACATACATAGAGACGATGGTGGTAGAGATTGCAGCGTTTTGACGGAGGAATACCTGGAACACTGAATGATGAAATGAATTTATCGCAAAGATATAGAAAACTGCATCTGTTCTGTTTTGACCCAGGTTGTTTATCAAGGGTTCAGTTGCAAACCAGATAAGTCTGATTAATATTTAATCCAAGGTGTTTAAATATACAATACTGTGCAAAGGTTTTAGGCAGGTGTGAAGAAATGCTGTAAAGTAAAAATGCTTTCAAAAATATAAGATTTAATTGTTTATTTTCATCAATTTACAAAATGTAAAGTGAGCGAACAGAAGAAAAAAATCTAAATCAAATCAATATTTGGTGTGACCACCCTTTGCCTTCAAAACAGCATCAATTCTTCCAGGTACACTTGCACACAGTTTTTTAAGGAACTCAGCAGGTATGTTGTTCCAGACATCTTGGAGAACAAACCACAGATCTTCTGTGGATGTTGGCTGCCTCACATCTTTCTGTCTCTTCATGTAATCCCAGACAGACTCGATGATGTTGAGATCAGGGCTCTGTGGGGGTCATACATCACTCCTTGTTCTTCTTTATGCTGAAGATGGTTCCTAATGACACTGGCTGTATGTTTGGCATCGTTGTCCTGCTGCAGAATAAATTTGGGGCCAATTAGACGCTTCCCTGATGGTATTGCATGATGGATAAGTATCTGCCTGTATTTCTCAGCATGGAGGACACCATTAATCCTGAACAAATCCCCAACTCCATTTGCAGAAATGCAGCCCCAAACTTGTAAGGAACCTCCACCATGCTTCTCTGTTGCCTGCAGACACTCATTATTGTTCTGCTCTCCAGCCCTTCAGCGAACAAACTGCTTTCTGCTACAGACGAATATTTCATATTTTGACTCATCAGTCCAGAGCACCTGCTGCCATTTTTCTGCACCCCAGTTCCTCTGTTTTCGTGCATAGTTGAATCACTTGGCCTAGTTTCATGTCGGAGCTTTGGCTTTTTGGCTGCAATTCTTTCATGAAAACCGCTTCTGGCCAGACTTCTCCAGACAGTAGATGGATGTACCTGGGTCCCACTGGTTTCTGCTAGTTCTGAGCTGATGGCAAAGCTGGACATCTTCCGATTTTGAAGGGAAGTAAGCATAATGTGTCTTTCATCTGCTGCACTAAGTTTCCTTGGCTGACCACTGCATCTGCGGTCCTCAGTGTTGCTTGTTTCTTTGTGCTTCTACAAAAGAGATTGAACAGCACATCCTAAAACTCCAGTCTGCTTTGAAACCTTTACCTGGGAGAGACCCTCCTGATGCAGTGTAACCACCTTGTGTCTTGTTGCTGTGCTCAGTCTTGTCATGGTGTCTGACCTCTGACCTGAAACTGTCTTCCACAACCTCATCTTGGTAGCAGTTTGGCTGCTCCTCACACACAGTTTTAAGCCTCCTGCACAGCTGTTTCTGTTTCAGTTAATGACTGTGTTTCAACCTACATGTGAAATTGATGATCATTAGCACCTGCTTGGTATAATTGGTTGGTCATACACCTGACTATGATCCCACAAAATCCCAGACTTTGTGCAAATGTACATAGAAGAACTGATGCTGTTCTAAAGGCAAAGGGTGGTCACACTAAATATTGATTTGCTTTAGATTTTTCTTCTGTTTGTTCACTTTGCATTTTGTAAATTGATAATATGTATATATATATATTTTTTTGTAAACATTCTTACTTAAAGCATTTCTTCACACCTGCCTAAAACTTTTTGCACAGTACTGTATATTGGTAGGCTACTAATTTAATTGCATGTTTGCATCCATCACAGTCTATTCCTTCTGTCCTTCTGTTGTCTGTCTCTGCAGAGCTCCCACAGCAATACGTCTGTAAGGAGGAGGAAGTTCTTTCCGACCAGCAGCTCTGTAACCAGGAGAGGAACTCCAGTTTGGACCAAGAGGAGTCAGAACCTCCACAGGTTAAAGAGGAAGTGGAGGAACTCTGCATCACTCAGGAGGAGGAGCAGCTTGTACTGAAGCAGGAGACTGATACCTTTATGTGGACTCCTACTTATGAGGAAAGTGACCACAGTGAAGATCAGTCTCTCTACTTTAATCCTGATAAAACTGAAATTACAGCAGAGAAAGAGTCTTTAGTCAACACAGCAGTTGTAACCTCTGTGGTATCAGTCTCTCATGTAGCTGAGAGCCAAAATCAGAAAGGAGGTGAACATGAAGACTCAGGATCAACTAGAAATGCAGAACCAGAGCCAAAGAATCAACATCACAAAAGTAGAAGTGACAGTAATAATGCAAACAACTCTTCTGTGTCAGATATTTACTGTAATATTCACTCAGATAAGAAGTCTTTCAAATGTGACACATGTGGGAAAGCTTTTAAATTTAAGTCCTCATTTTATGCACATGTGAGAACCCACACAGGTGAGAAGCCGTTTCTTTGCAAGACCTGTGGGCGAAGATTCGGTCGAAGGGCACATTTGAAAAGTCACATGACGGTACACACAGGTGAGAAACCGTTCGTTTGTAAGACCTGTGGGCGAAGATTCAGTAGAATGTCACATTTGAAAGGTCACATGTCGATACACACAGGTGAGAAACCGTTTGTATGCAAGACCTGCGGGCAAAGATTCAGTTATGTGCCAGCTTTGAAAAGTCACATTTTGAAACACGCAGGTGAGACTGACAAACTGTACCCCTGCAACATGTGTGACAAAAGATTCTCAAATACTCAAAACTTGAAAAGACATGTAAGAGTCCACACAGGTGAAAAGCCGTACCTTTGCAAGACCTGCGGGCGAAAATTCATTCAAATGTCACATTTGAAAAGACACATGATGACACACACAGGTGAGAAGCCGTTCCTTTGTAAGACCTGCGGGCAAAGATTCAGTCAGATGTCAACTTTGAAAAGACACATGTTGAAACACACAGGTGAGAGTGAGAAACTGCAACCCCCTGCAAAGTACGTGGAAGAAGGTTCTCTTGGATAGATCTTGTGAAAAAGCACCAGAATCCACAGAGGTGACACACTTTTGAAATAGCTGCATCTCTGTAATTGAATGTCAAATGTAAAACAGATTTGGGTCCCCAAATAAATAAAAGACCATGAAAGAAATTCTGCAAATGTAAGATTTATATCAGCAGTACACACTTTTATAAAGCATTTAAAATGTATATATTGTTTTACTGATGAGAGGAAGTAATAACATTGAGATGGTCTCTTACCTCAGCCTAAATGCATTCATTCCTCATTTATAAAACATTTAACTTGTGTATGTTTTCAGTATCACACGTCAAGATAATATAAAGTGATGCAGAAATGGCAGTAAAATTGTCAGGATGTTCATTTATGCACAAAGATTTATTATTAAAGCCTGTTGTGAAATGGGTTGCAATTGTTTGTCATTTTCAAAAAGTGGGCCTGGGAGCAAATAAAAAAAAAAAAAAAAAAAAAAAAAAAGGCTTGGGAAAGTGAGTAGTGAGATCATGGGAGTACAGAATAAATAAAGTTTGATTGCTGTATGCCGAGGCCATTGTAATATGTCATTTGGAAAAAAAAAAAAGTATTAGGTTTTGTGAGTGTTTGATCCTTTTGTGAACTGAATGTGTTATTTTGGCCAGTGACTTAAAGTTTAGGCCTGTGGAGTGCGAACTGTTTAAAAATACAACTTATTTAATGGACAAATGTCTAAAAGAAAAAGAGAAAAAAAACGAGAACACACAAGTTCTCTGTCATCAGTGAAAAGCGGAACGGAAAGTTCCCGCACGTCCACTGACGGAACTTTAAATCGTGACACGCAGCGGAAGTGACGATCCCGAGCGCTCTTATTGAATTTAGCTGAGAGACGGAGCTTAGTTAATGTTTGAGTTTGTAAATGAACAACAATGTCTTCAGTTGAGTGTTTGAGAGAGTTTGTCAACGAGCGACTAACTGCTGCTGCTGAAGAAATATTCAGAGTTTTTAAACAAACGATCGTCCAGTACGAAGAAGAGATCGATCGTCAGCGCAGACTGCTGGATATCATCTGGAAACCTGAAGTACAGTTACACAGGATCGGTGAGTACAACTGAGTTATTAGGCTACTTTAACGCTTTGATGAACACATTATTAAATTATTATAACAACATGGGTCAAAATGACCCGTATTCATTTCCCTTTTTTTAAAACATGGCTGAGTGTTTGTTACATCTTATGAAATCAGTTTATTTCACCATTTAATATTCAAGGTATTTATTAAAAATGTGTTTTTAATTCACCACAAATCACAATTTTCAATTTATTTTCATAATGTATGAACAAAACTGTCTTTGTATTACAGAGGTGGGGGACTGGACATGACTCAAGTAGGACTTTTGTCTCAAATTGAAGGACTTTAGACTTGCTGGACTAACACTGAGAAAAGACTTGAGTTGACTTGAGACTTGGCTCTTGAATTGCGTGTTTCTCTATAATGATACTTTTTTGTTGTTGTTGTTGTTTTATTTGTTTGTTTGTGTGTTTGTTTTTAACATGATTGGATGATTTTTAGTACAATGCCACCAAACCTGGCAACCTACTGCAGACCAGCAGAGACTAACAGAGGAGGCGTTTATTGTGGAGAGGTCAAATTTTATTTATTTAATTTTGTTCATTTATTGTAGTTTTTTGTGACTAGGGCTGCACGAATTAAATTAAATAACTAATTGTGATTATTCTTTAGTGATATTGCAATTGTGATATGATTTGCAACATTAAGTTTTACATCATTACTCTAATGTTCATTGAAAAAGATATTAAAGGTTTATTTTTTGCGCTATCTGTATATGTTGTTGTGTTTGAGGGGTAGTGAGACACACACAAAATTAAAAGGTAAGATTGGCAAAATGAAAAAGAGGATTTGTGATGATCAAAAACAAATGGAGGGAATACCTGGAACACTGAATGGTGAAATGAATTTATTACAAAGATATAGAAAATAAAAAAACTCAGTCTGTTCTTTTTTGACTCAGGTTGTATATCAAAGGGTCAATTGCAAACCAGATAAATCTGATTTAATATTTAATCCAAAGTATTTAAATATATATTGGTAGGCAACTAATTTACTGGATGTTTGCATTCATCACAGTCTATTCCTTCTGTTGTCTGTCTCTGCAGAGCTCCCACAGCAACATGTCTGTAAGGAGGAGGAAGTTCTCACTGACCAGCAGCTCTATAACCAGGAGAGGAGCTCCAGTTTGGACCAAGAGGAGCCAGAACCTCCACAGATTAAAGAGGAACAGGAGGAGCCAAAGCCTCCACAGATTAAAGAGGAACAGGAGGAACTCTGCATCGCTCAGGAGGAGGAGCAGCTTGTACTGAAGCAGGAGACTGATACCTTTATGTGGACTCCTACTTATGAGGAAAAGTGACCACATTGAAGATCAGCTCTCTCTTTAATCCTGATAAAACTGAGCGTACAGCAGAGAAAGAGTCTGTAGTCAACACAGCAGTTGTAACCTCTGTGGTATCAGTCCCTCATGTAGCTGAGAGCCAAAATCAGAAAGGAGGTGAACATGAAGACTCAGGATCAACTAGAAATGCAGAACCAGAGCCAAAGAATCAACATCACAAAAGCAGAAGCGACAGTAACAATGCAAACAACTCTTCTGTGTCAGATATTTACTGTAATATTCACTCAGATAAGAAGTCTTTCAAATGTGAACATGTGGGAAAGTTTTTAAATATAAGTCCACATTTTTTAAACATATGTTGATACACACAGGTGAGAAGCCATTCATCTGCAAGACGTGCGGGCAAAGATTCACTCAGATATCACATTTGAAATCTCACATGTTGATACACACAGGTGAGAAGCCATTCATCTGCAAGACGTGTGGGCAAAGATTCACTCAGATATCACATTTGAAAGGTCACATGTCGATACACACAGGTGAGAAGCCGTTCCTTTGTAAGACCTGTGGGCAAAGATTCAGTCAGATGTCAAATTTGAAAACTCACATGTTGATACACACAGGTGAGAAGCCGTTCCTTTGTAAGACCTGCTGGACGAAGATTCAGTTTAATGTCATATTTGAAAAGACACATGTTGATACACACAGGTGAGAAGCCGTTCCTTTGTAAGACCTGCGGACGAAGATTCAGTCAGATGTCAAATTTGAAAAGTCACATGTTGATACACACAGGTGAGAAGCCGTTCATTTGTGAGACCTGCGGGCAAAGATTCACTCGAATGTCATATTTGAAAAGACACATGTTGAAACACACAGGTGAGAGTGAGAAACTGCAACCCCCTGCAAAGTACGTGGAAGAAGGTTCTCTTGGATAGATCTTGTGAAAAAGCACCAGAATCCACAGAGGTGACACACTTTTGAAATAGCTGCATCTCTGTAATTGAATGTCAAATGTAAAACAGATTTGGGTCCCCAAATAAATAAAAAACCATGAAAGAAATTCTGCAAATGTAAGATTTATGTCAGCAGTACACCTTTTATAAAGCATTTAAAATGTTATATAGTTTTACTGATGAGAGGAAGTAATAACATTGAGATGGTCTCTAACCTCAGCCTAAATGCATTCATTCCTCATTTATAAAACATTTAACTTGTGTATGTTTTCAGTATCACACGTCAAGTTAATATAAAGTGATGCAGAAATGGCAGTGAAATTGTCAGCATGTTCATTTATGCACAAAAATTTGTTATTAAAGCCTGTTGTGAAATGGGTTGCAATTGTTTGTCATTTTCAAAAAGTGGGCCCAAGAAAAAAAAGTTTTGGGAACAGTGACCTTTAGGGATGTAAAATGATGTTGATTTAAAAAAAAAAAAAGATGTTGTTTTGTATTTGCATGTACACAATTTGAAATAATTCGTCACCAGACACAATTCATGCCGGAGGATCTCAGGCTTCACTTAGGCTCGTAGGGGGGTCAGGTGGTCAGCTATATATGCTGGAGCTAACCCTCTACAAGCCTGAAAAGTGATCATTAAAATTTTACAATCTATTGTGAGACAGACTGGGAGCCAATAAGTGACTTTAGAATGGGTGTAATGTGTTCTCTCCTG
The DNA here is from genome assembly GCA_034769285.1 of Lutjanus argentimaculatus. NCBI lineage: Eukaryota > Metazoa > Chordata > Actinopteri > Lutjaniformes > Lutjanidae > Lutjanus > Lutjanus argentimaculatus. The sequence continues at coordinate 382,837 of JAWZSL010000026.1, read as the reverse complement.
GCTGCAGCATTTAGAATCAGCAGAACAACAAGTTTTGTTGTGTGAGATCAGAGAGTCATGCAGTAACGTAACCTGAATGAGATGAATGTATGAATTATTCTTTCTAAGTTCTTGTGAGGTAATAATGACCTGATTTTTGAGACAACTAGTGGGACTTTAAAAGAAGACCATACCGGCTGTAGCGTTGCTGTCAGAGGACAAAGACATTTGTTTCAAGTTGTCAATTTTCTTTGTTTTTTAATATCACAATAAATGTGACACTGTGCCATATATTATCGGACTGCAAGTTTTTGGGCATGTTGCATCTTTAATTACATATATTTCTGTTAGCAACAGTATTTCTTCAAAACAATCATAATTTTTTTGGCATCAACCTGTAATCGGCTCCAAGTTGGGGTTGCTTCAACCAAGATTCATTTTTAAATTAGATCTGGTTCACTTAAAATTATTTTGTTTGAAACTTTGACACTAGTTAAACTTAACAAAGATTCAATTTAAACCTCAGTTTAGTTTTTACTCGAGTCTTTTTATGAGTCTGTCCCTTAATGTTCTGTAAGGAAAGTTAAGCAAACAGTGCAATGTTTTGTTAAGGCTTTAGCTTGCTAACAGTTCAGTTCTTTATTAATGAATACAAAGTAGTCAAAAATGAACAAAATAAACTCCTTTATATCAATAGCTAGGTCCTGACGCTTTAATTAATTAATTTAATTTTTATTTCTTTTGATTTGTCAGAAAAGCATTTTGATATAAGTCTATTTAATTCCAGTTTACATAAACGTGTATTTATTGAACTGAGATTGGTATTCAATTGTGCAGCAGAGCTCTGCTTAACTTTTAATCTGGATTTTCTCATTTTAAACCTAGTTTTGCCAAACTCTGTTTTAAACTAATCTAAAATTAAATGAATCTTTATTGGTACAACCCAGTCTGTGTGAGACTCTGCTGTGTAAGGAGGGCTACAAACATCTGTTCTGTTTCTGTAAATGATCTGAGTTTCATGCTGACAAAGTCCTCATGATCCTATTTTCTAGATATTATATTGAGTCTGTCGTAACTTTTTTCTTTAATCTGTGGGTTAAAAAAATAAAAAATAAAATCAAAATAGAGTAGTGAAAGTGAGTGGCGAGTTCTTGGGAGTACAGAAAGAATAAATTTTGATTGATTTATGCTGAGGCCGTGATGGATGTTTTTTTGCATTTGTTATTTGGAAAGAAAAATAAAGTATTAGCTTTTGTCGCATATCTTTGTTTTGTGAGTGTTTGATCCTTTTGTGAACTGAAATGTGTTATTTTGGCGCAGTGACTTAAAGTTTTGGCCTGTGGTGTGCGAACTGTTTAAAAATACAACTTTTTTAATGGACAAATGTCTAAAAGAAAAAGAGAAAAAAACGAGAACACACAAGTTCTCTGCCATCAGGGAAAAGCAGAATGGAATAATAGTACCAGTGCTAAAACCAGGAAAGGACCCCTCAGATCCATCTAGCTACAGACCTATTGCCTTGACATCACATCTATGTAAAATCATGGAACGAATGGTCACAGAAAGGTTAACATACTTCCTAGAAAGTAAAGCTCTTCTGTCTCCATATCAAAGTGGATTCCGTAGGGGTCGGAACACAATGGACTCTGTATTGTGTTTAGAATCAGACATCAGGAAAGCACAGACCAATAAAGAAGTGGTGATAGCTGTCTTCTTTAATGTTGAAAAAGCATACGACATGCTCTGGAAAGAAGGTCTTCTCATTAAATTAAAATCTCTGGGAATTGGTGGGAGGGCGTATAACTGGGTGTTGGATTTTTTAATCAATAGGGAAAATAGAAGTAAGAGTAGGGGCAGAATACTCCAGTATATATGAGGTAGAGAATGGTACTCCACAAGGTAGCATATGTAGTCCATTGCTATTCAATATAATGATTAATGACATATTTTCTAAGGTAGAACGAAGCGTAGGGAAATCTTTGTATGGAATGACGGGGCTCTGTGGGCAAGAGGCCGCAATGTAGTCCATGTGGGTAGGAAAATGCAAGCTGCAATACTTGAGGTGGAGGAGTGGGCAAGTAAGTGGGGGTTTAGATTGTCGGTGGCAAAAACACAAGTGCTCTGCTTTTCAAGACGGCATAAAATTACACCTCTCTCATTATAATTGTATGGTCAACATCTTGAACAGGTTAAAGTCATCAAATTTCTTGGGGTCTGGTTTGATGAGAAGCTTACATGGAGCACTCACTTAGGTAAAGTTGTGAGTAAAAGTAAGAGGGTCTTGAATGTGCTGCGGTGTTTGGCAGGACAGGAGTGGGGAGCAAGTAGATCATCTCTACAAAGTATATACTGGGCACTCATGAGATCGATATTTGATTATGGGTGTATAGCTTATATGTCAGCAGCAGAATCAAATCTCAAGAAGCTAGATGTTCTGCAAGCTCAGGCTCTGAGAATCTGCAGTGGAGCATTTAAAACATCTCCAGTGTCAGCGATGCAGGTGGAAATGGGAGAGTTGCCTCTGCGAATTAGGAGAGTTAAGCTAATGTTGGCATACTGGGTCAATCTCCAGGGGCATTGTGATAAACATCCTGCCAAGAATATCTTAATGGACTGCTGGGAACACAATGAAACTAATTTCAGGAGTTTTGGTTGGATTGGTGACGTGAAAGCACGAATCATAGGATTAAGTAAATTACAGTACAGCCCCACAGTCTCAATCTCTTCCATTCCTCCTTGGTTATTCCCTTTGCCAAATGTAGACCTCAATATACATCAAGAATTGAAGGAAAAGTCAGGAAAACATCCGGTATGGCATATCGTGCAGAGTTATTTTGACCAACATTTCTCAGATTCAGTGTTTATTTTTACAGATGGATCCAAAGATCCAGATACAGGATGTGCAGGCGCAGCAGTATATATCCCGGTGAGTGACACATATATTAAGAAAAGGGTATCAGATCATCTTTCAGTATACACCACAGAGCTGTTGGCTATACTATTGGCGTTACAGTGGATAGAGGAAAAGGAAATACAAAAATCAGTTATTGCATCAGACAGTTTCTCAGCACTGTCAAGTATGAGATCAGGCAGATCAGCATTCAGAATGGATATAATCAATGAAATATTCCTAATAATGTACAGAATGCATGTTAAAGGGATAGTCACACAGTTCATCTGGGTCCCTGCTCATGTGGGTGTGGAAGGAAATGAGCAGGTAGATATTCTGGCCAAGCAAACACTCCGAATTACACAGGTAGACATGCAAGTTCCACTAAGCAAAGCTGAGGTTAAATCATTCATTAGGAAATACACACGATCTACATGGCAGGAATATTGGGACATCAGTGAAACCGGAAGGCGCCTATATCAAATACAAAAGCATGTGGGTGATGGGAGGAAGGTGGGCTTCAAACGTAGGGAAGAAAACATTATAACACCGTCTGAGAATAGGTCATACAGGTCTCAATCACACATTGCACAAAATAGGCAAGCACTCTACCGGAAACTGCACACACTGTAACCAGCCAGAAACAGTTGAACATGTACTACTTCACTGCAAGAAATATGATATCCAGAGGAAGAACCTTAGTCAGTCATTAAAGAAGGCAAAACACCACGACTTTACACTAACAGGGCTTTTGGGGAAATCAGCAGGCAGGATACAACATGACATTGTTAATTTCATTAAAGAAACTGAGTTAGATAACAGAATCTAGTTTTTTTTTTTGTTTGTTTGTTTTTTACTGCCTAATCTCTTGTTCACACTCCAGTCCAGTTGGTGGCGGTAATGCACCATAAGTTGGTTTGCCAACCGCCAATAAACCTCACAGAAGAAGAATAAGAAGAAAAGCGGAACGGAAAGCTCCCGCACGTCCACTGTCGGAACTTTAAATCGTGACACGCAGCGGAAGTGACGATCCCGAGCGCTCTTATTGAATTTAGCAGAGAGACGGAGCTTAGTTAATGTTTGAGTTTGTAAATGAACAACAATGTCTTCAGTTGAGTGTTTGAGAGAGTTTGTCAACGAGCGACTAACTGCTGCTGCTGAAGAAATATTCAGAGTTTTTAAACAAACGATCGTCCAGTACGAAGAAGAGATCGATCGTCAGCGCAGACTGCTGGATATCATCTGGAAACCTGAAGTACAGTTACACAGGATCGGTGAGTACAACTGAGTTATTAGGCTACTTTAACGCTTTGATGAACACATTATTAAATTATTATAACAACATGGGTCAAAATGACCCGTATTCATTTCCCTTTTTTTAAAAAACATGGCTGAGTGTTTGTTACATCTTATGAAATCAGTTTATTTCATCATTTAATATTCCAAATATTTATAAAATTTTGTTTGTATTTACCACAAATCACAATTTTCAATTTATTTTCATAATGTATGAACAAAAACTGTCTTTGTATTACAGAAGTGGGGGACTGGACATGACTCAAGTAGGACTTTTGTCTCAAATTACAGGACTTTAGACTTGCTGGACGAATACTGAGAAAAGACTTGAGTTGACTTGAGACTTGACTCTTGAATTGCGTGTTTCTCTATAATGATACGTTGTTTTTTTTTTGTTGTTGTTGTTGTTTTTATTTGTTTGTTTGTGTGTTTGTTTTTAACATGATTGGATGATTTTTAGTACAATGCCACCAAAGCTGACAACCTACTGCAGACCAGCAGAGACTAACAGAGGAGGCGTTTATTGTGGAGGGACCAAATTTTATTGATTTAATTTTGTTCATTTATTGTAGTTTATTGTGACTAGGGCTGCACGAATTTAATTAAATAACTAATTGTGATTATTCTTTAGTGATATTGCAATTGTGATATGATTTGCAACATTAAGTTTTACATCATTACTCTAATGTTCATTGAAAAAGATATTAAAGGTTTATTTTTTGCGCGATCTGTAATAAAAGATGTTGTGTGTTTGAGGGGTAGTGAGACGAGACACACACATAAACACACACACAAAATTAAAAGGTAAGATTGGCAAAATGAAAAAGAGGATTTGTGATGATCAAAAACAAATGGAGGAATACCTGGAACACTGAATGGTGAAATGAATTTATTGCAAAGATGCAGAAAATTAAAAACTTAGTCTGTTCTTTTTTGACCCAGCTTGTTGCATCCAGATAAATGTGATTTAATATTTAACCCTCATATACCTTTTTTAAAAAGTTATGTTCTTCCTATTAAGGACAAAAGTGTCCTCTTCCAAAACGCCATAAAAATATTATGTGTTCATATTTTTTTCCACTTTCTTTTTCATAAATCTTTGAATCAACTTCAGTCGTAATCATAACTGCCAAATATTCAATTATTTTCAGGATTTTAACCCCTTAAATGCCAGTGTTTATGATGGCATTGCAAATTTTTGTAAAAAAAAACAAACAAACAAACAAACAAAAAAAAAACCCACAAAAGATGTTAAGTGGAATTTTCTTGAGGGGATTATTACAGGCTAGGATATGTCAATGATCAGTAGCAACACTGATTTTTTGGGATTTTTAGTTTTTTGCAATGTCAGATAAAAACAAACAAACAAATTAACTCTTCCTATTGGGGGACAAAAGTGTCCTCTTACAAAATGCCATAAAAATTGTATATTTTAATATTTTTTTCCACTTTTTTTTTCATAAATCTTTGAATCAACTTCAGTCCTGATCAGAACTACCAAATATTCAGAATTTCTTAACCCTGTAAATGCTAGTTTGTAGTGCAGAGTCCTATTACCTTATTTTGCACTAGAAATGACTACAACATCACTTTGAACAAGATTATTTCAACGTTCAAGAAAACAACAATTCTGCCTGTGAGTGTGTGTGTGCGCGTGTTTTGTGAGTTCAGTTTCGTTTAACACACAGGAGCTGCAGCACAGGGATGTGTGGGCTTTGCAAACATACTTTCCACACTTGCAGCAGATGTTAGAGGCCTTCTTCTGCTGGTCAGTGCACTGCACACACAGTCACCTTTTTGGGCTCCAGGAGGGCCCTGGATCCCCACTGGCACTGTCCTTACCTCGCTGTGGCCCTCGTGCTTCGGCCACCCTGGCAGCGGAGCTTGGTGCACCCGGGAGGTGCTGTCATTGCTGCATCTGTGGAGTCACCGGTGCTATTCCCAGCTCCTCCAGGAACAGACGGCGCTTATGCAGTTTGCCCTGCATCCAGGTTGGATCCACAGCCATCCACAGCTAGGGGTGTGCCATCTTAGGCACCTCACGATTCGATTCGATTATGATTCAGGGTGCTACGATTCGATTATTAAACGATTATTACGACTATAACGATTATAACGATTATTACGATTATTACGATTATCACTATTATCACGATTATCGATGCATCTTTTTCCCCATACAGGATTTCTTTTAAACAAGGTATATTTGTCAGCATCCATTAAATAAAGTAAACAAACAAATTTACCTCCAACATCATCTTTTATTTATATCAGACTAAACGATCCAACACATTTCCCACAACAAAAAGCTGCTCTTATTACATAAAGTGTAATACATAAAGTGCCTTTAGAAATAAAACTTCTTTTAAAAACTTCAAACTTATACAGTACTGTTCTATATACATACATTAGATCATTATACACTGCACAGTATAATACACAACTACGCTTTGTAGTCTGGCTCAATGTCCCGCCTACAGCACATCTGATTGGTTAGAAGTTGCAGGTAATCAATCAGCACAGACACACTGTGTCACAGACAGGGCGAGACAGAGCTGCAACGGTGATCAGAGAGGAGCTGTGTAGAAGTTAAGACAGCTGATATCACCAAAGTTTCAGTAATTATCACAGTGTTATGATCTGTTTCTTTGATGACAGCATAGTCACATCAGTGAAAAAAGTCATGGTCTGGATTTCACTCAAGGCGATGTGATGGATTTTAAATCAGTCGCTCTTCACAGAGATGCGCTGCACACAGCAGCATCTGTCCTGTCTTTTCACTGCAACTCTGCATTGAGATTTCGGGTATTATAACTTATACAAAAAGTAACAGTGACAGTAAAACTATGATGCTCACACGTAGTCCGCGGATCACATGCGTGCCGAACCGTGGAGGGAAATCCGTACGGAATACGGATCAAATGCGATCCGTTGCAGCCCTAATTTCAACCCTGAAGAATGAACCTCACGCTCAGTGACAGTAGCCAGCGAGTTAGCTGCTGCCGTGTTGGCTAACAGTCTGTTATGAGTCCGTCCCTTACAACTGTCCGGGCGGCTTTTTTTGTTTCGGCCAACTTCCAGGTGCTGCGGTTGTGTTTCATCATCATGGAAAATAATCGATTTTTGAACATTTGTTAATCGTTATTGATCGTCATGTGTCGCATCGCGATGCATCTAAGAAACGATGTATTGGGACACCCCTATCCACAGCACAAAGGAATTGAAAGCAGAGACTGAAAGGGGTCCGGGGGGGGGGGGCACAGTCTTGAGGTATTGCATGACTAGCTGTTCGAAGCACTTCATGAGGATGGGGGTGAGTGCAACCAGACGGTAGTCATTGAAACAGGTGGGTCACGACTTCTTCAGGACAGGGATGATGGTGGTGGTTTTGAGGCATGATGGGACAACAGCCTGACTCAGCGAGGTGTTGAAGATGTGGTGCCCTGTACAGTCCCTCAGCACACGACTTGGTATGTTGTCAGGACCCGGAGCTTTCCGAACATTGATCTTACTGAATGTTATGAAGGCAGTGATGGTGTCAGTGTACTCCTGGAGGTCAGTGGTATTATTGTGGGTGGCAGCCTGTTTGAACACATCCCAGTCTGTGCTGTTAAAACAGTCTTCTGAGGAGCCTTCTGGCCACACTCGTACCTGTTTACGAAGTGGTTTGGTGACTTTAACCAGTGGTCTGTATGCCGGCATTAGCATAACAGTGATGTGGTCTGAGGCGCCGAGGTGGGGGAGGGGAAGGGCCTTGTAAGCTCCTCTCTGGGTGGTGTAAACATGGTCCAGTGTGTTGTTTCCCCAAGTGTGAAAGTCTATGTGTTGATGTAGTTTGGGAAACAAGGTCTTGGGGTCTCCGTGGTTGAAATCCCCAGCCAGAATGAGAAAAGCATCTGGATGGGCTGTCTGCTGCTCACCAATGTGCCGGTACAGTTCATTCAGTGCCTCACTCCTGTGGTTGTTATTTGAGTGTGGAGGGATGTAGAGTGTGACTCCCAAGATGGCTGTAAATTCCCTCGGTAGGTAGAATGGCCGGCACTTAATGACCATAAGCTCCACTGATGGTGAGCAGTGTGTGCAGACCACAGCAGCGTCCCGACACCAGGCGTCACTGATGTAAACACAGAGTCCCCCGCCGCGGGTCTTACCACCTTCGACAAGAGCTCTGTCTGCTTGATAGGACGATAGCCGCTCGAGCTGAATGGCGTGGTCCAGAACATTGTTGTTAAGCCATGTCTCTGTAAACACAAAAACGTAAAACAGTCACTCCCAGCCTTCTGGTTAGTCCGTAGGAGCAGAGTAGGGGTCGGGGTTGGTGCAGGCCTCCAGAGCAGACCGCTGGCTCGTAGCTCTTCACTTTGCTCGAGGTTTTAATCCAAAGTATTTAAATATATATTGGTAGGCAACTAATTTACTGGGATGTTTGCATCCATCACAGTCTATTCCTTCTGTTTTCTGTCTCTGCAGAGCTCCCACAGCAACATGTCTGTAAGGAGAAGGAAGTTCTTGCTGACCAGCAGCTCTATAACCAGGAGAGGAACTCCAGTTCGGACCAAGAGGAGCCAGAACCTCCACAGATTAAAGAGGAACAGGAGGAGCCGAAGCCCTCACAGATTAAAGAGGAACAGGAGGGACTCTGCATAGCTCAGGAGGAGGAGCAGCTTGTACTGAAACAGGAGACTGATACCTTTATGTGGACTCCTACTTATGAGGAAAGTGACCACATTGAAGATCAGGCTCTCTGCTTTAATCATGATAAAACTGAAAGTACAGCAGAGAGTGTCTCATTCTTTCTGTTGTCTGTCCCTCCAGAGCGCCCACAGCAATATGAGTGTAAGGAGAAGGATGTTGTTGGTGAACAACGCCTCTGTAGTCAGGAGAGGATCTACAGTCTGGACCAAAAAGAGCCAGAGCCTCCACTGGTTAAAGAGGAAGAGGAGGAACTCTGCATCAGTCAGGAAAGGGAGCAGCTTGTCTCCAATCTCCTGCTTCAGGAGACTGATACCTTTATGTGGACTCCTACTTATGAGGAAAGTGACCACAGTGAAGATCAGGCCCTCTACTTTAATCCTGATAAAACTGAAAGTACAGCAGAGGAAGAGTGTGTAGTCAACACAGCAGTTGTAACCTCTGTGGTATCAGTCTCTCATGTAGCTGAGAGCCAAAATCAGAAAGGAGGTGAACATGGAGACTCAGGATCAACTAGAAATGCAGAACCAGAGCCAAAGAATCAACATCACAAAAGCAGAAGTGACATGAATAATGCAAATAAGTCTTATGTGTCAGATATTTACTGTAATATTCACTCAGATAAGAAGTCTTTCAAATGTGAAACATGTGGGAAAGCTTTTAGACTTAAGTCCACATTTTCTGCACATCTGATGATACACACAGGTGAGAAGCCGTTCCTCTGTAAGACCTGCGGGCGGGGATTCACTCGAATGTCAGATTTGAAAAGTCACATGTTGATACACACAGGTGAGAGGCCGTTCCTCTGTAAGACCTGCGGGCGGGGATTCACTCGAATGTCAGATTTGAAAAGACACATGTTCGTACACACAGGTGAGAAGCCGTTTCTTTGTAAGACCTGCGGGCGGGGATTCAATCAGATGTCACATTTGAAAAGTCACATGTTGAAACACACAGGTGAGAGTGAGAAGCTGCAACCCCCTGCAAAATACGTGGAAGAAGGTTCTCTTGGATAGATCTTGTGAAAAAGCACCAGAATCCACAGAGGTGACACACTTTTGAAATAGCTGCATCTCTGTAATTGAATGTCAAATGTTAAAACAGATTTGGGTCCCCAAATAAATAAAACACCATGAAAGAAATTCTGCAAATGTAAGATTTATATCAGCAGTACACCTTTTATAAAGCATTTAAAATGTATATATTGTTTTACTGATGAGAGGAAGTAATAACATTGAGATGGTCTCTTACCTCAGCCTAAATGCATTCATTCCTCATTTATGAAACATTTAACTTGTGTATGTTTTCAGTATCACACGTCAAGTTAATATAAAGTGATGCAGAAATGGCAGTAAAATTGTCAGCATGTTCATTTATGCCCAAAGATTTATTATTAAAGCCTGTCGTGAAATGGGTTGCAATTCTTTGTCATTTTCAAAAAGTGGGGCCAAGAAAACAAAACAGTTTTGGGAACAGTGACCTTTAGGGATGTAAAATTATGTTGATTTAAAAAAAAAAAAAAAAAAAAAAAGATTTTGTTTTGTATTTGCATGTACACAATTTGAAATTATAGCTGCTGCGCAGCAATGGTCGGGGCCGGGCAATTTTAGGCAAAATTAGGCAATTCTGAGCAACAAGCAGAGTGTAGGAAGATGAAAAAAAGGTGGCATTCTAATGTGCATTTTACATCAGTTGAGGCTTGAACTTACAATTTCTGGCACAAGAGACTCTGCATATTGACTGATAGCTAAGCCAAATAAACAGGGAAAAGAGACAAGGGATAACAGGGAAACGTGTTGATAAAGAGTATTTGTCTCTTCCCAAAACTCCCTGAATCATAATTATTTTAACTTTAGTAGTCTCTAATCCACATAGCATGATATCTGAACATAAGGCTTTCACATTTGAAAGTCCATCCTGCCTTAGCTGAGGCTCGAACTCACAACTTCTGACACTGAAGTCCGCCTTTTAGCTCACTGAGCTAATTGGCAAGTGACAGTTCATGTGTGGTTTCACAAATTGACTAAGCCAAGGATCAGGGTGCCAGGCAGCAGCCATCCATAGCCATGGAAAAGCAAATTTCAAAGTGAAAGTTCCAAAGCTGTAGCACATATGGTTGATTTTTTGTGAATTTTCAAAGTTTTGAAATTTAGAGGTTTGCTGTAGCGCCACCATCAGGACTATTGTCTTGTGTTTCCAGTTGAGGACATCTGGCATGGGACTGGACCTTTGTGAAAAGTTTGGGTAGATTTCTCATATGGAAATGTTGTACAAGCTGAGGCTTGAACTCACAACCTTCAACACCAAGACCATCCTCTATCTCACTGAGCTAATTGGCAAATGGAAACACCACTTGTAGCTTCACAAATTGACTAAGCCAGTCACCTGTGTGCAAGACAGCAGCTGTTAGCATGTAAAGGCAGATTTCAAATGGCTGTCAAAAATTCAGTTATTGAGACAAAAATCCCAAAATACACAAATTGCATCTAGACAGCATGGAGATGTTGGTCATTAGTTTTTAACAATGATTTATTGGCTCCAAAAGTGAAAAACTGATGTTTAAAAATGCCATTTTTGCATTGACTCCAATTGTTCGCATGAGAGTGAAATTCAAAATGCTGTAAAAAATTCAGTTTTTGAGATAAAATTCTGATATTTTCCAAACATCATCTACCATGACTCCAAAATTTTGTCATTTTTTTTCATGAACATTGAAAATGTATTTAGCAAGAATTTGCAAGTATATGTTTATAATACCATTTACAGTCAAACATTTTGATGCACTGTAGGCTCAATTTTTGATAAATCAAAAATCTGTGTGGATCGTTTGTGTAGGACAGTCTGAAGATGCTCTGTAGCAAGTTTGGTGCCAATTGAGCAAAAATTGTGGGAGGAGATAGGTTTAATAAGTTTTACAGTTTTTGAAAAAAACAGAGTGATGGACTTCATAATTTGCAATAGGTTTAAATGTACAAAAGTTTCTTCAGTATCGGGGCTACATTGTGGTGAAAGTTGTAAATCTGTAGCACATATGGTTGATTTATTATGAATTTTCAAAATTTTGAACTTTAGAGGCTTGCTGTAGCGCCACCATCAGGACTATTGGCCTGTTTTTGCAGCTGAGGCAATCTGACATGGGACTGGACCTTTGTGCAAAGTTTGGTCATTTTTCGTGCATGGGAAGTAGGATTTCCTCGGAAGAAGAAAGAAAGAAAGAAAGAAAGAAGAAAGAAGAAAGAAGAAAGAAGAACATGCAGGATTACAATAGGGTCCTGGCAGCTTAGGCTGCCCGGCCCCTAATAATTCATCACCAGACACAATTCATGCCGGAGGATCTCAGGCTGCACTTAGGGTCGTAGGGGGGTCAGGTGGTCAGCTATATATGCTGGAGCTAACCCTCTACAAGCCTGAAAAGTGATCATTCAAATTTTACAATCTATTGTGAGACAGACTGGGAGCCAATAAGTGACTTTAGAATGGGTGTAATGTGTTCTCTCCTGGCTGCAGCATTTAGAATCAGCAGAACAACAAGTTTTGTTGTGTGAGATCAGAGAGTAATGCAGTAACGTAACCTGAATGAGATGAATGTATGAATTATTCTTTCTAAGTCCTTGTGAGGTAATAATGACCTGATTTTTGAGACAACCAGTGGGACTTTAAAAGAAGACCATACCGGCTGTAGCGTTGCTGTCAGAGGACAAAGACATTTGTTTCAAGTTGTCAATTTTCTTTGTTTTTTAATATCACAATAAATGTGACACTGTGCCATATATTATCGGACTGCAAGTTTTTGGGCATGTTCCATCTTTAATTACATATATTTCTGTTAGCAACAGTATTTCTTCAAAACAATCATAATTTTTTTTTGGGCTCCAACCTATAATCAGCTCCAAGTTGGGGTTGCTTCAACCAAGATTCATTTTTAAATTAGATCATGGTTCCACTTAAAATTATTTTGTTTGAAACTTTGACTCTAGGTTAAACTTAACAAAGATTCAATTTAAACCTCAGTTTAGTTTTTACTCGAGTCTTTTTATGAGTCTGTCCCTTAATGTTCTGTAAGGAAAGTTAAGCAAACAGTGCAATGTTTTGTTAACGCTTTAGCTTGCTAACAGTTCAGTTCTTTATTAATGAATACAAAGCAGTCAAAAATGAACAAAGTAAACTCCTTTATACTCAATAGCTAGGTCCTGACGCTTTAATTAATTAATTTAATTTGTATTTCTTTGGATTTGGTCAGAAAAGCATTTTGATATAAGTCTATTTAATTCCATTTTACATGACTAAATGTGTATTTATTGAACTGCAATAGTTGTTTAATTGTGCAGCAGAGCTCTGCTTAACTTTTAATCTGGATTTTCTCATTTTAAACCTAGTTTTGCCAAACTCTGTTTTAAACTAATCTAAAATTAAATGAATCTTTATTGGTACAACCCAGTCTGTGTGAGACTCTGCTGTGTAAGGAGGGCTACAAACATCTGTTCTGTTTCTGTAAATGATCTGAGTTTCATGCTGACAAAGTCCCTCATGATCCTATTTTCTAGATATTATATTGAGTCTGTTGTAACTTTTTTCTTTAATCTGTGGGTTCAAAAATAAATAAATAAAAAAATAAAAATAGAATAGTGAAAGTGAGTAGTGAGTTCTTGGGAGTACAGAAAGAATAAATTTTGATTGATTCATGCTGAGGCCGTGATGGATGTTTTTTTGCATATATTATTTGGAAAGAAAAATTAAGTATTAGCTTTTATTGCATATCTTTGTTTTGTGAGTGTTTGAGCCTTTTGTGAACTGAATGTGTTATTTTGGCCAGTGACTTAAAGTTTAGGCCTGTGGTGTGCGAACTGTTTAAAAATACAACTTATTTAATGGACAAATGTCTAAAAGAAAAAGAGAAAAAAACGAGAACACTGAAGTTCTCTGCCATCAGTGAAAAGCAGAACGGAAAGTTCCCGCACGTCCACTGTCGGAACTTTAAATCGTGACACGCAGCGGAAGTGACGATCCCGAGCGCTCTTATTGAATTTAGCTGAGAGACGGAGCTTAGTTAATGTTTGAGTTTGTAAATGAACAACAATGTCTTCAGTTGAGTGTTTGAGAGAGTTTGTCAACGAGCGACTAACTGCTGCTGCTGAAGAAATATTCAGAGTTTTTAAACAAACGATCGTCCAGTACGAAGAAGAGATCGATCGTCAGCGCAGACTGCTGGATATCATCTGGAAACCTGAAGTACAGTTACACAGGATCGGTGAGTACAACTGAGTTATTAGGCTACTTTAACGCTTTGATGAACACATTATTAAATTATTATAACAACATGGGTCAAAATGACCCGTATTCATTTCCCTTTTTTTAAAACATGGCTGAGTGTTTGTTACATCTTATGAAATACGTTTATTTCATCATTTAATATCCCAAATATTTATAAAATATTTTGTTTGTGACTTGAGACTTGAGTCAGACTTGAGACAGATGACTTGACGGGACTTTAATGGCGTGTTTCTCGATAATGATAGGTTATTTTTGTTGTTGTTGTTTGTTTGTGTGTTTGTTTTTAACATGATTGGATGATTTCTAGTACAATGCCACCAGACTTGGCAACCTACTGCAGACCAGCAGAGACTAACAGAGGAGGCGTTTATTGTGGAGGGACCAAATTTTATTTATTTAATTTTGTTCATTTATTGTAGTTTATTGTGACTAGGGCTGCACGAATTAAAGAAAAAAAAAAACAATCGAGATTATTTTTTACTGATATTTCAATTGTGATATGATTTGCAATGACAGGGAACGATACATTTTACATTATTATTCTCATGTTCATTGAAAAATCGATCTGTACCCAAATGTTGTGTGTTTGAGGGGTATTGACACTCAAAATTAAAACGTAAGATAGAAAAAATGAAAAAGAGGATTTGTGATGACCATAAACAAATGGAGGAATACCTGGAACACTGAGTGATGAAATGAATTTATTGCATGGATATAGAAAATAATCATTTTTTGACCCAGGTTGTGCATCAAACGGCAAATTGCAAACCAGATAAATGTGATTTAATATTTAACCCTCATATACCCTTTTAAAAGTTATGTTCTTCCTATTAAGGGACAAAAGTGTCCTCTTCCAAAACGCCATAAAAAATGTTATATGTTAATATTTTTTTCACTTTCTTTTTCATAAATCTTTGAACCAACTTCATTCCTAATCATAACTACCAAATATTCAATTATTTTCAGAATTTAACCCCTTAAATGCCAGTGTTTATGATGGCACAGCAAATTTTTGTAAAAAGTAAAATAAAATAAAATAAACCCACAAAAATTGAAATATTTTCAATATTTCAAATGTTAAGTGGAATTTTCTTGGGGGGATTATTACAGGCTAGGATATGTCAATGATCAGTAGCAACGCTGATTTAGTTGGATTTTTAGTTTTTTTGCAGTGTCAGTTTTAAAAAGAAAGTTACAGTCTTCCTTTTGGGGGACAAATGTTTTCTCTTCAAAAACGTCATAAAAATTGTATATTTTAATATTTTTTCCCACTTTTTATTCATAAATCTTTGAATCAACTTCAGTCCTGATCATAACTACCAAATATTCAGAATTTCTTAACCCTTTCTTAACGGCAAGCCCCCCTCCTTTGCGCTTACCGCTCTCTGTGCGATCCCGGTCGACTGTTCGGGCCGACCGGGATCGCACCGAGAGCGGTAAGCGCAAAGGAGGGGGGCTTGCCGTGTTAGTTAATAACCGCTGGTGTAATCCTGGTCACATTACCATCAAGGAACGCATCTGTTGCCTGGATATTGAGCTGTTGGCTGTTGGACTCAGGCCGTATTATTTGCCCAGGGAGTTTTCACATGCCATTATTGTGACTGTTTACATACCCCCCTCTGCCAACCCGACGTCGGCATGTGACGTCACTCACTCCGCCATAGCCCGTCTGCAGACTCAACACCCGAGTGCATTCATCGCCATCTCGGGTGACTTCAACCACGTCACCATGGCAACAACCCTGCCCAGCTTTACCCAGTATGTTAACTGTCCTACTAGAGAAGGGAGAACCCTGGACTTGCTGTATGCAAACGCCAAGGATGCATACAGCTGCTCCCCCCCTCCCCCCTCTGGGTAGGTCAGATCACAACCTGGTACACCTCAACCCCTGCTATGTGCCTCTAATGAGGAGCCAACCTGCGACCACCAAGACAGTGAGGAGATGGTCAGAGGAGGCTTATGAGGCACTACAGGGCTGTTTTGAGGTGATGGACTGGCAGGCACTCTGTGAGCCGCATGGAGAGGACATTGATGGGCTCACAGAGTGCATAACAGACTACATCACTTTCTGTGTGGACTCCACTGTCCCAGCCAGGACGGTCCATTGTTATCCAAATAACAAACCGTGGGTAACAAAGAACATCAAAGCCATCCTCAATGCAAAGAAGAGGGCTTTCAGAGCTGGTAACAGGGAGGAGGTGAGAACGATACAGGGGGAACTAAAGGTGAAAATCAGGGAGGCTAAGGAGAAGTACAGGAGGAAGCTGGAGTGGAAGCTCCAGCAGAACAACATGAGAGAGGTCTGGAGTGGAATGAGGACCATCACTGGCTTCAGGACCAACAACAACAGAGGAGTTGAAGGCAGTATTGACAGGGCCAATGAACTGAATCTGTTCTTTAACAGATTTGATAATGCTGGCCCTGCCCATCCCCCCACTGACTCTTCTGCTGTATGTTTTGGACAACCACTGCCACCACTCATCCCCCCCTCCACCCCTCCTCCTCCTTTTTCACCTTCTTACATCCCCCCACCATGCAGTGTGAGACCTCCTCACACCTCCTCCCCCGCTGGCCCAACTGAATGTACTCTCCATCTTGAGGACTACACCCCTCCCACACCTGCCACCCCCACAGTGTGCCTCACTGCTGAGCAGGTGAGAAGACAGCTGTTGAAGCTCCACTCAAGTAAGGCTGCAGGCCCTGATGGTGTCAGCCCCAGGGTGCTCAAAGCCTGTGCCCCCCAGCTGTGTGGAGTTCTTCAGCATGTCTTCAACTTGAGCCTGAGTCTCCAGAGGGTCCCCGTGCTGTGGAAGACATCCTGCCTCGTTCCTGTACCGAAGACGTCACGTCCCAGTGAACTCAAGGACTACAGACCCGTGGCATTAACCTCCCACATCATGAAGACCCTGGAGAGACTTGTCCTAGAGCAGCTCCGGCCCCTGGTCAAGCCACACCTGGACCCCCTCCAGTTCGCCTATCAGCCCTGACTTGGAGTGGAGGACGCCATCATCTACCTGCTCAACCGCGTCTACACCCACCTGGACAAGCCGGCGAGCACTGTGAGAGTCATGTTTTTTGACTTCTCCAGTGCATTCAACACCATCCGTCCAGCTCTACTGGGTGACAAGCTGACAGCAATGCAGGTGGATGCCCCCCTGGTGTCCTGGATTGTTGACTACCTGACTGGCAGACCACAGTACGTGCGCCTGCAGCACTGTGTGTCGGGCAGTGTGGTTAGCAACACCGGGGCCCCGCAGGGGACTGTCCTCTCTCCATTTCTCTTCACCCTTTACACCACGGACTTCAACTATTGGACAGAGACCTGCCATCTTCAGAAGTTTTCTGATGACTCTGCCATAGTTGGATGTATCAGCAAGGGTGATGAGGACGAGTACAGGGCTACTGTGGACAACTTTGTCACATGGTGTGAGCGGAACCATCTGCAGCTCAACGTGGCAAAGACAAAGGAACTGGTTGTGGATCTGAGGAGGACCAAGGCACCGGTGACCCCTGTTTCCATCCAGGGGGTCAGTGTGGACATTGTGGAGGATTACAAGTATCTGGGAGTACACATTGACAATAAACTGGACTGGGCAAAGAACACCGACGCTCTCTACAGGAAGGGCCAGAGCCGTCTCTATTTCCTGAGGCGACTGAGGTCCTTCAACATCTGCCGAACTATGCTCAGGATCTTCTATGAGTCTGTGGTGGCCAGTGCTATCCTCTATGCTGTTGCATGCTGGGGCAGCAGGCTGAGGGTGGCGGACGCTAACAGACTCAACAAACTGATCCGCAAGGCCAGCGACGTTGTTGGAACTGAGTGTGACTCCCTGATGGTGGTGTCAGAGAGGAGGATGCTGTCCAAGCTACGGACTATCCTGGATAACGACTCACACCCACTCCACCCTCTGCTGACCAGACACAGGAGTACCTTCAGTGGGAGACTCATACCACCAAAATGCACCACTGAGCGCCACAGGAAATCATTCCTGCCTGTGGCCATCAAACTGTACAATTCCTCCCTCTGAGTGGCCCTTGGACTATTCACCCAGTAATTTGTTATATATTCATACAGTTCTCCAGTTCACACAACTTAAATAATTACTCTGTGCAATAATTTAGCTAGTGCAATAACTGTAAACTGTTAAATATGCAATTTTTGTCAATCTCATACCACAATGCACATGTACATAATCCTTAATTTTGCACTACTTTTCCAAATTTGTTCTATTTTTCTTTTCAGAAAGCAATGCACATACCTTACCATCACTGTATATAGTCTGTTTATTATCTATTTTTACCATCTGTGTATATTTGATAGGTTAGATATATATTTTTAAACTTCTCACTATATTTTTATTCTTATTTTATATTTTTATATTTTTTATATTTCACTTCTATTTGCACTATATCTTTCTTGATCTTGTAAGGAGCACCTGTAACATCAACAATTTCCCCTCGGGGATAAATAAAGTATTCTGATTCTGATTCTGACTCTGATTTAAATGCCATTTTGTAGTGCAGAGTCCTATTACTTTATTTTGCACTAGAAATGACTACAACATCACTTTGAACAAGATTATTTTCACCGTTCAAGAAAACAACAATTCTGCCTGTGAGTGTGTGTGCGCGTGTGTTTCTGAGTTCAGTTTAGTTTAACACACATGAGCTGCAGCGCAGGGATGTGTGGGCTTTGCAAACATACTTTCCACACTTGCAGCAGATGTTAGAGGCCTTCTTCTGCTGGTCAGTGCACTGCACACACAGTCACCTTTTTGGGCTCCAGGAGGGCCCTGGATCCCCACTGGCACTGTCCTTACCTCGCTGTGGCCCTCGTGCTTCGGCCACCCTGGCAGCGGAGCTTGGTGCACCGGGGAGGTGCTGTCATTGCTGCATCTGTGGAGTCACCGGTGCTATTCCCAGCTCCTCCAGGAACAGACGGCGCTTATGCAGTTTGCCCTGCATCCAGGTTGGATCCACAGCCATCCACAGCTAGGGGTGTGCCATCTTAGGCACCTCACGATTCGATTCGATTATGATTCAGGGTGCTACGATTCGATTATTAAACGATTATTACGACTATAACGATTATAACGATTATTACGATTATCACTATTATCACGATTATCGATGCATCTTTTTCCCCATACAGGATTTCTTTTAAACAAGGTATATTTGTCAGCATCCATTAAATAAAGTAAACAAACAAATTTACCTCCAACATCATCTTTTATTTATATCAGACTAAACGATCCAACACATTTCCCACAACAAAAAGCTGCTCTTATTACATAAAGTGTAATACATAAAGTGCCTTTAGAAATAAAACTTCTTTTAAAAACTTCAAACTTATACAGTACTGTTCTATATACATACATTAGATCATTATACACTGCACAGTGTAATACACAACTACGCTTTGTAGTCTGGCTCAATGTCCCGCCTACAGCACATCTGATTGGTTAGAAGTTGCAGGTAATCAATCAGCACAGACACACTGTGTCACAGACAGGGCGAGACAGAGCTGCAACGGTGATCAGAGAGGAGCTGTGTAGAAGTTAAGACAGCTGATATCACCAAAGTTTCAGTAATTATCACAGTGTTATGATCTGTTTTCTTTGATGACAGCATAGTCACATCAGTGAAAAAAGTCATGGTCTGGATTTCACTCAAGGCGATGTGATGGATTTTAAATCAGTCGCTCTTCACAGAGATGCGCTGCACACAGCAGCATCTGTCCTGTCTTTTCACTGCAACTCTGCATTGAGATTTCGGGTATTATAACTTATACAAAAGTAACAGTGACAGTAAAACTATGATGCTCACACGTAGTCCGCGGATCACATGCGTGCCGAACCGTGGAGGGAAATCCGTACGGAATACGGATCAAATGCGATCCGTTGCAGCCCTAATTTCAACCCTGAAGAATGAACCTCACGCTCAGTGACAGTAGCCAGCGAGTTAGCTGCTGCCGTGTTGGCTAACAGTCTGTTATGAGTCCGTCCCTTACAACTGTCCGGGCGGCTTTTTTCGTTTCGGCCAACTTCCAGGTGCTACGGTTGTGTTTCTGTGATTTCGCTATCATGGAAAATAATCGATTTTTGAACTTTTTGTTAATCGTTATTGATCGTCATGTGTCGCATCGCGATGCATCTAAGAAACGATGTATTGGGACACCCCTATCCACAGCACAAGGGAATTGAAAGCAGAGACTTTTGGCGACAACTGTAGACAAGCAAAGAAATTCAATAATAACAAAGTTTGTGCATAGCTGATGCGTAGTGACACATACTTTATCCAGGTTGTCCACACCACCTCTGCTTTCAATTCCTTTGTGCTGTGGATCCAACCTGGATGCAGGGCAAACTGCACAAGTGCCGTCTGTTCCTGGAGGAGCTGGGAATAGCACTGGTGACTCCGCAGATGCAGCAACGACAGCACCTCCCCGTGCACCAAGCTCTGCTGCCAGGGTGGCTGAAGCACGAGGGCCACAGCGAGGTGAGGACAGTGCCAGTGGGGATCCAGGGCCCTCCAGAAACCCAAAAAGGTGACTGTGTGTGCAGTACACCGGCCAGGAAAAATAGGCCTCTAACATCTGCTGCAAGAGTGGAAAGTATGTTTGCAAAGCCCCCACATCCCTGTGCTGCAGCTCCTGTGCATAAAATGAAACTGAGCTCACAAACACACGCATGCACACACACTCACATGCAGAATTTTTGTTTTCTTGAATGTTGAAAATAATCTTGTTCAAAGTGATGTTGTAGTCATTTCTAGTGCAAAATAAGGTAATAGGACTCTGCACTACAAAATGGCATTTAAAGGGTTAAGAAATTCTTAATATTTGGTGGTTATGATCAGGACTGAAGTTGATTCAAAGATTTATGAAAAAAAAGTGGAAAAAAAATATTAAAATATACAATTTTTATGGCGTTTTGTAAGAGGACACTTTTGTCCCTTAACAGGAAGAGTTTTTTTTTTAAAACTGGCATTACAAAAAAAAAAAAAAAAAAAAAATCCAACAAAATCAGTGTTGCTACTGATCATTGACATATCCTAACCTGTAATAATCCCCTCAAGAAAATTCCACTTAACATCTTTTGTGTGTTATTTTAACAAAAATTTGCGATGCCATCATAAACACTGGCATTTAAGGGGTTAAAATTCTGAAAATAATTGAATATTTGGTAGTTATGATTAGGACTGGAGTTGATTCAAAGATTTGTGAAATACAATGGGAAAAAAAAATATTAACATATACTATTTTTATGGCGTTTTGTACGAGGACACATTTGTTCCTTAATAGGAAGAACGTAACTTTTTTAAAAGGGTACATGAGGGTTAAGATTTTTACAGCCGTTGTTATTTACCCACGGACGTAACTCATACCACTTCGATGCTTTGTGATACATTGTTGGCAGTTGAAAGTACTGCTCTATTGGGTTTTTAACTTGAGAAAAGTGAACTTTACCCTTAAGACAGCTTCTAATTTGTAAATATTTCCAAAGATGGCCATGTCCCTCCAGATTAAACTTCTCCCTCATTCTATTATAGGAGAGGAAATTACTCTCTTCAAATAGGTCATTTAATATTCTGATACCATGTCTTAACCACTGTGCCCAATAAGTTGTCTGTTTGCCTATTTTTACTTTAGGATTGTACCATATGGGTGCATATTTTTTGACTATTATGAGATATTTTACACCTTTTATGTACTTCCTGCCAGACTATCTTTGAATGTTCTAAGATTGGATTCAGCCTATGACATTTCTCCTTTTTTTATGTTTGTGCTCAGGCCTCTATAGGTTTAAAAGGAGAGGTAAGTTCTCGCTTAATCAAAATCCAATCTAGTTCAGAATTTGTCCCATGCCAGTGTCTGGTAAGTTTAGCCATTTCGAAAGAAATACTGTAATATTTTACGTTTGGTAATGATAAACCTCCTCTCTTCTTTATCTGGCAGAGCTTGTCCATATGAATCCTCGGCTTCCTTCCCTCCCAGAGAAAGTGTTTTATCATATTGTTGTATCTTAGTAATAATTGTAGTGGGACACGCATTGGTATCATACCAGTTAGATAATTTATCTGTGGGACAATGACCATCTTTATTATGTTCACCTTCCCCAATAAGGTCATGCGTAATTCACTCCAATTTTCCAAATTAACTTTAATTTTATTTAGTAATATTTCCATATTAGTGTGATAATTTCTCCTATATCTGGGTTCAGTTCTGTCCCTAAATATTTCATGCCTTTTGAAAACCATTTAAAATTAAATGCAGATAGTAGGTTTGGGGAACAGGTTTGAGACACTGGCATAGCTTCTGATTTGTGCCAATTAACTTTATAGCCAGATACTTTGGAATAAGCTTCTATAACTTCTAATAACACTGATATAGAACTGACTGGTTCTTGGCTCAGTACAAAAATGTCATCAGCATAAAGAAATAATTTCTGTTCCCTGCCACCTCCTATAACCCCTTTGGTTCTTGGTTCTTCTCTGATCAATGTGGCTAGTGGTTCAAGGAAAATTGTAAACATGAGTGGGCTGAGACTGCATCCTTGGCGAGTTGATCGGAATATATCAAAGAAGGGGGATAGCATCCCATTAGTAAAAACTGCAGCCCTGGGGCATGAATATAGAACCTTTACCCATTTGCAAAAACCCTCACCAAACCCAAATTTTGCTCGTGCAGCAAATAAGAAAGCCCTCTCTACCCTATCAAAAGCCTTTTGGGCGTCAAGTGATATAACAGACACAGGGCACGGGTTTGTTCGATTCATCCGTATTAGATGTAGCAATCTCCTCATATTATCAATCAATCAATCAATCAATCAAATTTTATTTATATAGTGCCAATTCACAACAAAGTTGTCTCAAGACACTTTACATATAGAGTAGGTCTAGACCACACTCAATAATTTTGTTTACATCCGACAATTGAAACAACTCCCCCATAAGCAAGCACTTTGGCGACAGCGGCGAGGAAAAACTTCCTTTTAACAGGCAGAAACCTCGGACAGATCCATGACTCATGGTGGGCGGTGATCTGACGGCACCGGTCGGGTTGAGAGGGAAAGAGGAAAAGGGGAGGAAAGAGGGGAGGTGGGAGGGGTGGAAGAGAGAGAGAAAAGAACAGAGACAGAGAGAACAGTAGTAACAGAACATCAATAGTAAAACTACAGTATGTGTAGGGAAAAGTAGTACATATAAATATGTAAGCTGTATGTAAATAATAATACTAATACTAGATGTTACAATAATGATAATAATAATAATAATAGTAGCAACAACAATGTGATGAATGTTTGATTGATTAGGTGAGTTATAATAATCCACAGTGGGAGGTTCAGCTGTGATCAGCGATCCATGCCGGCCACAGTCCATGGGAATCTGCAGGATGACAAAGCAGAAAGACTCCGGGGAAGGAATCAAGTCAGTAACAGGCATTAATATAACATAAACATCTGGCGAGAGAGATGAAGAAAGAGAGGAGCTCAGTGTGCCTTGGAGTCCCCCAGCAGCCTAAACCTATAGCAGCATAACTAGGGGCTGGTCAGGGCAAACCTGAGCCAGCCCTAACTATAAGCTTTGTCACAAAGGAAGGTTTTTTTATCAGCTGATGACCTATTTTTTATAAACCCCACCTGGTCTTTATGAATGATTTGTGGCAAAACCTTGTCAAGCCTCATTGCTAATATCTTAGACAATATTTTGCAGTCAACATTGATTAAGCTGATAGGTCTGTAGTTCGCTGGGTCTGTTAAGTTTTTGTCTTTTTTTGGTATTATGGTTTCATTGAAACTTTCTGGGAGCAAACCACATTGCAATGCTTCTACGAAAACCTCTGTCAATACTGGACACAGTATATCTATAAATTTCTGATAATATTCTGCTGGGAATCCGTCGATACCAGGCGACTTCCCAGTTTTCATACTTTTAATAGCAGTTCTTACTTCAGCTTCTGTTATAGGAGCATCTAAATTATCTTTCTCTGTTTGGGAAAGTGTTGGTAGCTTCACGTGCTGGAAGAAAGTGTTCAGTTCCTCAGAGCTAGTTGTACAAGTGGAAGTATACAAGACTTGGTAAAAATTTTTGAAAACTGTATTAATCTCTTTAGATGATGTAATTAATTTTTCCTCTTGTCTGATCGCTGTGACAATATTATTTGCATCCTGATGTTTGACTGTCTTGCCAGCAATCTTCCCGTCTTTTCACCGTTTTCATAAAAATTTGTTTTAACCCTCGTGCATACCTTAAAATTTACATACACTCTTTAACCTCATGTACATAAACGGTCCGTCTCATAAAAGTGCCATAAAAATGTAATGCATAAATATTTTTTTTTTTACTTTCAATGCATCAGATCTTTCCAACAACTTCAGTCCTATCCATAGATATAAAGTTTATTATGATTTTTTAATATTTTTTATAATTATATGGACTTTTTGTCATGAGAACCCCTGATTTTTTCAACGGGAAAAACACACAAATATGCAATATTTCCAAAAATGAGGTGCAAAGTGAAATATTTGTGATGAAGATATTACGGCCTTGACCATGTCAATAATTGATAAAAATATTGATTTTAATGCATTATTATTTTTGGCACAAGGAGAGTTTTAAAATTAAATTACACTCTTTAACCTAAACAGTCCATCTCATAAAAGTGCAATAAAAATGTAATGCATAATTTTTTTTTTTACTTTCAATGCATCAGATCTTTCCAACAACTTCAGACCTATCTATAGATATAGAGTTTATTATAATTTTTAACCAATTTTTATGTTTTTATGGACTTTTTGTCATGAGAACCCCTGATTTTTCAATGGGAGCGTATTGAGTTGGCCCTGGGATCAAAATGGCAGGCGGAAAAAAATGGCAGAGTCACTTCATGTGAGGGAGACCATAGGATTTCTCCATTTCGTGACCTCCATTGAGAGGTGTCATACCCCACTGCCTCATCCTCATCCTCTTCCTCCTCTTCCTCCTCCTCCTCCTACCCCTCCTACTCCTCCTCCTCCTCCTGAATTTGACCAGCAGTGAGGATTCATCTGAGAGTCAGGACCGATTAGGGAAAGAATTCCCTCCGGACACAGATTTGATTTTTTTTTTCTCAACCATATTCACACCACTATTTTATATTAGTGCTAACATACCAAGAGCATTTTATGGTGTTCAGCTTTGTTATTGCTATGCATTTTGCGAGGTAAGAAATCCAGGCCTTCACTGAAATTTCCCTGAAACTTTATGTGATGGCCTCTGGTTGTTAAAGGGGGTCATTACACCTAAAACATATTTTCCCTATATTTTGAAGGTAGAGGCTTAGATTTATTAGGTATTAATGGAAAAAGCATTATAATATGTCAGGATTATAGTCTATGAAAAATATGTGGTTATAAAGGGAGTCAGTGGGGCAAATTTGGTCACGAGGTTAACAAGTGTCAGTATGACGCAGATCTCCTATTCTATACACTTCCAACAGACAGGATTTTGGAATTAAGTAAATTAAAATGAAAAAAGAATAGTGGCAAAATTTCATACAGTTAGCCTTTAAACTGACGGTATATTGAAGCCGAACAAAGAAAAACAACCAAAATGTCACTTTTGGTCCGAGGGTTAAGTCTAAATAATGCATATTCTGCCTTTTTATTATATATTTCATGTAATTCGAACTTAAGTTGGGAGACATTCCTAAATTTATCCTCCTCATATTGTTGTGCCAATTGCTTCTCCAGTTTAATGATTTCTTCTTCCAATAGTTGTACTTTCTCTTTACTTTCTTTTTTCTTCCATGAACTGTGAGCTATACACCTTCCCCTAATAAATGCTTTTAGTGCGTCCCAGACAGTAGCTAACTTCCGTGTTGTGCTGATATTTAAGTCTAAAAATGATTTTGCATCCTCCCTTAGTCTTGTAACAAATTCTTCATCTTGTAAGATGCTTGTTTCAATCTCCATCTTCCCTTATTGCATTTTTCAGCAAGTAGATCTATGTGTAGCTCCACGAGTGCATGATCTGTTATTGCTATTACCCCTACACTGCAATCTGTGACCAAATCAACAATTGAACTAGGAATCAAAAAATAGTCTATTCGGGAGTAATTTCTGTGGGAATGAGAGTAGAATGTGTATTCTCTTTCTCGAGGATTTGTTAGTCTCCAAATATCAACCAAGCCCATTTCCTCTGTAAGAGTATGTATTGCTTGTTTATTTTTAGAATTTAAACTTGTCTTAATATTGCTCCTGTCCAGGTGATCATCCAATGTTTGATTAAAATCTCCCCCCAGAACAATCTTTCCGTCCATGCTTCCCAGCATTTTGTTAACCTCACTAAAAAAAAAAAGGTTCCTCTTTGTTTGGAGCATAAATATTACAAAGTACCACTTTAGCTCCATTAATAAGTGCCTCTACACATATGATGCGTCGGCTGGGATCTTTAAATTGTTGTAACAGTACAAAATTAAGTTTTTTATTTACAAGAATTACAACTCCACAGCCCTTACTTGATACTGAATTATCAAATACTTTCCCACCCAGTCACGTTTAAGTTTTTGAGCCTCCTCTTAATTTTTGAAATGCGTCTCTTGAATAAATGCAACATCTGTATTTTTAGATTTAAGATAGGTGAGGATTTTTTTCCTCTTAACTTGTGTACTACAGCCATTTATGTTCCACGACACTATGTTAACATGTCCATCACTCATTACTGTATAGTGTATACTTGCATATCTTTGGTCTTGTAATTGCACCACTTCCCAACTCAAAACAACACATCAATGCCATGTACCTGCCATCATAAAAAAATGAACATGAGATAACCCTATTCTCGTGAATTGAACACTTTTCAACAGAAAATAAAAACAGTAGAAACTCAAACAACACTGCTTTTAAAACGAACATAGCAGAGTAATGTGCCTCTCTGGCGTAAGTTTGTTGATTCCGGTTGGTGTGGGTCCTAAAACGGCCGCCTCCACTCAACAGCCATCCGGTCCGGTCACCACATCAGGATCCAAACCCCCGCGCTCCACCTGACATAACGCTCCGCTCTCCTCAGTATTCAGATCAGTCAATCAGTCCTTCATTCTCCGTTGTCTGGATGTTCTTCTTGACGAAATCTTCAGCCTTCTTCGTGTCAGTAAAGCTCCATCTCTTCTCCTTCCATGTGAATCTGAGGTTGGCTGGGTGTGCCAGTGTGTGTTTTACCTGGTGCTCCCACAGGGTTTTCATTATCGATGAGAACCGCCTTCGCTGGTCTGAGCGCTCTTTGGTCATGTCTTCGTATATGGATAGAGTACAGTCCTCCCACTGTATTCCTCTCTGTTTCTTTGCAGCTGCCAGCACTTTCTGTCGTGCAGTATAATGTAAAAACTTGACCAATATCATACGCGGTTGTTGGTTGTCATCCGGGCGCAGTCCCATACCTCTGTGGCTTCTTTCAATCTCGTACTCATTCCCTGTCAGCCCAAGACCATCAGACAGCATTTTCCCAATGTAATCGTTCATTGCTGTCCCTGCTTCCTCTCCTTCTTTTAATCCAATCAGCCTGACGTTGTTTCTTCTGTTTCGATTTTCCTGATCTTCAACTCGGTTCCAAAGTTGTTCCACTCGCTTTGCAAGCCCCTTGTTTTCATTAGCCACAGTGGCGGTGCAGTCCTCCGTGTTAGCAATGCGGCTCTCCGCCTCCTCAAGTCGTGTTTGTAATGCACTCACTGTGTTCTTCAGCTCTGTTGTGTCCGCTTTAATAATTGACACATCATTCGCCACACCGTTCAAGGTTGCACCAATCTTTGTAATTTCTACAAACAGGTCTTCAATGTTAGCTTTTGGGCTTGTTTCTGGGCTAGCAGGCTTAGCTTCCATGATGGCAGTAGTTTTCATTTGGGTCTGCACACTTCGCTTCGGCTGGTTCATTATCGAGCCTGAGCCTGTATCACTCTTGAATTTTTGACTGAACAAAAATAACAATTACTTGCGTCGACCAGTAACAATTTACGGAGAATTATTATAGTTAAATTGTAAAAACTTGCTGGTGGGGGTCTGGAGCGTGCCTAAGGCGCTGCCATTCCCCAGGTCATCCTCACGTGACTCCGTCAAGTTGCAGTAATGTTAACTTAAGTAAACAGACATAAAGTTGGCCGAATTTTGCTAAATGTAAACTTACCTTTTGAAATCCCAGACACAGTGCCGTTCTCAGTACTCTCGGATGAAGCGGGGTCCGGTGGTGCAGATTTTGAAGGAGGCCGCTCTGGCTCTGTAACGTCCACAGGCGGACTTGAATGCTGAGAGGAAGACGGATGCGACCCGCTCTCCTTAAAACGATTCCGTGCATGTTCAGATGCCTCATCAAATTAGTCGTGTTGCCGGCCTTAGCAACGATGTCCTTTTTGTAAATATTGCATCGAGCACTATTGGCGTTAATCTGGCTAAAATGGAGCCACACTTTGACCTCGGTGGCATTTTTTTAACTGCTTGAATGACACACACACACTGTAGTTCACAACACAGGTACACATGAACCCCGTCTGTGGGCGTTTCCTGCATGCCTCAGCCATGTGTAACGTTACAGCCAATCACCAGCAGCATTATCAGATCTTGATTATGTGATTAACTCTTCGGTACTACACGAAACGGGGGGTGGATAGGGGGTGGGGGGAGCAGAGAGTGATGGTGCTAGATGTGTTGCTGCCAACCCGCACTGCCTGTGGTCTCCTGGTCAGGAAGTCCAGCAGCCAGTTGCACAGCGAGGTGTTTAGCCCCAGCCGGTCCAGTTTGATAATGAGCGGTTGAGGGATGATTGTGTTGAATGCTGAGCTGAAGTCAATGAACAGCATTCTGACATAGCAGTTTTTATTGTCCAGATGGGTGAGGGCTGAGTGGAGGGCAGTGAAAATGGCGTCATCTGTCGAGCAATTTGACCGATAGGCAAACTGAAAGGGGTCCGGGGGGGGGCACAGTCTTGAGGTATTGCATGACTAGCTGTTCGAAGCACTTCATGAGGATGGGGGTGAGTGCAACCAGACGGTAGTCATTGAAACAGGTGGGTCACGACTTCTTCAGGACAGGGATGATGGTGGTGGTTTTGAGGCATGATGGGACAACAGCCTGACTCAGCGAGGTGTTGAAGATGTCTGTGAAGATGTCTGTGAAGACATCAGTGAGGTGCCCTGTACAGTCCCTCAGCACACGACTTGGTATGTTGTCAGGACCCGGAGCTTTCCGAACATTGATCTTACTGAATGTTATGAAGGCAGTGATGGTGTCAGTGTACTCCTGGAGGTCAGTGGTATTATTGTGGGTGGCAGCCTGTTTGAACACATCCCAGTCTGTGCTGTTAAAACAGTCTTCTGAGGAGCCTTCTGGCCACACTCGTACCTGTTTACGAAGTGGTTTGGTGACTTTAACCAGTGGTCTGTATGCCGGCATTAGCATAACAGTGATGTGGTCTGAGGCGCCGAGGTGGGGGAGGGGAAGGGCCTTGTAAACTCCTCTCTGGGTGGTGTAAACATGGTCCAGTGTGTTGTTTCCCCAAGTGTGAAAGTCTATGTGTTGATGTAGTTTGGGAAACAAGGTCTTGGGGTCTCCGTGGTTGAAATCCCCAGCCAGAATGAGAAAAGCATCTGGATGGGCTGTCTGCTGCTCACCAATGTGCCGGTACAGTTCATTCAGTGCCTCACTCCTGTGGTTGTTATTTGAGTGTGGAGGGATGTAGAGTGTGACTCCCAAGATGGCTGTAAATTCCCTTGGTAGGTAGAATGGCCGGCACTTAATGACCATAAGCTCCACTGATGGTGAGCAGTGTGTGCAGACCACAGCAGCGTCCCGACACCAGGCGTCACTGATGTAAACACAGAGTCCCCCGCCGCGGGTCTTACCACCTTCGACAAGAGCTCTGTCTGCTTGATAGGACGATAGCCGCTCGAGCTGAATGGCGTGGTCCAGAACATTGTTGTTAAGCCATGTCTCTGTAAACACAAAAACGTAAAACAGTCACTCCCAGCCTTCTGGTTAGTCCGTAGAGCAGAGTAGGGGTCGGGGTTGGTGCAGGCCTCCAGAGCAGACCGCTGGCTCGTAGCTCTTCACTTTGCTCGAGGTTTTAATCCAAAGTATTTAAATATATATTGGTAGGCAACTAATTTACTGGGATGTTTGCATCCATCACAGTCTATTCCTTCTGTTGTCTGTCTCTGCAGAGCTCCCACAGCAACATGTCTGTAAGGAGAAGGAAGTTCTTGCTGACCAGCAGCTCTATAACCAGGAGAGGAACTCCAGTTCGGACCAAGAGGAGCCAGAACCTCCACAGATTAAAGAGGAACAGGAGGAGCCGAAGCCCTCACAGATTAAAGAGGAACAGGAGGGACTCTGCATAGCTCAGGAGGAGGAGCAGCTTGTACTGAAACAGGAGACTGATACCTTTATGTGGACTCCTACTTATGAGGAAAGTGACCACATTGAAGATCAGGCTCTCTGCTTTAATCATGATAAAACTGAAAGTACAGCAGAGAGTGTCTCATTCTTTCTGTTGTCTGTCCCTCCAGAGCGCCCACAGCAATATGAGTGTAAGGAGAAGGATGTTGTTGGTGAACAACGCCTCTGTAGTCAGGAGAGGATCTACAGTCTGGACCAAAAAGAGCCAGAGCCTCCACAGGTTAAAGAGGAAGAGGAGGAACTCTGCATCAGTCAGGAAAGGGAGCAGCTTGTCTCCAATCTCCTGCTTCAGGAGACTGATACCTTTATGTGGACTCCTACTTATGAGGAAAGTGACCACAGTGAAGATCAGGCCCTCTACTTTAATCCTGATAAAACTGAAAGTACAGCAGAGGAAGAGTGTGTAGTCAACACAGCAGTTGTAACCTCTGTGGTATCAGTCTCTCATGTAGCTGAGAGCCAAAATCAGAAAGGAGGTGAACATGGAGACTCAGGATCAACTAGAAATGCAGAACCAGAGCCAAAGAATCAACATCACAAAAGCAGAAGTGACATGAATAATGCAAATAAGTCTTCTGTGTCAGATATTTACTGTAATATTCACTCAGATAAGAAGTCTTTCAAATGTGACACATGTGGGAAAGCTTTTAGACTTAAGTCCACATTTTCTGCACATCTGATGATACACACAGGTGAGAAGCCGTTTCTTTGTAAGACCTGCGGGCGAAAGTTCAGGTTAATGTCAAATTTAAAAAGACACATGTCGATACACACAGGTGAAAAGCCGTTCCTTTGTAAGACCTGCGGGCAAAGATGCAGTCACATGTCAAATTTGAAAAGACACATGTCGATACACACAGGTGAGAGGCCGTTCCTCTGTAAGACCTGCGGGCGGGGATTCACTCGAATGTCAGATTTGAAAAGTCACATGATGATACACACAGGTGAGAGGCCGTTCCTCTGTAAGACCTGTGGGCGGGGATTCACTCGAATGTCAACTTTGAAAACTCACATGTTGATACACACAGGTGAGAAGCTGTTTCTTTGTAAGACCTGCGGGCGGGGATTCAATCAGATGTCACATTTGAAAAGTCACATGTTGAAACACACAGGTGAGAGTGAGAAGCTGCAACCCCTGCAAAGTACGTGGAAGAAGGTTCTCTTGGATAGATCTTGTGAAAAAGCACCAGAATCCACAGAGGTGACACACTTTTGAAATAGCTGCATCTCTGTAATTGAATGTCAAATGTAAAACAGATTTGGGTCCCCAAATAAATAAAAGACCATGAAAGAAATTCTGCAAATGTAAGATTTATATCAGCAGTACACCTTTTATAAAGCATTTAAAATGTATATATTGTTTTACTGATGAGAAGAAGTAATAACATTGAGATGGTCTCTTACCTCAGCCTAAATGCATTCATTCCTCATTTATGAAACATTTAACTTGTGTATGTTTTCAGTATCACACGTCAAGTTAATATAAAGTGATGCAGAAATGGCAGTAAAATTGTCAGCATGTTCATTTATGTACAAAGATTTATTATTAAAGCCTGTTGTGAAATGGGTTGCAATTCTTTGTCATTTTCAAAAAGTGGGGCCAAGAAAACAAAACAGTTTTGGGAACAGTGATTTTGTTTTGTATTTGCATGTACGCAATTTGAAATTATAGCTGCTGCGCAGCAATGGTTGGGGCCGGGCAATTTTAGGCAAAATTAGGCAATTCTGAGCATCAAGCAGAGTGTAGGAAGATGAAAAAAGGTGGCATTCTAACGTGCATTTTACATCAGTTGAGGCTTGAACTCACAATTTCTGGCACAAGAGACTCTGCATATTGACTGATAGCTAAGCCAAATAAACAGGGAAAAGAGACAAGGGATAACAGGGAAACGTGTTGATAAAGAGTATTTGTCTCTTCCCAAAAGTCCCTGAATCATAATTATTTTAACCTTAGTAGTCTCTAATCCACATACCATGATACCTGAACATAAGGCTTTCACATTTGAAAGTCCATCCTGCCTTAGCTGAGGCTCAAACTCACGACTTCTGACACTGAAGTCCGCCTTTTATCTCACTGAGCTAATTGGCAAGTGACAGTTTATGTGTGGCTTCACAAATTGACCAAGCCAAGGATCAGGGTGCCAGGCAGCAGCCATCCATGCCATGGAAAAGCAAATTTCAAAGTGAAAGTTCCAAAGCTGTAGCACATATGGTTGATTTGTTGTGAATTTTCAAAGTTTTGAAATTTTAGAGGTTTGCTGTAGCGCCACCATCAGGACTATTGTCTTGTGTTTCCAGTTGAGGACATCTGGCATGGGGACTGGACCTTTGTGAAAAGTTTGGGTAGATTTCTCATATGGAAATGTTGTACAAGCTGAGGCTTGAACTCACAACCTTCAACACCAAGAACCATCCCCTATCTCACTGAGCTAATTGGCAAATGGAAACACCACTTGTAGCTTCACAAATTGACTAAGCCAGTCACCTGTGTGCAAGACAGCAGCTGTTAGCATGTAAAGGCAGATTTCAAATGGCTGTCAAAAATTCAGTTATTGAGACAAAAGTCCCAAAATACACAAATTGCATCTAGACAGCATGGAGATGTTGGTCATTAGTTTTTAACAATGATTTATTTGCTCCAAAAGTGAAAAACTGATGTTTAAAAATGCCATTTTTGCATTGACTCCAATTGTTCGCATGAGAGTGAAATTCAAAATGCTGTAAAAAATTCAGTTTTTGAGATAAATTCTGATATTTTCCAAACATCATCTACCATGACTCCAAAATTTTGTCATTTTTTTTCATGAACATTGAAAATGTATTTAGCAAGAATTTGCAAGTATATGTTTATAATACCGTTTACAGTCAAACATTTTGATGCACTGTAGGCTCAATTTTTGATAAATCAAAAATCTGTGTGGATCGTTTGTGTAGGACAGTCTGAAGATGCTCTGTAGCAAGTTTGGTGCCAATTGAGCAAAAATTGTGGGAGGAGATAGGTTTAATAAGTTTTACAGTTTTTGAAAAAAACAGAGTGATGGACTTCATAATTTGCAATAGGTTTAAATGTACAAAAGTTTCTTCAGTATCGGGGCTACATTGTGGTGAAAGTTGTAAATCTGTAGCACATATGGTTGATTTATTATGAATTTTCAAAATTTTGAACTTTAGAGGCTTGCTGTAGCGCCACCATCAGGAAATTTTGTAAATCTGTAGCACATTGGTTGATTTATATGAATTTCAAAAATTTTGAACTTTAGAGGCTTGCTGTGCGCCCCCATCAGACTTTGGCCTGTTTTTGCAGCTGAGGCAATCTGACATGGGACTGGCCTTTTTGTGCAAAGTTTGGTCATTTTTCGTGATGGGAAAGTAGGATTTCTCGGAAGAAGAAGAAAGAAAGAAAGAAAAAAGAAAGAAAAAAAAAGGAAGAAAAAGAAGAACTGCAGGTTTACAATAGGGTCCTGGCAGCTTAGGCTGCCCGGCCCCTAATAATTCATCACCGACACAATTCTTTGCCGGAGGATCTCAGGTTCATTTTGGCTCGAAAGGGGGGTCAGGTGGTCAGCTATCTATGCTGGAGCTAACCTCTAAAGCTGAAAAAGTGATCTTCAAATTTTAAAATCTATTGTGAGACAGACTGGGCCCAATAAGTGACTTTAGAATGGGTGTAATGTGTTCTCTCTGGTGCAGCATTTGAATCAGCAGAACAACAAGTTTTGTTGTGTGAGACAGAGAGAAATGCTAGTAACGTAACCTGATGAGATGAATGTATAAATTTATCTTTCTAAGTCTTGTGAGGTTAATAATGACCTGATTTTTGAGAAAAACCAGTGGGACTTTAAAAGAAGACCTCCCGGCTTATAGCGTTGCTGTCAGACCCCCAAGGGACATTTGTTTAACTTGTAATTTTCTTTGTTTTTTAATATCACAATAAATGTAAACTGTGCCATATATTATGGACTGCAATTTTTGGGGCCCTTGTTGCACCCTTTATTACATATATTTCTTAGCAACAGAAATTTTTTTCAAACAATCATAATTTTTTTGGCATCAACCTTTAAAATTTGGGCTCCAAGTTGGGGTTGCTTAACCAAGATTTCATTTTTAATGGGTTTATGGTTCAACTTAAAATTATTTGCTCAAACTTTGACACTAGGTTAAACTTAACAACGATTAAATTTAAACCTCAGTTTAGGTTTTTTTTGAGTCTTTTTATGAGTCTGTCCCTTATGTTCTGTAAGGAAATTTAAGCAAACAGTCCCTTGTTTTTTTAAAGGGCTTTAGCTGTAACAGTTCAGTTCTTTATTAAAAATACAAAGCATTTCAAAAATAAACAAAATAAACTCCTTTATACTCAATAGCTAGGCCCTGTCACTCTATTTTATTTATTTAATTTTATTTCTTTGGATTTGGTCAAAAAAGTTCTCTCCATCAGTGAAAAGCGGAACGGAAGTTCCCGCACGTCCACTGACGGAACTTAAATCGTGACACGCACGGAATGGACGATCCGGAGGCTCTTATTGAATTTAGTGAGAGACGGGCTTAGTTATGTTTGGGGTTTGTAAATGAACACAATGTCTTCAGTTGGTGTTTGAGAGAGTTTGTAACGAGCGACAAACTGCTGCTGCTGAAGAAATTTCAGAGTTTTTAAACAACGATCTTTCCAGTACGAAGAAGAGATCGATCGTCAGCGAGACTGCTGGATTCATCGGGGAACTGAAGTCGTTACCAGGATCGGTGAGTACAACTGAGTTATTAGGCTATTTTTAACGCTTTGTTGACACATTATTAATTTTATAACAATGGGTCAAAATGACCGTTATTCATTTCATTTAATTTCAAAATTGGCTGAGTGTTTGTTACATCTATGAAAAAAGTTTATTTCAACATTTAATATTCAAATATTTATAAATATTTGTTTGTGACTTGGACTCGACTCAGACTTGAGGACAGATGACTTGACGGGTTTAATGGCGTGTTTCTCGATAATGATACGTTATTTTGTTGGTTGTTTGTTTTTTAAATGATTGGATGATTTTTAGTACAATGCCACCAAACCCTGGCAACCTATGGCGCAGCAGGACTAACAGAGGAGGCGTTTTTTGTGGGGGGTCAATTTTATTTATTTATTTTGTTCTTTTAAATTGTAGTTTATTGGGGCTAGGGCTGCACGAATTAAAGAAAAAAAAAAATCGAGATTATTTTTTACTGATTTTCAGTGTGATATGATTTGCATTTAGAGGGAACGATACATTTACATTTTTATTCCTGTTCATGAAAAATCGTCGGGCCCCAATGTTTTTGTGTTTGGGGGGTTATTGACCTCAAAATTAAAAAGTAAGATGGGAAAACTGAAAAAGAGGATTTGTGATTGACCTTTAAAAAAATTTTGGAGGGAATACCTGGAACACTGAGTGATGAAATAAATTTATTGCATGGTTTATAGAAATAATCATTTTTTGACCCAGGTTGTGCACAAAGGGCCCAAATTGCAAACCAGATAAAAAAAGTGATTAATTTTAACCCTCATATACCTTTTAAAAAAGTTATGTTCTTCCTATTAAGGGACAAAAGTGTCCTTCCAAAACCGCCATAAAAAATGTTATATTTTAAATATTTTTTCACTTGTTTTTCATAATCTTGAACCACTTCAGTCCTAATCAGAACAAACCAAATATTCAATTTTTTTCGGGAAATTTAACCCTTAATGCCAGTGTTATGATGGCACAGCAAATTTTTTTTAAAAAAGTAAAATAAAATAAAATAAACCACAAAAATGAATTTTTCAATATTTCAAATGTTAAGTGGAATTTTCTTGGGGGGTTATTACAGGCTAAAATGTGTCAATGACAGTAGCAACACCCTGATTTTGTTGGGAAATTTTAGTTTTTTGAAAGTGTCAGTTTTAAAAAGAAAGTTACAGTCTTCCTTTTGGGGACAAATGTTTTCTCTTCAAAAACGTCATAAAAATTTATATTTTAATATTTTTTTCCACTTTTTTTTCAAAAATCTTTGAATCAACTTCAGTCCTGATCATAACCCCAAATATTCAGAATTTTTTAAACCCTTTTAAATCCCATTTTGTAGTGCAGAGTCTATACCTTATTTTGCACTAGAAATGATACAACATCACTTTGAACAAGATTTTTTTCAACGTTCAGAAAAAAAAAATTTGCATGTGAGAGTGCGTGCGTGCGTGCGTGTGTTTCTGAGTTCAGTTTAGTTTAACACACAGGAGCTGCAGCACAGGGATGTGGGGCTTTGCAAACATTCTTTCCACACTTGCAGCAGATGTTAGAGGCCTTCTTCTGCTGGTTGGTGCATGCACACACAGTCACCTTTTGGGCTTCTGGAGTGCTCGGATCCCCACTGGCATGGCACTGTCTTATTTCGCTGTGGCCCTCTGCTTCGGCCATCCTGGAAAGCGGAGCTTGGTCGTGGGGGAGGCGCTGTTCATTGCTGCATCTGTGGAGTCCCCGGTGCTATTCCCACTCCTCCGGAACAGGAGGGCTTGTAAGTTTGTCTCATCCAGGTTGGATCCACAGCACAAAGGAACTGAAAGCAGAGACTCCGGGAAATTTTAAAATGTCATGGCGACAACTGTAGACAAGCAAAGAAATCAGTGAAAAAACAAAGTTTGTGCATAGTTTTGATGGGCGTAGAGTGGACCACTACCTTTAAATCCAGGTTTCCGGACACCCCCTCTGCTTTCAATTCTTTGTGCTGTGGATGGTTTTGGATCCAACCTGGATGTAGGGCAAACTGTACAAGCGCCGCTGTTCTGGAGGAGCTGGGATTAGCACTGGTGATTTCCGAGTTGCAGAACGGACAGCGAAAGTGGGGGAAAGTATGTTTGCAAACCCACAAAATCCCTTTGTGCTGCAGCTCTGTGCATAAAATAAAACTGAGCTCACAACCCCACACACACTCACAGGCAGAATTGTTGTTGTCTTGAAGGTGAAATTATCTTGTCAAAGTAATGTTGTAGCTTTTCATGAAATAAGGTAATAGGACTCTGCACTACAAACTGGATTTAAAAAGGGTTAAAAAAATTCGACTATTTGGTGGTTATGAAAGGACTGAGTTGATTCAAAGATTTATGAAAAAAAGTGGAAAAAATTTAAAATGTACAATTTTTATGGGTTTTGAAGAGGACACTTTTGTCCCTTAACGGAAAAGGGTGTGACTATTTTTGCAACGCATTTGTAGAAAAGTGGAATATAGGATTTGTCTTTGAATTCAAAAAAAGTCAAAAAATACCACACCTCTCCCAAATATCATGGCTAAAAAACATAATTTACTGCAAAGATATCAAGTAAATAAAACTTGCAAAGGACACTTTTGTCCTAACAGGGCAAAAGGGGTTAAGTCAAGTCAAGTCTCATTTTGTCAATACCAATATGTACGGACATAGAGGAGGGAGGGAGTTGAGTGTCCTGACAGCCTGATGTATGAAGCTGTCCCTCAGTCTGTGGGTCCTGGCCCGGAGACTCTGCAGTCTCCTCCTCGATGCCAGCAGTGAAGAGAGTGTGTGACGGGTGGGAGGGTCCCTGGCGATGGAGAGATGGAGATTGGTCGTGTCGTCCGCAAACTTAATGAAGGGGTTGGAGCTGTGCAACGTTTTGTGCAAGTCATGGGTCAACAGCGTGAGGGGAGGGGCTCAGCATAGGGCTGGGTATCGTTCAAAGTTTTGAAAACTGGTACCGATACCCTCACTTCGAAAACGGTTCCTGAACGATACTTTTTTTCGTACCAGTTTTAAAATCAATTGTAACAAAAAGAAAATTAAATTACCATGAGGGTACAAATTAGTTTTACTTTTCAGCCTTGGATTTTTCCACTCAAAGTAGTTTTCTAACAACAATAATTTTCAGTGCAAAAGAACGTTGCAAACAAGTGAAAAGTCAGTGTTAGTTCTCACTGCTGATACTAAGGATACGGCTGAACCTTTGGGAAAATAACCCTAATTGCGATTTTTTCTCCAATATTGTGATTGCGATTTAATATGCGATTTTTTAAATTATTATTTTATCCTCTTTTTTCCCCCAACAAAAGTCAGAATTCTTTTAATATGGCAACACAATATTAGTAATTTTTGAAAAGTTTCCATCGGCTGGGTGTCTTTTGCGGTGGTAAAGGATGTTTTGATTTGTTTTGTGTTATATGTTACCTTTGGCCACTTGAGTTGACCTTTTGTGAACATGTGTGATGTATTTTCCAGACCTTATTTAGGTGCTGTATGCGAACCTGTTTGTTAAAACACTTATTTACACAGGACAAATGTCTGCACAAAAATTTGAAAAAAGATTAAACAAGGAAATTTATCTGGCTCTGAAAGCGGAGGGAAAAAGCTCCCCCGTCTGACTGTCGGAAACTTAATCGGAACACGCACGAAATTAGGTGAGATCCAGAGCAAGTAAATTGGATTTATGCTGAGAGACGATTGGATGAAATACTGCAGCATTGTGGATTTGTCATGCTCAATGGCTTCAAAAAGCGCCTAGAAGTAGCCAAAAACGAGAAGACAAAACTGCTGAAGCTAAGAAACTATTCAGAAGTTTTTAAAACAAATCGATCGACCTAGTACCAAGAAGAGATCGATGCAGCAGATGCTAGGATTTCATTGGATAACTTAAAGGTACAGTTTACATTAATAGGCCGAGTACTGAGTTATTAGGCTACTTTAGCTTTGATGAACCATTATTTCAGACAACTGGGTATAAGGGAACCCGTAATTCATTTCCCTTTTAAATCATGGCTTGAGAATTGTTACTTGTTCTTAAGAATTGTAGTTTATTATAATAATATCACAAATATTTAAAATGATTTTGTTAGTGACATGAGACTGACTCAGGTTTGAACTGGACTTGACGGGACTGAATGGCGTGTTCGATAATGATACGTTATTTTGTTGTTTGTTTGATTTGTATTTGTTTTTTAAAATGTTGGAATGATTTTTTAGACTCCAAAGATTGAAACCACTCAGACAGTGATCAGATGCTAACAGAAGGCGTTTAAGAGAGGTAAACTTTATTCACCTCACTTAGTCCATTTCTTTAGTTATTGACTAGGGTTAGCACGAATTATTTAAAAAAGCCATCGAGATATTTTACTGAAGTTAAACTTGTAAATGATTGTGGCAATAAAGACCGATCTTTGGTTTAGTTATTCTCATGTTCATTGCAATTTTACCCGTTTTACC
Organism: Lutjanus argentimaculatus; assembly: GCA_034769285.1. Lineage (NCBI taxonomy): Eukaryota > Metazoa > Chordata > Actinopteri > Lutjaniformes > Lutjanidae > Lutjanus > Lutjanus argentimaculatus. The sequence continues at coordinate 343,086 of JAWZSL010000026.1, read as the reverse complement.
AAATGTGTGTTTGAATGGTTTTGACATCAAAATTTAAAGCGAAGGATAAATGGGTAAGCAACAGTTAGCACGGCCTGTTCTGCAAAATCACCGGACGCTGCGCAGCATCTTCCTTTTTAACCGAAATAATTCACAACGATGATGATTCCTCTTCAGCTTAAGTCTCGTTCGTCAGCTTAAGTCTAGTTGCTCGTTTTGAGCCAGAGGCCATTGGCCTATGGTTAAGGTGGTGCAGCATAAAAAGTTGATGCAGTTGAGTGGTCCATTGCCCTCTCTCTCTGTTTCTCTCTCTCGCATCACGTGACCTTTTTTTTTTTTACGTGGCCACATTGTAATCGCAGATGTTGCGATTAGGAAAATCGTTTTATCATGCGTTTTATCGCAAATCAATGAATTTCAGCATTGCAATGACTTTCAACCCTTACTGAGCCTTAAACTTTGAGCCTTCACTAAAGGTCTTCAGAAAAATCAACATGTCTGCTTTCTCTAGGCAACAGACAAGCCCGCTCCTAGCTGATGGTGTCCCACTGGTGTCACCCTCACTGGCCTTGTCCTCCTCACATCAGGGTGGGACAGGATCAGAAGGAGAAGATAAACATAACAGTGAACGTTAGGCGAGCTGTTTAATCAGCCGACCCAATAGATGAGCACATTTTAACAAGCTAATATCAGTTACAGTCGTTCATTAGTTAGCTTTTGATTTAGCTAGCTATATAGCCATAAATAAAGTACACAACAATATCTTCAGTTAACATTACATGGTTTACATTTTAAGTCACCGTGGTGCAACCTATTAAGTTGCAGTAACGTCAACTTAAGTAAACGACATAAAGTTGGCCGAATTTTGCTAAATGTAAAACTTACCTTTTGAAATCCCAGACACAGTGCCGTCCTCAGTACTCTCGGATGAAGCGGGATCCGGTGGTGCAGATTTTGAAGGAGGTCGCTCTGGCTCTGTAACGTCCACAGGCAGACTTGAATGCTGAGAGGAAGACGGATGCGGTCCGCTCTTTTCTCTTTTGTCTTCTCCATGTTTCAGAGAGAGATTGTTGTGGCTGCATCACAAGGCCAGGTGGCTCACCTCGCTTCTGTAGTTTGTCTCATCGTCGCTGATGAGATCCACCACAGTCGTGTCGTCTGCAAACTTAATGAAGAGATTGGAGCTGTGCAATGGTGTGTAGTCATGGGTCAACAGCGTGAAGAGGAGGGGGCTCAGCACACATCCTTAGGGGGCCCCGTGCTCAGAGTGATTTGGTGCTAAATGTGTTGTTGCCGACCCGTACTGCCTGTGGTCTCCCGGTCAGGAAGTCCAGCAGCCAGTTGCACGGCGAGGTGTTTAGCCCCAGCCGGTCCAGTTTGAGAATGAGCTGTTGAGGGTTGATTGTGTTGAATGCTGAGCTGAAGTCAATGAACAGCATTCTGACATAGCATTTTATTGTCCAGATGGAGTGAGGGCTGAGTGGAGGGCAGTGAAAATGGCGTCATCGGTCGACGATTGACAAGGCAAACTGACTAGCTGTTCAAAGCACTTGTGAGGAAAGGGGGCGAGTGCAACCGGCGGTAGTCATTGAAACAGGGGGTGACCACTTCTTCGGGGCAGGGAGATGGTGGTGGTTTTGAGGCTGATGGGGCAACGCCTGACTCAGCGAGGTGTTGAAAATTTTGTGAAGACATCATGAGGTGCCCTGTACAGTCCTCAGCCCCCGACCCGGGGAGTTGTCAGGACCCGGAGCTTTCTGAAATTGATCTTACTGGGAAAGTTTGAAGGCGTGATGGTGTCGTGTACTCCTGGGGTCGTGGTATTATTGTGGGTGGGAGCCTGTTTGAACACATCCCCGTCTGTGCTGTTTAAAAAAGCCCTTTGAGGACCCTTCTGGCCACACCGTACCCGTTTCGAAGTGGTTTGGTGACTTTAAACCCGTGGGTCGTTGCCGGCATTTTGCATAACAGTGATGTGGTCTGAGGCGCCCAGGTGGGGGAGGGGAAGGGCCTTGTAAACTCCCTCTGGGGGGTGTTTAAACTGGTCCCGTGTGTTGTTTCCCAAGTGTGAAAGCTATGTGTTGATGTAGTTTGGGAAACAAAATTTGGGGGTTGCGTGGTTGAAATCCCCAGCCAGAATGAGAAATGACTTTAAGCCATAAATCCCCAGATGGTGGCAGTGTTTGCAGCCACAGCAGCGTCCCGACCCAGGCGTCACTGATGTAAACACGAGTCCCCCCGCGGGTCTTACCCCCTTCGACAAGAGCTCTGTTGCTCGATAGCACGATAGCCGGTCGAGCTGAATGGCGGGTCCCGAACGTTGTTGTTAAGCCATGTCTCTGTAAAAAACAAAAAAGTTAAAAAAAAGTCACTCGCGCCTTTGGTTAGTCCGTTTGGCAGGTAGGGGTTGGGGGGTTTGGGGCAGGCCTCCCGGAGCAGCCGCTGGGTGTAGCTCTTCACTTTTCAGGTTTTAAACCAAAGTATTTAAATTATATTGGTAGGCAACTAATTTTTGGATGTTTGCATCCTCACGTCTATTCCTTTTGTTGTTGTTCTGCGAGCTCCCACAGCAAACATGTCTGTAAGGTGGAGGAAGTTCTCGTGACCAGCAGCTCTTAACCAGGAGAGGAACTCCAGTTCGGGACCAAGAGGGAGCCCGAACCTCCACAGATTAAAGAGGAACAGGAGGAGCCAAGCCCTCCAGATTTTAAAAAGGAACAGGAGGGTCGAAGCCCCACAGATTAAAGGGAACAGGAGGGCCGAAGCCCCCACAGATTAAAGAGGAACAGGAGGAACTCTGAACGCTCGGAGGAGGAGCAGCTTTACTGAAAAGGAGGGGTGATACCCTTTTTTGTGGACTCCTACTTATGAGGAAATGACCACAGGAAGATCAGGCTCTCTACTTTTCCTATTAAAATGAAAGTAAGCGAGGAAGAGTCTGTAGTCAACACAGCAGTTGTAACCTCTGTGGTGTCAGTCTCTCATGTAGCTGAGAGCCAAAATCAGAAAGGAGGTGAAATGGAGACTCAGGATCAATGAAATGCGAAACCCAGAGCCAAAAATCAAAAATACAAAAACAGAAATCATGAATAATGTAAAAAAGTCTTTGTGTAGTATTTTACTGTAATATTCACTCAGATAAGAAGTCTTTTTAAATGTGACACATGTGGGGGGAAAACTTTTAGATTAAAATCCACATTTTTGCACATTTGATATAACACGGTGAGAACCCCTTCTCTGCAAGACGTGCGGGCGAAGTTCAGTCGAAGCACATTTTTAAAAAGTCAATGTCGATACACACAGGTGAGGGGAAGGCCGTTTCCTTTTGTAAGACCCGCGGGGGGGGATTCACTCAATGTCAAATTTGAAAAAAACAAATGTCGATACCAAGGTGAGAAAACCGTTCCCTTGTAAGACCTGCGGGCAAAGATTTCAGTCCATTTCAAATTTGAAAAGACACATGTCGATACACAAGGTGAGAAGCCGTTCCTCTGTAAGACCTGTGGGGGGGGATTCATGAATGTCGATTTGAAAAATCACTGTTGATACCACAGGTGAGAAACCATTATTGCAGACCCCGCGGGCAAAGATTCAGTCACTGTCAACTTTGAAAAGACTTTGTTGAACCCCACAGGTGAGAAGCCCTTTCTTTGTAAGACCTGGGGAAAGTTCAGTTTTAAAGTCAATTTGAAAAAACAATGTTGAAACCCAGGTGAGGGGGGGAAAAAATGCAACCCCCCGCAAAGTAGTGAAGAGATTCTCTTGGATAGATTTGTGAAAAAAGACCAGAATCCACAGAGGTGACAACTTTTGAAAAAAGCGATCTCTGTAATTGAATGTCAAAAGTAAAAAAAGATTTGGGTCCCCCAAAAAAAATAAAAGACATGAAAGAAAAAAATGCAATGTAAGTTTTTTTCAGCATTACCCTTTTATAAGCTTTTTAAAAAGTGTATATTTTTTTATGTGAGAGGAAAATAATAAATTGAGATGGTCTCTTACCTCAGCCTAATGCATTCATTCCTCATTTATAAAACTTTAACTTGTGTTGTTTTTGTATACACGTCAAGATAAATAAAGTGATGCGAAATGGCAGTAAAATTGTCAGGGTGTTCATTTATGCACAAAGATTTATTATTAAAGCCCGTTGTGAAATGGGTTGCAATTGTTGTCATTTTTTAAAAAGTGGGCCCAAGAAAAAAAAAAAATTTTGGGAACATTGACCTTGATGTTGATTTAAAAAAAAAAAAATTTGTTTTGTATTTTCATGTACACAATTTGAAATAATTCATCACCAGACACAATTTTGCCGGAGGATTCAGGCTGATTAGGCTGTAGGGGGTCGGTGGTCGCATTTAAAGTGGAGCAACCCCCTACAAGCCTGAAAAGTGTCTTTTAAAATTTTTTTCAATCTATTGTGAGACAGATGGGAGCCATAAATGACTTTAGAATGGGTGTAATGTGTTCTCCCTGGCGAGCATTTAGAATCAGCGCACAAAAGTTTTTTTGTGTGGATCAGAGAGTAATGCAGAAGTAACCCGAAAGGTGAAAGTATGGGTTATTCTTTCTAAGTTCTTGTGAGGTAAAATGACTGATTTTTTAGAAATAGTGGGATTTAAAAGAAGCCATCGCGGGGCGTTGCTGCAGAGGACAAAAAACTTTGTTTCAAGTTGTCAATTTTCTTTGTTTTTTAATATCACAATAAATGGAAATGTGCATTATTTTCGGACTGCAAGTTTTTTGGGAGTTGCATCTTTAATTACAAATTTTTTTTGTTGCAACAGATTTCTCAAAAAATCTAATTTTTTTTTGGGGTCCCAAACCTATATCAGTCCAAGTTGGGGTTGCTTCAAACCCGATTATTTTTTAAATTTGTCATGGTTCCACTTAAAATTATTTTGTTTGAAACTTTTACACTAGGTTAAATTTAAAAAAGATTTAATTTAAAACCAGTTTAGTTTTTACTCGGTCTTTTTATGAGTCTGTCCCCTTAAAGTTTGAAAGGAAAATTAAGCAAAAAAGTGCAAAGTTTTGTTAAGCTTTAGCTTGCTAACAGTTCAGTTTTTTTTATGAATACAAAACAGTCAAAAATGAACAAAGTAAACTCCTTTATTCTCAAAAGCTAGGTTCCCGGGCGCTTTAAAAATTTAATTTAAATTTAAATTTTTATTTCTTTGTTTTTGGGCAGAAAAGCATTTTGTATAAGTCTATTTAAATTTCCCTTTTTTCAGACTAAAAGTGTATTTATTGAACTGCTATTGTTTAATTGTGCGCAGAGCTCTGCTTAACTTTTAATCTGGATTTTCTCTTTTAAACCCAGTTTTGCCAAACTGTTTTAAACTAATCTTTAAAAATTTAAAAGAATCTTTATGGGAAACCCCGTCTGTGTGAGACTCTGCTGTGTAAGGAGGGGGTAAAAACATCTGTTTGTTTCTGTAAATGATCTGAGTTTTTGCTGACAAGTCCCTCATGTCCTATTTTCTGATATTTATTTGGGCTGTTTTAATTTTTTTCTTTTTCCTTGGGAGTACGAAAAAATAAAATTTTTATTGATTTAGCTGAGGGGCCGTGATGGATGTTTTTTGCATTTGTTATTTGGAAAAAAAAAATAAAGTTTAGCTTTTGTTTGCATATCTTTTTTTGTGGTGTTTTTAGCCTTTTGTGGAACGAATGTGTTATTTTGGCCAGTGACTTTTAAATTTAGGCCTGTGGAGTGCGAAATGTTTAAAAAATACAAATTATTTAATGGACAAAAGGGCTTCAAGAAAAAAAGGAAAAAAAACGAGAAAAAAACAAGTTCTCTGTCAGTGAAAAAACGGGAAGAAGAGCTCCCGCAGTCCACTGTCGGAATTTAAATCGTGACACGCAGCGGAATGACGATCCCCAGCGCTCTTTTGAATTTAGCTGAGAGACGGAGCTTTTAATGTTTGAGTTTTGTAAAAGAACAACAATGTCTTCGTTGAGTGTTTGGAGAGTTTGTCAACGAGCGCTAATGGTGTGAAAAATATTTAGAGTTTTTAAAAAAACGATCGTCCAGTACGAAGAAGGATCGATCGTCAGGCCCGCTGTGGATTCATTGGAAACCTGAAATACAGTTACAAGGACGGTGAGTACAATGATTTTTTTGGCTCTTTAACGCTTTGATGAACACATTTTAAATTATTATAAAAACGGGTCAAAATGACCCCCTATCATTTCCCTTTTTTTAAAACTGGCGAGTGTTTGTTAATTTATGAAATGAGTTTATTTCTAATTTTTAAAATTTCCCCAAAAATTTTTAAAATATTTTGTTTTGACTTGAGACTTGACTCGATTGGGGGATGGACTTGAGGGACTTGAATGGCGTGTTTTTCGATAATGATACGTTATTTTTGTTGTTTGTTTGTTTGTGTGTTTGTTTTAAAATGATTGGATATTTTTGTACAAAGCCACCAGACTTGGCAACCCACTGCAGACCGCAGAGACAAACAGGGAGGCGTTTTTTGTGGAGAGGTCAAAATTTATTTATTTAATTTTTTTTATTTATTGTAGGTTTTTTTGTGATAGGGCTGCAGAATTAAAGAAAAAAAAAAATCGAGATTATTTTTTACTGATATTTCAATTGTGATTGATTGCAATGACAGGGAACGTACATTTTACATTATTATTCTCTTGTTTCATTTAAAAAATCGTTTTGTCCAAATGTTGTGTGTTTGAGGGGTATTGACCACTCAAAATTTAAAAAGTAAGATAGAAAAAAAGAAGTAGCAAAAAGTTGCAGGCTGTTTTGCACATCACCCGGGCGCTGCGCAGCTCTTCCCCTTTTTAAAAACCCAAATAATTCCACACCGTGTGTGTGTTCCTCTTCAAGACTTAAGTCTCAGTTATTTAGTTTCTGCTGCTCCGTTGAGCCCGAGGCCATTTGCGTCAGGGTTAAGGTGCAGTAAAAAGTTGATGCGTTGAGTGGTCCAGGGCCCCCTCTTCTGTTTTCTCTTGATCACGTGACCCCTTTTTTTTTTTTACGTGGCCACTTTTAATCGCATGTTGCGATTGAAAACGCGTTTTTTTATATCGCGATATTTCGCAAAGCAATGAAGTTCAGCCCTACTAAGGACCCTTTAAAACTTTTTGGCCTTCACTTAGCAGTTTTCAGAAAAATAACTGTCTGCTTTCTCGGCAAAAAGACAAACCCGCTCCTAGCTGATGGTGTCCCACTGGTGTACCCTATGGCCCTTGTCCTCCCCACATCAGGGGGACAGGTAGAAGGAGAAAATAAACATAAAGGAACGTTAGGCGACTGTTTAATCAGCCCCACCCAATGATGGCACATTTTAACAGCTAAATTTAGTTACGTCGTTCTTAGTTTGTTTTGATTTAGCTAGCTTATAGCCTAAACTAAAGTTACCAACTATCTTCGTTAACATTACATGGGTTTCATTTTTAAATCACCCCGGTGCACCCATTAAGGGTTGCAGTAAGTCAAATTAAGGTAAAAAGGGAAAAAAGGTGGCCCCAATTTTTCTAAAAGTAAATTCCCTTTTTTAAATCCCCGAACAAGTGCCGTCCCAGTATCTGGATGAAGCGGGATCCGGTGGTGAGATTTTTAGGAGGGCGCTCTGCTCTGTAAGTCCAAGGCAGACTTTAATGCGAGAGGAAGACGGATGGGTCCGTCTTTTCTTTTTGTCTTTTCCCTGTTAGAGAGGATTGTTGGGCTGATACAAGGCCCGGGGTCACCTCGCTTCTGTGTTTGTCTCATCGTCGTGTGAGATCCCCCACAGTCGTGTCGTCTGCAAACTTAATGAAGAGATTGGAGCTGTGCAATGGTGTGTAGTCATGGGTCAACAGCGTGAAGAGGAGGGGGCTCAGCACACATCCTTAGGGGGGCCCCGTGCTCAGAGTGATGGTGCTAAATGTGTTGTTGCCGACCCGTACTGCCTGTGGTCTCCCGGTCAGGAAGTCCAGCAGCCAGTTGCACGGCGAGGTGTTTAGCCCCAGCCGGTCCAGTTTGAGAATGAGCTGTTGAGGGATGATTGTGTTGAATGCTGAGCTGAAGTCAATGAACAGCATTCTGACATAGCAGTTTTTATTGTCCAGATGGGTGAGGGCTGAGTGGAGGGCAGTGAAAATGGCGTCATCGGTCGACCGATAGGCAAACTGACTAGCTGTTCAAAGCACTTTGTGAGGATGGGGGCGAGTGCAATCGGACGGTAGTCATTGAAACAGGTGGGTGACCACTTCTTCGGGACAGGGATGATGGTGGTGGTTTTGAGGCATGATGGGACAACAGCCTGACTCAGCGAGGTGTTGAAGATGTCTGTGAAGACATCAGTGAGGTGCCCTGTACAGTCCCTCAGCACACGACCTGGTATGTTGTCAGGACCCGGAGGTTTCCAAACATTGATCTTACTGAATGTTATGAAGGCAGTGATGGTGTCAGTGTACTCCTGGAGGTCAGTGGTATTATTGTGGGTGGCAGCCTGTTTGAACACATCCCAGTCTGTGGTGTTAAAACAGTCTTCTGAGGACCCTTCTGGCCACACTCGTACCTGTTTACGAAGTGGTTTGGTGACTTTAACCAGTGGTCTGTATGCTGGCATTAGCATAACAGTGATGTGGTCTGAGGCGCCGAGGTGGGGGAGGGGAAGGGCCTTGTAAAACTCCTCTTTGGGTGGTGTAAACATGGTCCAGTGTGTTGTTTCCCCAAGTGTGAAAGTCTATGTGTTGATGCAGTTTGGGAAACAAGGTCTTGGGGTCTGCGTGGTTGAAATCCCCAGCCAGAATGAGAAATGCACTTAATGACCATAAGCTCCACAGATGGTGAGCAGTGTTTGCAGACCACAGCAGCGTCCCGACACCAGGCGTCACTGATGTAAACACAGAGTCCCCTGCCGCGGGTCTTACCACCTTCGACAAGAGCTCTGTCTGCTCGATAGCACGATAGCCGCTCGAGCTGAATGGCGTGGTCCAGAACGTTGTTGTTAAGCCATGTCTCTGTAAACACAAAAACGTAAAACAGTCACTCGCAGCCTTCTGGTTAGTCCGTAGAGCAGAGTAGGGGTTGGGATTGGTGCAGGCCTCCGGAGCAGACCGCTGGCTCGTAGCTCTTCACTTTGCTCGAGGTTTTAATCCAAAGTATTTAAATATATATTGGTAGGCAACTAATTTACTTGGATGTTTGCATCCATCACAGTCTATTCCTTCTGTTGTCTGTCTCTGCAGAGCTCCCACAGCAACATGTCTGTAAGGAGGAGGAAGTTCTCGCTGACCAGCAGCTCTATAACCAGGAGAGGAACTCCAGTTTGGACCAAGAGGAGCCAGAACCTCCACAGATTAAAGAGGAACTGGAGGAGCCGAAGCCCTCACAGATTAAAGAGGAACAGGAGGAGTTGAAGCCCTCACAGATTAAAGAGGAACAGGAGGAGCCGAAGCCCTCACAGATTAAAGAGGAACAGGAGGAGCCGAAGCCCTCACAGTTTAAAGAGGAACAGGAGGAACTCTGCATCGCTCAGGAGGAGGAGCAGCTTGTACTGAAACAGGAGACTGATACCTTTATGTGGACTCCTACTTATGAGGAAAGTGACCACATTGAAGATCAGGCTCTCTACTTTAATCATGATAAAACTGAAAGTACAGCAGGGAGTGTCTCATTCTTTCTGTTGTCTGTCCCTCCAGAGTGCCCACAGCAATATGAGTGTAAGGAGGAGGTTGTTGGTGAACAACGCCTCTGTAGTCAGGAAAGGATCTACAGTCTGGACCAAAAAGAGCCAGAGCCTCCAGAGGTTAAAGAGGAAGAGGAGGAACTCTGCATCAGTCAGGAAAGAGAGCAGCTTGTCTCCAATCTCCTGCTTCAGGAGACTGATACCTTTATGTGGACTCCTACTTATGAGGAAAGTGACCACAGTGAAGATCAGGCTCTCTACTTTAATCCTGATAAAACTGAAAGTACAGCAGAGAAAGAGTCTGTTGTCAACACAGCAGTTGTAACCTCTGTGGTATCAGTCTCTCATGTAGCTGAGAGCCAAAATCAGAAAGGAGGTGAACATGAAGACTCAGGATCAAATAGAAATGCAGAACCAGAGCCAAAGAATCAACATCACAAAAGCAGAAGTGACAGTAATAATGCAAACAAGTCTTCTGTGTCAGATATTTACTGTAATATTCACTCAGATAAGAAGTCTTTCAAATGTGACACATGTGGGAAAGTTTTTAAAATTAAGTCCACATTTTCTGCACATATGATGATACACACAGGCGAGAAGCCGTTTCTTTGTAAGACTTGCGAGCGAAGATTCAGTCGAATGTCACATTTAAAAAGTCACATGTTGATACACACGGGCGAGAAGCCGTTCCTTTGCAAGACCTGCGAGCGAAGATTCAGTCGAATGTCACATTTAAAAAGTCACATGTTGATACACACGGGCGAGAAGCCGATCCTTTGCAAGACCTGCGGGCAAAGATTCAATCACATGTCAAGTTTGAAAAATCACATGTCGATACACACAGGCGAGAAGCCGTTCCTTTGTAAGACCTGCGGGCGAAGATTCAGTTTAATGTCAAATTTGAAAAGACACATGTCGATACACACAGGCGAGAAGCCGTTCCTTTGTAAGACCTGCGGGCAAAGATTCAGTCACATGTCAACTTTGAAAAGTCACATGTCGATACACACAGGCGAGAAGCCGTTCCTTTGTAAGACCTGCGGGCAAAGATTCAGTCACATGTCAACTTTGAAAAATCACATGTTGATACACACAGGCGAGAAGCCGTTCCTTTGTAAGACCTGCGGGCGGGGATTCACTCGAATGTCATATTTGAAAAGTCACATGTCGATACACACAGGTGAGAGGCCATTCATCTGCAAGACCTGCGGGCAAAGATTCAGTCACATGTCAAATTTGAAAAGACACATGTCGATACATACAGGCGAGAAGCCGTTCCTCTGTAAGACCTGCGGGCGGGGATTCACTCGAATGTCAGATTTGAAAAGTCACATGTTGATACACACAGGTGAGAGGCCATTCATCTGCAAGACCTGCGGGCGGGGATTCACTCGAATGTCAGATTTGAAAAGACACATGTTCGTACACATAGGTGAGAAGCCGTTTCTTTGTAAGACCTGCGGGCAAAGATTCAATCAGATGTCAACTTTGAAAAGTCACATGTTGATACACACAGGCGAGAAGCCGTTCCTTTGTAAGACCTGCGGGCAAAGATTCAATCAGATGTCAAATTTGAAAAGTCACATGTTGATACACACAGGTGAGAGTGAGAAACTGCAACCCCCTGCAAAGTACGTGGAAGAAGGTTCTCTTGGATAGATCTTGTGAAAAAGCACCAGAATCCACAGAGGTGACACATGTAGTGGAAATTTTACATGCTTGTATGTGTTTTACTGCTGGATTGGCCGGCCGATCCTGCACCCCCTGGATAGATAGCAATTGACAGGAGGCTGTAAAAAATCCTGAGATGGGTAACCACTGGGTTTATTGTACCAACTGTTGTTTTCCTTGTTACATCTGTTAAACAAGTTCTGTAGAGTTCAACCAACGGCCAGAGACATGTTAGAGTATAAAACAGGGCGAAAGCATTCAATCTGGGAGCATAACTCCAAACTGCTTTCTGCCGTGCGGTTCTGTGTATTGTGTCTCCTCTCTATAGAGAATAAACATTTTGGTGCATGCAACCTTGCCAGTCTTGTTTTTTGACTCTCCATAGGCAGACCGGGGAAAAATTTCCGCAACACACACTTTTGAAATAGCTGCATCTCTGTAATTGAATGTCAAATGTAAAACAGATTTGGGTCCCCAAATAAATAAAAGACCATGAAAGAAATAATGCAAATGTAAGATTTCTATCAGCAGTACACCTTTTATAAAGCATTTAAAATGTGTATATTGTTTTACTGATGAGAGGAAGTAATAACACTGAGATGGTCTCTTACCTCAGCCTAAATGCATTCATTCCTCATTTATTAAACATTTAACTTGTGTGTGTTTTCAGTATCACATGTCAAGATAATATAAAGTGATGCAGAAATGGCAGTAAAATTGTCAGGATGTTCATTTATGCACAAAGATTTATTATTAAAGCCTGTTGTGAAATGGGTTGCAATTGTTTGTCATTTTCAAAAAGTGGGGCCCAAGAAAACAAAAAAGTTTTGGGAACAGTGACCTTTAGGGATGTAAAATCAGACAAACCAGAGTTGAGACCAGGTCACAGAGTTGCAGTCTTACTCGCCTCTCTGCACTTCCATTAGAGCAGTTACCCACCCAAAACCCCATAGAAACCGTGTCTGTCCCCCGACCATACAAATCATTCATATCAAAAATTAACAGAAAAGGAGTAAATCATAAAAACCTAATAAAAATTAAAACCACCAGTGTGAAACCACATCAAAATATAAACATCAAATGTGGACTCTTAAACATCAGATCTCTGTCATCTAAGGCTGTATTGGTGAATGAACTAATCTCTGATTATCATATTGATTTATTCTGTCTCACTGAAACCTGGTTAGGCCCTGAAGAATATGTTAGCTTAAATGAAGCTACTCCCCCAGTCATATTAATACTCACATTCCTCGAGGCTCTGGCAGAGGAGGTGGAGTCGCAGCTATCTATGACTCCACCTTATTTATCAGTCCTAAGCATAAACTTAATTATAACTCATTCGAAAGCCTTGTTCTGAGTATTTCACACCCGAAATGGAAAACACTACAGCCAGTTATATTTGCTGTTGTGTACCGAGCTCCTGGTCCATATTCAGAATTTCTGACTGAGTTTTTATCAAGCTTAGTCCTTAAAACAGACAAAGTTATCATTGTAGGAGATTTCAATATTCATGTTGACGTCGATAATGATAGCCTTAACATTGTGTTTATGTCATTACTGGACTCAATTGGTTTCAGCCAGATCGTACATAAGCCCACACACTGTTTCAGACACACTCTCGACCTTGCTCTAGCCTATGGCATTGAAATTGATCATTTAATAGTATATCCACAAAATCCTGTTTTATCGGATCATTTTTTAATAACGTTTGAATTCTTACTACCAGACTACACACCAATTCCTAAAAAGTATTATACTAGATGCCTTTCCGAAAGTGCTGTAGCTACATTTAAGGAAAAGATTAACTCAATGTCATGTCTAAATGTTTCTGATAACACTTTAATTTCTCCCAAATTGATCATCTTGTCGATCATGCTGCAGAATCCTTGCGAACTACGCTTAACTCTGTTGCTCCCCTGAAAAAGAAGTTTATAAAACAAAGAAAGCAAGCCCCTTGGTATAATTCTGAAACTCGTGCGTTAAAGCAGGCATCACGAAAACTAGAATGGAAATGGCGTTCTACCAATTTGGAAGAGTCTCGATTAACCTGGCGAGATAATCTTAAAACCAAAAGGAATGGTCTCTGCAATGCTAAAGCAGCCTATTACTCATCATTAATAGAGGATAACAAGAACAACCCCAGGTTTCTTTTTAACACTGTAGCAAGGCTGACAGAGAGTCATAGCTCTGTAGAACCATGTATTCCTCTGTCTCTCAACAGTAATAACTTTTTGAGCTTCTTTAATGATAAAATTACATCCATTAGAGACAAAATTGATCAACTTATGCCCCCAACCGATACTAATTTATTCCCTAACACAGAAACCTTAGAGGTAACTGCAAATTCAGATGTATATCTAGACTCCTTTTCTCCCATTGATCTTCCACAATTAACCTCGACAATTTCTTCATCAAAACCATCCACCTGTCTCCCAGATCCTATCCCAACTAGATTACTTAAGGAAAGTTTGCCCGTAGTCGGCACTTTTCTGCTAGATATGATAAATCTCTCTTTGTCAGTAGGCTATGTACCTCAGTCCTTTAAATTAGCTGTAATTAAACCTCTACTTAAAAAGCCAACTCTTGATCCTGAGGTCTTAGCTAACTATAGACCTATATCGAACCTCCCCTTTCTCTCTAAGATTCTTGAGAAAACAGTTGCAAATCAGCTATGTGATTTTCTGCATCTCAATGAATTATTCGAAAAAATTTCAGTCAGGCTTTAGAGTACACCATAGCACAGAGACAGCACTGGTGAAAGTAACTAATGACCTTCTGTTAGCATTGGACAAAGGTCTTGTCTCTGTACTTGTCCTGTCAGATCTTAGTGCAGCATTTGACACGATCGACCACCATATTTTACTACAGAGACTAGAACATTTAATTGGCATTAAAAGAACAGCACTAAACTGGTTTAAATCCTATTTATCAGATCGCTTCCAGTTTGTACACATTAATGATGAATCCTCTGTGCACAGTAAAGTTAGTTATGGAGTTCCACAAGGCTCAGTGCTGGGGCCAATTTTATTCACTTTATATATGCTTCCCTTAGGCAATATTATTAGAAACCACTCCATTAACTTTCACTGTTATGCCGATGATAGCCAATTATATTTATCGATAAAACCTGATGAAACAAATCAGTTAGACAAACTGCAAGCATGTCTTAAGGATATTAAGACCTGGATGACCCACAATTTTCTGCTTCTAAACTCAGATAAGACCGAAGTTATCATACTTGGCCCTAAACAACATCGAAACAAACTAATCAGTGATATAGCTACACTAGATGGCTTTACTTTAGCCTCCAGCACTACAGTAAGGAATCTGGGGGTTATTTTTGATCAGGATTTATCCTTTAACTCCCATATTAAACAAATCTCAAGAACTGCCTTTTTTCACCTCCGCAATATCAAGAAAATCAGGCACATCCTGTCTCAAACGGATGCAGAAAAACTAGTCCATGCATTTGTTACTTCTAGGCTAGACTACTGCAATGCGTTATTATCGGGCTGCAGCAATGAGTCTTTAAAGAGTCTGCAGTTGATTCAAAATGCTGCGGCTCCCATACTAACAGGAACTAGGATAAGAGAGCATATTACTCTCGTATTAGCTTCACTGCACGGGCTGCCTGTAAAATCTAGGATAGAATTCAAAATCCTTCTCCTTACATACAAAGCGCTTAATGATCAGGCACCATCTTATCTTAAAGAGCTTATAGCGTCCTACCATCCCACTAGAACACTTAGGTCTCAATATGCAGAGTTACTGGTGGTCCCAAAGATCTCCAAAAGTAGATTGGGAGCCAGAACTTTCAGTTATCAAGCTCCTCTCCTGTGGAACCATCTTCCAATTTCTGTTCGGGAGGCAGACACCATCTTCACATTTAAGAGTAGACTTAAAACCTTCCTTTTTGATAAAGCTTATAGTTAGGGCTGGCTCAGGTTTGCCCTGACCAGCCCTAGTTATGCTGCTATAGGTTTAGGCTGCTGGGGGACTCCAAGGCACACTGAGCTCCTCTCTTTCTTCACCTCTCTCGCCAGATGTTTATGTTATATTAATGCCTGTTACTGACTTGATTCCTTCCCCGGAGTCTTTCTGCTTTGTCATCCTGCAGATTCCCATGGACTGTGGCGGTGCATGGATCGCTGATCACAGCTGCACCTTCTACTGTGGATTATTATAACTCACCTAATCAATCAAACATTCATCACATTGTTGTTGCTACTATTATTATTATTATCATTATTGTAACATCTAGTATTAGTATTATTATTTACATACAGCTTACATATTTATATGTACTACTTTTCCCTACACATACTGTAGTTTTACTATTGATGTTCTGTTACTACTGTTCTCTCTGCCTCTGTTCTTTTCTCTCTCTCTTCCACCCCTCCCACCTCCCCTCTTTCTTCCCCTTCTCCTCTTTCCCTCTCAACCCGACCGGTGCCATCAGATCACCGCCCACTATGAGTCATGGTTCTGTCCGAGGTTTCTGCCTGTTAAAAGGAAGTTTTTCCTCGCCGCTGTCGCCAAAGTGCTTGCTTATGGGGGAATTGTTTCAATTGTCGGATGTAAACAAAATTATTGAGTGTGGTCTAGACCTACTCTATATGTAAAATGTCTTGAGACAACTTTGTTGTGAATTGGCGCTATATAAATAAAATTTGATTTGATTTGATTTGATTAAAATGATGTTGATTTAAAAAGAAGATTTTGTTTTGTATTTGCATGTACACAATTTGAAAAAATTCATCACCAGACACAATTCATGCCGGAGGATCTCAGGCTGCACTTAGGCTCGTAGGGGGGTCAGGTGGTCAGCTATATATGCTGGAGCTAACCCTCTACAAGCCTGAAAAGTGATCATTAAAATTTTACAATCTATTGTGAGACACACTGGGAGCCAATAAGTGACTTTAGAATGGGTGTAATGTGTTCTCTCCTGGCTGCAGCATTTAGAATCAGCAGAACAACAAGTTTTGTTGTGTGAGATCAGAGAGTAATGCAGTAACGTAACCTGAATGAGATGAATGTATGAATTATTCTTTCTAAGTTCTTGTGAGGTAATAATGACCTGATTTTTGAGACAACTAGTGGGACTTTAAAAGAAGACCATACCGGCTGTAGCGTTGCTGTCAGAGGACAAAGACATTTGTTTCAAGTTGTCAATTTTCTTTGTTTTTTAATATCACAATAAATGTGACACTGTGCCATATATTATCGGACAGCAAGTTTTTGGGCATGTTGCATCTTTAATTACATATATTTCTGTTAGCAACAGTATTTCTTCAAAACAATCATAATTTTTTTTGGCATCAACTGATAATCGGCTCCAAGTTGGGGTTGCTTCAACCAAGATTCATTTTTAAATTAGATCATGGTTCAACTTAAAATTATTTTGTTTGAAACTTTGACTCTAGGTTAAACTTAACAAAGATTCAATTTAAACCTCAATTAAGTTTTTATCGAGTCTTTTTATGAGTCTGTCCCTTAATGTTCTGTAAGGAAAGTTAAGCAAACAGTGCAATGTTTTGTTAAGGCTTTAGCTTGCTAACAGTTCAGTTCTTTATTAATGAATACACAGCAGTCAAAAATCAACAAAATAAACTCCTTTATACTCAATAGCTAGGTCCTGACACTCTATTTATTTAATTTTATTTCTTTTGATTTGGTCAGAAAAGCATATTGATATAAGTCTATTAAATTCCAGTTTATATCACTAAATGTGTATTTATTGAACTGAGATTGGTATTTAATTGTGCAGCAGAGCTCTGCTTAACTTTTAATCTGGATTTTCTCATTTTAAACCTAGTTTTGCCAAACTGTTTTAAACTAATCTAAAATTAAATGAATCTTTATTGGTACAACCCAGTCTGTGTGAGACTCTGCTGTGTAAGGAGGGCTACAAACATCTGTTCTGTTTCTGTAAATGATCTGAGTTTCATGCTGACAAAGTCCCTCATGATCCTATTTTCTAGATATTATATTGAGTCTGTTGTAACTTTTTTCTTTAATCTGTGGGTTCAAAAATAAAAAAAATAAAAAAAAATAAAAACAGAATAGTGAAAGTGAGTGGCGAGTTCTTGGGAGTACAGAAAGAATAAATTTTGATTGATTTATGCTGAGGCCGTGATGGATGTTTTTTTGCATTTGTTATTTGGAAAGAAAAATTAAGTATTAGCTTTTGTTGCATATCTTTGTTTTGTGAGTGTTTGAGCCTTTTGTGAACTGAATGTGTTATTTTGGCGAGTGACTTAAAGTTTAGGCCTGTGGAGTGCGAACTGTTTAAAAATACAACTTATTTAATGGACAAATGTCTAAAAGAAAAAGAGAAAAAAACGAGAACACACAAGTTCTCTGCCATCAGTGAAAAGCGGAACGGAAAGTTCCCGCACGTCCACTGTCGGAACTTTAAATCGTGACACGCAGCGGAAGTGACGATCCTGAACGCTCTTATTGAATCTAGCTGAGAGACGGAGCTTAGTTAATGTTTGAGTTTGTAAATGAACAACAATGTCCTCAGTTGAGTGTTTGAGAGAGTTTGTCAACGAGCGACTAACTGCTGCTGCTGAAGAAATATTCAGAGTTTTTAAACAAACGATCGTCCAGTACGAAGAAGAGATCGATCGTCAGCGCAGACTGCTGGATATCATCTGGAAACCTGAAGTACAGTTACACAGGATCGGTGAGTACAACTGAGTTATTAGGCTACTTTAACGCTTTGATGAACACATTATTAAATTATTATAACAACATGGGTCAAAATGACCCGTATTCATTTCCCTTTTTTTCAAACATGGCTGAGTGTTTGTTACATCTTATGAAATAAGTTTATTTCTTCATTTAATATTCAAGGTATTTATTAAAAAGTGTATTTTTAATTCACCACAAATCACAATTTTCAATTTATTTTCATAATGTATCAATAGAAACTGTCTTTGTATTACAGAATGTGGGGGACTGGACATGACTTAAGTAGGACTTGTGTCTCAAATTAAAGGACTTTAGACTTGCTGGTATTTGTGAGTTGAGACTTGACTCAGACTTGAGACAGATGACTTGACGGGACTTGAATGGTGCAGAGACCAACACAGGAGGCGTTTATTGTGGAGGGGCCAAATTTTATTTATTTAATTTTATTTATTTATTTTTGTTTATTGTGATAAGGGCTGAACAAATTTAATTTAATAGCTAATTGTGACTATTTTTTACTGATAATTCAGTTGTGATATGATTTGTGATTAGAGGAAACGATATTATTGTTTTACATTATTCTCATTTGTGTCTCAAATTAAAAGGGGGGGGGGTTCTCAGCTGCTCTCATCATGATGTGCTGGAGGGCTCTGTGGCAGGATGCCATACAGCCGCCGTACCACACCATGATGCAGCTGGTCAGTATGGACTCAATGGTGCCCCTGTAGAATGTGCACATGATGGGGGCTGAGGCTCTGGTTCTACGCAGTTTGCGGAGGAAGTAATGGCACTGGTGAGCCTTCTTGGCCAGAGAAGTGGTGTTAAAGGTCCAGGAGGGGTTCTCAGTGACATGCACACAGAGGAACTTTGTGCTGCTCACCCTCTCCACAGCAGCACCGTTGATGGTCAGAGGGGAATGCTGGGTGCTTGCCCTCCTGAAGTCCACAACAATCTCTTTTGTCTTCTCCATGTTCGGAGAGAGATTGTTGTGGCTGCACCACAAGGCCAGGTGGCTCACCTCGCTTCAGTAGTTTGTCTCATCGTCGCTGATGAGATCCACCACAGTCGTGTCGTCTGCAAACTTAATGAAGAGATTGGAGCTGTGCAATGGTGTGCAGTCATGGGTCAACAGCGTGAAGAGGACGGGGCTCAGCACACATCCTTAGGAGGGCCCTCGTGCTCAGAGTGATGGTGCTAAATGTGTTGTTGCCGACCCGTACTGCCTGTGGTCTCCCGGTCAGGAAGTCCAGCAGCCAGTTGCACAGCGAGGTGTTTAGCCCCAGCCGGTCCAGTTTGAGAATGAGCTGTTGAGGGATGACTGTGTTGAATGCTGAGCTGAAGTCAATGAACAGCATTCTGACATAGCAGTTTTTATTGTCCAGATGGGTGAGGGCTGAGTGGAGGGCAGTGGAAATGGCGTCATCGGTCAAGCGATTTGACCGTTAGGCAAACTGAAAGGCGTCCAGGGAGGGGGGGGCGAAGAGTCTTGAGGTATTGCATGACTAGCTGTTCGAAGCACTTCATGAGGATGGGGATGAGTTGGGGGTGGGCGGTATAAACGATATACGGTAGAAACGATATAGATTTTGCCAGTGGTAGAGATTTTGACCTTACCGGCCTACTGCAATATGAATAAGTAATCAGGTTAGCATTGTAATGTTTATTTTTTACTAGGGCTGTCAAAGTTAATGCGTTAATAACGCATTAACGCAAATTCTTTTAACGCCACTAATTTTTTTTAATGCGCGTTAAGGCACGTTCTGTTATACTGGCCTGATCAATAGTTTGAATCAGCAGCTGGAAATGAATCAGCTCGAAGCTGCGAAGATGCGAGCTTCTGTCACCCGACAATGTAAACAGGCTTGTCTGTTTAAGCGACTGGCTCAGCGCAAAGAAACAGAAGTATAAGAGGAGGGAGACGAGCGAGTGCTGATCGAGCTGCAGCTCCACCTGAAACCAGGTAAAAGAATAAAAAAATAAAGTCTGACCCACAGTAGAGAGAGAGGGAGAGAGTGTGAGAATATGGACAGATGTGTGGACTTTATATAAAAAACCTTTCATGATCATGAATCATTTTATGAATGCACACGTCTGTGGTGCATGATTTTCTTTACTCCAAGTCCGATTTATGTACTTTTAAATACTTAATTATTTCATGCCGA
This sequence comes from Lutjanus argentimaculatus, assembly GCA_034769285.1. NCBI lineage: Eukaryota > Metazoa > Chordata > Actinopteri > Lutjaniformes > Lutjanidae > Lutjanus > Lutjanus argentimaculatus. Next base: position 322,940 of record JAWZSL010000026.1, on the reverse strand, counting down.
TTAATCATAACAGTGAGGGAGGAGAGACGGGCTTGCAGAGAGAAGGGAGGGAGGGGGAGCGAATGCATGAAGTACTGACCGATATAAAAACTTTACTGATGATGAATCCTGATGTTACTGTACAGTTCTGTGGTTTAAACACTACAGATTAAAATATCTGTCGCTGCAAAGACCAAACTGACAGACACTCGTCTCCTCCACAAAACATTTGTGACTGCACTGCATTATTATAAGTCATGATGAAGAGTCCAGACGCTGTCTCTCCTCTTCATCTCCTCGGTGTGTGTCGGTGTGCAGTTTGTTGTCTGCTGTGGTCTAAAACAGGGGTGTCCCGATCCGAAATTGATATCGGATATCGGTCCGATATCAGCCAAAAAACGAGTATCGGATTTTATCGGACTGCATCTAAAATCTCCGATAAGCGCTCCAATAAGCAGTCCATTTTCCGCTCCACTGGTCACTAACAGGCGGACCGCGGTCTGAGTCCTGACCCAGACGCTGTCCTATACAGACCCCGGATTTTTGGCTCATTATGTTTCGTACATAGGTGTGGGTACTGAAATTCAGTATTAAACGGTTAAATTATTCAAGACCAAAGTATTAATAAGTTCCGACGTTTAAGTTCTGCCAAATGCCAAAATTGATCACAAACTATACCTGAGTGTCCGCACAAGTGTGTGTGTGTGTGTGAGAAACACTGCAGTGTCACATCGTGCTGTTCACAGACAGTCTGTTGTCATTAGTTTGACAGAGACACAAAGAGGGTCCTGTCTAGAAGGGAACCCTAGACCCGCGAAAGATCGCGTGAGTTTGATTTTATCAGAAACAACGGAAACAAATCCCGCGAGAGTTTTGTAAATAAAGGGTTCCCTTCTAGACACGATCGAGAAAGGTGCGCTGCTCCAAGATGTCGTGGTACAGATGATTTAATGTGACAAGCCGCCATAAATAAAACAGTGTATTCACTGAGGCACAGAAAGACTCTGAAACACTGATCACTGACCTGCTGTGATGGAAAAAATACTCAGATCCTTTATTTCAGTAAAAGCATGAATACCACAATGTAAACAAACACTAATTACAAGTAAAAATCTTGCATGTGATTGTTTCATTTTTTTAAAAAAAAAATCAAAATTTTTATTGCTTTTGTTGAACTTTAATGGTTCTCTCGTTGGTATTTTTGATCAGACCTCCAAACTCAGAGGAGAAAACATGTTGATCACCTTGATCACCGTGTCATTAATCACCAGAATAATCAATAGATTATTAAAAGAATCGATAGCTGCAGCCCTAGTTGAGACTTTTAAGTCAAGATGTCACTCACTGTCAAGAAGGAAAATTCAAGCTGTACCTACGCTTTATTTTATTTTTTCTAAAATTAAGCATTTTATTTTAAGATGCACAATTTTTCAAAAACTATTTCATTTATTTTCTCTATTTTATTTTTAAATGCATATCTGTATAGTTCAATGTTAAGGGACAATAAATATTGTCAAAATGTTTTTGAATTGTTCTTTCTTTATTTGATTTGACAGTCAGATGTTGATTTCTTACAGACGTTGAAACAACTACTAGGCTACTTCAGTACATATCACACTAAATCATAACGCAAGTTAGACATTATGATGTTCCGGACCTTTGCTTTCGGAAATTTTCTCTAACTGGACCTCTTTGAATTTTAGTTGAATACCCCTGCAATACTGTGTTGGTGTTTTTGTTGTTTTTGTCCCTGCCCTCAGTTGTTCCCACCATATACTGACAGTAAAAAATAACTGAAGTGAACTTGAATTGTTTGCACTTTAAAAGTATAATTTGTTTTTATTGGATTTATTTAGGTTATTTTTCAGGGTCTTCTAATTTATTTTTTATTTATTTTATTCAATTGTAGAATACTGTAGATATTATGTTGAAGGTTAAAATTTATGTAACCGATTGGTTAATAATAAATGGGTCAGTTTTTCTCATACCTACTGTTGCTGACTATTGTTCTCTGTTTGAGTAACATCACTTGATCAAGCCTTTTCTAACATTCCACACTACAAAATAAGTAATAAAAGTATGTATGATTCGTGCTGATATCGTATCGGATCGATATCGGTATCGGCCAATACTCAAGGCTGCAATATCGGTATCGTATCGGAAGTGAAAAAGTTGTATCGGGACATCCCTAGTCTAAAACATCCTCACTGATGTAAACTGTCAGAGTGACACTGATGTAAATGATCCTGCTGCTACAAAAACATGAATATCCCGTATCGTTTCATCATTATATAGACTGAGCTGAATAAAGGTGAGGATTTTTCTCATCAGAGGACAATATTTTATTAAAGAAATAAACTATTATTAACAATAATAATACTAAATAGATAAATAAATAAAGAAATGCATATAAATAGTAACCTTTTCCTAAAATACTGCTGGTTCTGTGGTGTTGAAATTTTAAATCTGAAGCCTGCAGTTCCGTAGAAACTTCAACTGACTTCTCTGTTTAAGTTTTTAGTGTGTTTTGGCCTTAATATTAAATTGAGCAGGTCAATATGCTCATCTGTGCCTGATAGACTTGGGCTTGTCATGTTATTATTTGAGTTTTTTGTGCCAAATGCAGTGCCTTTGAGGGTTTCTGGACAATATTTGTCATTGTTTTTGGTTAATATCCCTTTCAGGGACATTTTGAACAAATAAAAAATGTGCGATTAATTTGCGATTAATCGCGATTAAATATTTTAATCGTTTGACAGCACTAATATATACAGAAGAAAAGAATATATTGCAATATATATCGTTACCGCATATGCTTCAAATTATATCACAATATAAATTTTAGGCCATATTGCCCAGCCCTAGGGTGAGTGCAACCGGACGGTAGTCATTGAAACAGGTGGGTGACGACTTCTTCGGGACAGGGATGATGGTGGTGGTTTTGAGGCATGATGGGACAACAGCCTGACTCAGCGAGGTGTTGAAGATGTCTGTGAAGGCATCAGTGAGGTCTCCTGCACAGTCCCTCAGCACATGACCTGGTATGTTGTCAGGATCCAGAGCTTTCCGAACATTGATCTTGCTGAATGTTCTCCTCACGCTGTCTGGGGACAGCCTCAATACCTGGTCACCAGGAGGGGATGGGAACTTCTGAGCAGGCATGCTGTCGTGCTTCTCGAACCGAGCGAATAACTGGTTCAGCTCGTTCAGCAGAGAGGTGGAGCTGTTGCAGGTCTGCGGTGAGGGCTTGTAGTCCATCATGGTCTGTATCCTGGTGTACTGTCTCTTAGCCTTCCTGATGCTGCGGGACAGGTTGGCTCTAGCTGTCCTCAGGACCACCTGGTCTCCTGCCCTGAAGGCATTTCGGGCCTTCAGGAGCCTGTAGACCTCCCCTGTCAGCCATGGCTTCTGGTTGGCCCTAAAAGTGATGGTCTTGAGGTCTGTTACATCATCAATGCACTTGGTGATGTAGGCAGTGATGGTGTCTGTGTACTCCTGGAGGTCAGTGGTATTCAATTCAATTCAATTCAATATACTTTATTGATCCCTAGGGGGGGAAATTTGCATTTCAGTTACAACCCGTCCAAAAAACATAAAAACAGACAATGATACATAACATGGGGAGGACAGGAGCGGGAGGAACTGTGGGTCAGCCACCTGAAGCAGCGCCCCGTTTACTTAGAGAGAAAGGAGAACAAGAGGGAGGAAGAGGGGAAAAAAAGCAACTCCCAAACTAGGCTCCTGTCAGGGGGGCACAGTGTGGGATTAGGAAAAAACACCTCAGCACATAAGCAACATAATATGACATTACAACAAAACTCGATGACCTGCACATGTGGGAGGGGGGAGGGTGTTGGGGAGGGGAGGTGTCCCAGCATAGACACGGGGGGGTGCGTGCGCCCATGGCTGCTGTATGTGTTATTAGTGTCTTCATGTATGCGTAAGCCCATGTCCTTCATTCCCACTCAGACTCAAACCATTGTCTCTGCCGTATGGCTGATGACGAAGACACGGCCGTTGCCGTGGAGACGACCCGGAGAGTTCTGAACAAAAACAAAGTTCACAGGAGTAGGGGGGTGGTGGGGTGGGGAGACAGGGCCGGAGCATCTTGTCTGCATAACATCCAGGAGAGTGTAGGGATAGCCGACCTTGGGTAGGCTGGTTATCTCAGGGAGCCAATGAAGATAACAATTGTTTTGGGACAGGCCGACACTGGAATTTTTCTGTCTGCCTTTGAGTCTCTCTGAGTCTCACGGTGGCTTGTTTCAATATATCCAAATTCGATGGCCAATTCCAGCCGAGCCGAGCTGACAACTTCTCCTAGTTGGCATCCATCCTGCGAAGGAGCTCAGAAATCGCATCCAGTTTGCGACTGATCTCACATATCGCTTGAGTCTGAGTGTTGACAGCCCTGTACATTCCCTCAGTCATGACAGGCAGCTTCTCCATTGCCAAATTTGCTGCCAACGTCTTCCGAACTTTGCGATAGATCAGGAAGCTGCTAACTCCAAACAGCAGCATACCTGATATCATAATTCCAATTATGTAGATATCTTCAACATCCTCAACGGAAAGGATCGACAGGCACACGATCCTCCACTTCTCGTAGGAGTCCATCGTGTATCCGGCTGCATGCGTTCCGTCAGGGCAGGAGGGTTCACCTTTACCCATTCTCTTTGTCGAGAAAATTTGGTCAATTGCATTGAGAGACCAGCTGATCAAATCCATGATTTAGATTATTGTGGTGGCAGCCTGTTTGAACACATCCCAGTCTGTGCTGTTAAAACAGTCTTGGAGTGCTTCTGAGGACCCTTCTGGCCACACTCGTACCTGTTTACGAAGTGGTTTGGTGACTTTAACCAGTGGTCTTTATGCCGGCATTAGCATAACAGTGATGTGGTCTGAGGCGCCGAGGTGGGGGAGGGGAAGGGCCTTGTAAGCTCCTCTCTGGGTGGTGTAAACATGGTCCAGTGTGTTGTTTCCCCAAGTGTGAAAGTCTATGTGTTGATGTAGTTTGGGAAACAACAACAACTGCTGGTACAGTTCATTCAGTGCCTCACTCCTGTGCTCCACTGATGGTGAGCAGTGTTTGCAGACCACAGCAGCGTCCCGACACCAGGCGTCACTGATGTAAACACAGAGTCCCCCGCCGCGGGTCTTACCACCTTCGACAAGAGCTCTGTCTGCTCGATAGCACGATAGCCGCTCGAGCTGAATGGCGTGGTCCAGAACGTTGTCGTTAAGCCATGTCTCTGTAAACACAAAAACGCAACAGTCACTCACAGCCTTCTGGTTAGTCCGTAGAAGCCGTATGTGGTCCAGTTTGTTGTCCAAAGAGCATATGTTGGCCAGTACGATGGTGGGGATGGCCGGCTCGTGTGGGCTAGCCGCTAGCCTGACTCGGATACCTCCGTGCTTACCCTCTTCTGCTTCCTGTCACACCGTTTGTGGCGCCTCCACTCTGGGCGAGGTGCAGAGTAGGGGTCGGGTTGGTGCAGGCGTCTGGAGCTGACTGCTGGCTCGTAGCTCTTCTCTTTGCTCTGGGTTTTAATTCAAAGTGTTTAAATATATATTGGTAGGCAACTAATTTACTGGCATGTTTGCATCCATCACAGTCTATTCCTTCTGTTGTCTGTCTCTGCAGAGCTCCCACAGCAACATGTCTGTAAGGAGGAGGAAGTTCTCACTGACCAGCAGCTCTATAACCAGGAGAGGAGTTTGGACCAAAATGAGCCAGAACCTCCACAGATTAAAGAGGAACTGGAGAAGCCGAAACCTTCACAGATTAAAGAGGAACAGGAGGAGCGAAGCCTCACAGATTAAAGAGGAACAGGAGGAACTCTGCATCGCAGAGGAGGAGGAGGAGCAGCTTGTACTGAAGCAGGACACTGATACCTTTATGTGGACTCCTACTTATGAGGAAAGTGGCCACAGTGAAGATCAGGCTCTCTACTTTAATCCTGATAAAACTGGAAGTACAGCAGAGGAAGAGTCTGTAGTCAACACAGCAGTTGTAACCTCTGTGGTATCAGTCTCTCATGTAGCTGAGAGCCAAAATCAGAAAGGAGGTGAACATGAAGACTCAGGATCAACTAGAAATGCAGAACCAGAGCCAAAGAATCAACATCACAAAAGCAGAAGCGACAGTAATAATGCAAATAACTCTTCCATGTCAGATATTTACTGCAATATTCACTCAGATAAGAAGTCTTTCAAATGTGACACATGTGGGAAAACTTTTAAATATAAGTCCGCATTTTTTACACATAGGATGATACACACAGGTGAGAGGCCGTTCCTTTGTAAGACCTGCGGGCAAATATTCAATCGAATGTCACATTTGAAAAGTCACATGATGATACACACAGGTGAGAAGCCGTTCCTTTGTAAGACCTGTGGGCGAAGATTCACTCAGATGTCAAATTTGAAAAGTCACATGTTCGTACACACAGGTGAGAAGCCAATTGTCTGTAAGACCTGCGGGCGAAGGTTCACTCGAATGTCAACTTTGAAAAGACACATGTGGGTACACTTAGGTGAGAGTGAGAAACTGCAACCCCCTGCAAAGTACGTGGAAGAAGGTTCTCTTGGATAGATCTTGTGAAAAAAGCACCAGAATCCACAGAGGTGACACACTTTTGAAATAGCTGCATCTCTGTAATTGAATGTCAAATGTAAAACAGATTTGGGCCCCCAAATAAATAAAAGACCATGAAAGAAATTCTGCAAATGTAAGATTTATATCAGCAGTACACCTTTTATAAAGCATTTAAAATGTGTATATTGTTTTACTGATGAGAGGAAGTAATAACATTGAGATGGTCTCTTACCTCAGCCTAAATGCATTCATTCCTCATTTATAAAATGTTTAACTTGTGTGTGTTTTCAGTATCACACGTCAAGATAATATAAGTGATGCAGAAATGGCAGTAAAATTGTCAGGATGTTCATTTATGCACAAAGATTTATTATTAAAGCCTGTTGTGAAATGGGTTGCAATTGTTTGTCATTTTCAAAAAGTGCGGCCAAGAAAACAAAAAGTTTTGGGAACAGTGACCTTTAGGGATGTAAAATGATGTTGATTTAAACAAAAAAAGATTTTGTTTTGTATTTGCATGCACACAATTTGAAATAATTCATCACCAGACACAATTCATGCCGGAGGATCTCAGGCTGCACTTAGGCTCGTAGGGGGTCAGGTGGTCAGCTATATATGCTGGAGCTAACCCTCTACAAGCCTGAAAAGTGATCATTCAAATTTTACAATCTATTGTGATTCATTTATTTACTACGGATCCCCATTAGTCCTCACTGCAGTGAAGACTATTCTTCCTGGGCTCCAAGAATTCACATTTCAAACTTCAAAGATAATACAATAAAATACAATCATTACAATTAAAATATAACTAAATCTAAACAAAAATGATCTGAGCTGTAATGAAATTCAACCCTTAAATTGTTGAAACCAACCAGAACCAAACAACAAAAAATTATTCCATTTCAGACACTCAGAATTTCAGAATAAACCAACCAACTAAAAACTGACTTCCTTCCTAAGTACTGCTTCTCTTAATTAGGGGGCCAAGCCCGCAGGGCCTGGGGGATGTGTATGCTTGTGCATACACGTCCCCCAGGCCCGTGGTGCTGGGAACCCTATTGTTTTTGTTTGGATTTTTCTTTTTTTTATTATAGTTCCTTATTTTTATTCTTCCACATATAAAAGTGGTGCTGCAGGCTAAACCATGAAAGGGGAGGGTGCTGCAATTTGGAGGGCTGGTCCAGACCCTGCACGTACCTCAGTCACAAAAAATGACATGTGTGCCAGCAGGGGGCGCTATAACCAAGGAAAACACCTTTTGGCCTATAAGTCCCACACCGTATGTCGCACATTCAAAAACCTCATTATCCCCAGATTTGGTGAATTACCCCTGAATCACCTGGGCTAGGCCACGCCCATTTCCGCCTATAATTTTTTTCCGCAAAATTGCGAAAACTCGAAAACCTACTTTTTCGAACTCCTCCTTGGGGTTTTGTGCAATCAGTGTGAAATTTGGCACGAACTGTCGTAAGATGGACCTGACCTAAAGTTATCAAAAGAATTTTGTTTGGTCAAAATATGCGCAAATTATTAACAAATACATTTTTCTAGCTAGCTATAAAAAACATGAACAATTGCATATCTCGGTCAAAATAAATCCTAATGACACCAAGTCTGAGATCCTAGGTTGGCATGTGACTGTGGGTGTGTGAGCCAATTTGGCTGATGTTGGCCACTAGGGGGCGCTGCAAATATGGGACATTTATATCTCTTAAACGGCACCCACCGATGTTTACAAAATTTGGTGGGTATGATGCTGGGTCAGTCCTGAGGCCATGACTTGAAGGTAATCCTGACTGGTCAAAGTGGGCATGGCTTATTATGAGATAAACAACAAACATTTATTTCAGCTCAAGTATTATGCTGAGGGCTGTGAAATTTACAGGGTGTATATAGAATAGCACACAGACCACCCACACCAAAAATTGTGCGTCTACTCCACTAGGTGGCACTGTGATGGACACAAATGCATTTTAGCCTGTAACGTCCACATTTTAAATCACATCTTCATAAACCTTATATCCACGTGTTCCCTCCATAGAGCCGCATCTTCTGACATAGGCCACGCCCACTCCCACAGCATATTTCTCTTTGTAAGTCACTACACATCAAAAACCTACTTTTCCAAACTCCTCCTAGGGTTTACGCTCCATCTGCACGAAACTTTGCACACACAATCTCCAGACTTGCCTGATCAAAACTTATCAAAAGAATTTTGCTACTCCTAAAAACCGCGGTGTGGTACTTATAAATAAACAATTTTTTTCCGCTAGCTAAAAAACACATTACCGTTGCATATTTCTGTCAAAGTAAAAGCTATCAACATGAAACTCAATTCACTTGTTTCCTAGGTCAACCAAAGGCTCTGTGCCAAATTTAGCGTAAATTGGCCAACAGGGGGCGCTATAAACACAGTAATATCAAGCGACACGAAAGTTGCTCAGATTCGCACGAAATTCAGCGAGCGTGATCTGGAGTCGTTCCCGAGCCCGGCCGTAAAGGTTAGTGATGTTTGGTCAAAGTGGGCGTGACTTGTTAAAAACAAACTGGAGAGACAGGGCAGCCTTGTTTGACCCCGCGTTTAACGGCAAACCTCGGGACGTGCCTCCCGGTGACGAACCAGAGCCGTTTGCCTTGCGTGGGCTCTGCAACGCCCGGGGCCGAGTCGCACGGGAGGCTTGGCCCCCGTTCATAACTGCTTGCAGTTCTAGTTGTCATTTTTTTTGGTTAATACCCCTTTGAGGGACATTTTGAACAAATAAAAAATGTGTGATTAATTTGCAATTAATCGCGATTAAATATTTTAATCGATTGACAGCACTTATACAGAAGAAAAGAATATATCGCAATATATATCATTACTGCATATGCTTCAAATTATATCGCAATATAAATTTTGGGCCATATTGCCCAGCCCTAGGGTGAGTGCAACCGGACGGTAGTCATTGAAACAGGTGGGTGATGACTTCTTCAGGACAGGGATGATGGTGATGGTTTTGAGGCATGATGGGACAACAGCCTGACTCAGCGAGGTGTTGAAGATGTCTGTGAAGACATCAGTGAGGTCCCCTGTACAGTCCCTCAGCACACGACCTGGTATGTTGTCAGGACCCGGAGCTTTCCGAACATTGATCTTGCTGAATGTTATGAAGGCAGTGATGGTGTCAGTGTACTCCTGGAGGTCAGTGGTATTATTGTGGGTGGCAGCCTGTTTGAACACATCCCAGTCTGTGCTGTTTAAAACAGTCTTCTGAGGACCCTTCTGGCCACACTCGTACCTGTTTATGAAGTGGTTTGGTGACTTTAACCAGTGGTCTGTATGCTGGCATTAGCATAACAGTGATGTGGTCTGAGGGGCCGAGGTGGGGGAGGGGAAGGGCCTTGTAAGCTCCTCTTTGGGTGGTGTAAACGTGGTCCAGGTGTGTTGTTTCCTCGAGTTGGAAAGTCTATGTGTTGATGTAGTTTGGGAAACAACAACAACTGCTGGTACAGTTCATTCAGTGCCTCACTCCTGTGGTGGTTACTTGAGTGTGGAGGAATGTAGACAGCGACAATCAAGATGACTGTGAATTCCCTCGGTAGGTAGAATGGCCGGCACTTAATGACCATAACCTCCACTGATGGTGAGCAGTGTTTGCAGACCACAGCAGCGTCCGACACCAGGCATCACTGATGTAAACACAGAGTCTCCCGCTGCGGGTCTTACCACCTTCGACAAGACAGTCACTCACAGCCTTCTGGTTAGTCCATAGAAGCCGTATGTGGTCCAGTTTATTGTCCAAAGAGTATGTTGGTCAGTACGATGGTGGGGATGGCTGGCTTGTGTGGGTTAGCCGCTAGCCTGGCTCGGATACCTCCGCGCTTACTCCTCTTCTGCTTCCTGTCACGCCACTTGTGGCTCCTCTTGGCGAGGTGTAGGAGTTGGGGTCGGGGTTGGTGCAGGCGTCCAGAGCAGACCGCTGGCTGTAGCGCTTCTCTTTGCTCAGGGTTTTAATTCAAAGTGTTTAAATATATATTGGTAGGCAACTAATTTACTGGCATGTTTACATCCATCACAGTCTATTCCTTCTGTTGTCTGTCTCTGCAGAGCTCCCACAGCAACATGTCTGTAAGGAGAAGGAAGTTCTCACTGACCAGCAGCTCTATAACCAGGAGAGGAGCTCCAGTTTGGACCAAGAGGAGCCAGAACCTCCACAGATTAAAGAGGAACAGGAGGAACTCTGCATCGCTCAGGAGGAGGAGCAGCTTGTACTGAAGCAGGAGACTGATACCTTTATGTGGACTCCTACTTATGAGGAAAGTGACCACAGTGAAGATCAGACTCTCTACTTTAATCCTGATGAAACTGAAAGTATAGCAGAGAAAGAGTCTTTAGTCAACACAGCAGTTCTTACCTCTGTGGTATCAGTCTCTCATGTAGCTGAGAGCCAAAATCAGAAAGGAGGTGAACATGAAGACTCAGGATCAACTAGAAATGCAGAACCAGAACCAAAGAATCAACATCACAAAAGCAGAAGTGACATTAATAATGCAAATAACTCTTCTGTGTCAGATACTTACTGTAATATTCACTCAGATAAGAAGTCTTTCAAATGTGACACATGTGGGAAAGTTTTTAAATTTAAGTCCACATTGTCTGCACATGTGATGATACACACAGGCGAGAAGCCGTTCATCTGCAAGACGTGCGGGCAAAGATTCGGTCGAATGTCACATTTGAAAAGACACATGTGGATACACACTGGTGAGAAAGCCGATCCTTTGTAAGACCTGCGGGCGAAGATTCAGTCAGATGTCAACTTTGAAAAGACACATGTTGATACACACAGGTGAGAAGCCGTTCCTTTGTAAGACCTGCAGGCGAAGATACAGTCGAATGTCATATTTGAAAAGTCACATGTTAGTACACACAGGTGGGACGGACAAACTGTAACCCCTGCAACATGAGTGACAAAAGATTCTCAAATATGGGAACCTTGAAAAGACACATAAAGGAGTCCACGCAGGTGAAAAAGCCGTACCTGTCACCCCTGCAAAGTACGTGGAAGAAGGTTCTCTTGGATAGATCTTGTGAAAAAGCACCAGAATCCACAGAGGTGACACACCTTTTAAATAGCTGCATCTCTGTAATTGAATGTCAAATGTAAAAACAGATTTGGGTCCCCAAATAAATAAAAGACCATGAAAGAAATTCTGCAAATGTAAGATTTATATCAGCAGTACACCTTTTATAAAGCATTTAAAATGTGTATATTGTTTTACTGATGAGAGGAAGTAATAACACTGAGATGGTCTCTTACCTCAGCCTAAATGCATTCATTCCTCATTTATGAAACATTTAACTTGTGTATGTTTTCAGTAGCACACGTCAAGATAATATAAAGTGATGCAGAAATGGCAGTAAAATTGTCAGCATGTTCATTTATGTACAAAGATTTATTATTAAAGCCTGTTGTGAAATGGGTTGCAATTCTTTGTCATTTTCAAAAAGTGGGCCCAAGAAAAAAAAACTTTTGGGAACACTGACCTTTAGGGATGTAAAATTATGTTGATTTAAAAAAAAAAAGATTTTGTTTTGTATTTGCATGTACATAATTTGAAATAATTCATCACCAGACACAGTTCATGCCGGAGGATCTCACGCTGCACTTAGGCTCGTAGGGGGGTCAGGTGGTCAGCTATGCTGGAGCTAACCCTCGACAAGCCTGAAAAGTGATCATTAAATTTTACAATCTATTGTGAGACAGACTGGGAGCCAATAAGTGACTTTAGAATGGGTGTAATGTGTTCTCTCCTGGCTGCAGCATTTAGAATCAGCAGAACAACAAGTTTTGTTGTGTGAGATCAGAGAGTAATGCAGTAACGTAACCTGAATGAGATGAATGTATGAATTATTCTTTCTAAGTTCTTGTGAGGTAATAATGACCTGATTTTTGAGACAACTAGTGGGACTTTAAAAGAAGACCATACCGGCTGTAGCGTTGCTGTCAGAGGTCAAAGACATTTGTTTCAAATTGTCAATTTTCTTTGTTTTTTAATATCACAATAAATGTGACACTGTGCCATATATTATCGGACTGCAAGTTTTTGGGCATGTTGCATCTTTAATTACATATATTTCTGTTAGCAACAGTATTTCTTCAAAACAATCATAATTTTTTTGGCACCAACCTATAATCAGCTCCAAGTTGGGGTTGCTTCAACCAAGATTCATTTTTAAATTAGATCATGGTTCACTTAAAATTATTTTGTTTGAAACTTTGACACTAGGTTAAACTTAACAAAGATTCAATTTAAACCTCAGTTTAGTTTTTACTCGAGTCTTTTTATGAGTCTGTCCCTTAATGTTCTGTAAGGAAAGTTAAGCAAACAGTGCAATGTTTTGTTAAGGCTTTAGCTTGCTAACAGTTCAGTTCTTTATTAATGAATACAAAGCAGTCAAAAATGAACAAAATAAACTCCTTTATACTCAATAGCTAGGTCCTGACGCTTTAATTTATTTATTTAATTTTTATTTCTTTTGATTTGGTCAGAAAAGCATTTTGATATAAGTCTGTTAAATTCCAGTTTACATGACTAAATGTGTATTTATTGAACTGAGATTGGTATTTAATTGTGCAGCAGAGCTCTGCTTAACTTTTAATCTGGATTTTCTCATTTTAAACCTAGTTTTGCCAAACTCTGTTTTAAACTAATCTAAAATTAAATGAATCTTTATTGGTACAACCCCGTCTGTGTGAGACTCTGCTGTGTAAGGAGGGCTACAAAATCTGTTCTGTTTCTGTAAATTATCTGAGTTTCATGCTGACAAAGTCCCTCATGATCCTATTTTCTAGATATTACTTTGAGTCTGTTGTAACTTTTTTCTTTTTCTCTTGGGAGTACAGAAAGAATAAAGTTTGATTTATGCTGAGGCCGTGATGGATGTTTTTTGCATTTGTTATTTGGAAAGAAAAATTAAGTATTAGCTTTTGTTGCATATATTTGTTTTGTGAGTGTTTGAGCCTTTTGTGAACTGAATGTGTTATTTTGGCCAGTGACTTAAAGTTTAGGCCTGTGGTGTGCGAACTGTTTAAAAATACAACTTATTTAATGGACAAATGTCTAAAAGAAAAAGAGGAAAAAAAACCGAGAGCACACAAGTTCTCTGTCAGCAGGGAAAAGCGGAACGGAAAGTTCCCGCACGTCCACTGTCGGAACTTTAAATCGTGACACGCAGCGGAAGTGACGATCCTGAACGCTCTTATTGAATTTAGCTGAGAGACGGAGCTTAGTTAATGTTTGAGTTTGTAAATGAACAACAATGTCTTCAGTTGAGTGTTTGAGAGAGTTTGTCAACGAGCGACTAACTGCTGCTGCTGAAGAAATATTCAGAGTTTTTAAACAAACGATCGTCCAGTACGAAGAAGAGATCGATCGTCAGCGCAGACTGCTGGATATCATCTGGAAACCTGAAGTACAGTTACACAGGATCGGTGAGTACAACTGAGTTATTAGGCTACTTTAACGCTTTGATGAACACATTATTAAATTATTATAAACAACATGGGTCAAAATGACCCGTATTCATTTAGGTTTTTTTAAAACATGGCTGAGTGTTTGTTACATCTTATGAAATAAGTTTATTTCATCATTTAATATTCAAGGTATTTATTAAAAAATGTATTTTTAATTCACCACAAATCACAATTTTCAATTTATTTTCATAATGTATCAATAGAAACTGTCTTTGTATTACAGAGGTGGGGGACTGGACATGACTCAAGTAGGACTTGTGTCTCAAATTAAAGGACTTTAGACTTGCTGGTATTTGTGAGTTGAGACTTGACTCAGACTTGAGACAGATGACTTGACGGGACTTGAATGGTGCAGAGACCAACACAGGAGGCGTTTATTGTGGAGGGGCCAAATTTTATTTATTTAATTTTATTTATTTATTTTTGTTTATTGTGACAAGAACTTAACAAATTTAATTTAATAACTAATTGCGATTATTTTTTTTACTGATATTTCAGTTCTGATATGATTTGCGATTAGAGAAAACAATACGTTTTACATTATTTTCATTTGTGTCTCAAATTGAAGGACTTTAGACTTGCTGGACTAACACTGAGGAAAGACTTGAGTTGACTTGAGACTTGGTAATCATGACTTGAGACTTGACTCAGACTTGAGACAGATGACTTGACGGGACTTGAATGGCGTATTTCTCGATAAAGATATGTTTTGTTGTTGTCGTTTTTGTTTGTTTTTTGTTTTCTTTTAACATGATTAGATGATTTCTAGTACAGTGCCCCCAAACCTGGCAACCTACTGCAGACCAGCAGAGACTAACAGAGGAGGCGTTTATTGTGGAGGGTCAAAATTTTATTTATTTAATTTTGTTCATTTATTGTAGAAAAGGCCCCAAAGTTTCAGAGTTAATGATAATTCAGTTATGTTGCCACTATTTAATGTGCTGTTCAGGGATCAGTTTATTCACTGCTGGTTATATTATGGGTGTAACCACTCCCACCTTCCTTCGAGGGGTAGCTGATGTCACACATCAGCACCTGTGTGCTTTAGAGAGTCAGTGAAGTGATGGACGACGGGTTTTACAGTGCAGAACTTTATTACCTTTCCAAGTGATTGTGCGTGAATGAAAAAGTGAGTATTGTCCTTTATATTGCTTGTGGTGTTGTCTTTACTTGTGTCGATGCAGCTGTAGAGGACTTCTGATGGCAAATGCGGGTGATATTCAGCATGTCAGAAATATGTCGACTTCAGCACATGTTCTGTCATTTATTACCTGTTGTCACTGCTGTCAAGAGGTCTGTGTTTGAGTAGAAATACGATGTGGCTGTTGCGAAGTGTGTTAATTATAATGCTAATTAAGGCTGCGCTAACTACATGACGGATATAGCACGCTTGTCGGTTTTTCACAATAAAAGCATCCTGTCTGTTCAGTAGTGGGGAGAATACAAGGACATTCCTAAATAACAGGAAGGGCTATGTGAGCATTGGCAGTAACTTAACACAGTGCTGATAAGCATACAGATACACTGTAATAAGTGTTTGCAATGATGTGATAGTTTTAAATAGGATAGAAATGTAACGTAATGTAATGCCACTAATGAGAAAAAAAATAGGAGGTAGATTTTTTTTTTCATCATGCACTTCGAGAAAAAAGTCAAAATTTTGAGAATAAAGTCGAAATATAATTTTGAGAACAAAGTCAAAATATAATTTCGAGAAGAAAGTCGAAATATAATTTCGAGAAAAAAGTTTAAATATAATAACAGCGCATGTGACTGCTTCTACCAAATGCCTTGTAGGCAGTTAGATGAATGGTTAAACTATACTTCAGAATTGGCTTTAGTAACAAAGAAATTCTTTCTCTTTTAGCTCACAAACACAGTGTAGTTATCAGTTTTTAGGACTTAAGAGACTGTTCCGAGGGATGAACCACACACGCTTGGAAGAGGTGGCCTCATTCGTGCAAGCTGAAATAGCGGGTAATGGACAAATGCAAGGCTATCGATGGCTGCATCTGCGTGCAGTTCAGAGGGGCTATGTTGTATCACAAGATACAATAAGACATTTGATCAAGTTGTTTGATCCTGAAGGTGTGGAGCTCAGGAAGGCGTGTCGTTTTGAGACGCAGGCACTACCGCAACAAAGGTCCCAACGCGCTGTGGCATATGGACTCATATGATAAACTGAAGCCATACGGCATTGCCATCAATGGCTGTATTGATGGTTTTAGTCGCTATGTAGTGTGGATGGAGGCATACAGAACAAACAACGACCCAAAAGTGATAGCAAACTACTTCGTCACATCCATTGCGCGCTTGGGAGGGTGCACAGAGTGACTGCGCGCAGACAGAGGCACAGAAAATGCACACGTAGAAAACATGCTTGTCTTTTTGCACAGCAACCATGCAGATCATTTTGCCGGAGTCCGAAGTTTCATCTATGGATGCAGCACTGCAAACCAGTGGATTGAATCATGGTGGGGGATCCTGAGGAAACAAAGTGCACAGTTTTGTATCAACATTTTCCCGACCCTCCAGGATGACGGACACTTCTCTGGTGATTTCTTGGATAGGAGCCTGATCCAATTCTGCTTCCTAAACCTTGTTCAGGTGGGGCTTAGAAAGTCATTATGTTGCTACCCCTGTCCTCCTCTCCTTCAGTCACCTGGACTGATTTAAACAAAATTATATGCAAGTAAACTTTTGATCAGAGCACATTAAGGAAAGATTCAACATGATTTTTAATTTTGCTTTATTTTTACTTTGTGGAGGGTAATTTCCACAGTGTGGTGTAACAGTTTTAACTGCAGTATAAGATCTGAACAAATGGAAATGAGCAGCATGTATGGCCACCTGTCAAAGTTAACTCCAAACAACCTATCACCAGAATAACCGTTACTGCTGCTCAATACATTGTACTGCTATTCAGCATGTTCACTCACATCAGACAGCCTCTCACATCGGGTAATTACAGACAGGGCTGCAGCACTCTCCAACACACACTGCGTTTTAAGTGCACTGGTGTTCATGGCGAGGTTCAGTAAGACTATCCAACAATTTGCTAACTAAATAACCATATAAATGAACTGACAGTGGCATTCCTCCAACAACAACATTTATTTCACATATACTTGTATGTATAGCCTATTGTATGTATGATGAATTAAACCTCAGGTTGTGTCTACTGTTTTGTTTTTATGCAGGATGAACTTGATGAAGTTGTGAGAACCTGGAATTCACACAAGATAAGAGCAAAGGCAGGCGATGGTGTGATGGGAGGTCGCCCGATTTTGATGTACACACTTCCAGACATGTACGGCGCAGAAGACAATCTCAAGACTGTAGACATGGATGAACTGGCCCTTTGTAGGGAGGAATGCACCCCCAAAAGCCAATATCCATGTGATGAAACTGTATTTGATCTCTGTTGACATCTGATGCAGGAAAAGGGATGGGATGCTCCTACAGATGCATTTTCCGCTGCTGAACTGTAACACCTTATTGAGAGCTGAAATACTGCAAAGTATCTGAGGGTAGACAATTCTCTCTGCACAAAGGAGAAGCATTAGTGTAGGCTTAATTCTATTTGGGACTCACATAGGCCACACAATTAAAGTATGGTTTCCTCTAAATCATCTGATCCATCCATCCTGAGTCCAGTCAGTGTTGACGGTAAATGTATCAACTGAAGCACTGCATTCCTTGGTGCTGGTAAAACCAAGAAAAACTAACTGTTCCCACACACAGAGCAGTGCAAATGTGCTTACATGTAACAGGATGCATGGCGAGCTTGAGATTCCCATGCTCATGTTGGTGTGGTTATAACATCCCTAGCCTATAGCTACTAATTTCTTGGCCAAAACATAGTGTCAGGTGATAAAATACTCATGTAGTACATTTAAACCCGGATAATCAGAGGAAGCTAGAAGTTCAACTCAAATAGTTCTTCATATATCCAATGAAATCATTGGATGTAAGAAGAACAACAGATTTTGCCAAGAGAGCTCAGTTTTCTCAATATAGCACACATGAATAATTTATTGCTTCAATTGACTACAATCCATTAACACTGACTGGACATGCACATGACAAGTAGTGAATTTTGCCCTTAAGTACAGTGATGTGCAAGACCAGTTTTACACAGCCAGGTGTGCACTTTCAAGGGTTACAATATATTTAGCCTCCTTGCAGCATGTGAGATGGACCTATGCATTTGGTTTGAATGGCATGTCATCCTCACTTATCATCATTTGTGAAATAGTTTCAGAAATTGTACTTCATTATGAAAATATTATAATAATGTTTTCTCTGGCTACCTAAACCAGTTTTTGTACTAAAGGAGACCAGTGAATACAAAAGCTGGGGACTGCTGTAAATAAAACTAGTTGACGATTATAGAATTTCACTTCTGAGTTATTTCAATTTCTCTGTGCCTTGAACCTGACACTCTATTGCCCTCTGAATATTTTTGACCGCATTAAATCCTTGGTTGTAGTCAGGTGAGACAGAGTCCGATTTATTACCAACCTGAATTTGTGTCAAAGCAGTCACCTTTGTTGCAGTGACAAACGTTATGTAATAGTATCAGTCTGAGAAATGATTATTGACTGAACATGCTGTCTCATTAAAGGTTGTATTGCGGATGACACAATGTGCACTTTTTTCCCACCAAATAAATTGGGTGCTATAATCACTAGTACAGAGTATTAACCTATTAAACAAAAACTGTTCACTAGAAATACTGTAAAGACATGTTGTGGTATTGGCCTGCAACACTTTAGTGAATCTTGCCCTTTGACTTAATGAATAGTTCAAGAAGACGATACACATGATATTAGAGTAACTGTCTTTTATTAACAAATTTTGAACATGGCTTGGTTAATTTGTAATAAAAACTGAACCTCCAGAGCCCCCACATAACAACTGTTTTTTTTTTCTTGGCTCCATTAGTAAACTTGTATTTGCTTTAATTCTCAGCACCTTTTGTGGGACATCTTGTGCTTAATTTGGTAAAAAAAAAAATGCAAAAAAAATACACCACTTTATTCATAGAATATCTGAAGTCTAGTCAAACAAACGTAGTTGACCTGCAACACATGCCTGTGGTGGTTTGATAAATTTAAAAAGAAAGAAAGAAATTGGTGTAAAATCACAAAAAAAAATCACAGCATTTAAACAACAGCTTAAGGATTTCTTCTGTTGTTAAAAAAGTATGGCATGACTGCAGGAGGGCTATGTGCATGTGAGAACTGCAACGACAAAAGGCATTTTAAGGCACAAAACTAGCATTTTTGCAGTAACTGCAAATTGCACAACTGTGAACATAGGAAGAAATATACGATATAGTGCTGGACAGGTATTTACAAGGGAAACTGTCACATTAAAATGTACAGGTACATTCTAAAACATTTATTGACCAGTCTAAAACCATTATAACATCTAACATTTGAACAATTTATAGGGCCCTTAGTTACTTCATGAATACAGGACACCTTAAGACAAGAATAATTGCACTTTGTGTGTTAACTGAGAAAGAATTTCACTAAAACACAGAAGTAATTATAGCTGCTGCGCAGCAATGGTCGGGGCCGGGCAATTTTAGGCAAAATTAGGCAATTCTGAGCAACAAGCAGAGTGTAGGAAGATGAAAAAAAGGTGGCATTCTAATGTGCATTTTACATCAGTTGAGGCTTGAACTCACAATTTCTGGCACAAGAGACTCTGCATATTGACTGATAGCTAAGCCAAATAAACAGGGAAAAGAGACAAGGGATAACAGGGAAACGTGTTGATAAAGAGTATTTGTCTCTTCCCAAAACTCCCTGAATCATAATTATTTTTATCTTAGTAGTCTCTAATCCACATAGCATGATACCTGAACATAAGGCTTTCACATTTGAAAGTCCATCCTGCCTTAGCTGAGGCTCAAACTCACAACTTCTGACACTGAAGTCCGTCTTTTATCTCACTGAGCTAATTGGCAAGTGACAGTTCGCGTGTGGCTTCACAAATTGACTAAGCCAAGGATCAGGGTGCCAGGCAGCAGCCATCCATGCCATGGAAAAGCAAATTTCAAAGTGAAAATTCCAAAGCTGTAGCACATATGGTTGATTTGTTGTGAATTTTCAAAGTTTTGAAATTTAGAGGCTTGCTGTAGCGCCACCATCAGGACTATTGTCTGGTGTTTCCAGTTGAGGACATCTGGCATGGGACTGGACCTTTGTGAAAAGTTTGGGTAGATTTCTCATATGGAAGTGTTGTACAAGCTGAGGCTTGAACTCACAACCTTCAACACCAAGAACCATCCTCTATCTCACTGAGCTAATTGGCAAATGGAAACACCACTTGTAGCTTCACAAATTGACTAAGCCAGTCACCTGTGTGCAAGACAGCAGCTGTTAGCATGTAAAGGCAGATTTCAAACGGCTGTCAAAAATTCAGTTATTGAGACAAAAATTCCAAAATACACAAATTGCATCTAGACAGCATGGAGATGTTGGTCATTAGTTTTTAACAATGATTTATTGGCTCCAAAAGTGAAAAACTGATGTTTAAAAATGCCATTTTTGCATTGACTCCAATTGTTCGCATGAGAGTGAAATTCAAAATGCTGTAAAAAATTCAGTTTTTGAGATAAAATTCTGATATTTTCCAAACATCATCTACCATGACTCCAAAATTTTGTCATTTTTTTTCATGAACATTGAAAATGTATTTAGCAAGAATTTGCAAGTATATATTTATAATACCGTTTACAGTCAAACATTTTGATGCACTGTAGGCTCAATTTTTGATAAATCAAAAATCTGTGTGGATCGTTTGTGTAGGACAGTCTGAAGAAGCTCTGTAGCAAGTTTGGTACCAATTGAACAAAAATTGTGGGAGGAGATAGGTTTAATAAGTTTTACAGTTTTTGAAAAAAACAGAGTGATGGACTTCATAATTTGCAATAGGTTTAAATGTACAAAAGTTTCTTCAGTGGGGCTACATTTTGGTGAAAGTTGTAAATCTGTAGCACATATGGTTGATTTGTTATGAATTTTCAAAAATTTGAACTTTAGAGGCTTGCTGTAGCGCCACCATCAGGACTATTGGCCTGTTTTTGCAGCTGAGGCAATCTGACATGGGACTGGACCTTTGTGCAAAGTTTGGTCATTTTTCGTGCATGGGAAGTAGGATTTCCTCGGAAGAAGAAGAAAGAAAGAAAGAGAAAGAAAGAAAGAAAGAAAGAAAGAAGAACATGCAGGATTACAATAGGGTCCTGGCAGCTTAGGCTGCCCGGCCCCTAATTAAATGTATCAGTCTAACAAAAGGATTGTCATAACATTTGACTGAATGTGCTATAGCATTTAAGATTTAACTTGGATTTAACTTGGCACAAAGTCAGAACATCTGACATTTGTAATTTATTATTCCCTTAGATAATTTATGAATGCGGGGGCATCTGAAAACAAACTGTGCCTATAAAACACTTTCAGAGTATTGCTTGAGTTTTTTGTGGAGCAAGTCCTTAGCATTATTTTACAACTGTTGGCTAGGAAGCAGTATGGCCACAATCATGGTTGAAGGGCCACATATTGTGTTACACAGTGTCCATCACCCAGATGTTGCTGTCAAGGATTTCATTGTATTCAGCACAAAATCTGGGAAATTTTCATAGCACTCAGGTAGCTCTAGGAACATTCCACATGTTCGTCCAATTGGACGTCTTGTGAAATCAGACATTACTGTGAACTCAATAATGATACTGTCTGACACAATCAAATCGGATCCTGTGCAGAATCTTAGAAATTTCCCCAGTTTTGCTTCATCCAGTTCCCTAATATTACTGTCTGAGATGATGTTCGACCTCTTTTTGCTTTGCTGTCATATCTGCTGGGAAACTTCAACAGCCTTGACACCTTCTTAGTTGTTGGTTTAGGTCAGCATACATCTTTATCAGCTTTTCATAAGTGAGATTCATCTGTGGTTTTGTGATGTCCCTCCAACAGTAAATTACAAAGTTTGGCTTTTGCACAAGTTCTTTGGGGGAAATTTCTTCCAGAATTGCTGGGAGGGTGTCTGCTGAGACTCTCCTTCTGCATTCGTAGTTGTTGAGGACTTCCAAAAGGTCATCAGGGTCAACAGAAGAGAAGTCTTGTAAAGCTTGCATGAGGACCTCTCTCTCTTGGCAGCTTGTGAACTGAAGAAAGACTTCTGTCAGGTCACTGTCCACTGCTCCAAATAACATCTCCTCAATGAAAGGGGGTGCAAGCTTAATAGGAAGATAGTGGCAACCTTGGTATCCTCTCAAGAAAATTCTGCCAATGGCTTTCCAGGTGTCAGCCTTGAAATCATGTCTGATGAAGGGTACTTTCAATGTTGTCCGAGTGTGCAGCGGTTATAGAAATCCTGCCAAAATGCACTAAAGACATCTCTGAGAAGCCCTGACCCACTACCAGCTTCCTCAGAGTTATCTGGTAGTATTCGCCTCATTTCCAGTGGTCTGGTCAGAATCTGAGGGTCAGAAAATGCTTCAATCATGTCACTGAAGCAATTTGCATGATGTATAGTAATAATTTTTGGTAAAGTTGCATGGTCAGGTGTTTCAGGCTGATAAATCAGTGTGTCATCTTGATTAAACTCGGCCTGTGTGTGGGCCAAATGTAATTTCAGGGTCAGAATTATCATACGTGATGTCTCCTTCTAAAATAAGGTTGATCTCTGAGAATGCTGGGTGATCTGTGACGACTGGAGGATTTGCAGCAGAGATATCTGTGACAACAGAGTGATAAAGGCTGCTTGCCTGGTCTTGGTCTTGATCTGAGTAACTGGGTTGACAGAGATAGGGACTGGCTGTCAGAAACTTCAATAACTTCATCCTGGCCCTCAAAGCTCAAATCATTGTCTTTGTGTTCAGTGCTATAGGCATGTTCACCTGATTGTGGTTTTGGCTGAGTGGCAATGTAGAATCTCAGCCTTGATAGTTTTCATATACGGTGCCAATTGAGACATAATCAGAAAAGAGTTTTGTTTAAAGTCCTATACATCAAATGTAAAGTCTGATTCATGGCCTTTACTTGAAACACCTTTTGGGAAAAAAAAAGACTCTTCCCCTCTTTCAGGATCTCATTAAATCCAGCATTGATATCCATAACAACCTTTCTGGTGCCCCCTCCTTGTTTGGCTATAACCTGTTTAGATTCATTATTTTCTTGGTGTATCCAACCTATCTCAATAGTCCGTGTAGTTAACTTTCGTCTGGAATGGGGTTCAGAGGTTTGTGGCTCCTCTCCACTTTCTTTGTTTTCCTTTCTTATCTTCATTTTCTCCCTGAGCCTTTCAAGAAGACCCAGTTTGCGCTTTGAGACTGGCTGTTGATTGCTGCAAAAATTGAAAAGTGCAATTCTATCTCCATATGAGGGAATGTAGTTGGCCAAGCTGAATCGTCCATAAGCCGGATTACATCAATGTCGATCTACAGAGCAAAGGAAAAACATGATCAGGGTAAAGAAATATAATGGGTACTACTTTCACACTTTCTAATATGTTGCCGTGGAATACAAAACTAAAATTGACAGTGAGCTCAACAAGTAGATGGACAGGGAAAAACTGTTTAGTGTTTTAGCTCTATCTTATTAATTTGAAAGTAAAATGACATAGTGACTTTGTTGTTAAAGTGTAACTGCTATCACTTTAATTTCATGCATGTAGAATCATCAGCTAAAAATGGCAGCCCTTTTTTGTTTATGTTTCCCTTTTTAATATTATATTCATAAAGTAATCATTTTCATTTTGTCAATAATTCTTTCCATATGCACAATACTTTTTGCTCAGGCCATACTGCCTGCTTGTATCTGTGTGTGGTGACTCGCTGAATTGCTGTGACTTGCTTGCCTGTGGTGTTGAAAAGACAATATTTCCCTAAATTCCCAGAAGGAACCTGTCCAAAGGGATTAACAAAGTTCTATCTCATGTTATTTTATCTTCTGCTGTCTACTGTTGCTGCCAACCTTATCTTTTTACATTGAGTTTTCCAAAGAGTTTCAGAGATAGAGAGTGAAAGAGAAAAACTGCAGTGGGAGGTATCATATTGTTGATTATGTTGATATGATTGTCAACACATCATTTTTAATGCGTATGCGTGAACCTGAATCTCTGAATGAATGTGTGTCACTTGAATGTAAGCCACACTCCAGCCATTTAGAGCTGTCTGTCTGTCTTTCTGTCTGTCTGTCTGTCTGTCTCTCTCTCTCTCTCTCTCGCCCTTTGAACAAGGTGAAAACTCATACTGTTTTCTGGTTGCAACTCTTTTTTTTTCTCTTCAATACTCTTCTGCAACTGAAACACTGTCTGTGTGGGGGAAGCAGAAATTCAGCAAGCTATCAGGCACAGGTACAAGCAGGGTATGTTGCTGACTAGCCTGTCAACTGGACCTCTGCATCTCAGTTGCCACAACACACCTTTTGCTCCTCCATGAGTGTGAGAGCTTCCTCTGGGACCCCCCGATCCCGTAGGAAATCTATCAAGGTGATTGACATTTTGGCCAGGTCCAAGGAAACCGGTGTTCTGGTGGATTGTAGTCCTTTAAGTGTCACATGTTACATAATTGATTTAGTCAATTAACACCTTTATTTTAAGATATTGTAGGGATGATTATTGGCAATTTCATACATTTTTTTTTCAATTTTCATAAAATATTAACAAAAATTTAAAATTAAGCTTTTGAATTAATAATCATCAGTTATGTAGATATAATGAAAAAGAGTAGGTGATACTGATAAACAGATGTTAGAACAGAGCTGGAAGAAGTTGTAAACAGTAATAAGTGTCATTCCTTTTCAGCAATAGTATGCCTTAATGGTTCCTTGAAAGCATCAAATTTCTTATAATTACAGACTGTTTCAGCATAAGCAGACACTTGGTGATAGTTGAGAAGACATAAGCAGGTGAGTCCATATTGTAAACACATTCAGCACAGTATTAAACTCTGACTTTAAACAAACAGTAAAAGCTATGACATCATAATAACGTGTTTCTACAGAAAGGTAGGCTAGAATAACATTAAAGTTTTAGCTTCACAAGCCTAAACTGCAGCAACTTCTTAATACTGACTGTATGTTTGCTGTATAATGTCAAAAATAACGTTGACGTGGCAGAGCGTTGCGACTCAGCCACTGCTACCCCAGCACATAGACGGCACCCTAAATGAATGAAACGGCTGCTTTAAATGTCGTTTTGATCATTTAGCAACAAAATTGTTACAACAAAACAACACTGCTCTGAGGTAACATTTGGATGTTATTTCATATAGATTTTGAGAGTCTTTGTGTCCCCACTAACCCTGGAAGTATTTGTAAACAGTCACAAGCAACATTAAAAACAGCATATCACCGTTTTAGCTAGCTTCCTTCATATGCTTTAGTGTTGATTATGTGAGTTATGTTAGGTTGGTAACAAACAAGATTAATAATACTTACGATTTGAAACACATATCAATTAAGTATGCAGTTGCAGTTGCATAACTTCAGAAACTTACTCTTAACGTTACACTCCATGCCGCAGCGTGCAGCTCTCGGTCGCTCTTCTCACTGGATTTATGTATTTATGTATATGAGTATTAGGGATGGACCAGAGGAGACATTTCAACTTTATTCTCGAAATTATATTTTGACCTTATTCTCGAAATTATATTTTGACTTTATTCTCGAAATTATATTTCGACTTTATTCTCGAAATTTTGACTTTTTTCTCGAAATTTGGACTTTTTTCTCGAAGTGCACGATGAAAAAAATCTACCTCCTATTTTTTTTTCTTCTCATAAGTGTCCCTAATACTCTTCCGTAACCTGTAGATGTTACAGCAACAGAAAAAGTAAACAACTTGTTTGACCATCACTGGGCTCTTCATTTCATACTCTGGCAATACAGGCCTTAAAGGATAACTTCGGTATTTTTCAACCTGGGCGCTATTTCCCCATGTGTACGTGTGTGTGTGATTGATAGGTACAACCCGTTTTAAAATTGGTTCAGTATTGAGGGAGGCGGATGCAGCCGGCAGCCGCGAAACGAGTTATAACGGTAGATATTAGGGCAAATACATCCCGTAACACATGAGTGTCCTGACAGCCTGATGTATGAAGCTGTCCCTCAGTCTGCTGGTCCTGGCCTGGAGACTCTGCACTCTCCTCCCCAATGGCAGCAGGCTGAAGAGGGTGTGTGATGGGTGGGAGGGGTCCCTGGCAATGGAGAGGGCTTTGCGGGCAAGGCGGGTGTGATAGATGTCTTGAAGTTGTGGGGGGGGGGGGGGGGGGGGGGGGGGGGGGTGATCTTCTCAGCTGCTCTCACGATGTGCTGGAGGGCCCTCTGTGCAGGCGCCGTACCCACCGTGATGCAGCTGGTCAGGATGGACTCAATGGTGCCCCTGTGCACATGATGGGAGCTGAGGCTCTGGCTCTACGCAGTTTGTGGAGGAAGTAGTGGTGCTGGTGAGCCTTCTTGGCCAGAGAAGTGGTGTTTAAAGGTCCAGGAGAGGTTTCAGTGACATGCACACAGAGGAACTTTGTGCTGCTCACCCTCTCCACAGCAGCACCGTTGATGGTCAGAGGGGAATGCTGGGTGCTTGCCCTCCTGAAGTCCACAACAATCTCTTTTGTCTTCCCCATGTTCAGAGAGAGATTGTTGTGACTGCACCACAAGGCCAGGTGGCTCACTTAGCTTCTGTAGTTTGTCTCATCATTGTCGCTGATGAGACCCACCACGGTCATGGAGCTATGCAACAGTGTGTAGTCATGGGTCAACAGTGTGAAGAGAAGGGGGCTCAGCACACATCCTTAGGGGGCCCCCGTGCTCAGAGTGATGGTGCTAGATGTGTTGTTGCTGACCTGTACTGCCTGTGGTCTCCCGGTCAGGAAGTCCAGCAGCCAGTTGCACAGCGAGGTGTTTAGCCCCAGCCAGTCCAGTTTGAGAATGAGCTGTTGAGGGATGACTCTGTTGAATGCTGAGCTGAAGTCAATGAACAGCATTCTGACATAGCAGTTTTTATTGGCGGCAACAGTCTTGAGGTATTGCCTGACTAGCTGTTCGAAGCACTTCATGAGGATGGGGGTAAGTTAGGGGGTGGGCGGTATAAACAGTATACGGTAGAAACTATATGAATTTGGCCAACGGTAGAGATTTTGACCATACCGGCCTACCGCAATATAAATAAGTAATCAGGTTAGCAGGAAATAATTGTAATGTTTATTTTTTACTAGGGCTGTCAAAGTTAATGCGCAAATTCCTTTTAACGCCACTAATTTTTTTTAATGCGCGTTAAGGCACGTTCTGTTATATTGGTCTGATCAATAGTTTGAATCAGCAGCTGGAAATGAAATCAGCTCGCAGCTGCGAAGACGCGAGCTTCTGTCACCCGACAATGTAAACAGGCTTGTCTGTTTAAGCAACTGGCTCAGCGCAAAGAGAAGTATAAGAGGAGGGAGACGAGCGAGTGCTGATCGAGCTGCAGCTCCACCTGAAACCAGGTAAAAGTAAAAATAAGTCTGACCTAAAGAGAGAGGGAGAGAGAGAGATGTGAGAATATGGACAGATGTATCGACTTGATATAAAAACTTTTCATGATCATGAATCATGTTATGAATGTACACGTCTGTGGTGCAAGATTTTTTCACTCAAGCCCGATTTATGTACTTTTAAATACTTAATTATTTCATGCCGATCAATCATAACAGTTAGGGAGGAGAGACGAGCTGTAGAGAGGAGGGAGGGAGGGAGGGAGGGGGAGCGAATGCGTGAAGTACTGACCGATATAAAAACTTTACTGATGATGAATCCTGATGTTGCTGTACAGTTCTGTGGTTTAAACACTACAGATTAAAATATCTGTCGCTGCAAAGACCAAACTGACACGCTTGTCTCCTCCACAAAACGTTTGTCACTGCACTGCATTATTATAAGTCATGATGAAGAGTCCAGACGCTGTCTCTCCTCTTCATCTCCTCGGTGTGTGTCAGTGTGCAGTTTGTTGTCTGCTGTGGTCTAAAACATCCTCACTGATGTAAACTGTCAGAGTGACTCTGATGTAAATGATCCTGCTGCATTAATACAAAAACATGAATATCACGCACCGTTTCATCATTATATAGACTGAGCTGAATAAAGGTGAGGATTTTTCTCATCAGAGGACAAATATTTTATTAAAGAAATAAACTATTATTAACAATAATAATACTAAATAAATAAAGAAATGCATATAAATAGTAACCTTTTCCTAAAATACTGCTGGTTCTGTGGCGTTGAAATTTTAAATCTGAAGCGTGCAGCTCCATAGAAACCTCAACTGACTTCTCTGTTTAAGTTTTTAGTGTGTTTTGGCCTTAATATTAAATTGAGCAGGTCAAATATGCTCATCTGTGCCTGATAGACTTGGGTTTGTCATGTTATTATTTGAGTTTTTTATGCCAAATGCAGTGCCTTTGAGGGTTTCTGGACAATATTTGTCATTGTTTTTGGTTAATATCCCTTTGAGGGACATTTTGAACAAATAAAAAATGTGCGATTAATTTGCGATTAATCGCGATTAAATATTTTAATCGATTGACAGCACTAATATATATAGAAGAAAAGAATATATTGCAATATATATCGTTACCGCATATGCTTCAAATTATAGCACAATACAAATTTTAGGCCATATCGCCCAGCCCTAGGGTGAGTGCAACCGGACGGTAGTCATTGAAACAGGTGGGTGACGACTTCTTCGGGACAGGGATGATGGTGGTGGTTTTGAGGCATGATGGGACAACAGCCTGACTCAGCGAGGTGTTGAAGATATCTATGAAGACATCAGTGAGGTTCCCTGTACAGTCCCTCAGCACACGACCTGGTATGTTGTCAGGATCCGGGGCTTTCCGAACATTGATCTTGCTGAATGTTCTCCTCACGCTGTCTGGGGACAGCCTCAATACTTGGTCACCAGGAGTGGGTGGGAACTTCTGAGCAGGCATGCTGTCATGCTTCTCGAACCGAGCGAATAACTGGTTCAGCTCGTTCAGCAGAGAGGTGGAGCTGTTGCAGGTCTGCGGTGAGGGCTTGTAGTCCGTCATGGTCTGTATCCCCGCGCCACAGGCTCCGTGAGTCTCTGCTGTCGCTGAAGCGGTGGGCTATCCTCCTGGAGTACTGCCTCTTAGCCTTCCTAATGCCGTGGGACAGGTTGGCCCTAGCTGTCCTCAGGACCACCTGGTCTCCTGCCCTGAAGGCAGCGTTTCAGGCCTTCAGGAGCCTGTAGACCTCCCCTGTCAGCCATGGCTTCTGGTTGGCCCTAACAGTGATGATCTTGAGGTCTGTTACATCATCAATGCACTTGGTGATGTAGGCAGTGATGGTGTCAGTGTACTCCTGGAGGTCAGTGGTATTATTGTGGGTGGCAGCCTGTTTGAACACATCCCAGTCTGTGCTGTTAAAACAGTCTTGGAGTGCTTCTGAGGACCCTTCTGGCCACACTCGTACCTGTTTACGAAGTGGTTTGGTGACTTTAACCAGTGGTCTTTATGCCGGCATTAGCATAACAGTGATGTGGTCTGAGGCGCCGAGGTGGGGAGGAGTAAACATGGTCCAGTCTGTTGTTTCCTCGAGTTGGAAAGTCTATGTGTTGATGTAGTTTGGGAAACAACAACAACTGCTGGTACAGTTCATTCAGTGCCTCACTCCTGTGCTCCACTGATGGTGAGCAGTGTTTGCAGACCACAGCAGCGTCCCGACACCAGGCGTCACTGATGTAAACACAGAGTCCCCCGCCGCGGGTCTTACCACCTTCGACAAGAGCTCTGTCTGCTCGATAGCACGATAGCCGCTCGAGCTGAATGGCGTGGTCCAGAACGTTGTCGTTAAGCCATGTCTCTGTAAACACAAAAACGCAACAGTCACTCACAGCCTTCTGGTTAGTCCGTAGAAGCTGTATGTGGTCCAGTTTATTGTCCAAAGAGTATGTAGGCCAGTACGATGGTGGGGATGGCTGGCTTGTGTGGGCTAGCCACTAGCCTGGCTTGGATACCTCCGTGCTTACCCCTCTTCTGCTTCCTGTCACACCGTTTGTGGCGCCTCCACTCTGGGCGAGGTGCAGAGTAGGGGTCGGGTTGGTGCAGGCGTCTGGAGCTGACTGCTGGCTCGTAGCTCTTCTCTTTGCTCTGGGTTTTAATTCAAAGTGTTTAAATATATATTGGTAGGCAACTAATTTACTGGCATGTTTGCATCCATCACAGTCTATTCCTTCTGTTGTCTGTCTCTGCAGAGCTCCCACAGCAACATGTCTGTAAGGAGGAGGAAGTTCTTGCTGACCAGCAGCTCTATAACCAGGAGAGGAGTTTGGACCAAAATGAGCCAGAACCTCCACAGATTAAAAGAGGAACTGGAGAAGCCGAAGCCTTCACAGATTAAAGAGGAACAGGAGGAGCCGAAGCCTCCACAGATTAAAGAGGAACAGGAGGAACTCTGCATCGCTCAGGAGGAGGAGCAGCTTGTACTGAAGCAGGACACTGATACCTTTATGTGGACTCCTACTTATGAGGAAAGTGGCCACAGTGAAGATCAGGCTCTCTACTTTAATCCTGATAAAACTGGAAGTACAGCAGAGAAAGAGTCTGTAGTCAACACAGCAGTTGTAACCTCTGTGGTATCAGTCTCTCATGTAGCTGAGAGCCAAAATCAGAAAGGAGGTGAACATGGAGACTCAGGATCAACTAGAAATGCAGAACCAGAGCCAGTCTTGGAGTGCTTCTGAGGACCCTTCTGGCCACACTCGTACCTGTTTACGAACTGGTTTGGTGAATTTAACCAGTGGTCTGTATGCTGGCATTAGCATAACAGTGATGTGGTCTGAGGCGCCAAGGTGGGGGAGGGGAAGGGCCTTGTAAGCTCCTCTCTGGGTGGTGTAAACATGGTCCAGTGTGGTGTTTCCCCAAATGTGAAAGTCTATGTGTTGATGTAGTTTGGGAAACAAGGTCTTGGGGTCTGCGTGGTTGAAATCCCCAGCCAGAATGAGAAAAACATCTGGATGGGCCGTCTGCTGCTCACCGATGTGCTGGTACAGTTCATTCAGTGCCTCACTCCTGTGGTTGTTATTTGTGTGTGGAGGGATGGAAACAGCGACGACCAAGATGGCTGTTAATTCCCTCGGTAGGTAGAATGGCCGGCACTTAATGACCATAAGCTCCACTGATGGTGAGCAGTGTTTGCAGACCACAGCAGCGTCCTGACACCAGGCGTCACTGATGTAAACACAGAGTCCCCCGCCATGGGTCTTACCACCTTCAACAAGAGCTCTGTCTGCTCGATAGCACGATAGCCGCTCGAGGTGAATGGCATTGTCCAGAACGTTGTTGTTAAGCCATGTCTCTGTAAACACAAAAAACGAAAAACAGTCACTCACAGCCTTCTGGTTAGTCCATAGAAGCTGTATGTGGTCCAGTTTATTGTCCAAAGAGTATGTAGGCCAGTACGATGGTGGGGATGGCTGGCTTGTGTGGGCTAGCCACTAGCCTGGCTTGGATACCTCCGCACTTACCCCTCTTCTGCTTTCTGTCACGCTGCTTGTGGCGCCTCCACTCTGGGCGAGGTGCAGGAGTGGGGGTCGGGATTGGTGCAGGCCTCCGGAGCAGACCGCTGGCTCGTAGCTCTTCTCTTTGCTCGGGGTTTTAATCCAAAGTATTTAAATATATATTGGTAGGCAACTAATTTACTGGCATGTTTACATCCATCACAGTCTATTCCTTCTGTTGTCTGTCTCTGCAGAGCTCCCACAGCAACATGTCTGTAAGGAGGAGGAAGTTCTCACTGACCAGCAGCTCTATAACCAGGAGAGGAGCTCCAGTTTGGACCAAGAGGAGCCAGAACCTCCACAGATTAAAGAGGAACAGGAGGAGCTGAAACCTTCACAGATTAAAGAGGAACAGGAGGAACTCTGCATCGCTCAGGAGGAGGAGCAGCTTGTACTGAAGCAGGAGACTGATACCTTTATGTGGACTGCTACTTATGAGGAAAATGACTACAGTGAAGATCAGTCTCTCTACTTTAATCCTGATGAAACTGAAAGTATAGCAGAGAAAGAGTCTGTAGTCAACACAGCAGTTGTAACCTCTGTGGTATCAGTCTCTCATGTAGCTGAGAGCAAAAATCAGAAAGGAGGTGAACATGAAGACTCAGGATCAACTAGAAATGCAGAACCAGAGCCAAAGAATCAACATCACAAAAGCAGAAGCAACAGTAAAAATGCAAACAACTCTTCCATGTCAGATATTTACTGTAATATTCACTCAAATAAGAAGTCTTTCAAATGTGACACATGTGGGAAAGTTTTTAAATATAAGTCCACATTGTCTGCACATATGATGATACACACAGATGAGAAGCCGTTCATCTGCAAGACCTGCGGACACAGATTCAGTCGAATGTCAACTTTGAAAAGTCACATTTTGATACACACAGGTGAGAAGCCGTTTCTTTGTAAGACCTGCGGGCACAGATTCACTCAGATATCACATTTGAAAAGACACATGTGGATACACACAGGTGAGAAGCCGTTCCTTTGCAAGACCTGCGGGCAAAGATTCAGTCGAATGTCAACTTTGGAAAGTCACATGTTGATACACACAGGTGAGAGGCCGTTCCTTTGCAAGACCTGTGGGCAAAGATTCAGTCAAATGTCAACTTTGAAAAGACACATGTTGTTACACACAGATGAGAGTGAGAAACTGCAACCCCCTGCAAAGTACGTGGAAGAAGATTCTCTTGGATAGATCTTGTGAAAAAGCACCAGAATCCACAGAGGTGACACACTTGAAATAGCTGCATCTCTGTAATTGAATGTCAAATGTAAAACAGATTTGGGTCCCCAAATAAATAAAAGACCATGAAAGAAATTCTGCAAATGTAAGATTTATATCAGCAATACACCTTTTATAAAGCATTTAAAATGTATATATTGTTTTACTGATGAGAGGAAGTAATAACATTGAGATGGTCTCTTACCTCAGCCTAAATGCATTCATTCCTCATTTATAAAATGCTTAACTTATGTATGTTTTCAGTATCACACGTCAAGATAATATAAAGTGATGCAGAAGTGGCAGTAAAATTGTCAGCATGTTCATTTATGTACAAAGATTTATTATTAAAGCCTGTTGTGAAATGGGTTGCAATTGTTTGTCATTTTCAAAAAGTGGGGCCCAAGAAAACAAAAAAGTTTTGGGAACACTGACCTTTAGGGATGTAAAATGATGTTGATTCAAATAAAAAGATTTTGTTTTGTATTTGCATGTACACAATTTGAAATAATTCATTGCCAGACACAATTCATGCCGGAGGATCTCAGGCTGCACTTAGGCTCGTAGGGGGGTCAGGTGGTCAGCTATATATGCTGGAGCTAACCCTCTACAAGCCTGAAAAGTGATCATTAAAATTTTACAATCTATTGTGAGACAGACTGGGAGCCAATAAGTGACTTTAGAATGGGTGTAATGTGTTCTCTCCTGGCTGCAGCATTTAGAATCAGCAGAAACAACAAGTTTTGTTGTGTGAGATCAGAGAGTAATGCAGTAACGTAACCTGAATGAGATGAATGAATTTTTAAGTTCTTGTGAGGTAATAATGACCTGATATTTGAGACAACTAGTGGGACTTTAAAAGAAGACCATACCGGCTGTAGTGTTGCTGTCAGAGGACAAAGACATTTGTTTCAAGTTGTCAATTTTCTTTGTTTTTTAATATCACAATAAATGTGACACAGTGCCATATACAGTGGCTTGCAAAAGTATTCATGCCCCTTGAACTTTTCCACATTTTGTCACGTTACAACCACAAACATAAATATATTTTAATGGAATTTTATGTGAAAGACCAACACAAAGTGGCACACAATTGTGAAGTATAAAGAAAATTATACATGATTTAAAATTTTTTTTTACAAATAAAAAACTGAAAAGTGCGGTGTGCAAAAGTATTCAGCCCCCCTGAGCCAATACATTGTGGAACCGCCTTTCGCTGCAATTACAGCTGCAAGTCTTTTGGGGTATGTCTCTACTAGCTTTGCACATCTAGAGACTGAAATTTTTGCCCATTCTTCTTTGCAAAACAGCTCAAGCTCAGTCAGATTAGATCGAGAGCATTCGTGAATGGCAGTTTTCAGATCTTGCCACAGATTCTCGATTGGATTTAGGTCTGGACTTTGACTGGGCCATTCTAACACATGAATATGATTTGTTTTAAACCATTCCATTGTAGCCCTGGCTTTATGTTTAGCGTTGTTGACCTGCTGGAAGGTGAACCTCTGCCCCAGTCTCAAGTCTTTTGCAGACTCCGGGTCCGGGACTCTGGTTTTTTTTCCAAGATTGCCCTGTATTTGGCTCCATCCATCTTCCCATCAACTCTGACCATCTTCCCTGTCCCTGCTGAAGAGAAGCACCCCCAGAGCATGATGCTGCCACCACCATGTTTGACAGTGGGGATGGTGTGTTCAGAGTGATGTGCAGTGTTAGTTTTCTGCCACACATAGCGTTTTGCATTTAGGCCAAAAAGTTCAATTTTGGTCTCATCTGACCAGAGCACCTTCTTCCACAAGTTTGCTGTGTCCCCCACATGGCTTCTGGCAAACTGCAAACGGGACTTCTTATGGTTTTCTTTTAACAATGGCTTTCTTCTTGCCACTCTTCCATAAAGGCCAGATTTGTGCAGTGCACGCCCAATAGTTGTCCTGTGGACAGATTCCCCACCTGAGCTGTGGATCTCTGCAGTTCATCCAGAGTCACCATGGGCCTCTTGGCTGCATCTCTGATCAGTGCTCTCCTTGTTCGACCTGTAAGTTTAGATAGACAGCCGTGTCTTGGTAGGTCTGCAGTTGTGCCATACTCTTTCCATTTCCGGATGATGGATTGAACAGTGCTCCGTGAGATGTTCAAAGCTTGGGAAATCTTTTTATAGCCTAACCCTGCTTTAAACTTCTCCACAACTTTACCCATGACCTCTCTGGTGTGTTCCTTAGACTTCATGATGCTGTTTGCTCCCCAATATTCTCTTAACAAACCTCTGAGGCCATCACAGAACAGCTGTATTTGTACTGAGATTAGATTACACACAGGTGGACTCTATTTAGTCATTACGTAAACATTCGATCATTCAGCAATCATCAGGCAACTTCTGAAGGCAATTGGTTGCACTCAGAGAAAATGGGGCTGAATACTTTTGCACACCGCAAAATCATGTATAAGTTTCTTTGTACTTCACAATTGTGTGCCACTTTGTGTTCTTTCACATAAAATTCCAAAAAAATATATTTATGTTTGTGGCCGTAACGTGACAAAATGTGGAAAAATTCAAGGGGCATGAATACTTTTGCAAGCCACTGTATTATCGGACTGCAAGTTTTTGGGCATGTTACACCTTTAATTACATATATTTCTGTTAGCAACAGTATTTCTTCAAAACAATCATAATTTTTTTCAGCAGCAACTGATAATCGGCTCCAAGTTGGGGTTGCTTCAACCAAGATTCATTTTTAAATTAGATCCTGGTTCAACTTAAAATTATTTTGCTCAAAACTTTGACTCTAGGTTAAACTTAACAAAGATTCAATTTAAACCTCAGTTTAGTTTTTACTCGAGTCTTTTTATGAGTCTGTCCCTTAATGTTCTGTAAGGAAAGTTAAGCAAACAGTGCAATGTTTTGTTAAGGCTTTAGCTTTCTAACAGTTCAGTTCTTTATTAATGAATACAAAGCAGTCAACAATGAACAAAATAAACTCCTTTATACTCAATAGCTAGGTCCTGACACTTTAATTCATTAATTTAATTTTTATTTCTTTTGATTTGGTCAAAAAAAGCATATTGATATAAGTCTATTTAATTCCAGTTTACATGACTAAATGTGTATTTATTGAACTGCGATAGGTGTTTAATTGTGCAACAGAGCTCTGCTTAACTTTTAATCTGGATTTTCTCATTTTAAAACCTAGTTTTGCCAAACTCTGTTTTAAACTAATCTAAAATTAAATGAATCTTTATTGGTACAACCCAGTCTGTGTGAGACTCTGCTGTGTAAGGAGGGCTACAAACATCTGTTCTGTTTCTGTAAATGATCTGAGTTTCATGCTGACAAAGTCCCTCATGATCCTATTTTCTAGATATTATATTGAGTCTGTTGTAACTTTTTTCTTTAATCTGTGGGTTCAAAATAAAAAAATAAAAAAATAAAAATAGAACAGTGAAAGTGAGTAGTGAGTTCTTGGGAGTACAGAAAGAATAAATTTTGATTGATTCATGCTGAGGCCGTGATGGATGTTTTTTGCATATATTATTTGGAAAGAAAATTAAGTATTAGTTTTGTTGCATATCTTTGTTTTGTGAGTGTTTGAGCCTTTTGTGAACTGAATGTGTTATTTTGGCCAGTGACTTAAAGTTTAGGCCTGTGGAGTGCGAACTGTTTAAAAATACAACTTATTTAATGGACAAATGTCTAAAAGAAAAAGAGAAAAAAACGAGAACACACAAGTTCTCTGTCATCAGTGAAAAGCGGAACGGAAAGCTCCCGCACGTCCACTGTCGGAACTTTAAATCGTGACACGCAGCGGAAGTGACGATCCCGAGCGCTCTTATTGAATTTAGCTGAGAGACGGAGCTTAGTTAATGTTTGAGTTTGTAAATTAACAACAATGTCTTCAGTTGAGTGTTTGAGAGAGTTTGTCAACGAGCGACTAACTGCTGCTGCTGAAGAAATATTCAGAGTTTTTAAACAAACGATCGTCCAGTACGAAGAAGAGATCGATCGTCAGCGCAGACTGCTGGATATCATCTGGAAACCTGAAGTACAGTTACACAGGATCGGTGAGTACAACTGAGTTATTAGGCTACTTTAACGCTTTGATGAACACATTATTAAATTATTATAACAACATGGGTCAAAATGACCCGTATTCATTTCCCTTTTTTTTCAAACATGGCTGAGTGTTTGTTACATCTTATGAAATAAGTTTATTTCAACATTTAATATTCCAAATATTTATAAAATATTTTGTTTGTGACTTGAGACTTGACTCAGACCTGAGGGTGTGAACTACGAAGGAAGCTCAACACAGCCAGGCTTTCTTTGCATGATCTGGATCGACAAAGCCTGAACCTCCAGTCAGAGATAACTCGTATCACGACGGTGGTTATCAACCAAGGGGGGAGTTGTAGGTTTTTTTTCTTTTTTTGTGTTTTTTTTTTTGTTTTTTTTTTGCCTTTTTTTATTTTTATTTACAATATATACAACAATATACAGCAAAGTAGGGCACACTGTGATACAGGGCACTGTGAATGGAGACACAAATAAAATAAAACAAAATAGAGAAGAAAAAAATGCAACAGAAAAAACAAAACAACAAAAAACACATAAAGACAGAACTTAAGGGGTCGCTTCAAACAGTTTTAAGTCATCAGTGATATTCAGAAGTGTTTTCCCTTTCTCTTTCATAAGCTTCAGTGATTTATGATACAGAGATAGCATTCTTAAAAACCACCAACAGTGGTTGTGTTTTGATGCATCTACACTTGTGGATAAAAGCTTTTCCCAGAGTAAGTTACCGGGGTTTCCACCAGACGCGGCCCTGCTCCGTCCTCTGCACGGCCGCAAGCCCCACCAGCAACGCCTCAGCAGCGTTTCAGCAGCGGAGTGTTTTGCCCGCCTGATCATGCCCACCCGTTCAGATTCTGCCGAGCAGGTCCTCCTTCCTTGCTCCTTGTGCCTCCATCATGGACAAGCAGGCGACGCGGTTAAATGATTTCTTTTCCGTCTATGATCGTGAGTCTGCACGGGGTCCCCCACCTTGAAAAACAACCGGACTCTCCCTCAATTAGCACACAGCACATCGAACGGGCAGGAAGTGAGATACAGAAAAGGCCCGGAGAATCGGTTAATTTTCAAAACAAAAGAACCCGTGCAGACCCACGATCATAAAGACAGACAGAAAAGAAACCGTCCAACCACGTAGCCTGCTCATCCATGGTAGAAGCACAAGGAGCAAGG
Source organism: Lutjanus argentimaculatus (assembly GCA_034769285.1). Classification (NCBI taxonomy): domain Eukaryota; kingdom Metazoa; phylum Chordata; class Actinopteri; order Lutjaniformes; family Lutjanidae; genus Lutjanus; species Lutjanus argentimaculatus. The sequence continues at coordinate 284,823 of JAWZSL010000026.1, read as the reverse complement.
AAGGAGGACCTGATCAACACAATCCGAACAAGTAAACACGATCAGGCGGGCAAAACACTCCGCCGCTGAAAGGATTCTGCTTCTGTGAAACGCTGCTGCTGGGGCTTGCAGCCGTGCAGAGGACGGAACAAAACCGCGTCTGGTGGAAACCCCCGGAAAAACAACCTGCTAAGCTTTTTTTTTTTTTTTTTTTTATTAAGAAAAAGCAAAAACAAACAAAATGAAGTGGCAGTTTTCAATGTATATGCATTGTAAAAGTAAAAAGAGTATGCCAGGGAAACATAAAATTAACATTAGTGCAGATCATCACAGCACATAACACAAGTTAGAGTTTTAGTAAGCATATCAGCACAATAGGTGCAATTGAGAGGGAAAGAAGGAGAGAGCAAGAGAACAAAAAACAAGAAAACAAAAACAAAACAGTAATATAGGAAGTCGTAAGTTTAGGGGAAATTCAGATCAATTTTATCCAACCATTTCAGTGGGAAAGTTCTTTAAGTTATCATACAATCTTTGTGCCTTCATTCCTGTTAGAGGTTTTAGAGATTCCATGTGCATTTTAAATTCATTCATGAAAACAGTAAATTTTGGGGATAACTTCGGTGCTCTATTCTTGTGGATAAAAAATTTGGCAAGACATAGGATTATATTGCAACAGAGTTCATCATTTTTGTTTTGCAAAATCATACCAAAAGTTACATCATCTCTAGAAATAGAAGTTGGGAACAGTACAATATTTTTTTTTGATCCATTTGTGAATATTAACCCAGAAAGTTTGTATTATGCCACAGAAGAAAATATGGTCCGTTGTTTCAATGTCATTTTCACAGAATGTGCATATATTGTCATCAATTAATTGTCATCATTTTGGGGGGTATTGGAAATGTTAGGTACATTGTTCTTAATTTATCAATTGATTTTTTATCAAATTTGTGTAGGATATCATTTTGGTTTTGTCTGCCAGGGAACAATATTCCAGTAAGACAGTTTCTTATGAAGTTATTGTTACATTTTTTGTCCGTGATTAAAATCCCCTGTATTGACAGTGGGGCCAGTTGTGGCATTATAGGTTGATGTGACAATATATTTCTTGTTAGAAATACAAAACCCTGAGGAAGTGCTTTTTGTAATTTAATGAAGTCTGATTCTGGAGGGTTGAATTTATGTTTAGTGCAAAATTGTTGATAATCCAAAAGATTACCACTGGCATCCATTAAGTCAACTATAGACCATATGTTCCTCTCATACCACTCATGATAATATAAAGACTTATTTCGGTATAATACATATCTATTATTCCAGAGTATAGTTGTGTGGGGTGAAAAATTATGCACATATAACATTTTCCAATATAATAGTATTTGTTTGTGGAACTCTGATAGTGATATAGGTAGTTTATTAATGTTGAAGTCTGCCATAAGAAGACATTTCAATCCACCAATCTTATTGAATAGGGAGTTTGGAATACAGAACCAAAATGAATTGCTATGTTTGATCCAAGATTTCAGCCAGTTAATTTTTAAAGTTCCATTAAGGCAATCAAAATCAATAACTTTTAGACCACCATCTTTAATTTCTTTAACCATATTGCTTTTTTTCATATAGTGTGGCTTGTTTCTCCAAATAAAATTTAGATTAATTTGGTTAATAGATTTGATCAGTTTATTTGGAATGGCATTAGAATAGGCTGGGTAAATACACCTTGATAAACATTCCATCTTGGTTAGGTAAATTCGACCGAGTATTGAAAGGTCTCTTTGGAGCCATGAATTTAATTTGGCTTTACTCTCTTTTATTGTTTTTTCTACATTCAAGTACTGACTTTGTTTTTGGTCTTTTGTAAGGTATACCCCTAGGTATTTGATTTCTGACTTGATTGGGATATTACAGATGTCTTTTAGTGTTGTATCATGTATTGCAAATAGTTCACATTTGTTTAAGTTCAAAGTTAACCCTGAAGCTTTGGAGAATTTTTTAATTTTTTCAATAGTTATTGGAATTTGGTGTCTGTCTTTTACAAATATTGTCGTGTCATCCGCTAGTTGGCTGATGACAATATCAGTACCTAAGACATTTAAGTTTTTTATTTCATTACAATTTTTTATGTAGATGGCTAACATTTCTGTAACTAATATGAATAAGTATGGAGAAATGGGACAACCTTGTGGAATTCCTACATTAACGTTAAAGCTGGGGGTGGTGCCATGAGGTAGTATAACAGAGCTGTTGATATTCTGATACAATCCACCAACTAAATTCCTAAATTTGATTCCAAAACCTAGATGTTGGAGAACTTGGAAGATAAATGGGTGCTCTACGGAATCGAACGCTTTATAGAAATCTAGAAAGAAAAGAAAACCATCATCTTCAATTTGATCACTATATTCAATAATGTCCATTACCAGCCTTATATTATTGTGGATTGATCTTTCTTTTAAGAAGCCAGACTGTGTTTCTGCAATAAGACTTGAAATTCCTGTCTGAAGACGAGTGGTGAAAATGTAGGTGAGTAGTTTATAATCAGAGTTTCTAAGAGTAATCGGCCTTCTGTTTTCTATTAATCTGGGGTCTTTGCCAGGTTTAGGGATTGAGATGATAAGCCCATGTCTCATTGTGGGTGGAAGTATACAGGTTTCAAATATTTCCAGAAAAACTTGATGTAGCAGTTTTTTAATATCTTCCCAGAAATGTCTATAAAAGTCTCCTGTGAGACCGTCCGAGCCAGGTGCCTTGTTTAGAGAAAGGCGGCCAATTACTCTGTCCAGTTCAACAATTGTTATTTGATTGTCACATGTTTGTTTAAAATTATCTTCAACTTTGGGAATATATTTTTCTATGTTCTTTAAAAATGTATGGCAATGCTCGTTAGAGAATTTAGAGCTGTAAAGCTGTTTATAGAATTTGAGGATTTCTGAGGAGATTAATTTTGGTTCTGTAATTTCTGTATCATTTACTATCAAAGAGCTGATGTTATTTTTCCCTTGTCTTCTTTTTTCAAGGCCACAAAAGTACGCTGAGTTTTTTTCCCCCCTCCTCTATCCATCTAGCTCTAGATCTAATAAATGCTCCTTGTGCTCTTTGAATATACATTTCATCCAATTTAAGTTGAAGATTTAGTATTTTCTGTTTGTCGTCTTCAGTAGGGTTAAGTTTATTGCAGTAAACATTTAATTGTTTGATAATGTCTAGTTCCTTTTTCTCAAATTCCTTTTTATTTTTTTTACTGAATGAGATGGTAAATTGGCGTATTTTATATTTCAAAAATTCCCATTTTTTGACATGTGTTGTTAGTTCATTCCGAATTTACAATTTCTGTAATTAGTGATTTAATCTTTTGACAGTAATCATTATTTTTAGTTAGACTCGAGTTAAACTTCCAATATTTGTTGGAACAAGTCTGCCTGTTGTTAGGCTTCACATATAGGTAGATAGCACTGTGATCAGTTAGTGGAGCGGCAGAGATATCAGAGCTGAGATCAAGACATAGCAAGTTGTTTGCAATTAACCAGTAGTCAATTCTGGATTTGTAATTGGAGTTGAACCATGAGAATTTAGATATTCCTGGATTTAAATGTCTGGATTTAACATTATCAGTTGAGTAATGTGATTTAATATTCTTAATTGTAAAAGCAATTTGTTTCTAAATAGTTTTTATTTTCAGACTTCCTGCTGTAAACCATAATGTTGATTAGATGAATTTGAAATCGTCAAGGTTTAGTTTAGCATCAGCAGTAGGATGGCGAACTGCCTGTCGATCTTGAAGTGCCATGGCTTGAAATGGACTTTCATCTCCCCCATTGTTTTGACCAGAAAGTAGTATCTTCAACCTTGGAATGCGTTTCTTGCAGAAAAATAACGTTTTTCCCTTTACAGAACAAGAAAAAGCTTTTCCTTTTGGTTATGTCTCTTAGACCCCTTGCATTGATAGACATCAGAGAAATATCATTTTTTAGCTGGAACATACAGCACAAAGCAAATAAGGACTGAACTGATCATTTGTATCTGCAAGATGATTAATTACATAGCTTTTAAATTTCCCCAGCAAAATAGCTATCCCTGCTGATCTGTTACTACCATAAAAGAACCATAAATCCTTATCCCACTGACTCCTCCAATATATCATATCTGTTGCATGAGTTTCTTGAACAAAATAAAAGTCTGCCCCTTTATTCTGGCAATATAAAATAAGACATTTCCTCTTCAATTGATTCTTGATACCCCTGGCATTAACAGAAAGAGTAAAAATTGACATCAATCAACAAATAAGGAAAAAAAAGGAAGGGGGGGGGGGGGGGTAAACAAAAAACGCACCTACTCAGAGACCGGGTTGGGAGCGGGTGCAACTATGACTGGCTATTGCAGCAGATCAGACCGTATTTAAAAATAAAAAAAATTTACCTCCCTACATTTCTCTCGGAGGGATCAATCAAACAAAAACCAAGAAACCAGTCAAAGCATATTTTCGGTAGGCAGGCTAATCTATTAAAAATGTTCCAAAAAGAGAGGTGTTTCGTCTCTCTCGAAGAGAGTAAGCCCAACAAAAAAAACACATATCAAAAACAAAAATTGTGGGTAGTTAGCCTATTAGAAATGTTTCAGAGAGAAAAAAAACAAAGGGAGGGGGGGCGGATGTCTCAAAGTCAAGGTGCACTAACAGCCAGCGGCTGTAGTATTACTGAGGAGAGGGAGAGAAAAAGAAGGCATCTTACATGTCCTTGGCTGTAATTCTTTTACCCTCGATGTAGGCGTGCGCTCCTCTGAAGCCGGCTTTCTTCCCCTCTTTCCTTGCCTTCTCTACCTGCGGCCACAGCTGATTCCTGGATTCCTTAGCTTCTTGCGTCAGGTCCTCCATGATCTTTATTCTTCTTTCTTTGAGGAACTCCGCTGTTCTGGCATCCCTCCAGATCTTATCCCGGTGGGATCTTGACAGAAAACGTACTATGACGCGGCGGTTGGAGATCTCGTGTCCAGAGCGCGGACCCACTCGGTGAACGATGTCCACCGTGAGAGCCAGCTGGTTCGCAATATCAGGGGAGATTTGGCCAAACAGGTCAATGATAATTTTCCTGATGTCCTCCCCTGTCTTCTCCGGTATCCCCGCAACTCGTAGGTTCCATCGTCTCGAGTAAGCGTCCATGTCGTTGTATTTGTCACGGAGCTCCGTGCTTGTCTTCCCCAGAGCTGCGGCTTCTGCCTGGAGGGTGTTCATCTGTCCGGACATGTCCTCCACCCGTCCCCACAGAGCCTCCAGTGAGTCTGTGACACTCTTCGTCGTTTTTGTGTTTTCTTTCACTGCTTCCTCCAGTGATTGAAGTCGTTTGAGGGATTCGACTTGTCTCTTCTCAATTCTCTCCAGAATGCTTAATGACACCATTTCACAGTCCTCCGGCTCGTCACTCACAGGTTTCTTTTTTTTCCTCTTTGATTTTGGCCCTGTGGGGGCTTCAGGTAAGTGTTGTGGAGTCGGTTCTTCTTCCTCATCAATTAGGCTGTCTATTACCTTGAGTTGGTCGTCCAGGCAGTTACGTGCATAAGCATGCATCGAATTTATTAAGTTTTTGTCCACATCCATCACAATGATGTTTAACTCACACAGGTAACTCAGTCCGACGCTGAAATGTTTGTAGCGCACGTGGAGAAGGAGGAGCCCGTCTATTGTTTGGTGCTTATCCCAGTCAATTTCTGAGCAAGTTCATTTAGTTCCTTTTTCCCTCTTTTTTCTCCCCTACCGAACTCTGAATTTAAGTTTCAGAGAGGTAAATTTTCTTTTCTTTGGTTTTTTTTAGTTTCTGCTCATGCTGCAGAGCCACTCGACTGCTGTCTCAAGACGTCATCACCCTACGTCCATGTTTTATACAGCCTATGTTATCAACTTGCTTTGTTAATTCAGGCTTTCGTCTTCAAACTGTGCGCGCTCACATAAAAAGGGGCGTTTCTTGCGTCATTTGACTCTTCTTCCACACAAAGTGAAGCGACTGCTGGCCACCTACTTCAGTCAAACTGATCAAGTTGTTATAATTAGCAGCTGTGGAAAATATACAAAATATATTACGGCAAAAAGCAACATTGATGCTGCAAGCAGGAGAAGAAGAATGCTGTCAGAAAATTGCTGATCGACTAAATGCGGTCGTAATGCTGCCGTTTATTTCTAACATGAAAACTGCACATTAAACAATAAAACTTCATACAGCAGATTTAGACATGACGCTGTCAGTCTGACACTGTCCCATGATGACAGATATGTGGAGATCACTGAAGTTTTTGGCCAAACCAATGTAAAATGAGTGTAACTGATTTAAGAATTTTCATGATAAATGATGATGAATTTTCTAATCAGTGTTCTGAGCTGCAACACGGACAATAAGTAAAAAGTATTCAAAGTGTCTGTATTTGTTTCTTCGTTATTTAGTGTGTGGATTATATACGATGTAAATTTAAAGTGTTAATATGACCAGGAGCAAACAGGAAAAATGACTGCATCACCAAAAGGAGGTTACCATGATAGCACGATGCACGGCTCGTGCTGCTGTGACACGATGTTAGAATTCTACATTATACGGATTCGTTCGGTGATTTTACAAACATACGAAGGACACCCGTCTGCAGCCAGTAGAAAGGGGCGGGCTAAAAGCATGGCCTTTAGTCCCGCCCACCTGCGATTTTCATTGGTTCAAAGTCAAATGAAGGCGGGCTTAAAGGTTGATTGTGATTGGCCACTGGTTTGTGGCGGTCCGAAGAAGCAGGAGTCGCCGTATTGTTCAAATGTTCTTTGCAGCGGCCTGGACACACCACGGTCTCCCGGAGTTAATAAGGGTAAATATAAATGTCGCTGTTAACATGAAAATACCAAGACGTATATGTTCAAAAGTAATACATGTTTACAGACTGTGAAATGTTGTACACTGATGTGTTCGTATGTGTTAACTTAGTGGTTAACAGAGACAACGAGAAACCCGACGGTTGTCGTGTGGCCTGCGTGTTTGTGCACAAGTTATAGTATGATTCTGCACATTCGTTGTAACATTTTCACCTGTGAATGTAAGATTAACTGTGAATTTGTGGGCTCCTTGTGTTACAGGTCTGAGCCACTATTTTATTTTTATTTTATGCAGTCTGTTGTAGCCTTAAAGTTCATTTTTGTACACTCTTAATAGCAGTCTGCAGAGTTATTTTTGCTGCTAGACATATGTTCATACAACCTTGTTCTAGTCAGGAAGATTTATTTTTGCATTTTGTATCACAAACAGTAGTCAGGAGTTAATGACGCTGAGTGAGTGAATATAGTAGACTAGTGTTCCTGTGTACCGAGCAGAGGGTCACTGATTTAGAGTTTTCTACAGTAACTGCAGATATAGCAGAGGACAGTCTGCCAGTTGAGATTGAAACTTTTATTTTTAAGTATTTTTTCATTTGAACACCACATTCTTTTGTCCAGAAATAAAGAACCCCAAAAGATATTTCTGTGTCCTGTGCTGATCTAATTTAGCCAGGCTACATATAACACAGGTAACACTACCGGCCACACAGTAACATATGTGATGCATGTCTATGTCCACTCTGCCTGCCGATCCTGATTTCTTAATGCCACACAGCTGAAAAATTTTTTCCAAATGTTTTTCAGATTATCATCAAAATCCTGGAGGGCAAGAAGCTTACACGGTACCTTGCAGAGAAGATACTGGCCAGTGGTACCAAATTTTAACAGTAGTAAAAAAATGAAACAAATCAGGAACAACCATCTCCTTCTCCTTATTTTTTTCTCTCCCCAATCTGTATCTACTTTTTTATCTCTCGTTGTTGGGAATCTTGAATATTCAAGCCTCAATATGTACAAGCCCCTCTATGGTTGGAGCCTGAGTTTAGGCTTTTGAAGTGAGGATGTGTAAGCAGCTGATCTTTAAACAATATCCCTGGTGTCTGCCAGACTGCTTTAACACTGAGGCTCTGCTGCAGCTCTCTTGTTCTTTTTGGAGCAACGTGTTCTTTAGCCTATATTTCACTTGTTTTGGCTTTTGTTACTGTCAAACTCTTTTAGCTATTGAAATGGCAAACTGCAAAAAAAACAGAAATGTGTTACTAAAGCGCCTGAAATGTGATTTCAAACACAAAACAATAAAATGAAGAATTGTGATTATGGCATATAGTGAGTTGTCTTTATTACTGTTTGTTTTTGTTTGTGTTTTACATTGACTGGCCAAAACCAGACCATGTAGGATACAACAGCAAGTGTTCTTAGTTGCCCTTTGTTCAGACACATGTAACATGTTTATCTGCTGCTGCAGTGCAAGTCAGATTCCTTTTTACCTTATTTATCTCACATTTCTGCTTTTTTTTTGTTATATTGGTTAATGGAAGCCTGTCTCTGTAAACAAGAACAAAAAAAGTCTGACGTGACAACTTTTTAGTAGCTCTTTATTTGTAAAAGCACATTAATAAGAGGTAAATGCAACCAAAGACCCTAATACACCCTTAAGATATTGTAATGTAGGCTAATATATTAACTTACAGTAACTACATCCTGCAGAAGAGTGGCAATAACTTTAAATAAGTGAGTGTGTTTGTGTCACATAATCCTTCGCAAACTTGAGGTGACATGAACAATGAGTGCTGCAGCACGTCAATCCGACCGGCAAATGTTACTCTCGCTGGCCAGCCGTTTATCCGACCGGCACATGTTATTCTCCCTACCCGACCATGGAGGCTCCTCCTGGGGCCCAAAAGCCAAGGAAAGCCTGGGGATCTGCATTCGGCTTTCAGCCAATCATAAACTACCTTTAGGCTTTAGTCCCGCCTACATTTGAATTTCAACCAGTTACATCAACCTTTAGTCCCGCCCACATTCGAATTTCAACCAGTTACATCAACCTTTAGTCCCGCCCACATTTGAATTTTCGACCAATCACAGTCAACCTTTTAGCCCGCCCCTTTCTACTGGCTGCAGACGGGTACACTTGAAACATACAGCTCAGCAACTTTTCATTTTTAATGTCTTCCCTCAGTTTATAATCTGTATTGATCATTAACAGCCTCGTTAGGACAATAATTAGATAAAGAGCAGCGCTTTTTACGAACGATTTAATCTGAAACACAGAACATAACCTGCTCCCGACCAGGTTATGAGTTTAGCATAAGTTACCATGGTGATCTAGCCAGGTTAAAAGGTGTGTGGAGAGGCCAAATTTTATTTATTTAATTTTGTTCCTTTATTGTAGTTTATTATGACTAGGGCTGCACGAATAAAAAAAAAAGTGATTATTTTTACTGATATTTCAATTGTGATATGATTTGCAATTTCAGGGAACGATACATTTTACATCATTATTCTCATGTTCATTGAAAAATCAATCTGTACCAAATGATGTTGTGTGTTTGAGGGGTATTGACACTCAAAATTAAAACGTAAGATAGAAAAATTGAAAAAGAGGATTTGTGACGATCAAAAACAAATGGAGGAATACCTGGAACACTGAATGATGAAATGAATTTATTGCAAAGATATAGAAAATAAAAAACTCAGTCCGTTCTTTTTTGACCCAGGTTTTATATCAATGGGTAAATTGCAAACCAGATAAATCTGATTTAATATTTAACCCTCATATACCCTTTTAAAAGTTATGTTCTTCCTATTAAGGGACAAAAGTGTCCTCTTCCAAAACGCCATAAAAATATTATATGTTAATATTTTTTTCCACTTTGTTTTTCATAAATCTTTGAATCAACTCCAGTCCTAATCATAACTACCAACTATTCAATTATTTTCAAAATTTTAACCCTTTAAATGCCAGTGTTTATGATGGCATCGGAGATTTTTGTAAAAGAAAACACACAAAAATTGAAATATTTTCAATATTTCAAATGTTAAGTGGAATTTTCTTGGGGGGATTATTACAGGCTAGGATATGTCAATGATCAGTAGCAACACTGATTTTGTTGGATTTTTAGTTTTTTTGCAGTGTCAGTTAAAAAAAAAAGTATATTTTAATTTTTTTTTATTTTATATTTTTTTCCACTTTTTTTTTTCATAAATCTTTGAATCAACTTCAGTCCTGATCATAACCACCAAATATTCAGAATTTCTTAACCCTTTAAATGCAGGTTTGTAGTGCAGAGTTCTGTTACCTTATTTTGCACTAGAAATGAATACAACATCACTTTGAACAAGATTATTTTCAATGTTCAAGAAAACAACAATTCTGCCTGTGTGTGTGTGTGTGTGTGTGTGTGTGTGTGTGTGTGTGCGCGCGCATGTGTGCATGCATGTGTGTTTGTGAGCCTAGTTTCATTTTATGCACAGGAGCTGCAGCACAGGGATGTGTGAGCTTTGCAAACATACTTTCCACACTTGCAGCAGCAGGCCTTCTTCTCCTGGCCAGTGTGCTGCACACACAGTCACCTTTTTGGGCTTCTGGAGGGCCCTGGATCCCCACTGGCACTGTCCTTACCTCGCTGTGGCCCTCGTGCTTCGGCCACCCTGGCAGCGGAGCTTGGTTGCATGGGGAGGCGCTGTCGTTGCTGCATCTGCAGAGTCACCAGTGCTATTCCCAGCTCCTCCAGGAACAGGCGGTGCTTGTACAGTTTGCCCTGCATCCAGGTTGGATCCACAGCACAAAGGAACTGGAAGCAGGGACTCCAGGATCTTGTAAAATGTCAGTGGCCACTGGCAGGTCTTTGGGCGACAACTGTAGACAAGCAAAGAAATTCAATAATAACAAAGTTTGTGCATAGTTGATGCGTAGTGACACATACTTTATCCAGGTTGTCCACACCACCTCTGCTTTCAATTCCTTTGTGCTGTGGATCCAACCTGGATGCAGGACAAACTGCACAAGCGCCGTCTGTTCCTGGAGGAGCTGGGAATAGCACTGGTGACTCTGCAGATGCAGCAACGACAGCACCTCCCCGCGCAACCAAGCTCCGCTGCTAGGGTGGCCGAAGCACGAAGGCCACAGCGAGGTAAGGACAGTGCCAGTGGGGAAAATAATCTAATTGCGATCTTTTTCTCCAATATTGCGATTGTGATTTAATGTGTTTTTTTAAATTATTATTTTATCCCCTTTTGAATTCATGACAAAACGTCATGAATTCTTTTAATATGGCCAACACAATATTAGATACATTTAGTATAAAATGTTCTTTCCCATCGGCTGGGTGTCTTTGTTAGAATTAAAAGATGGTGTGTGTTTTGTTGCTCTTATATGTTACTGGTCGAGCACACTGAGCGCATTAATTAATTAGTTAACAAGCACAAAGTGCCATGAATTCCAGCACCTCCGATCATTTATGCATTTAATACAGAACCTTTTTGCTCTGCCATCTGAATGAGACACACAACACAATGTCTGCCACCAACCTTGTTTGGAAATAATAGATTAAACAATGGAAATGTGTAAATTGTGCTCTGCGCTGGAGGGATAAAATCCGCTCGACTGAGGTTTGCTGCGACATTTGGAATATCAAAAAATTCCAGGTGAAAGCCTAAAGTTTCAAGAACACTGGATTTATAGTTTATCCAAAACACATCTGGATGAAATACTGCAGCATCTGATGGATTTAACGTCAGCTGCTGGCTGTGGCAAAAAGCGCCTCACTGAAGAAGCCAAAAACTGCTGAAGAATCAATCTGAAGCCTCACACCAAGCGAGTGAGAGCTGTGTTAGAGTTTTACTTTTTAATGTTTAGTTTATTTAGTTTAGTTTATTTAATTTATAACAGGACAGCGTGCAGTGGCATTAATTATTCCAGGGAAATAAAAAGATGGCTGCACCAGATTTAGCAGGACAGCTAATTTCCATCTGTAGTCCTTAACATAAAAGACAGACGTCATAAATAAATCATCAGTGCAAGTTAAATACACATTGCAAGGTACGTTAATAACAACATCATCAGACTAAGATTAAAAATAATAACAATCATCACGATTGTTGTTGATGTTGAGCGATCATTTACTTTATTAAGCCGACTGTGTTGAACATTGAAGCGCGCATGGTGGGAGCCGTCTGCTGCGCTCAGCTGCAGCCTCTGAATACGAAGGGAATGTAGAATCTGTTTCGGCTCAATATCATGACTTTAAAAACACCATTTGACTTGTTTTAACCAATTTCGTTAGTTTAAAATATGAAGAATTGTAAAATATCACTTCCATGAGGCTGTTCAGTCAGACAGACAGATCATTGGCTGAACTTGGCATTTCATCCTCACATTGCAGCAGCAGTGAAGGTCGAGCTGTACGCAGCTGCACAGTTTATATTATGTTCATAATAATGTTGATTAATGTTGAAATGATGTTCTTCTGCCTCAATAATGATTATAAATACCACCAGACTAAAGTGATCATGTGGTCAAAACGTGTCACTTTCAAAAAAATGTTAACCCCTCACCTCATCACTCAGGCACCATATCTTTAGCTATGAACTCGGTTATTGCCCGAGTGATTTCCCTGTGCCGTTTAGAACTGCGCTCATACGGAGTGACACTTTAAAATCTGTCGGGCAATGATGCCTGTCTTGGGTTTAGTGTGTGTGGCGCACTGGTGCTTTGCATTTTAGCAATTTTTTAGTCGTAAATGGCTTTGTGGTGTTTTTTTTAAGTGCTGAAAGAGGTTTATAGTGTTGCCCCGTGAAGTAGCAACAGTAGCAGGGCATGTTCTGCACAACACCGGACGCTGCGCAGCATCTTCCTTTTTAATACCGAAATAATTCCACACCGCTGATGTGCTGTTCCTCTTCAAGACTTAAGTCTCAGTTGAGTCAGTTTCTGACTGTTCTGTTGAGCCGGAGGCCATTGTGCTACAGGTTAAGGTGCATCATAAAAAGTTGATGCAGTTGAGTGGTCCATTGCCTCTCTCTCTCTCTGTCTCTCTCTCTCTCTCGCATCACGTGACCTTTTTTTTTACATGGCCACATTGTAATGGCACACGTTGCGATTAGAAAATCACGTTTTATCATATCGCGATATTATCGCAAATGCAATGAATCGTTCAGCCCTACTAAGGACCTTTAAATCTTACTGAGCCTTCACTTAGCAGTTCTTCAGAAAAATCAACATGTCTGCTTTCTCAGGCAACAGACAAGCCCGCTCCTAGCTGATGGTGTCCCGCTGGTGTCACCCTCACTGGCCTTGTCCTCCTCACATCAGGGTGGACAGGATCAGAAGGAGAAGATAAACATAACAGTGAACGTTAGGCGAGCTGTTTAATCAGCCGACCCAATAGATGCCAACATTTTAACAAGCTAATATCAGTTACAGTCATTCATTAGTTAGCTTTTGATTTAACTAGCTATATAGTCACAAACTAAAGTTACACAACAATATCTTCAGTTAACATTACATGGTTCACATTTTAAGTCACTGCGGTGCACCTATTAAGTTGCAGTAACGTTAACTTAAGTAAACAGACATAAAGTTGGCCGAATTTTGCTAAATGTAAACTTACCTTTTGAAATCCCAGACACAGTGCCGTCCTCAGTACTCTCGGATGAAGCGGGGTCCGGTGGTGCAGATTTTGAAGGAGGTCGCTCTGGCTCTGTAACGTCCACAGGCGGACTTGAATGCTGAGAGGAAGACGGATGCGGTCCGCTCTTCTTAAATCGATTCCATGCACATTCAGATGCTTCATCAAATTGGTCGTGTTGCCGGCCTTAGCAACGATGTCCTTTTTTGCAAATGTTGCATCGAGCACTATTGGCGTTAATCTTGCTAAAATGGGGCCATACTTTTGACCTCAGTGGCATTTTTTTAACTGCTTGGACGACACACACACACTGTAGTTCACAACACAGGTACACATGAACCCCGTCTGTGGGTGTAACCAAATAAGTATTTTTCCTGCATGCCTCAACCACGTGTAACGTTACAGCCAATCACCGGCAGCATTATCAGATCTTGATTATGTGATTAACTCCTCGGTACCGAAACTTGGCACCGAAAGACAAGGCATCTTTTGATACTGGGTAGTACCGAAGCATTTCGGTCGGTGCCATAAAAGAACAGAAGTTCGGTACCCAGCCCTACTCAGCACATATCCTTGGGGGGGGCCCTGTGCTCAGAGTGATGGTGCTAGATGTGTTGTTGCCGACCCGTACTGTCCGTGGTCTCCCGGTCAGGAAATCCAGCAGCCAGTTGCACAGCGAGGTGTTTAGCCCCAGCCGGTCCAGTTTGAAAATGAGCTGTTGAGGGATGACTCTGTTGAATGCTGAGCTGAAGTCAATGAACAGCATTCTGACATAGCAGTTTTTATTGTCCAGATGGGTGAAGGCTGAGTGGAGGGCAGTGAAAATGGCATCATCTGTTGAGCGATTTGACCGATAGGCAAACTGAAAGGGGTCCAGAGAGGGGGGGCGAACAGTCTTGAGGTATTGCATGACTAGCTGCTCGAAGCACTTCATGAGGATGGGGGTGAGTGCAACCAGACGGTAGTCATTGAAACAGGTGGGTGACGACTTCTTCGGGACAGGGATGATGGTGGTGGTTTTGAGGCATGATGGGACAACAGCCTGACTAAGTGAGGTGTTGAAGATGTCTGTGAAGACATCAGTGAGGTGCCCTGTACAGTCCCTCAGCACACGACCTGGTATGTTGTCAGGACCCGGAGCTTTCCATACATTGATCTTAAGGAGCAGGAGCCTGTAGACCTCCCCTGTCAGCCATGGCTTCTGGTTGGCCCTAACAGTGATGGTCTTGAGGTCTGTTACATCTTGCACTTGGTGATGAAGGCAGTGACGGTGTCAGTGTACTCCTGGAGGTCAATGGTATTATTGTGGGTGGCAGCCTGTTTGAAGACATCCCAGTCTGTGCTGTTAAAACAGTCTTGGAGTGCTTCTGAGGACCCTTCTGGCCATACTTGTACCTGTTTACGAACTGGTTTGGTGACTTTAACCAGTGGTCTGTATGCCGGCATTAGTATAACAGTGATGTGGTCTGAGGCACTGAGGTGGGGGAGGGGAAGGGCCTTGTAAGCTCCTCTCTGGGTGGTGTAAACATGGTCCAGTGTGTTGTTTCCCCAAGTGTGAAAGTCTATGTGTTGATGTAGTTTGGAAAACAAGGTCTTGGGGTCTGTGTAGTTGAAATCCCCAGCCAGAATGAGAAAAGCATTTGGATGGGCTGTCTGCTGCTCACCGATGTGCTGGTACAGTTCATTCAGTGCCTCACTCCTGTGGTTGTTATTTGAGTGTGGAGGGATGTAGACAGCGACGACCAAGATGGCTGTAAATTCCCTCAGTAGGTAGAATGGCCGGCACTTAATGATCATAAGCTCCACTGATGGTGAGCAGTGTTTGCAGACCACAGTAGCGTCCCGACACCAGGCGTCACTGATGTAAACACAGAGTCCCCTGCCGCAGGTCTTACCACCTTCGACAAGAGCTCTGTGTGCTTGATAGCACGATAGCCGGTCGAGCTGAATGGCGTGGTCCAGAACGTTGTTGTTAAGCCATGTCTCTGTAAACACAAAAACGTAAAACAGTCACTCACAGCCTTCTGGTTAGTCCGTAGAGCAGAGTCGGGGTCGGGGTTGGTGCAGGCCTCCGGAGCAGACCGCTGGCTCGTAGCGCTTCTCTTTGCTCTAGGTTTTAATCCAAAGTGTTTAAATATATATTGGTAGGCAACTAATTTACTGGCATGTTTGCATCCATCACAGTCTATTCCTTCTGTTGTCTGTCTCTGCAGAGCTCCCACAGCAACATGTCTGTAAGGAGGAGGAAGTTCTTGCTGACCAGCAGCTCTATAACCAGGAGAGGAACTCCAGTTCAGACCAAGAGGAGCCAGAGCCTCCACAGATTAAAGAGGAACAGGAGGAACTCTGCATCGCTCCGGAGGAGGAGCAGCTTGTACTGAAACAGGAGACTGATACCTTTATGTGGACTCCTACTTATGAGGAAAGTGACCACATTGAAGATCAGGCTCTCTGCTTTAATCCTGATAAAACTGAAAGTACAGCAGAGGGTGTCTTATTCTTTCTGTTGTCTGTCCCTCCAGAGCGCCCACAGCAATATGAGTGTAAGGAGGACGTTGTTGGTGAACAACGCCTCTGTAGTCAGGAGAGAAACTACAGTCTGGACCAAAAAGAGCCAGAGCCTCCAGAGGTTAAAGAGGAAGAGGAGGAACTCTGCATCAGTCAGGAAAGAGAGCAGCTTGTCTCCAATCTCCTGCTTCAGGAGACTGATACCTTTATGTGGACTCCTACTTATGAGGAAAGTGACCACAGTGAAGATCAGGCTCTCTACTTTAATCCTGATAAAACTGGAAGTACAGCAGAGAAAGAGTCTGTAGTCAACACAGCAGTTGTAACCTCTGTGGTATCAGTCTCTCATGTAGCTGAGAGCCAAAATCAGAAAGGAGGTGAACATGAAGACTCAGGATCAACTAGAAATGCAGAACCAGAGCCAAAGAATCAACAGAATCAACATCACAAAAGCAGAAGTGACAGTAATAATGCAAACAACTCTTCTGTGTCAGATATTTACTGTAATATTCACTCAGATAAGAAGTCTTTCAAATGTGACACATGTGGGAAAGTTTTTAAATACAAGTCCACATTTTATGCACATGTGAGAACCCACACGGGTGAGAGTGCGTTCATCTGCAAGACGTGTGGGCGAGGATTCAGTGAAATGTCAACTTTGAAAAGACACATGTTGATACACACAGGTGAGAAGCCGTTCCTTTGCAAGACCTGCGAGCGAAGATTCAGACGAATGTCAACTTTGAAAAGTCACATGTCGGTACACACAGGTGAGAAGCCGTTTCTTTGTAAGACCTGCGGGCAAAGATTCATTCAGATGTCACATTTGAAAAGTCACATGTTGATACACACAGGTGAGAAGCCGTTTCTTTGTAAGACCTGCGGGCGAAGTTTCAATCAGAAGTCACATTTGAAAACTCACATGTCGATACACACAGGTGAGAAGCCGTTCGTTTGTAAGACCTGCGGGCGAAGATTCGGTCAAATGTCACATTTGAAAACTCACATGTCGGTACACACAGGTGAAAAGCCGTTTCTTTGCAAGACCTGCGGGCGAAGATTCAGACGAATGTCACATTTGAAAAGTCACATGTTGATACACACAGGTGAGAAGCCGTTTCTTTGTAAGACCTGCGGGCGAAGTTTCAATCAGATGTCACATTTGAAAACTCACATGTCGATACACACAGGTGAGAAGCCGTTTGTTTGTAAGACCTGCGGGTGGGGATTCAATCAGATGTCACATTTGAAAAGACACATGTTGATACACACAGGTGAGAGTGAGAAACTGCAACCCCCTGCAAAGTATGTGGAAGAAGGTTCTCTTGGATAGATCTTGTGAAAAAGCACCAGAATCCACAGAGGTGACACACTTTTGAAATAGCTGCATCTCTGTAATTGAATGTCAAATGTAAAACAGATTTGGGTCCCCAAATAAATAAAAGACCATGAAAGAAATTCTGCAAATGTAAGATTTATATATATATATGTATTAAAGCCTGTTGTGAAATGGGTTGCAATTGTTTGTCATTTTCAAAAAGTGGGGCCAAGAAAAAAAAGTTTCGGGAACACTGACCTTTAGGGATGTAAAATGATGTTGATAAAAAAAAAAGATTTTGTTTTGTATTTGCATGCACACAATTTGAAATAATTCATCGCCAGACACAATTCATGCCGGAGGATCTCAGGCTGCACTTAGGCTCGTAGGGGGGTCAGGTGGTCAGCTATATATGCTGGAGCTAACCCTCTACAAGCCTGAAAAGTGATCATTAAAATTTTACAATCTATTGTGAGACAGACTGGGAGCCAATAAGTGACTTTAGAATGGGTGTAATGTGTTCTCTCCTGGCTGCAGCATTTAGAATCAACGGAACAACAAGTTTTGTTGTGTGAGATCAGAGAGTAATGCAGTAACGTAACCTGAATGAGATGAATGTATGAATTATTCTTTCTAAGTTCTTGTGAGGTAATAATAACCTGATTTTTGACACAACTAGTGGGACTTTAAAAGAAGACCATACCGGCTGTAGCATTGCTGTCAGAGGACAAAGACATTTGTTTCAAGTTGTCAATTTTCTTTGTTTTTTAATATCACAATAAATGTGACACTGTGCCATATATTATCGGACTGCAAGTTTTTGGGCATGTTGCATCTTTAATTACATATATTTCTGTTAGCAACAGTATTTCTTCAAAACAATCATAATTTTTTTGGCATCAACCTATAATCAGCTCCAAGTTGGGGTTGCTTCAACCAAGATTCATTTTTAAATTAGATCATGGTTCAACTTAAAATTATTTTGCTCAAAACTTTGACTCTAGGTTAAACTTAACAAAGATTCAATTTAAACCTCAGTTTAGTTTTTACTCGAGTCTTTTTATGAGTCTGTCCCTTAATGTTCTGTAAGGAAAGTTAAGCAAACAGTGCAATGTTTTGTTAACACTTTAGCTTGCTAACAGTTCAGTTCTTTATTAATGAATACAAAGCAGTCAAAAATGAACAAAATAAACTCCTTTATACTCAATAGCTAGGTTCTGACACTCTAATGTATTTATTTAATTTTTATTTCTTTGGATTTGGTCAAAAAAGTTCTCTGCCATCAGTGAAAAGCGGAACGGAAAGCTCCCGCACGTCCACTGTCGGAACTTTAAATCGTGACACGCAGCGGAAGTGACGATCCCGAGCGCTCTTATTGAATTTAGCTGAGAGACGGAGCTTAGTTAATGTTTGAGTTTGTAAATGAACAACAATGTCTTCAGTTGAGTGTTTGAGAGAGTTTGTCAACGAGCGACTAACTGCTGCTGCTGAAGAAATATTCAGAGTTTTTAAACAAACGATCGTCCAGTACGAAGAAGAGATCGATCGTCAGCGCAGACTGCTGGATATCATCTGGAAACCTGAAGTACAGTTACACAGGATCGGTGAGTACAACTGAGTTATTAGGCTACTTTAACGCTTTGATGAACACATTATTAAATTATTATAACAACATGGGTCAAAATGACCCGTATTCATTTCCCTTTTTTAAAACATGGCTGAGTGTTTGTTACATCTTATGAAATAAGTTTATTTCAACATTTAATATCCCAAATATTTATAAAATATTTTGTTTGTGACTTGAGACTTGACTCAGACCTGAGGGGTGTACTACGAAGGAAGCTCAACACAGCCAGGCTTTCTTTGCATGATCTGGATCGACAAAGCCTGAACCTCCAGTCAGAGATAACTCGTATCACGACGGTGGTTATCAACCAAGGGGGGAGTTGTAGTTTCAGCAGTGAGGATCACTTCCGCGTTCAAAAAGCTGCAGTTCCTCGGCTGCCGCTGGGGGCTGCTCCAGAAGTGAGCAATTCTCCATTGACCCCCATGTTAAAATAGGCAACTTTACAGCCTAAAAAAACATATTTACAGCCTGGTACATTTTTTGTTTTTGGTCTCTATTGATAGTTTCCACCTCCGTGAACACTGTGTGTGTGTGTGTGGTGGGTGGGGATGGGGGGGTTGTACCACAACCGGCATAGTGTTATTTAGGCTCTCAGAGTCCGTTTATTGCGGGAATACTAGGCTACAATTTTATTTTGTCTCATTTTTCTGTTTAAAAAGTCCGACATTACATGGACAGAGCAGCTCGTCAGTAAACGGCTGCTGTTGTTTGTGTGCTGCTGTAACTGTAAGTGGATAGTGGATGGAGGCAGCGGTGAAAGCCGGTAAATATTAAATATTAAACATTTTAATATATTATTATTATTATCATTATCATTATTTTTTATTATCATTGAATAATAATGACAATAATAATAATGTTTTTAACGTTTTAATATATTTTATTAATATGAAATAATAATGATTGTTTCACAGTTAAATAATAGGCTAGAAATAAATTTTCCCCCACAACTCCACCAAACCCTGCAGCTCCACCTAAAACCTCTCTATCTGAAACAGTCATGTTTAAAACACAGCAGCGACATTATGATCTCTGTTTTTAAGAGTAGTTAGTGTGGTGGATGTAGCTGCGTGTAGCTGCCGCTTAGCTTGTTAGCCTAGCTGATTAGCTGATTAGCTTACATCGTCCGAGCTAAGTGGGCGGGTTCTCGGCCGGCTGACCTCGGCTGACCCGTAGAGTAACCGCCTCTCCGCCAAATATGGAAAGTACACTCCCACTAAAATCCAAGATGGCGCAGCTCAATTTTTTTTTTTTTTTTTTTTTTTTAATTTATTTAACCATTGACAAGAATAATGTACAAACATAACAAGGCATTTTAAAATTTGTTTGACATCTTTCAGTATGCAATGAACAGAGTATCAGAGATACAAAACATTAAGGTAACAAGCTAAATAAAGAATTCCAAATCGAGTAAACCATAAAATTAACCATTGTTGAATATAATGCAAATAAATAATAATAATTATTAATTAAATAATAATAATAAATAAAAAATAAAAAAAAATAAAAAAAACATTAAATCAGAGAATAATTCAGATATAAAAGATGTAATAAGCAATAAGAAATTTAAAAATATTTATTCATTACCAATTAGTCTATAGAGGTCTTTCGCACTTTTGGAGTTAATGACTTTAAGGGACTTGGTGTAAAGTGAATTTCATTGTAGTAACCAATAAAAATGGGTGGAGTTTTAATAAATTTAGCTTTGTGAATAAAAAATTTGGCTAAAATAAGCAAAACATTTATCATCAGGTCCAATTTTTTATCTGTTATTGACACACCAAAAAGGATACTCTTATGATCTAAAACAGGCATTGTTGTGGTTTTCCTACTTAACCATTCTCTAAATTGTTTCCAGAATAACTGAGTATGAGAGCATGAAAAAAAAAGATGCTCTGTTGTTTCAATGTCACCATTGCAGAAAACACATACATTGTTCTCAAAACCAAATCTTAGTCTTAAAAATTCATTGGAAGGGTAGAAATCATTCATTATTTTGTAGTGGATTTCTTTTGTTTTGGGTGGAACTGGGTATTTAAAGAACTTTGTCCTCAATTTGGATACCACTGATTGGTCGAATAGATTCAAAATATTATTTCTAGAAGATTGGGCAGGGTATAAATCATTTGTTAAGATGGATCGTATGAATTTGTTTGAATATCTTTTGTCAAGAAAATGAAATTCATTTATAAAAAGTGTGGGTAGATAGGATGGGGACTGAGAATGCAATAATGTGTTTTTTGCTAAAACAAGAAATGCTTTGGGTATGGCCTTGATAAGGCAATAAAATTCTGTGAAGTTGCAGTTAAAACTGAATTTATCACAAAACTCATGAAAAGCAAGTATATTTCCATTTGTATCTAGTATATCCATTATGCACCAAATATTTCTGTCCATCCAGTTCCTATAAAACAACGATTTTCTTTTGTGGAGTATGTATCTGTTGTTCCACAATGGTGTATTGTGAGGTGTAAAATTGTGGTTGTAAAATAATTTCCAAAAAAGTAAAACCTGTTGATGATATTTAGAAAGCTTGATTGGCAATTTGGCTACATTGTAATCACATTTTAAAATAAATTTTACACACACCCATTTTATGAAATAAAGTTTGGGGGAATAGATGCCAGATGCTGCTGGGGAATTTAACACATTGTTTCAACCAGTTCAGTTTTAAAGTTCCATTCATACATTCAAAGTCTATTGCCTTTAACCCACCTTCAGACAGATCTTTAACTGTGAAAGCTTTTTTTTATAGTGAGTTCGATTCTTCCATATAAAATTGAAGTTGAGTTGGTTTATAGACTTAACAAAGTCTGTACTAAGTGCTAATGAAGATGCAGGGTGGACACATCTTGAGATGCTTTCCATCTTGGTGAGATATGTTCTACCAAAGATTGATAGGTCCCTTTGCAACCAAATATTAAGTTTATGTTTGCATTCGTCGATTTTGTTTGTCAGATTGAGCAATTCCCGTTCTTTTTGATCGTTGGTTACATAAATACCAAGGTATTTTACTACAGTTTTAACAGGTATATCATAGATGACATTTTTTTCACATTCATGAATAGACATCAATTCACATTTTTGGATATTGAGAAATAGTCCAGAAGCCTTTGAAAAGAGTTCAATGTGCTTTATGGCAACAGGAATCTGATGTTCGTCCTTGAGAAGGAGGGTTGTATCATCCGCGAATTGACTTATTACAACTTCTGATCCAAGAACATTAAGTTTTTTCAAGTTCTCACAGTTCTTTATCATGATAGTCAACATTTCCGCTGCCAGAATGAACAGACCTGGACTCGCTGGACGACCCTGTCGAATTCCTTTCTGTATATCAAACCGAGGTGAGGTTGGCGCAGCTCAAATGCCCATGGTTTGGTCACAAAACCGACTCTGTCACTGCCCGATTTCCGGAGCTGCCCGATTTGCAGTATGGTCCGTGTGCGCATGTGCGCATGTGCGAATGTGCTGCCATCTTGTACGGCAACTCTACTTAGACAAACTTCATTCCGTCACTTACCGTATGGCTTTATTAATTGTATGAATTATGAACTGAACTAAATTGAGATACCCCTGGATATTATTTTTCTGTATATTAGTGTATATTTGTAAATATGGTGTGCTGTGTTGAGTCTTGTGCTGTGCGCTGTCTGTAATAAGGGAGCGAGACGATATGCGCCGGGCTTCATCCTGCTTTGTTATTAATAGGGCTGTTTTCGACTAAGGATTTTCATAGTCGAATCTGATTCGTCAGATTTTGCCGTAGTCGACGAATAGTCGACCCCCCCCCCCCCCCCCCCCCCCCGTGACTTTTTCTTAGGGATGTTTCCTGGCGACTAATTTCCTTGTCTATTAAACGCAAAATTTAATTTGACTAGTCGACTAGTCTAACACAAAAAACAGTCAGAAAGCAGTTCAAATTGAGCAGAATTATTAATTTATAATGTTTTAAACTGTCGGAAAAAATACTGTGCGTATTAAGAGCATTTGAAGCCGTTAATCACAGTCAACAATCGCCAATCGTACTTTAAATGCCGCTCTGAAATGTGCGCTATGCACGCTAAATATGAAATACAAACCAAACACATTAACGTACAAAACATTAGAGCAACTCCACAAAAATGCTTCAACTTTTCAAGACGAAGAGGTCACGGGAGTCTGCAGGTAAACTAAGACTGACGTTGCAGCTGACAGCAGCACGTCCGCCTGCAGATTTCCGTGTCTGTGTTTAAATGTGTGCACGTTTCTCCAGTCGAAGTGATTATATATCAGCTTATTTGTCACAGTCTACATTCAACATTATTTCCATTTTCTAGATTAAAACACTGCCAAACCGCGCTGGTTTTCATCTGTCCGACTTTGACATAAAACATCTGGGTTGCCTAGGTGATCAGGGCGTACACGTGGGCGAGAGGCTGCCGTCTGAGGGCCGCGCCCCGACTAGTGGCGGGCGGCTGCATGCGGCGACAGATAACTGACATCGTGCATGATTGAAATATTGATTAATAGTATAAACGACTAGTGAGGGAGACATGGAGATGATTTTGTATCAAAAATAGGCTTTTATATATTGAAAAAAAGACATTCTATGTATCAATTTCTGCTCAGCAGTCGTGGGCACCCCCGCCTAGTCAGAATGGTATGGTCTAGTTACATAACAACATTTTCCAACGATTCGACTGCGAGGTTCATAGTCGAATCAGATCTCTCCGAATCGAATCGTCGAATATTCGACTATTGAAAGTCAGCCCTAGTTATTAAAGGTATTTTCTTTATTTTATTGAACACACAACAGAACAAACAGTAAGACCCAGTGGTGGAAAGAGTACTGAAAATCTCTACCCAAGTTAAAGTACTGTTACATTACTAAAATATTACTCAATTACAAGTAAAAGTACTGGTGTTACGCACACGGGCCATACTGCAAATCGGGCAGCGACGGAATGAAGTTTGTCTAAGTAGAGTTGCCGTACAAGATGGCAGCACGTTCGCGCATGCGCACACGGGCCATACTGCAAATCGGGCAGCTCTAGCTCTTTGCTCTAGGTTTTAATCCAAAGTGTTTAAATATATATATTGGTAGGCAACTAATTTACTGGGATGTTTGCATCCATCACAGTCTATTCCTTCTGTTGTCTGTCTCTGCAGAGCTCCCACAGCAACATGTCTGTAAGGAGGAGGAAGTTCTTGCTGACCAGCAGCTCTATAACCAGGAGAGGAACTCCAGTTCAGACCAAGAGGAGCCAGAACCTCCACAGATTAAAGAGGAACAGGAGGAACTCTGCATCGCTCAGGAGGAGGAGCAGCTTGTACTGAAACAAGAGACTGATACCTTTATGTGGACTCCTACTTATGAGGAAAGTGACCACATTGAAGATCAGGCTCTCTGCTTTAATCCTGATAAAACTGAAAGTACAGCAGAGGGTGTCTTATTCTTTCTGTTGTCTGTCCCTCCAGAGCGCCCACAGCAATATGAGTGTAAGGAGAAGGACGTTGTTGGTGAACAACGCCTCTGTAGTCAGGAAAGGATCTACAGTCTGGACCAAAAAGAGCCAGAGCCTCCAGAGGTTAAAGAGGAAGAGGAGGAACTCTGCATCAGTCAGGAAAGAGAGCAGCTTGTCTCCAATCTCCTGCTTCAGGAGACTGATACCTTTATGTGGACTCCTACTTATGAGGAAAGTGACCACAGTGAAGATCAGGCTCTCTACTTTAATCCTGATAAAACTGGAAGTACAGCAGAGAAAGAGTCTGTAGTCAACACAGCAGTTGTAACCTCTGTGGTATCAGTCTCCCATGTAGCTGAGAGCCAAAATCAGAAAGGAGGTGAACATGAAGACTCAGGATCAACTAGAAATGCAGAACCAGAGCCAAAGAATCAACATCACAAAAGCAGAAGTGACAGTAATAATGCAAACAACTCTTCTGTGTCAGATATTTACTGCAATATTCACTCAGATAAGAAGTCTTTCAAATGTGACACATGTGGGAAAGTTTTTAAATACGAGTCCACATTTTATGCACATGTGAGAACCCACACAGGTGAGAGTGCATTCATCTGCAAGACGTGCGGGCGAGGATTCAGTGAAATGTCAACTTTGAAAAGACACATGTTGATACACACAGGTGAGAAGCCGTTCCTTTGCAAGACCTGCGAGCGAAGATTCAGACGAATGTCACATTTGAAAAGTCACATGTCGGTACACACAGGTGAGAAGCCGTTTCTTTGTAAGACCTGCGGGCAAAGATTCATTCAGATGTCACATTTGAAAAGTCACATGTTGATACACACAGGTGAGAAGCCGTTTCTTTGTAAGACCTGCGGGCGAAGTTTCAATCAGATGTCACATTTGAAAACTCACATGTCGATACACACAGGTGAGAAGCCGTTCGTTTGTAAGACCTGCGGGCGAAGATTCGGTCGAATGTCACATTTGAAAACTCACATGTCGATACACACAGGTGAGAAGCCGTTCGTTTGTAAGACGTGCGGGCGAAGATTCAGTCGAATGTCACATTTGAAAACTCACATGTTGATACACACAGGTGAGAAGCCGTTTGTTTGTAAGACCTGCGGGCGTGGATTCAATCAGATGTCACATTTGAAAGGTCACATGTTGAAACACACAGGTGAGAGTGAGAAACTGCAACCCCCTGCAAAGTACGTGGAAGAAGATTCTCTTGGATAGATCTTGTGAAAAAGCACCAGAATCCACAGAGGTGACACACTTTTGAAATAGCTGCATCTCTGTAATTGAATGTCAAATGTAAAACAGATTTGGGTCCCCAAATAAATAAAAGACCATGAAAGAAATTCTACAAATGTAAGATTTATATCAGCAGTACACCTTTTATAAAGCATTTAAAATGTATATATTGTTTTACTGATGAGAGGAAGTAATAACATTGAGATGGTCTCTTACCTCAGCCTAAATGCATTCATTCCTCATTTATAAAACATTTAACTTGTGTGTGTTTTCAGTATCACATGTCAAGATAATATAAAGTGATGCAGAAATGGCAGTAAAATTGTCAGGATGTTCATTTATGCACAGAAATTTATTATTAAAGCCTGTCGTGAAATGGGTTGCAATTGTTTGTCATTTTCAAAAAGTGGGCCCAAGAACAAAAACTTTTGGGAACACTGACCTTTAGGGATGTAAAATTGTGTTGATTTAAAAAAAAAAAAAGATTTTGTTTTGTATTTGCATGTACACAATTTGAAATAATTCATCACCAGACACAATTCATGCCAGAGGATCTCAGGCTGCACTTAGGCTCGTAGGGGAGTCAGGTGGTCAGCTATGCTGGAGCTAACCCTCTACAAGCCTGAAAAGTGATCATTAAAATTTTACAATCTATTGTGAGACAGACTGGGAGCCAATAAGTGACTTTAGAATGGGTGAAATGTGTTCTCTCCTGGCTGCAGCATTTAGAATCAGCAGAACAACAAGTTTTGTTGTGTGAGATCAGAGAGTAATGCAGTAACGTAACCTGAATGAGATGAATGTATGAATTATTCTTTCTAAGTTCTTGTGAGGTAATAATGACCTGATTTTTGAGACAACTAGTGGGACTTTAAAAGAAGACCATACCAGCTGTAGCGTTGCTGTCAGAGGACAAAGACATTTGTTTCAAGTTGTCAATCTTCTTTGTTTTTTAATATCACAATAAATGTGACACTGTGCCATATATTATCGGACTGCAAGTTTTTGGGCATGTTCCATCTTTAATTACATATATTTCTGTTAGCAACAGTATTTCTTCAAAACAGTCATAATTTTTTTGGCATCAACCTATAATCGGCTCCAAGTTGGGGTTGCTTCAACCAAGATTCATTTTTTAAATTATAGCTGCTGCGCAGCAGTGGTTGGGGCCAGGCAATTTTAGGCAAGGGATAACAGGGAAAAGTGTTGTTTGTGTAAAGTGTATTTTAACCTTAGTAGTCTCTAATCCACATAGCATGATACCTGAACATAAGGCTTTCACATTAGAAAGTCCATCCTGCCTTAGCTGAGGCTCAAACTCACAACTTCTGAGACTGAAGTCTGTCTTTTATCTCACTGAGCTAATTGGCAAGTACAGTTCATCTGTGGCTTCACAAATTGACTAAGCCAAGCATCAGGGTGCCAGGCAGCAGCCATCCATGCCATGGAAAAGCAAATTTCAAAGTGAACGTTCCAAAGCTGTAGCACATATGGTTGATTTGTTATGAATTTTCAAAGTTTTGAAATTTAGAGGCTTACTGTAGCGCCACCATCAGGACTATTGTCTTGTGTTTCCAGTTGAGGACATCTGGCATGAGACTGGACCTTTGTGAAAATTTTGGGTAGATTTCTCATATGGAAATATTGCACGAGCTGAGGCTTGAACTCACAACCTTCAACACCAAGAACCATCCTCTATCTCACTGAGCTAATTGGCAAATGGAAATGTCACCTGTAGCTTCACAAATTGACTAAGTCAGTCACCTGTGTGCAAGACAGCAGCTGTTAGCATGTAAAGGCAGATTTCAAATGGCTGTCAAAAATTCAGTTATTGTGACAAAAATCCCAAAATACACAAATTGCATCTAGACAGCATGGAGATGTTGGTCATTAGTTTTTAACAATGATTTATTGGCTCCAAAAGTGAAAAACTGATGTTTAAAAATGCCATTTTTGCATTGACTCCAATTGTTCGCGTGAGAGCGAAATTCAAAATGCTGTAAAAAATTCAGTTTTTGAGATAAAATTCTGATATTTTCCAAACATCATCTACCATGACTCCAAAATTTTTTAATGAACATTGAAAATGTATTTAGCAAGAATTTGCAAGTATATGTTTATAATACCGTTTACAGTCAAACATTTTGATGCACTGTAGGCTCAATTTTTGATAAATCAAAAATATGTGTGGATCGTTTGTGTAGGACAGTCTGAAGATGCTCTGTAGCAAGTTTGGTGTCAATTGAGCAAAAATTGTGGGAGGAGATAGGTTTAATAAGTTTTACAGTTTTTGAAAAAAACAGAGTGATGGACTTCATAATTTGCAATAGGTTTAAATGTACAAACGTTTCTTCAGTATTGGGGCTACATTTTGGTGAAAGTTGCAAATCTGTAGCACATATGGTTGATTTGTTATGAATTTTCAAAATTTTGAACTTTAGAGGCTTGCTGTAGCGCCACCATCAGGACTATTGGCCTGTTTTTGCAGCTGAGGCAATCTGGCATGGGACTGGACCTTTGTGCAAAGTTTGGTCATTTTTCGCGCATGGGAAGTAGGATTTCCTCGGAAGAAGAAAGAAGAAGAAGAAAGAAAGAAGAACACAACACAACATTACAATAGGGTCCAGGCAGCTTAGGCTGCCCGGCCCCTAATTAGGTCATGGTTCCACTTAAAATTATTTTGCTCGAAACTTTGACACTAGGTTAAACTTAACAAAGATTCCATTTAAACCTCAGTTTAGTTTTTATTTGAGTTTTTTTATGAGTCTGTCCCTTAACCCTTATAATGTCCTGGGGTCATTTTGGACCCCAAACGAAAACTTTTTCTGTCATAATATGCTTGTTTTTTCATGAAATTGTCTGAAAATAACCGGGGTTGTTTAACACTATGATCTTCACAATTAAAATAAATTTGAAGTAATTTGATTGAATTATCAGTGTTTTTTTTAATTTAGTAACGTTCGTTGTCCTCTGGGGTCCAAAAATACCCCACAGCACAAGGGTGCAAAGGGGCAAATTGTCACATGCGCTGGGCCTGGAGCTGCTAAAAAGGAAGATGTACATGGTGGGAACAGTACAAAAAAATAGGCCCGAGCTTCCCCCTGCACTGGTGGAAAAAAAAAACAGGGCTCGGTTTTCGTCAAAGTTCGCCTTCACCGAGACCCATGCTCTTGTGTTGTATCACCCTAAAAAACAAAAAAATCATCGTGATACGGCTGTGAACAACAAGGAGGGAAAAAAAGTGTAAAATTAGTATTAATAGGTTGGTCTGAAGTTGAATAAAAAGATGAAACACAAATTTGTGTGACAATGTTATGTTTTGTGCTTTTTAACTGTCATACCAGTTGGGGTCCAGATGGACCCCAGAGGGCCATGAGTGTTACTCTGTGTTCTATAAGGAAAGTTAAGCAAACAGTGCAATGTTTTGTTAAGGCTTTAGCTTGCTAACAGTTCAGTTCTTTATTAATGAATACAAAGCAGTCAAAAATAAACAAAATAAACTCCTTTATACTCAATAGCTAGGTCCTGACACTTTAATTAATTTATTTAATTTTTATTTCTTTTGATTTGGTCAGAAAAGCATTTTGATATAAGTCTATTTAATTCCAGTTTACATCACTAAATGTGTATTTATTGAACTGCGATAGGTGTTTAATTGTGCAGCAGAGCTCTGCTTAACTTTTAATCTGGATTTTCTCATTTTAAACCTAGTTTTGCCAAACTCTGTTTTAAACTAATCTAAAATTAAATGAATCTTTATTGGTACAGCCCAGTCTGTGTGAGACTCTGCTGTGTAAGGAGGGCTACAAACATCTGTTCTGTTTCTGTAAATGATCTGAGTTTCATGCTGACAAAGTCCCTCATGATCCTATTTTCTAGATATTTTATTGAGTCTTTTGTAACTTTTTTCTTTAATCTTTGGGTTAAAAAAATAAAATAAAATAAAAATAGAACAGTGAAAGTGAGTGGCGAGATTTTGGGAGTACAGAAAGAATAAATTTTGATTGATTTATGCTGAGGCCTGATGGATGTTTTTTTGCATATATTATTTGGAAAGAAAAATTAAGTATTAGCTTTTGTTGCATATCTTTGTTTTGTGGTGTTTGAGCCTTTTTTGAACTGAATGTGTTATTTTGGCCAGTGACTTAAAGTTTAGGCCTGTGGAGTGCGAACTGTTTAAAAATACAACTTATTTAATGGACAAATGTCTAAAAGAAAAAGAGAAAAAAACGAGAACACACAAGTTCTCTGTCATCAGTGAAAAGCGGAACGGAAAGTTCCCGCACGTCCACTGTCGGAACTTTAAATCGTGACACGCAGCGGAAGTGACGATCCCGAACGCTCTTATTGAATTTAGCTGAGAGACGGAGCTTAGTTAATGTTTGAGTTTGTAAATGAACAACAATGTCTTCAGTTGAGTGTTTGAGAGAGTTTGTCAACGAGCGACTAACTGCTGCTGCTGAAGAAATATTCAGAGTTTTTAAACAAACGATCGTCCAGTACGAAGAAGAGATCGATCGTCAGCGCAGACTGCTGGATATCATCTGGAAACCTGAAGTACAGTTACACAGGATCGGTGAGTACAACTGAGTTATTAGGCTACTTTAACGCTTTGATGAACACATTATTAAATTATTATAACAACATGGGTCAAAATGACCCGTATTCATTTCTCATTTAATTTCAAACATGGCTGAGTGTTTGTTACATCTTATGAAATCAGTTTATTTCATCATTTAATATTCAAGGTATTTATTAAAAAATGTATTTTTAATTCATCACAAATCACAATTTTCAATTTACTTTCATAATGTATAAATAAAAACTGTCTTTGTATTACAGAGGTGGGGGACTGGACATGACTCAAGTAGGACTTGTGTCTCAAATTAAAGGACTTTAGACTTGCTGGTATTTGTGAGTTGAGACTTGACTCAGACTTGAGACAGATGACTTGACGGGACTTGAATGGTGCAGAGACCAACACAGGAGGCGTTTATTGTGGAGGGACCAAATTTTTTTCATTTTGTTCATTTATTGTAGAAAAGGCCCCAAAGTTTCAGAGTTAATGATAATTGAGTTATGTTGCCACTATTTAATGTGCTGTTCAGGGATCAGTTTATTCACTGCTGGTTATATTATGGGTGTAACCACTCCCACCTTCCTTCGAGGGGTAGCTGATGTCACACATCAGCACCTGTGTGCTTTAGAGAGTCAGTGAAGTGATGGACGACGGGTTTTACAGTGCAGAACTTTATTACCTTTCCAAGTGATTGTGCGTGAATGAAAAAGTGAGTATTGTCTTTATATTGCTTGTGGTGTTGTCTTTACTTGTGTCGATGCAGCTGTAGAGGACTTCTGATGGCAAATGCGGGTGATATTCAGCATGTCAGAAATATGTCGACTTCAGCACATGTTCTGTCATTTATTACCTGTTGTCACTGCTGTCAAGAGGTCTGTGTTTGAGTAGAAATACGATGTGGCTGTTGCGAAGTGTGTTAATTATAATGCTAATTAAGGCTGCGCTAACTACATGACCGGATATAGCACGCTTGTCGGTTTTTCACAATAAAAGCATCCTGTCCGTTCAGTAGTGGGAGAATACAAGGACATTCCTAAATAACAGGAAGGGCTATGTGAGCATTGGCAGTAACTTAACACAGTGCTGATAAGCATACAGATACACTGTAATAAGTGTTTGCAATGATGTGATAGTTTAAATAGGATAGAAATGCAACTGTAGCAGTACAATTATTCCCTTTGTTTATTATTGCTGGAGTTTAGGAGATATCCAGTTTTATTTGTATATATCTCTGGATTATTGTTTATTGTTAAGTTTGCTAATGCTGTGCATATCTTGCATATGGGTGGAATTTATGTACACATATTATATTTCATCTTGTTGTATTTATTATTTTCTCTCTGTATAGAAAACCACAACCAGAGATAAAGACCTGTAGATGTTACAGCAACAGAAAAAGTAAACAACTTGTTTGACCATCACTGGGTTCTTCATTTCATATTCTGGCAATACTGGCCTTAAAGGATAACTTCAGTATTTTTCAACCTGGGCGCTATTTCCCCATGTATTCGTGTGTGTGTATGATTGATAGGTACAACTCGTTTTAAAATTGGTTCAGTATTGAGGGAGGCGGATGCAGCCGGCAGCTGCGAAATGAGCTATAACGGTAGATATTAGGGCAACTTAGGGAGGTGATCTTCTTAGCTGCTCTCACGATGTGCTGGAGGGCCCTCCGTGATGCGCCGTACCACACCGTGATGCAGCTGGTCAGTATGGACTCAATGGTGCCCCTGTAGAATGTGCACATGATGGGGGCTGAGGCTCTGGTTCTACGCAGTTTACGGAGGAAGTAATGGCACTGGTGAGCCTTCTTGGCCAGAGAAGTGGTGTTGAAGGTCCAGGAGAGGTTCTCAGTGACATGCACACAGAGGAGCTTTGTGCTGCTCACCCTCTCCACAGCAGCACTGTTGATGGTCAGAGTGGAATGCTGGGTGCTTGCCCCTGAAGTCCACAACAATCTCTTTTGTCTTCTCCACGTTCAGAGAGAGATTGTTGTGGCTGCACCACAAGGCCAGGTGGCTCACCTCGCTTAGTTTGTCTCATCATCGTCGCTGATGAGACCCACCACGGTCGTGGAGCTGTGCAACGGTGTGCAGTAATGGGTCAACAGCGTGAAGAGGAGGGGGCTCCGCACACATCCTTAGGGGGCCCCCGTGCTCAGAGTGATGGTGCTAGATGTGTTGTTGCAGACCTGTACTACCTGTGGTCTCCCGGTCAGGAAGTCCAGCAGCCAGTTGCACAGCGAGGTGTTTAGCCCCAGCCAGTCCAGTTTGAAAATGAGCTGTTGAGGGATGACTGTGTTGAATGCTGAGCTGAAGTCAATGAACAGCATTCTGACATAGCAGTTTTTATTGTCCAGATGGGTGAGGGCTGAGTGGAGGGCAGTGGAAATGGCGTCATCGGTCGAGCAATTTGACCGATAGGCAAACTGAAAGGCATCCAGGGAGGGGAGGCGAACAGTCTTGAGGTATTGCATGACTAGCTGTTCGAAGCACTTCATGAGGATGGGGGTGAGTTAAGGGTGGGCGGTATAAACGGTATACGGTAGAAACGATATGAATTTGGCCAACGGTAGAGATTTTGACCATACCGGCCTACCGCAATATAAATAAGTAATCAGGTTAGCAAGAAATAATTGTAATGTTTATTTTTTACTAGGGCTGTCAAAGTTAATGCGCAAATTCCTTTTAACGCCACTAATTTTTTTTAATGCGCGTTAAGGCACGTTGTTATATTGGCCTGATCAATAGTTTGAATCAGCAGCTGGAAATTAATCAGCTCGCAGCTGCAAAGACGCGAGCTTCTGTCACCCGACAATGTAAACAGGCTTGTCTGTTTAAGCGACTGGCTCAGCGCAAAGAAACAGAAGTATAAGAGGAGGGAGACGAGCGAGTGCTGATCGAGCTGCAGCTCCACCTGAAACCAGGTAAAAGTAAAAATAAGTCTGACCCACAGCAGAGAGAGAGGGAGAGAGAGAGTGTGAGAATATGGACAGATGTGTCGACTTGATATAAAAAACCTTTCATGATCATGAATCATATTATGAATGTACACATCTGTGGTGCATGATTTTTTTTTTTACTCCAAGTCCGATTTATGTACTTTTAAATACTTAATTATTTCATGCCGATCAATCATAACAGCGAGGGAGGAGAGATGAGCTGCAGAGAGGAGGGAGGGAGGGGGAGCGACTGCGTGAAGTACTGACCGATATAAAAACTTTACTGATGATGAATCCTGATGTTACTGTACAGTTCTGTGGTTTAAACACTACAGATTAAAATATCTGTCACTGCAAGGAACACACTGACAGACGCTCGTCTCCTCCACAAAACGTTTGTCACTGCGCTGCATTATTATAAGTTATGATGAAGAGTCCAGACGCTGTCTCTCCTCTTCATCTCCTCGGTGTGTGCCAGTGTGCAGTTTGTTGTCTGCTGTGGTCTAAAACATCCTCACTGATGTAAACTGTCAGAGTGACACTGATGTAAATGATCCTGCTGCATTAATACAAAAACATGATTATCGCGCATCGGTTCATCATTATATAGACTGAGCTGAATATAGGTTGATTTTTTGCTTAGAGGACAATATTTTATTAAAGAAATAAACTATTATTAACAATAAAAATACTAAATAAATAAATAAATGCATATAAATAGTAACCTTTTCCTAAAATACTGCTGGTTCTGTGGTGTTGACATTTTAAATCTGAAGCCTGCAGTTCCTTAGAAACTTCAACTGACTTCTCTGTTTAAGTTTTTAGTGTGTTTTGGCCTTAATATTAAATTGAGCAGGTCAATATGCTCATCTGTGCCTGATAGACTTGGGTTTGTCATGTTATTTGAGTTTTTTGTGCCAAATGCAGTGCCTTTGAGTGTTTCTGGACAATATTTGTCATTGTTTTTGGTTAATATCCCTTTGAGGGACATTTTGAACAAATAAAAAATGTGTGATTAATTTGCTATTGATCGCGATTAAATATTTTAATCGATTGACAGCACTAATATATACAGAAGAAAAGAATATATATCGTTACTGCATATGCTTCAAATTATAGCGCAATATAAATTTTAGGCCATATCGCCCAGTCCTAGGGTGAGTGCAACCGGACGGTAGTCATTGAAACAAGTGGGTGACGACTTCTTCGGGACAGGGATGATGGTGGTGGTTTTGAGGCATGATGGGACAACAGCCTGACTCAGCAAGGTGTTGAAGATGTCTGTGAAGACATCAATGAGGTCCCCTGTACAGTCCCTCAGGACACGACCTGGTATGTTGTCAGGATCCGGGGCTTTCTGAACATTGTCCTTGTTGAATGTTCTCCTCACGCTGTCTGGGGACAGCCTCAATACCTGGTCGCCAGGAGAGGTTGGGAACTTGTGAGCAGGCATGCTGTCGTGCTTTTCGAACTGAGCGAATAACTGGTTCAGCTCGTTCAGCAGAGAGGCGGCGCTGTTGCAGGTCTGCAGTGAGGGCTTGTAGTCCGTCGTGGTCTGTATCCCCCGCCACAGGCTCCGCGAGTCTCTGCTGTCGCTGAAGTGGTGGGCTATCCTCCTGGAGTACTGCCTCTTAGCCTTCCTGATGCCGCAGGACAGGTTGGCCCTAGCTGTCCTCAGGCCCGCCTGGTCTCCTGCCCTGAAGGCAGCGTTTCGGGCCTTCAGGAGCCTGTAGACCTCCCCTGTCAGCCATGGCTTCTGGTTGGCCCTAACAGTGATGGTCTTGAGGTCTCTTACATCATCAATGCACTTGGTGATGTAGGCAGTGACGGTGTCAGTGTACTCCTGGAGGTCAGTGGTATTATTGTGGGTGGCAGCCTGTTTGAAGACATCCCAGTCTGTGCTGTTAAAACAGTCTTGGAGCGCTTCTGAGGACCCTTCTGGCCACACTCGTACCTGTTTACGACCTGGTTTGGTGACTTTAACCAGTGGTCTGTATGCCGGCATTAGCATAACAGTGATGTGGTGTGAGGCGCTGGGGTGGGGGAGGGGAAGGGCCTTGTAAGCTCCTCTTTGGGTGGTGTAAACATGGTCCAGTGTGTTGTTTCCCAAGTTGGAAAGTCCCTGTGTTGATGTAGTTTGGGAAACAAGGTCTTGGGGTCTGCGTGGTTGAAATCCCCAGCCAGAATGAGAAAAGCATCTGGATGGGCTGTCTGCTGCTCACCAATGTGCTGGTACAGTTCATTCAGTGCCTCACTCCTGTGGTTGTTATTTGAGTGTGGAGGGATGTAGACAGCGATGATCAAGATGGCTGTAAATTCCCTCAGTAGGTAGAATTGCTGGCACTTAATGACCATAAGCTCCACTGATGGTGAGCAGTGTTTGCAGACCACAGCAGCGTCCCGACACCAGGCGTCACTGATGTAAACACAGAGTCCCCCGCCGCGGGTCTTACCACCTTCGACAAGAGCTCTGTCTGCTCGATAGCACGATAGCCGCTCGAGCTGAATGGCGTGGTCCAGAACGTTGTTGTTAAGCCATGTCTCTGTAAACACAAAAACGTAAAACAGTCACTCGCAGCCTTCTGGTTAGTCCATAGAAGCCGTATGTGGTCCAGTTTATTGTCCAAAGACCGTATGTTGGCCAGTACGATGGTGGGGATGGCCGGCTTGTGTGGGCTAGCTGCTAAGCCTGGGTCGCATACCTCCGCGCTTACCCCTCTTCTGCTTCCCGTCATGCCGCTTGTGGCGCCTCCACTTTGGGTGAGGTGCAGGAGTGGGAGTCGGGGTTGGCGCTGGCTTGTAGCTCTTCTCTTTGCTCAGGATTTTAATCAAAAGTGTTAAAATATATATTGGTAGGCAACTAATTTACTGGCATGTTTGCATCCACCACAGTCTATTCCTTCTGTTGTCTGTCTCTGCAGAGCTCCCACAGCAACATGTCTGTAAGGAGGAGGAAGTTCTCACTGACCAGCAGCTCTATAACCAGGAGAGGAGCTCCAGTTTGGACCAAGAGGAGCCAGAACCTCCACAGGTTAAAGAGGAACAGGAGGAGCCAAAGCCTCCACAGATTAAAGAGGAACTGGAGGACCTCTGCATTGCTCCGGAGGAGGAGCAGCTTGTACTGAAGCAGGAGACTGATACCTTTATGTGGACTCATACTTATGAGGAAAGTGACCACAGTGAAGATCAGTCTCTCTACTTTAATCCTGATGAAACTGAAAGTACAGCAGAGAAAGAGTCTGTAGTCAACACAGCAGTTGTAACCTCTGTGGTATCAGTCTCTCATGTAGCTGAGAGCCAAAATCAGAAAGGAGGTGAACATGAAGACTCAGGATCAACTAGAAATGCAGAACCAGAGCCAAAGAATCAACATCACAAAAGCAGAAGTGACAGTCATAATGCAAACAACTCTTCTGTGTCAGATATTTACTGTAATATTCACTCAGATAAGAAGTCTTTCAAATGTGACACATGTGGGAAAGCTTTTAAATATAAGTCCACATTTTCTGCACATGTGATGATCCACACAGGTGAAAAGCCATTCATCTGCAAGACGTGCGGGCGAAGATTCAGTCGAATGTCACATTTGAAAAGTCACATGATGATACACACAGGTGAGAAGCCGTTCCTTTGTAAGACCTGCGGGCGAAGATTCAGTGGAATGTCACATTTAAAAAGACACATGTCGATACACACAGGTGAGAAGCCGTTCCTTTGTAAGACCTGCGGGCGAAGATTCAGTCGAATGTCGTATTTGAAAAGTCACATGTCGATACACACAGGTGAGAAGCCATTCCTTTGTAAGATCTGCGGGCGAAGATTCACTCGAATGTCATATTTGAAAAGTCACATGTCGATACACACAGGTGAGAAGCCGTTCATTTGTAAGACCTGCGGACGAACATTCAGTGGAATGTCACATTTAAAAAACAAAATGTCGATACACACAGGTGAGAAGGCGTTCCCTTGTAAGACCTGCGGGCGAAGATTCACTCGAATGTCATATTTGAAAAGTCACATGTCGATGCACACAGGTGAGAAGCCGTTCCTTTGTAAGACCTGCGGGCGAAGATTCAGTCGAATGTCATATTTGAAAAGCCACATGTCGATACACACAGGTGAGAAGCCGTTCCTTTGCAAGACCTGCGGGCAAAGATTCAGTCGAATGTCAAATTTGAAAAGTCACATGTCGATACACACAAGTGAGAAGCCGTTCCTTTGCAAGACCTGCGGGCAAAGATTCAGTCGAATGTCACATTTGAATAGTCACATGTCGATACACACAGGTGAGAAGCCGTTTCTTTGTAAGACCTGCGGGCAAAGATTCAGTCGAATGTCAACTTTGAAAAGACACATGTCGATACACACAGGTGAGAAGCCGTTCCTTTGTAAGACCTGTGGGCAAAGATTCATTCAAATTTCACATTTGAAAAGACACTTGCTGATACACACAGGTGAGAGTGAGAAACTGCAACCCCCTGCAAAGTACGTGGAAGAAGATTCTCTTGGATAGGTCTTGTAAAAAAGCACCAGAATCCACAGAGGTGACACACCTTTTAAATAACTGCATATCTCTAATTGAATGTCAAATGTAAAACAAATTTGGGTCCCCAAATAAATAAAAGACCATGAAAGAAATTCTGCAAATGTAAGATTTATATCAGCAGTACACCTTTTATAAAGCATTTAAAATGTATTGTTTTACTGATGAGAGGAAGTAATAACATTGAGATGGTCTCTTACCTCAGCCTAAATGCATTCATTCCTTATTTATGAAACATTTAACTTGTGTATGTTTTCAGTATCACATGTCAAGATAATATAAAGTGATGCAGAAATGGCAGTAAAATTGTCAGCATGTTCATTTATGCAAAAGATTCATTATTAAAGCCTGTTGTGAAATGGGTTGCAATTCTTCGTCATTTTCAAAAAGTGGGCCCAAGATAAAAAAAAAAGTTTTGGGAACACTGACCTTTAGGGATGTAAAATTACGTTGATTAAAAGAAAAAAGATTTTGTTTTGTATTTGCACGTACACAATTTGAAATAATTCATCGCCAGACACAATTCATGCCGGAGGATCTCAGGCTGCATTTAGGCTCATAGGGGGGTCAGGTGGTCAGCTATGCTGGAGCTAACCCTCTACAAGCCTGAAAAGTGATCATTAAAATTTTACAATCTATTGTGAGACACACTGGGAGCCAATAAGTGACTTTAGAATGGGTGTAATGTGTTCTCTCCTGGCTGCAGCATTTAGAATCAGCAGAACAACAAGTTTTGTTGTGTGAGATCGGAGAGTAATGCAGTAACGTAACCTGAATGAGATGAATGTATGAATTATTCTTTCTAAGTTCTTGTGAGGTAATAATGACCTGATTTTTGAGACAACTAGTGGGACTTTAAAAGAAGACCATACCGGCTGTAGCGTTGCTGTCAGAGGACAAAGACATTTGTTTCAAGTTGTCAATTTTCTTTGTTTTTTAATATCACATCAATTGTGACACTGTGCCATATATTATCGGACTGCAAGTTTTTGGGCACGTTACATCTTTAATTACATATATTTCATTAGCAACAGTATTTCTTCAAAACAATCATAATTTTTTTGCCATCAACCTATAATCAGCTCCAAGTTGGTGTTGCTTCAAGATTCATTTTTAAATTAGATCCTGGTTCAACTTTGCTCGAAACTTTGGCACTAGGTTAAACTTAACAAAGATTCAATTTAAACCTCAGTTTAGTTTTTACTCGAGTCTTTTTATGAGTCTGTCCCTTAATGTTCTGTAAGGAAAGTTAAGCAAACAGTGCAATGTTTTGTTAACGCTTTGGCTAGCTAACAGTTCAGTTCTTTATTAATGAATACAAAGCAGTCAAAAATGAACAAAATAAACTCCTTTATACTCAATAGCTAGGTCCTGTCACTCTAATTTATTTACTTAATTTTTATTTCATTTGATTTGGTCAAAAAAGTTCTCTGCCATCAGTGAAAAGCGGAACGGAAAGCTCCTGCACGTCCACTGACGGAACTTTAAATCGTGACACCCAGCGGAAGTGACGATCCCGAGCGCTCTTATTGAATTTAGCTAAGAGACGGAGCTTAGTTAATGTTTGAGTTTGTAAATTAATAACAATGTCTTCTGTTGAGTGTTTGAGAGTTTGTCAACCAGCGACAAACTATTGCTGCTGAAGAAATATTCAGAATTTTTAAACAAACGATCGTCCAGTACGAAGAAGAGATCGATCGTCAGCGCAGACTGCTGGATATCATCTGGAAACCTGAAGTAAAGTTACACAGGATCGGTGAGTACAACTGAATTATTAGGCTACTTTAACGCTTTGATGAACACATTATTAAATTATTATAACAACATGGGTCAAACTGACCCGTATTCATTTCCCTTTTTTTCAAACATGGCTGAGTGTTTGCTACATCTTATGAAATAAGTTTATTTCGCCATTTAATATCCCAAATATTTAAAAAATATTTTGTTTGTGTCTTGAGACTTGACTCAGGCTTGAGACAGATGACTTTAATGGCATGTTCCTCAATAAAAATACTTTTTTTGTTGTTGTTGTTTGTGTGTTTGTTTTTAACATGATTGGATGATTTCTAGTACAATGTCCCCAAACTTGGCAACCTACTGCAGACCAGCAGAGACTAACAGAGGAGGCATTTATTGTGGAGGGTCCAAATTTCATTTATTTAATTTTGTTCATTTATTGTAGTTTATTGTGACTAGGGCTGCGCGAATTAAAAAGAATAACCAATTGCAATTATTTTTACTGATATTTCAGTTGTGATATGATTTGCAATGAGAGGGAACGATACATTTTACATCATTATTCTCATGTTCATTGAAAAATCAATCTGTACCAAATGATGTTGTGTGTTTGAGGGGTAGTGACACACTCAAAATTAAAACGTAAAATAGAAAAAATGAAAAAGAGGATTTGTGATGATCAAAAACAAATGGAGGGAATACCTGGAACATTGAATGACGAAATGAATTCATTGCAAATTTATAGAAAATAAAAAACTCAGTCTGTTCTTTTTTGACCCAGTTTGTATATCAAAGGGTCAATTGCAAACCAGATAAATCTGATTTAATATTTAATTCAATGTGTTTAAATATATATTGGTAGGCAACTAATTTACTGGCATGTTTGCATCCATCACAGTCTATTCCTTCTGTTGTCTGTCTCTGCAGAGCTCCCACAGCAACATGTCTGTAAAGAGGAGGAAGTTCTCGCTGACCAGCAGCTCTATAACCAGGAGAGGAACTCCAGTTTGGACCAAGAGGAGCCAGAGCCTCCACAGATTAAAGAGGAACAGGAGGAACTCTGCATCACTCAGGAGGAGGAGCAGCTTGTACTGAAGCAGGAGACTGATACCTTTATGTGGACTCATAGTTATGAGGACAGTGACCACAGTGAAGATCAGACTCTCTACTTTAATCCTGATAAAACTGAAGGTACAGCAGAGAGTGTCCTATTCTTTTTGTTGTCTGTCCCTCCAGAGCGCCCACAGGAATATGAGTGTAAGGAGAAGGACGTTGTTGGTGAACAACGCCTCTGAAGTCAGGAGAGGATCTACAGTCTGGACCAAAAAGAGCCAGAGCCTCCACAGGTTAAAGAGGAAGAGGAGGAACTCTGCATCAGTCAGGAAAGAAAGCAGCTTGTCTCCAATCTCCTGCTTCAGGAGACTGATACCTTTATGTGGACTCCTACTTATGAGGAAAGTGACCACAGTGAAGATCAGGCTCTCTACTTTAATCCTGATGAAACTGAAAGTACAGCAGAGAAAGAGTCTGTAGTCAACACAGCAGTTGTAACCTCTGTGGTATCAGTCTCTCATGTAGCTGAGAGCCAAAATCAGAAAGGAGGTGAACATGAAGACTCAGGATCAACTAGAAATGCAGAACCAGAGCCAAAGAATCAACATCACAAAAGCAGAAGCAACAGTAATAATGCAAACAACTTGTAGAGGTTTGGTTAGCTTGAGATCTAGCAGTGGCTTACTCGTCAGTCTATTGCTAGCAAGAAGTTGCATTCCACCGGCAGTGTCTGTAGCTCAGCTGTGCAGTTCCACAAAATCCACTCAGGAAACGTGTTTGTTGTGAAGAAAAAATTTTAAAAATCTCCAGGTTTATTTCCACAAAATTACAAAAAGAATTGGCTGGCTAACACGCTTGTCGCAACTAATTACTTAAGGAAGAGGTAAGAAAACCGTTTGCTTCTCCAGCTCTCAAGCACTGACTGACCGCTGACAATAAACAAGGAACCCTAGTGGCCCTATGCGGTCTTAAAGGGGAAGTACTATTTTTATCAACATATACGAAATCACATAAAAACATGAATTCCAATAGACTGTTTAACTTTTTTAACCATTATATAAAGTTATAAATGAAATTATGAATTATTAAACCTCTCTGTACTTATATTATTGAATTATGCATTTTCTTAACACATTTTAATCATATGAACTGCATTTATAACCATAAACTGTACTTCTGCCTTAACATACCCGGCCCCTAATTGCTTTCTAGGGCAGAAACAATTACAACTTATATGAGGAAAGTCTTTCTTTCTAGTAACACAAAGCAAATATCACTCAACCAGGTACGTAACAGTCCTTCTCATGCTGCTTCTTGCAGTAAGCAGAGCTTTGTTATTGGCCTCTCAAGCTCATTAGTCTTTGTCTTGACTCGAACCTTGCGGACCATTCCATGCTCATCCTCTGTAGTCTTGACGATCCTTCCCATAAGCCAGGATCCCCTAGGTGCTGACTCGTCGACGATCAAGACTACATCTCCTGGGATGAAGTTCTGTGATAGGTGGTTCCATTTCTGTCTTTTCTGGAGTAGAGGCAAGTACTCTCGGGTCCAGCGCTTCCAGAATAGGTCACTCATGTATTGGACCTGCTTCCATCTTCTACGTGCATAATTGTCACCTGTCTGGAAGAGTCCCGGAGGTAAGTTTGGTTGAGTCTTCAGCAGCAACAAGTGCTGTGGGGTGAGAGCTTCCAGATCGTTCATGTCATTTGAAGGCATGGTGGACTCTCTTCTGGCTCTCAACGAAGGCGGACGCTTTTTCTGCTCCCTCCCTGCCCTTATCTGCCCTGCTTACTGCTCTTGTCTTGTGCTGTCTCTGTCGAATCTATTGGAGCCTCTCTCTGCATTTCTCTCCGAAATCTAAAATCATGGATTTGATCAGCTGGTCTCTCAATGCAATTGACCAAATTTTCTCGACAAATAATCGATCTTTTTATTTAGACTCAGGTCCATCAAAAAAAAGACAAACAAACATACAACAATATTTAAAAAAGACAGTCATACCAGTGTTTCCATATAGCAGACTGGTATCTTACAGCACTGAGGACAGGGTTAGTCAACATCATTATAATGGCATTACAAGAACTGTTAAGTCGACCTATAAATTTGAACATCAGTCGTCTCAAAAGAGCATGAAAAGTGATAACTTGTACTTTACAAAAGAGTTCACTTGCACTATACCATCTTGGTTTACCAAGCAAGATACGCAGACAATCATTATACGCAACCTGAAGTTTGCGGATGCTGGCCTTCTTAAATTTAATCCATAAGGGTGCAGTATAAAAAGGGGTACAGTAAGCCCTGAAGAGACCCACTTTCACCCTCTCAGAACACCAGGAAAATCTTCTGGTCAACAAATTGGCCTGCATATATAAAATACGACGCTGTCTATTCATATCTTCATCATCTGTCATATCATCAGTGATGATGTGTCCCAGATATTTAGTTTTAGAGCAAGCAGGAAGCACTTGTCCTGACAGGTA
Organism: Lutjanus argentimaculatus; assembly: GCA_034769285.1. Classification (NCBI taxonomy): domain Eukaryota; kingdom Metazoa; phylum Chordata; class Actinopteri; order Lutjaniformes; family Lutjanidae; genus Lutjanus; species Lutjanus argentimaculatus. The sequence goes on along the minus strand of JAWZSL010000026.1, from coordinate 241,884 downwards.
AAAGGATGGAAAAGTGAGGTCCTTATCCCCTTTTACTCTGCAAATCAGAACAGAACTCTTCTTAGCGTTATAATGCACATCAAATTTTACACCATAATTAGAACATATGTTGAGAAGCTCTTGAAACCCAGCACTGCTAGGTGAAACAATTGCCAAATCATCGGCGTACATAAAATGATTAATAAGATCATTGCCAACCATACAACCTGTTTTACAGTTTCTTCACTGGTCTGAAAGATCATTCATGTAAATATTAAAAAGGCACGGTGATAAAAGCCCCCCCTGTCTAACACCATTACTTGTCCCAAATGGAGCAGAGACAACATTTCCCCATTTAATCTGCATGCTCTGGTTAGAGTACCAATAAGACAGGATCCTTATAAAAGTGTCAGGCACTCCTCTCTGATGTAATTTTAAAAACAATTTAGAATGATTTATACGGTCAAATGCCTTTGATGCATCAATGAAACCAATAAATACAGTAGAGTTCTGTCTTCTATAGTTTTCCACCATCTCCTTCAGTGCATAGATACATAAATCAGTACTATGTTTAGCCTTAAAGCCAAACTGGTTATCAGAGGTGCATAGATATACAGATAATCTGTCTAATAATATTCTCTCCAAAACCTTCGACAGCACACTGGCTAGAGCAATTGGCCGATAATTATCCATACTCCCCACCCTGCCCACTTTGTCCTTGATGATAGGCACCAAAGTAACGGACAACATGGAGTCTGGTAATACACCATGACACATGAAACCTGTAAAACAAATAGCAAGGAGAACCGCTGCCCTCGGGCTTGCTAATTTAAAGTGCTCTGCAGACATTTCATCTGGACCACTTGCCTTATTATCAGCTAACTCTGAGATGGCTTGAAAAACTTCCTTAGCTGTGATTTGCATAGTGTCCGAATTGACAGTCTCACCTACTATGTAGGGGTCACTCTTAACACAATTAAATAGAGCAGAGTAATGTTTCCTCCACAGTTCAGCTATATTATCACAACCAGAGACCCCCTCTAAGGTGCTTGGTAAAGATGTGGTGTTTGTGTTCAAAGTTCTCACCTCCTTCCAAAAACCAGTAACATCATTATCAAGGAGCTTTTCTGCCATAGAATCCGCTCTGATTTGTTGTGCATGTTTATTAACATAACGAACTGCATATTTATAATTAGAATTGGTGAACCTTTTCAGATCAAGGGCAGGCCCCTCTCTGGGCCTTCCTGCATGGACCCAGGCCCTAAAGGCATTCTTAGCTTCAACATGATAATGAGCCACATACTTGCTCCATCCTGGCTTTACCCTGGATTTTTTTTCAGCATAGGTATAGAGCGGTATGCTAGCCTCATGTATAGCTCCCACAATATGTTCATACAAGGCACAAAGATCCTCACGGTGAGAGATTTCATCACAATTCACATCAGAACATAAAATAGCATCAATTGGCAAATAAACTTTACTCAACAGGATATCAGTTCTTCCATAATATGATAGCTTGTTCTCATTTGTAAGTTTAGACCAAACTAGTTTATTCTTACGGGTACATTTCACCTCCTGAGATAGTTCGGGAAGACTGTCAAAATCTAATGTCATTATAAATGGAATATGGTCAGAAATTGATGCCTCATAGACAATCACTATAGAGCTTAGAATATCATGGGCATCAGCAGTACTAATACAATGGTCAAGCCATGATGTTGTATGCCAGGCCTTACTAACATATGTAAAGCTATCTGCCGGTAATAGTATTTGAGAAGATAAAAAGAAATTATTATCATCACAAAATTGCAACAAAAGTTTGGCAAATAAGGACCTTTTGTCTGATATGTCAGCATTCAAGTCACCCACTACATGAACACTGGTAGTGTGATTCTCGGAAATAAAAGAGTTGATGAAAGCAAGCCTATTCAGGTATTCATCCTCATTTTCTATTGACTCGTAAGGTGTATATACATTAAGGATAGTAGACTCCTTGTTGCCGATCTTTATCTGCACAGCAATACACCAGTCAACTTCAAGTCGGATAACATTTATCACTGGGTCCAGATTTTTGTGCCAGAGGATGGCGACCCCCCCTGCAATCCTTCCTCTCACGGTTCCCAGGGAAAGGTCCGTTGTGGATTCACCCGCCCCGTGAAAATTATCATTAAATGAGTTCAGTTTTCCCAGATCCTGCTTTGATAAGAAAGTTTCTTGCAAACATAAAATGTCACATTTTTGCAACAAAGTGTCCACCACAGAGCGTCGGCACTTGTCTCCTTCACTATTTCCCAGTCGCAGGCCACGGCAGTTGTAAGAGCCAACCCGCATTCATTATAAATTGGGCTGCGCTGCAGTAGCACCATACTGTACTTTTGGACCAGAAACGAGCCTAGCTCTGCCATCACCCGTCTCTCCCGATTTGCGTGGTTCATAGTAACGCCTCACAACAGAGCCTTCAGGCCAGAGTTCTGGGTTATACATCTCCATAACATCATTACATTCCGCACACACTTTAAACGAGCTGTACCTGTTGCTCGCAGTGACAATACGCTCACACTCAACGTCACGACCAAGTTGTGTGGTTAGATGGTCAGATAGTGTCTCTGCGTCTAGATCTGGTGCAAATCTGGTGGCGAAGACTCTAACCATCTTTGTACGGATCACTTTTATCTTACCATGAGCAGCAGTGCCGATGATCGGCTTAGACACCCTCCGTTTGGATTCTCCGCCGGCGCGCTGTTTTGGGGTGACAGGTTGGCCCCCGACATTAATCCTCTTAGGTCGACCAAGTTTCACAACTTTAGTCCAATTAGGTGAGCTGGCCGCAGCTCCACCATGGCTGACACCGACCTTTATGATCCCAGGTGCAGTAGGTAGGTCAGCACAGGTAGCATCTCCTGCAGCAGAAGACCCAGTGGCGCACGCGTCCTCTCCCGACACCGCACCATCCACACCTGCCGGGTCGTCCCTCAGCGCGCTGCCGCAAGGTGGTTCAGCGACGCTCGGTACAGCCTGTCCTCCACAACTCGGCTCCATCCTACGCTCCACTGCGGAAACTCTGTTGTCAATAATAGCAGTCACCGTGCGTAAATCCTCGCCGATATCTGCCTGAAGTTTCAGCATGTGGCTTAGTGCAGAGACCTCGTTGTGTAGGCGCTCAATTCTGCCCAACAGGTTGGAAACGTCCAGGTTATTGAATGACACAGGTGGCAGCTCATCCAGATAATGAGAGACGAACCGGGGAATATTTTCCCCACATTCGTTTAAAACTTTTAGGCAACTTTTAATATTATTGACATCCTTCTGGTTGCCTTTAAAGGCTACGCACCTTTGTTTAGTGTCAGGACAGAGTTCAAACAGAACTTTTTTAGAGGACTCGATCCACTCAGAGTCGAAGGTGATTGAGGTTAAAAGGACCAGTTCATCTTGGGTCATAGTTTTCATTTTAACCGCAAGAAAGTTGAGAAACTCGTCCTCTACGATAACTTGATCGTCAACTGTTCTGTAGATAAAAGGTTTCAATCGAGGCCGGTGAGGAGCTGCTGAGCTGCGACACACTTCATCCGCCATCTTGTTTGAAAGAGAATGGGTAAAGGTGAACCCTCCTGCCCTGACGGAACGCATGCAGCCGGATACACGATGGACTCCTACGAGAAGTGGAGGATCGTGTGCCTGTCGATCCTTTCCGTTGAGGATGTTGAAGATATCTACATAATTGGAATTATGATATCAGGTATGCTGCTGTTTGGAGTTAGCAGCTTCCTGATCTATCGCAAAGTTCGGAAGACGTTGGCAGCAAATTTGGCAATGGAGAAGCTGCCTGTCATGACTGAGGGAATGTACAGGGCTGTCAACACTCAGACTCAAGCGATATGTGAGCTCAATCGCAAGCTGGATGCGATTTCTGAGCTCCTTCGCAGGATGGATGCCAACTAGGAGAAGTTGTCAGCTCGGCTCGGCTGGAATTGGCCATCGAATTTGGATATATTGAAACAAGCCACCGTGAGACTCAGAGAGACTCAAAGGCAGACAGAAAAATTCCAGTGTCGGCCTGTCCCAAAACAATTGTTATCTTCATTGGCTCCCTGAGATAACCAGCCTACCCAAGGTCGGCTATCCCTACACTCTCCTGGATGTTATGCAGACAAGATGCTCCGGCCCTGTCTCCCCACCCCACCACCCCCCTACTCCTGTGAACTTTGTTTTTGTTCAGAACTCTCCGGGTCGTCTCCATGGCAACGGCCGTGTCTTTGTCATCAGCCATACGGCAGAGACAATGGTTGAGTCTGAGTGGGAATGAAGGACATGGGCTTACGCGTACATGAAGACACTAATAACACATACACCCCCCAGTGACTCAACGCCTTCTTGGCCCCCCCCCCCCATTGCAGTATAGCATGGAGAGCTGTCGCGGTGCAGCCATGGGCGCACGCACCCCCCCGTGTCTATGCTGGGACACCTCCCCTCCCCAACACCCTCCCCCCTCCCACATGTGCAGGTCATCGAGTTTTGTTGTAATGTCATATTATGTTGCTTATGTGCTGAGGTGTTTTTTCCTAATCCCACACTGTGCCCCCCTGACAGGAGCCTAGTTTGGGAGTTGCTTTTTTTTCCCCTCTTCCTCCCTCTTGTTCTCCTTTCTCTCTAAGTAAACGGGGCGCTGCTTCAGGTGGCTGACCCACAGTTCCTCCCGCTCCTGTCCTCCCCATGTTATGTATCACTGTCTGTTTTTATGTTTCTTGGACGGGTTGTAACTGAAATGCAAATTTCCCCCCCGGGGGATCAATAAAGTATATTGAATTGAATAGGCTTGCTGTTCAGAATGGCCTCACATTCACAGAAGAACGTTTGAAGAGCTTCTTCATCCAAGCTTTATTCTCTCAGCGTAGCAACCATGATCTTTCTGATGGAGCGGATAATTCTCTCCCACACCCCTCCGTGGTGTGATCCGGATGGAGGATTGAATATCCATTTGATGTCACGCTGGAGCAAGCTGTTCTCAATTTTTGAAGTATTCCACTCCTTTATTGCCTTTCTGAGCTCGCGGTCAGCTCCGACAAAGTTAGTCCCATTATCGAATCTCATTTCCTTCACTTGACCCCTCCTTGCGATGAAGCGACGCAGAGCATGAATAAAGGAGTCTGTTTCCAGTGATGTCGCCATTTCAATGTGGACCGCATGACTTGCGAGGCAGTTAAAGATAACCCCGTATCTTTTTACATAGGATCTTCCTCGCTTCACATTGAATGGTCCAAACAGATCCACTCCACTTTTGGTAAAAGGTGGTTCGTCCGGTACAAGTCTGTTTCTTGGTAAGTCCACCATAATTTGTGTGCCTGATGCGCCATGTTGTCTTTGACAGGTAGTACAGCGAGACGGCATTTTCCGGATTGTTGAGGGGGCGTCGATGATCCAGTATCTTTGACGTACATGAGACAAGACATGATTGCGTCCGCTGTGTCCCAGTCGCTCATGTGCATCCTGGAGAATCAGATCAGCCACATGATTGTCTTTAGGCAGGAGCATCGGGTGCTTGGCTTCGGCTGGCATGGATGCTCGACTTAACCTTCCTCCAACACGAAGGATTCCCTCCTGAAGTTGCGGATTCAGTCTGAAGATTCGACTACTTTTCTTGGCGGGCTCTTTTCTCTGAAGAGCAGACATTTCCTCTTGGAACTTCCTTTGCTGACAATGACAGATGATATCCAGCTCAGGTTGTCACAGATCGTCCAGAGTCAGGTAAGTCTGTTTGAGACTCCTCTTGTAGCTTGTCATTTCTTTGTTCACTTGTTCTTGGTCCTTGCATGATTTATTCACTTCTTTTCTCTTCTTTGACAGGTTTACCAGTGTTCCTTTGACTCGAGTGAGCCATGCCACCGCCTTTTTTAGCCGTATCCAAGAAGAGAAGTGTTCTGTTAGTTGTTGCATTACATCAGTGTTTTCTTCCACTGTAGTAGCGTTAACGAGTATGCCTTTCTTGACCTCAGGATCTGCCACTGTAAGCTCCTCCAAGTGAACACGCTGGTCTGGCCATTCTGATTCTGGCTTGCTGAGGAAGGCGGGCCCTGAGATCCATACTTCGTTCTGTGTGAACACACTCACCCTTTGACCCCTGGAAGCGTAATCGGCTGGATTCAACCGTGAGTTGATGTAGCTCCATTGCTCCACTCTTGATGCTTGTAAGATTGTAGCGACCCTGTTCGCCACAAATGTCTTGAATCTGTTCTTCTCATTTGCTATGTACTTCAGTACAGCGGTGCTGTCTGTCCAGAACTTGGAATCTGACAGTGGAATCTGCAATTCTTTCTTTAGTGTGGTGTCCACCTTAACAGCTAAGGTAGCCGCTGTCAGCTCTAGCCGCGGGATAGTTGTGGGTTTAAGAGGGGCAACCCTTGCCTTCCCCACGATGAATGAGCAGTGTATTTGGTTGCTGCTGTTCTTCTGGACCAGGTAACTGACAACACCGTAGCCTGTTTCGCTCGCGTCACTGAAGTGATGTAGTTGAGCCTCCACTGTTTCTCAAAACTCTGGTGGTTTGAAACACCGGTCCACTCCAAAGCTGGTGAGCTGCTGAAGCTCATCCATCCACCTAGACCAGTGTTGTGCGAGATGGTCTGGCACAGCATCGTCGCATCCTGTTCTCAGTCTGCACAGTTCCTGGAGGATGTTTTTGGCAGGCAGTACGACTGGAGACAACATCCCAAGTGGGTCGTAGACTGAACTCATCATTGCCATGATTCCCCTTCGGGTGAGAGGCCTCTGCTGGATGTTGACGTGGAACTTAAACTGATCTGACCGGATACACCACCGTACGCCTAAAGCTCTCTCGATGGTGAGTGATTCCTGGTCATAGTCGAGGGTTTTGACTTCTGTTGCCCGATCCTCTTGTAGAATGCTTGACAACACATTCCGGTTGTTGGTCATCCATTTTGTTAGTCTGAATCCTCCTGTTTGACAGATGGCCTTCAGGTCTTGATATAACTTGACTGCTTCTTGTTCGGATGCAACTGATCTCAAACAGTTGTCCACATAGAAGTTACACAAAACTGTATCCACTACTGCTGCATCAAAACTGCTCTTGTTATCTTCTGCGCATTTTCTCAAAGCATAACACGCGCAGCTTGGTGAGGAGGTGGCGCCAAACAAGTGGACCTCCATCCTGTATTCTTGCAGCTCTTGTGAGACGTCGCCGTCCGGCCACCACAGGAACCTAAGAAGGTCAGCGTCTTCTGGTGGTACTTTAACTTGATGAAACATTGCTTCCACGTCCGCCATTACTGCGACTTGGTCTTGACGGAACTTTGTTAAGACGCCGATGAGACTGCTTGTCATGTCAGGCCCTTGAAGTAGTTGTTCATTGAGTGTGGTTCCTTGGTAAGAAGCGCCACAGTCGAATACCACTCGTATTTTCTGCTTCTTAGGGTGGTAAACAGCGTGATGCAGGATAAACCACACCTTTCCATCACTCCGTTTTAGGTCTTCATTTGGTACTTTTACAGCGTAGCCCTTGTTGATCATGTTGTTCATGAAGCTGATGTAGTCGTCTTTGAACTTCTGTTTTCTCTGAAGCTTCTTCTTCATGTTGAGCGCTCGTTGCTCTGCCACTGCTCTATTATTGGGCATTTTCACATCTTTGTTTTTCAATGGCAACCCAATTGAGTAGTGGCCGTTGACCAGCTTGGTTGAGTCAGAGACTCGATCCATGAACAGCTGATCTTCCTTGGACATTTCCAAATGCTCTGACTGAGCGTTCTCAGGAAAATCACACTTGAATTGCTGAGCCCATAATTCTTCCAGTCGAGCCACCGAGATGTGATTTGTCTTGATCTGTGGGCATCCATATTTTGTCCGATTTCTGATGTTCTCACGCAGCGGTCCGTTTACAGTCCATCCTAGTGCTGTGCGTACTGCATACGGTCTATCTTTGACGCTGCGGATTACTTCCTCTGGTTCAAGGGCTTTCGCCACATCAGTCCCAATCAGAAGACTGACATCTGCGTTGATTGAAGGGATTCGTACACCTTGCAGATGTGGCTATTTATCCACGTCTTCTTGAGTCGGAATGTTCTCTTTACTCACGGGGATAACCTTTTGTGCAAAAACTTCTGTGAGCTTGATGAAGTCGTCGCCTTCCAGGCTGCTCACTTCCAGGTCTGGTACAGCTTTGCAGGAGACAGTCTTTTGTTCTCCCATGGTGGTGAGTAGGATGTTCACATTTTTTCCTTGCAGGTGAAGGTCATTTGCCAGCTTGTTAGTGCAGAAGGAAGCATTACTTCCTGCGTCCAGGAACTCATAACAAGTCAGCACTTTGTTTCCCTTCTTTGCCTTTACTCTCACAGGAACGATGGCGAGGATGCTATCAGCACCCCCGGCCCCAGTCTGGGGGCCTGTGTCCCCTGCATCCACAAATCCGCTGACCACTTTAGGAGACTCGTCTTTATGCTCCAACTTCGAAGCCTCTTCCCTTGGTGAGTCTTTGGGTTTCTGCTTTATGTGTAGGAGTGTAGGGTGAGTTGCTGAACATATCTGCCAGCTTTTCTTTTCTTCACAGGCCTTACTCATGTGTCCTGCTTTAAGACAACTGAAGCAGAGTCCTTTGCCCTTGAGGAACTCCAACTTTTCCTTGTGCAACATTTTTTGAAGTTTTTTTGCATTGTTCCATTGTATCATCCTGACAGAAGATACAAGGTTTATTAAAGGCTTTATCCACATGTGTTCCTTTCTCCACTGTTTTATTGTTTCCATCCCCAACACTTTTCCCAGTTTGCTGTGGTTTTACGTCGGTGGCCAGTGTTGTGATGTTTTTCTTTCCGCCTGTCCTTCCAGTCTTACTGTCTGTCTGGTGTTTTGTTTGTCCTGGGATTTCACCAAACACGGGGCGTGATGCCATTTCTGCCTGTGTGTTGATGAACGCTACCACATCTTTGAACCTTGTCCGTCGATCTTGTCTTTTCTGAATGTCTATGGCAACACTCCTGAATCTCTCTCTCAGTCTGTAGGGGAGTTTTGCAATGATTGTGCGCATGTTGGCAGCATTTTCCATCTCATCTAAGTACTCAAGGTCTGCCATTGCATTACTGCAGCTTGTGAGAAAGAGGGCGTATGACTTGAGTGCCTTGCTGTCATCTGCTTTTATGAAGGGCCAGTTTAAAGCTTTGTCCAGATAAGCCATGGATATCTTGTATTTATCCCCAAAGTGTTCTTTCAAAAGTCTCTTGGCTTCAGGATAGCCCTGATCTGGGTCCATGTGAAAGCAACTGCACACTAAGTAATTAGGCTGTCCAATGGTGTGTTGTTCTAAATAGTAAAGACGATCTTTGCTATTTTCAGTCTTACTCTCTACGCTATGTTCAAACGCACTCATGAAGAGACAATATTCTATTGGATCTCCCTTGAAAACAGGAATGTTCTGTGGTGGCAATGTAGAGAGCTTCTGTTGCCTTATTAGACTTTCAGTGATGTCGTTTTGGCGTTGCATGACAGTAACCAAATTATCTGTACTCACAGAATTGTCCACTGGGTATACAGGAGCTTGTATGACATGGTCACATGCATCTCTTCTTGTTGTGTGGCTATGCTGACCACCACTGTTACCACTTTTACTGTAGTTGACATCACACTTTACTGGAGTAGAGGTTAGAACATTCACTTTACTTCCTTTGGTCTTGCCAGACGCTTCTGAGCCTTCATATTTTTTTAACACGGTCAGCTGAGCATCAGCTGCGGCGAGCCCGGCTTGTAGCCCTAACTCTTCCTTTTCAGCCTTGAGCTCTAAAGCTTGTTGCTCTAAAGCCTGTCTCCTCTTCAATGTAGCTGACTTAGCTAACAGAGCAGCTCTTTCCAGCTCCAACTTTAAGCGTTCTGAACGAGCTGACGATGTTGCTGAAGCTGCACTGACAGACTTGGTTTTTTTTAGATTTCTTGGACGTGACTGACACACTATCTTCAGGTTTTATCTCATCATTAAGCCTGTTAGCTTCCTCTTGGCGTAGCTTAGCCGCTTGTGTCCATGAATTCTCGTACAAAGTCTGTGTGCTCACTGTTTCTTGGCTCGAACCAGTCCCTTTGATCTGTGTTCATATTCTCTTCACATCCTGCCTGGCAAAATAGGTCTTTAACCTGCTCATTTATTTCACTGAAATCCTTTAGCAGTTCTTCATATTTGGTCAACAGTTCTTCTTCAATGTTTTCTGCATTCACGTCTTCATCCATTAAGGCATGCAGTTCGTTCTTTTTCTCTGTAAGTTGGCCCAGTATAGCTCTTCTTGAGGATATTTTCATTTGCAGATTATATTCCAATGCTCTAAGAGTTGGTTTAACAACTCTCTTTTCTTTTTCCTCAGTTAGTCCTACTGTCTCCTCTGTTCCTGTCCCCGCCATGATTGCCTTGCAGACGGCGCTTCCAGTAATTAAACAGGTCCCATTTGCTAACTAACAGTCACAAAGCAGCAAAGACAAGCCTATTGCTAGCTAGCACATTAGCTCATTACTCACGAGTCACTTGCAGCCACAGTAGGTTAATTGAGAATGTTTTTTCAGGTCCCTCGTTGAATCTTAAAAAAAACATCAATCCACATACCTCTCCACAGGTTCCTTGTCCAATGTCAAGCCGGTTTTTCTTACTAATGTAGAGGTTTGGTTAGCTTGAGATCTAGCAGTGGCTTACTCATCAGTCTATTGCTAGCAAGAAGTTGCATTCCACCGGCAGTGTCTGTAGCTCAGCTGTGCAGTTCCACAAAATCCACTCAGGAAACGTGTTTGTTGTGAAGAAAAAATATTAAAAATCTCCAGGTTTATTTCCACAGAATTACAAAAGGAAGTGGCTGGCTAACACACTTGTCGCAACTAATTACTTAAGGAAGAGGTAAGAAAACCGCTTGCTTCTCCAGCTCTCAAGCACTGACTGACCGCTGACAATAAACAAGGAACTCCAGCGGCCCTATGCGGTCTTAAAGGGGAAGTACTATTTTTATCAACATATACGAAATCACATAAAAACATGAATTCCAATAGACTTTTTAACCTTTTTAACCATTATATAAAGTTATAAATGAAATAATGAATTATTAAACTCCTCTGTACTTAGATTATTGAATTATGCATTTTCTTAACACATTTTAATCATATGAACTGCATTTATAACCATGAACTGTACTTCTGCCTTAACACAACTCTTCTGTGTCAGATATTTACTGTAATATTCACTCAGATAAGAAATCTTTCAAATGTGACACATGTGGGAAAGCTTTTAAATGTAAGTCCACATTTTCTGCACATATGATGATACACACAGGTGAGAAGCCGTTCCTTTCTAAGACCTGCGGCCGAAGATTCACTCAAATATCAACTTTGAAAACTCACATGTTCGTACACACAGGTGAGAAGCCGTTCCTTTGCAAGACCTGCGGGCGAAGGTTCACTCGAATGTCACATTTGAAAAGACACATGTTGAAACACACAGGTGAGAGTGAGAAACTGCAACCCCCTGCAAAATACGTGGAAGAAGATTCTCTTGGATAGATCTTGTGAAAAAGCACCAGAATCCACAGAGGTGACACACTTTTGAAATAGCTGCATCTCTGTAATTGAATGTCAAATGTAAAACAGATTTGGGTCCCCAAATAAATAAAAGACCATGAAAGAAATTCTGCAAATGTAAGATTTATATCAGCAGTACACCTTTTATAAAGCATTTAAAATGTGTATATTGTTTTACTGATGAGAGGAAGTAATAACATTGAGATGGTCTCTTACCTCAGCCTAAATGCATTCATTCCTCATTTATGAAACATTTAAGTTGGGTATGTTTTCAGTAGCACACGTCAAGATAATATAAAGTGATGCAGGCTGCACTTAGGCTCATAGGGGGGTCAGGTGGTCAGCTATATATGCTGGAGCTAACCCTCTACAAGCCTGAAAAGTGATCATTAAAATTTTACAATCTATTGTGAGACACACTGGGAGCCAATAAGTGACTTTAGAATGGGTGTAATGTGTTCTCTCCTGGCTGCAGCATTTAGAATCAGCAGAACAACAAGTTTTGTTGTGTGAGATCGGAGAGTAATGCAGTAACGTAACCTGAATGAGATGAATGTATGAATTATTCTTTCTAAGTTCTTGTGAGGTAATAATGACCTGATTTTTGAGACAACTAGTGGGACTTTAAAAGAAGACCATACCGGCTGTAGCGTTGCTGTCAGAGGACAAAGACATTTGTTTCAAGTTGTCAATTTTCTTTGTTTTTTAATATCACAATAATGTGACACTGTGCCATATATTATCAGACTGCAAGTTTTTGGGCACGTTACATCTTTAATTACATATATTTCATTAGCAACAGTATTTCTTCAAAACAATCATAATTTTTTTGCCATCAACCTATAATCGCTCCAAGTTGGTGTTGCTTCAAGATTCATTTTTAAATTAGATCATGGTTCAACTTTGCTCGAAACTTTGGCACTAGGTTAAACTTAACAAAGATTCAATTTAAACCTCAGTTTAGTTTTTTCTGAGTCTTTTTATGAGTCTGTCCCTTAATGTTCTGTAAGGAAAGTTAAGCAAACAGTGCAATGTTTTGTTAACGCTTTGCTGCTAACAGTTCAGTTCTTTATTAATGAATACAAAGCAGTCAAAAATGAACAAAATAAACTCCTTTATACTCAATAGCTAGGTCCTGACACTTAATTTATTTATTTAATTTTTATTTCATTTTGATTTGGTCAAAAAAGTTTTCTGTCATCAGTGAAAAGCGGAACGGAAAGTCTCCCTGCACGTCCACTGACGGAACTTTAAATCGTGACACCGCAGCGGAAGTGACGATCCCGAGCGCTCTTATTGAATTTAGCAGAGAGACGGAGCTTAGTTAATGTTTGAGTTTGTAAATGAACAACAATGTCTTCAGTTGAGTGTTTGAGAGAGTTTGTCAACGAGCGACTAACTGCTGCTGCTGAAGAAATATTCAGAGTTTTTAAACAAACGATCGTCCAGTACGAAGAAGAGATCGATCGTCAGCGCAGACTGCTGGATATCATCTGGAAACCTGAAGTACAGTTACACAGGATCGGTGAGTACAACTGAGTTATTAGGCTACTTTAACGCTTTGATGAACACATTATTAAATTATTATAACAACATGGGTCAAAATGACCCGTATTCATTTCCCTTTTTTTAAAACATGGCTGAGTGTTTGCTACATCTTATGAAATAAGTTTATTTCACCATTTAATATTCCAAATATTTATAAAATATTTTGTTTGTGACTTGACTCAGACTTGAGACAGATGACTTGAATGGCGTGTTTCTCAATAAAAATACGTTATTTTTGTTGTTGTTGTTTGTTTGTGTGTTTGTTTTTAACATGATTGGATGATTTCTAGTACAATGCCCCAAAACTTGGCAACCTACTGCAGACCAGCAGAGACTAACAGAGGAGGCGTTTATTGTGGAGGGTCCAAATTTTATTTATTTAATTTTGTTATTTATTGTAGTTTATTGTGACTAGGGCTGCGCGAATTAAAAAGAATAACCAATTGCGATTATTTTTACTGATATTTCAATTGTGAATGATTTGCAATGAGAGGGAACGATACATTTTACATCATTATTCTCATGTTCATTGAAAAATCAATCTGTACCAAATGATGTTGTGTGTTTGAGGGGTAGTGACACACTCAAAATTAAAACGTAAGATAGAAAAAATGAAAAAGAGGATTTGTGATGATCAAAAACAAATGGAGGGAATACCTGGAACATTGAATGATGAAATGAATTCATTGCAAATTTATAGAAAATAAAAAACTCAGTCTGTTCTTTTTTGACCCAGTTTGTATATCAATGGGTCAATTGCAAACCAGATAAATCTGATTTAATATTTAATTCAACATGTTTAAATATATATTGGTAGGCAACTAATTTACTGGCATGTTTGCATCCATCACAGTCTATTCCTTCTATTGTCTGTCTCTGCAGAGCTCCCACAGCAACATGTTTGTAAGGAGGAGGAAGTTCTCACTGACCAGCAGCTCTATAACCAGGAGAGGACTCCAGTTTGGACCAAGAGGAGCCAGAACCTCCACAGATTAAAGAGGAACAGGAGGAACTCTGCATCACTCAGGAGGAGGAGCAGCTTGTACTGAAGCAGGAGACTGATACCTTTATGTGGACTCCTACTTATGAGGAAAGTGACCACAGTGAAGATCAGGCTCTCTACTTTAATCCTGATAAAACTGAGCGTACAGCAGAGAAAGAGTCTTTAGTCAACACAGCAGTTGTAACCTCTGTGGTATCAGTCTCTCATGTAGCTGAGAGCCAAAATCAGAAAGGAGGTGAACATGGAGACTCAGGATCAACTAGAAATGCAGAACCAGAACCAAAGAATCAACGTCACAAAAGCAGAAGTGACAGTAATAATGCAAACAACTCTTCTGTGTCAGATGTTTACTGTAATATTCACTCAGATAAGAAGTCTTTCAAATGTGACACATGTGGGAAAGCTTTTAAATATAAGTCCAGATTTTCTGCACATATGATGATACACACAGCTGAGAAGCCGTTCATCTGCAAGACGTGCGGGCGAAGATTCAGTCGAGTGTCAGCTTTGAAAAGTCACATGTTGATACACACAGGTGAGAAGCCGTTTCTTTGTAAGACCTGCGGGCGAAGATTCAGTCAAATGTCATATTTGAAAAGGCACTTGTTGACACACACAGGTGAGAAGCCGTTTCTTTGTAAGACCTGTGGGCGAAGATTCAATCAAATGTCAACTTTGAAAAGTCACATGTCGATACACACAGGTGAGAAACCATTCCTTTGTAAGATCTGCGGGCGAAGATTCAGTCAGATGTCAAATTTGAAAACTCACATGTTGATACACACAGGTGAGAAGCCGTTTCTTTGTAAGACCTGCGGGCGAAGATTCAGTCACATGTCAACTTTGAAAAGTCACATGTTGATACACACAGGTGAGAAGCCGTTTCTTTGTAAGACCTGCGGGCGAAGATTCACTCAGATGTCAACTTTGAAAACTCACATGTTCGTACACACAGGTGAGAAGCTGTTCCTTTGTAAGACCTGCGGGTGGGGATTCAATCAGATGTCACATTTGAAAAGTCACATGTTAAAACACACAGGTGAGAGTGAGAAACTGCAACCCCCTGCAAAGTACGTTGAAGAAGGTTCTCTTTGATAGATCTTGTGAAAAAGCACCAGAATCCACAGAGGTGACACACTTTTGAAATAGCTGCATCTCTGTAATTGAATGTCAAATGTAAAACAGATTTGGGTCCCCAAATAAATAAAAGACCATGAAAGAAATTCTGCAAATGTAAGATTTCTATCAGCAGTACACCTTTTATAAAGCATTTAAAATGTGTATATTGTTTTACTGATGAGAGGAAGTAATAACATTGAGATGGTCTCTTACCTCAGCCTAAATGCATTCATTCCTCATTTATAAAACATTTAACTTGAGTGTGTTTTCAGTATCACATGTCAAGATAATATAAAGTGATGCAGAAATGGCAGTAAAATTGTCAGGATGTTCATTTATGCCCAAAGATTTATTATTAAAGCCTGTTGTGAAATGGGTTGCAATTCTTTGTCATTTTCAAAAAGTGGGCCCAAGAAAACAAAAGTTTTGGGAACACTGACCTTTAGGGATGTAAAATGATGTTGATAAAAAAAAAAGATTTTGTTTTGTATTTGCATGCACACAATTTGAAATAATTCATCACCAGACACAGTTCATGCCGGAGGATCTCAGGCTGCACTTTGGCTCGTAGGGGGGTCAGGTGGTCAGCTATATATGCTGGAGCTAACCCTCTACAAGCCTGAAAAGTGATCATTGAAATTGTACAATCTATTGTGAGACAGACTGGGAGCCAATAAGTGACTTTAGAATGGGTGTAATGTGTTCTCTCCTGGCTGCAGCATTTAGAATCAGCAGAACAACAAGTCTTGTTGTGTGAGATCAGAGAGTAATGCAGTAACGTAACCTGAATGAGATGAATGTATGAATTATTCTTTCTAAGTTCTTGTGAGGTAATAATGACCTGATTTTTGAGACAACTAGTGGGACTTTAAAAGAAGACCATACCGGCTGTAGCGTTGCTGTCAGAGGACAAAGACATTTGTTTCAAGTTGTCAATTTTCTTTGTTTTTTAATATCACAATAAATGTGACACTGTGCCATATATTATCGGACTGCAAGTTTTTGGGCATGTTCCATCTTTAATTACATATATTTCTGTTAGCAACAGTATTTCTTCAAAACAATCATAATTTTTTTTTGCCATCAACCTATAATCAGCTCCAAGTTGGTGTTGCTTCAAGATTAATTTTTAAATTAGATCCTGGTTCAACTTAAAATTATTTTGCTCGAAACTTTGCACTAGATTAAACTTAACAAAGATTCAATTTAAACCTCAGTTTAGTTTTTACTCGAGTCTTTTTATGAGTCTGTCCCTTAATGTTCTGTAAGGAAAGTTAAGCAAACAGTGCAATGTTTTGTTAAGGCTTTAGCTTGCTAACAGTTCAGTTCTTTATTAATGAATACAAAGCAGTCAAAAATGAACAAAATAAACTCCTTTATACTCAATAGCTAGGTCCTGACGCTTTAATTTATTTATTTAATTTTTATTTCTTTTGATTTGGTCAAAAAAGTTCTCTGTCATCAGTGAAAAGCGGAACGGAAAGTTCCCGCACGTCCACTGTCGGAACTTTAAAATCGTGACACCCAGCGGAAGTGACGATCCCGAGCGCTCTTATTGAATTTAGCTGAGAGACGGAGCTTAGTTAATGTTTGAGTTTGTAAATGAACAACAATGTCTTCAGTTGAGTGTTTGAGAGAGTTTGTCAACCAGCGACTAACTGCTGCTGCTGAAGAAATATTCAGAGTTTTTAAACAAACGATCGTCCAGTACGAAGAAGAGATCGATCGTCAGCGCAGACTGCTGGATATCATCTGGAAACCTGAAGTACAGTTACACAGGATCGGTGAGTACAAACTGAGTTATTAGGCTACTTTAACGCTTTGATGAACACATTATTAAATTATTATAACAACATGGGTCAAAATGACCCGTATTCATTTCCCTTTTTTTCAAACATGGCTGAGTGTTTGTTACATCTTATGAAATAAGTTTATTTCACCATTTAATATCCCAAATATTTATAAAATATTTTGTTTGTGACTTGACTCAGACTTGAGACAGATGACTTGAATGGCGTGTTTCTCAATAAAAATACGTTATTTTTGTTGTTGTTGTTTGTTTGTGTGTTTGTTTTTAACATGATTGGATGATTTCTAGTACAATGCCCCAAAACTTGGCAACCTACTGCAGACCAGCAGAGACTGACAGAGGAGGCGTTTATTGTGGAGGGTCCAAATTTTATTTATTTAATTTTGTTCATTTATTGTAGTTTATTGTGACTAGGGCTGCGCGAATTAAAAAGAATAACCAATTGCGATTATTTTTACTGATATTTCAATTGTGAAATGATTTGCAATGAGAGGGAACGATACATTTTACATCATTATTCTCATGTTCATTGAAAAATCAATCTGTACCAAATGATGTTGTGTGTTTGAGGGGTAGTGACACACTCAAAATTAAAACGTAAGATAGAAAAAATGAAAAAAGGATTTGTGATGATCAAAAACAAATGGAGGGAATACCTGGAACATTGAATGATGAAATGAATTCATTGCAAATTTATAGAAAATAAAAAACTCAGTCTGTTCTTTTTTGACCCAGTTTGTATATCAATGGGTCAATTGCAAACCAGATAAATCTGATTTAATATTTAATTCAACATGTTTAAATATATATTGGTAGGCAACTAATTTACTGGCATGTTTGCATCCATCACAGTCTATTCCTTCTATTGTCTGTCTCTGCAGAGCTCCCACAGCAACATGTTTGTAAGGAGGAGGAAGTTCTCACTGACCAGCAGCTCTATAACCAGGAGAGGAGCTCCAGTTTGGACCAAGAGGAGCCAGAACCTCCACAGATTAAAGAGGAACAGGAGGAACTCTGCATCACTCAGGAGGAGGAGCAGCTTGTACTGAAGCAGGAGACTGATACCTTTATGTGGACTCCTACTTATGAGGAAAGTGACCACAGTGAAGATCAGGCTCTCTACTTTAATCCTGATAAAACTGAGCGTACAGCAGAGAAAGAGTCTTTAGTCAACACAGCAGTTGTAACCTCTGTGGTATCAGTCTCTCATGTAGCTGAGAGCCAAAATCAGAAAGGAGGTGAACATGGAGACTCAGGATCAACTAGAAATGCAGAACCAGAGCCAAAGAATCAACATCACAAAAGCAGAAGTGACAGTAATAATGCAAACAACTCTTCTGTGTCAGATATTTACTGTAATATTCACTCAGATAAGAAGTCTTTCAAATGTGACACATGTGGGAAAGCTTTTAAATATAAGTCCAGATTTTCTGCACATATGATGATACACACAGCTGAGAAGCCGTTCATCTGCAAGACGTGCGGGCGAAGATTCAGTCGAATGTCATATTTGAAAAGGCACTTGTTCATACACACAGGTGAGAAGCCGTTTCTTTGCAAGACGTGCGGGCGAAGATTCAGTCGAATGTCATATTTGAAAACTCACTTGTTCATACACACAGGTGAGAAGCCGTTTCTTTGTAAGACCTGTGGGCAAAGATTCAGTCAGATGTCAACTTTGAAAAGTCACATGTTGATACACACAGGTGAGAAGCCGTTCCTTTGTAAGACCTGCGGGCGAAGATTCACTCAAATGTCAACTTTGAAAACTCACATGTTGATACACACAGGTGAGAAGCCGTTCGTTTGTAAGATCTGCGGGCAAAGATTCAGTCAGATGTCACATTTGAAAAGTCACATGTTGATACACACAGGTGAGAAGCTGTTCCTTTGTCAGACCTGCGGGCAAAGATTCACTCTAATGTCACATTTGAAAAGACACATGTTGAAACACACAGGTGAGAGTGAGAAACTGCAACCCCCTGCAAAGTACGTGGAAGAAGGTTCTCTTGGATAGATCTTGTGAAAAAGCACCAGAATCCACAGAGGTGACACACTTTTGAAATAGCTGCATCTCTGTAATTGAATGTCAAATGTAAAACAGATTTGGGTCCCCAAATAAATAAAAGACCATGAAAGAAATTCTGCAAATGTAAGATTTATATCAGCAGTACACCTTTTATAAAGCATTTAAAATGTGTATATTGTTTTACTGATGAGAGGAAGTAATAACATTGAGATGGTCTCTTACCTCAGCCTAAATGCATTCATTCCTCATTTATGAAACATTTAACTTGTGTATGTTTTCAGTATCACACGTCAAGATAATATAAAGTGATGCAGAAATGGCAGTAAAATTGTCAGCATGTTCATTTATGCCCAAAGATTTATTATTAAAGCCTGTTGTGAAATGGGTTGCAATTGTTTGTCATTTTCAAAAAGTGGGCCCAAGAAAACAAAAAAGTTTTGGGAACATTGACCTTGATGTTGATTTAAAAAAAAAAAGATTTTGTTTTGTATTTGCATGTACACAATTTGAAATAATTCATCACCAGACACAATTCATGCCGGAGGATCTCAGGCTGCACTTAGGCTCGTAGGGGGGTCAGGTGGTCAGCTATATATGCTGGAGCTAACCCTCTACAAGCCTGAAAAGTGATCATTAAAATTTTACAATCTATTGTGAGACAGACTGGGAGCCAATAAGTGACTTTAGAATGGGTGTAATGTGTTCTCTCCTGGCTGCAGCATTTAGAATCAGCAGAACAACAAGTTTTGTTGTGTGAGATCAGAGAGTCATGCAGTAACGTAATCTGAATGAGATGAATGTATGAATTATTCTTTCTAAGTCCTTGTGAGGTAATAATGACCTGATTTTTGAGACAACTAGTGGGACTTTAAAAGAAGACCATACCGGCTGTAGCGTTGCTGTCAGAGGACAAAGACATTTGTTTCAAGTTGTCAATTTTCTTTGTTTTTTAATATCACAATAAATGTGACACTGTGCCATATATTATCGGACTGCAAGTTTTTGGGCATGTTGCATCTTTAATTACATATATTTCTGTTAGCAACAGTATTTCTTCAAAACAATCATAATTTTTTTGCCATCAACCTATAATCGGCTCCAAGTTGGGGTTGCTTCAACCAAGATTCATTTTTAAATTAGATCATGGTTCCACTTAAAATTATTTTGTTTGAAACTTTGACACTAGGTTAAACTTAACAAAGATTCAATTTAAACCTCAGTTTAGTTTTTATTTGAGTCTTTCTATGAGTCTGTCCCTTAATGTTCTGTAAGGAAAGTTAAGCAAACAGTGCAATGTTTTGTTAAGGCTTTAGCTTGCTAACAGTTCAGTTCTTTATTAATGAATACAAAGTAGTCAAAAATGAACAAAATAAACTCCTTTATACTCAATAGCTAGGTCCTGACACTCTAATTTATTTATTTAATTTTTATTTCTTTTGATTTGGTCAAAAAAAAGCATATTGATATAAGTCTATTTAATTCCAGTTTACATGACTAAATGTGTATTTATTGAACTGAGATTGGTATTTAATTGTGCAGCAGAGCTCTGCTTAACTTTTAATCTGGATTTTCTCATTTTAAACCTAGTTTTGCCAAACTGTTTTAAACTAATCTAAAATTAAATGAATCTTTATTGGTACAACCCAGTCTGTGTGAGACTCTGCTGTGTAAGGAGGGCTACAAACATCTGTTCTGTTTCTGTAAATGATCTGAGTTTCATGCTGACAAAGTCCCTCATGATCCTATTTTCTAGATATTATATTGAGTCTGTCGTAACTTTTTTCTTTAATCTGTGGGTTCAAAAGAATAAAATAAAATAAAAATAAATAAATAAAATAAAAACAGAATAGTAGTAAAAAAAAGTGAGTAGTGAGTTCTTGGGAGTACAGAAAGAATAAAGTTTGATTGATTTATGCTGAGGCCGTGATGGATGTTTTTTGCATTTGTTATTTGGAAAGAAAAATTAAGTATTAGCTTTTGTTGCATATCTTTGTTTTGTGAGTGTTTGATCCTTTTGTGAACTGAATGTGTTATTTTGGCCAGTGACTTAAAGTTTAGGCCTGTGGTGTGCGAACTGTTTAAAAATACAACTTATTTAATGGACAAATGTCTTCAATAAAAAGAGAAAAAAATCGAGAACACACAAGTTCTCTGCCATCAGTGAAAAGCGGAACGGAAAGTTCCCGCACGTCCACTGTCGGAACTTTAAATCGTGACACGCAGCGGAAGTGACGATCCTGAACGCTCTTATTGAATTTAGCTGAGAGACGGAGCTTAGTTAATGTTTGAGTTTGTAAATGAACAACAATGTCTTCAGTTGAGTGTTTGAGAGAGTTTGTCAACGAGCGACTAACTGCTGCTGCTGAAGAAATATTCAGAGTTTTTAAACAAACGATCGTCCAGTACGAAGAAGAGATCGATCGTCAGCGCAGACTGCTGGATATCATCTGGAAACCTGAAGTACAGTTACACAGGATCGGTGAGTACAACTGAGTTATTAGGCTACTTTAACGCTTTGATGAACACATTATTAAATTATTATAACAACATGGGTCAAAATGACCCGTATTCATTTCTCATTTAATTTCAAACATGGCTGAGTGTTTGTTACATCTCATGAAATAAGTTTATTTCATTATTTAATATTCAAGGTATTTATTAAAAAATGTATTTTTAATTCACCACAAATCACAATTTTCAATTTATTTTCATAATGTATCAATAAAAACTGTCTTTGTATTACAGAGGTGGGGGACTGGACATGACTCAAGTAGGACTTGTGTCTCAAATTAAAGGACTTTAGACTTGCTGACACTGAGAAGAGACTTGAGTTGACTTGAGACTTGGTAATCATGACTTGAGACTTGACTCAGACTTGAGACAGATGACTTGACGGGACTTGACTGGCGTGTTTCTCGATAATTATATGTTTTGTTGTTGTCGTTTTTGTTTGTTTTTTTTGTTTTTTACATGATTGGATGATTTCTAGTACAATGCCCCCAAACCTGGCAACCGACTGCAGACCAGCAGAGACTAACAGAGGAGGCGTTTATTGTGGAATGGCCAAATTTTATTTATTTAATTTTGTTCATTTATTGTAGAAAAAGGCCCCAAAGTTTCAGAGTTAATGATAATTCAGTTATGTTGCCACTATTTAATTATGGAGGTATTTCTGTGCCATCTGAGTTTGAATATGAATTTCTAAGATTGAAATTTTTCAGCATCAAAATCAGACTTTGAATTTTAAAAACCATCAAATTTTTAGCACTGAAATTTTTTTTGCCTCTGAATTTTTTTGTTTTTTGTTTGAATTTTATTTTGTTGAAATAAATTCAGTGTAAAAAAAAAATCAATTTCTAAAAAAAATTCAGTGTAAAACAATTCAATGTCAAAAAATTCAGTGTAAACAGAAGAGGCCTTTGAGGTCTCACACCAAATATCACACAGTCTTAGAGCAGAAATCAATGTTGACTGGTGCTCAATGGAAAGGAAAGACAACAATCTTTATCGCGCAAACGACATTTTATTTAAAACATGCTTTGCAGGAATTGTCTAGACAACACAACCAACCCAGTGTGGCATGATAAAGCGTAGCTGTTGATCTCGATCTGAAAGGGAAAAAGAAAAAACGGGCCTTTAATAAAATCAAACACTTTCACATGTTAACGTCACTTATCCAGCGTAGGATGTATAATAAAGCAGCAACTTCATTATGTGTCAGATTCTGGGTTTAATTCTTAGCTGTTCTCCTTTAGAACCAGTGTGTGAACCACACCACCAGAGACAAACTGGCACAACAAACAACTGAATCTCACGGTGAAAAGTGCAAAATCTCACAAATGAACACGAGTACACCTCAGTCACTCACTTACTGTCACTCACCTGGACAATCATCTCACAATCAACACGCCATCACGCTGACAACTATCTCTGTCTACTGCACTATAATCACTGTCCAAACTCCTCAACAACCCACAAAGTCATCTGTGGCCTTTAATATAAAGTATGATTGATGTTATATCACAAGTTCACCTGGATGTCACACTGTCACACTTTAACACAGCTAATGCCAACAGGTAATTATCTCCACACTATGTGTGAGCTTGGCGTAAAACAGCTGACCTCAGACTGCATGTTCCTCTCATAGATTGTATGGAACTATATCCTGTTCTCCAATGGATCAGATAAAGATTTGTTATACACATATTGGACTAACAACAGGAAAAGTTGTAAACTCCTTAATGCTACTGGCATATGCAGTGTTTCGGCATCAACACAGTCACCTACAGTCACCACTGTGAATCTGGGAAAACAACAATATAGAAACACGATTTAAAAATAAGCTATATATATCACAGTAACCTACAGGAACGTTTTTGTGAGGATTTTTCTAACCTCCAACTTCAGAAAGTCGAGACCTGAGATCGCTATCGCAGCTACAGCCTAACGGTGAAGAGCATCACAAGTTAATTCAGCGTAACATGATTGGCTGGACGTTGGCTGAATTGAGACAGGGATTGATTGCTTCTCCCTGGTGACCCGGATGTTGAGTCTGGTTCTTTTTACACTGAATTTTTTGACATTGAATTTTTTTACACTGAATTTTTTGACGTTGAATTTTTTTACATTGAATTTTTTGATGTTGAATTTTTTTTACACTGAATTTTTTTTAGAAATTTAATTTTTTTTTTTACACTGAATTTATTTCAACAAAATAAAATTCGAACAAAAAAACAAAAAATTCAGAGGCAAAAAAAATTCAGTGCTAGAAATTTGATGGTTTTTAAAATTCAAAGTCTGATTTTGATGCTGAAAAATTTCAATCTTAGAAATTCATATTCAAACTCAGATGGCACAGAAATACTTCCATATTTAATGTGCTGTTCAGGGATCAGTTTATTCACTGCTGGTTATATTATGGGTGTAACCACTCCCACCTGCCCTCGAGGGGTAGCTGATGTCACACATCAGCACCTGTGTGCTTCAGAGAGTCAGTGAAGTGATGGACGACGGGTTTTACAGTGCAGAACTTTATTACCTTTCCAAGTGATTGTGCGTGAATGAAAAAGTGAGTATTGTCCTTTATATTGCTTGTGGTGTTGTCTTTACTTGTGTCGATGCAGCTGTAGAGGACTTCTGATGGCAAATGCGGGTGATAATTCAGAGTTTAGGTGTGGGCTGAATATGCTAATTAGATCCTGTTTCATGCATGTTAGTTATGTCTCTCTGCTCACCTGATTCAGCATGTCAGAAATATGTCGACTTCAGCACATGTTCTGTCATTTATTACCTGTTGTCACTGCTGTCAAGAGGTCTGTGTTTGAGTAGAAATACGATGTGGCTGTTGCGAAGTGTGTTAATTATAATGCTAATTAAGGCTGCGCTAACTACATGACCGGATATAGCACGCTTGTCGGTTTTTCACAATAAAAGCATCCTGTCCGTTCAGTAGTGGGAGAATAAAAGGACATTCCTAAATAACAGGAAGGGCTATGTGAGCATTGGCAGTAACTTAACACAGTGCTGATAAGCATACAGATACACTGTAATAAATGCAATGATGTGATAGTTTAAATAGGATAAAAATGCAACTGTAGCAGTATAATTATTCCCTTTGTTTATTATTGCTGGAGTTTAGGAGATATCTAGTTTTATTTGTATCTATCTCTGGATTATTGTTTATTGTTAAGTTTGCTAATGCTGTGCATATCCTGCATATGGGTGGAATTTATGTACACATATTATATTTCATCTTGTTGTATTTATTATTTTCTCTCTGTATAGAAAACCACAACCAGAGATAAAGACCTGTAGATGTTACAGCAACAGAAAAAGTAAACAACTTGTTGGACCATCACTGGGTTCTTCATTTCATATTCTCAGCTGCTCTCACGATGTGCTGGAGGGCCCTCTGTGCAGGCGCCATACCACACCGTGATGCAGCTGGTCAGTATGGACTCAATGGTGCCCCTGTAGAACTTGCACATGATGGAGGCTGAGGCTCTGGTTCTACGCAGTTTGCGGAGGAAGTAGTGGTGCTGGTGAGCCTTCTTGGCCAGAGAAGTGGTGTTAAAGGTCCAGGAGAGGTTCTCAGTGACATGCACACAGAGAAGCTTTGTGCTGCTCACCCTCTCCACAGCAGCACCGTTGATGGTCAGAGGGGAATGCTGGGTGCTTGCCCTCTGAAGTCCACAACAGTCTTTTTTGTCTTCCCCATGTTCAGAGAGAGATTGTTGTGGCTGCACCACAAGGCCAGGTGGCTCACCTCGCTTCTGTAGTTTGTCTCATCATCGTCGCTGATGAGACCCACCACGGTCGTGGAGCTGTGCAACGGTGTGTAGTCATGGGTCAACAGCGTGAAGAGGAGGGGGCTCAGCACACATCCTTAGGGGGCCCCCGTGCTCAGAGTGATGGTGCTAGATGTGTTGTTGCAGACCTGTACTACCTGTGGTCTCCCGGTCAGGAAGTCCAGCAGCCAGTTGCACAGCGAGGTGTTTAGCCCCAGCCAGTCCAGTTTGAGAATGAGCTGTTGAGGGATGACTGTGTTGAATGCTGAGCTGAAGTCAATGAACAGCATTCTGACATAGCAGTTTTTATTGTCCATATGGGTGAGGGCTGAGTGGAGGGCAGTGGAAATGGCGTCATCGGTCAAGCGATTTGACCGATAGGCAAACTGAAAGGCGTCCAGGGAGGGGGGGGGCGAAGAGTCTTGAGGTATTGCATGACTAGCTGTTCGAAGCACTTCATGAGGATGGGGGTAAGTTAGGGGTGGGTGGTATAAACGGTATACGGTAGAAACGATATGAATTTGGCCAACGGTAGAGATTTTGACCATACCGGCCTACCGCAATATAAATAAGTAATCAGGTTAGCAAGAAATAATTGTAATGTTTATTTTTTACTAGGGCTGTCAAAGTTAATGTGCAAATTCCTTTTAACGCCACTAATTTTTTTAAATGCGCGTTAAGGCACGTTCTGTTATATTGGCCTGATCAATAGTTTGAATCAGCAGCTGGAAATGAATCAGCTCGCAGCTGCGAAGCTTCTGTAACCCGACAATGTAAAACAGGCTTGTCTGTTTAAGCAACTGGCTCAGTGCAAATAAACAGAAGTATAAGAGGAGGGAGATGAGCGAGTGCTGACCGAGCTGCAGCTCCACCTGAAACCAGGTAAAAGTAAAAATAAATCTGACCCACAGCAGAGAGAGAGGGAGAGAGAGAGCGTGAGAATATGGACAGATGTGTCGACTTGATATAAAAAACCTTTCATGATCATGAATGATGTTATGAATGTACACATCTGTGGTGCATGATTTTTTTTTTTTACTCCAAGTCCGATTTATGTACTTTAAATACTTAATTATTTCATGCCGATCAATCATAACAGTTAGGGAGGAGAGACGAGCTGCAGAGAGGAGGGAGGGAGGGGGAGCGACTGCGTGAAGTACTGACCGATATAAAAACTTTACTGATGATGAATCCTGATGTTACTGTACAGTTCTGTGGTTTAAACACTACAGATTAAAATATCTGTCGCTGCAAAGACCAAACTGACAGACGCTCGTCTCCGCCACAAAACATTTGTGACTGCGCTGCATTATTATAAGTCATGATGAAGAGTCCAGACGCTGTCTCTCCTCTTCATCTCCTCGGTGTGTGTCAGTGTGCAGTTTGTTGTCTGCTGTGGTCTAAAACATCCTCACTGATGTAAACTGTCAGAGTGACACTGATGTAAATGATCCTGCTGCATTAATACAAAACATGAATATTCCACATCGTTTCATCATTATATAGACTGAGCTGAATATAGGTAGATTTTTTGCTTAGAGGACAATATTTTATTAAAGAAATAAACTATTATTGACAATAATAATACTAACTAATAAATAAATAAATAAATGCATGTAAATAGTAACCTTTTCCTAAAATACTGCTGGTTCTGTGGTGTTGAAATTTTAAATCTGAAGCCTGCATTTCCTTAGAAACTTCAACTGACTTCTCTGTTTAAGTTTTTAGTGTGTTTTTGGCCTTAATATTAAATTGACAGGTCAATATGCTCATCTGTGCCTGATAGACTTGGGTTTGTCATGTTATTATTTGAGTTTTTTGTGCCAAATGCAGTGCCTTTGAGGGTTTCTGGACAATATTTGTCATTGTTTTTGGTTAATATCCCTTTGAGGGACATTTTGAACAAATAAAAAAATGTGTGATTAATTTGCTATTAATCGCAATCAAATATTTTAATCGATTGACAGCACTAATATATAGAGAAGAAAAGAATATATCACAATATATATCGTTACCGCATATGCTTCAAATTATAGCACAATACAAATTTTAGGCCATATCGCCCAGCCCTAGGGTGAGTGCCACCGGACGGTAGTCATTGAAACAGGTGGGTGACGACTTCTTGGGGACAGGGATGATGGTGGTGGTTTTGAGGCATGATGGGACAACAACCTGACTCAGCGAGGTGTTGAAGATGTCTATGAAGACATCAGTGAGGTCCCCTGTACAGTCCCTCAGCACACGACCTGGTATGTTGTTAGGATCCGGGGCTTTCCGAACATTGATCTTGTTGAATGTTCTTCTCTCGCTGTCTGGGGACAGCCTCAATACCTGGTTGCCAGGAGGGGTTGGGAACTTGTGAGCAGGCATGCTGTCGTGCTTTTCAAACTGAGCGAACAACTGGTTCAGCTCGTTCAGCAGAGAGGTGGAGCTGTCGCAGGTCTGCGGTGAGGGCTTGTAGTCCGTCATGGTCTGTATCCCCCGCCACAGGCTCCGTGAGTCTCTGCTGTCGTTGAAGCGGTGGGCTATCCTCCTGGAGTACTGCCTCTTAGCCTTCCTGATGCCACAGGACAGGTTGGCCCTAGCTGTCCTCAGGCCCGCCTGGTCTCCTGCCCTGAAGGCAGCGTTTCGGGCCTTCAGGAGCCTGTGGACCTCCCCTGTCAGCCATGGCTTCTGGTTGGCCCTAACAGTGATGGTCTTGAGGTCTGTTACATCATCAATGCACTTGGTGATGTAGGCAGTGACGGTGTCAGTGTACTCCTGGAGGTCAGTGGTATTATTGTGGGTGGCAGCCTGTTTGAACACATCCCAGTCTGTGCTGTTAAAACAGTCTTGGAGCACTTCTGAGGACCCTTCTGGCCACACTCGTACCTGTTTATGAACTGGTTTGGTGACTTTAACCAGTGGTCTGTATGCCGGCATTAGCATAACAGTGATGTGGTGTGAGGCGCTGGGGTGGGGGAGGGGAAGGGCCTTGTAAGCTCCTCTCTGGGTGGTGTAAACATGGTCCAGTGTGTTGTTTCCCGAGTTGGAAAGTCCCTGTGTTGATGTAGTTTGGGAAACAAGGTCTTGGGGTCTGCGTGGTTGAAATCCCCAGCCAGAATGAGAAAAGCATCTGGATGGGCTGTCTGCTGCTCACCAATGTGCCGGTACAGTTCATTCAGTGCCTCACTCCTGTGGTTGTTATTTGAGTGTGGAGGGATGTAGACAGCGATGACCAAGATGGCTGTTAATTCCCTCAGTAGGTAGAATGGCCGGCACTTAATGACCATAAGCTCCACTGATGGTAAGCAGTGTTTGCAGACCACAGCAGCGTCCCGACACCAGGCGTCACTGATGTAAACACAGAGTCCCCCGCCGCGGGTCTTACCACCTTCGACAAGAGCTCTGTCTGCTCAATAGCACGATAGCCGCTCGAGCTGAATGGCATGGTCCGGAATGTTGTTGTTAAGCCATGTCTCCGTAAACACAAAAACGAAAAACAGTCACTCACAGCCCTCTGGTTAGTCCATAGAAGCCGTATGTGGTCCAGTTTATTGTCCAAAGACCGTATGTTGGCCAGTACGATGGTGGGGATGGCTGGCTTGTGTGGGCTAGCTGCTAAGCCTGGGTCGCATACCTCCGCGCTTACCTCTCTTCTGCTTCCTGTCATGCCGCTTGTGGCGCCTCCACTTTGGGCGAGGTGCAGGAGTGGGAGTCGGGGTTGGTGCTGGCTTGTAGCTCTTCTCTTTGCTCAGGGTTTTAATCAAAAGTGTTTAAATATATATTGGTAGGCAACTAATTTATTATACAATTGAATGATGAAATGAATTCATTGCAAATTTATAGAAAATAAAAAACTCAGTCTGTTCTTTTTTGACCCAGTTTGTAAAATCAATGGGTCAATTGCAAACCAGATACATCTGATTTAATATTTAATTCAACATGTTTAAATATATATTGGTAGGCAACTAATTTACTGGCATGTTTGCATCCATCACAGTCTATTCCTTCTATTGTCTGTCTCTGCAGAGCTCCCACAGCAACATGTTTGTAAGGAGGAGGAAGTTCTCACTGACCAGCAGCTCTATAACCAGGAGAGGAACTCCAGTTTGGACCAAGAGGAGCCAGAACCTCCACAGATTAAAGAGGAAGTGGAGGAACTCTGCATCGCTCAGGAGGAGGAGCAGCTTGTACTGAAGCAGGAGACTGATACCTTTATGTGGACTCCTACTTATGAGGAAAGTGACCACAGTGAAGATCAGACTCTCTACTTTAATCCTGATGAAAACTGAGCGTACAGCAGAGAAAGAGTCTGTAGTCAACACAGCAGTTGTAACCTCTGTGGTATCAGTCTCTCATGTAGCTGAGAGCCAAAATCAGAAAGGAGGTGAACATGGAGACTCAGGATCAACTAGAAATGCAGAACCAGAGCCAAAGAATCAACATCACAAAAGCAGAAGTGACAGTAATAATGCAAACAACTCTTCTGTGTCAGATATTTACTGTAATATTCACTCAGATAAGAAGTCTTTCAAATGTGACACATGTGGGAAAGTTTTTAAATATAAGTCCAGATTTTCTGCACATATGATGATACACACAGGTGAGAAGCCGTTCATCTGCAAGACGTGCGGGCGAAGATTCAGTCGAGTGTCAGCTTTGAAAAGACACATGTCGATACACACAGGTGAGAAGCCGTTTCTTTGTAAGACCTGCGGGCGAAGATTCAGTCAAATGTCATATTTGAAAAGTCACATGATGATACACACAGGTGAGAAGCCGTTTCTTTGTAAGACCTGCGGGCTAAGATTCAGTCAAATGTCAACTTTGAAAAGTCACATGTCGATACACACAGGTGAGAAACTATTCCTTTGTAAGACCTGCGGGCGAAGATTCAGTCAGATGTCAAATTTGAAAACTCACATGTCGACACACACAGGTGAGAAGCCATTTCTTTGTAAGACCTGTGGGCGAAGATTCAGTCACATGTCAAATTTGAAAACTCACATGTTGATACACACAGGTGAGAAGCCATTTCTTTGTAAGACCTGCGGGCGAAGATTCAGTCAAATGTCAACTTTGAAAACTCACATGTTCGTACACACAGGTGAGAGGCCGTTCCTTTGCAAGACCTGCGAGCAAAGATTCTGTCGAATTTCAGATTTGAAAAGTCACATGTTGATACACACAGGTGAGAAGCCGTTCCTTTGTAAGATCTGCGGGCAAAGATTCACTCTAATGTCACATTTGAAAAGACACATGTTAAAACACATAGATGAGAGTGAGAAACTGCAACCCCCTGCAAAGTACGTGGAAGAAGATTCTCTTGAATAGATCTTGTGAAAAAGCACCAGAATCCACAGAGGTGACACACTTTTGAAATAGCTGCATCTCTGTAATTGAATGTCAAATGTAAAACAGATTTGGGTCCCCAAATAAATAAAAGATCATGAAAGAAATTCTGCAAATGTAAGATTTATATCAGCAGTACACCTTTTATAAAGCATTTAAAATGTGTATATTGTTTTACTGATGAGAGGAAGTAATAACATTGAGATGGTCTCTTACCTCAGCCTAAATGCATTCATTCCTCATTTATAAAACATTTAACTTGTGTATGTTTTCAGTAGCACACGTAAAGATAATTAAAGTGATGCAGAAATGGCAGTAAAATCGTCAGCATGTTCATTTATGTACAAAGATTTATTATTAAAGCCTGTTGTGAAATGGGTTGCAATTCTTTGTCATTTTCAAAAAGTGTGGCCAAGAATAAAAAGTTTTGGGAACACTAACCCTTTAGGGATGTAAAATGATGTTTATTTAAAAAAAAAAAAAAGATTTTGTTTTGTATTTGCATGTACACAATTTGTAATAATTCATCGCCAGACACAGTTCATGCCGGAGGATCTCAGGCTGCACTTTGGCTCGTAGGGGGGTCAGGTGGTCAGCTATATATGCTGGAGCTAACCCTCTACAAGCCTGAAAAGTGATCATTAAAATTTTACAATCTATTGTGAGACAGACTGGGAGCCAATAAGTGACTTTAGAATGGGTGTAATGTGTTCTCTCCTGGCTGCAGCATTTAGAATCAGCAGAACAACAAGTTTTGTTGTGTGAGATCAGAGAGTAATGCAGTAACGTAACCTGAATGAGATGAATGTATGAATTATTCTTTCTAAGTTCTTGTGAGGTAATAATGACCTGATTTTTGAGACAACTAGTGGGACTTTAAAAGAAGACCATACCAGCTGTAGCGATGCTGTCAGAGGACAAAGACATTTGTTTCAAGTTGTCAATTTTCTTTGTTTTTTAATATCACAATAAATGTGACACTGTGCCATATATTATTGGACTGCAAGTTTTTGGGCATGTTCCATCTTTAATTACATATATTTCTGTTAGCAACAGTATTTCTTCAAAACAATCATAATTTTTTTGGCATCAACCTATAATCGGCTCCAAGTTGGGGTTGCTTCAACCAAGATTCATTTTTAAATTAGATCATGGTTCCACTTAAAATTATTTTGCTCGAAACTTTGACACTAGAATAAACTTAACAAAGACTCAATTTAAACCTCAGTTTAGTTTTTACTCGAGTCTTTTTATGAGTCTGTCCCTTAATGTTCTGTAAGGAAAGTTAAGCAAACAGTGCAATGTTTTGTTAAGGCTTTAGCTTGCTAACAGTTCAGTCCTTTATTAATGAATACAAAGCAGTCAAAAATGAACAAAATAAACTCCTTTATATTCAATAGCTAGGTCCTGTCACTCTAATGTATTTATTTAATTTTTATTTCTTTTGATTTGGTCAGAAAAGCATTTTGATATAAGTCTATTTAATTCCAGTTTACATCACTAAATGTGTATTTATTGAACTGAGATTGGTATTTAATTGTGCAGCAGAGCTCTGCTTAACTTTTAATCTGGATTTTCTCATTTTAAACCTAGTTTTGCCAAGCTGTTTAAAACTAATCTAAAATTAAATGAATCTTTATTGGTACAACCCAGTCTGTGTGAGACTCTGCTGTGTAAGGAGGGCTACAAACATCTGTTCTGTTTCTGTAAATGATCTGAGTTTCATGCTGACAAAGTCCCTCATGATCCTATTTTCTAGATATTATATTGAGTCTGTTGTAACTTTTTTCTTTAATCTGTGGGTTCAAAAGAATAAATAAATAAAAATAGAATAGTGAAAGTGAGTAGCGAGTTCTTGGGAGTACAGAAAGAATAAATTTTGATTGATTCATGCTGAGGCCGTGATGGATGTTTTTTTGCATTTGTTATTTGGAAAGAAAAATTAAGTATTAGCTTTTGTTGCATATCTTTGTTTTGTGAGTGTTTGAGCCTTTTGTGAACTGAATGTGTTATTTTGGCCAGTGACTTAAAGTTTAGGCCTGTGGTGTGCGAACTGTTTAAAAATACAACTTATTTAATGGACAAATGTCTAAAAGAAAAAGAGAAAAAAAACGAGAACACACAAGTTCTCTGTCATCAGTGAAAAGCGGAACGAAGAGCTCCCGCACTTCATCTGTCGGAGCGTCACGGCGTGACACCCAGCGGAAGTGACGCTACCGAGCGCTTGTATTGAATGGAGCTGGGAAACGGAGCGCAGCTAATGTTTGAATTTATAAAACGATAACGATGTCTTCAGTTGAGTGTCTGAGAGAGTTTGTCAACGAGCGACTAACTGCTGCTGCTGAAGAAATATTCAGAGTTTTTAAACAAACGATCGTCCAGTACGAAGAAGAGATCGATCGTCAGCGCAGACTGCTGGATATCATCTGGAAACCTGAAGTACAGTTACACAGGATCGGTGAGTACAACTGAGTTACGTTAATAACAGAAAAGAGATGAATTCGAGATATACACACGTTGTTTAAATTAACTACATATTTACTCTAATGGTTGTATTCAGGGCCGCACAGTTTAATCACGAGATTATCCAAATCGCAGTCGCAATATGAACAAAAATATTTAAAAATAATTTATATTTTTTTATTTGTTTTGTACAGATCTCAACATTAGCACATTATCACGACTTAAATATTAAAAAAAAAAAAAAAAAAATTGTAATGCACAAATGAGCTTTCTCACCGAGCTCATCCCAATCCCAGTTTCAGTCAAGATAATCGCAAAATGTGACTTTTATGACGATAACGTGCAGCCCTAACTCACACTGTACCTGTCAACATTAAGATTTAAAAATAACAGAAATTTTCCAGCACCTCACCCCGGGCTGTCAGGCCAGTCATTAAGATTAATGGACAAAATCCTCCAAAACATCCACACCCACTTGAGCGGCACCACCACCAACACATCTTTAGTTTTAACACCAGCAGTCAAATTGTGTGCTGAACTGAAAGTAGGGCTGGCTAATACATCAATATTATATCATTAGATTAGTTATAGACTATTATTGTTTAATCTTTTCACTGTCTTATGAAATTATTTTTAATAGCCTTGAGTAGTGTGAACAGACTCCATAAAAACATGGGAAATCCATCATGATGACTAAATAGTTCACTAGAAAATGCTCTCAGAGCTCTGCGAATGAGGCAGTTCACTGAGGAGTGATGGATAAAATCTGTTACTGCAGAATGCATTCCTGATTGGTAGGAAATATTAATCAATTGGTTTTATGCTTTTACGCGGTTGCACCATTACTGTGCATGTGACAGTAGTGTCCTATTCCTTCTGTTGTCTGTCCCCCCAGAGCTCCCACAGCAATATGAGTGTGAGGAGAAGGACGTTGTTGGTAACCAGCGGCTCTGTAACAAGGAGAGAAACTTCAATCTGGACCAAGAAGAGCCAGAACCTCCACAAGTTAAAGAGGAAGAGGAGGAGCCAGTGCTTCCACAGGTTAAAGAGGAAGAGGAGGAGCTCTGCACCAGTCAGGAAAGAGAGCAGCTTGTACTGAAGCAGGAGACTGATACCTTTATGTTGACTTATACTGACGAGGAAAGTGACCACAGTGACGGTCAAACTCTGTACTTTAATCTTGGTAAAACTCAAAGTGCAACACAGAAAGAGTCTGCAGTCAGCGTACCAGTTATAACTTCTGTGGTATCAGTCTCTCATGTAGCTGAGAGCCAAGATCAGAAGGGAGGTGGGCATGGAGACTCAGGATCGGCTGGAATTGCAGAACCAGAACCGAAGAATCAACATCACGAAACCATAAGTCGCAGTATAAATATATACAACTCTACTATTCACAAAGGTAAAAAGTTTTTCCAATGTGACATATGTGGGAAAGCTTTTAAATTTATGTCTAGATTTCATACACATGTCAGAACCCACACAGGTGAGAAGCCGTACCCCTGCAACATTTGTGATAAAAGATTCTCTCGGATGTCAGATGTGACAAGGCACACAAAAATTCACACGGGTGAAAAGCCATATACTTGTAAGACATGTGGGAAAGGTTTCAGGCTTAACAGTGGTTTATTGATCCACATGGTAACCCACACAGGTGAGAAGCCGTTTTACTTGCAAAATATGTGGGAAAGAGTTTGGATATAGGAGTGTCTTGAATACGCACACAAGAACGCACACTGGTGAGAAACCATACCCCTGCAAAATGTGTGGGAAAAGATTCAGTGAAATGTCACAATTGAAAAGACATATGGTAAAGCACACAGGTGAGAGACCGCACCCCTGCAAAATATGTGGGAAAAGATTCAGTGAAATGTCACAATTGAATAGGCATATGGTAATACACACAGGTGAGAAACCATACCCCTGCAAATTGTGTGGGAAAAGATTCAGTGAAATGTCACAATTGAATAGGCATATGGTAATACACACAGGCGAGAGACCGTACCCCTGCAAAATATGTGGGAAAAGATTCTCTCGGACAGCAGACTTGAAAAAGCACACCAGAACCCACACACGCGAGAAGGCGTTTAGATGCAAAACATTGAAAAAAACGTTAAGAAACCACCAAGCTGAAACTCCTGTGGAGGCATGTTTACCTACTGAATGAAAGACCTGAAATGGTTGCATCTCTGTAACTGAATCAAAAATGTTTTCTCTAAACATGAGATGCCAGTATCTCAGTTTCCTTTCATACTTGCAGGGATGTAACAGTATGTCGACTTGAAAAAAGAAATGTTTTTGTTTTAGAATTTTACATAATTTTCAAGAAATCCTTGCTGAAGACAATGCATATTAGGGCTTGGCTGGCTTTTATTATTATTTATTATATGAAATATGTCAGACACCCTAGAGTTAAAAAATGATGACAGCACTCCAAATAGCAAGTTGGAGCCACGGACGGTGTATTACGTAGGCTGAGGCTTTTATTTAATATACAATCTATAGTTGGGAGTTGTTTCTCCCCATCCCCTGCTTCCTAGATTCAAAGCTCAGGCAGGTTCCCTGCAGGCTGTAGGGACATTATGAGCCCAAGACAAGCGCAATGTTATACTTTGACAAAGACTTGCAACGACGACTCTTATGTTGTAAGTTGATTAGCATTTTATAACTGTCCACTGTCTGTCTGTCTGCTGGTTCAAAAAGGCCACAAATGCACAAATCACAATAGTGAAAGTGAGCAGCAAGAACTTGGGAGTGCAGCACAGTATGCTATCTGATTTTTTTTTTTTTTTTACAGACAAGTAGGGAGGAAGACTAAAGCCTCACCATCCCATATACTGTGAATTTTAGTTTTCAACCTCTGGCTCCTCCTACATCTCCCCACAAATGTGTCTTCTGATTGCAGGCTGGGGGAAGAGTTAATGAGTACTAAAGCTACTCACTTGTCTGAGCGTGTAATGTTGCTTCAATGATATGATGTTGACGATGATGTCTACGCTGTTGGTGACTGAGATTGTGTCATGATGGCAGAGAAATTGATCATTTAACCTACATGTCTGGTCACTATGTACTTCACTCTGTTGCCTTGTAAATTTAGGATGTTAGACACTGTATGACTGTTTTCTTCTTGACTGAAACAATACAGTTTGATTGATTGATACTGAGGCTGTGATGGATAGTCTGACAAGGAATCATATTTTATAATCCAGTTATACATTTTAGTATGTCAGGATTTGCTTTTGTGGCGTATTTTAAATGTTAGAGCATTTTACCAACAAAATGTGTCATTTTGGCCAGTGCCTTTCAGTTTAGGCCTGTGATGTGTGAACTGTTTTAAAAGTGTAACGTTTAAAATGGACAAATGTTTTCAAGCAAATGATGAAAACTGTAAACACACAAATTTTGAATAAAATGGCATCAAATATTGGGGTGGGGGGGGGCAAACACATTAAAGTGGGAGCACAAATCAGTCGTCCTCATGGTTTTCTTATTTTTTAGTCAGATATGGTTTTAATGTCCTTTTTGATTTCATTTTAAAATATTGTTAATTGGGGTTCAGAATGACTAAACTTGGATTTATGGATATGACATTTGGCTAAAACGATCAACAAATTTATTATGTACAATTCTTTGGATTTTTTACTGTGGAAAGTTCCAAAGTTGGTTGGTAAAGGAGCATTACCGAAAAGATGTCTTCCTTGAATTTAACAAGATATTGTTTTACAGGGTAACATCTATGTACGATTTCCCTCATTTTACTTGCAAAGAAGGTATTTATATGGAAGATTAAACACTTTTCCAGTTTAAATTAGCAACAAATCTTTTACTCACTTTGGAAAGTCAAAAATGCCCGTAGTCGAAGAAACACCCATGTAGTCTTTCAATTAAAGAAAAAAAAAAAAAAAAAAAAGGAAAGAAAACGTTCAATTTAAAGCCACTGACCCGTTTATTTTCACACAAGCTCACCTTTGCACAGGTTAAACATCATATGTCCATAATTCCTCTCAGGTAAGTTTCCATTTAACAGTTTCAGTTTCAGTTTCAACACGTTGCAAACACTTCCACGCTGCCACACTTAGATGCTCAAAAAACTGTTTGCTTTCCTCCTTCACACACCTGCTGCTCATCACCTGGACCTTACCTACAGTATATTACCTGCGTTTTCCTGTTTTAGTGCTCCACCCAGTGTACAAACATCAAAACTGCATCTATTTACGTATAATCACCTCTGTACTATTTAAACATGAAACAAAACAAACATATAACTTGCCTCTAAAAATGAAAAAAAAAAACAAAACTTCAGACAATAGCATAAGGACTGTTTTTGTGCAAATGTGCAGTAGCCAGTGTTGTGCAGCTTCACACTTAAAAAGAGCTAGCTCAAAGTTCAGTTCACAGATTAAAGTGAAGTAGTTCATGTTTATAGTTGACAATTTTGACCCCGTTTAGTGTAAATGAAATACTATATTTATTATTAAAATTTAATAATTTAATACAGAAAAAATTATCGAATATTTTTTAGGGCCACTGTCAGTCATGGGGCCTTAGAATCATTATACATAGCAACGACTTCCTATACAGAAATAACAGACCTTAGAATGCTGTAACAGGCCGATTAAAATAGAGTATTTAACAATGTAATAAATATATATATGAATTTTATTACTATCAGCCACAAAATATATGATTTGACAGATTAAAACTTATTGCACAACACAAGACTAACATATCCAGCGGTAAATGAGCCAGTCAACTCACCAATCAGGCGACAGCGAGGCATTTGCAGTAGGTGGAGAGCAACTGTGGTGCCTGGCTCTAAAAACTGTGGCTGAAATAGCCAGCCATGCAAATGTTCAAATTCAAAACCAAAACAATTAAAAAAAAAATCTACATATTGTTTCATCCCTATAAGACAGTTATTTACATAAAAGTAAACTTTATATCAAGATATTGACATTTCCTGTTCATGAAAAAACATTTTACACTCAATTACAGAGATGTAGCTATTGCAGAAGTGTGTTTCATTCAGTAGGTGAACACATCACAGCAGGAGTTTCAGCTTGATGTTTTCTTCAGTGTTTTTGCACAGTTATTGCAAAGGCGCGGCTTCTCGCCTGTGTGGATTTTTGTGTGCCTTTTTAAGTCTGCCCCCCTACCAAATCTTTTCTCACATATGTTGCAGGAATAATTTTTCTCACCTGTGTGTGTTATCATGGGTCTTTTTAAATGTCCGGTTTGACCGAATCTTCACCCACAGATCTTGCAAAGGTACGGCTTCTCACCTGTGTGGACTCTGGTATGCTTTTTTCAAGTCTACTGTCTGGGAGAATCTTTTCCCACATATTTTGCAGGGATACGGCTTCTCATCTGTGTGTGTTCTCATATGTCTTATCAATGGTGACATTTCACTGAATTGGTTCCCGCAGGTCTTGCAAAGGTACGGCTTCTCACCTGTGTGTGTTCTCATGTGTCTGGTCAAATGTTGCAGTTCCCTAAATCTGTTCCCACAGGTCTTGCATAGGTGTGGCTTCTCACCTGTGTGGATTCTTGTGTGCTTTTTCAAGGCTTCCGCCTGAGAGAATCTTTTCCCACATTTTTTGCAGGGATACGGCTTCTCTCCGGTGTGAGTTCTCATATGTCTTTTCAATCGCTGCTTTACACTGAACTGGTTCCTGCAGGTCTTGGTATGGTTTCTCATCTGTGTGAATTTTTATGTGCCTTTTCAAAAGGCTACTATGTCCAAAATCTTTCCCACATGTTTTGCAAGTAAACAGCTTCTTGCCTGTGTGGATTATTGTGTGGCTTCTCAATTCCGTCTTCGTACAGTATCTTTTCCCACACGTGCTGCAAGAATGCAACACGTGTGGGATTCACCTGTGTGGATTCTCAGGTGCTTGACTCCTCTCTGAGTTTGACTCTCAGCTACATTAGAGATTGATCCCACAGAGGTTATAACTGGTACGTTGGCTGCAGAGTCCTTCTCTGCTGCACTCTGAGTTTTATAAGGATTAAAGTACAGAGTCTGATCTTCACTGTGGTCACTTTCCTCATAAGTAGAAGTCAGCATAAAGGTATCAGTCTCCTGCTTCAGTACAAGCTGCTCTCTCCCCCCTGACTGATGCAGATTTGCCCCTGTTCCTCTTTAACCTGTGGAGGCTCTGGCTCCTCTTGGTCCAGACTGGAGCTCCTCTCCTGGTTATAGAATTGCTGGTCTGTGAGAACTTCCTCCTCCTCATAGTCACGTTGCTGTGGGAGCTCTGAAGAGACAGACAACAGAAGGAATAGACTGAGGAAATGTGAGCAAATTAGTAGCCTCCCAGTACACATTTAATCAATTTGGATTGTCTATCCATCTGTTTTGTGTCATTAATTCTTTGATGCACAACATGGGTCAAAAAAGACCTGACAGAGTTTTTTTATTTTCTACTCATTTCTACTGTATCTATTCACTACCACTCGAATGGACAAAATGTTCAAAAAAAAAAAAAAAAAAAAAGAGACCAGTATTCATTCCAAAAGTTATTTCCTGGACGGCTGAATGAGTCTTCATTATATTTATAAAATAAATGTATTTCATCACTTAATATTCCAGACTATAATTAAATATCTTGTTTCTGATTACTGCAAATCATTATTTTATGGCGGATGCTATTAGCACCCAGGGTGGAAGAGCTGATGTGGCTATTTACACCTGCATGGTACAGACAAACCAAGATCTTTGTCTAAACCTAACAGAGTAATTTTGGTGGCTAAATCTTAATCTTAGGAGACACTGAACCTCCTGCCTCCCCCTGGAGGAGAGGGGGGAGTTGGGTACTCAGAGTTGTGTGAAGGGGGACCAGGGTGAAGGTGCCGCACCACGTTTGGGCCTCATCCATAAAAATGTCCTAAGATTTGCAATTGAACTTAGTCTTAAGATCAATTTGGATAGTGTGCTAAATTTAGATTCATAAAAGATCCTGAGCATAAAAAAACCTTGCTTATGCTGGTTCTGAGAAGAAATTTTCTAACTTACACACCTATGATCTATAAATATCAAATTAACTTACATAATGCAGCACAAATGAGGGTTTAGTCAGGAAAAGCCGTGGACCAAAAGAGAAAAACAAAGTGTTTGGAAGACAACATCACACCAGTGGTAGAGATAATTGAAGCCAGGCACCATGTATTATTTAGTGGACTAAATAGTGGGTTGACCAACAAACGTGGCTTGGGTGTGTGTCACTATTAATTCCTAACACCTTAAATTGATCATTCCAGCCACATTGTTCATGAAGCTAATGGAAAGTTTGCCACAGGCTTGGCCACACATCAGTGCAGAACTGCAATACCCCGATAACCAGCAGGAAACCCCCTTAAAGGTGGAGCAGCCAACATAGTTTTGCCGTTATTGAGCAATAATTCAGCAATAACCTTTCAGTGTATTATAAATCAAGAAGTCTGAGAGAAAACTAGACTTCTGCACCTTCTCTTGGGTCTGTTTTCAGGCTTTAGGAAATGATGATGGGAAACGGAGGACTTTGACCAGAGACCAGGCATTCCTATGAGCAGTTAAGCTGCGCATGCACATCCCTTCAGTGGATGGCGGAAACTCCTACAGTAAAAGTCTCTATTCCAACCTGCTATAGCAGCTATAACAATTATAAATCTTAGTTTTGACAGTGATACGATATTGGTCAATATCACATAGGCTGGCATGATATGATTATGATTTGATCAAATTCAGGGGTCTGTGATTGATATCAGACGATATATGTCCATTTAACACATTCAGTTACATTTATGTCAACTCACAAAAAGCAACACACTCATTATTAAACATGACTGAACTCTTCCAGACATTAATAACACAGACATGCCGTGATTTTCAAAGTAAAGGTGTGTCTTAAAGATGACGAATATTTTCACTTAGCACCTTTGATATTGGATCAATGAACACTAAATCTCTGAATCGATCCAGATCGATGTAGAAATTCAATTCCCTAATAGGGAAATGAATGCGACTCATTTTGACCCATGCTGTGCATTAGAATGAATTTGGTGCAGCTTGTACTTCAAAGGGTTAAAATAACTCAGTTGTACTCACCGATCCTGTGTAACTTTACTTCTGAAGACATTGTTGCTTCATAACAAATTCAAATATTCAACTGCCTCCCAGCTAAATTCAATACAAGCGCTTGGTAGCGTCACTTCCGCTCGGTGTTACGCTGTTAACATTCCGACAGATGAAGTGCAAGAGCTTCTCGTTCCGCTTCTTTCTTTGGATTTGGCAAACTACACGCTACAGTGGCGCACTGTCGCCCTCTGCCGTTTATTTTAGTTCCTTTGAGAGCTGTTCATGTTCTCCTATACAGTCTAGTGCTGTGCGGATTTATTATTATCATCTTTTATATTTAACAATTTTTCCGGGCCATATAGTAAACACAATATCAACCACACTTAAACAAGGCAACAAAAACAAACAAAGCAAAACAAACAAGACCAGGAAGACAGCAAAAAAGAAAAACTATACACAACTATATAAATAGGGGTGTCATATTAAAAAAAAGAATGGTTAAAAAAAATTACAAAAAATATTCAAAGTTTTACAAATAGTGTTTTCCTAGCTTTACCATTTTTCAGTCCATGTAATGTTTTGATATTATGTTCTCTTTCTATTTTAACTTATTTTTTTTTATTGTTTCTTCTGAGGCAGTTTACACTTGTGAATATAGCATTTTCCATACAAAATAAAGAAATTTATATATATATAATTTATAATCAGTTCCATTTTTATCATTAAAATGTCTCTTTTCCTTATTGAACATCTAAACTGGCTAATGTTTTAAAGAAATGTTCGACATCTAACCAAAGTAACTTAACACAAAGCCATTCATACAATAAATGACAAATCCTTTCTGCCTCATTGCTATAAAATGAGGCAGAAAGGACTTGGATCTAATTCCTTGTATTATTGTTAATACTGCTGCTGAATCAATGCTTATGACTGAATTGCCTGGTTTACTGTCCTCAGCCCACATAAGTGCCAATAGTACTGCCATCATCTGTGATTGTGATCTGGGATTTCTCTCCTGATGGCATTTTATTCAAATCCAGTGTGTTTACAGTTTTGCTCATTTGCTTGAAAATGTTTGTCCATTTCAGAAGTTACAATATTAAAACAGTTCACACACCACAGGCCTAAACTGAAAGTCATGGGCCAAAATTACACAAATGCTCTAACACTCACAAAACATTAATACATGCAATAAAAGCAAATACTTCCAATCCTTAGATACAAAAAAAAATTTAATTGGATCATTAAATACAATTCGCTGTCAAACTGTCCAGCAGGGCCTTAGTATAAATCCATCAACAAATCATCAACATGTTTCAACAAATCAAATCCAAAAATGCATAGTTAAGATAATGATTTGGGAAATCCATTTGTAAGACAATTGGTTTTATAGCCTTACATAGTACAATACATAAAAGAACAGACATTCAGTACAATAAGAGGGAGTGGAAATACCCTGAATACAGCTGGCTGAAAGTCCAATAACAGTAAAAAGCACTGCAACAATAAAATTCTAAAATTACAAGGCAACTTTAACAAACCGCAGCATTAAAAGACCATATAAATCCTCAACCGGGACCGGCGATGACATACCCATGTGCAAAAAACTGGCATGAATTGTCTTTGGCAATGAATTCTTGAAAACTGTGTATGTACAACTGCAAAACAAAAACAAGAATTAAAAAAATCAATATGTTGTTGCACAGCTGTGAGTGAAAAAGTTACATGGAAATTAACTAGAATACTGACATCTCATGCTCTTTGCAAAAGTGTGTTTCATTCAGGAGGTGAACACGACTACACAGGAGTTTCAGGTTTCTCGTTTCCGCGTGCGTTCCTTCCACTTGTGTGGATTCTTGTGTGCTTTTTCAAGACACTGTTACGTCCGAAATTTTTTCCACATGTTTTGCAAGTAAACGGCCTCTCGCCTGTGTGGATTCTGGTGTGCCTCGTCAAGTCTGACTTCAAATAGAATCTTTTCCCACATATGCTGCAGGGGTACGGCTTCTCGCCTGTGTGAATTACCATATGTCTCTTCAACAGTGACATTTCACTGAACTTTTTCCCGCAGGTCTTGCACAGGTGCGGCTTCTCACCTGTGTGAGTTTTTGTATGCCTGTTCAAGATACTGCCGCACACGAAATCTTTCCCACATGTTTTGCAAGTATAAGGCTTCTTACCCGTGTGGATTATTGTGTGCCTTTTCAAGTCTTTTGTCTGAGAGAATCTTTCGCCACACGTTTTACAAGAATACAGCTTCTCACCCGTGTGGATTATCAGGTGTGCATAAAATTTGGACTTAAAATTAAAATATTCCCCACATATGTCACATATGTAAGACTTTTTACCTTTTTGAATATTACAACGACGTTTTGAGACAGCTGAGTTATATGCAGTGTTACCATGAATTCTGCTTTTGTGATGTTGATTGTTCAGTTCTGGTTCTGCATTTCTAATGGATTCTGAGTCTCCATGCTCACCTTTCTGATCTTGTTTCTCAGCTACATGAGGGACTGATACCACAGAGCTTTTCACTGGTTCACTGATTACTGCTGTACTTTGAGTTTTATTAGGCTTAAAGCACACAATCTGATCTTCATTGTGGTCACTTTCCTCATAAGTAGAAGTCAACATAAAGGTATCAGTCTCCTGCTTCAGTATAAATTGCTCTCCCTCCTGACTGGTGCAGAGTTCCTCCTGTTCCTCTTTAACCTGTGGAGGTTCTGGCTCCTCCTGTTCCTCTTTAACCTGTGGAGGTTCTGGCTCCTCCTGTTTCTCTATAATCTGTGGAGGTTCTGGCTCCTCTTGGTCCAGACTGGAGTTCCTCTCCCAGCTACAGAGTTGCTGATCAGCGAGAACCTCTTCCTCTGTACAGACATGTTGCAGCGGGAGCTCTGGAGGGACAGACAACAGAAGGAATAGGACACTATTGTGATGGTAAAGAAAAAAATTGTTAGTTAGTTATTTTCCTTGACTCACACTGACTCAAAAATACAGTGCAGATGATCGTCTTACCT
The DNA here is from genome assembly GCA_034769285.1 of Lutjanus argentimaculatus. Classification (NCBI taxonomy): domain Eukaryota; kingdom Metazoa; phylum Chordata; class Actinopteri; order Lutjaniformes; family Lutjanidae; genus Lutjanus; species Lutjanus argentimaculatus. Next base: position 197,701 of record JAWZSL010000026.1, on the reverse strand, counting down.
GGCCATGACTGCAATGACGACATAAATCTATGTCATAACCAGTTTAAGTTTCTAAGTTAAATACTTGTCCAGTTCAGGAAAAGGGTTGACACAGTGATTTGTGATTAAATTAATATGCATCACAGCTCCTTTTTAATTTGAGGTCCAGTGCTACTACAAAACATGACGGTCATTTTCCACATTTTTTGCAAGCAGATTCGTTTGAAATATTGCACGGTGTAATGGAACAAGAAGGAGCAGCCACAGTGAGCTGGCAGATAATTAGATGTCGAGGTGAAGAGGTGCAGGTGACAGGCTGCACATAAACTTCTCCGCCAGATAAACTCCTTTCACTGTGTGCTGCTGTTCTTAGACTCATGCCGTGTGCGGCATAAAATCAGATCACCGAAAATATATTATAAATTTAGAATTTAGTTCTTATTGTGGATGTTCTTCTGTTTACAGTGACAGAGGCTGATAAAAATAACATTAGTTTTGTAATAAAATTACAATATTAAACTTAAATAGGATTAAGCCTAATTGATATTTGTGACATTTGAAAGTCCAGCTCCCACAGTGTCTGGCCCTTGGACAAATGACCCCTGTCCTATACAGTATTTCAGCTCTGCACACACTTTGAACTGAATTTGATGGATGAAGAGTAAATAATCACCCAGGATTTGATCTTGTGATTTGATGCCTTGCAGTAATTTCTTAAATCAATGTTTGATTTTACTTGTGGAGGGCATTTTTTTTCCCTCAGTTTGTTTGGGGAGGGGGAAGAATATAACTGTAACACTCTTTCTCTGGGTTTTGAAATAACTGACCTGACTTTTTATGCTTTACAATTATATTTGGTATGCAAAACAGAACATGGCCTGGATGGGTCTTTAACACTGGATTTGGAAATGGTTGCTGAGGCTCTGTATCACTTGTTAATGACCAAGAACCTATTAGAAACAGCTAAAGATGGGTGGATGGTGGTAGTGGGGCAGATTAAGTCAATATTTCATAAGAATCTTTCACTTGATGGTACAAGCACCAAATTTGGCACAAATGATGTCCAGGATATACTTTCTAATAAAAGTACGTTGCCCAGCTGAAAATCCAAGATGGCCGCCAGTTTTCAAGATGGCCGCCTTGTCAAATGCAAAAAAAATGGTTTTCAAAGTAGAACTTGAATGAACAGAAATGTGTTAATGATCCAAGCATCAAAATGAATGTATTGTGACTGGAAGTACTCAATGGTGTCAACTGAATTCCAATATGGCCGCCAATTTTCAAGATGGTGGCTATTACGTTACTCAAATTAGCGTTTTCGCTTTTTTCTGAGATTTCTGCGATGATCTCGAGTGAAAATCTGCGGAATTCTGCGGGATGTGTTTTTTTTTTTTTGCTTATAATGTGATAAATAGTATTCATTTAAGATAAGAGATTGTTTTTAAGCAAAAATAAGCACACACAATACATTAAAACAACTTAAATTACCTCTGAATTTGATATTAATCCCCAACAATTTAAAACAAACATGTTAAACAAGTCAGCCATCATCTCACACAGACAGACAGACACACACACACACACACACACACACACACACACACACACACTCACACTTAAGCACTTCAACACAAGCATTCTTTACTGAAATAAAAGTACTAATTTAGAAATGTAAAAATACTTAATTACAGATATTGCATTAAGTTGAAGGGCAACATCAATGATCATTCATTAAAATGCTGTGGTCAAGCTCTATTGGTTTGTAATTTTTTATAAGAGTGATGTCAAAGCACAACCAGGGCACACTGGTGACATCACTGCTGTGAGACTCAGCATGGGGTTCAGTGTCGGCTTGTAGTGTACTAGCTGTAGTTGTAGTTTACTAACTGTTGTAGTGGTGTACTCACTGTAGTTGTAGTATACTTTAGTGTCCCAAATGCTATCTAATAAGCCCCAGTATATATCTCAACTAGAAGTTTAGTTAGTTGTAGTACTGTAGTTAGATAGCCGCACCTGAATTGACAGGATGTGCCAGGCGGGAGAGCCGAGCCAAGGGTAACAGGGCTTCAGTTACCTGGATGGTGTACAGATCGCACGGGACTTAAATGGCATGAACGATCGGGCTAGGTGTAGGGCACCAGATACTTGAACCTAGTTGCATCCCATATTCCAATGTGCTTTGATATTTTGTATGGTTGGGTGGTAAAAGGATAATCCCTCGGCCTTTAACCGTATAAAATGTCTGCCAATAATCCATTGAGTTGTGCTACTAAAACTGACTGGAGCAAGTGTTGCCTCTGTCAGACAGATACAAAAGCGGCGTTGAAGTCTCCCCCTACCCGTTATGAGTGTAGTTCTGACGGCTATTCCGTGATAGCCAAAAACATACCACTATTTCAGGCAATCAACCTGTTGCCCATCAGGTTAGACCCATCCAGATTGGATGATGACTCCAGAATCTTCACACATGCTCTTCATGCAGCCAAGCAACAGATGAAGTCTGTGTTGATCAAGGCATGCGACACAGATATTCTTGTTGTTGCAGTCAATGTTTTTGCGACTCTTCAGGATGCAGGTTTAGAAATGATTTGGGTAGAATTTGGCCAGGGTCAGTCCATTAGGTGGTTGCCAATTCATGATATGGTGGTGAATCTTGGCCCAGAGAAATCCAGTGGCATGCTGTTCTTTCATGCCTTCACTGGCTGTGATGTTGTGTCAGCTTTTTGTGGTAAAAGCAAGAAAACTGCATGGCAAGCATGGGAGGTTTGCCCTGAAGTTAGTCCTGTCTTCAAAAAGCTCAGTGAATACCCACCTATCATAGAAGATGCAGACCTCAACATCCTTGAGAAGTTTGTCATCACCATGTATGACAAGCAGAGTACTACACGCAAGGTTGATGAGGCAAGACTGGACTTGTTTGCTCGGAAGCAAAGGTCTTATGATGCCATTCCACCAACAAGCGCATCCCTCGTTCAGCATGTGAAACGGTCTGCCTTCCAAGCTGCCTGCATATGGGGCCAGGCAACTGTGTGCAAAATGCGAACTGAAAGCCCAGCCAACTGGGGCTGGCAAAAAGATGGTCAGATCTGGCAAGTTCTCTGGACAACCCTTCCACCCATTGCTCAGACCTGTGAGCAGTTGACAAAATGTGGCTGCAAGACTGAATGCCGAGGACGATGCAAATGCTATCGCTTCGGACTGAAGTGTACACAGTTCTGTGCCTGCAAATGTGAGGACTAAGAGAACAGAACAGCCAAGTTTAAGTTGAATGTTTGAGTTGGTTATTTGTATTATTATTTTTTAAGTTATGTTGATTCAAGTTCTGAATCGTAAAACATGCAGCCTATGCTTTGACACCTTTTCTGTGTTTTTATACCGTTATCTAAAAATGTAATATATATAAAAATATACAAAAAAACAAAAACAAAAACAAAACAAAACATTGGGGCAGACAAAGACAGCCTCTACGTGGCCTCCCCTACAAGTAGCTTACAGGTCCAAAAGCTGAAAGTGAAACTAATGTCTTTGTTTGTGTTTGTGAGTGTTTTTTTCATTTAATTCCCATTGTATCATCATAATATTTGATAATTTTGATTTTCTAAATGCAGAATTGTATTTCTCATACGCAAAAACATATATTTCGATGTATAAGACATGAGAATAGGATTATTTAATCAAAATATAGTTCAAACACTGTATAAAACCACTTCGAATGGCGGCCATCTTGAAAAATGGTGGCCACTTTGTTTTTTTCAAGTGGGCAACGTACTTTTCTGAGAGAGTAGGTTCCAAAGCACTTGTGTACCAAATTTGGTGCTTGTACCACGAAGTGAAAGATTTTTTTCAGTAATCTGCTCCACTATGGTGGTGTTGGAGTTGGAAGATAATCCCTATATCAACAATTCTGAAAGGTTTTCCGCTTTTTTCAAATACCAATATTGACAGCCGTGATTATTTATTACACGGCTTTGCTGAATACTAGATTCTGATTGATCAATTACAGCATTCTAAGGTCTGTTATTTCCTTATAGTAGACCGTTGCTATGTGTAATAGACCGTTGTTAGGGAGGAAACAGACCGTTGCTATGTACATTTGTCTCAAAGTAATGATAATGATAACGTACAGTGATCACTATCCCTTACACGTTGAACAAATTGATCTGTATCTGTTTTTTGTTATTTCAGCAGCTGAGTTGTACTCACCGATCCTGTGTAACTGTACTTCAGGTTTCCAGATGATATCCAGCAGTCTGCGCTGACGATCGATCTCTTCTTCGTACTGGACGATCGTTTGTTTAAAAACTCTGAATATTTCTTCAGCAGCAGCAGTTAGTCGCTCGTTGACAAACTCTCTCAAACACTCAACTGAAGACATTGTTGCTTAGTCACAAATTGATTTATTTGCAACGCTCCGACTCCCAGCTAGATTCGACACAAACGCTTGGTAGCGTCACTTCCGCTCGGTGTCACGCTGTGACGTTCCGACACTGGAAGTGGCGGAACATTCGTTCCGCGGTCAGTTGATGGTATTTTATTCCGACCCTGTATGTTCACAGTTTTACTAATTTCCTTGAAAACATTTGCATATTTCAGAAGTTGCATTTGATAAAATGACACAAAGTGTTCGAACATTCACAAACATTCACCCATTAATGACTGACAACTACATTTAGCACGTTAAAGAAAAGCCACAGATTTATTTTCTGTTAAAGGAGAAAAAAAACAATTGGTGTTGGAAACTGTCAAGACCTGTCCACAACAAATATACAACAAAGTCAGTTTTTTTTTTAGATTTCACACATTTATTATGCCTTCATTGGTGGACAAATTAGATTTTCATGAGGAAAAAAACACATGCACAAAGCATTTGATATAACTCTTTGTATTTTAAGATACATTTTTAGATATTTCTATATCATACTAAACTGAGTTATTAATCACCTGGGACTACTCATTTTGTCCTTTTTCACAAAAGTGCTAGTGGAAATACAAACTAATGAAAGTATGTTTTAAAAAAAACTTGCGCTGTAGTCTCATACTTTTACTGTTTTGAAAAATCTGTGGATTTGTGTTTAGCTCTGCTACTTCAAATGCTGTCAAGAAAATTATACAATTCCACTGTAGGCACTGATGGGTTTAAAACATGCAGCAAAAGGAAATATGATTATTAAACAACACAACTTGAGGTCAAATTAATAAAGGCTCAGCAAATTCATGGTCCCGAAATAAACCTTTTTAAATAAATAGGAGTTTAAAGTTTCCAGTGCAACAAAATTTCTTCTCTTTCTTAACTTTAAGATAGTTTTAATTTTTGGTGCAAGATCATTTAAAGATAAACCATAAATTGATTGGGGTCAAAAATTAACCTGGGTGAAACCCAGCCTAAAGTATATTTTCCCACAGTAGTTGCAGTTACATGGTTTCTCACCAATGTGAGCTCTTCTCATTTGAACTATCAAGTTATTATTAAGTCTGAAACCCTCATACATTTTGCAAGGAAGTGTCTTTTCACCTGTGTGGATTCGTATGTGCTTTGTCAGTTCAGACAATTAACAGAATCTTTTCCTGCAGGTCTTGCAAAGGTACAACTTTCACCCATGTGGATTTTCATGTGGACCGACAAGGCACCACTATGTGCAAAACCTTTGCCGCATGTTTTGCAAATGTATGGCTTCTCACCTGTGTGGATTCTCATATGGACCAACAAGGCGCCACTACGTGCGAAAGCTTTCCCACATGTTTCGCAAATGTACGGCTTCTCACCTGTGTGGGTTCTCATGTGTTCTGACAAAGCACTACTACATCTGAAATCTCTTCTGCATGTTTCACAAATGTATGGTTTCTCGCCTGTGTGCGTTCTCATGTGAACTTTCAAGTCACTGCCATATCGGAAATCTTTCCCACATGTTTTGCAAGAGTAAGGCATCTCGCCTGTGTGCGTTCTCATATGCCTTTTCATGTCACAGCTATGTCTGAAAGCTCTCTCACACGTTTTGCAAGTATACGGCTTCTCACCTGTGTGGACTGTCATGTGAGATTTAAAAGCAGAGAAGTTATTGAATCTTTTCCCACAGGTTTTGCAAAGGTATGGCTTCTCACCTGTGTGTGTTCTCATGTGGATCAAAAAGCCGCTGCTACGTCTGAAACCTTTTCCACAGGTGGTGCAAGAATATGGCTTCTCACCTGTGTGGATTCTCATATGATATTTCAAAGAATATGCGTCACTGAATCTTTCATCACAGGTGTTGCAAGAATATGGTTTCTCACCTGTGTGAATTCGCACGTGTAAATCAAACTTGTATTTAAATTTAAAAGCTTTCCCACATGTGTCACATTCAAAAGACTCTTTGCCTTTGTGAATATTACAGTGAATTTTTGAGCTGTTTGCATTGTTACTGTGACTTTTGTGATGCTGATTCTTTGGTTCTGGTTCTGCATTTATAGTTGATCCTGAGTCTCCATGCTCACCTCCTTTCTGATCTTGGCTCTCAGCTACATGAGAGCTGTGAGAGAGGAGCTGGTGGTCATTGTTTTGTTCTGATACCACAAAGCTTTTAACCATTGCATTGACTATGGAGTCTTTCACTGCTGCAGTCTGATCTTCACCGTGGTCACTTTCCTCATAAGGAGGAGTCCAGATAAAGGTATCAGTCTCCTGCTTCAATACAAGCTGCTCCCCTGACTGGTGCAGAGTTCCTCCTGTTCCTCTTTTACTGTGGAGGCTCTGGCTCCTCCTGTTCCTCTTTAAACTGTGGAGGCTCTGGTTCCACCTGTTCCTCTTTAAACTGTGGAGGCTCTGGCTCCTCCTGTTCCTCTTTTATCTGTGGATGCTCTGGTTCTTCCTGTTCATCTTTAACCCATGGAGGCTGTGGCTCCTCCTGTTCCTGTTTAAACTCCAGAAGCTCTGGCTCCTCCTCTTCCTCTTTAATCTGCAGATGCTGTGAATCCTCCTGTTCCTCTTTAACCTGCAGAGGCTCTGGGTCCTCTTGGTCCATTATGGAGTTCATCTCCTGGTTACAGAGGTCAGCAAGAACCTCTTCCTCCTCCTTGCAGACATGTTGCTGCAGGAGCTCTGGAGGCAGAGACAACAGAAGGAATAGGACACTACTGGTTCATGATGTTTATTGTTACACCAATTATACAAGCACAAATGTGTGGAAAAACTTTGGCTGGGATGCCCCATTACAAAAAAACAGTTAAGGGTTAACACCTTGTTTGAAGGGGTGTGCATAAGACTGTCATAACCATGTCATGACACCTGTCATGAACATGAAGGAGCCTTGATGAATGTTTATGACTGTTGTCATTAAACGTCACTCAGTCAATCATGACACTTTTAATCAATTATGCCACTTTTAATGCAAAGTTGACATTGTTTGAGATGTCTTTGTTATGGCATTACACAAGCCAGTGTCTTTTGTTATGACAACTTGGCACTAACCAAAACAAAAATGTCTTTGTTTTGATGACATGACATTAACCAAGACAACATAACCTGTCAATGTCTTAAAGAAACTGTTTGGCTTTATGTTTTATACTGTCATATCTGGTTGGTTTTGACACTGGTTGTCATAAGACTCTTTAAATGCTAAGCAGTTTCTTTAAGTTTGAAGTCAAGTTGACAAAGACTTGACAGGTTATGTTGTTAATGTCAGATTGTCATAACAAGGACATTATTAGCTTGATTAACGTCAAGTTGTCATATCAAACAAAGTAATGTAATTGACCGAACAACACTTAATGACAACAGTTATAAACATTCATAATGACTCCTTCATGTTCATGGCAGATGTCACGACATGTTAAAACAGTTTAATGACAGTCTTATGCACACCCCTTCAAATACAGTGTTACCAAGTCAAGTAATAAAAGAAAGAAGAAGAAAAACATACAGTTAAAAAATAAAATGTGCATTCAATAATAACATAAATTGTTGCGTATGAAGACATGTAAATACAAAACAAATAAAAACAGAAGAGCATGTATTGCACTTAAATGTTGGGAGTGTGTGAGTGATTTATGTGTCCAGGGGTAGTGTCTGTGTGTTTAATGTTGCATACAATTATCAGGTGTCTGCGGTGTATGTGGTGTGTGCTCTGATGGTAAAGAATGCCATTATATATTTTAACAATTCCTTTGTTTTGTGTCGATCAAATAATTAAGTTTTACACACCCATCCTGTGTAACCTGCGGGTTTCCAAACGATATCCAGCAGTTTGCGGTGACGATCGATCTCCTCCTCGTATTGAACGACAGCTGCACACTCAACTGAAGACAATGTTCACTGTAATTGAATTACAATGAAGGTAGCTCGGCATTTTACTGACAAACCCCTACTAGTGAGTCTATGCAGAAAACGCTCCTGGAGCCTGTGTTCTGTGTAGTGTCTAGAAGGGAACCCAAGATTTACGCAACTCTCGCGAGATTATTACGCACCATTTCTTAATTTCGCACATTGTACAAAGTTAACCGTGTTTAATTTTCTATATAATATGACAACGCTGTGGTTAAGGCCTTCGTAGGGTTTAGGGACAAGAAACACCCAGTTTGGTTTAGAGAAATGCATGGCTTCATGGCTCATTCTCGTGAGACCTTTCGCGGGTTTGGGGTTCCCTTCTAGACACAAGCTGTCTTCCCTTTGGCACCTTTTCTTCTTCGTCTTGTTTAACGGCGGTTGGCATTCAGCTTATTGATGAATTACCGCCTACTTCTGCCCCGGAGTGTATATCAGACAATAGACTTGATAGGCTTAACTCCATTGCCTTCTTGATATGGAAACATGGAGGTTTTAATTTACCAAATTTATGTTTATGAACTGCAAAAAAAAATGTGAAGATTGATCAGAAAATAGCCTACTCTTTGTCATACTGTATATCGTGTTGACCCTCGTAACCCCCTCCCAAAATCAATCAATCAAACAAACAAAATTTTCCCGTAAAAGCTTTAAGTAACAGAGGATATCATCCAAGATAAAGCAACAAATGTCTTGTAATAGTTTATGGATATGTATACATTTCAGAACAGATGGACAACAGTAGTCTCAGTATGGGAATCACTAAAGACAAAGCTTAAATGTACATAATTTTAAATTTAATTCAAAGTAAAATTTAAAAAAAATAAATAACCATGAAACATTGCTGAATGGTTTTAAATGAAACATTTTAAATCTTACTGAAACACCCTGGTCTTATTTTAAATCCCTATCCATGCCATCCATCCTCCTGTTTATCCATCATATCCTATTAAAAAACCGTGTACCTTAAAAAAGCTAACAGTGCCTTAACCTCTGCTCTCTCACTCCTGATCAGTAATCCTTTTAATGCTAGTTTCTGCACCACGAATTCCATCAGATTACTTCTCATTGTGATACCTCTCTTTTCGTGCACCATTCCTTCTAAAACTCAGAGCTTTGTCCTTCACTGTCTCCTCCTCCTGACATCCCTCACATAAGCCTGTCTGGTGTTTCCCTACCACTTTCAGTGTTTTGTTTAGCGCACAGTGCCCCAACCTTAACCTTGTCAACACTGTTTCCGCTCTTCTGTTTCCACTACAGTAATAAGTTTGACATTCTTATGAATTCAGATGAATATGGATGCCTCTCTAATCCTTTTCTGTTCCACCTTTCTTGCCATATTTGATTGTTTTTTGCACAGTCTACACATTTAACTTCTGTTTTCCTGATACTGATACTGTCCTTCCTTTAAAGTCTTCTTCATCCACCATCTCATTCCTCTTGACCCTTCATGCGCTGGAACCCACAGATATTTTACCAAACCTCCCTGATTTGCTATTGTGACTGACTGAAGAACTTCATATTTTGACAGCTGTTTGAATGGAAAGACCCAAAACTTGCTGATGAGGATGAATATGAGCATGTCAACACCTCTGGTCTAGTTTTTTTTTTTTTTTTTTTTCCATCCATCGTCATGCAACTAACATTGCCAACATCTCCACTGTGTAAACCCCTGACTTACTGGACATTTTGCTAATTCCAATTCCTTTAGTTGTCTTTTTCCACCCCAAATCCTGTCAGGTTTCTTAGCACAATCTGTTGAGACTGTACAAAATCACTATAGTCTTTGATGCATGATAACTGACTGCACTTCCTAAATCAATTTGATCTTTTTCTTTACAGGTCCTCAAACAAATAGCAATTTAAGTCACGATTTTGGGTTTTAGTTGAGTTTTTCCTGTTTTATTTGAAAGTCTTGCCTTTCTTCTTCTCTCTGTTGCTTTACTCCCTGCCTTTGTCTTTTTCCTGCCTTTTTTAATTACTGATTAATTTCACCCTGATTAACCTCCCTGTGTGTTTAGTCTGTGAGTTTCCCTGCTTTCTTTGCCAGTTCTTCTTCATCCATAGTGTCAAGCAGCCCAGCGTCTGTAAGAGAAGACAGCATGTTTCTTTTTTTTTAAGTTATTTTTTGACAGGACAGCTAGAGAGTAGACAGGAAACGGGGCAGAGAGAGAGGGGATGACATGCATCAATCTGGAATCTTACGTGTATAACAATACCTTTTATTTAATTCCTTCAAAGTTAGAGGTCAGCATAGTGATGACGTCCACATTAAATTTGTTCAAAGTCCTCACTACATACATTACATGAGTGTGGACAGACCAGGATATAAATTGCAACTTGCGTGGTATGGCCATTGACAGATGGGGCCACAAGTGATCAACAACTGCTTCAGTTTGAAATCTTGTTCGAACTCAGGACAACATATGTGGAGGTCACGTTAACGTTGGCAGAACTTTGCAGATCCACGCTATTGCATCTGGCAATTGTGGTGGCATTGCAGTAGGTGCTTCACCATCTGCAACCACTGTGCAGGGATCTTATAGTTGACTCTTTATGAACCTGGTTTAAAACCTTGCTGATAACCTTCCAGCATTCCTGTCTTCAAGTTCATATAATAGCCCTTCTGTTATTTCCCATGATCCTGCATATATTAGGTGTTAATGATATTGCCTTGTAACTACTTGGTTTAAATGGATCCTTGCCAGGTTTTCTTATCAGGATCACTAATGCTTTTTTCATGCACTTGTTGCACACTGTTATAAAGTTGCCTTAAGAACTCTCCTTCCCCTTGATGCTTTTTCCTTACATAGCATATCTGATCTTTCCCTGGAGAGGTTGATCTTTTTCTTGCTCTGACCATGTCTGCTAAAGAAAATAATTTATCCACTATATCATCTGTTTCTTCCCTTCTGTCTAACACACCTGGATGCTGACTTATTGTTCTGTTCCTTCTCCTTCTCCCTACTTCTGACAATTATGTATCTCTGCAAATGACTCCATGATCTCTGACTTACTCTATTGGAACCTGCAGTATTCCCTTTAGATGTCATAAGTGGATATTCCCATTCTCTTCTGCCATCTTCCCGCCTCTTTATAATTCCCTGAACCCCTCCCACAGGTGTTGTTGCATACATTTCTGCAACTTGCCCTTTTAGCTTGACATACTGTTCTTCTCACCACAGTCTGTGCCTTTTTATTGAATCAAATGCTGCATGTTCTGTGTTCTTTTAACTTGTCTGTATATTCTGTTTCTGTTCCTTACAGCCTGATGACACTCCTCAGTCCACTATGGTACCAGTTTTCTATTCAGAATCAGAATCAGAAAGGGTTTTATCATCAAGTAGGTTTTCACTTACAAGGAATTTGCTTTGGCATATTGGTGCATAACAACAAACAGAGAACTAGAAAAATAAAGGATTGAGGCAAGTATTGTCAGTTAAAACAGCATAAATAGAAAAATAGAGAATGCACAATAGCACACAAAAAATGTACAAAACAGCAGAAACAATATTTGCAAGTGTGACCATTATTTAAATAGATGAAGGAGCTATGCAGATTCATGCAGGTGCAAAAGGTTTGACATGGAGTGTGCAAGTTCACAGTACAGGATATTGCAATGTGCAAAATAGAGTCAGGGTTTTGGTCCTGATGGACCGCAGCCTCCTGCCGGAGAGGAGTGCCTCAAAGAGTTTGTGTCCAGGATCAGAGGGGTCGGCTTCAAACTCACAGGTCCTGCAGGGATGGCATATTGCAGCGGACTGCAGCGGGCAGAGCGAATGATACGCTGCAGTCTGCCCTTGTCCCTGGCAGTGGCAGGAGCATACCAGACATTCATCCTATACATACCCCTGGGAATAGGTCCTTCTGCATCATCTCCAGATATGTCAATCCTTGGCATTGTTTCCCCCCTCAGCCTATTTTATTTATGCCAATCAGCTTCTCCATAGACCCACTTTGGGATTCCACCATCAGGTCTCAGTCCCACTCATTCTCCCACCAAACCTGTGCTGCTGCAGTGTTTAGTTTTTCGTCCATATTGCGCATTTTTTATTGGCCTGTTTGCAGTCAGATAACCTTACTGGCTATAAAAATGCAGATGAAAGCTTTTGATATTAATTCAAATTGTACTCAGTAGTCAATTATAATTTTAAAAGTAAGTAGATTATGTAGTGATTAATAACATCATAACATTAAAGGGATAGTTCACCCAAAAATTAAAATTTAGTCATTTATCACTCACCCTCATGCCAGCTGAAGATCAGGTTTAGATTTTCAGTCAACAAAATACTGCCGGAGTTTCAAAGGAAAACAGTGATGCAGAATCTCCCAAACAATTTAAGTGAATGGTGATCAGTTTTCAAATGGAAAAAACAACTGGAAAAAATAAATAAATAAATAAATAAAATGCCTCCATGCTGCTCATCTGGTGTAATCCAAGTCTCCTAAAGCCTCACATTCACTTGTGCACGCAGACTGTCGCACCACACACATCCAATTCAGGCGGTGTGCGTGCGCATGTGAATGCGGCTCCAAGCTAAGGATCAACAGTGAAGATGGATTACAGGATTACGAGCAGTATGGAGGCATTTTATGGTTTTTTTTTACCATTTGAAAACTGGTCACTGTTAGGGCTACACAATTAATCAAAATTTAATCAAAATGGCAACATGGCTTTCTGCAATTTTCAAATCACAGGTGCAATACAGGCGAAATGTGTGTCAAAAAACATTTAAATGAATGAATGTCATGAGGCAGAGATGTCCTGTACAAATAAGATTATACAGAATTAAAAAAAAACTTAATTTGGTACAGATTCCTGTTTAAAAAAACAACAGCAAAAAAAACCCCAAAAAATAAGGATGTAAAAATTATCCTGACCTCTAATATCACAAATCATATCGCAGTTGCAATATCAGTCAAAATAATTGCAATTAGATATTTTGTCTAAATTATTCAGCCGAAACCCGAAACTGAAAACTAAGACTAAACTAAACTAAATCTGACCTTCAATCGGCATGATGGTGAGCAGATATTGACTAAATTTTCATTTTTGGGTGAACTATCCTTTTAAGAATGAATAAAAGCACAGACTTAAGAATCAGAATCAGAAATACTTTATTGATCACCGGGTGGGAATTATTCATGTTACAGATGCTCCTTACAAGAACAGAAAGAATATATTCCATAATGCAATTAGAAGAGAAAATATAAAAATATAACAAGATGTTTAAAAGTATGTACAGTAAAATATGAAATATACACAGAGACAAAATGGCAATAATAGATAATGAAACAGAATATATACAGTACAGGTATGTGGTTTGTTTTCCAGACAATAATATACTGCTATTATACAGTTGTTATTATACATATATACTGTAATAGATTAGAAGTAGAGATACAGAATAGAATTTTTTTTAAATGTACACAATGTGCATCGTGATATAAATATATATATAACAGTGTAAATAGAAATGCTGTATGACAGAAGAGTTATTGCACAAGAATTATTGCAAAGTAACTGCGCTGTTTAAGTTATTGACTTGAAAACGTACCCATAAAAATACAAGTGACCAAAAACTGCTTAATTACAGTACTTTGAGTATTTATAGTCTACTTGGACTACTGTTCAGTAGTCTAATTTTAATTAAATAAAAATGTCTGGATATCTTTCACCACAGCATGTAGTACCATCGTTTGATCGTTAGGGGGTGACCTCTTTGCGGATTTGTTCTCCCTCATAAACACACACGCACACACACACTCGCACACACACACACAGTTTGCAGAGCTGGAGCTGCCGCAAAGCCCCGTCCTCCAGGGCTTTTTAAACACCGCGTTTGCTTCACGCTCCAACAATATCATCCAATTGAAGAGCCGCAGCGCTAAAATGCACTGAACCGACGGTCATCGTGGGAACAGCGCCGAGGAGCACAACCCGTTATTATGATTTAAGGAGAAACAAAACGACGGCATCGTGAGAGAAAAAAAAAAAAAAGAGAAAGATACTGTGTTGCGGGTCAACGAGTTTAACCCTTAATCTGCCTCAGCACTTGGAAGGAAGCAGTCAGAGCAGCGCGGCGTCTCGGTGAAATGTGACCGTTATATTCCGTTATTTTCAATGTGGTTGGGACTGCAGCCGCCTCGGTCGTCGCAGCGAGCTCGGTGCGGCCGCGTTGATGCAGCAGCGCACGGCTGTGGTGTTCAAATCCACCAGCGGATCTGGGAAGACAATAGGTGAAATATATACGCCGGCCCGGACTCCCAAGACTGCGCTAAACGAGAGTCTGCATCCGCTTTTGGCTTCACTAGGTAAGGTTGTAACACGGTTCCCCTGTCCCCCCCCCCCTCCTTCAAGACAGAAACAGGCTTTGATGTCCACAGACACGAAGCCCCCGAAGCGAATTCCTGCTTTTTTTCTCCTGCTCGTTGCCTTGACGACTCAGTGAGACTGCGGTAGTTTTTAACGGACAAAGCAGATTAATGCGAGCTAATCCCGGTTTTTCTAACAATTTATTGACTCAATGTACACGAATAAAAATAAGGCTCGAGGCTTGAATATATGAGACTGAGCTGACCTACATGTGTAGGTACAGTAAAGACAGTGTGATAGATTGAGTCGTGGCTGTATATAACGGCCATTTCACCCTCCACAACACATTTTATCTCACGAAGCCCGTGTTTTTTGCCGTATGGGCGTAAATTGGGTGAAGCGAGGTGGCTGTCAGCCATGCTATTGTGCTGTAATTCATGCAGACTTTGGTTTAAATACAGTATGACCTCATGGGTTTAATATTTCCTTAAAAGCTACATTTAGTGGTTTGTTTGTGACTAAGGTGTGAATTACAGGTGAGCTGTTTTATGACATTTCTGTAATAAGTTACCTGCAGTTATCACGTATTATATTAGCATATTATTTGACATCAGGAACTGTAAAGGGGTGACACTTTATGTAAGGGTACACATATTATCATGAAATCATGCATGACTCCATGCATGTAAAAAGCATTCATGATCAGGAATGTAAAGGAATTAACAGTATCTCATGCATGACTTAAAGGCATAATATGCATGAACATAACATAATTCCTTTCAATCATCGCTTATGACCCACTACAAGTATGTGGTGGAGGTTGCGTCTGCAGAGACCCTGCCCTTTGCCTTTATTTTCTTATTTTCTCATGATTTTGCTGGTTGCTTACCAACCCAGAATGGCTGAATTTGACGTCCTGGGAATGAGACTCAACAATCTAACTATCTTTCTGGTGTGTTTACGAACAGCTCGGACAAATCCCGCTGATTCTACCTCAGTTAATGCATCAGCTAAGGTATTTCAATCATCATGATTTCTGAGTTATCAATGATGTTTTCCTCATTGGTAAGTCTGGACAGAAAAATGGGACAGGGGTAAAGAACTGACCAGTTACAGCAGTGCTCATGTTTTTCCTTAAATTCCAAGCGTAGAAATCATGATTTATGAGGCAATACTGCTTAATGCCAGGCTCAAATATAATGGTTGCCAGCTTGCCTGGGGCAAGTAAATCTGGTAACTCACTTGCCCGACTGGGTAAGTGGTAAAAAAAGAATTAAACACTTGAAATATTTTGGTAATGGATCAATTGTTAAAGTAATTTCTTGAAAATCTTGAGTTTTCGACTTACAAAACAAGACATTAAAAGACATTACTTTGGACTTTGACTGGGATGGACATTTTTCACTACTTTCTGACATTTTATGGACGTTGCAGTCCCAGATTAAACATGTCAGTGAATTTAAGTATTTGTTGTCATTTACAAACCGCTAATAAAACAATTTGTACAGGGGCAATTAAAAATTGACCTTGGGCAAGTAGATTTCTGACCCACTTTCTCAACTGGGCAAGTGAAGAAAAATAGAACGCTGAACCCTGTTGATGACTTTATCATGTTTGTGGTCTTTTAAGGTCACCCATTATGTATATTTAGACATAATGCATTTTGAATTATGGTATTAGTTAGAAAAATAAAATATGTCTATTTCATGTGTGCATAGTCAAAAAATGTGATTTTATAATTATGCCACCATTATTCGTATGTTACTCATCAGTGTTACACATGACGACCTGTCACCACCTTAGTTGAAAGGCCACAAACATGATGAAGTAATGAAGAAGTAGTGCTTAGTTAATCATGATTACAGCACTTGGAATTCAACAGAACACAAGTGCACTGTTGTTCTGTTGACCTACATGTAAAGAAGACATGAACACCATTTACAACTCAGAAATCATGACGATTCAAAGACCTCTGTTGTATTGTTCTTACATTAACTCATGTATGAGATATTGTTAATTCTAGAAACACAGAATGTTGATAGTTCATAAAGGACTATGTGAAAGAATTTGTGCTTTTTCATGCATTAAGTCGTGTATGAATTCATGATAATTCATGGACCCTAACTACAGAGAAGTACCTGTCTAGAAAAACAGTCTTTAAATGACAAAATGATCATATTTATTTAATTCATTATGGCAGACCTGAATGAAGTAAAATGTCATATTGCAGTGTTTCAGCCTTTTAACCCCCATCCTATCAACATATTTGACATACAAGGACTTTAAACTGAGAATAAACTACTTTAAGGAAAAAAAAAAACAGCAAAATTTTAAATCATTTCTGTCTTCTAACATTGCTGGGTATGTAATTCATGTTATTTGAAGAAAAATTATTATCATTATTATCATTTTGGTAAAATAACAGTTAATTTGCATACTGTGTAAACAAAAACAGACAGAGCTCATGAGTAAATCTGCGTCTGCTGCATCTGTGTCTGTCTCCTTCAGAATGACTGACAGACTGCCCCTACCCCCCCTGGTAGTTTGTAATAGTTTAAATTAGGACCCACAGTAAGGCTGCACAATTAATTGAAAGATTGTCGAAATTGCAATATGGCCAGTTGCAATATCAAAATCCCAGAGGCTGCAATTTTTTGATAAAGGAAAAACTGTGTGACAAAACAACATTGTAATGAAGTGCTTCAGTCCTGGCCTACAAATCCTGTACTGTAGATTTAAGAAAACATGATTGTTTGGTACAGACACCAACAAATGTCACATTATCATGATTTTAATAGGTCTCTTTCAGTGAAAATTAACATTTTGATGCAAAAAATGATCACTGCCACTAATTGTGAATCACATCTCAATTGTAATATCTGTCAAAGTAATCACAATATCAATTTTTTACCATATCGTGCAGCCCTAATCCATGGCAAACCATAATCAATAAATAAATACTCTCTGTTAAAACTGCTTTGGTGGAATTGGGTGCTTTTGACTGGGGTCCCAAAGCTCAACAGAACATAGGTATTAGGGCTGGGTGGTATGGCCTAAAATTTATATTATGGTATAATTTTAAGCATGGATGGTTATGGTATACATCATGCGACATTTGTTATTCTTTAAATCTCAGTTTAAAGTATTCTTAAGGGTTAAAGCACTGGTAAGGTAACTGCCTGAAAGCTATTACTGTACTCTTAATTGTATTTCTAGGACATATTTCACATAGCACAAAGGTATTTTAAGACCCTTTCTGAAGTATATCAAGTATTACCATCACTTATAACCATGGTTGTCTGACATGATTTGCAGATGATTGTTTTCTGCTTGTTGTCTGACTTTTTAAACCCAAACCATGTCCATATAATGGCAGTTGCACCGATAGTTTGTCCAGCTCTTCATCCTCTTCATTGTGTGCACTGTAGTGAAGTGTTAGAAACAAGCTAAAACCCAAACTGTCTGCATGCAGTCTGTTTAGCATAGTTTGCCATTTATCTTTAAAATTGGTTACGCACTGACGTTAGTGGTTCTTTCATCTGTGCTTTTAAAGTTTTGTTGTAACTCATTATCATGTTGCCATGGTATCACGGTATAGTCAAAATTCATACTGTAGGCGTAATTCATACCAGTGCACTTTCTATATCATTTATACTTTCCACCCCTAATTGGTATGTTTAAAAAGCACTCATTAAAACAGAAACAGAAAACAATGATATGAAGTCGTTAGAAAGAGATTGATTGGCAAAGTCTTGAAAACTTGGAATCCTCCAGGACTCTCCAGGACTGTGGGTACCCCAGTGGGTAGGCTTAAGTTTACCCACACACGCAGGGACATGTACAGGTGTAAAAGACAGAACAGCCAGCTAGTGAAGAAGGGATGCTCTTGTGTTTCACAGCTACAGTATTTTAATCTGTGCATACTGAGCAAGTGTGTGTCCTAACAAATGGCAAAAGAGTGCGTGCAACGTATTGGCATGTTGTTGATGATTGGCATGTTTATCTCACCCCCGTTGGTGACTAATCACTGATAACTCATCACATTGGCCTTATACTAATGCTAGTCATCAGTGAGTAGTCCAGCTGGTAGACGCATCTTTTGAAGTTTTGATTGTAAACAGTGTTAGCAGCTAGAACTGTGGATGCTGAACCTTCATCTTGCTTAATATTTTGGCGAAATGACATTGATACCAGCTGTTTTCTAGCTCTGCCTGTCATGATAGGTGGTGTGAATTGTGCATGCAGTAATTTCTTTGCCCTGTTAACCCACAACGGTTGTGAATTTCTCTACAGTGTCCGTGTGAGGAATCAGGTTAGAGAGTGAAGTTGACAGCTGGCAGGTAGCTGGATCAGGATGGCGGCCGTAGTGAACTACTCTCCGCCCTGGTGGGTGAATCTGCTCCACCGGTTGCCCCATTTCAACATGGAATTCCAGCTCGTGAGCAGTGACTTCAGACCGGAGGACTCTGAGTACCAGAAGGTAAGACAAGTACGGGGGAATAATTACCTCCCACTCAGCATTCATCATCCCCTTCATCATGCAGCATCACCTTATCATCCCACCTCCTGCCACCTGCCCACACTCTAATTTCACAGCAGAGTGGCCAAGTGCTGAGTGACTGAGCCTGTCCTGCAACCACAGAGTTGTGGATTCCCTCCCTGCATCGATCAATGCTGTGTGTGTGTGTGTGTGTGTGTGTATGTGTGTGTGTGAGAGAGAGAGAGAGAGAGAGAGGGAGAGAAATGTCCTTGAATCAAGTCGCTGATCCCCTACCTGCTCCATTATTGATATGGATAAATGTGGTGCAGAAACTATTAGTCGATTGGTTAGGTGGTTCCCAACCTCGGGGTCAGGACCCATGATGGCTGCAGCATAAATCTGAGGATTGCGAGAGTAATAGCAAGAAAAAAGAGGACGACCTCAGAATCAGGTTATTGCTAAGTAGGATTTCGCATACAAGGAATTTACCTTGGTATATTGGTACATAACACCTAACTTTGTACGCAAAGATATATAAAAGATGAGATCAAGTAGCAAGTCAAGAAACATTAATCGAAAATACAAAATTTACAATAACATTTGAAAAACATATATTTTAAAAACAATATGTGTAATATGGCTGTCATTTTAATGAATGAGCTGTATGCAGGAATGTGTAAAAGTTCCCAGTATTAGTTTGAAGAGTATTTGTAATATGCAAGATGGAGTCCAACAGAAGTACAATAATATAATGCATTGAGTCAGGTGTGTAGACTTTGCATTAATGTAACACGTAGAGCAGTGGATCTCAAATGGGTACCAGTACCCCTAGGAAAAAAATAATGCATAATTCCTAAAATAATTATACTATGATAAGTTCAATAAAATGTACATGTAAGTTTGATGAAACCAGATTTTCTATTCAGTATTCCTATTTTCAATGCAGTCATTGCCAAAAACTGTCAACTGCCATAAAACCTTACAGAACAACAAAGTAACAAACTCAATTATGGTCATTAGGAAGCCAGTTTTAGTATTAAATGATAGACAAGAGTGGATTTGTGGTTAGAGCATAGCAGTAATACAGCTGAAAACACAGAAAGAAGTGAAAAAGAAAGCAAAAACAGAGCTGACAAAATACCGTCAGTATTGGAAAGAATGTACTTTAATGGCATGTACCTCATCAAGTTGACACTAATAGTGCAGTCCCTCTTTATGTAGGCATTTTGTTCTACCAAAAATGTTTTGAGCTGGTCAGAGGGTACTTGGCTGAACAAATGTTTCAAAAGGGGTACATTACTGAAAAAAGTTTGAGAACCACTGGTGAAGAGGTTGAAGGGGGAAATGAGAGACAGTAGTGTCAGTGGAGGTCCTGGCCTTATTGATGAGCTGCAGATATAGGAGGAAGCTGTTCTTTTCTTAAAATGTCTCAGGGAGTTTATGTCTGGGATGGACTTACCTGCACACCTGAGGGTCCTGGAGGTGTTCAGGTTTTGGAGCGATGGCAGATTGCAGCTGAGTGAATGCTAGGCTGCAGTCTGGCCTATCTGCATTTCTTCTACACAAAATGATGTTTATTTTTTTTTAAATGTTTCTCAATGCTTTGATATATCAGAGAGTCTTACCTTTTCAGGACTCAGTGGATAAACTGCTTCGCAGCTCCTAGACATATGAAATATGTAATGAGGGGTAGCGAGTAGGCGTTGCTTCCCAGGCTCTCCAAAGGTCACAAGACAAAAAGCATGTGAACCAATTGTCAAGTCCAGCGGGCCCCAAACTTTTTTTTTGACATGCCCCCTTCAGAAGCCAAAAAAAGTTCACGCCCCTGTACTCCACAATTGTTATCAATCATTAACAATTATTGAGGACGTTGATAAAAAGGATTCAAGTTTAAATTTTTGTGAAATAAAGGTTAGCATGATAGCATAAGCAAACTCTTTTTTCCCCAACATCATTTTCATTTAACTTTGTTTCACTTTACATTTCTTCCTTGGCTGCACTTGCAGTGGCTCTGTGCCCCCCCAGGGGGGCCTGCTCCCCAGTTTGGGAACCAAATGAACAAAAAATAATTGCTAATTATTTTGATAAGCACTTAAAAGTTAAAGTCATTTATAAAGCCAGAATACTAAACATTTTCTGGGCCCACTTAATAAAGATTTTCTGCTTGCATCTCATTGTAAATGTAATACCTATGGGCTCTGGACTATTATTGATTGTCTTGAGGACACATTCTTGGGCTTTGGGGACTTTGGATGGACATTTCTCACTATTTTGTGTTGTTAATTAAAAAAAATCAGGCAGGAAAAACAACCAGAATTAGATAAAAGCATAAAACTAATTGCAATCGTCCTGTGATAAAACACCATCTGAGTTGGCAGCGCTGCCTTTGAGAGCAGCTCGATCTCAAAGAGGGGCTCTGGCCCAGTTTTGCTGCATTTCATTTGAATCCTCAAACAAGGTGACTTTCAGGTCTCTCTGCACCAGAAAACACGGCCCTGCGAACCCATATAAAGCCAAGACACATCGTTTAGAATCCCACATTTCATGCGCTGCAGTCGCCCCTCAATGCAGTTTGCTGACATGTTCGGGGGAGAGGAGGGAGGGCGTGCAAGTTCAAGTGCTGAGCGTGGGAAGGCACCCACGGCCATGAACAAGGGAGGGAGATGGGAACTGGAGAGAGGAGGAGGAGTGAGGGAAAGATAAAAAAGAGACTGATTGGAGGCAAGAGGAGAGAGAGAAGGCTCGATGAGCCATGGGAGGTGCTTCTAAATTGCCAAATAGCCACTTCCTGCGAGCTATTCAATGTTTAACTAAGGGCCTTTGTGCGTGTGTGTGTCAATGTGTGTGACCACTGGAATTTTAAGGACCCCCTTTTTAGACTAATTACATCCTGACATATTTTAGCAGACGGGGCTGTTTCTATGTCACTGAGCATTCTGCACCATGATCATATGTTTGTTTATGTGTTTTTTCAAATGTACAGTAGATGTGCATATTGTGCTATATGTATATATGTCACATGCAGCAAATTCACTTTCTGTGTCAGTGCGTATTTAGCACTTGGTGTTGTTTGTCGAGGTGAGGTCACAGATCTCCCTCAGGGGCTGTGTGTGTGTGTGAGTGAATATAGGGGTTCTATTCAGGGTGAAATCATTAATTCTGGCTAGACGGGGGGAGGGAGAGGGAGGGACAGAGGGTGAGAAGAACAAGAAGAAGGAGGCTGAATTGGTTTGGTTTGGGGGACGGGGGGAGGGAGGCAGGGAGTGAGGAGGGAGGGAAGGGGGGGTGAGAGAGTGGGAAGGGGAGGGCTTTAGTCTGTTGTGAAAGAATGCTCTCTTTCTTTCTTTCACTCTTTCACTGAAGCCCGTCTTTAGATTGGCTCAGTATATCTGTCTCAAAGGCTTTCATGCATCCACTCATCCAGCTGAGAAACGCACAAACACACACACACACACATGCACACACAAACAAGGTCCAACAGAGTGTCCTTTAGTGCAGAGTCCGTCACCACAACACAACACTCACACACACTCACACGCTCCCACACAATAGAGAGAGATTCTTCTGTGTAGTGTTTTTCTTTCTGATGTGATTTGGCACAGGTTCATTTGTATTCAGCTCTCAAGCTCTGAAGCTGCTCAAAAAAACTTTCTTCTCACACAATGTCACTCACTCACTCACTCACTCACTCACTCACTCACTCATTCACTCACTCAAACTTAGCATGGGTATGTGGGTTTCTTAAACATGGGTTAACAAGCTAAAAATAGGTGATTGACTCCTTTGCCATTGCCAGTAGATGAGTTTGCCTTTCTGTTTTTTTTTTTCTGATGTATTGCCTGGAAATCCGAGACTAAACACATGTCTTTGCAGGAGACCACTCTGTGTTCAGCTCTCAGAACTTTTATATCATCAAACTGAATCTCTGTGGTTTGATGTTGGGATGTGCGTGATTAGTTGTAATCGATTAAGGGTCACTACCTTTCCTAGATGGCACCAGAAATACTAGTCGGTCAAACTAGTTATTGATATTTTATTAATGTACAAAGATGGTTACCTGTTGGCTCTGAGATCTTATGCAGCACCAAGCCGCTAGTCGGGGCTGCAGCCACGGCAGAAGGCAGGCCTGGCTGTTGTTATCTGCAAAGTGGGACAGATGGCATCTCGTAAACAGTGTGGTTTATCAGTATTTTGATCTAGAGAATAAAAATCAGGTTGTACGTAGGCTTTGTCAGAGTATACAAAGCAGATGCATAATCACTCGACCAGCAATGTGGAACCACCTTCAGCCCAGAGCACATGTGGACGTTAACCTGCAAGAAGAGCAGGCTGCTGCTGCTAGCACTGCTAACGTTAGCCACACTGTGTGGCAGCTACCGTCAGCTCCGGGTAAACAATGTAATTTACCTGCAGACACTTTGATCATGCCTGGTCTAAAAAGATAATGCAGTTAGTGAGTTGTTGTCATGTTTTATTGGACAATGTACAGTGTTCACAATGCACAGCGCAAAGTAGCTGACATTTCAGCAGCATTTAAAATACAATTTGGTTATTGAGGACTGTGATTAACAGCCTCAAATGGCTCTTAATACACACAATATATTTTTCAGAGAATGTTTAACATTATTAATTAATAGATTGTACTCAATTTAACGTTCTGAACATTTTTCGTTTAGACGAGTCTAAATTAAAATTTCCGTCTAATCTACAGGGAAATTAGTCACCAGGAACATCCCTGGTTTGAAGTTTTGTGTCTCTCCTGCGTCAGTGTTCTTTACTTTCTGGAATCTGCTTTATTTGACCGCTTCATGTCTGCTTTCAGCTGTATGGTAGCCGTGTACAACTGCTGATGAAAACCCAACATTTCCTGATTTTGCTGCTTCAAAATAAAAGCTTTAAAATAATAAAGTATCATAGAACTTTTATTGTGAAGAAATTATTGAAAATGGAAATGTGTTCATCCAGCATTTTACAGTCACTAGACTCAAGATAAGCGTGTTTTCAGTTAAAAGACACACCTTCGTGTGAGTAGTCCTGACTTGCCATAGTTGCACATGTGTATGGAAAGGGGCAAGAGTTGCAGAAGTTGGAGACGAGGAGCCTTACTTTACCTCTGCCAAAAAAGAGGCGAAAATTAGCGTTCCCACTTGGGTGTCGTGTTTCCATCACAGCCGATCAGAGCTGGAACTGCTAAATACCCATGACTACTGCTGAGTCATTTGACCTAGGAGTGAAGGCCGATTGTACCCTTTCCCACTGAAGACAAAAGTCAAATGTTAGTGGGTGTTTGTGTTTTGGTTTTTTTTTTTTTTTTTTTTTTTTGTCCAGTGCAAAAGGGGCTTCACTCACTCACTCATACTTGAGTTTTTTGCTCTTAAACAAACTAAATAAAAAAAAAACTGTTTAGCATTCATTCACAAGAGCAGTCAGTCACTGATGTCTTTGACTTTATTGGGGATGCTGACTCTGTGGCTTTTTGCAAGAAAACTGTTCTCTTTTTTTCCTGAGGAGCTGAAATAGGAGCTCTTATCCTGAGGGTTCTGCGAGGCATTGGAATAGCTTGTGTGTCTAACCGTGTGTGTGTGTGCGTGCGTTCGTCTGTTTGTATTATGTTAGAATCGCAGAGTCAGCTACCAGCCACAGTTTAACAGCTGCAGAACATTACAGAAGAATCATGTGACCTATAATAACACACACATATATTCCCAGCTGTGGAAAGTAAGACTGTAATTGGTATTTTGAATACTATGCTACGGTTTGCACAGTGGAAGACATTATCTCATAGCAGTTTGGAAGGGATCACAGTGGATCAAACACAAATGGACAGAAGCCACTCCTGAATCTTTTTTGTGTTTAAAGATTAGAACACAAAGACCTTTGTCTGAAAAAGGGTTTTGCCTCTAGTGTTTTTGTTTGCTCTTTGACCCAGTAGCACAGATGAATATTAGTGGAATGAACCTGAGATCAGTCAGAGCCTCAGCAAAGAAGCTGAGAGGATAATAGTTAAGACCACACCACAGGGAAAGACACCCCATATGTTAAAGAAAGATAAAAAACATATAAGAATTTCCTATTACTTCCAATAGTAAATGTTTGTTTGTATGTATAATACATACAGGGAGAACATTTCAACAAGCAATTATAAATTATATTAACCGATGCATCTAAACATCCTCATGATAACGTGCTGGTGGTTGATTGGGTGAAACGAGTGGTCGGTAAACAAGTTTCAGTTCTTGTTTTGTGGCATGTTTGCAGAGCAATTTAAGAGCATAGTAGGCTGTAGACTTTACAAACCATGTCTCTAAATCACCACAAACCCCGAAACTAAAGATGGAAGTGGAAAAGACTGATAGAAACTGAGCGTGGGTGATGCACGCTGTCAATCACTTCACAGGCGATGCTTGCTTGTTTGCTTGTGCCTCTTTTTGCCACTGACAGGCTCAGACTATTATGAGTATCTGATAACATTATGGAAAGGATCGTGACAGTGAGAGACCTTTTTTCAAAGAGCAAGATATGTTTTGTTCAAGCAGAAACAGCTGTTTTATTGCTCTTTCCAAACCAGACTCCCTTTGCAAAAACATCATCATCGTCAGCTTCAGTCAAACTTGACAGAAACAAAATAAAACTCACCAGCAATCCACTGTTCCAACAATCACTAACTATTTCTGGTGGAAATAAACCCTTAATTCACAGTGTGATGGAGTGCAGAGCATGCAGGGCAGGTGATGCAGGACAGTGGCTGCAGCAGCTCTGCAGTCTGGAGAGAGAAGCTCTGAAGGTCCTCTGCTTTCATAACTGAAATATAGGAGGACGCACACTTTTACTTTCACTGACTGTGTGAAAATCTGATGCATTCATATCACAGATTATGACAAATGGCATTAAAACATTAGTGAGCCCTACTTTGTTACAGTTTGTGCAGTGGAAGACATTATCTCAGCATTTAGAAAAGGAGGATCATAGTGAAAGGTCAAAAGGCGCTCTCGAATCCTTTTGTGTTTAAAGATCAGAACAAGGCCTTTGTCTGAATACAGATTTTGCTGTCAATGTTTTGGTTTGCTCTTTGACCCAGTAATACAGGTGAATATTAGCAGAATGAACCCGAGGTCAGTCAGTGCCTCAGGAAAGAAGTTGAGAGGATAGCAGGCATTGCCACAGTACAGACTAACACACAGGCAGGGAGAGTGCAAGGACAACTCAGTGAAGTGGAAGTGATTGATCCTGTCAGCTCAAACACACACACACACATTCCCAGACGTGCACGCACACACACTTTAAATGGACAGATTGAAAGTAGATCACTGTGGCTGGGCATTTAACATTTAGCCCCTCCTCCATCCTGCAAGCCGATCTCCAGTAGAGTAGATGTGCGCACATATACACACACACTTGCATCTAAGTAGAAAGACACACACATGCACAGCCAAGCTCACCATGCTGATTAGTAGCTAATTGATCCAGGCTTAATCTGCTCTGATGGTTTGTCAGCCCAACAGTTAATCTAGCGGCTATCATACACAGTGGGAGGAGAGGGAAATGGCCGCAGAGACCTGCTCCTCAATCTGATTATTAGTTTAACATTAAGCCCATATATCAGGCATCAAGAGTCCTGGATCAGTTGTTGTTGCTTCATATGCGCATGATTAGTTCATCGGCAATATTTAGTGTAAATAACATTGTTAACATAATTTGTCTATAATGTAAACATTCCCTGCTTGTCTTTGTTTTATCCCAACAACTTGAGTACTTGTGTCGATTCCAGTGGTTGTCAGATAAAAAACAATTTGAAGAAAAAGAAAAGATTTAGATTGATTGACTAAAATGGTTTTATAGGGCTGCAACTAACAATTTTAATGATTGCTGAATCTGCTAATTATTTTCTGTATAATCTCCTTTTGCCCAATTAAAAAAAACTATTTTTTTCATTGTACAAGGCCTTAAAGCTTAAGGTTGTTCGTTTTATCTGGCCAACAGTACTAAATCCATGCTCAGGCATGTATATTTGTGTGTGAATGTATATGTAGGTAATGTACAGATATATGAATGTGAATGTGTTTAATGTAGGTGTGCAGTATCCAACCTGTTGCCATATCTCCCCCTTTCTTTTTTCTTTCTTTTGTTGTCATTTATGTTTCCTTGTTTAATTTAATATTCTTATAAAAAGTGTACAAAACCCAACAACATCAAGTTTAATGTAGTATATGACTGAAAATGATTGGTAAACTGACTGCAGTGATAGTTGCCAGCTAGTTTTCTGTTGATTGTCTGATCTAGGGTTGCAAATTTGGTCCACTTGCTTTAACTGATAGTCGAACACATTAACAATCCATACGTTTTTAATAATCAATGATTAAAAAGATAAAAAGCAGGTCTTTTTCTCATTGTAAGTTTTATTTCAACAATTCTAGAGGCACGTTAGATAAGTGAAACAGTTCTTGAAGCAAAATAATTCGAACAAACTGAATAATAAAACAATAAGGCTCTCTTTCAACACATCTGCTCTTCTCTGCCTGTCCTCAACAAATGGCTTGGCCAAACAAAACAATGTCAAATGGGCGCAATTACAGTACTGCCATTTGTAGACTAACAAGGAACACTACACCAGACTCTGAGAAAACCTGTGAGTTCTGGAGAATTGGTACACAAAACACATTGATTTTATGAATTTTTAATTGGTTAAATTCTTAATGACAATTAATCGATTAATGATTAATCATTAACATCCCTATTCCTATATTTTAATAATTGTTTTTGTTCAAGCCATAATACAAACAATACACTTTAGCTATCTTCTCACTTTCCTCTATTTAACTGTATCTGTGTCAAACCATTATCAGTATTATAGCTTGATTTATGATGGATGGATATCATGAAAACATCCATCGTTGTATAGCGTGAGGTTCGATTCTGCAAAGCTTAATGCATTTTACTCTATATGCTTTAAGCCCTAACGTTAATTTTAAAGGCACAAGAGATCAAACAATGCATTAGTGGAGCACAGTGCGCCTTTACCATAGCACAACGTCTCTAGCACTAAGCCTGCAGATAATAACATGGGATAATACCAGAGACCAGGAATCTGCAGAGCTTATCTCCCCCTCCTCTCCCATCAGGATCCTCTCCTCCCATCCTTCGCTCATCTGCTTTTACCTGTTAGAGAAAAGCTGTTTGTGAAAAAGCAATCAACTGATTTCCTATCACTTAGCTGTGCTTTACTAACTGCTTCCCATGAGAAAGTAATAATGTTCCATTCCTTTCTGATCATTATGCAAGTTGTAACTCTAGTTGTAATGGCACAGAGCCACAATCACTTCAGTGTGAATATTTAAAGTTAATTGTTATGCTTGTAATTCACATCTCCTAGCTCTAGACTTAGAGACCTCATACAATAGAACTACACCGATGCCTCAGCAGGGACTGAGATTTGTGGTTTGGACTGCTGTTTGAAAATTAGCCCTTTTCTCTCCCTTCAGATGTCACATTACACCACTGCAGATCACATCCTATTATATTTCATATTGTATCCTATCCACTGTTCTGTTCCAGTGACCCACTAGCCCGGCCAGATTGGCTGCAGCCCTCCAGATTTGATACAGTGCCCTTTGCTGGCCTGGTTATACATCTGCCACAGTTCACTCTTTACTTGGAGATGCTGACCTTATTAGGCTGCATTGTTTCTCAATGTGAAAAGAGATTTGTGCCTTCGAAGACAAGCTAGTGACAGCGCATCAGCTGCCTCCAGTCTGAACAGTTATTTCTTTGATGTTTCTGTTTCTCAAGAATTTCCCTGGAAGAACAACAGGCAAAATCAGGCCACTGGGATAAGAAGACATCTTTCAGAAAAGCCACAGATTACATTATGCATCAACAATCACAATTTCTCGGAGATATCACCGTTTATGTTTTAGCCACGGTAGCAACAAAACCTCTTAGGATGGCAGTGTGAGTGAGTTGGTTGGTCTGTGCACCGCTACTGTAAGATAGACATTCATGATCTCTAGTGGATGCATTGTAATAACTTTTCTGATCCCTTTACTTTTTTCACCGTCACCAGCTCAGCACTAGATGACCTGCACAATAAATGACATGTCCCTCAGCTTCAGCTATACTCTGTGTTCAATGCTAATTAGCAAAAGTTAGCATGTTAACACACTAAATTACAATGGTGGACATGGTAAACATTATACCTGATAAACATAATCATGTTAGCATTGTTATATTTAGCATGTTGACATGCTGAAGTTAGCATTTAGCTCAAGGCATTGCTATGTACATGGCTGGCTAGCATGGCTGTAGACTCTTCAAGCTCAGTTAAACAATCTATAGTCCATGTTGCAAGTGCATTTAGGGCGTGTCCATCTCTTTGCTGGTTAAACGGTGCATAATCTGGGTGTAAAGTAAGGTGCAAGGCCCAGTGTCGTTTGTATTTGGTCTCTTTTATCATTGGTGTGTTTTGGGTGCAGCATGAATGAAACCAATCAGAGTGTCTCCCATTCCCTTTACGGTAAAAGCAGTGGCAGCTTGGACAAGTGAACTATTTTCTGCTGAGGAAATGGTCTTTTTGGGCGTGAAGTGAGAACGTGCAACCAGCAGGAATCCCCCAAAGTTCCTTGAGGTGAAGCAGGTGTGGGAGGAGGTAGCGATGAGTGTATCTTTGTCTTCTGGCATCACAGGAACAGTCACAGAATGAAAAAAAGCTTGCCACTCACCGAAAACATCCTCCACCGTCTCCCAATCTTCTGTCCCACCATCAACCCCATTTGGCTACATATGACTAAAAGCACCGATATTTAACTGAGGTGGAGGAGCACTGCTGCGTGCCCCTTGTGTGTGCAAAGTGTATGCGCGGTTTGAACAAGCCTATGTCGGCACATTGTTGGCCTGTATGTAAGCCTTGAAGTAGCAGGAAAACACTGCTCAGGTTTTTCTTGTTCAAATGCGCAATCACTTTCTGCTGCCTCAAGATAGCAATGTGGCAACAGTACGCCTGACCACACCTCATTTTAAGACTCGCACGCCCATGGGCGCAAATACATTTGCTACTTACACAACGTGGGCACTGAGTGTGAAAATGACAACTGTGTCTGTTGGAAACTAAATGAAAAAATGTTAACCCTCTGTCAATGGCTGAATATGCCTACTGATGTGGCCAGTACACTATTTCAATTAATCTTTTTTTAAACAAGCAAACAAACAAAAAATGATCAGGAAAGATCAGGAACCTCTAAATGGTTTTGTGGTGCAAAAATATATCTTTTCAGCTTTCCAGTCCTGTTGTCCAGGTTGGGAACCACTGACCCAGCACATAATGCTTTACGTTGCCAATATGGCATCCCTATTGTATTTTAAGAAACAAAAAACATATATAATGATCATATACAGTATAATACATGGGCATATTTATAGTAGAGGTGCATAAATTGCCACAGGGTGAGGAAATTGCTGGCTGGCAGTGAGGAAAGATTGAGGTCAGCACAAAAAACAGCAGTTTTGAAGCTTGGGAAATCAGGAAATCTGTGAGGATCTCAGAGGTGGAGTCAGATTTTGGTATCATCCATGGAGAAGTCCCCAGAATCCCCACTGCTGCTGTTTCTGACCGAGCAGAAGTGTGGCAGAATTCTTTTGTCTTTTGTAAGTAGTCTAGCAGGTGGAGATTTTGGTTTTCCAGAAACATGCCTTTGTCTCTCCATGGTCTTGCCGTACAATGACTTTACCAGACATCCCAAGAGAGGAAAGAAAAACATTGCTGTGTGTGTGTGTGTGTGTGTGTGTGTGTGTATGTGTGTGAGTGAGTGATAAAAAAAGACTTCAGCAGTTCCAGGCAAATTGCTGTAACAGCCCTCATCTCTGTCTTTATCCAGTTCTCCCTTTTTAGTGTTCAGTTCAGTCATCTTCTTTCACATCTTCTTCCTTTTCTGTCTCTCCAGCCTGTCTCTTTTTTTGTTCCAAATTTACCCCCCCACCACTCCTCCCTCTGTCTGCCCCCACCACCCCTTCCTTCTTTTACACTTCAAAGCTTTTAGAGGGTGTGTGATCTGTGTGGTGGGTCTCTAGCGCACACAGCTCCCCAACAGCATCGCTTCCGCTCGCTCTGTGGAGGTGTGTGTGTGTTTGATGGTGTGCAAATGTGTTTTTCATGGTATCCATCAAACGCCCATTTAACAGCCACTATTTTCTGCTCTTAAATAGCTAGAGAAAGGATACACAATGTGTGCATCTGCGTGTGTTTACACAGGAAAACTAAATCATGTGGTCGTCTGCCTGTGTATCTGGTTTCTGCTCATATCAGCTAGTTCACTTCCTGTATGTTTAACCCACTTCCTAAATTGTCCCCTTCCCTTTGAGGACAAATCTCAACCATGATAAGTTCAGAGTTTGACATAAATTGTGTTATTAAATCATACGTTTCTTGTTTACACTAATTATTGTTTTTTCTCAATCCCTCTTCTCACCAGTCTGTTTTGCTGCTTGGCGCTGTGGCGCTGCTGTGTCTGGGCCTGGACCTCCTCTTCCTCCTCTTTTACTCATTCTGGCTTTGCTGCCGGCGACGCAAGAGTGACGATTCCTCGCACTCCCACTCCCATTCCCAGCAGCCCAGTGCCGACTGCTGCTGCACCGCCTGGTGCGTCATCATCGCCACGCTCGTCTGCAGGTGAGAGGTCATCCACTTAAAAGTAATACGCCTATACACTTTTGATAAAATCATGTGTATTTGATGGTGTTCAGATCCCTTCTCCCCTGTGGTCTCAGGAGAAGAGTTGTTTTATTAAGAATGCTTAAATGAGTAAAGGTTGGTGTAGTTAATCATTCTTCCCAATTAAAGGAATTGGCCTGTAGCCAGTAGGATAGTTTGGAATTTTTGAAGTAGGGTTGTATGAGGTGTTTATCCATAGTCAGTGCATTACCTCTTTTTCAGTTTGAAAAAGCAGCAGGAATACCAGTGTAGGAAGCTAAGCAATGTACTGCTGCACGGGGTCAGCAGCAAAGTGTATTTTAGCCCCCTAAAAAGCCCACCTAAAAGATCAGTATCAGTTTAAGTGGACGCTATATTTACAATATTTTCACCACTTTACCTTGCCGTCAGACAGTGTTTTCAGACGGAAAACCGCTCTTATATAAGACAAATAATGCTTTTGCCAAACCAACCAGACCCCACTGGCAAAATAGGGTATTTTACCTCGCAGAACACAGGAATTGCTGGTCTGCTGCTGCCTCGATCAATTAGTTTGTTTGTGTTATTGTGTGACTTTGGTGTTTTAAAAGTTTAGTTCAGAATCACCAAAGTCAAACAAAAAACACAAACAAAGTAACCTGTCAAGACAGTGACAGACCAGCAGCTCCTGTGTTCTGTGAAGTAAAATTACTGTTTTTGCCAAAGGAGTCTGGTTGAGTGAGAAAGAGCAATAGTTGGCCCATAGAACACTGGTTTGGAAAAGGCTATCTGACAGCAAAGTAAAGCAGCGAAAATTTTGTATATGTAGCGTGGACTTAATCATACACTCACAGTAGTACTGGTGCTCCTCTACATTTCTTCAAACTGGGGGCGTGCCAACTACCATCTTCTGTAGGCAGCACACTTACTATCGATAAGCACCTCATAAAACCTTACTTCAAAAAACCTGAATTGTCCCCTTAAGTGGGATTGATAGGGCAGCATTGACGCTGATTTACTGGCTCTGTATAATACAGCCTGTTGCTGTGCAGCCGTAAAGACTCATTTCACTAAAACTGCACAAGATAAACACAATGTTTGAGTCACAGAACCAAAACCCCAATTTTTTATGATTGCCCGAGTTTGAAATGTTGGCATGTTGAAAAAGAGAAGATGTGATAAAGGCTGGTGGAAACAGCCTTGATGTTGTGGTACCTGCTTCTGCCTCCTCTGCTGCAGACAAAGCATTCTTTTCTCTGTTACATGCTGAGTCCAGACGGGAGCCATTGTTGTACGTCACCACTGTCTCTATCACCATAGCAGCAGCTGATAAAAAGACTGCATCACTGTAAAAGTGGATTATCACAGACAAATTAATTCTTGAAAAGGAAAACAGAAATGCTACCCTAGATTTAAAACAGCAATGAAATTACATGTTATATCAGAGTCACTGGCGCATCATTAATTGCGCAATCTTGTCATGTCCTCTAAATCATGGAAACCACCACTGATTCTCGTTTTATTTAGCAGAAAGTTCAGAAATTTGCTTAAAAACTTTCCCAACATTTTAATGGAAACATAACTAATGTGCTTGACATACTGTAAACTATGTATTGCAGTTTGATGTGAAATTAATCTATTTTTACTTCAGTAAAACAGTGATTCACACTTCTGGGTTTTGAGATTAGAAGGGATGATATTAGAACTCGGTTTGGTTCTGAGATTGGTTCAGTTAGCTGTTTGCTATTAAATTAATCACCCAATTGTTTTGATGACCAGTTTGAATTATCTGATTCCAGCTTCTTAAATGTGAATCCTTTCTAGATTCTTTACTCCTTTATGACAGTAACCTGTATATCTTTGAGTTATAAACTAAACAAGACATACAAGACCATCACCTGGATCCTCAGTGCCATGCCATGTTACCAGTCTATATACTGCATGTGTGAGTGTGGGCGTGTGTGCAGGTGTGTGTGAGTGTGTCTGTGTGTGTGGGTGTGGGTGTGTGTGTGTGTGTGTGTGGTGTGTGTGTGTGTGTGGGGTGGGGGGGGTGGGGGGGGGGGGGGGGGGGGGGGTTCGATATGTGGGGATGGGAGGGACGGGATTTCACTTTTTATTGTTGTATGTTTTGTCATTTCATTTTTCTTTCTGTTTTTTCTTGTAAAGCACTTTGGGTTGCATTTTAAGATGTATGAAAAGTGCTATATAAATAAAGTTTGATTTGATTTGATTTGATATGAGGATGCCATCTTCGGCTTTGGGAACTACTGATTGATGTGCTTTTTCACCGTTTCCTGACATTTTGTGGACCAAACAACTAACTGATTAATTGAGAAAATAACCAAGAGGGTAATTGACAGTGAAAATAATTGTTAGTTGCAGTCCAAGGCTAGGTTATAAACAGACATAGAGGGAAGGGCAGTCTGAGGAAACCCTTAAAAAATGGTTTTGTTGTGTCAAAAATGTATTATTTTGAGTCAACAGCAGCCATATTTACTGTATATTATGTCTGTAAGTCTGACTACATTTAGTCCCACTCAGTGTTGTTTAAGCAAGAAAACCCCTGTGGTGTAACTGGGAGCCAGCCAGGTGGTTACACACAGTGTTTGTGTTTATCGGACTCTGAAGGCCGTGTGTACACTCTGAGATCTTTCACCCAAGTGACCCAGCGGCTGCGGGGTGGAGAACATTTCGACCACAGACACCGAGGCTGTGTGGACTCTGCCCCTCTTGGCACACAAGTGCACACACAAACCTACAAACCAGTCCTCCTCATTTACTCTCTCAACACCTCTCTGCTTCCCCTCATCTGACATTTTCTACCTCTCTCTTCCCCTTTTCTTCATCTCTGTTAGCCCCCCTCCGTTATTTATTATTTCTCTCTGTTCGGCCTTCTCCCTGGCCTAGAAAGGTTGCCATGGAGACAGAAGCAGATTTGATGCAGAGACGAGAAATGAATTATACAGTCAGGGGGAGCTATGTCTGTATGTCTGTATGTGTGTGTGTTCGCGTGACTCAGTGCTAAAGAGGGTTTTTTTTTTTGCAGATTTTAATATTTTATGATTAACTATAATATTTCTTATTGAATATTTGATATGGATCTGACTGTCTGTGTGTGTGTGGGCGTACTCGTGATTCTTTGTCCACATTTTAACATGACATCATCTTTTATTTTTGGCACGACACCAAACACATGTGGACTTCCTCCATTTGTGTGCAGGTGCAGTGTGTTTAGATACAGTAGCAGCTGCTGTATGTTGTTTTAGGCTATTTAGTATTGTGCGATATGGTGCGATATGGTGCTGAAAGGATGAGTCAATGAATGGATTAAAATGAACATTTTGCTGGTTCTAGCTTCCCAAGAATAAACAATAACTTTGAGTTTTGAATTGATGGCTACAAAAAAATGATTTTAAGACATCACCTTGGACTGTGGGAACTTAGGATGGGCATTTTTCTCCACGTTTTGACATTTTGTAGACAGAATGATTCATATTAATTAATCTAAAGAATGATTGTGAGAATTAAATAATAGTAATATTAAAAACAAGTGAGGATGAATTAGGTCTGCAACTAACGATTATTTTCATTATTGATTAATCTGCAGATTATTTTCAGGTTAATGCCAAAAAATTGTGAAAAATACCCATCACAATTTCCCAGAGCCCAAAGTGATGTCCACAAATGGCTTCTTTTGTGCAACCAACTGTCCCAAAACCCAAAGACTCTTCATATACTGCCATAAATGACGAAGAAAAGCAGAAATCCTCACATTTCAGAAGCTGGAACTAGCAAACAGACGTTTGACATTTTAGCTTGAACAATGACTGAAACGATAAAGAAATGATCAAAATGGTTGCCAACACTTTTTTTTGTTTGACTAATTGATTAATCGACTAATTATGGCAACTCCAGGATACATCAGTCCAACTTTTCTCTCCCAGTACTGATTCTGATCCCTCAGCTCAGAGTTTCTGCCAATACCAAACACTCATCTGATACCAGTGCTCCATTTTTATTACATGTCTGTGTACCACGCTGCTTGGAATTCATTGCAAGCGTTTTTATGTGAGGTAACGTGAGGCCACTGATGCTGTTGCACTGAGATCTGACTCTGCGGCTGGTTGCAGCTAAATGAATCCAACTGACAGCTCCAACACTGAATTGTATTAAAATGATGATAAAGAAACTAGTTATAGGTTATAATTCTTATGATTTCAGTCCCGATTGATTTGACGACCCCCATCGTTACCGGTGGTGCACGTGGGGAATTTGAATCCAGCACGGGAATGCCAGTAATGATCAAAGTGCCGGTCTGCTAATTAAACTCAGTATGGGATCCAATACAGATCAGATTGGTGCATCGCTGAATAAAAGCATTAGTATGCCGCCCTGGTCTTAACTGCTGATAATATTTTTTTCACTGTGGTTTGTAGTCAGTGGTGAGTTAGGTGTCTGGATGTTGTCGCCTGTTTACATGGAACAGCAGTTTGTGGGGATAGGTATCATTAGGATTTTACCAGTATATTAATATCAATACAGATTCTGCTTATTGAAAACAATACTTGTCGATACTCTACTGCCATACTTTATGACTATTTTGGTGGCATCTCAGTACACTGAAATCTCAACTTCAATACTGTATGTGTTGTAGCTACTGCAGTAATGGGCCAATCACACACTGGATTAAATTGTCTAACGCTTGCAGTGATTGGCCTCAAGCAAAACCGTACAAATAGTTTATTTTTTTTGTAGCTCAAATGCAGGTATAGTTTGACTGGAGTAGTTTCAATACCACCAAGTTCTAGGTTATTTTGTTTAATACCTTAAAGCTACTACAAGGAGTTCTCAATTGGTTATGAGACAGTATCAATTTATTACTGATGCCTCTATATAACGTATGTAAGTTAACAAGATCATCAGCGAGAATCGCTGAGTTGTACTGAGCCAGTCAAAAAGAAGACGGAGGAGAAGGAGGAGATTTTTCTTTACATAATTTTTGTTTTTTTTATATTTTGTGGTTATGGTGGTGGAAAAACTTCTTCTTCAATAGGAACCTCCAAAATCAAAGCTACTACAAGTTCCTTGTAGTAGCTTTAAAGGTAGGAGCCCACAAAACTGTGGAAATGTTGTTAGACCCCAGATCACATACATGTTTGTGACATCAAACAGGTCACTTCATACAAATATTTAGGGGTCCATATTGATAATGATCTAAGCTGGCACACACAGGTGACAAGTGGCTGTGTGAGGATCCAACAGCACCACCATTTTCTTCCAAGACTCTGAATTTTTGGTGTCCGCAAGAATATTATGTTATGATTTTTTATAGAGTGACGA
The DNA here is from genome assembly GCA_034769285.1 of Lutjanus argentimaculatus. Lineage (NCBI taxonomy): Eukaryota > Metazoa > Chordata > Actinopteri > Lutjaniformes > Lutjanidae > Lutjanus > Lutjanus argentimaculatus. The sequence continues at coordinate 160,635 of JAWZSL010000026.1, read as the reverse complement.
TAGAGACAATTTTACGTTATGTAACTGCAGTCACCTAACTGCTTATTTGCTGTAAGCAATGAACAATGAGTGTTGTTTTTAGTTTTTAATTTTTAATGTATTAACTGAGATGGGTATGATCACAGTAGTATGTATCTGAGTATGTAAGAGAACGTGTGAATATGTCTCCTTTCCTGAGGATTTGGGTAGTTGTAGTATACCCTTGTATTCTGTCTCAGAGTGAATGGGAGATCTGTGGGTGAGTGATTTGCACAGCTCATGTTTTGCTCGTGTCCTATTTAATGCCTTTATTTAATGTTTTGTTCTATTGTAAGGTCTGACTTAATGCAGCAATTTTTCCCTTTATCCAAGGCAGTTTTCTCCTAAGGGAGAGAAATAAAGTAACCTTGATTAGTTTGCCTTGTCAGCTGTTTATGCAACATTACACAAATACTGATAGCACTATTGTTTGTCCAGGAGCTTAGTGATATTTTGGTGGTGACGAGTCACAAACCAGTACCAGTTTATCACTGGTTCTCAATACACATCCCTAAGAGTTTGTATAAGACATGTCATTTGGCTGTACGACTACTTGTATGCATTTATTTTGAATTCAGGTAAATCAGTTTGGCTTGGACTTGAACTCATCATGCACCCAATTTTGACCGAATATAGCATTTACTATCTCTTCTAGCTCCAGTCGAGTGCATTGTAGTGTGCCCATTTAGCATTGTTAGCGCTAGGATGTCAGTCCATTTCAGCTGAAAATGGACTGAAGCAGAGACCAAAGCAGCGCGCTTTCTCTCTGAGTTAGCATCATTCAGAACAGGTTGCTGTTTCTCCAAGGAAAAAAATGAGAAATGATGTCTTAGTGATGTATGTGTGTTTTTCTATGCAGGAGCTAAGCTGGCCAATGTTTGCTGTCAATTATTTGACTCCTGAACTTTTGCCTTACTGTTTTTTTTTTTTGTCTCATATCCTAAGCTGTTGGTTACTGAAGTCATGAAATCCCCTGATAGGAGCAGCAGGTATTAACCAGCGGGAGAGCAGGACAGAGAGGAGGACGGATGAAGGGAGTTGGAGAGAGGAAGGAGTGGGAGAGAGAAAGTGGTGGTAGGAGAGAAGAAGAGGATGAGTAAATAGGAGTGGAGAGAGATGAATTACTGTTGAAACTGAGATGATGGAATGGAGGGTGGAGGAAGATGGTGGGAGGCAGGGGATGGGTGTGGAAACAGACAGATAAAAGAGAAGATGTTTACAGCAACATACAAAGCACATCAATGTGTCTGTATTCATCTTTATTCTGCCCGTTTCCCTCTGTATTTGTTGTTTTATGTCATATGCTCATAAACTCCACCATAAAGCTCTCAAACACACACACACATTTACACAAAGGAGTATGTGTGTAAACCCACTGTAACACGGGGCTACTCAAGATCTAATGGGCTAGAATGAATTGCCTTAACAATGGCCATAAATTTCCCCCTACAATCTGCCCGGTGTTAGTGTGCAGACAGTAACATCATCAATACAAAGAGTGCAGTCATACACACACATGCGCACACGCACACATACAGTACACAAAGAGAAAGGAGGCAGCATCAAGAGCTTTACAGGCTGAGTGTGAGGGAGGGGCTGTGTGGAAAGAGGGTTAGATGTGATGGAGTAGAAAGTGTAAAGGGGTTTTCTTTGGAGGTGGTGGTGGTGTTGGGTGGGCGAGGGGTGAGTTGTGGTACCAGGGTTTAGAAGAAAGGGTGTTAGGGCAAAGAACCTCAGATATTGTAGCATGTGTCATGTGTGAATGTGGATGCAGAGCTGCAGAAGGATCATATTATGTGCGGTCTGGTGACCCAATTATTGTGTAGACTCTGTGTGTGTGTGTGGTGTGTGTGTGTGGGGTGTGTGTGTGTGTGAATCATTCCTGGTAGTCCTGTGCTTGCCCGAGGTCAGAGGTGACACTGAAGCAAAGAACATAGAGCTCAGTGTCGCCTGCTGCTGGTTAACAGAGGAACTGCATGTAATAAGAGGCAGTTCACCCCAAAATCAAAAATACATATGGGGCTTTTCTCCATTGGTACTTTGGGCTACTCTGGGTCAAACCATGCTCTGCTGGGTAGGGTAAGTAGCTACCCAAATGATATTACAATATATGAAGTAAGGATAAATTAAGCTATAATAAATTTAGAGTTAATAAACTCTTCTAATGAACCAAACATCAAAATTTGCCAATGATGCCAATGGATTTGAAAATCTTATTGCGAACAAAGTGAGTGTGACTCTTCCAACTCAAGAGTTTCATCAATCAGGATTCCACAGAAACTTGTAGATGACTTAATAATTGGGTTGGGTTATTTCCAATGGAGAAGACAAGAATTAGAATTCTAATATTTTCTATTCTTTGATGTAAATATTATAATTTTTATTTTTTTTTAACATCAAGAGATAATTTGTTTAATTGGAACCATTTGGAACTATTTCCTAAATCAGCATTAGCTTTGGCCACAAGTACAGAGAAATTAGTATGTGAAAGAAATAAATTGGTATTGCTGGCAGAAAGTACTAGGAAAGGAAAGGATGGTACTGCCGCCAAGTCATTTATATAAATAAGGAATAGGAGTTGCCCTAAAATAGATAAATGGATGTTCATCCATTTATGTTAACAGACAGATGACGATTGTGAATACAATTTTAAAACCATATATGAGTGATTCCAGTAAAACCATAGTGCAACAATTTTTGGAGTAAGATGTCACGATTAACAGCGTCAAAATCTTTATATAGGTCAAGAAATATTCCTAAAGCATATTCGTTCTATAGCTGATATCTCCAGAACTTGGCAACTCACACCAAAACAGTCCAGATAGCTATGTATTTAGCTATGTGTTGTAAAATTATGTATTTCTGATTTGTAGGTGGACTGTCCCTTTAACTGTCTTTGCTACAGGTTTGTTGTGTGTTTGCATGTATGACCGTGAAGAAAAAAAACCTACTATTGAATGCATTCATCCATATTGATTAATTTGATGCCATCTGATGGTTGAATTAGTCATTGTGTTGACACTTGGCACTTCCGCTTTTCTGCCTCCCAGCGCTGGCATCGCTGTAGGATTCTATGGAAATGGGGAGTCGAGTGATGGAGCCAATCGTTTGGCCTACTCCCTTCGCCATGCCAACCGCACCATATCTGGGGTGGAGAAACTGGTGAGTTACCTGCTGTAAATATGAACAACAAAATAAGTATCCAATGGCAGTTTTTAAGTGAATTTCTCTTTCCTGTGAATGTCCAGGTGTCAGACAGCGCCCTAGCCTTAAACCAGACAGTGGAGGAGAACTTGGTCCAGCTGGAGACAGCCTTCCAGGAGCAGACAGATTATGTTTCCATTGTCCAAAAGCTGCAGGGACAGCTGGACGAGCTGGTGAGGCTGATGGTGGATGTTCCCTTCTGGTCCAATACTGAGATTTCTCTGGAGGACTTGGCCCGCAAGACGGAGGCCTTTGATTTTTACAGGTCAGAACCAACAAGTAATGGTATGAGTTTTGTGACTCTGGATCAAACTGAAACTGGAATAAACAACAGTGGTATGGCATTTTTACATTACAATACATACTGTATTCTACCACTATTACTAAATATTCCTTTCAGAATGGCTGGAGGATGCCTGTTAAAGGGAAAATGCTGCACTTTCCACGAGGATGTGCAGTCAGTGTTGATGATAAATGTCTATTGAAGCAAGAAATTCATCAGTGTGTGCTATATTGATAGAGAAAGCTGAATTCTCCTTCTGCAAAATCTGTTTCTTCCTGCTTCAAGTGATGTCTGGGTATCATTTAAAAAAATATGATACCAGTACCAATACCAGTACCCTTAAAGTGATACAGATACAATAGAGAAAGCAATTCAAGACCTTTTTTCAAAGGTTCTTCATTATGAAGAATACTTGTGGTGATTGGCTGCGAGCAAACATTTCAATCTACATCTTAAAAGGTATTGAGTACGGAAACCCAGCCCTGCTCCACGAGCAGGAAAACTTAGCTTTGTTGGTCACCACACCAGCACTGAGGAATTTATTGTTTCAACTGACTACATTCTCCATCAACACTGACATGATATCCACATGAAAAGTGCGGAACTTTCCTTTTAAAATGATTAAAATGGCCATACAGTTGTTAACAAGCTACAGCCTATATAAAAATAACTCATCTCAAAATGTCTCATTGGGCAACGTTTTCGGTTGGAAGCTGGCTCTGATTGGTTGTTTTTGTTCCCTCACGGTGGATTCTTGCAAATGCCATTAGGAGCACTATTAGGTATCACAGTTACCTTATTTTCACTTGTTAGCTGTTTCATGTACTACTGTCAGGATACAATGACAGTTAGAGCAAATATGACAAAAAACATTTTTTACAGAAGTTACCAACTTTAGTTTTAACCAAACATGGCAACAATACAATCCTGAAAATGTGGACAGCTCAGTGAATAAACTAAATGTCACTTTTTGCTTGATGACCTTGAGTCCAAAACTTTTAACAAAAACTAGGTAATGATCTGACTGTGACCCTGGTATATGTGAAATCTCCTGCATGGTGTATGTTTAAGGAATAATTAGCTCAATCCAAGACTACAACCCTCTGCTTTGTGGCTGATGTGTTTCTATGTTTCTGTTTGTATGAAACACGTCAATAAATCTGTATATATTCACAGGTGGTTGGGGTATCTTGGCCTGCTGCTGTTCGATGTCCTCATTTGCCTTCTGGTGCTCTTCGGCCTGATACGCAACTCTAGAGGCACTCTGATTGGGTTTGTTACTTTACGTCATACCTCAAAATTTGCTCCTGTTGGACGAATCAAATCCTTTCTCGACTCTGAATCTGCGCTGTTAAAACTGTGAAATGCATGTCATACGGCTACGCTGAATTTTGACTTTAAAGATATGTGTTTTTGTGTCCTTCAGAGTGTGTCTGCTGGGGGTTTTGACTCTGATAATCAGCTGGGGGTCTCTCGGCCTGGAACTGGCTGTCGCTGCTGTAAGTGTAACCATGGCAACATCGCCAAGCGAGCTCTCTGGCTCCGCAGTGATGTAATCTTTTTCCCACTGCTCTAGCGAGTGTCTTCAGCGTGGATGTTACTGTAGCCTGATGTGTCATGTGTGCTTACCCTCTTACAGTCAGCCAGCGACTTCTGCGTTTCCCCGGATACCTATGTCACCAGGGTAACCAAGGAAAACACAGTCATCAACCAAGGTATGCAGATGTGAAAAAAAAAGAAAGAATTCACTAAACCCTAGCAGCCATTTTTAATGTTTTTGTGCTGGAAAACATTGTTTCCAAATCTTTTTGGTGTGTAAAACATAAAAACAAAGCACTGTCTTCATGCAACACTTGTTTCAGGTTAAATGAGTCAATTTTTTGTGAGACGTTTAACAAAAGACTCATTTGTCTTTCTCAAATCGTTTTATTTGAACCTTTTTATAGAGGCCTGAAGAGGTGAAACAATCCATATCTCATAAGAAAACCATTTGCATTTCACAATTGCTTAGTTTTATAACAACTGGGGATAAATTCGACTCTCCACCACTGTAGAAAGACAGCAAATTTTATGATGTGTGATTAAAAGTATTTATCATAATTATGAAAATTCAAGAAGGAAGGAATACGAGATGATTGGTCAGTGAACTGCTCCCAGGCAGATACTGTAGGTTGACAAATAAGCAGAAACATCTTTGAATTTTCCACACTGACAGTTGAATCTCACCCTGACATGGTGATTCTATTTTAAGACGCAGTGTGTGTGTGTGTGTACGTGTTTGTATGAGTGTGTATCCAAGGGGATTGTGTTTGACTGACACTCTGGTATCTAAAAGCTCTTACTCTCTCTCTGCTGACTGCAATGCATCAGCAATCCTGCACACATACACACACACTCACACCTCGCTCGCTTTTCCTCATGCCCGCCCGTCCCAGATGTAAAAAAAAATAAAAAAAATATTCAGAGCACATATTTTTTCTTTTTCACTTAGGATCATTATCTTATTTGTTCTCTCTCTTCATCCTTTTATATCCCTCTTTACCTCTCAATTGCTCCCTTTTCTTCCTCTCCCCTCCCTCACTTCCCTCCCTTCACTCATCTAATGAGTTCTGTTGTCTGTCAGTTGTTTCCGCTCTGTAGAGCACAGATGTTGCCTCTGTAACACACACAAACAGAAAAACACACGCACACACACACACGCACAATTTTGCCTGAGTAATACTGCCAACACGCTTCCATAGAGAGACACTGGGCTTTGAAAGTCTTGTTACATACAGCGACAGGGTTTTTCTTTCCTGTCATTTACATGTTTTAAATGTATCTATAGTTATTAAATTGTTGACATGTATTTATTGTTACATTTCCAGATATCCTGCAGTATTACCTGAGGTGCAGCTCTGGCCAAATTAACCCTTTCCAGCAGGTAACATCACCCTCTTGTTGGACTCCTTTTGATTTTTGCTTTTTATAGAATACCGGGCAGAAATCATACCACGCCTAAACAGCCACTGCTGTAGATGCCCTGGAGCGTGGCCGTAATGCTCCTTCTACCCACACGACCAGTTCAGCGTCCCTGTTTTGAACTGGCTGTTGTGCCCTTAAAAGAAACTAGTGGATTTAAAACCGTCAAGCTTGGGACACAGAGCAGCCCGTGCTCATTACACAACCTAATGCTTTTCATTGCGGCGCACATATTAACAGGCTAGAGCAGCCACAGAGCCCGTGTGAGCAGCTTGTCACAGGCACAGCTGCAGCGGCGCCTCATGTAGAGATTCGTGTGGTTGTGAGACGGTGAAAATGATCTGTTGATAGTCATATCAACATCATACCAGCAACATGACACCTATTACTACAGCTTTAATGTCTATATCTGTAGAATATGTCACAGACATGAACAAAATCAGGTGAAGGGCAGTATTTTTCCAGTGCACACTCTCTCTCTCTCGATTATATTGATGCCAAATTGACAAGAGGACTGTCGATGTGTGATGCTTTTTTTGCTTTTTGTTTCAAGAGCTCTGTGTTTTTGCAGACAAATAAGGAATTTTTAATATGTCATATTTCTTAAGCGAGTTGACTGCAGGGAGCTTTAGTTTACTTTAATGGAAGCTCATTTATTGCCCATGTGAGAGCCTGCAAGTCATAATAATGAGATTGTAAAATAATAAGTATCTCAAAATTATGAGAAACTTTTTCAAAATAATAATTGAGTATTCAAGTCATTATTCTGAAAATCATACAATATAATTATCACTTACTGTTTCTGCACCACTGATCTTGGCAATGTTGTCCTACAAACTGGCCACAGTTGTATTTATCAAAGGCCAAAGTGGTCCTAAAAATGATTTAGTTCCAGGCCTGGAATACATAAAAAGAACATTAATTCATTTACCTGTTTAAACCTGTAAAGCAATTACTGCAGATAACCAAATGATGTATTTGTGTGTGTATTTTTTGTTTGTGTCTCTTGTCTCTCTGTATGTTTGGTAGAGGCTGTCAGGGAGTCACAAAGCATTGGTGGAGATGCAGGATGATGTGGCAGAGCTACTGAGATCAGCAACACGTGATTATGCCAACACCAAGGTCTGTGTGTTTGCTTGTGTGTGCAATGATCTGTAGGTCTTTATTTTCATGGATGAGTGGATTAGCATCAGCGGGAGCGTGATGAAAGTGGCAGTTATGAAAGTGCCGGCACACACGTGTTTATCCGGTGTGTGTGTGTGTGTGTGGATGGACATGAAGGTGGATATCTATATTTGAACATTCATGTGTAACCGTTGCTCCTGTGTGTGCAGGGGAGTCTCGAGCAAATCCAGTCTGTGCTGAATTCCACTGAGGTTGGTCTTCACCAGCTGACTGCTCTGGTTGACTGTCGCAGCCTACACATGGTGAGTCACTTTGTATGTTGTGTTAGAGGAGAGAAAACTCCTCAAATCCAATAATTTCACAACAACTGACTCCTCTGCTCTTCTCTCCATGTAGGACTACGTTCAGGCATTGACTGGGCTGTGTTATGACGGGGTGGAGGGTCTTATCTACCTGGTTCTCTTCTCCTTTGTCACTGCCCTGATGTTCTCATCCATTGTGTGCAGTGTGCCACATACTTGGCCTGGCAAGAGGTAACACACACACACACACATCCATACACACACACAGAGCGTGCTCAGACCTGGTATAAATGTGTCGTGGGTGATCTGATCACCAGTGGACAACTCTGAGTATATCATTTAACACCAGGCATTAGAATGCATCTCCAGATGCATCTGGAGTGACCACTTGTGATCAGATCTCACTTCCCCACTCTATATGCAAATAAACACTTGGGCTATTTTGTCAGTTGAAAGCCCACCACTGTCCATTTGGCCATTCAGTACAAAAATTCAAGTATTATGTCCACCGTCAGCAGCCCAGCAGAGACACTCCGTGGAGCGCTGGGATTTTCTACCTGAACTATGTGCAGGACGCACACTTTAACTTCTTCTGACTGCGTGCAAATCTGATGTTTTCACATCACAGATGACAAAGAAAGGCATCAATGACAGAGTCAGAGAAAGTGTGTCCCAGCGCACCATGGAGTGTGTCTCCTGTCTGCTCTTCACAGTAACATAATGTTTTTACAAGAAACTTGTGTGTTGCATTTAATGCTGCATTAATAAGAGGGAACAAATGATTAGGAATTTGCTGTAGACAGCGTTTCACAACGTTTATAAGGTTTCTCCTCACGCAACAGATCTCAAAATAGTACAATTTTTAAGGGAGTCTGGGGATATTGTGGTTACAAGTAGGGCTGGGTATCAAAATCTGATACTTTTATGGCACCGACAGAGTTCCTTCAAGTATCAAATAGTGGCTTGTCATTCTATACCAAATTTTGATATCTAAGGAGTCATTGAGATATTAAGCATGGAGCATGCTTGTTAATGTTCAGGAACCAGTATCGAAGCCAAGGTACTGGTACCAGCATCCAAACATTTTTAATCAATACTCAGCCCTAGTTACTAGTGTGTTCATAAACATCCGCTGAATATAAGAGAGCCCAGACTCATAATTTGCATTACATTGAACCAAATGATGGACCAGAGGTCAGTTAAGTATGCGGTTGAGGACACATTGCGTACACACTGCTGAAAGAATATGATCACATGCCCTAATGTGGTCTGAGTGATTGGATCTCAAATGCGTCCTGGATCTGTTCTGAACTTAGAGCTGATCAGATCACCCAGGATGCATGTTCATACCAGGTCTGAACATGGCCAAGGTCTCTGTCACAAACACAGGACTCGCACAAGCCTTTACATTCCTACATCTGTCTCTGTGGTTAATCTGTACACTAACAGCTAACATGTTACCAGCTCTAACTCCTTAATTGTCTAACTGAATTCATCTTATGACCTGAAAACGGTGGAAGGACCCTTAAAGAATCTACTCTGTGCCCATGCATGTCATTCTTTAAGTGTATTTGCCTCCTGAGCTGTTGTATCCTGCGTCTTCCTGCCTGTCTTTGCATCCATCCAGTTTTTCTCTGCAAGTTTTGTTTATTTTATTGTTTGCCGTTAGCACTGCCAGTCTGGCTGATTGTTTGTTTCTATGTTTGTACGTTATCTCTCGTTTTCTTTTTTCCTCGCTGTGGACTTGGAGCACCATTGTTGTGTTAGATTGTGTATCACCACGTTTTTTTGTTTTTTTTTGTTTTTTTCTGTGCCCCACTTCCTCCTTCTGTTCCGTCCCTTGCTCCTCTCTCCCTGTCCTGATTTGGAAATGCTTTGGGCTTCAGCGAATGATGGTGAATATTGAGGGAATTAAACGACCCTATGGTCCGATAAATGGCCCGTTTAATAGCCATTCAAAAAACCCAATAATACTTAGGTAAAATAAGTGCAAAGAGCTCTAGACTATGATGGGTTTCACCCTGGTGAACAATTTGAATTATGAACCACAGCTGTGCCATGATAGTGGTGTTTTATGCTTGTTTGTTGGGTGTGAATTACCACCAATGCTAAAGTATCAGGCCCAGCAGGTATTAAACAATAATCCATAATGTCCCAAGAACAACTGCTCATGGGGTTGGTCGCTTATTAAGGCTGACTGTGCTGCAGCTGCCGAGTCTGTTTGATGGGCTGCACAGCTGAGCTCTTTTTTGGTTGCCTGAATGAAACGCCTCCATCTGGTGGCCAGACAATGCAGTAACTTCTTTTGTGCCTTTTGTCTCTGTTACAGTAACATAGGGCCCTGCTAAAACCTCTTCATACAGCCCCCTCCCTCTTTGAAACATAACCAGCTTGATGGGACTTTGTTAGTATGTGAACAGCTGGTATAGACTTCAAAAAAACAACAACAAAGTAAAAATAGTCATGAAAATAGGGTCTTCATATGCACATGTACATGTACTTTGTGGCTGACCCGTACATTTCTGTAGCCAGAGATCCAACTTCCAAATCAGCACATATCTTATTTGATGCCTCATTCTGTTACGTTGCTGGCCGTTTACATTTTTGACCATTTTATGTCTGAAAATGGTTTGCCCAAACCAGCCATATTATCTCCTTTTTTCCTGATGTTTTTGCTTTAAGTTTCATGGAGCACTCAGTGATGCATGAAGTACCTCAAAGAAAATATTGATTTTTGAAATTTGATTGTTTGGACCAATTTGAAATTGACACGAATGATCAGGAGTGAATCCTCTTTGGAGGATGGCTGCATGAAGAAAATGAATGCATGTTTCTACGCATCAAGACACCTTTGAGAATATCGAAGAGTCATAGACTTAAAAAGGATAGTTTGGATTATTTGAAGTTTGGTTGTATGAGGTAATTACTGATAGTCAGTGTATTAGCTGCAGTAGCGTAGACTATATATTTTCCTTGCTGTCAGACAGCCTTTTCCGACAGGAAACCACCGTTACAAAAGCCAAATATCTCTCTCTCCAAACAAACCAAACTTCATAGGCAAAATCAGTCATTTTTCCTCGCAGAACAGAGGAGTTGCTCTTCCACCACTGCCTTGATCAGTTAGTTTGTTTGTATTATTGTGTGACCTCGGTGAATCCAGGCTATCCATTTAAAAAACCTAAGTCACACAATAACACAAACAACTAACTGATCGAAGCAGCGGTGGAACAGCAGCTCCTGTGTTCTGCAGGGTAAAATGACTGATTTCCTTATGGAGTTCAGTTGGTTTGGAGAGAGCGACATTTGCTAATATAATGGTGGTTTCCTGTCAGAAAAGGCTGTCTGATGGCAAAGTAAAGTGGTGAAAATATTCTAAATATAGCCTAAACTTTTGCTGCTGACCCTGTCCACAGCAGTTCATTGCTTAGCTTCCGTGCTGGTACTCCTCTCTGCTTCTCTTAACTAGGGGCGTGTTGAGCATCATCTTCTGTAGGTAATACACAGACCATTGATAAGTACCTTATACAACCAGAGTTCAAATAATCCAAACTATCCCTTTAATATGATGTAACCACACAAAGCAACAAAAAACAGCTTCATGGGTCCACTCTGGGCTGTGTAGTAATACTAGAGACTTGTATTGTATTTGTAGTGGACCTGTTTTGTAGATGAATGCTGCCCATGTTCCTTTTCTTCTTGTTCAGCTGCTTTGGGGCTGAAGGCATGGCCTTAACTAGTCTTTTGAATCAGGGGACTCCACACAGTACAAGTACACCTTCCCCTCTCCTAACCTCCTCTTCAACCACTTGTTTACACTCTGTTGTCTCTCTCGGATCTCCCTCCCCCTCTACCTTTTCCCCCTCCTATCCATCATGCCCTCTCGTGCCCTGCCCTTACCCTGACCAATTGAAGGACGGATGAGGAAGACGGAGAGGACGAGTCGGGCGCCTCACGGGGCGGGGTGCACGATAACCTGTACCGCGTTCACATGCCCAGTCTCTACAGCTGTGGCTCCAGCTACGGTAGCGAAGCTAGCCTGCCCGCTACCGCCCACACTGTCAGCAATGCCCCCGTCACTGAATACATGTGAGTTAGCACCCACCGCTAGCTAGAGGCTAGCAGGATCAATACACTGCCTGCCATAGGTAGCTGATGCTTGCCCCCCGTGACCCAGACTAGCAGCATAGCAACGCTCACTGCCTGCGATACGATGAGTTAGCATAGCTAGTGTTTTTGCTCTGTATGGCTCGCATGTCCTTTGTGACACACTGTCAGCAATATTTGTCACTTAGTGAGGTAGAACCCTTCACTAGCTTTCCCTTTGATGGCTGCCTGCTGTATCAGCCAGCCTGCCTGTTTCAGTCCACAAAAATCCACAAAAAAGTAATAATTTCACCTGCTTGCTACAGTTTGCCACAGGACTGCTTGCTCTGAATGAAAAAAAAAACCCTAAGATAAATATACAGCATATATATCTCTAGTCTGCCACTGCTTGCTACTATTTTAGCTTAAGTACAGTGTGATGTTTGCTGCGAAGGGAAGAACTAACTCTCGCAGCAAGAAATAAGAAAATACGCAGTACCTTTATCCTGAAAGTCGTGTGGCATTTTGACTTTTTGGACCAGTAAAGGACCGTGTTTTTCATGTTTTGGTCCATTAACAAATCCTGTATGTTAACAGTACTGATGACTATATTCCAAAGCACACATTAGAGTTTTAGACTGCTTTATCCTTTTCCACATAGCCAGATAACATGTAAAATGTTATATTATGTAGGTAATGCAGACAGAATCATGATGTAAAAAGATCAGTTTTGTCCCATGCCAGAATGGTATGAGACTTGATACTTGCCTGAGATAAATATGCCCTTGCAGGGAATGTTTGCTCATATTTGTTTTTAGTCAAAGTTAAGCTATCATTGCATGATTATACAGTTGTGGGCATATATTTTTTCCTTGTCGTGCTTGTGGAATCTGACATTCAAGAACAAGAGTCAGCTGCCACCAGCTGCCAAAGGAACAAATTCGTATAATCCCAGGAAATGAGTGCAGTAATTTACAGTAGACCTATACTTTGGAAAATGGTTTGGCAGTAATGTAAACTAAACATTTATAGTTAATGGACTAAAACATAGAAAAACACTTTTTTACATTTTATACGTTTATGTATGAAGATCTTAGATTTTATTTTGATACTGAACAATGATTAATGTGTGTTGTTTTTATTGAGCTACCGGGATAAAGAAAATACATTTGTCTAGTTTAAAAACTTTGGACTGTTTCAGGTACTTTTGATTTATTTTCCCTGTGGGAACTGTGGTGTTCTCCCATATATATCTCTTCCCATTAATCTTGTAAGTTGAACCATGTCCCTTCAGCTTTTTCAGACATTTATAATATCCACCTAAGGTTTTTCAAGCAACATCAGTGATCAGCTGCACTATTGTAGATATAAGAGCAAAGATTAAGGAAATAGCTCTTATTTGGCTTCCTATTACTGTCAGTTATATTCGCAAGGGACACTTGAAGATTAATGAATGAATATTTTATGTTTCTTTCACAAATTATGAATATATAATTTAAAAAATATGTTTCTAAGGCACTGATAAAAGAGCCAGTGTCTCGTTGTGGGACTAAATATTTGTCTTTTGTACTTTGTTAAGAAAGAATGTTAACTATGTTGGATTGTGGCCGAGGTGTTTAACCTCTGGCTATGTGGTTCAAACCAAGCTTAAGTCCCTGATCTGTAATTATTCCTGAGGCCATTTGTTAGAGAGTCATGCACTCATAATCATGAGCAAACTACAGCGCAGCAACTGAGCCCCAGTGGCAGGGTGACCACATGCAGTAACCTCTTATTCTATAATGCAGGAGCCAGAACGCAAACTTTCAGAACCCTCGGTGTGAGAACACCCCCCTGATTGGCAGGGAGTCCCCTCCACCCTCTGTAAGTGCACACTTTCTAGAACACACTCTCCCTCCACTATCTTCCAATACCCACGGTGCAGCCGGGAAAATTTCAAAACCGCAGAGGTCACCGAGGTGGCATTATACCATTTTAGACAGTAATGAAGGAAGCATGGTGTTGATAAATGTGCCTTTATCTTATGTTTGATGTTTTTATAGCATGCTAGTGTGGATATTGGAAGGTAGTGCCCCATCCCTTACACCACTGCAAGTGTACTCTGTGCTCAAACTAGACCGTGATCATGGATCGTCTTCTTGAAGGTCATTTTGGCAGCCTGGGATATCTGGAAGTTTGAAAAGATGCCTGTTGTTAGTAGGATTTGCACTTGCATCAAAAGAGAGTCTTGTCTCTTTTGATAAGTGTAACTGTTGGGTCATATTAGACACAAAGTTGTCCTCTATTTCTGATGTAAAAAGTCTGTCTGGTTTCACTGTGGCTGTCAGTGCTATGTGAGGAGAACTTGTAGACCACGTAACAACAGATGAACAGCTCAGACATCATTGAGAGAAACAGACAGAGATCTCTAGTGCATCATGTTTTTCTTCCACACCAAAAGACATAAAACATCTGCCAGTATTGCAGATGACTGAACTGCACCTCTTGTTTTACTTTTTACCACAAACAGGTTGCCTATTCTGGCTTTGACAAGGTGCTGCTGGGCCTGTAGCTGTGGATGTTGTACCATGCAGTATCAACTGTTTACATTATTGTGGACTGACAAAATTAAATCAACAAATCTAGCATTATTACTTCCTCTAGGATACATTCCTGCTCCGTACCCTGCAACGAAGCTGAAATTTTTTGACAGTTCTGCCCCTGAGTAAATTCAAGCCCAAACCTCTAAAGTTCCTGCTCCCCCCCTCCGTTCCCACAGTGTGTCTATGTGTGCATTTTCTTGTCGAGGTGTATGTGTCCTCTGTTTCTGTGCCCCCTCACCCTTCACCATTAAACAGTCACAGGAGCACGTTTCCCACCTCCACTGTCCAACTGTAGCAGCCACCAAAAACGGCCACGCCGCATCATTCTTAGGCAGGGCTGCCTGACTGTTGCCGCCGTCCTGTGCCAGAGCAAGAGCGCTCACCTGTCGCCAGTGTCTGCAATGACGAGGAAACCAGAGAAGCTCCGACAGTAACTAGCCAGCTGCTCACAAAAGACCACTAACTCATACCAGGCTAACCTACTACATCAGAACTAGAGCACTAACTACAAACCACTGACAAAATGATGCTAATTTACAATAATAACATCATCCAGAAGCCTAATCAGCTGTTATATGAGTGACTGTTGTAATTGAACCCCCGGCTGTCCAAATGACTGGTCAAAGTATTTCTGCTGTACCTGTGTGTGTTTGTTTGCCTCACATGTCATCACCCATATCTATCTATCTATCTATCTATCTATCTATCTATCTATCTATCTATCTATCTATCTTTCATTCACATTTCCTGATCTAATGTACATTATTTAAAAGGGACAGTTCACCCCAAAATTAAAAATGATTATGTTTCCTCTTACCCGTGATGCTGTTTATCCATCTAGATAGTTTTGATGTGTGTTGTTGAGTTTTGTTTCCTCTTGAATATAATGGAACTAGATGGCTTGTGCTGCTCAAAGCACCAAACAAATACATCAATAGAAATTTTGACCTGGTTACTCAAGAAAATCCACAGACCTTGTTGTGAGCAGCTTCACGTAGGAGCTATTTTCTGCCGTATCACCGTGCAGAAAGAAGTGTACATGGACAAGAGGCTTGTGCTTGTGAAAGTAGGGTTGGACGTTGAGAACCAATTCCAGAATTACAATTTCAAAAGAATCATTCATTTTAATTTGGATTTTACTTACTGATTCTGACACAAATGTCACTTGTGTTAGTTTCAAATTAAAGCATGGACTACAAACACCTACCGTATATGACTAGGGGTGTAATGATACATTGAGTTCAGACATAAAATTGTCCAAACACTATTTAGTTGCCTTTTGTGAACTGACATAAATGTAACTGATTGTGTTAAATGGACATGGGATATTGATGTTGATCGCACTGAACTGAATCAGAATCATATCGTGGCAGACTTTGTGATATCGGCAAATATCATATTGTTGTCCACAGAACTGATATAATATCGTATTGTCATGAAACTTGTGATTTAGACCCCTAATTTTGATCTTGCTAAATGTCTGCGCCTCATAGAAATGCGAGCTGAATGCATGCATGTCTTCTCATCTCCTAAAGCATTTGTCATGTTAAATTGTGAGTCTAACATTGAGTAGAACCAAAATTGATAAGCAGAATCAGAATCGTTAGAATCCAAACGATATCCGACCGAACATGACAGTTCAGGATGTAAACATTAATCGGGTGTAGTTTGGAAGACAGAAAATAGTTCCTACATGAAAATTCTTACAGGAAGGTCTGTGGATTATCTTCAGTAACTGGGTTTTCTGGAAAGAGATATTTCTGTTGAGTTGAGTGTGGTTGAGCACCACAAGCCCAGTGCCAAATAGTTCCATTGTATTGGAGGGAAGACAGACAGCTCTACATTCGATATTTCCAAAACTCGGTGACTCACACCAAAACTATCGAGATGGTTAAATAAGACTACAGGTAAGAGGAAATATATGTATTTTTGATTTTGGGGTGAACTACCGCTTTAACTGTGAGACTGTTTCTATATTACTTTTTTTTCTTCAGTGTAAATAAGGTTTGATCATAATCCACGTTTTCCTCTTCTTGTCCCGTTGTCTTTCTATCTTCCCTCCTGCTTCTAATTGTTTCCCCTCTTCAATTTCTCTCCCAACATATTTCCCTCTGTCACCCACCACTCTTCACTCTTTCTCCACACCCCGTCCTTCCTGTCCTCCGCCTCTTCAGTACACCTCCAGTATGAGAGCGAAGTACCTGGCCACCAACCGACCAGACCAGAACCGACGCTCTGTTCCCAACGACCAACTGGACCCGGCTAGCCGGCCTCACCCTACTGCCCGACCACAGTCCTCAGTCCACTAGAGACCAGATCATCCGCCCCAGTAAACTGCCTGAATCCAGTTCTCACAGCCAATGATCAGATCCAACTCAGCAGAGCTCAACCAGAGCTGAGCGTACTAAAGCACCAACAGGACCCCGGTTTGTCAAGGTCTGCTGATTCTCACCAACACTGACCGGTTCACCAGAAACACCACAGCCAGGACTCATCAACCAAGCACCTCAGCAAAGGACTGCACTTTGAAGGTCAAAATCTACGTCCACAATTATCCAAAAATTTTTAAGTCCATCCCATGATATCACTCGCTTGTTCCACCACTGCTGTGGTGGATCAGCTCACATACCCACAATGCACAGCAGTTAAAGCGCCTTTGCTCCGTCTGCAGTTTCTTCTCCTCCTCCTCCTCCGCTGGGATCCGTACACCGCCCTCCAGTGGGGACAGCTACGCCACTCTCACCACCCTGACGCTTTTACATTCAGACTGCACACTCACACACAAACAAGCGCGCGCACACACACACACACACACACACACACACACTGTACAGAGCTGTAAATAGTAAAACGTGTGCTTTACTCTGATTTCATGAAAAGTAGACTGTTGAATCATTACTGGTAAATGTGGTGTGCTGCGTGTTTATCATGGAAACTTTTGCTGTATCTCTCATACAAACACACACACACACACACACACACATAGGTGGACACATCTGTATAAATAATAAGCCAGTGAATCAGAAAGCCATGTTTAGATAGAAAAAGTACCAACTACATTCTCTTAAACTTAACATTGTCGTCTAACTAAGACTTGAATCGTGAGCTTGAAAAACGTGTCCATGTCTCTCTCATATTTGTTTACGTGCACATACAGTACACGCATCGACTAATGCATTTTGAATATGAGCCAGGAATCCTGTTGTGGAGTAACTGTTTTGAATTTTGGGGAATTGGAGCGAGAGATGAGAGACAAAAGAAGGCTCAACCTGTGCCAAAAAACTCTGAATAATGAGGGACGCCTGATTCTGTCCTCCTCTCCTACTGCCTCCAGAAGTCTCAAAAAAAAAAAAAGGGAAAAAAAACTCATGTGGAATGTTTTCCCTCCGGCTGTAAATACTAAGGGAACGGGAAAGACGCTTGAAAAAGGAAAATGACGGACTGAAATGGAGTAAGACTCACTGAGAATTGCGACTACGCATTTGCCAGGTGCTACGTTAAGCCAGTCACGGTCCCAGAAGACGATCAGGACTGAGGAGGGACGGAAAAACTTTTTGTTTTATTTTAATATTTTGTTTTCATTCAGGGATATGATCAGGAATATAAGGAGCAGTAAAAATAAATCAGCTTTCCATCATTAATGAATGGAAGTTGTGTCCGGAATCCTGAAAATAAAAGTCCCTGATAAATAATGTTACATGAAAGTGTTAAAATTGAGGAAAGTGGGTGTTTTTTTTTGTTTTTTTTTTATGTTTTAGCATAAGCTGAAATTCGGGATGTGATACTGTGACCAACTGTAGTGTTCTCTTCCTTCTTCTATACAGTTGTTTCTTTCTTCCTGAGCTTTTATTTTGTTAACTGGTGACTTTGGGCTGACCTTTAGCCACCAACGGTCTTTGTTTTATTTTATTTTTTTACCCACAAGCACAAATTCTCTTCAAGGTGACTTTGCGAGATGGAGAAATAAAACTGCCTGGGACACTGCCAGTGGTTTTTCCTCCCGCTCTTAAAGGGATAGTTTGGATTATTTGAAGTTGGTTTGTATGAGGCACTTATCCACAGTCAGTGTATTACCACCTGTAGATGCCAGTCGGCAGGCCTCCAGTCTGGAGAAGCAGGAGCACCAGTGTTGAAAGCTAAGCAATGAACTGCTGTGGACAAGGTCAGAAGGAAAATGTATTTTAGCCACTTAAAAAAAAGGTCTACTTAAAAAGAAAAATCAAAATCAGTTCAGGTGTACACTATATTTAGAACATTTTCAGCACTTTTCTTTGCAGCCTGACAGCCTTTTTTGACAGAAAACTGCTATTATATAAGGCAAATATTGCTCACTTCAGACAAATCAAACTCCATAGGAAAAATAAGTAATTTTACTTCACAGAACATAGGAGTTGCTGGTTTACACTGCCTCAATCTGCTAGTTAGTTAGTGTTATTGTGTGACTTTGGTGTTTTTGAAAGGATAGCTCAGATTCACTGCAATCACACAAAAAGACAAATAAACTGACAGCGGTAGACCAGCAACTCTCGTGCTCTGCAAGTAAAATTACTGATTTTGCCTATGGAATTTGGTTGGTTTGGAGAGAGTGATAATTGCAGGCATGCAGCCGTTCCCATCTGAAAAGGCTGTCTGACATGATTTTCTTTAGGTGGACCTTTTTTAAGTGGCTTTTGTACCTTTTGTTGCTGATCCTGTCCACAGCAGTACATTGCTTAGCTTGTCCGTGAATGTTCTCGTTCATCCAGGTCATTGTATTCTCAGTCTAGTCTAGTCTAGACAGGCATGGAACTGATGAAGCTTCTTGGATGAGAGGCGAAACGTCTTCAGAAAAAAGACTTTTAAACAAGTCCAGTTGCTTTCGATTTAATCTTTCCTGAGATTGCTTAGCTTCCATGCTCGTGCCCAACTGACATCAACTCCAGCTAATACACTGACTATCGATAAGTGCCTCATACAGTCCCGCACCAAATAATCCGAACTACCCCTTCAAACTCTCTGTACAGTGTATAAAAACTGTATTCGTGAACCCGTGGTGGTGACATCACTGCAGCGTGATTGGCTATTGCTCTATCTCAGTGTTACTGTGTGTAAGTACAGTGATCGGTGTGTCTGACTGGCAGCAAGCAAGGGCCAGCCTATCTAGCCTGAGTCATTTCTACACAGACGCCGCGCATGCCCTCTCATACACACACACATTGAAACACACACAGATACACACACACACATAGCATACATGCTGTACAGACATCCGCATCTAATACACACGCACCACAATTTCTTATAAAATCCATCTTTCCCTACTTTTGTCCTGTTTACATTCACCTCTAGAGCTGTAGTAACTACACGCCCGCCCACTGCTGTGACATCACACCGATAACCATTTGCATTCTGGGCGATGTAGTTGGTAGAAACCTGGAATCTAGTAATTAGAGCCCTAACATTCAAACACCTTCCTTACCACCATTCCTGTACAGCATTTTAATATGTTCTTATTAATCAATGACCACTTCTCGTATTAGCGAGACAATCTTACATGTGTGATTTTACTAGAAAGAAAATGTCCATGTTATGGTAACAATGCTACCTATGGTCTAGTACTTTGCAGTGTTTTTTGCACCATCGATGCAAACGATGTTAAGATCTGTGGGACTAGTCACTGATTAATGGCCTTTCATAATGTTTTTAAACTCTTACAACACTCTTCATATCACAACATGTTTTTTTTAAGTTTTCTCTGTCTTGTAAAAATCAAACTTTAAAGATAAAATAATAGCTAGCTGTTTTGTAGAAGAATAAAGGCAAGAGCAGCGTTTTTCCTCTCTTATTAATGGTGAATGACTCTCTGTCTTGCAATGTTTTAATAAAACTATTCCAGTGTCGTCTGCAGCACACCTGACTTAAAAGTTGTATTTGAATTCCTGTGCAATGCTTTCTGGGATTTAACCAATCTGGTATGGTGTGTCATGATGGAGGAAAAAAAAGGTCTTCGCTCATGTTTCAGAGTCAGTAATGTTTGTGTGTACAGTATGTGTGGTGTTTACAGGACTTCAAATACACCTCTGTCCAGATGTAACAGACAAACAATGTTTTCTATGGCTGTTTTTATTTTCTGATGGTTTAACTAAGATATTAATGATGTACATGTCAAAACTGTGGTAATGATATCATTCAGCCTGGAATAAATGTTTTAAAAAAAAGAAATTAAAGCAACTTTAACGTACTGATCAAGGCTGTGGGTTCTTTTTAATGTGAGTGAATGAAACACGAGAAAAAGAAGTTTCTGTTTTGTTTTAATCTTTTACTTGACGTATCTGGCGGTGTCTTATCGGGGCTTAGTGCACCTAAATGTCCAAGAACAAACAGTAACAAATACTGCATGTCTGCACTGGCTCTCGATAGATTAAAAAGCAACAGCTGTATCTGGCAGGTCTGCAACATCTCAGCTGTCACAAATTGGAAACTGAATGTTTTGAAAGATCAAGTTGTGAAAGAAATATTCTAATTCATTACTTACGTGAAAGTACCAGTACCACAATGTTCTTGTATACAACACAGTGTACTTAAAATAGCAAAATTAGAAGTTCTTGTTCTTGCAGTAAAATGTCCTGTGACTGATAAATTATTCTCTGTGACGTCATGAGATTGTTATTAGTGATGCATGTATGTGTACACAGTGTTTTACTGTTGTAGCTGGTTGAGGTGAAGCTTGTTTGAACTACTTTATACACAGTAAGCTAGTTTAATCTAGTGATTCACAACCTAGGGACTGGGCCCCTCCAAAGGGTCACTAAATAAATCTCAGGGGTCATAAAATGTTTCATGTAAGAGGAAAAAGTAAAAAAAAAACAACAACAAAAAACCAGTGGAACGATCTAAAGAGAAAGACTGAAATGTTTGACATGTAGGTGTTTATAGCCACTAAAACCACGATTCCATCGTTTTATTGTTGATGTGATTCATTTCAAACTTTGATCTCTTTTTGTCATTTCATCATATCACATATAATGACATGAGAGAAATACCTCCATTAGTCTTAATTCATCTGACATTTTCCAAGGTATTATGTAAAGTACAATGATGCATTTAGTGAGACGTTTTAGCCTTAAAGGTTTATTTATTCAGTCGTTGATGCAAATATGATGTTGGGAAATCAAACTGATGTGTTTCACTTCACTATCTCACTACCTTTAGTTGCTCATATTTAGTTGCTCAGTTTCAACACATTTCATTGGAAATGAGGTCAAGGTAACCTAATACAGTATAAGTTGCTTTTTGGACTTCTGAACTCAGAAACGTTAGGCTTCAGCTTCTGTTCTGCAGTTTATCTGAGTACTGTCTTAAATTTTAAAGTATGAAAGTAAAATCGAAAGGAAAAGCATGTAATTTAACTCCCATCTTTCTCATAGAAAGATACCAAATACGATCAGAAGAACATCAAACATACCTGAAATACCTCCTTTGTGTATTTACACTGCAGCAATAAATGCATGTTTTCTTCTATAAATTAATGTTACTTACTCACTGATGCCATGTAGTTCTGTTGAGGCAGAGCTGTGACACCAGGAATTTAATTTAATTTGTATCAACCTACACAGGACTTCACATTCTAAGAAATTGTTGTTTTCTCACCTTTGTCTCCACCTAGTGGTCTTTTAGCATGAATACATCATTCAGGACCTGAGCTCTCCTGTAGATCCAGACCTCTTCTATAATCTGTAAGGAATGTTTCAGACTTGATGTGTGTGCAGCAGGACTACTGGATCTAATCAGGATCAATGGAGTAACAAAAATGTGAATCCAGATGGTGCAGGTTCCTGCCAACATCATGTCTGGTGATTTTCCCCAAACAGACAGTAAGCGCACAGAACAGATCTCTGAAAACAGGAGAGTGTGTGTGTGTGTCTCTGAAGATGTGTCCAACCACAACACCCAGCAGCACCACAGTGAGGATATTAAATCTGTCACTGAACAAATACACTTTTTCAGTTTGAATTCTTTTAACTTAATGAACCTTTTTCACAGCAGCCGTATTGATACAAAATCACAGGGTTAACACAGGTGTTACTCATGATGCTAATTAAGATCCAGCTTGATTTCGTGTTACAGAGCGAGAACAGCAGCACCCCGACTCTGATGGAACAGAGCATCGATTGGTATCACTGGCAGCACATCACAGGTTTAACCTACTAATCATGTCCAAATACCTCCTCCGAAAAAGGTCGATTACTCATTTCTTTCTTCAAGGGATAGCATATTTTAATCATCTCCATCACTTAACTCTCATGAATAACTCCAACTAATGTAAGTAAGTGAGATAATTAAGCTTTATTTATATAGTCCTTTTTGAAAACAGCAGCTACAAAATGCTTCACAGTTACTGAAGCAAGTAAAATACAATTTATGGACGAATGCACGACAGTAAGAGCAATACAGCAAGCAAAACAGTGCAAAGTGCACATAAATGCATGGTAATTCATAGCATAAAACAGCACATAAAAATACAATTTACACAGCTACTCAACAATAAAAGCAGTGTTAATAAACAAAACAAAATTAAGTGACAGATAAAACCAGTGGGAACTGCGAGCAGCCTTTACAAGTGGGCTTTTTTTGTTGGGCAGTTTTTTAAAAATGTGGCACAGAGTCAGCTGACCTGACAGTGAGGTGCAGGCAGTGCAATAGTTTTGAAGCTGAAACAGTAAAAGCTTGGACATTTAAGAACGCGGCTGCAATGAACGATTATTTTCATTATCAGTTAAGCTCTTGTTTTTTTCCTCCATTAATCAATTAGTTGTTCGGTCCATGGTGGTGAAAAATTGTTAATCACTGCTTCAAAAGCCCAAGGTGACGTCCTCAAATGTCTTGTTTTGTCCACAATCCAACGATATTAAATATTCAGTTTGAGAAGCTGAAATCAGAGAATGTGGACATTTTAGAAAATAACTCCAAACAATCGATCAATTGTCAAAATAGTTGGCCAGTACTTTAATAGTCGGTTAATAATCGATAATCAATGCAACTCTGTTTAAGAGCAATTGATCAGCCAATCTGTGTAATTTAGGTGCAGAGTATTGTGGTATAAGCATCAATCAAATATGTTGATATCCATCTACTTCTACTTTTGTCACATTAATTCAAGAGTTACACTTGCAATTGTTTTCAAAGAAGTCCTGTTAATGGAGAACAAATATGATCCAGCAGACTCTGTAAACTGGAGACAAATGACTGAGAACGGGTGAAATTTGGGACAGAAGAGTCGAGGGTGAGCAAGTCAGGTCAGACAATAAAATCTATAGAATAACTCTGAGTAAACTCAGACACTAACTCTAATAATTTATTAATATTATTAAGATCACTTACAGATCCTGAGGATAATATGAACAGGTGTGTTACAGTCAAAATCTAATAATTTCATTCAGCTGCATGGTGAATCTGTGTGTGTAAAACTGACAGAACTTTATTGATCTTATATCTAGTAAGGAAAAAAACACCAATCTACAAACTGGTGACTAGAATAAAGATTAAACTGTGTGGAAATGTCCACAAACATTTGTTACTCTACTTCTATATATATTAATTGCATGTTTTATCACTGTAAAACTCTTAAAGCTGAGGGCCGTACGATGAAGTAAGTCTGACATTCGCTGGCTCAACAAAACCTAAAACCACGGTGACGTCAACTGCAAGAAAAAGTCACACATACAGAGAATCCACTGTAACTGATACACTGATAAAAAAAAAATGTGCAAAAGAGCTGACATTTGTGACATATTAGTGTGACAGTACGTTTCATTTGCTCTTTGATGTAGCTGTCAAAACAACATCCACTGCACCTCTGGCGACACATGCGTTATGCTGTTTGAAGGCGACGGAGTCAAACAGAATGTGACTGACTCAGACAAGCATGCACCACAGCAGCTGTCTGCTGCAAACTCTCACACAAAGAAAATGAGCTCAGGCAAAAGAAAAATGCTCAGCAACTGCTACTCTTTAAATTCTGAGATGGTTTTCCTATGTGTGCGCCACGAGTCAGCACACAGAGCTTTTAAACAGGGGTAATTCATGCCTCTCTGCTATTTCTGGTGGCGGTAACCTACTTTAGATACGCAGAAACATGAGGAAGAAGAGGACAGCTGATTAAACAATTTGTCATCATCTACAGTCCTTTGACCAGCTTAATCGAACTTATTCTTAAAAATCAAAAGTGAGAAGACAAATGGAAACATGGACACTCATGTAGTTTCCAGTTAGATTTACTGACAATATTTTAATATATTTGTAAAATGCAATTTATTCAACTTTGCTGTGGAGAGAATGATAAATTTCTCGGCTTGTTTCCACCTTTGTCCCTGGTTTACACAGTCAAAGGACCTTTGCAAGACCCTGAGAGAAACTTTGAAATAACATCATCATGAGTTTGTGATAAAAAATGTCTGAGGACGAGCAGCTGTTGGCCAGTTTCTAGGTTTTTCTTGATTGATCACACGCTATAACTGGACCTTTTCACTAAAACCCCATTATGCCTCTGAGCAAAAGACAGACCCCCCCATCCACCCACCCCCCAAGAACTAAATCTACTCTTTTCCTGTTTTCACACATAATTCAGATTTGCTGAACTTTTTTTGTGAAAAAACTCTGCACACAAAACCTCATATATCACCGGCTGCACCATGTGTTCGTTTAGAAAGCACCGGCATTCAGTATCATTAACTCAAGTCATCACAGCTGGAACCCAGTTAACACACAATTCCCCAGGTGTAAACACTAAGATCATTTTACAGTTTTTCTCAAATGCATACAAACAAAAACTTGAATGCACACAAGTCTAAAAACTCAAAGCTCGTGTATCAACAATAAGACTCTGGTACAGATAAGCCACACTCTGACTGATGTTTGACCAGTGTTTATTCTTTTCTTTTACCAGTAAAATCTTCTTTTTTTTTTTTTACCAGCAAACACTATGAAAAACTGAAACAAAAAAGAATACAAACACAAGCATATTATCAGTTCAAAAATTAATGTGCAAACAGAAAATATAATCAGTGCAAAATAAATACAAGCACATATTATGTGCACCTTCTGACCAGAAACTTAAGAGTTCTTATAGTATTCTAATGTTTCACTGCTGCTCTTTAGTGTCAAACTCTTTTCCTGCATGTGGCTTCTAGCAGAACACACCCTTTTCCCTATAATTGATAATTAAGCATGTGAACACAGCAGGCTGCCTACTCAGTGCAGTTCACAGGCTTGGTCGCATTGCCACTTTATTGCCAATCTATTTACAGTATTATTACAGGGCAAATAACAACACAGCACATTTTCTGTTACAGCTACATCATTTCTAAATCACATTTTTGCAAACGTCTAAGCACAAATCACATCGATATGCACACTTTGTTCATGTGGAAAACACTTCTCTTTAAAATACCACACCCTAATTACCAATTGGTCCTACTCATGTCTCCTCTGTTGAAAATTCAGTTGGCAAAACACTCCAGTTGCGTCGGAACATAAAAGAGGCCTCAGATGGCCCCTACTGTGTGAGAGGAGGGGAGAAGGGGAGAGGAGAGGAGGAGGAAAATGAGCTGCGTTTCTATTTTTCTTGAGTGTATCTGACTGCCTGCACCATGTGCTCATTTAGAAAGTACAGACATTCAGTATCATTAACTCAAGTCATCACAGCTGGAACCCAGTTAAACCACAATTCCAATTCATGGCAAAACTTCTCACACAGGATAAATGTGATTTATTTCTTTATGTACACGTCTGTTAGGTTTATATTAATAATAGATGTAAATGAGTTCACTATGTTCTTTATTAGCTGCATATTTTTACAGTACATTTACCTTTTCACTAAGTTCATTTTACTACAGTACACTAAGGAATTAAACATTTCAAAATTTATACATGTATTGTGTTTTTATATTGTGTTCATCATGTGAAGAGGTTGTTCTGGGGGAAGACCATAAGTGCGTTATTTATTGCAGTGACAAGTTTTACATTAGTGTTTTGAAATGGTCAAAATGGCCTTGTAGGTTTGTTTTCTTGCGAGCCTTTTTTCAAATTTTTGTTCACGAACATTTTGAAAGTCATATAAAAACGCAAATTCAACAGATATTCAAATAAGTTTGTTTTAAATGTATGTTAATCAATGTCAGCATTTTTGGATTAGTGACAATTTATGTTGCCTTGTGTACAAGTATATGATACACTGCCTGGCCAAAAAAAAAAAAAAAAAAAGTCACCACCTGGATTTAATTAAGCAAACAGGTAAGAGCTTTCCATTGGATAATCATTGCAGTGATTAATATGTTTCAGCTGACAACAAGTTATTTAACCTGAACTGATGCAGTGAGGAGCTTCTCATTTCTTAAACAAACATGTCAGAAGACATATCCTGTGGTCATGGAAAAATGCTACTCTAATTTGGAAGGGTCAAATTATTGGCTTGCATCAAGCAAAGAAAACAACCAAGGAGACTGATGAAACTACTGAAAGTGGGTTAAGAACTGTCCAACAAATTATTAAAACCTGGAAGGACAGTGGTGAACCATCATCTTCCAGGAAGAAATGTGGTTGGAAAAAAATCTTGAATGATTGTGATCAGAAATCACTTAAACATTTGGTGAAATCTCATTGTAAAAAATCAACACTAGAACTCACAGCTATGTTTAATATTGAAAGTAAAAGCATTTCCAGCACAATGTGAAGAGAACTCAAGGGACTGGGACTAAACAGCTGTGTAGCCTCAAGAATTATCAGTGAGGCTAATCAGAAGAAAAGGCTTCAGTTTGCTAGGGAGCATAAAGATTGGACTTTGGAGCAATGGAAAAAGGTCATGTGGTCTGATTAGTCCAGATTTACCCTGTTCCACAGTGATGGGGGCATCAGGATAAGAAGAGAGGCAGTTGAAGTGATGCTCCCATCATGCCTAGTGCCTACTGTACAAGCCTGTGGGGGCAGTGTTATGATCTGGGGTTGCTTCAGTTGCTCAGGTCGAGGTTCAGCAACGTGTCCAAAAAATGAGGTCAGCTCACAACCTGAATATACTGAATGAGCAGGTTTTTCCATTAATGGATTATTTTCTTCCCTGATGACACGGGCATATTTCAAGATGACAATGTCAGGATTCATGGGGCTCAAATTGTGAAAGAGTGCTTCAGGGAGCATGAGACATCATTTTCACACATGGATTGTCCACCACAGAGTCCAGACCTGAACCCCACTGAGAACCTTTAGGATGAGCTGGAGAAGATTTTACGCAGCGGTCCGACTCTCCCGTCATCAATACAAGATCTTGGTGAA
The DNA here is from genome assembly GCA_034769285.1 of Lutjanus argentimaculatus. Lineage (NCBI taxonomy): Eukaryota > Metazoa > Chordata > Actinopteri > Lutjaniformes > Lutjanidae > Lutjanus > Lutjanus argentimaculatus. The sequence goes on along the minus strand of JAWZSL010000026.1, from coordinate 132,772 downwards.
AAATTAATGCAACTCTGGACAGAAATAAATGTTGTGATGTTGCATAAGCTTACTGAAATGATGCCACGGCGAGCGTGTGCCGTAATCAAAGCAAAAGATTGGTGCCAGGATATGGTTAAGAAACACATTTGAACCACCATTTGGACCTTTCTGAACTTTTTATTTGTTATAGAGGAGACTTAGGAGCAATAAACATTTGTTAGATTTTGTTTTGTAGTTTGTGTGAGGTTTGCCTCCCCCTTTTTTCCTGCACTGAAAAAGACATTTTTGGTAGGACCATAGACAATTTCCATGATTTAGACATTTTGTAAAACTTCACACAATTCCTTATAAAACTTTTTTTCTCTCTCATTCAGAACACACTGAGGACACAAAATTATTGTGTTTGTTTATAGTGCAATTTGTGCGAGGTTGTCTGGACTAAGTGTGTAATGAGTATTTTGTGTGTATTTGGTGGTTTTGTTGTTTTGTCTGAGGACAAAGTTTGGTTTAGATGTAAAATTCCATGGTTTGGAGTGGAGAGTTTGGTCTTGACATGGCAGTTTGTGAAGATGCAGTTATGCCTTTGTGTTTTGGGAAATGGAGAATAATTTCAGGGAATGTGTCTTGGCAATCAAGGACCACAATAAAGGAAACTTTTTTTTTTTTACTCTTTGCAGTACCACATGCAGCCAGCAGGTGTCACCGTCCACTCAGCAGCATGTTAAACCTCAGAACAACTTCACAAATTCACTACTGTGTATCACTGTCTGTGAAAGTGGTCCCCACGGCCCACACAGTCAGACATCTCCGAGTTCACAGTGGGAGACACATTCACACACTCAGAGGCATGCAGTCCGCTAATGTTTGCCTTTATCTCTCCAGGGCCATGTGTATGACTCGATCAGATAAGAGGACTGTTGTTGTTTCTGTGTGTGTGTGTGTGTGGATGGTGGCGCTTTGTGGGGGTTGGTCTCCAGACAAGAACAGCTCATAAACAAGGCCAGAGGTGAAAGTTCTTATCGTGTCCCTTACAGCCCCATTTTAAAATCCCCCGAAGTGAAGCAGCTCACAGTCTCACTCTCAAGTGTTTGACCAAAAACTTTTATTTATCATTAGGTTCAACCATAATGTTCTACATACAGTCCAGATACTGGAGAGAGCATGTACGCTTCAGAAGCAACAGTTCATCATATACATTCATTTAACAAGGGACAGAATTTAACTTAATGACTTCCTTTCAGTTGTAACAACTGCTTTCAATTCACAGAAAGATAGAAGACGACTCAACATGAGTCATGTGTCAATAAAACCTCAAAAGGGGATTTCTTTGTTACATGATACTGTATAACGCTCATTAATAATCAGAATCCATCCATTTACACGGATAAAGACAGGTGATAACCACCTTTTTGGAAGAAAATCTTGTAACGGAGGCCTCACTGGATGAGTTCAGAATATGACATTAATTAATTTAGAGTCATTAATTTTAAGAAATATTGTAGCATTTTTGGAGAGGAAGATGACTGTGAAGTTTTGTTGCCAAAAGTTAGATGAGAAGATTGATAACACTCTCTGGTTGCTGGAGCCAACAGCCAGTTAGCTTAGCTTAGCACAAAGACTGGCAACAGGAGGAAACACTTAGCCCGTTTTGTCTAAGGGCGTCTCTAAAGCTCACTAATTAACATGTTATATCTTGTTTAATCTGTATATAAACTGAAACGTAAGACACAACAACTTGTGGTTTTACAGGGTGTTAATGTTGGACAGAGCCAGGCTAGCTGTTTCCAGTTAGCCGAGCTCACCAGTAGCTTCATATTTAGCACGTTATCAATCTTCCCATCTGCCTCTTGTCAAGAAAACAAATGAGCGCATTTCCTAAAATGTCAAACTTGTTCTGTAATGTCCTTTTATCATATGATGAATTACAAACAGCAGAAATAAAACAGCAAAGTGCTCAGTCATTATGATATACTTCAGAGAAAAGATAATACTGAACACAGACAAGATCAAACTTCAGATAAGAAGCCTGGATTCCATAAAACCATCGACAGCCCCCTGATGTTTTCTGCCTCATTAAGCTGAAAAGTGATGAATGATTGTTCCTTCAGTTGATTACTTCACTTCATGTACTGAAGCTGGTTAACACTGGGGGCATATGTGGGTGTATTTGGCCAATCAAGTAACATATTCACATCTTTCACAGCTAAGAAAATGCAGAGAAGACAGTGGAAATGGACGAGGATGTGAGGAAAAGCAGAACAGGCTACATTAAACAGGAGCAGTTTAGAGTATTATGTCTTTTTCAGTGGGACAATCTCCTATAATAATGACATGGGACAGTGTGTGATGGTGAAACTGGGACAGTGGGATTTCAGCAATAAAGCTACATTTAAATAAGTGTCATATTTAGCCATGACAGGGGCTGAGGTGTGGTTCTAGGGATGATAATCACAACCTGCCTGTTCATTGGTTGGTCCAGCACTTCATTTAGAGTTAAATATCTGAAAACTGTTTGGGTTGATTGTCAATTAAAAGGTGCAGACGTTCATGGTTCCTAGAGGACGAACGCTTTGGTGACTTTGGTGATTCTCTGCACCACCAACATGTCAACACTGTAGTAAGTTTTGGCCATCATTTCTCTCCTCAATAGTAATATTGGACTGACAAAGTTAAATGCCAAGATCTGGTGAATGTGGCAACACTGCTAAAAAGATGTTTTTGGAGGGTCATGAAACCCAAGCAGTCCTAGAGATCAGACAGGTTTTAATCAAATCACCAGGTTGGTCAAAGTCAAGCCTGGATTATACTTCCAAACGGACTGATAACAGCTCTGTTTATACTACGTTATGGAGTCTGATAGGAGGACGCGTTCGACACAAGCGCAGTAGTCCTCTACAGGATCGGCACAATGACTGTGTGAACAAGTCTCCACAAATTGAGGGCACGCTAGTATCCATGTTCACCCTCTGAAGAAATTCACGTCATGTGAACCTTCGCGCACTTGTTAAGTATAAGACCTGTTTCACTCAGAAGAGCAAATAAAGCCAAATGGCGAGTTTCGCGGTCGTTTGCAGATGACTTCCTGGCACAATTTTAACCTACTCTACTTACCATAGTTGTATGCACACACATTTTTGTACAATTATCATGTCTTATTGGTTTAGTCCTACAAAAACCAAACCCCTACAAAAGTCATAGACAATAATCTGATTGTCTGACTGCTCATGTTTCTTGCCCCGTCTGGCTTTGTTATAGTTGTGTCGCCATGTTCCTGGATCTTCGCATGAAGGATGAAAAATAAAGAAACAAGCTGCAAAAGACCATTATTACCCTCTAAGCCACAACATTACTTAATGCTGTATTAAGCTGGCTGCACAGCTGACGCTAGCAAACTGAAACTTGTAGAGCGTAACAAGTATGCTGGACAGAAGAAAGATAACGCAGGTCTGACAGGCTCAGTTTGGAGCTGAGACATCCACCATATATAAGATAAAACCTTTTGATTTGGATTTAACAACGCTGCTTTCCTCTTGTGCCACCTTCATTTTCTTTTCTCTCCATTTTTTTTTATCCATCCGAGAAATTCCAGCTGTAATCTTCGTCTTTTGTTGCAATTTCTGGCCTTTTGACACCCAACAGAGTTCAGGTGTAGGCTCATAAAACAGTAGTCCTTCCTAAAAAAAAAAAAAAAAAGTCAGTCTACTCCTCTGCCAGCTGTTGGACAGGAAGAAATCATTTATGTCCCCATGTTTCAGAGACTCTCCAGCCCTGTGGAGCCAGTGGAGGGCAGCACTGAAACTCCTTCTCTTTATTCCTGGATGTCTGCAATGATTTCCTCCTCCAACAGAGAAAATTGAGTTCAGGCAGACGTGAACTTTATTCCCCTCCATCAGTCTGCCGGTGTCTCTCTAGCTGGGTGTTAGAGTCGCCGGGGGCTGGGGCACCAAGGGGTGTCTGGGTACAGCAGACAATGCACCGACCTGAACCTGCGAAAGAGACGGAAATGAGTGTCACAATGCCTGGAAGCTGCCAACTGGGGATTTCAAAATAAGATGGTGAATACAATTAGTCCTCACATACATACACACACACACACACACACACAATGAACAAAGACAGGAAACTTGTCATAGTAGTAAAACATTCACAACAAGAAGCGCCAACATAAAGGAGAAATGTACTACACATGTTTTAAAACTAAAGCCTTTCCTGAAACAGACAAAAATACAATATACAGTTTGTACTATTGATTGTTCCAAAAGACTCTAAATCTTTTCAATTAACCCGTCCACTAACAGGTCAGCGAGCTTATCTCATTATGTCTGGTCTTTCCTCCCGCCATCTAGGCACACTGCCATCAGTGTCTATTGACTATGTACAGAACTAATGACCATTAGCCCAATTCAATGCACAATGATACAATTACAGTACCGACTGAAGGACAAAGCAACAGCAAAAGAAAGAAGGGAAGAGAGACATATACAGAGTAAATCCCCTTAATGTCATTTAGACTTCAGATAAGATCAGTTTGTCTTTTATCCTTTTGAATTCTTTTGTTTGTCAGTATGAATGTTCTTCCTCTTGGTGATGTAATATGGTCCCCGTGCTGTAAATGTTCACAGTGAAGGCCACCTTTTGTGTTAGAGAGCATCATAGACTGAATCTTTTGGAAGAAGAAGAAGAAAAAACCCAATACAGCCTTTTTCCAGGGCCTGTAGTAAGAGGCTAAAGTTTAGTTTTCCATCTATTTCTTCATAGTATCTAGCATCTAAATTGATTTATTGGTTAGTTGACTGAAAGCAGCTGTTTTCATAGTCTATTAATTAAGTGAAAACGCCAAACATTTTCTAATTCCAGCTTCTCAGTTGACCCATCCAAGTCTTTTTGCTCTGGAAACCCGGTCAACTTTCTCCTTTCCTGTTTCTAGTATTTTGATATGCTATATGCTAGGCTCGTCTATGTTGGAAAAAAGAGAACGCATATTGTAGATGGTTAAAAGTTGTTAATGGGGTTGTTTAAAAGTTAGCTATTTTCTAGCAAAACGCTAGCCTGCCACCATAATATAATAGAACTAGACTGCTGCTCGGCCTTCCTGCTAATCTTTCCCTGCGGTCACTTGCAATATTGCAGCAAAAATTCCCCACATAACCAGGAAGTAAATCCTGAAGATAGAAAACTTTCTTGGCTCACGCACCAGGGGAGCAACTCTCACTGGACTGAATGGGCACCATCACTATCGAGTTCATTATAATATTCATATTCTACCTACCTTATCTACATCAATTGTTAGCTAGCTACTTATATCTGGTAGCTTATGTTAGGAAAACGCTAGCTAACTAGTCAGCTATCTACATCAATCGTTAGCTAGTAAGTTAAATCTAGTGACTAGCTAGCTAATTATTAGTGTAGATTAGCTAGCTAAATAATTAAATTAAATTAAATACAATTTTGTAACGTTAGCTAATTTAATCTGTGACTACATAACGAGGAAAATTTGATTTTCTTTGCAACATAGATGAGCTTAGCACATAGCATATCTAAAGACAGAAAACGGGAAAGGGGAAAGTTGACTGTGGTTCAGCCAGGTACCAAGCTTGCTCAACTGTTAGAGTCCTAAAACCTGCAAATGAGTTAGCATATTCCCCTTGTCTCAAAGTCAGCGGGTTTTTTAATGGTTTTTGGTTAGATGCCTGAAATAAGGTCTGTGGTTAATACAAGCAGAATAGATTTTCATGTTTTTTGTTTTTGACATAAAACTTGCTAACAAGTGGCTAAATGAGACTATAGTTGTTGTCAGGGACTTTAAACATCATCACGCTGAACAATAGTCAGTTAGTGGTGGTGATGTTGATCACATGACCGTGGTGTGGACTATAAGCTAATTATAGTCCAACATTAGCTTTTTACTTCTGGGGATTGTTTTTATGTTTCAGAAATCATAAAAGTGGAGAATCTTTTGTTCACCACAAAGCTTATTTTCTACACTGATCCAATGGAAAAATCCCATTGGCTTTTTGTGGAAAGAACCACGGCAAAGATACTTCATCCCTGCAGCACTCTATTGTGAGGACTAGATGCTTTTCTTTGTCTTGTGTGACAATAAACCGGAGGTCTTTGTGTTGCAGATTGATGGTCAAACAAAGCAAAACAATTTGATGGTATCACCTTGGGGGTTTGGAACTTGTGACAAACATTTCCCGCTATTTTCTGACATTTTATCATCCAAACAATTAATTAGCCCCAGACGTGTCACTGTTTTGTACCGAGTTCCTTCTGGCGTACCTGTCATGACATGATACAAACAGATATTTTACCTTGTAGGATCTTCACTTATTGAAAATGCTCCTTTCAGGTTGATGGTGTTTCTGCTTTTTTCCACTGTGCCGTAGCTCAGCGTCACCTAAACGCACACAAGACACAAAAACACAAGCAGTTTAGACAGCTGGTACATCAGCATGTCTGTTTGTTTGTTTGTGTGTGTGTGTGTGTGTGTGGTGTGTGTGTGTGTGTGTGTGGGTGTACCTGGCTGTGTATGTCTGACACCAGTCCCAGGTTCTCCAGGTGCGAGTGGAACAGCGCTGAGCGTATGAGGCTCACACCAAGCAGCGCCTCCACGATGTAACCAACGGTGCAGTCATCCGGGAGGCGGATGTGCTCAGCTGTCGCCATGAAAGTGCCATCACTTCACAGAGAAAGAGGCAAAGAGCATAAAAAAAGAGATCTGATGATACAGCTGACACAGCCCTAAGAATATCTCATAATGTATCAAAGTGAAGATTCACCTCGCCCAGGGCTTCATCTTGAGAGTGAGGCCGTGGCTCAGACAGAATCCTGCTCCTCCGGTGGCGAACCAGAAACGCACCTGCTTCTGCACGCAAACACACACACATACAACATGAATGAACGAGCTGTAATCATACACTGAATGTTGTGCTTCAGCTTTGGGACCCGTGAAGGACGAATCAATATAGATCTTCACTCTGTAGGTAGGTGATCCCATGAGAAAACCAGAGCGAACGGATGTTTCTTTAATCACTTTTTCTTTTATTGCACAACTTAACGTATGTTTTTAAAAGGAGAGAGACTATGCAGGGGAAGAGATCTAGATGCATATTTTAATTATGGAGCAGGGAGTAAAGATGTTATCATTTATACATTTTTAGGCAAAACAAAACAGATGGAAACAGATGAAATACACACTGACAGACAAAGACGTGCAGAACTAAACATAATACACACAAACAAAACAAAGATGGAAGTATAATCGTAATAATAATCATAACATCATGCTGTTACTATGATTTAAATTAGTGTAATAATCAAATGTTTCAGGAGAAATCTGTTAAATATGACATTTATGTGCATGACTGTATGTGTATGGGAGAGTTACCACCACACAATAACAACCAAAAATGTGAAAGTTAAGGGATAACTCTGTAGGAATAACCACCTTCAGGGTTTATTTCACAATAATGACCTACTCACTGTACATTATACTGCTTATTACACAGGTCTGTTATTCAGAAATAACAGACCTTAGAATTCTGTTATTGACCAATCAGAATGAGATACTTAAAAAAACAAAAAGCTGCGTAATAAAAACTGGGTAATAGGTAAAAATTTACCGTGTCAGTGGTGCCGAGTCTCTCTGTGGCCTCTATTGGTCGTTCGAGGCTCGGCCGGCCGATGTAAACGTCCTGCGTGTGGCTGTACTGAGACAGGAGCTTCAGCAGAGAGCCGACGTTCAGGTAGTTATCATCATCGACGTGACAGAACCACCTGCAACAGACGACGCTGACAGTTAGTAAAGTGCTTATGACAAGTGTGTGTCTGTGTTACAGTGTGCGTCGAGTGTGTCTTACTTCTTGCCCGAGTTCATGAAAGTGTCGTATTCCAGAGCCATTTTACAGGAGAGGGCCTGACGATTGTGGGCCGCTGAGCAGTTGGTGTTGATCAGGTGAGCTCCTGATAATCAATAACAAACAGAAATCAGTGACCAACTCTGACACATTAATGGTTTAAAGGGATAGTTTGGATTATTTAAGGTGGGATACTCAATAGTCAGTGTATTTCCTACAGTGTTTTCTGATGGGAAACCACCGTTGTATGAGCCAAATATCACTCTCTCCAGACCCACCAAACTCCAGAAGAAAAATCAATAATTTTATCTCCCTGAAAACAGGAGCTGTCACTTGACCACTGCCTCAATCTGTTAGTTTGTTTGTGTTATTATGTGACTTTGGTGAATTCCCTCAAACATGAAGTCAAACACTAACACAAACAAATTAACTGATCGGGACAGCAGTAGATCTTGATTTCCGTGTTCTGCAAGGTAAAATGACTGATTTCGCCAATGGAGTCTGGCAGGTTTGGAGAGAGTGATATTTGGCTTCTATAATGGTGGTTTCTCAAAACACTGTTCAATGGTGAGGTAAAGCAGTAAACCTTATTTTTTAAGGGTGTGCTAAAATATGTTTTGCTACTGATCCTACAGCAGTACCATTGCTTAGCTTCCTGCACTGGAGCACCCCTGCTGCTTCTCCAAACTTGGGGAGTGTCGACCGCCAGCTACTGTAGGTAATACACTGATTATGGATAGGTAGCTTATAATGAGTGAAGAATAAGACTAAAGACTTATAATGGGGAAGAATTAAAGAAAGATGTTTATCTGATGAACTTTGGCTTGTTTCAGAAGCCAGAAAGCTTTTCAAAAAAGTGATCCAAATAAAACTCAACTGCTTGAAAACAGCCTCATAAAAACCCTCATTACACATTTTTCTGCACTGAGTCGTACAATGTGCGCGATAGTGAGAAGAATACCTCATTGAAAGTAAAACAATTCCGTGAGTGAGAAGAGGAACGGCCTGTTGATTAAACTGAAATGACTTCCTGCACTTCATGGAAACGCAGTATTGCTCAGTCAGCAGCCTGGTTCCTGCTTTCCTGCTCACAGACTGCAGATAACACCGCCGCTGCTGCTACTCAGCGAAACTGAGAGTGTGTGTGTGTGTGTGTGTGTGTGTGTGCGTGTGTGTGTGCAGCTCACCCATCCTTTTCCTCAGCTTCTCATCCTCTCCATCAGTGAACACATACGTCTGTGGAAAAAACCACAAACACACAATTTGTGTTATTCCAGCAGCCTGTAGTGACCAGCAGGGAAACACAAACACCATCACACAGAAGCTCTCACTGCTCCACCATCATTGTTCGTGGACGATTGTTTATGATTTCAGGTGAGGCTCCACCTGCTTCCTTCGTCACACACGCACACACATACAGAGCAGCAAGCAATGCTGATGTTGGATGGAGGCCAAAACAAAGGTTAGCCTCTTGTCTATCAGCAGCAGAGCAGCTGTAGCTGTGTGTGTAGCTGTGTGTGTGTGTACATGAGTGTTTATGTGATGAGTGACAGGGTTGAGGGTCACTGCGCACTCAGGAAGCCGTGTAGACCCCTCAACTTTCCACAGGAAGTAAACACACACCCTGGGTGCACATTCAGAGCTGTCTGTAAATATTGTCTTGGCTTTGACAACGAGGTTAAACTGCTGAATTGCAGCTCCCATTTTAGGCTGTTTACATCCACACCGGCTGGACAGTGAAGGACGTGTAATCCTTTTTTATACATAGTCCCCCAATATAAGGAGCAGGACAACATATATGATCAACACAAAGAGTGCCGCAGGGATGACATAACAGGAAGTTAGCATCACTTTGGTTCACTCCAGAAAAAGCCAGTGGGATTTTTCCATAGGATTTTGGGTTAATTCAGAAAATAAGCTCTGTGGTGAACAAACCTTTAAGATATGTAATGTTTTGTAGTGTAAATGCAATCGCCAGAAGTGATTAGTGTATGGCATGATGGCATTTAATGTCCCAGACAACCTCTGTAGTCTCATGTAGCCATTTGTTAGCGACTCCCGCCTGCTGGCATTTGCTGCATGTTGCCCCCCTGCTCTCTCACCCCTCTTTCCTGTCATGTCTTCAGCTGTCCTATGAAAATTAGAGGTGTAAAAACCCAAAATTTGTGTTGTAGAACAAAATGTGAAAATCTTTTAAGCTTTTTTTTTTTTTGGTTGATTTGCGGATTAAACAAGACTAGGTGGGCAGCGCTTTGAGCTAAATGCTAACACTAGCAATGAGTATGCTAGCATTCTGATGTTTGGCATTTAGAATGTTTACCACGTCCACTGTCATAATTTGTCATAATTTAGCGTGAGGCTGAAGCATAGGACAAAGCTGCTACCATGGCTAAAAAGGTTCAGCTAAAGGAGGTGTGAAGGATTTAGCTGCATCTAGTGGTGAAGTTGTAGATTGCAACCAACTGAATACTGTTCAATCTCCACTTCCAAGTGGCCGCAAAACTTGATTAAAACCCCAAAGACCGTATGTAGAGCGAGTGTTTGGTTTGTCTGGTCTGAGCAACTGTAGAAACATGGTGTTTAACATGGCAGACTCCACAGAAGAGGACCCACTCCTTCTGTATTTATAAACGGCTCATTTTAAGGTAAAGAAAACAAGGATTCTTATTTTCAGATGATTATACACTAGTGAAAACATACTTATGAATATTCCTGCCATATTCTGCCAATAGATCCTCTAAATCTTACACACTGGTCCCTTTAAAACTTGACTAAAGTGGTTGCAAAGTTCATGTTTTTAGACATCTTGTTATGTTGTTTCAACAGCGTCTCAATGACTGTTTTTCAATCTCGATAACACCCACTTAACAATAAAAAATGGCCATCTTGTAGTTAAAAGAATGGCTCTGAGTGTCCTTGAAGTCTATAAAACTTTCACTTAAACATTCAACATGAGACGCCAAGGCGACTTTCGACCTGCAAATCGACAGATCAATACTCAATGGGATGCTGCAGTGCAGGCCTGGCAGAACATCAGCTGAGGAGGAAGCCAAAAGTCTCCTTATGTTTGGGTATGAAAGCCTTCAAGATGTTAATTAACTGCAAAGAATTTGACACCAAAACAAACTTTAACTTAAAAGTTTGCTTCTTGTCTATTTACTGCCTGCTGAAAGGGCTATAACTCACTTTGTTTATCTAATATGCAGCTAAAAATCAGAACTTTAACCTCATAGTTGATGTTTCATTAGAAATCCGATGTCTTAACACTTTCTGACTTGACTGCTTCGCTCTCCCAGTGAACAGACCCGCCTCAGAGGGATTCCACTTTGCAACCTTCCTGCCATGCAGCACAAATTCAATCATAAATCTTTGCTCCAAATACTGTGTGATCACATCACTGCCTGTGGTAGAGAGAGTCCAGCCAGCTGTGAGTTTTTGTCAGACTTTTTTTTTTTCACTCTGAGCCTCTTAAGTCTCTAGAGAGCAGTCAGCTTCTTGTTAGAAAGAGTGTGTGTCTGTGTCATACCATACAAATGTGTGCGCTCAGGCCAAGCTGAGGTGGTGGGGGTGGGGGGGTGTCGGAGCGAAGAGAGAAAACGTGGTTTTGGGGAGGTGGGGGCTGGGTCACCAGGAGTTGAGCTTTACAACACAGGAAACAACAACAACCGAGGCAGGAGAAAGTGGTGTCTGTGTCTCTGTGTGTGTGTGTGTGTTTGTGAGAGTGTGTGTGTGTTTACTCTTGTGATCAGACACATTTTTAACTTCCCATGAGAAATCTGGTGAGTTCCCAGGGTATGTGCGTTTGGGAAGGTAACGCTGTGAGAGTGTGAGTGTGTGTTGTGTGTTGCTGTGTTTTCATTACTCAGCAGTCATACAGTATAGAGGTGTGTCTGGGAAACAGGTAGAGTTACACATACCTGACCGTGAGAGCAGATGCAGGAATGCGTCCACACACACACACACACACACACCAGCTGATTTCCCCTACATACTGTAATGTGTATTTATATGTCAACAGCCTGTGTGCAACACGAGATGAGACTTGAGTGAGTCCTCGGAGGTTTAAATGGAAATCACAACGACCGCTGTGCGCTCCACAGTCGTGTCTGCATTCGATTACAAGCTTTTGAAGCCGCTGGGTGCAGTTCACCACAGTCCCATGTGTTTTATACCAACAGATTCATCTTTGACTCACTCACCACTGTGATTCAGACCAAAACGCTGTCTATTCCTAACGTTTGATCTCAAATATTTATCTGTGAGCCGCTACAGCTGAACCTCCCTCCCCCACTGTGCCCGACATGTCTCTTTCAAATCCAGTAGTCATGTTATAACTCATCCACATCACAGGACTGGTGGTTTAATGACTTGGAAAAAGATCTTTTTTTTAATATGATCATGGGTGGGAGAAGATTTCAGATTTGCAGCTGCAATTATTAGTCGATTCATAAAAAAATTAAACTGGCAACAATTAATCATTTAAGTCATTTTTTCAAGCAAAAATGGCAAAAATGCAGTTTCCAGCTTCTCAAATGTCAGTATTTTCTGGGTTTCTTACTTTTCTGTGATAGTAAACTGAAAACCTTAGTTAGTTGGATTAAAAAAGACATCTGCAGGCAGCACCTTAGACTCTATGAACTTGTGAGAGGCATCTTTCATCACTCTGTGCTCCAATAACAATTGAGCAAGCTTGGTACCTGGCAGAACCTTGGTCAGCTTTCTCCTTTCCTGGTTTCTGTACTCACGGTTCGTTCCTTTGAAGCTGTGAAGTTGGAATTTCTGAGTTCCAAGTTAAAAATTTTAACTGGAACCTCCACTGAAGTCAGATTTTGGACTTGGAACGTCGGAGGAACCACACCAACCCCAACCTCAAAGTACAAGATGGCATCACATCAGTCATACACACAGTACTGTCCAGCATCTGTGCAGTACCTGCGGGTGTTGTATGTAATGTATAAATACCATGTAATGTAACTTGTTTGTTATCAAGTACAAAAAAGTTTTTTCGTGACTTTGTTTCTCTGGAACACCGTTGGCTGGGTTTGATGCGATTCCGACCTCCGAGTTAAATGGAACTCGCCGTTGGGTATGCTTTGTGCTAGGCTCGACTATGTTGAAAAACCCAAGATGGTTAAAAGATGTCATATCAAATTTTAGCTAATGTTATCAAAATGCTAGCTGGCTAACCAGCTAATTAGCTATATCAATTGTTGGCTAGCTAGTTACATATCATAGCTAATGTTAGCAAAACGCCAGCTAACTACCTATAGAATGTACATCAATTGTTAGTTAGCTACTTAGCTAGCATTTTGCTAACATTAGCTAACTTAAGATGTGACTACACGTATCTATGCCAATTTTGCAGGTCCTCCAGCAACATCTTTTAACCATCTTCACACTGTAGTTTTCTTTACTACACAGACAAGCCCTGGCTCACAGCTTATCTTAGTCAAGGTCTTCCTTGTTCGTAGTGAGATTTTGCCAGGTACCAACTGTATTGGTGTCGTTAAAAACTGCGTAAAAGGGGTGGGACTGTGTGTGTGTTTACATGGTGTTTATGTGAGGTTATTTACTCAAGTAAAAGAAGCAATGGTATGTTGGACAATAGAATAATACTAAATTACACATTAAAGTCAAGAGTGGGTTATGGTTAACATAAAGGCGTAACAGGCATTTTAATGTGAGCTTGTTTTGGATGTAAAATCTTGGACAAATAACTACAGCTGTTGCATATAGTGGTGTATAAGTGACAATATTTCACACTTAAATGTAGTGAGATGAACTAAAGTACCTTAAAACTGCACCTCTATTTTGTTACTTTCCAACAGCAAATAGCTTTGAAAATTAACTTCCTGAACGTCCTCCATTATTTCAAAGCCATGACTTCTCTGTTTTTATGATGTTTGAAGTTGGCTTTGATGATGCAGACCACAGTAAAGTCTAACTCTTCTATGATGGTTAACTGAATATCTTTGTTGGTTGGATTTTTTTTTTAAAAAGCACCTGAAGGCAGCACCATGGAATTTTCTTTTACAATTTCCACAATTAATCAAACAAATAATGGGTAGATCAATCAAAAATGAGAATAACTATATGTTGCAGCCCTATTCAGATTATTCACTTTGGTAAAAGAATCACACACAGAAGACCAGCATTCAACAAAGGTAGTAAAACACAAATATGAGCAGTTAAGTGTCAACAGTTTAAGTACTCTGGCTGAAAAATGGCTCCTTTCAGTGTTATATTACTGGGTTATGGGTAACATTAAAGTCTAACAGGCAATTTAATGTGAGCTTAGAGTAGATGTTTTGGATATAAAATCTTACAGCTGTCTCATAAATCTAGTGCTGCATAAATGACAGTATTTCACGTTTAAATGTAGTGGGATAGATGTAGAAAAATGAACAAAAAGAACATGTACTTTGAAACTGTTCTTGTATTTTCCTTCTTTTGACCTCTGAAACTGCAAAGCGCTTTGAAATTTAACTTCCTCAGTTTTCTCAAAGCCGTGACTTCTCAGTTTTTATGATGTTTGACGCTGGCTTTCACGATGCTGACCACAGTTAAGCCTTCGCAGCTCGATGACAGTCTGAACAACAACCGAACAATTCTTTTGTTGCATTCTTAAAATCTGCATCTCATTGTGAGAGTACTTGAGGAAGCCCAGGGTTAACTCATCCATCTGATGTCCTTCAGTGTAGTGTTTCCTCTTCATGTCCCCCTGCCTGTATTATGTCAACACATTAGCAGCAGTGTGGTCGGCCTGTTAGCCCTCAGATCTCCCTCTCATACATTACAAAGGCCTCTATCTTTGCTTTACGATTCACTGGCAGGCTGGATCAAAGAGCTGGTGGAAACCAGTCACATTTCAGGGGGTTTATAACTTGCAGCAGGAGATGAGGGGAAGCTTTACTATACATACATAATTTCCCTTGATATAGGAGCTTTTAACATAAGATCACACTTTGCATAGGAGCAGATTATATGCATTTAAGATCTAATCTTAAATTAAAATCTCTGGTCTGACATGAAAGGGCACAAGAAGACACAGTTCTCTTCATGTGACCAATTCACCAGCTGATAAATCCCATAAACACAAGACCTTTGATTTACAACTAAATTAAAAGCAGTATCTGGAAGTATGTTTATTCCTGGATTTGCACAAAATAACAAGTCTATTGATTTTCACTTTCTAAATGGTTTGGACCAACACTGTAAAAATAAAGGACTTGCTTTAACTTAAAAAAGGTAGTGTCTGGGCTGCCTTAACATTTTAAGATGACTGAATTTGAAAAGTTGAGGTAACTGAAGACAAATAAACGTTTCTAGTCAAATAAACTTGGTATCAGTTAAATTGTACTTGAGGAAACTCCATTCAGTACATTCATTCAACTCATCATTTCAAGTCAAAAGACTACAAGTTACAAGAACTTGTTTGAAGTTTTCTGGAAATAAATACTAGGATTTTTAAGTTTATTTAACTTAAATAAATAAAACTTAGATATTTATGTCAAGTTAATGAGAAAATATTATTTGACTCCACTTTATTCCAGTATGATTCTTCAAGTGTACATTACAACTCCAAAAAGTTAGTCCACGCTGCCTTAAAATTTTAAGTTAATTGAATTAGAAAAGACAAGTTGATGTGACTGTGTAATGATTCAAGACAAATTAACTTTTCTAGACAAATAAACTTTATTATTTTAGTTGCACTTGAGAATACATGTTCAATAAGCTTAAGTTAACAGCTAATATGTTAATCATGTTTCTTTATAAACTTAATCAGTTGATTGAACCACGTGCAGTACATTCATTCAACTCATCATTTCATGCCAAAAGACTTAAAGTTAGAAGAATTTGTGTCTATATCTTTAAGTTTACTGAAGTTTAACTTGGATATATATGTTCTCTTAATGAGAAAAGATCAGTTGACTCCACTGAATTCCTGAATTACTTTTTTTTTTACAGTGTACATTAGCACTCCAACTTGAAGCATGTTGTGATCTATGGATCTTCAGGTTTCTCACAGATATAACAGTCATGTTTTATCTTCAAGTTAAAACCCCAGTTTGAATCTCAAAAGTTTTCCTGTAAGAAGTTCAGCTGAATTGTTTCGAAGTTATCAGGTGTCTCCTCACCTGTTGCATGTTTCTGGAGATCCAGGTGTCCAGCAGGAGCTCCAGTCTCTGTCGGTGATATCTGCCGGTGCTTTTCACCGCTATGAACAGGTCATCCGGGGAGAGATGCTCCACCGGCCCGGGGGGAGCGCTCCTCCGCGGGGGCCCGCTTACCGCTCTCCTCTCCCGGGTCAGTTTCCTGAAATACGCCGAGAAAACTTTCCCGCTCGCCGCTGCTGCAGCTGGAGCTCCAGCGGGTCTCCGCTGCTCGGCTGTCCGACGGTGACGACCAGCATCCCGGTGACGAGCAGACAGGTGACCGCGGCGGCGGCAGCGCGGGGTCCCGCTGAGGTGAAGGTGTTTATTGATCCACCGGAGTGTTTCCACATTGTGAAGGTGTGGACGGTTTTACAACTTCTTTCATGGACAGAGGAAAGTCTGAGAAACTCCTTCCTTCAGTTTACAACATCTTTCTCCACGGTACAGACACGAGTTACAGCTGTCCCGTCTGTGTCCTTCAGTGGATGACCTCCCACTGTGAGTCTCACTCCTTTATTTCTCTGTTAAGTTGTAAACTCCACCAGTGGGCGGGACCCTTGCCTGGTTGGACCAATGGCCGGTTTGAGCGCTCAGTTGTGGGCGGGGCTAACCGGCAGAGAGGCGGCGAGGCCTCTGGCTCAACATCCACATGGCAGCAAACAGTAAACTGACCTCAGAGACACTGGTGATAGAAATATTAAGATGTTTAACTTAAATAAAATAACTAATATCACAATATGTAAGTCCCATTTAAGTAAAGTACATAAGTATTATCAGCAAACTGAACTTGAGGTATCAAAAGTAAAAATACTCATTCACAGAAAAATGGCTCCAGTAACTGATGTATATCTGACATATAATTAATTAAATTATTATGTTAACAAAATTTATGTTTGCAAATTATTATGTTTGCAAAATAATTAATTTGACCTCCTTTGGCCCTGAACAGCTAATTAAATGAAATGTCTGAGAGGTTTAGAGTCTCTTTGATGGAGCTGTGAAAAACACATCTGAAATGAAGCTCCAACTAGGTACTGCTTCTTGTGAGCAGCCACAAGCCAAAAATGTTGGGAACTACTAGTTGAATGCAATTGTATTTTATAATTAGAATCAGAACTGAACTTTATTGATCACCACAAAGTGTACCGACTAAAGTAACTATAGATGTCAATCAAATATAGTGGATTAAAAGCGCAAATTTCCCTCTGAAATGTAGTGGATTAAAAGATATTCCTAAGATATTCCTTTATTAGTCCCACAGTGGGGAAATTTCTAAAAGTATAGAGTATAAAAGTGAAAAGGAGCAGACAGAGAAGTGCTCGAGTAAAGTACAAGTACCCCAAAACTGTACCTTAAAAAAAAGTACATTACTTGAGTAAATGTAGTTTCCACCACTGCAAACATGCAAACTGCTGTGAGTATAAAGCAATTTATATATCAGAATGCACAAAGGCAGGCCTAAAACAAAGATCATGAAGTGTTAACCTGTACAGTCAAAGTTTAAAGTCAAGATCTGCCAGATTTGTCTTCTCTGAGATTTTGCAGGAGCTGTAATTTTCAGTTTTGACTTTGGAGAATCCAGAGGTCACTGCACTCTAATAAGTCTGCTGTGTAAATTTACCCGCTTTCTTTTTCCTGTGAGAATATCTGCAAGAATCTTATTTCATGGTGGTGTTTTTTTGTTCTGCTTGGGTTTTGCCTACCCCATATAAGCATGCAATGGGATGCATTTGTCTCTGATGGTATACAGTGGTGGCCAAAATTATTAGAACACCTGACAGATCTGAAAATATTGACCTTTCTTTTGCCCCCAAAACATGATTTATTTCATAATGTTCATGAAATATGCAGATGGTTGCTTTGAGCACAACAAATATCAGATGAAGTGAGTCCTACTGTTTTTATCCACTTTTAACTTTAATATTTGGTATGTCCACCTTTTGCAGCAATCACAGCAGCACATTCTCTGGCATAGTGTCAATATATTTCCTGAGAATTTCAACACTAATGTTATCCCATGCCTTCGGTAACTCAAGCCAAAGGCTTTCCTTTTGAATGTACAAGAGATCTGTCCAGTTTATTTTCTAACATGCCCCAAATTTGCTCAATCGGGTTGAGGTCTGGACTTTGAGGGGGCCAGTCCATCATTTTCAATGTTCCAGCAGATTCCTTCTGTCACAGGTGTTCCAGCAATAGTTAGAAGAATGTTTAAGGTCATTGTCCTCTTGGAAAATAAATCCAGGCCCAATAAGACGACTCCCAGATGGTACTCCGTGCCTCACCAGAATGTTGTGGTATACTTTCTTATCCATGATGCCATCAATTTTCACTAAGTCACCTGTACCTGAGGCTGAAATGGCACCCCACACCATAATACTACCCCCTCCATGTTTAACTGTTGGAAGAGACACTCATTTTTATATCTCTCCCCCTCCCTCTGTCAAACAACACTCTTTGCGTGTTGCCAAACTGTTCAAACTTGGACTCATTCAGTCCACAACACTTTATACCAGTCTTCCTTTGTCCATTTCTTGTGTTCTTTTGCAAATTTCAGGCGCTTCACTCTATTTTTCTCTTTCAGTAATGGTTTCTTTGCTGCTATTCTGCCAACAAGTCCTTCTTCTCCCAGTTTCCGACGCACAGTTCTTGAAGACACTGTTGCACCATTAGTCATTGTGGTGTTGATCTCGTCACGCAGTTCTCTTGAGGTCTTTC
Source organism: Lutjanus argentimaculatus (assembly GCA_034769285.1). NCBI lineage: Eukaryota > Metazoa > Chordata > Actinopteri > Lutjaniformes > Lutjanidae > Lutjanus > Lutjanus argentimaculatus. The sequence goes on along the minus strand of JAWZSL010000026.1, from coordinate 114,060 downwards.
TTCGGTCCTTAAGACTGAGAATTTTGAGATGCTTCACTTGTCTGTCTGAAAGTTTCTTTTTTCTACCTCTCCCCTTTCGGTTCTGGTGTGAATTGGTGGCATCATGGCGGTCTAAAGTGTACTTTACAGTGCTTGGACTGCATCTCAAGTCCTTGGCTAAGCGGCGGTAACTCCAGCCAGCATCAAAAAGGGGCTTTATTCGACCCGTTGCTCACTCGTTAGCCCCTTCTTCACCTTAGCCATGTTCAAAGAAGAGCAACATGTGCTTTAAGACTACTTCTAGAGGCTTTGAATTTATACCAATTGGTGGTGTGGCCTCAGGGACAAAACCCTGATGTTACCAATCACTTAATGAGCATGATAGGCCTTGTACATTCAAAAGAATCACACAGCTGTGCCCTAAGACTCTTGTATCACCATCAATTTAACCATGATCACACCTGACAATGATTAGACAAGTAAGTTGGCTTCTTCTGTGAAGGAACATGATTGTGTGACATTGACAGTGAAATAGGCCTAGCTTGTTTTTTGTAAGGAAAATGACCTAAATCTCTTTATGATGGCTCTATTCTATGGTAAAAGTACACACATTCATAACTAAAGTAGAAGTATGATACTTGTGTAAAAAAGACTCTTGTCTAAGTAGAAGTACTGATTAAACTTCTTTACCCAAGTAAAAGTGAAAAAATATGGGCTCTGAAATATATTCAGCGTATTAAAGTAAAAAGTTGCCCCCTGAAGGATATTTCTACTGGCTGTTTCTATTCTGAACCTCACCTTTTCTCCACAGTTGAGTCTCCATCTCTGCCTGTTTTGTCTTGTTTTATCTGCCATGTGTGTTACGCACTGATGGACACACCAAGGAATCACCCTGTCTTTGTGTTATTGTCTCATCCATTTAGGTTGAAATCGGTTGTGTATGTCGGGAAGGCGCAGTCATGCAAAAACTAAAGTAACGAGCCTTTTAAAAAAATGTACAGGAGGAACAAAGGGAAAAAATAGATGGGAGAGATTTGTCTTTTTTCACATTTTTCAGACTTTTTAAGTTTTCAGTTCTGACCTTAAATCAGCCAGAAGTTACTATACAAAATCCGCCGAATACATTCATGCACTTGCTGTTCCCATTTGAGGGAATATCTGCCAGAATCTTATTTTATGGTGCTTTTTTTGTTTGACCCTGTATGAGCATGCTGCGGTATGTGCTTGTCTCTGATGGTGTATTTCTACAGATGGACAAAATTAAAGGAAAAAAACAACAAAAAGTGTCTTAGTAAAGTCTTAGTCCACCATAACCCTCCAGATCATCTTCAGGACCCCTTGACCTCTTGTAGAACATGAAATTTTTCCACAAGATGTTCTCTCCTTTGTCTGACATCTTTGTCCAGAATCTCTCAGAGGTGTTCAGCTGGTTTGAGATTTAGTGGCTGTGAGGGCTGCAGTATATGAGTCACATTATTTTCTTATTCACTGAGCATATTCACTCTGCCCTTATGTCCTGTGTGGAAGCTTTTGTTATGTTTTTCCTCAACTTGTTTATTCAGGGTTTTTCCCCTTTAATTAAGCACCTGTCTGTATTTATGTGAGTGTGTCTTTGTGTGTCACGTTGTGGTGAAGTTTTCAAGATCTAATAGTGAATTAGAGGGAGAGAACATCACAGAAAACTGTGGTTCATAAAGGGAACGCAGGTTTTTTAAGCCTTTATTCCACTGATGCTGACACGCTCACAACCTTACACACCAGGATGATAAAATGTGACTGTTATTGCAGGTTTTTCATTTGCAACATGTGTCATAACTCAGCACATTACAGGTGTTTGGAGTTTCTGAAGATGAGAGCAGCAGATTTCCTCGTTGGAAAGCAACATGACTGGGGTTGCTCTGTGTCGAGGCCTGGTGGGTAATTCTCCAAGTGGACAGATGTTGTAGACGACCGTGACATTGGAGTGTGTGTAGTGCTGCCAACTGCACACACACACACACATTGAAGACAGACGTGCCAAGCATCCAAGTTGCCAGATCCACCAACCATCTGAGGAATGTTTTCTCTCTAATAATGTGCAGTTTGTCTGTGCTGTATAATCTGTACTGACCCCTCAAGGAAAGTCAGTATAATGTTACATTTTAGATATTACAAATGCCACAACACACAACTATGAGTCCATTTAGGACTTCTACTGAGAGAAAAACAGAAATGCCATAATGAATGATAAGGAAAACTTAAAAATCCTGCTGAAAAGCAGTGTTTTACTGACCTCTGTGGCTCAAAGTTTCAAACCCGGGTCACGTTCAGACCCAACGAAATGTAGCAAAACATTTTGTGGTGCATCGAACAACCTGTTGTGTACAGATGTGCACTATAGACTCTTTTACAGTTCGTAAACAACGAGCAAGCTGCGTGCGCAGTTTGACAACAGAAATATGACGGACCGCAACAGCTTGTCAATGGGCCGCAGCGAACACGAACAGTTTTGATCGCGTCTTCAGTTAAGTCAACACTTTTAATAGCTTGCAGCTGTAGACGCCGCTGATTGCTCTGAAGCGGTCGTGATCCTGTCAGAATTCTGAACAACTTAAATCGACCCGTGGAATATCGATTCTTGAGTAAGCAACAACCAGACATTTTGGAGATTTTGGTGCGAGTAAAACGTTTTATTCAACATTTGCGGCTTGAGAACTGGTCTGGATGACTGCACGTGCAGTTTTCGATGACATCGGTTGTAAAAGGGTCTATATGAAAGTTTTAACCTTGAAAACAGGATTTGAGTTTGCACATTTGATGATGGCTATGATTATATTTTATTATCAGGGTGAGTCGATTTTTTTCTTGCATCACAGCGGCTCCAACTTGCAACATCAAAGAAAAGACTAAATTTCGACAAAAACAAAAATAAATACATTTAACATTACAGTCACAGAAGACAGTATTTAAAAGCTCCAAGAAAAGCTAATAAGTGGACTTGAGTTGGGATTGAATTGGGATTGAGAAGTCGTAAAAGTGCTGCATGTAACGAGTTGACAGCTCAGTCCTGATATCAGGCTACTGAATGAAATGATAAGAGCAACTGAGTTTGCATATCAACAGCTCTATCTCCATGGCAACTGAGTAAACTCTGTGTGCTGATGAAGACCATGTGAAGTGGTTAAACACTCTGGGAAATGCCAGTAAGTGAATCTTCGGTTTGAATCATTTTGTCAAACTACTATTCCCCAAGGTGAAGAATGAACGATATTTCTTGTGTATGTTTTGTGAGTGTATTGCAACATATCTTAAAATAAAGCATACAAGCATCACAACACATAATCATTACTTCACATCCTGTGGCTTGATGCTATTAAAGATAAACAACATTTTTACTAAGAATTGTTTTATCTATTGGTTTATTAGGAAACACAGTCAGTTAGTTATTTCCATGCTTCTCGACAGTGAAAGTTCACAGCTTCTCAGAACCGAAACTCTGCATTTAGCAATATGACTAAACATTCAGTGCTCTTTCCCCTCTTTTATTGCTGCAAGAAACCTGGTTTCAGGTGTTCATAAGCTGAAATGGCTTTGTGTTGGTGCAACACATTGGAACATTTGTGTAAAGTTTTTCTTTTTTTGTCAGAGGAACTTTGTGATCACATTATCTGATACAATCTAATCATCAGTTAGTGTGAAGCATTAGTCATCGTGTTTATCATGGAAAATCTTCTAACTTAAAGACACATTAAAGGCGACGGCTTCAGGAAACATTCTGTGAAAAGTAGTTAGATGAGTGATAAATGCGTATCAGTTAAAAATACTTTCCCTACAAGTTTCTCTTCAAATGTTGGCGAGCTGCTGTGTTGCTTTTAGTTTCTTTGTTTTACTTTTTGATTATAGAGCTGCTTCTTTTTGTAATGACACATTTGTCTCTGTTCATCTGTTTTTTACTCTGTTTGTCTGACTCTGACACAAAATAAATCTTCAGAAACCATTAACACTGCCAATTAAAGTTAATAAAATGCCTCCTGAGGATATGAATGTCTTTACCAAATTCCATGGCAATCCAGCTAATAGTTTTTGAGATAGTTCAGACCGAAGTGGTGGACATCCCTAAAGCCACACCACTGGCATGAATAGAAATGATAAGTTACAGGTTATAATCCACAGTCTCTGTTTAGGAGAAACACTGTCTTGCTCTGAAGACTAAGTAACTCCAATTTAAAGCCACTGGACTGTGGCACTGGGAGGTGCAATTTAAGGAGCCACGTGCAAATAGACAAAAAAAAAAAAAATGGTTCATTATTTTTAGCGTCCTAACAGTTTCTGTTTGTGGACAGCGTTTCTGTGTTGGGCTGTGTTTTCTCACTTTGCATCATTTCAACAAGTGTTGAAAATTTGGCTGAAATGTTTTCTTAATTAGCTTGTGTTTAGGTTATTTTCTTGTGCTTCAGTGCGTTGCGCTCTCAGGTTCACTGTCGCTATCGGTCTTGATGACATCAAAGTAATGCAGCATTCAAGTTACTGCAACAATGAAACTTCACACCATTCATTGCAGACCAGAACAAGTAATAATTTTACATGATAGGAAAGATAATATTTTATCAGACCATGTATCTCAAAATTGCTTTTGTTAGAACTCATAACCAGTATAAATAGTGGTAAGATTAAATAAAGGCTGAATCTCCATGTCCATCTTTGTCATGCTAAAAACAAAGGTTACTTTCTGCTACTGGCAGTTGATTTGAGTTATGGAGATATGTAAATCAGCAGACTTGTTTGTTTCCAGCCCGTTCTCATTCCCAACTAGATAAATGCTGACGTTTTGTTACCGTCCCTCGGTGACTCATCCAGACATGCACATGCACGTTAGTGGCTGAAAGTGACACACCAGGCTTTTGACATAGTAAAAGAGGGAGAAAGTCCCTCATACTGTATGGAGGACATGGGGTGGACGAATGGCTCAAACAAACACAGGACTTTCACACAGGAGACCAGGGTTTGTGTCCTATGTGCGCCACGTTACTTGCATCATGTGACTTATGTCTTGCAAGTCGATTCTGTGACTTCACGTGACGAACATAAGGAAACGTACTTAACGTAACCCCAAACATGGTGTTATCCTAAACCTGCCCAGGTAGTTTTCTGACCACGTTTTAAAAATACTTTCTGGCAGCATTTCATAAAGAAGCTAAAGGGTACTTTGTGCATCATAATGATGCATTTAAAGGTCCAGTATGTAAGATTTAGGGGAATCTATTAGATTAGGCAGAATATGGCAGAAATGGAAATATAATATTCATATTCCTCTTGAATGTATATTCAAGTGTGTTTGCACTGGTGTATAATCACCTGAAAATAAGAATTTTGTGTTTTTGTAGAATGAGCCGTCCTCTTTCATTGAGGCTAGCATGTTCAGCTGCCATGCTTCTACAGTAGCCTGGAATGGACAAACCAAAAACTGCTTTTTGCATTTTTTTTTTCTTTGCTACTTTCACACAACTTTTTCCTACATGTATGGAAGGGGAGAGTGTAGCGAGTGGTGTTCAGTTGGTTGCAATCTACAGTTTCACCACCAGATGCCTCTAAACCCTACACACTGGTTCAACCTATCTCATGTTTCTGCTGTGCTTGTTTTCTGTACTGTATTGCTATGCTAACATCAAAACCCAGTAGCAACATCTCACCACATGGTTGGACTAACTGCTAGTTTTTGGTAAAGCCAAGATTTTCTTTTAGTCTGTGGCCCAACCAGTGAAAGTTAGTGAAAGTGTTGTTATTAATGCGACATGAGAGCATAAAACATGCATTTTAGATGAATAAGATACATACACCGTGTACACATGTGACACAACATCATGAAAAAAGGAAAAAAACCCAACATGCTGCTGCCATTAAATTGTAGTGACGAAGGGGGTTTCCCACATGGAAATTAAACAAACATTGCGATTGGTTGTATAGGATGTGAGCTTTTTGCCAAAAAGAGAGGTTTTATTTCAGTTCATTTCTTATCACAGAGGCAGATTTCCTGCTCTGACTGACACATGGAGGAAACGCTGCTGATAACTCAAAGACACAGACACATATTGAGAGAACCAGCAGGAGAGGAGCGGAGAGAACCAAACCTCTCGTTATTTCCTCTTCTGCTTGTCCTCTGCTGTCTGTCTCTGTCATGAAAACCTCTTTATTCCTTCCCTTCAAAAGATAAGAGCAGCTTACTGTCTTCACTTGCATCCTACTGGAGATCATGTGGAGCACAACAGCTGCACTCACACATAAGGTCCCCTCTCTATGATGGCTTTAATTTCCTCTAAAAACCATATCAGTGCAGCCGCAGTGTGAGCTGGAGCTGCGTGTGTGTGTGTATCTGGAGAATGTTGTGGTTGTTGAATAGAAGAATCTCTATTTATAGTCTTGTCAGAAGCTGTGTGTATGTGTGTGCACTGCTCTTTTCCCCCTTTTGTCTGTGTGTTTAGAGCAAAATAATGGCTCTCCTTGGCTGTGTGTGTGTGTGTGTGTGATATGTACAACAGTAACATGCAGGGACAGTCTAGCTGTTTTTTTCCATAGCTTAATCCCCCTCTCTTTGATTTGTTCTTCTCAAACCTCCTTCTCCTCTTTGTTTTCCCTCCCTCCTTGCTTTCTCCCCTCTTGTTTGATTTTCTCGTCAATATGTTGCAGGATTCAGAGTGCAAGGTCATAGTTTTCCAAGCCTCAAGTTGGGACTTTTCCCCCCATTTCCTCTCACTCTGTCCGAACTGCACAACAGACAGAAAGAAGCTTCACATTCTTGAGTTTTCAAAGTTCCTTTCATGTTGAAATTAATCGTAGATCGACTGCGGCTTAAGTGTGGTTATTCCCGTGAAAGGAGAAACTGTAGAGCTGTGTGATTGCGAGTGGGAAGGAGAAGAAACAACGAGGATGTGTTCTTCCTTTCTTCTTGCCAGAGCGAGGGATCGCTTTCAGACCACATCTAGAGGAGAGGAGGATGGAGTGGTGATGAGGGAAAAAGGGGGGAAGGAGCAAGCGATCAGGGTTGGGGGGGAGTGGAGGAAGAGGAGGAAGAGGAGGAGGGGAGTAAGATGTGTCACAGGTCGCAGTCTGGGATTGAGCTTTGTGGGTATCGTGGCGTCAGTCACGGTTTCAGGGGATTCTGCTCCACAATGTGATATTGATTAAAGCTTTTCTCCTCCCCGCAAAAAAACATGAGGATCAGGAAACAATTCATCTGTGTATTTGTGCCTGTGTGTGTGTGTGTGTGTGTGGTGTGTGTGTGTTAACAGGAATACTTCACTGACTGTCTTTTCAGCAGGCTTGAAAGGTGGCTTTGTAGCTTGTTTGCTTTATGGAGGACAGCAGTCAGCTGGGACTCACAGCAGACCCGCAGAAACATCAAGAAAAACTTCTCAAAATGTCTAAAGAAACTTCTCAAACTCCTCCTGCAGCAAAATCCAATTGTCCACTCTTGATCCAAAGGTTCAGTACGCAAGGTTGAATTACCAACCAGTGAAAGCAGCACCAGAGCCTCAAACCCCTCGAGGCTCAAAAGCTGTAGCATTGTGTCAGTTGTTTTTTTAGGCACGCTAGGTTGTGGGTTGTTTTCAGTGTACTTAATCATTACAATCCATTTGTTAAAAAGATTTGTTCACCTTTCTCAGTGGTTGATTGGAGCTACAACAGCCTGGTCCCACTCACTGCAGTGAAACACGACCAAACATTAAGTTCATCTTGCTAACTAGCAAACTGAAAACATAATTTGTGAAGGGTAAGCCAGTGAGCTCAGGGTTAAGTTGGATAAAGATACTGTTCAAAGGTTTAGGCTTTGCAAATGACACCGCTAATGCTAGCAGCATGGCTGTACTTTGTCTTACCTGCAAATTTAGCAAATGTCAGCATACTATTGTGAGCATGGTAGCATGCTGATATTAGCATTTACCTCAAATCTCTGCTGTTTTTAAGTCACTTTTAGTCTTGTTGGTGTACTTGACAGTAATAACGATACCAGATTCAAGTCTTCACTTCCACAGAGAAATAAACAAAAGCAGCTTCTTGTCCGAACTCTGGTCTGAGATGGACCCAAAAATGCAGAGACACAACAATTTTAATTTCTAGTTGAAGACTGTGTGTAGCAAATAGATAATTTCATAAGTGTAGCTGGCTAATGTAAGCTAATGCCAAAGCTTAAACTGCATGAGTCAACTGAGAAATTCATCTCCAGCTGACTTTTTAAAGTTTCCATCTGCCAGATTTTAAAACGAGAACCCTGTAAAAGGGTCTGAAATATGCAAAGTTACTTTACGGCTGAGGCCATGATATGACGGAATAAAAGACTGAGGCTAAAGCTAGCTTACATCCCATCAAACACTGGTGAAATACAACATGTATATGTACACAACTGACCACAGAAATGCACTCACTAACATCAGAAATGGAAGCACAGGGATTAGATAAGTGCAGCAGACCTTGAGAGGTCCCCCAGCCAGACCAGCCGAACCACAGTCATCCTCGGAGGAAAGCTGAGATAAGAGTTAGGCTAACCCATCTTAGACCAAAGAGAGCGTGCCATAGAGAGGTGTGTCATCATCAAGAGTTTGGCAAATACACCTGTATCTAACATATGTTTGGCAGGAGGTAACAGTACTGCAGGTAGCAATCTAGTTAGTTGGACATGCTAACATTTGTTGCTTACATTAGAGCACATAATGTCAAAGTTTAATCCATTCCCCACATGCGTTCTCTTTTGTTTCACATTTTTGAAAGACTACAAAAAGACACAAAGGATTACTCTGTCATGTCCAAGAAACTCTGTTAAGTTATGTTTAGTTTTTGTCTTGTGTCTTTGTTGTCTCATGGCTTTTATTTTGACATCTAACTCTCCTCTCGTTTCAGGTAACCTGCCCTTCCCTTGTGTGCCTCCCACTAGTCTTGATTGTCTGCCCCGCCCTGATGGTTTCCACCTGTTCCCCATTACCTTGTGTGTGTGTGTGGGTATATATAGTCTGTGTTTTCCTTTGTCCTGTGCCAGTTCGCCTTGTCTTGTCCAAGCCAGAGAACCCACGCCAATCCATGCCACGATCCTTGTCTCGTCAGGTTTTGTATTCCTTTGATACTTTGTCTTGTTTTTGCCATAGTCTTGCCTTTTGTTATTTTGATACTTTTCTTGCCTTGTTTCATAGCCTTAGTCATTTTCCTCGTCAGAGTGTTTTTTGTTGCAGTTTTTCCTCTTAGTGAGTGATTCTTTTTGTTTCTGTGTAGCTTGAGATTTTTCCTCTGTAGAGTGATTTTCTGTTGATACTTTGTCATTAAAGATTGTTCATTTGTACTTTGTCTCTCGAGTTGTGCATTTGGGTTCAAGTCCTAGTTCAGTTGTGACATACTCATCTCAGAGCCCCATGCACACCGCTTCACCATGTAGAGAAATGCAAAGCTTGACAGGCCTGTGGCGCCATAGTTACTGTTGCTAATCTATGATTGGACAGTTGCCGTTCTGAGGAGGGGCTTAATGAACGGTCCATTACTTGTAGCTGCTGTGAATCCAAGCTTTTGTGTTTCATGAAAAGGGAGTAACAAAAGTTATCAAAAAAACAACTTTCAGCCTGAAGTGTCAGCCTGCTCAAAAGATTTTTTGGGGGTATTCCCATTTCCTATTCCATGCACAATGATGAAAAGAAGCAGTATAGATGGATCCAAACAGACTCCCAGTCTCATCAGGCTCAGATCAGTAATGTTTTATTGATGATGGAAAAACCTGCCCAGCCTTTGTGTACTGTGTGTGTATGTGTGTGAGAGAGAGAGAGAGAGAGAGAGAAAAAGACAGGCAGAGAGTGAGAGGGAAGGAGAATAAGATTAACATTTAACAGAAGGCAATTTGTTGCCTCAAGGACATGCAATGAGAAACAGGAATCCTTTCGAAAAATCTGATGGAGCACTTCTTTCATTCTCTCCTATCTCTATTTTTATCCATCCGGCTTTTTTCTCTCTCTCCCTTGTTTCTCTCCATCCTCTCACTTTAGTTCAGCACATTCATTATCTCATCCTGAGTCTGTGCTTCACCATCTCTCTGATTCGGTGCCACGTTAGGTACATTCCGCTGTGAACCGGGAGGAGGGATGCAGACGACTGTGTGGTCCTGCCAAAAGTTCCCTGTTTGCTGCTTGTGTTTCACATCATTTGCCTGTTTTCGTACTGTAATGCAATTAAAAGCCCATTAGCAGTGAAATGTGTGTGTGTTTTTAATCTATCCAAGGCGGTCTGTTTCTTCTCCTGGATTTCTCCTGGATAAATAAACTCACAGACGAGAGAAACCTCCTCTAACTATATGGGATGTTTGACAATTTCCAGTATGGTGTGTGGTGTGAGGGGGTTGTCTATGCAGCTGTGTGGTGTGTTTTGTGTGTGTGTGTGTGTGTGTGTGCAGCTACAACAAGAGGTCTTGTCATCTTAACCGGGATTGTACAGTCATGTGCTTCTCATTAAAATACTTCCCTCAGTTTTGGATAAAAGGACTGATACTGCACAGTCAATATGTTAATGAAAAGTACTGGTGTGTGTGTGTGTATGTGTGTGTGTGTGTGGTCTTTGTATAATCTCTCTGTTACTGGTTCTAATGAAGAGTCTGACTGTTTGAGCTCAGCTGGAATAATAAGCTGTGTCAATAATGTTTAATCCTGACATGGTATTATTATATGGTAGATAATAGTGTTTTAAGGCTATTTCTGCTGCTTCTGATGATGATGGTGATGATAATGATGATAACTAAACCCTCAGAGCCACACAAGCGCCCCGGCTAACAAAGAAAAGGCGAGTCATAATCATATGATTAATCGAAAACAGGAATAAATCTTCATGGATGACCTAGCAGCTACTTACGCAAAGCTGATTAACTTGGACCATGTGAGTCCATTAAATGATATCGCAACTGCACATACCACCCAGAGTGTGTGTGTGTGTTTCTGTGTGTGACTGCGTGAGTGTGTGTGTGGGTCAAAGGCGCCTCCCAGGAGCAGTGGAGACAGTGTATGATCCGCAGGGAATTGAAGCGCAGAATCCCCGATCACAAGATTTCACAGCAGTTACTTTAATGACTCTGCTGTGTACATTGTGTGGAATTACATTGTGTGTGTGAGTGTGTGTGTGCGTTTGTTTGAGAGGCAAAGTGAAATGGAAAAACAGATGTGTGTGATTGACAGGTGTAACTACAGGCTTGCCGATGTGTAAAAATTCTGTTGAACTTAAACAGAGTATGAGATGTATACTGAGATGGAGAGAGGTAGAAGAAATCTCCAATCCCTGGGTTTCTTTGTTTGGGTCTTGAGATATTTAAGCAGCCCCTGTTTTTTGGATTGTTGTGGCCGAAAAATGTCTGATTTCATGGCAACTTTTCTAAAAAAAAAATTGTGATGTTTTTATTTTTTTTGCAAAATTGCAAAAGAAAGCTGCGATTAAAAAAAATAAATAAATAATTGCAATCAAAGGCAAAGAAGACAACTTAAATTTTATATTTTTGAAAGTATTCTTACTTTGCAGCATTTCTTCACCCCTGCCTAAAACTTTTGCACAATACTGTATATGTAAATGTTTAAATTAATATCAAAAACATGCAATGAATAGTTGACTGTCAGCCTCATCTAGCGACTAATATTCATCTGGGAAAATCTTTTGTCGGGGACAGCCCTAGAGATGTTCATTTCTGAGATTTCTGTTGCCACCTCAATACAATGCAAGGGACTCAAATTCTTTTTCTGGCACTGATAAAACTCAAAAGCAGCACCTCTCTCCAGAAGCAGTGAGTACATGCAGACTCCTATCCTAAATTATGGAGTATCAAGGTTGTGTTTTGTGCATATAAACATCATATCTTGGTTTCAGACACTAGGATAAGCTCTGACTCAGACTTAAATCTGCAGCTATTGATTTTTTTTGGTCACTTGGGGGCAACAGAAGATCATGTATCTTGCTTGCCTTATGAGCCATCTTAGGCAACTTTTTCTTGTTTTTTTAAAGTATTTTTTTTGGTGTTTTTATTGATAGGACTGCTTTACTGAAGACAGGAAAGGGGAAGATGGAGGATGACATGCAGGAGTTGAACCAACAGCTGCTGTAGAGGACTCACAGTCTCAGAACATTGGGCATAGACTCTACCAGGCCACCAGTGTTGTACAAGTTACTGAAATTTAGTAAGCCTAATACAGCTACTAGTTACCTCTCTAAAAAGTAATTGAATTACTACTGCATATAAAAGTAATTAGTTACCATGGAAAGTAACTTTCGCTTTACTTTTAAGTGTCTACCTCTATATTAATTTAGTATAGCTATATTATTTTAATGAACACTGTCACATTTTTATCTATCATTGTACCTATTATTACTGATAGGAGTTATGAATACTCCCGACCACCAGAGGGCAGCAATGACTAACATTCCCACAAGTAAACTACACATTTAAGAAGACCAGACAGTGCTGGATATACATGTTAACAAAGCGATTGCTACAATAGTATTAATAAATAATACAGTTCATATTACATTATGATGAAAAGCAATCTCACATCACCTGAACTGTCTCACGCGACAGCAAGATCACTATCTTCTGCAGTTGTCCACAATTTTCAGGTGAGACAGAAGTGACGAATCCATTTAAATTTCAGTAACTGTAACTGCATTCTTAATTTGAAAATGTTTACATGTTCTTTACCACCAAAAGGTAGTGGAATTACAGTCATGCATTACTTTGTTTCCAGGCATTTCCTGGCTTCAAGTTATATACTTGTGGCTGAATAACAGTAGTTCAGACCAACCAGTGTCTTTTAAGGAACTACTAGCAGCTACAGCTGTGCTTTAGATGTGACGACAGCGAGAATTGACTGTTTATTTGAAAACAATCGCAGCTCTTAAAGAAGTTAGTATAGATACTGCTGTAGCATCAGTTATATCAGAACCGAAGAGTTTTTTTTTTTTTATTGAAAGAAGAGCAAAGAATGGAACTGAAAGCTCTTCTCGCTGGAAAAGATGTCTTTGCTCTTCTCCTGACTGATTTGTTGACCTGACTGAAGTTGTCCTGTGGTAGACTGTAACAGTCATCTGCCAAGTATTTTCTAAAAGTGCCTGCCCTTTTCCAACAGGACAACATCTTAAATGGTTCTGTGTCACAAACCATTTAGCACATCAGGTTAGTTTCTGGCCACCTTACAGATTTATATGCAACCCAATCCATCCAATTCTCTGTCCTTTTAGATCTGTTCTGGTCTCCACCAGCTCCTGAGGGAATTATTTTTGTCTTTAGCTGCTAAATTACACTATTATGTCCACCAGCTGGTATCTAACTGTGTCTGTCTGCTGTTTGGTGCTGCACAGGCAGTGTACAGTGTTTTTTTTAGAGTTTTTTTTGCCGAAAACAGCTGCCTGCTGTGGTTGGAATTGTCAGTGATGACATGGTAAATGGACTGCACTTATATAGCACTTTTCAAGCGACAAAGCACTTTACATCCATTCACACTCTGATAGAGATGAACTGGCCATGCAAGGTGCTGGTCTATCCATCAGGAGCATCTTAGGGTTTGGTATCTTACCCAAGAACAGTTTGACATGCAGACAAAGGAGATGGAGATCAAACTGACAACCTATAGAATAATGGAAGACCTGCTCTACCTCCTGAGCTACAGCCGCTCCAAAGAGTGGCAACAACATAAACACTAAAGCTGTGGAACACAGAGAGAAACAACGAGCCAAAACTCAATATAAATCTCCATAAATCTGAGGGGAGCTATAGATTCAGGTGATAATTGTGGGTTCATTGCTACCAGCAAACTTTTCATACTTTTTTTTTCTTCTTTTTGCTTGATTGGCCCGTGTTATGATCTGTCAACTTCAGTTACTGTCACTGCCAGTGGTTTGGAGCTCATAACCTCCTAGAATAGCCCAAAACTGTACTCAAGTAAAAGAACTTTTACTTTGCAAAACAAGTTGTGGAGGCGGGTGTGAGTTGACTGACACAGCTGCTGTTGGTTTGTTCTGATTGCATCTCTCCCTTTTTTCATGCAGTAGTGTACTGGCCCTCAGAGGACTGCTGCCCAGACAGAGGAACTCTCTGCCTGAGTTTTTGGTTTAAACTGAATGGACTGGAAGTCATGTGCTGGAGGAGCTGAGCAGCCATAAGCACACGTTGTGTTCTGGGCAGTAGTGTTACAATAAAAGTTTTGCATGCAAGTTTGAGGGCTGAATCTGTGCGTCTGTGCTGGGGGAACTCACAGTGGCAGCAAGACAGCTACACAAGTACTCAAGTAGAAGTCAAAGTAGTCATCAAAATAACTACTTGAGTTAGAGTGCAAAGTTACACCTGTGTTTATTTATCGTGAAATGACAGATAACATGTTACAGATACACCAGGACGATATTCCCAGCCTGTATCTCTCAAGTGTGATCACAAAAAGCCAAAGTAAAGATTTTTTGAAAGATTACATTCTTTGCTTGTTGTCTCCTATATCATATTAAGATCAGTGTTGGGCAAGTTATTCAGGAAGAATAATAAGTTACTTTTATTCTTATTACCCCTTTAAAAAGTAATATTATTACTTGATATCAAAAGTAATTAGATACATTACTATATTATTTTTGTACCTTGTTGGCAGCCTTGTTGCACTCCAAAGTTAAACAGCTGATCCAGTGAACTGTTTACACCCACAGAGTGTTTGTTGTAGCTGTCCAGATGTCGCCTGTGGTGGAAACAAAGTTGACCTCACTGAATGTGACCTTAAAATTAGATTAAATCACTGAATATTCTCTCTCTCAAGGCACCAAACAAACTAAAAAAAAAGTCAGGAGTTACACCTGTGTAAAGTATCTCTCTCTCACTCATCTTCATTATTGACTTCATTTCATTATGACTCGCCTCATTATTGTTTTGGAAATTGTAATCCCTAACACTATTTGTTACTGGAAAAAGTAATATTACAGTAATATATTACTGCTCAACACGGATTATGATTTGGCAAATACATCAGTAAATTCAGGTGTATGTGCATAATAGAATTCACCAAAACAGTCTCTAATCTTTCTGAAAATGTCTCATATCAGATGACTTATTGAGGCTCATTAGGAGATAATGATGTGGCATTTCATCAGTAATTGCCTATTAAATACAGGTGTGTTTCGTTCTTCACACCATCTTTGGTTGAAACATTATATCAGTCATGTCCACATGAAATAAAAGCAAACATGTTTTGGTCTCCACTCTCTTCTCTCTCTCTTCATCTGGCTATGAGCATGACTGGTTAAATGCACACCACATCCACACTGTATTATATATTTACTTTACAGCAGAAAGCAGTATTAGTAGTTTTGAAGCAAGACACCATGTGTATATATTATTAAACTTATTTGCATTAACAGATATGCTTACTGCTCTCTGTCAGCTCATTGTCAGCTGATGCACTGACATCAGACTGCTGCACTATGTGCATGTTAATCCGCCTGTAAATATTAGCTGCTGGCGCTGTTTAAAAGCCATAATGTTAATGTTACTCCTGCTGTAGCTTCAGACATTATGCTGCTTTGAACAGTCATGTGCAGGCCTGGCAGACAGAGTGTCAACAGACCTGGGACCAGCTGACCTGCCTCATGAATGCAATAAATAATAAATAAATAGGGCTACAAATTGCGTGATGAAAGTATCAAATTGTAACGGACTAAAAGTAATGATTTGTCTCTAAAAATCTACTCAAGTAAAAAGAATATAAAGTATGATGCACTACTCTGCTACACTACTTTCTGCATCACCAAACTGAGGTTCCCATGGCAATGTGATGCATATAGTTTGTGCAGCTGTAACTGCACAGCTTCGTTTGGTGAAATTACTAACAAACAGCTCAGCAACTTTGCAGATGTCATCTTCCTTCAGCTTAGAATCCTTTTTGCTCATAAAGAGCATAGTCAGGGAAAGAAAAGTGGTGCTTTTTAGAGCTGATTTAATCTGAAACTCTGAAAATAATTGCTGCTCACGACCAGGTTCAGCATCAGTTACCATGGTGACCTCACTAACCCATTCATCTCGCTTTGTACTACACCTCTCAGCTGTAGATGTATATAAACTGGGCGATACAATAACTATCAGATGGGAACCTTTTGGCATTAAAAATGGACTGAGCACTATAACATCTGAAGGCACTTTCTCTCATGGAAGTTGAGAGCGAAATGACCAATATTTTGAACTCTGATAGTATTGTGGATGATGCACAAAGAACAGCCACAAAAAATGAAATGCATAAGGTAAGACTATTTCATGATTAATGTGGGCTTATAAAGTCTTCCTGTGTTTGCTGTCAAGATTTTATGCTTTACTTTTGTCAATGGCTTCAACTTTTCTCTTCTGTAGTTGAGAGTGGTGTATTTTGTGATCGTGCAGTTGGTTTTAATTGAGTTCACCTGCACCATAAATCCTGTGTTGTTGAGATACAGGTGCTTTTCAACAAATTCTAGTTATTGTGCTATTGGCTTTGAGTGTGTACATGAGTTGAGATGAAGGGAAATGAGTGTCTTTTCTGCTGCTGTGTTGTTGTTAACCGTGTCTACTGTAAATGTGCAGGGGTGTGATGGGATTGGATGGGGCCGGTCCAAGTGAAAAATGCCAGGGCCAAGTTTTTAAAACCCCAAATCCAAGCCTCCTGAGTAAAGTCAGAGATGCTACATCTGCAGTATCTTTGGCTTCTTATCAAGTAAGCACATTTATAAAGTACCTCTGAAGGTATGTGGTGTCTGTGAATGTGTATATGAGGCTCTCAGGATAGTGAACAGTCTGTGTGTGACATAATAAAACCAGCCATTGTGAGAAACTCGGGGACTTATGAAAATGGAAGTGCTGGGTGGGAAATGAATAGAGGAGCTGTAAAGGGCGGGGGGACTGTTATAAATACAAGGTTGATTCATTCAGTAGTGCAGTAATATTTAGTTAGACTGCTGACCTTGTGATGCCGTACATGACACCCGACAGAGTCACATATGATTTTCTGTTCTCTCATCACCTTCTTCGCTTCCTGCCATCACCTCTCCCACGATCATCCCACAGGCTGCACTGAACTCCCACCGCATATCAGCTCCACATATCACTCACATCAAAGGCATTGACATGATGATAAAGCCCAGTGTGTATGTTTGTGTGTGTGTGTTTGTTAGAGTATAACAGTGAGGGTGAGAGACACAAATAGGGCCGAAGAAGACAAATAATGTAAGAAGGGAAGTGGGGAAATTAACTGCTGTTTCATTTGGGTTTGTGCCAAAAGACATCTAATCTGTCTGGATTAATATCACCGCACACACATGTGACAACACACACACACACACACACACACACACACACACACACACAGAGGAAAGGGTGAAGGGAAAATAACAAATCAATGAAAAGAAAACATAAGAATATGAAGGCGAGAGGTTCATGTGTCTGGTGGTGGTGAATGCAAACACTTTCCCAGGACTCATAGATAAATCATTAAGATAGATAGATAGATAGATAGATAGATAGATAGATAGATGATAGAGTAGGGCATTTGTGCAGTAATTTGATGTGGGGCATTTGCTGGGAAATTACCTTGTGAGGGGCATTTGTGCAATACTACATTTGTATAGGATTTTTGGGCAATTACTGTAGGTAGGGCATCTGTGCAACACTTGGATTCAGGGCATCATGCAATACTCTTGGGTGTATGGATCTGAGGGTGATACTGTATGTTATTTGTGGTTTGATTGCATATATGTGTGTGGCTGTGTCACCTGTGTCCTCTCAAACGTCCAAGAACTTTCTCCTATGGGAGACAAAAAGGCTAATCTAACTCTAAATCTAAATTATCTGCTGTGACACACAACCATCACTGTAATCTAAGTTCACAGTTGCTAACTTATGTGAGCTGGCACACATTTAAAAAGCTAAGAATGTTAGCTAGTTGATTATTACCATGCAAGATGTAGCCCCTCTGCATCAACTTTAAACACTCACCATCAGAAATAGGTCTGAAGTTTTAAATTAATATAAATACTGTACAGTATTAATGCCCGTCTCAAAGTAACATTAGCTAGTAAGCTAGCCAGGAAGCTTGCTAAAGTAGCTAGGATGCTACCTCTAATTATGCCTACTTATCTGTCTGGGGATATATTTATTCACTTGAGGCAGTAAATACAGCCTGGTTATCTTTTATTCTGTTAATCCCAGATGAGCCCCCAGTTTGTCATAAACCTGGGTCTTGGGCCATGACAAGGGGAGATGGACCATTAAACAGTTTAAACTAATTATTTATTTAACAGAAATAGCTGTAAATGCCAACATAACAGCTGAGTAAAATGCACAAGGTGTGGATGTCAGTGAGATCAATGGTGTAGGTTGTATGTGAAGTTTGAGAATGGTGTGTGTGTGTGTGTGTTGAAGAGAGCATTAAATAAGCATAAGGATAACTGAGGAAACTTAAGATGCCACATCACTGTCGGGGTGTGTCTGTTGGGAGAGGGAGACAGACAGAGAATGAGTCACAGAGCCAGATTTATACACTGGAAGCACTGGGGCCAGGTGTCACCAGAGGCACTGATTTCTGAGCCATCCCTCTACTGAATACCACTAAACATAGACACTGCTGCGAACACAGCAGGAGTCACCACAGTAGACTTTACCTTTGTTTGAACAAAAATTACTTAAAAGACATCTGTCACAGGACTGTCCAACGGTCTTGGCAGAGCAAGTCACCAGCAGCTAGACTCCCTCACTTAAGAAGCAACTCACATTGCACCATGCAGAGATGCTGCAGGGATGAAATCCGTGAAATGTAGTCCAACTTGATTAACTTCATTTCCCAAATTCCACCTTAGTTTAGTAAATGCAATGATTCAGACATCTGAAGCAGGATAAATTTGAGGGGCATAAAGATAACCTTTAAATAGTGTTATTTAGCATATGTTATTGTGGATTTGGCTTCTATTAAATATATATTTTCAGTTTATTTAGAAATAATTTATTGAGGGACGCAGGGCTCCAGCGCATCATTGAATCATATTTCAAGTCAGTCCAAAAAATCCTGAAGAAGAAACAGAAACAGTTTAACAGTCATTCCTGCATCGTTGACAGTCTTTTCACATGTTTTCAGCAACTATTCAAAGTCAACTTTATTGTCAATTCTGCCATATGTTGAGGACGTATATAGGATCAGAATGTCCAGGCGTTGTGTTTTGTCCCACTGTGACATCCTTGCAAATTCAAACTCACATTTGGCATATAAGGAAATCTGCCTCGCCATGAGATTTTGGAAGTTGGAAGTTGGATTTGAACAGTGTTTGGCTACACACCATAAGTTTGTAATGACCCACCAGCTGGTCAGTGGGGTTTCAGAGGTTAAACTTGTTTTCGTCACCTCCAACTAAAAACTTCGACCCCGTTGCCTTCACATCAGCCACCCGCTGCCCTCCGTGATCTCCCTCCAACCCCTGAAATATAACAGCTCATTTGTTCTCCCTCCCCCTGGTGATTTACCCTTTAACCTCCTGCTTCCCCGGTCGCTGTAATCCAAACCGTCTGCCCTGACCTCCTTCAACACACGCTCGCTTTCACACACACACATTCGACAACTTTAACCCCGTCCTCAGGCTCTGTGAAACCAACTCTCAGCCATGACAAATGCAGCGGAGCCTCTGGTCTGTGTGTGGAGCCTCAGCACTGTCACGGTGTCACTGTCATCGTCTCAAACAAGAAAGCGAATCTCCTCAACTGACATTAAATTGAGACAGGTAAAAGCCCCATTCAACATCAGTGGCTGTGTGATATCTCTGCTTTCTCACAGCTTTAATTTGTTTGATTGGAACGAAATCTTTTTGAAGTGAAATTTTCTGTAATTTGAGATTGGAAAGGGCCTTAAAGTTCCCATGAAATGGTTAGCCGAATGCTTATTGTTTACATGTTTCCTGTAAAAACACACAGCTAGGGAGCGATTGGACATTGATTGGCGTTTACAGTAGCCAGTAGCACTGTGTGTTACACCCTGCTGCCATGCAGCTAAAGTGGTCCATGGATGTAAGAAGGAGAGTGGTCCTATTAGCTGACTCTTTCTAGACTGAGAGCTCCCAGTGAACATGGACACAAGGAATAAACTATAGTACCGAGGTGGTTTTCTTCCTGGGTTTGGCTCCCAGCACCCTGGGCTGAGTCAGGCTAACCAAGCTAACAGCAGTTAACAGTTAGCTTACTTACTTTACCAACAAGTAAAGTTATCTTTCCATCAGGGGACTCCATAAATGGCCTCTGTCTGTCTCTTCCTTGTTAGCCTTGGAGGCTGTGACGGTTGCTGTGGTCGTATTCACTACGAGGCTGGTTTGTGCCCTTAACGGTAGCTAACAGATACAGTTAGCTCCTTTAGCAACAAGTAAGCTAATGCTATCTGCCCTTCAGGAAACTCAGTAATTAAATAACAGAGTTGAAGCTGAGCAGCCAGAGACATGAGAGGAGAACCAGAAAATATTTTCTCCATTAAATCTGATCCAGTTTCACCCAAAATCAATGAATAAAGTGACAAAGTTGTGCTTTGAACAGTTTCCAAGGCCTGTTCCCCAGAAACACTGTATAAAGACAGAGCGCATTTAAGACCAGCCCACAGCTGCAAGTAAACAACAGAAAGACGTGTAAAAGCTGCTGTGTGGTGGGATGCACAGTGTGAAGAACACAGAACTAGGTTTTTAGAAGCTTCAGAACTGAAAAACTTAAACATTGAGGAGAAAAGTGGATGCAGACATGAGGCATGAGCAGGGAGAAAGGGAAAACTGTGGAATCCTGACATTCAATAAAGTTATGCCAAAGTTACAGTTGCCAATTTGTCCAGAGAAACTACAGAGGCTGTCTTTGAAAGGCCTGGTTTTGATCTTTATTAGCGTAAATGATGATCTCAACCGGTGATTTGATCAAGTATTTGTAAATATCAAAGTATTTCACCTCTGGCAATTCAGTGGGATAATTTCTCACAGAAAAGCAAGGTCAGGAGATGAGACGGTGAGAGAGGAGGCTGAGATATGCAGGTCAATACAACTTTTCCTCTCTGGTAGACGCAGGATGCTAAAATAACCCTTTGGCATACAGAATTCTACTGTTTTTAGCTAACTACAATTATTTTGTTGGTTTCAGCCCCCGGTGGACATGGTTTACAGAGTATGACGTGTTATCCTTCTATATGTAAGTGAGAAAGTGTTTCATTGCAAGCAGATTTAGTGCAGGATGAGTCATCAATAGTTTTTAATCATTTCCCAGGAAAAGACAAACTCTGAAATAGCATTAAGAATACCCGAGAGCTACAATCTACAAAAGGACTTTCTGTGATTTTTGGGCCAGATATTTGTGTTTAGGTCACGTATAGTTCAAAACATATGTGATAAAACACTTCAACATCATTGTTGACTTCTTGAGAACTTTAAAAATCATGTTGTAATTGAATACTGAATTGGAGGACAGTAGGATGGTGGGGGGGAAAGAGGGAAATGAAGCAGCAGATCAGGTTTTGTTTGCCTCCACAGACTGATAAATCTACAGCTGTTATTCAATCTTTAACATACGTATCTGGTTAAACTGCCTGCTGGCCCTCAGTGTGTGAGAACTGAATTTTACTTGCTAAAAGAGACTTTCTATTTTACAGCACATGACACTTATGGCAACTGGTGACCTCCCTGTGAGTGTGTGTGTTGTAAATGTGGCTGCATGGGAACATGGATTCATTTACATCTATAGTATGTCATGCTATAAAAATGTAATACTGTGAAAATTCCCCCCACAAATCATCCAGCTCAGTGCGTAAAAACAGACAACAAATGAAACACAACTATGCATCTGCAAACAAACTATAATTCAGGCTCACAGCAGCTGGAGCCGCAAGTCAAGTCCCGACATCTGCTGCCAGGAAGCCTCAAAATATTCAGTTGTATCACTTAATTATTAAAATGTGATGCTGAGATCCATCTTTTGCACATGGGGACAATGTCACTGTCAGTAATAAATCATATGTGACTTACATTATTAGCTTTAGAGTCAGATTTATTGTTAAAATTCGTGCTTAGTCTTGGGAAAATGTTAAAGTTAGATTTCAAATCAACATCACGGTTCATATTTCATGTTCCATGTTCAAGTTTCTGGTATGTGGTTTGTCTCAAACTGCTCCATCACCCAAAGAAAGCCGGCCTCACTGATGAGAGAGGATGACATCAGAGTCAAAGCGGTAGACTTCAGATTCAAAAGGTATCCTGTGGAGTTTTTGACACATGCACAAGAACAAGAACTCATGGACAAATACACAATTGACATCATACGCAATCCTGTCAATGATTTCACATTATTCCAGTGGCCTACAGGTGAAGGTAGTGTGCAAAGAAATGCAGCAGGGGAGGTGAAGACTGCTAGAATGTAATGCAAAGAATGCATGTTTCAAACTTTTAAGCAAAATAGAGTTTGCAAATGTTTAATGAAGTCAGGAATTCTTTATTCAACATATTTGCTAGATCTCAAGGATTCACACACTGAGTTTTGGTGAGTAACACTGAACATAAACATAAGTTTTTTTGTTTACAAGAAGACTCCACATGACTTGAGACTCAACTTGGACTTGTCTTCTGTCACCCTTTAGCTTACTTGTACTTAACGTAATGTTACTGCCTGAGAACTTGGCTTGATTCAGACAAAATTTATCTGGTAAAATAAATGCCTTGCAACACTTCACTGCCTGGCCTAAAAAAAAGTCACCACCTGGATTTAACTAAGCAAACAGGTAAGAGCCTTCCATTGGATAATTACTGTTGTGATTAATATGTTTCAGCTGCAACAAGTTACTTAACCTGAACTGATGCAGTGAGAAGCGTCTCATTTCTTAAACAAACATGTCAGAAGACATATCCTGTGGTCATGGAAAAGATGTTACTCTGTTTCAGAAGGGTCAAATTATTGGCCTGCATCAAGCAAAGAAAACAACAGAGGAGGCTGATGAAACTACTAAAACTGGGTTAAGAACTGTCCAACAAATTATTAAAACTTGGAAGGATAGTGGTGAACCATCATCTTCCAGGAAGAAATGTGGTTGGAAAAAAATCTTGAATGATCGTGATCAGAGATCACTTAAATGTTTGGTGAAATCAGATTGTAAAAAATCAAATTGGAACTCACGGCTATGTTTAATAGTGAAAGTAAGAGCATTTCCACATGCACTAAACAGCTGCGTAGCCTCAAGAAAAACACTTATCAGTGAGGCTAATCAGGGAAAAAGGCTTCAGTTTACTAGGGAGCATAAAGATTGGCCTTGGAGCAATGGAAAAGGTCATGTTGTCTGATGAGTCCAGATTTACCCTGTTCCAGAGTGATGGGCACATCAGGGTAAGAAGAGAGGTGGATGAAGTGATGCTCCCATCATGCCCATCAACCGTACAGCCTGTGGGGGCAGTGTTATGATCTGGGGTTGTTTCAGTTGCTCAGGTCGAGGTTCAGCAACGTCTCCAAAAAATGAGGTCAGCTCACAACCTGAATATACTGAATGAGCAGGTTTTTCCATCAATGGATTCTTCTTCCCTGATGACACAGGCATATTTCAAGATGACAATGCCAGGATTCATCAGGGCTCAAATTGTGAAAGAGTGGTTCAGGGAGCATGAGACATCATTTTCACACATGGATCGACCACCACAGAGTCCAGACCTGAACCCCACTGAGAATCTTTGGGACGTGCTGGAGAAGACTTTACGCAGCGGTCCACTCCATCCACCATCAATACAAGATCTTGGTGAGAAATTAATGCAACTCTGGACAGAAGTAAGTGTTGTGACATTGCATAACCTTATCAAAATGATGCCATGGTGAATGCATGCTGTAATCAAGGCTAAAGACAGTCCAATGAAATATGAAAGTGTTTGACTTTTCTTAGGCCAGCAGTGTATTCAAAGGTTCCACTTAGTACCAAACTTTCTCAACTGTTATTGGGCACAGAGCCAAAAAGAGGCGGGGCTGAGGACAGGGTGTCTGAGATACAAGCATCAAATGTGCACAACTATAAATACCTGGGCTTTAACAGCTCAAAATTCCAGCATAATTAATTTAATTATGAAGGATTCAACTAAATACACAAAAACCTTTGATAGAAAAAAAAATTGAAATCCACTAAATCTAATGTCATATCATTAATTTCTATGATAGTATTTGGAGACCATCAACACTTGTACTGGTTCTTACAATTTTCTTATGAAGTTTTGAGACTTGGGCTCGGCCCAAAAGACTTAAAAGAATATTGCTAATCTATATTTTCTTGGTGTCTACAAATCACATGAATAGACCAAAGTCAGTAATTTGTTCCTACAAATCCTAAGTATTGTCTGTGTAGACAAAGCCTGATATAACTTATTCCTCTGAGTCACAAAGCTCTGTTGTCCACAGCCTATTAAATATACTGTAAATGAACTGTTGCACTGGGTTCCTTCACTACAATGAACACAACACTGTTTTCATGTGTTGGAATGCGAGAGATGCTACAGTTCTTACCACAATATAGATTAACACAAAACAATAAGATTAGCATTGCAGCAAGTACTGACACTAACACAAACCTAAGAAAGCTGCGCTCTACAATGGCAAGACAGAAGAAGAGGGAGCGATGAAGGATGAAGGTATGTGTATAGAAAGAAGAAAGAAACACATCACAGCGTTTCAAACACCCCTGTGGCTATTGGTATCGGGGTAGTCAGTCACCACAAGAGGATATTCCAAACGATTTCTGCATAGCATTAAGAACAGCACCTTGGCTTCTTTCACCCTGACTCACTCATCCCACCATCACACTCAACCCCAGATCCTCAACCCTGAGGTGCCCCCACATCCAACATCATATTTACCCTCCAACCCCCTTTTCCCTTTACCAAACCAGGGACTGTATCCCAACCCCGACCTCACTAACCCCCACCCTACACCCCTAACCCCATCCTCTCCCGCCAATCAAATCCCAGTTCTCCTCCCACCCCAGCACACCTGCCCCTCTCCTCCCCACAGGTAAATACAAGCCAACTTACCACATTGCGAGACCGAGCAGAAAAATCCAGGACTGGTTCTTCAAAGCATGAAAACCAGTGCTGGTACTAGGTGATTCACACATCAACCGGATTCCAGCTCACAATAACCCACAAATCCAACTGGACAGCTACCCTGGAGCATACTTTTATCATTTCCTTAAGATCTGTGAAAAACCCTGCCTAACCTGAACATCAAGATTGTCATCTTCTCCATCGGACTCAATAAGGACCAGGACCCCAAGCAAAAGTCATGCAAGCAACTCAGAACACTGTTCAGACTGTCTGTAACTACCTTCCCCAATGCAGACATTTACTTTCTGATTATTAACTTTTCTTCAAATCTCACTCCAACACAGCAACCTCATGTTAATCAAAATAACTATGGCAACACACTTTCCCATCCTGACAGAAATACCCCATGACACATTTGTTAGAAAAAGAGCCAATATTCACTGGACCCCATCTACAGGCAAACACATTTTTGATAATTGGTGCACAGAGCTAAATTTATGAACATTACAGAAATTCATAGCAAAGTTTGTCGTAGGCAACTGGACTTGATAGAGTTCTTGAAGACGTTTCGCCTCTCATCCAAGAGGAAGGACAATAACACAGCACAACCAGACTCTAATGAAAAATGGGTTAAGAACTTGTCAGACAGGACTCTCACACAACCTGAGAAGGATGTTCTGGCCAAAGGACTCAACTTTGCAGTTACACCAGAACAAGTACCGGTGGTAGACCTCATTACAGCAACTGAATCAGCCATCAGGAACAACCAGCTTACCATCTCTGAGGCTGAGCAGCTCAGATTAAAGGTCTCAGCTGCCCTCACCAGTGCAAAGGCACCCCCTTCCAATCTGACCATCCAAGAAAGGAAGGCTCTGACATCTCTCCAAAGAGACCGGGACATCACTATTCTCCCGGCCGACAAAGGAAGATGCTCAGTGGTGCTTAACACAACAGACTACCATTCTAAAGTGAACTGTCTACTCGGTGACACAGCCACATATGAAACACTCAGGCGAGATCCTACCAGCAGCTACAAGAAGAAGGTAGTCTGCTGTTTGCAACAACTGGAGAAGGATCAAGCCATTGACAGACAGCTATACTACCGCCTATACCCGGGAGAAGCTATTCCCCGCATCTATGGGCTTCCTAAGATACACAAGGAAGAAGCCCCACTCAGACCCATCATCAGCAGTATTAACTCGGTCACTTACAACATTGCCAAACACCTGGCCACGATTTTGGCTCCTTTGGTTGGAAACACTCCACACCACATCAAGAACTCACAGGATTTTGCCAACAAAATCAGGGAAATAAAACTGGACCCAGAGGAAACCATGGTGTCCTATGATGTTACCTCTCTGTTCACGTGCATTCCTACCACGGAAGCAATTGCGACAGTAAGGAAACGACTGCTGCAGGACAATAATCTATCCACCAGAACCAACCTCACCACGGACCACATTTGTGCCCTGCTGGACCTCTGTTTGACTACTACATACTTCCAGTTCAACGAAGGTTTTTATAGACAGAAACATGGCTGTGCTATGGGCTCACCTGTGTCTCCAATAGTGGCTAACCTCTACATGGAAGAAGTTGAGAGCAGAGCCCTGCACTCCTTCAGAGGAACACCTCCAAGCCACTGGTTCAGATATGTTGATGACACCTGGGTCAAGATCAAGACACAGGAGGTTGAAGCCTTCATGGACCACATCAATGCAGTGGACACACACATCAAATTCACCCGGGAGGATGTCCAAGACAACAGTCTGGCCTTCTTGGATTGTGCAGTGCACATTGAAGAGGACAGAAGCCTCAACATCGACGTATACAGAAAACCTACACACACAGACCAATATCTCCTCTTTGACTCACACCACCCACTGGAACACAAACTAGGGGTCATCAGAACCCTTCATCACAGAGCACAGAACATTCCAACCAGTACCGAAGGAAAGTATAAGGAACAGAAACACATCAGGGCATCCCTCAAAACCTGTGGATACCCAAATTGGGCCTTTGTCAAAACCAGTAAAAGAAACAGGCCTGAAAGAGAGGAAAACAACATCAAAAGGAAAAACATTGTTATTCCTTACGTTGCTGGCGTTTCAGAAAAACTCAAAACAAAAGCTTGTCCACCCCAAGGACAGAACACCCAGACACAAGCGGGAAAATGTAGTGTATGCCGTTCAGTGTAGTGAGGAGTGCACAGACCTGTACATTGGGGAGACAAAACAACCGCTGCACAAGTGCATGGCTCAACACAGGAGAGCCACCTCCTCAGGTCAGGACTCAGCAGTCCATCTACACTTGAAGGAGAAAGGACACTCCTTTGAAGACAACAATGTCCATATTCTGGCCAGGGAAGACAGATGGTTTGACAGACATTTTAAACTGCACAGCTTGTTGCTCACTGACACATAATGATTATAGTGTCTGATGAACTGATTGAAAAACAGCCTCTTAATGAATCCTAATAGCTATTTAATTGTGAAAACTAACAGCGACAATCAGGGAATTCAGTGATGAGTTTAGTCAGTACAGTCAATGAATCAATCAGTGTTAATTCACCGTCCTGTTTCCACTCTACTGAGACCTCACACAGCCCCGGTGAAGCTGCCCTTTGGACAAAATGAGGTTAAAGCCCAACGTCAGGAAGAAAATCACTGTCATGTCCTCACAAGAGCTGCCAAACAAGAGCATGTTTGTTTCTGGTGTGGTGCGAGGTGTGCGAGCGATAATAACGCTTCAAATATGGCAACGCATTAATCTGTGGGGATGAAAGGAGTTGACACCTTTCAGTTTGTGTGAATGTGATAGTGACAGAGTCTTATCTTATCAGCGAGGTACAAACAGGCCGACAGCAGAGATGTGTTGCATCAGTCTGACACCTGCAAATCTCCACACAGACGCTGCCAATTACATCCTCGTTATGGACTGATCACACACATGAGACTGCACTGCATATTTCTGATATTTAAATCAAGTTAAATCTAATCTTTGCCATTTTTCTCTGTCTCTATCTCTCTTTTCTGTTGTACTACACCACTCTGATCATCATTAAACAGCAGTTTATTATAGTAAAGAGACATAATTAATTTACTCCGTCTTTAAAAGTCATGTCACATGTAAAATGTATCTCTTGAATAACCAGTCTGGCTGTAAAATGTTTGTCTTTTGCATCTGGTGGCTGTGGTTATGTCAAATGTCTTTAAAGTTGGGAAAGGCTACAAGTTCTCCAGGCTGTCGGTCCTGCAATTTTCCATGACAGCTACCATACACTGTGTATTTCGAGGACACGAAAGTGTGATAAAGGCCTGTAGTGTGGAGGGGTTTTCATGGTGGAAAAAAAAAACAGTTGAGAAGTCTAAAAGGAAGAGTTTGACAGTCTTTGCACTCGAGTCCCAAGTAAAGTACCAGGTCTTAAACCTTGAGTTTTGAGTCCTTAAGTCATAATGCTGTCTTCATCACATGTCATGCCATTTTAGCAACAGAGCCTCCACTCATACTGTGAGGGAGCAAACTCAAGCTTTATTCATAACTAATGGAATTTCTTCAATTTTTATATAGTTGGGGGTTTTAAAGTTTGCTTAAAAGTTAAAAAAAAAAAAAATTAACTGTAACTTCCAACAACTCCTTATTTTCCTTCCAAACCTTGTTCTTTTTGAGGATATTCCCATAAAAAGGCTGCTGTGGTTCATAATAAAAGGTGCAGCTTCTAAACCTTTTTATCTCTTTCTCCCTGTTGACTGCTTTGATGTGGGGAGATAAAGACTTCAAGGATGTCAGCAGCAGTTTTGACCAGATAAAACGTTAGAGGTGAAGTAAGTTCACTCAATTCCGCTAAAATAGGACCAGGGTGAGTGGACACACTGCTGAGCGTGTTTGCTGATGCACAGAGCAGATTAGGACATCGTGGAGGTGGGTGTAGTTAGCAGTCAGCTTCAGGGGAGAGACAGGTGTGGGGGCTGGATCATGAGAGTGGTGTCAGGTGGGTTAACTGGCACAGCTGGTGCTTGTTCCTGATTACACTCTCCCCTTTTGTATGCAGTAGTGTGCTGACCCTCGGGTGACTGCTGCTCATGACACAAAGAAAGAACTCTGCCTGGGACTTTGTTTGATGAACTGAGCGGACTGAACGACGTGTGCTGCAGGAGCCAGAGGCACATGTTAAAGGGTTGTTAGCTCATGTTTAAATATTTTGAGCAGCAGTCAGAATAAAAGTATACTGTCTGAGTCTGAGCTGGATCTGTGTGTCTGTGGGGGGGAACTCACGGTGATAACAAGACGGCTACAGACATCTCGACTGAAAAAACTCGAAACACTCATCTGTTGCCTCACTCGCTTGTTTGCATCGCTTCTAGTTAGGAAATGGTTTTACTGTTTACATGCTGTAGGTATTTCTTGTACCTAGTGACTTCCTTAAGACATATTGTCACCGTGAGGTTAAATGTTGTGCACCATAAAACAAATAAGAGTGATTTCTAAAGCACAGGTGCTAGTAGGCATATTTATTTTACCAGAGCTATTCCTCTTTGCCTCCAGTCTTTATGGTAAAGTAAGATAACCAACTGCTTGCTGTGGCTTTATACACTGCCTGGCCAAAAAAAAAAAAAAAGTCACCACTGGATTTAATTAAGCAAACAGGTAAGAGCTTTCCATTGGATAATTACTGCAGTGATTAATATGTTTCAGCTGACAACAAGTTATTTAACCTGAACTGATGCAGTGAGAGCTTCTCATTTCTTAAACAAACATGTCAGAAGACATATCCTGTGGTCGTGGAAAAGATGTTATTCTGGTTCAGAAGGATCAAATTATTGGACTGCTCAAGCAAAGAAAACAACAGAGGAGACTGATGAAACTACTAAAACTGGGTTAAGAACCGTCCAACATATTATTAAAACTTGTAAGGAATGAACCATCATCTTCCAGGAAGAAATGTGGTTGGGAAAAAAATCTTGAATGATCATGTTCAGAGATCAGAATTTGGTGAAATCAAATTAAAAAAAAAATCAACAGGATATCACAGCTATGATTAAAAAGTTAGAGTAAGAGCATTTCCAACAATGTGAAGAGGACTCAAGGGACTGGGACTGAACAGCTATGTAGCCTTCAGAAAACCCCGTATCAGTGAGGCTAATTGGGGGAAAAATGCCTCAGTTTACTAGGGAGCATAAAGATTGGACTGTGCAGCAATGGAAAAGGGTCATGTGGTCTGATGAGTCCAGATTTACCCTGTTCCAGAGTGATGGGCGCATCAGGGTAAGAAGAGAGGCGGATGAAGTGATGCTCCCATCATGCCTAGTGCCTACTGTACAAGCCTGTGGGGGCAGTGTTATGATCTGGGGTTGCTTCAGTTGCTCAGGTCGAGGTTCAGCAACATTATGTGTCCAAAAAATGAGGTCAGCTCACAACCTGAATATACTGAATGAGCAGATTTTTCCATCAATGGATTTTTTTCTTCCCTGATGACACAGGCATATTCCAAGATGACAATGTCAGGATTCACTGGGTTCAAACTGTGAAAGAGTGGTTCAGGGAGCATGAGACATCATTTTCACACATGGATTGGCCACCACAGAGTCCAGACCTTCACTTCATTGGGAATCTTTGGGATGTGCTGGAGAAGGCTTTACACAGCGTTCCACACTCTCCCGTCATCAATACAAGATCTTGGTGAAAAATGAATGCAACTCTGGACAGAAATAAATGTTGTGACATTGTATAAGCTTATCAAAATCAATTTCCCCTCGGGGAATTTCTGATTCTGATTCTGAAATGAGGGCGGCACGATGGCGCAGTGGTTAGCGCTGCCGCCGCACAGCAAGAAGGTCCTGGGTTCGAATCGCCGAGCCGGCAGGGCCTTTCTGTGTGGAGTTTGCATGTTCTCCTCGTGTCCGCGTGGGTTCTCTCCGGGTACTCCGGCTTCCTCCCACAGTCCAAAGACATGCAGCAGGTTAATTGGTGACTCTAAATTGCCCATAGGTGTGAATGTGAGTGTGAGTGGTTGTTTGTCTCTGTGTGTCAGCCCTGCGATGAACTGGCGACTTGTCCAGGGTGTACCCCGCCTCTCGCCCAAAGTCAGCTGGGATAGGCTCCAGCTCCCTGCGACCTCATGGATAAGCGGTTTACAGAAAATGGATGGAATGGATTCTGAAATGATGCCATGGCGAATGCATGATGTAATAAAAGCTAAAGGTGGTCCAACGAAATATTAGTTGTGATGTTTTGTTTTGGCCAGGCAGTGTATAATGTGTAGATTTGAGTGATAATAATCTTCTCATCCAACTCCTGGCAAGAAAACAAATAAGCACACTTCCCCAAAATGTCAGACTATTATTTTAAACCACCCCTGCAACAATAATCCATAATCCTTTACTGTATATCCATATGCTCAGTAGGTATGATGGTAAAATCATCATAGGTTTGTTAAAATATTGCTAAATGCACTGCTTCTTATCTCTTCATATGAGCCATCTTGAAGCCCTGAAGCTCTACTGTTCCACTGTTCTGAAAATATAAAGCATATGAATTGACAGTGAAGAAGTAGTCTGAGAAGTTTCTATTGATTTGTTCTTTTTATTGCCATTAAAGTTTGGCACCATTTTAGCCTTCGATCTTCATTAAAGAGCAAACTGCCAGCTTTTTATAGTACTCCGAGGCAGAGTGGTTGTTACTCAAAAATTGGAGTTTAAGTGGAGAATCACTCGGCTGAAAGACCTGACACCAACTAGCTCCCTTGCAGCACTTAAAACTAAACTTAAAAACAAGTTCAATTTTGCTTTTGCCTTATTTATGATCACATGAAATCCTTTATGTGTGGAATATGTTTATTTAAACCAAACTTCTTTTTGTTTCTCTTAATTTCTCATGCACATTACCATCTAATTCACATTTGTATATTTATATTAATGTAATGAAACGGACGGCACCACTCTTTACTGACTTTTACTGACTGTTTCAGATTACAGCTCTTTCAAACACTTGTCACATTACTGCACAAATGAAAAAACTTTACTGTGTGCAACTCAAATACATCATACAGTTCAGTACTGCACATAAAATATAGATTACTTTAGTTTCTCTGCTGCATCTCATTGGCTTGTTTTTTGCAGTTTGTCATAAGCTCTGAGGAGACATTTTTTCATTGAGAGAAAATGACTTTCTTTTTCAAGTCATGACTTCAGTGTGCATGTAGCAGCAGCCTCAGGTGTCCTGTCATCGCAAGACGAAGTATTATGGGAGTGAAGTAAAAAAGAAAAAATAGAATTACTGCATTTTTAAAATTGTTTCCTATATGTTGTCATGTATGAAAACACTAAAATGAACACTGTAAGCAGACTACTTGATTACTTTAAGCAAATTATTTACAGGAATGACTCTGTCGCAAACTTTTTGATCCATACTGTTACTGTTACCATGGTAGTTTCCACTGTATTTCATTCAAACTGCAACATTATTATGTTGAATTTAATTGGTAGCTATTTTTTTTAACTACATACAATGTTGTAGGATAAAAGACACCAACATTTGTTTTTATGCTGAAGCTGAAATGTTGAGTGAAACATTAAGTGTCCCTAATGCATGAGGGAGTGAATGTGAAAGCATGGCACTGTGTGTGTCTGAGTGTGTGTGAGTGTGTGTGTGTTTAATTTCCTCAAGAGACCAAATCGAATCAATGATAAGTAATACCAAAATAAGTCAGAGGAGCGTCTGTTGTCACCAGTGAGTCATCGTAGTGTGAGAACAACAGCTCTTTCTCTATCTCACACACATACACACACACACACACACTCACACAGAAAATCAGCTGCCCTTATAGTGCAACACTTTCCACTGACACTGATAAGCAAACAGCCCTGGGGACACGTAGAATCATTTTTAGCTCTGCTTTAGCGTTCTGTTCATGTTTGCATGTTTGATTGACTATCTGTGTATATACAGTATGTGTGTGTTTACTGGGTGTGTATATTAAGCCCTAAAAGTCTTTACAGTGAGCAAAGTTGCTCCTAAACCCCCCTTGTCTAAGACCCAGGGCCCTCCAAACGTAGCCATCTATGGGTTTAATTCTCCTCAGGACTCAAACATGACAAGACGAATCAGTGGAAACCAATCAAAGGATGACTTTGAGCATCAGACCAGATCTACAGGCGAACCTCTGGTCAGATTAAACTAATCCATGCTGACCCTGAGAGACCATATCTGGAGTTTGTTCCAGGCACTTTACAGTCCTGTAGACAAAAGCTGCTCTAATCCTCTAAAATACTTTGAGTGTTTTTATTTGAGCAGCCTCAGAGACCAACATGGTTTTTCCCAGCTGACTCCTTTAAGTCGGAAGCTGAGGAAAAAGCTCATCGATCTGAAGTACAAGACAAGCTGAGTTATTTGTACGGATTTTCTGTTGAATTGATCATGCTATGGTGACCCAACTGATCATAAAATGGTCAGTATCAATAACCTGTTAGTCTCCATTAGTGGGTGGCACGGTGGTGCAGTGGTTAGCGCTGTGGCCTCACAGCAAGAAGGTCCTGAGTTCAAATCTCCCAGCCGGCTGGGGAGTTTGTGGCTGGGCAGGACCTTTCTGTGTGGAGTTTGCATGTTCTCCTCGTGTCTGGTGGGTTCTCTCCAGGTACTCCGGCTTCCTCACACAGTCCAAAGACATGCAGGTTAATTGGTGACTCTAAATTGCCCGTGAATGTGAATGATTGTCCATCTCTACGTGTGTCAACCCCGCAATCAACTGGCAACTTGTTCAGGGTGTACCCCGCCTCTTGCTCAACGTCAGCTGGGATAGGCTCCAGCCTCTCGCGACCCTTCAAGGATAAACAGTTACGGACAATGAGTGAATGAATGTTTCCATTAGTGTATAATCACCTGAAAATAAGTATAGCTGTGTTTTCGTTACCTCAGAAGTGGGCCCTCTTGCACAAAGGGCGCCAGGTTGCACTGCCATGTTTCTGCAGGAACCCTTTAAAGCTTTGCATAAGTTTGACTGCCACTGTAGGCTTTGTTTTCCTACACGCTTGGGAGAGTGGAAGAGTGAGAACAGGTGTTTGCAATCTGCGAGTTCACTGCTAGATGCCACTAAACCCTACACACTGCTCATCCACTCCTGTGTCATAACTCAACTGCAAAATATGCTGCATCTATTTTGTGAAGCAGTTAATACCCCTGCTCTGCTGGAGTATGAAGTGGATAATGCACACAGATAATAGCTTCCTCCATTTTCAACTCTCTGTTTCTCTGTTCCCTGCAAAGGTCAGAGCTTTCAGGGCGGGTTTCACTTTGTGGTGGTTTAAATTCACGTGTAAAAGGTTCCACAAACTTTATGCAAAAGCTGAGTGCTAATTAGTTTTCACTGTTAGCATAACATGATGTGTCAGATGTTTTGTTACACAGAACCGTCCAAGGAAACATCCTTTGAAAAAGCTGACATTTTCTTAAAAAAAAAAAAAAAATACTACACAGGTGATTGGATGAACCATCTGTCTATCACAGGCTAACTTCAACCAATCAGAGATAGCTGAATCCAGTAGTGAGAACAGCTAAAACATCTTTTCCATCAATAAAAGGCTTCAGATCCGTTCTTTGCTCTTCTTTCAATGAAGAAATACTCTCCAGTTCTGATGACTGATAACTGATGCTATAGCAGCATCTACACCTGTAGCTTCAGGTTGTTCTTCATAGGATGCTTATTGGTCCGAGTCACTGTGATTTGTCTAGATGTGCACAACTTGAAGCCTTGGAAGATGGATTCTAATGTGATCTTGTGATTTCGTGAATCCAGCTGCCTGACAGAGAAACTGTTTAATTGTCAGTTTAATTTCATAGGATTCTACATGCATATTAGACGAGGCCCTAAAGGCCTCAGTATGCTTCAAATAAAGATTGTTTAACAATCTGTCACCCTCATGAAAGCTATCTGAACAGCTGCTGCAATTTTTCTTTCAACTTTTCTGAAACAGACTGACACTATTTTCACATAGTATTTGGCCAGGTGTGCAGAGGTGTGAAATTATGCAGAGTTTCAAACTGTCAATTTCTCCTTTTTTAAATTCCTAATTTTCATAACACAACAGATGCACATTGGACAATGGACCCCCAATTTGAAAGAATCTTGTCTTAAGGAATCCCCCTTTTTATGTTTTTAGATAATTGAAGATAATACTGTAATCAAAATCTGTCTCAAGTTAATAAAATAATTGTTTTTAATTCACACTTATCCTTGTTTGATCAGTCAATCAATAATCAAACTAGGATTCTATAAATTTTAAGAATCACAATTGTTGTCCAAACTTCCAAAAAAAATTAGATAAAAATTAAAATATTCTTTTCCTTCTTCCTTCTGGGGACCCTCTACAATCCACTCAAGGACCACTGCCGGCCTCGGCCCCCAGTTTGAAAACCACCGCACAAAACAATGAGGAGGCGAGGATATAATCTGAAAATTACTTGGGAAGCTGTTTAGGAACTGATGAACAGGAGCGGTCTGAGCATCATCCATCACAACAAACCAGCTTGTTCGCAGCACACTGAGGCCTTAAATTAGGATTTTACCTAATAATTCACACATGATTCAGCCTGTAGAAACCACCCGCCACTGTATTTAAGAGCTGATACAACAATAGCTTACGTCTGTATAATGTCAAACCAAACAACATTATCTAACAGCAGATGAGACAGATGTTCTCATTGTCAGATTGGTGGTGTGGCGGTGTCAGCCAAAAACATGAAGAACAGTGTAGTTAAACTCATTATTAAAGCATTATTGTCCATACAGTGTATGAACTCAAGTCATTGTCTGCTGCATGTATTATTTATCTTAATTGACTTTCAGCCAAACTGGGTTCAGTCCACTTCTTTAATATTTTTTAGTAACATGCAGTTCCCTTGAGGCAATTCCAGCTTGTTCCATAAAACTCTGACAGGGCATTTTCTCACACGCAACTCAGTTTGGTATTTTTGTTGTTTTGGAGCTTGTACCACTGCTGCTCAGCACATGTAGGACAAGTTTGAATGTGACCGAAGCATTTTCCCCACTAGATGGTGCTGTAGCCTCTTTCTGCAGCATGTCACATTCATGGACACAAATCCTCAAAGGCATGTTTGGTTTTTTTTTGTAGTTCCCACACACAAACACACACCACACACACACACACCACACTCACGCACAGATAAATGCATGTATGGAGGGGCATTAGTGGATCCATTATTATTACTCCAACAGAAAGACAGACGATGGTTCACTCAGGCTGGGAGGAGGGGGGAGGAGGCAGCTGATGTGATTTACTCATTATGCAGCTTCATATGTCTTCCCCCATGAAATGGACAGGGACTCATCGACATGTCAATGTGTAACAAACTCTCCTGTGAAAATTCATCTTGTGCTGCCATGGGGAATTACACTGGCACAGCTAGTCTATCCTGCCTCCCCCTCCTCCTCCTCCCCTCCTCCTCCTCTTCCACACACGTGCACGCACATTTATATTCCCCCTCTCTCCATCCTCCCTCCATCCTTCCTCTTCTAACTACGCCCCCTGGCTGTTTGTGTCAGTGTTCTTCCAGAAACTGCCTGGTGAAACAAGGGTGGAAAAACCTATAGCCCGTAGCCAACAGATAAAAGAGGGCCTGTGACGTGGTCGCTAACTTGTCTTACGCAGCCTACTGTAGGAGAGGATGAGGTTTAGAGTTCAAAGATGAGTAAGAGCGGAGGATGAGGCTCCTTGTACTTCCATACTCTCATTATTGCACAGCAAGTGTCCACACAGCATGAAAAAGGACAGTGATGCATATAGAAGGATTCACCTTGCAGGATTACATGTGATCCCTGGTGAAGTCCTATTTATAGTAGCTTTAATGTCATATTTTTAGAGCCGGCAAATTTATATATTCATATATTCACTTTAATAACAAGTCAAGATGTAGAACCCATTTTAGTTCAAAATGTGCTTACATTCCACTTGTGTTATTTTAAGAGACAGTTGATCCCAAGATCAAAAACACAGTTTTCCTGTGGCTTGTAGTGCTTTTGGTGTGATTTGATATCGGCTGTAGCGATGTCTGCCTTCTTTCAGATATAATAGAACTACAGTCTGTGGTTCTTGGCTCCTGGAGCTCCAAACACCTAAAAAAGAAGAAAAAAATAAATAAATAAAATCTTAACAGTAATGTCTCTTTCGAGAAATCATGACCCACTTACTCAACTAACTGTTTAACTATTTGCTTTCCCGTGGAAAGAAAGTAGTTCTGAAATATATTCTACTGCAGAAAGAACGTAGTTCCTACATGAACCTGCTCACAAAAAGGTCTGTTGATTATCTTGAGTAATAATTCTTATGATTTCTGGAAAGAGACATTGCTGTTTAGTTTTTAAAATGTATTTTTTTTGGTGCTTTAAGTACCACAGGCCGAGTGCCATCTAGTTGCATAACTTCAAAAGAAAGCAGACATCCCTACAGCCGATACCTCCAAAACATGGCAACTCACAACAGAGGAAGGAAGCGGGCATGTACTCATGGATGAGATGTTACAGCTCAGCTGGGGAGGATTCCATTAATGTTTACATTGCACGCTGTCATTAGCAGCATAAGCCTCTCATCCATGAGTACTGTATACTGCCAGTGCACAGACAAACAAGGTACTCGGCAGTGGACATATAAGACGCATCAGGCTTTCAAGTGACGTCAGTGTAAACCAATTTGCAGCTGTGTGAGATGCACAAGGGTTCTGATGTAACATAAAGACGGAGAAATCCATACACAGAGGACGTGAGGTGGATGAGCGGCTCAAATAAACCTAGGACTTTCACTCAGGTGACGAGGATTCATGTCCCGCATGACATATGTAACATTCCAAAAATGTAGTATTTTCTTAAACCTACCCAATCCGTGACCATTTCACTATTTTAATCATGTGTTAAAAGAGGCTTTCTGGCAGAAAAGTCTCATACAGGTGCTGAAAGGTAGCTTGTGCATTAGTGTAAGGCACTGAAGGGTGTGACAAAGCAGAGTTGGTACAAGTGTGGGGTGAGAATGTGCTGGCGTCTAATATCGCCATGGATGGATTTACATTGAAGTTACTGTAAGTGAAAGCTTGGTGCACCTCATACAGATGCTAAATGATACCTTGTGCTCTGTATGAGTTGCTGAAAACAGGTCGGGTTGGTTGGTGTGGTTTAGTAGAGAGAAAATAGTTCAGACATGAAACTGTTCACAGCAAGGTCTGTGGATTATGTTGAGTAACCGGGTCATGATTTCTGGAAAGAAACTTTGATGTTGATTTTTTCAGATGTATTTTTAGTGCTTTGAGCACCACAAGTCGAATGCCATCTACTTCCATTAAATTCTAGAGAAGACAACAATTTAGATGTATAAATAGCACTACAGGCAAGAGGAAAGATATGCATTTTTACTGTGGGGTGTCCCTTAAATTGATATTACAGAGTAATGGGTTTTACAGACAGATGGTAACTGATGGAGGTTTTATTTTCTGACAAAAGATTTGACTAAAGACTTTTAAAACAAGGTCAAACATATGAGGGTATAATAGGTAGAAGGAAATCGATACTGAAGTGCCATACCTTGCAGGTTTTTGGTGTTTGGAAAACACTGGATGACAAAATGAAGAAGAGAATAAAAGGAGAAATTAGACAGACCATCGAGTCCACTGGGACTCACTGACACTCACATCTGCAGTCGGATTTGTTTTGAAGCCCGACACTGTCAAACTCTTTAAGCTCACAGGATGATTGATCACCATAAGTTTACCCAACAAACAAACTGGCTGTGAGCCCATCAATAGGGCACCATGCGTTCATTTCTCTTAATACATCTGTGTGACAGACATACACACTCTGCACAGAAAGACCCCATGGATTCCTGTAAGACACCACAAAGGACTGTTGTTCATGACCTGAAATTTGATGCTAATTCAGATGTTCTCTGTAAGAAGGGGCAA
This sequence comes from Lutjanus argentimaculatus, assembly GCA_034769285.1. Taxonomy (NCBI): domain Eukaryota; kingdom Metazoa; phylum Chordata; class Actinopteri; order Lutjaniformes; family Lutjanidae; genus Lutjanus; species Lutjanus argentimaculatus. The sequence goes on along the minus strand of JAWZSL010000026.1, from coordinate 75,084 downwards.
GTTGTATTTCCCTAGAAACCTAAATGTAGATAGTAGATGTAGTACGGAAAATGATGTCCTTGTTTTGTAAGTTATTTATTGAATCTGTTCTCCCTTCTTCTATGATTGTGTGGTAACCTGACCATCAGGGATAAAAAAAAACCTGAACCATATTGTAAAGTGGCTGGTAAAGTGACAGGTGTCCCACTGACCCTTTTACGGCAGTCTTCGATCACAGTTCTCGAAAGGCACGTCCAGTGTTTGAAAAACCGGATGCAAACATGAACACCTCAGAGTAGTAGCCAATAACAAGTGTAAATGTCAAAAGTTTTACCTCCTTCCAGCTGCCACTGTAAAAAACAAAACAAAGACAACTATGGTTAAATGCAGTAAGATGAAAGTTGGGAGATGTGTGTGAACCATGACCAAATAAACAAAATGAACCTTTTTTCAAAAATGTAAATATTCCCACACCTGTTTTCTTTAATTTACAGAAAAATACAACCAATCATCTTCAAGTGTCTTTTACACCCAACCATATAACTGTGGAAAGCTTGGTGATGAAGATGATGATGATGCACTCTAAGATCCACATGTATTTAAATTAGTGATGTATTTATTAATACTAGTGATGTTAATCTAGTTTTATCAGCCCAAATTATCATGTTTTGATTGTAAGGTCAACCTGGAGCTACTAATGTTTTCCCGAGCACAAAACATTCAAAAAATACTGAACATTGATGTAAATACTTTTTGTATTTTCTGTCGTCTGTATCTACCGATTGCCCTTGGAGTCTAATAAAGTTGAGATGATTTGAGTGAGCGTGTGCTGGTCTCCCAGTCTGCTCCCATTGGTTAATGAGAACTTTTTACCCACTTTTAAAAAATGACAAACCATTGTGACCCAGTTCACAACAGGCCTTATCAATACATCTTGGGAGAAGTTAATTCGTGCATAAATGAACTTTCTGGACCATTTTTACTGCCATTTCAGCATCACCTCATGTGTTACTGAAAACACATACAGATGTTCAATATTTTAGAAATGAAAAATAAATGCATTTCGGCTGAGTTAACAGGCCATCTCAATGTTTTATTTCCTCTTATTAACAATACAGGACATTTGTCAGATTAAGTGTACGGCAGATATGAATCTTAAATTTACTGAATTTCTTCCATAGTCTTTTATTTCATTGGCGACCCAAATAAAATATCCTGTGACCCACCTGTGGGTTCTGACCCAGTCTCTGGGAACAACTGTATTAGACACCAAACCACCTGCTCCATGATGAGTTTGTAACTCTTCCCTGAGGCTGTAGATTTAAACAGGTTCAAGTGCTACAGGACTCTCTTCACTTGCTAAATCTGCACAGGCAATTTGGGATTTCACAGAGTGTTCTGTGTTTTAGTGTATTCTGAATGTTATTTGGACAGGAAACATTTCTCTTCTTCATGTCTTTCTATTTGGATTCTCTGCTCTTGTGCTGCTTTTTTCATCCTTTGTCCCTGACTACAAATCAAATTACGCGCTTGGGAAGATAAAATGTTTGAACAGAACTGATTGAAACATAGTTTTTGTTATAATCCTGTTAAAAGTTGAAGTGTTATTGATTCCAGCAGTCCCATCAAGACATTTTATATTACACTGTGCAAGCAGACTGCAGCATAAAGCAGCCTTTCTCATGGTCACTGGCAAATTCCACATTCACACTGTCACTGTTCTCACCTCAGTATCCGCTTTGCTTCAATAACACCATTGCTGTGCTTTGCTCAATATTTCCTAAATACCTGCGTCACAAACTTCAGACCACATCCTACCTCTGTGGTTTGAACTCAACTCAAATGTGTCCATGAGTGGAGAAAGTTGGAAGACAGAGATAGGGGAATATAAATCATGGTGAGAGGAGGATGTGAGAGGTTGCTTGAGGAGATGAGTTTTATAGCTGCAGATATAGTATAGTGAGTAGCCCTGCCGGAGAGGGAAGGATAAAGGCCAAACTGAAGGATGACTGGGTTGCCACAGCAAAGGCACAGCAAAGCGTTCATGTCTGGCAGACAATGCCGGACTACAGACTGGATGTATGGGACTCCCTTCTTGGCCTACGCCAGCCGCCGGGCTTTGAATCTGATATGAACATCTCTGTCACCTCCCTTCTTTTCTCGTAGAGCAGACTGAACATGCTGTCAGTTCAGTGGTCCTTCATATCAATTCCAGAGGAAAAATTACTTAAACATGAATATTTCTCAACTGTGGCCCAATTAGGATGAGCAAAAGGTAATCCAGGAGTCACACTCCCGCACACACCAGCAACACACCTACACACATGCAGAGGGGGGCCGAGAACAAAGGTGACTTAAGAAAATGAAATATTTATAATGCAAAGCAGGGGGTTGGGAGCGAGTAATTGCCCCGGGCTCACTGAGTGGCTGCACTTCATTTCAAAAGCATCTATTTCCTCTGTAACCCGCATGAAAACACAATCACATTCTCGTGAACGGGTGGAGAAGCTCAGACGAACACATCCACCTGTCAGTGACAAAGATGGCTTACAAGGTGTCTCAGCAGGTAATTGGATTCATGATGGGCAGGACAGGTCACTTTGCTTGTTCATGAGGCAGAAAATAAGACGGCGAATGTAGAATTACATTTTGCTTAGCAAACGTTGTTACTGGCGGTGGGGGTGGGGGGGGTTGGTGTCTTCTGTGCACACAAAAGGTTTTTTTTCTCTCAAAACTTGTTCACAAATGTCTTCAAATCTGTGTTAATGAGCACTTCTGCTTTGCAAAGATAATTAATCCACCTGACAGGTGTGCCTTACACTGGTCATAATAAAAGGCCACTCAGTTTGATCAGATACCAAATTTTTTTCCCAGGAGGGCAAAGTCATGACCTCTCTGCCTCTGACTGGCTGGTGCTCGTTGCCTTCGTTGGATGGGTTAGTTAGGTTTAGGTATGAGGAGTGATTAGTAGGGCTGACTCCTTCTGGTCGGTTTGGTTCTCTTATCCAACCAAATTCTTAGTTGCCAGACAGTCGCTGGTGGGACATATGTTACCTTGTGACGCAGCTGGATTCACGAGAACTTGAGAATCCATCTTGCCAGGCTTCAAGTTAGCCGTTTGTGTCTGCACCAAAAGTAGTGCAGCCAATCAGCATCCCACGAGAGGCTACTGGCAGCTATAGGCATGGTTTTAGGTGTGACGACATCGAGAACTGTCCATGGAAGCAGCTCATCTCGAACAAACAATGGTGGCTCCTGAAGAGGTTAGCGTAGATACTGTGATAGCGTCAGTTATATCAGAACTGGGGAGTATTTCTTCATTGAAAGAGCAAAGAACAGCACTGAGGGCTTTTCTCGATGGAAAAGATTCGCTCCGACTTCAGAAAGAGTTTGGTCTGATTGGTAGAAGTTAGCCTGTGTTGTGCTGTGATGTGACAGACAGATGGTTCATCCAATCACCTGCCAAGTGTTTTTTTTTTAAGTGCCTGCCCTTTTCCAAACTGTTTCTAAGGACAACTTCTCAGATGGTTCTGTGCAACAAACCGTGTGTTGTGTCAGGTTAGGTCATACGCAGACTTGATGTATTTTATTTTTGAGTGACTGAACATTTACTGGCCACAAACTAATTAACACCATGTCAGAGAACCAACACAAAGTGTTACATTGGCCCCCAGCCTCGGGACAGAGGAGCTGAGTGGATAAAGTTTATTTTTGAGGACAGCTTTTGAGGACAGCTTGTGTTTGGATTTTACTCCATCAGACTGCTTTCTCGATGAGGGCCAGCCTGTAGTTGTTCAAGCTCAATGATAGAACAATACTGGCTGTCTGTGACCCGACTTCAAACTCAAGTTTTGCATGTGTTACGTGTATATAATAATAATAATAATAATGATAATATATAATAATAATAATAATAATAATAATAATAATAATAAAATTGTAAATTTACCTCACTGTCGTGCCCTGGTAGTAACAATATAGCAACATGAGAAAAAGAAGTGGTTAAACTACAGGAATTTGATTATTTAACAACTCATCACATCCCAGTCTCCTGATTAAAGCCATGTTTTCCTTGTTTCAAGTTTTCAGTTAGTATTTCCTGTTTTATTTTGGTCTCTCAGTTATACATTCCAGCCTTAATTCTTATGTTTTCCTATGGTATAGACCTTGTTTCATTGTACTTTACTCAGCCCTTGTCTAGCGTCTTTGAATACCTTTGCTTCTCTGGACTGGCTACCTGTGAACCAAACCTATTTTATTGTATCTACCCTCTATTTGAGTCCTGCTTTTGAGTCCTTTGTTGGCTTTTTGTTTTGTTTTTAAATTATCCGATTCAAATTTGCATAACCCTCCCCAGGACTTGAATCAAAAACAGTGAACCCTCCCTTGGACTAAAAGTAAAAAAGCATGACCCTCCCCTTGTTGTCCTCCAGTGGACCCCTCCCATACATTTCGGTCTCTTTGATTTTTTTTTTCAACTCATGAATAGTGGGAGCAAAAACAAAAGTGTTGCATTCATATTCTTGTTGAGTGTACTTTGAACATTATTAAGTATTGCATCAGGCCTTCCACACATCACCGGCCGCAGAGTCTCTTTGAGCTGGTGTGAGCCATGTTTTCCGCATGCAGAAAGCTAAGATGCGGAGCCTTTTGGCAGCACTATCTTCACAGGTCTCGCCGGACTGCTCAAAGATCAATCAGCTTCAGCTTTGACTTTGTTTATCAGTGACCTTCCAACACACCAACCAGTGAGATGGCAGCTATCTACGACACAATTTGAAAATGACTTGTGATGGATGATGCCTTAACATTTCTTGATCATCAGTTCCTAAATAGCTTTTTCTTTTGCACCTTTTATGTCTAATTCTCACAGTAGAACAAACAGTGAGACACAAAGGATGTCATTTAGCAGTCTGATGAGAACAAAGGATAAAAAATAAAATAAAGTGCGACAATCAAGACTTGGGCAGCCCTTTTTCTGAGGATATGTGGGAGGAACGACTAAAATAATTGCACAAATCATCCCCATGCTGCAAGTCTTATCCAATTTAAAAATCAATCAATCCCACCTTTCTAAAACTAAACAGGAAAGAATAAAGGGTGGCTTCAGCCACTCTGTTTCATATTCTTTGGGTTTGCTCCAGCCTTGGTGTTTTTGGAAGGCAGTGTTTGGATTTCTAAGCGAAGCATATGGTATCACTATCACATGATGTACAACCTATTACCATCCTGTCTGGCATCGATGCAAAATGGTCATCTAATATGCACAATGTGATCACATTCACTACACTTCTATTGAACTGGAAAGGGTCTAGACCTCCTTGTCAGGCCAGATGGTTGAAAGATGTCCTGTTTCACTTGAAGTTGGTTAAAATAAAATACACACTGGAGGGTTATTTTGATTACTTAAAGGATAGAAATATTAGAAAATAGGTTACACCTTGGGATTAGTATAGTCTTCTTTGTCTGCAATAGGATTTTTAATGTAGGTGTAGCTCTTTTTGAATAAAGTGTACTGAATACAGTATTGTCCAAGTTCACACTGCACAAGAGCTGGCTCAAAGTCATGCTCAGAGAGATTAAAATAAACTAAGTCATGTTCATTTCATCTGTTTTTTTAAAATATAATTTTAAATAGAACCTTCTCCTTCCAAGGATGCTGGTATCCATATAATAACATCATATTGTGTGATACTCAGTTTTTTTGTATTAATTTGAATGGCCACTTTGGCCTGGATAACTTGTTTGAATTTGCTTTGAATGTTTGATGCTACAGCAGAAAGCACCAACATACTCTAACTGGGGACATGGAAATTCCAACTTAAAGGATAACTTTGGTATTTTTCAACCTGGGTTCTATTTCCCCATGTGTACGTGTGTGTATGATTGATAGGTACAACTCGTTTTAAAATTGGTTCAGTTTTTAGGGAGACAGATGCAGCTGGCAGCCAAGAAGCGAGTTATAACGGTAGATATTAGGGCAAATACATCACGTAAAAGTTTGTGCATTAAGAGTGCTTTTTTTCGCCACAGTCCAGCTCAGATCGCCAGTGTAATCTCTGTCAACAGCATGCAAAGCGTCTCTCTTACCGTTCACTCTGTGACGACATCTCACGGGATCTTTGCTTGTTGAAGACTGTCTTCGTTGCAGTGAGTGGGACAGCTGTTTTCTTGAGGTGTGTTTGGTGAAGTGTTTCGGGATTGGATGTCTTCTCTTCTTGGGCTGGCAGTAGTCATCTTGGGAAAAGTGTGCACTGCAGACCTGATGGTCTGCAAGGCGCGGTGTCTGGACAGGAATGTTAGCATCCAATTGTAGCACAATTAGCCACAACTTCAGCATGTTGCTGTCCGACAAAGGCAGCCTATGAAAGCTGTACGGGGTGTTGCGCGACATCCTGTTCTTGCAATTCGGATAAGCACAAACACGAACCATTGTTTTCAATAGTTACAGTAAAACTTTCGACTGAACTCCGAGACAACTAACTCCGCTCTGACGGCTCTCAGCATGACTCCTCTGTTTTCTTCCGGCAACAAACAAAGATCAAGTGAGATGTCATCACATACAGCAAGCAGTAAGTGAAGCATGCTGTTGACAGAGATTACACTGGCGATCTGAGCTGGACTGTGGCGAAAAAAGCACTTTTAATGCACAAACTTTTACGGGACGTATTTGCCCTAATATCTACCGTTATAACTCGTTTCGCAGCTGCCGGCTGCATCCACTTCCCTCAATACTGAAACAATTTTAAAACGAGTTGTACCTATCAATCATACACACACATACACATGGGGGAATAGGGCCCAGGTTGAAAAATACCTAAGTTATTCTTTAATGCATGAGAACTACATGGAGAAGAAGAGGGAACAAGATCAAGGAGACAAGTGAATCTATGTTTCCCAGTGAAACAGAGACTCCAGTCTGCAGTGTAGATTACACACTTAATGCTGGATGATCAAATAAAGTTTTTACATCACTTCGACACTTTGGTCCACGTTTGCACAGTCTCTCCCTGCTGCAAGTTTGCATCACACTTTTTTTATTAGCTGACAACATGAGTGCCATTATCTCTCTCAGAAGTGAATGATGCTCACGTCATTTGGTTGCAAACTGATCTGTTCAGTTCACTGTTCACGAAAAACACAAGTGCATGAATGTGATCTTTTAGCGTGTTCCTGCACAACAATGACTGTTGTCATGTCTACTTGTTAAATTGTCTTAAAAATTATTTGGAAAAGGAGGTTGCACCTCAACAATGGGATTCTCAGTTGAGCGCTAAACACAAAATCCAGTTAGCGAGTGAGTGTTTTTGTCCTTCTTGACTTGAAGACTTGAGATGTGCTACCTTGTCATGTTTTTTTTTTTTTTTTTTTTGAATATGCACACTCAAAGTGTGTCACCCAACTTGCAGTTCTCAACATGGGTGATGAATGGTTTCCAGTCTTTGTGGATCAGTATGTGCCTTCTTTAAATCTAACCTTCTCTGACTACAAAAATTGCATTCACTAACACCAGTGAAGATATGGATTTAGATTAGTTTATTTTTTAATTTATTTATTGACGTAGGAGGGAAAGATAAGTCCAAAAGACATCTTATGAACATTTTATCCTATGTTGAAACACTCACTAAGAAGCCAAAATTAGAATTTAATAACATCTTTTTATGACATCTTCAGTCTACAGGAGTATTAGCCCTGTATTACTCCCACACACCCACTATATCCAATAAAAGCAATATATGTTGTTAATGAATTATACATATTAATTATTTGTTAAACCACAAATAGAGAAGGTAATTTATCAATCATGTTGATTTCCTGCACTTGTTTTGCACATCCACAGACATCCAAAAATCTCCCACCCAGACGTTCAAATATTTAACTGCATGCCAATGTCCAAGACGGGCTGTAGTTTGACTTCCAGATATTGACAGACTGACTGACGTAATATCGACATAATCTGCATGTCTGGCAGACGTCTTATGTTTGCTGGGATGGATTAGGTGTCCGGAGGGAGAAATGAGGGCTGAAAGCATGGAGGGATAGGGGGTGAGAGTTGTGTGACAGGGGTGAGGGTTGAGCAGTGAAGGATGGGGGACTCAAGGGTGAGGGATGGAGAGATACTGGGAGAAGTCAGGGTTGTGGATGGTGGATGGATGGAGGAGTATGATGATAGACCAATGTCTGCTGGTAGAGGAAAGACAGGTGAGAACCATGGAGTCGAGACTCTGAGTCCCTGAACAGAGGAGTTTTTGGTGAGCTCTAATTTGAATAGAGCCTCCAGTAGTTCCTGTATTTAAACTAAGAGACTGAAGGTGTTTGGGGGGAGGGATGTGAAAACTGAGGAGGAGGAAAAGGGAGAAGTGAACAGATAAAGTATACTTTAGTACTTTTTGTGTGAAAAATGTTTTTTGTGTTAACTGTGTAACTGTTCTTTCCTTGACACATTTTGTTTTGTTTTTAAAATTTCTGGATGCCTCCTGCTGCTCACTGGTGATGTAAACCTACTGAACGCTCTGTCTGTGCACTTTGCTTTGTGAACCATTTTACAGCGCACACAGCTCATATCACTGATCATGTGTAGGCAGCTTAACTTTATGTGTTTTATCATGAAAAAAGGAGAAATAGTAAAAAGAGACAGAAAACAGAGCACACAAGAGGGCAGTACACAATAAAAACAAGCATAAAGACGACTTCTTGGAACAGTTTTAGTCAAACTAATGTAATGTTCTTGACAATAGTTATGATGTTTATTCATGTCATGTGTCATAGACATGCAAGTACTCAGCCCATGTGGACTCGTAAGGCACTAAAAAATACTGTAGCAGTGGTGAAACGTTTGTCAGACAGAAGCATAACTTATCTCCTATAATGAGCAGTAAAACAATGAAATGGATTTTGTCTTGAACCTCACCTAAATCTCATAACAAACAGTCTTTTCTCTTCAGGGAACAGTAAACCTGACGCACCAGATGGGTCGTTACACAACCATCTGAGAAGTCGTCCTCAGTAAGTGTTCGGAAAAAGGCAGACACTTTCAGCTTTCACTTTTACTTGGTAGGTGATTGACAATCTGTCTATCACCATCTATCATGGAGTAACTTCAAACAATCTGAGGAACTTTCTTCTGTTCGGTCTCTTGCTCCTCTTTCAATTTAGAAGTACTCTACGGTTCTGACATAAGTGATGCTTCAACAGCATCTACGCTAACCTCTTTAGGAGCCACGATTGTTGTTTTCGAAGGAGTTGCTTCTCGTGATTGTCACACCTAAACCACACCCAGAGTGAGAAAGGGTCTTTCTGCAGTATCATAGACAACACGACACCCTCCCTGACATCCTAGATTAAAACTAACCAGGTAGTTTTGTTGCCTAAACCAAACAGCAACCACTACAAAGGTTGTGTTGTGTAGTACATGTGTAGTAGTGTAGGCACAAAACTTGAAGCCTGGCAAGATGGATTCTCGCAACGTTACACTAAACCTCTCGATTTCTACAGACAGATGTAGACTAATCATCAGGCAAACGTCAACAATTTCTTTGAGCCCCAAGCTACCAAAGGCCCCATAAAACAGAAGCCCAACCGCCAAGGTACATGACGATCTCCCTGCCTGATGTTCTGTGGGGTCAGTGATCAAAAAATGTGGTTTTAAAATACAAATACAAATGCAAAACCGAACATTTCCTTCTGCTGCAGCTTCATACTGAAAGCATTTTACTGACGAAACAAGACTTGACTTTTATTTTGAGGTAGCCACAGGAAATAGGCTACAATGTCCTGGTCAGAAAGCTCAACTTAACTGCAATCGTTCATCAAAAGAGCTTTTACAAAAAGGAGATGACGGTCGTTTTCGGCATTTTTTGACTGCAGATCAGTTTGGAATGTGTCAGAGAAGAATGGAACAAAAGGCAGCAGCCACAGTGAGAGGTGACAGGCTGTAACACCTGACACAGGCTGCGCACAGCTTCTCTCAGCCTGGTGACCAACTTCTTTCACTTTCGCTGTTCACAGAACCATGCAATGTGCAGCATAAACTAACCGTAACCCTCACAGAATGATGGAAAAATGTCAAATAAACCACTGAGGCTTTAACAAAGAAATCAGACATTTTTTTTTTACTGCTTTAGAATTCTGTGACCTGTCATATTAAATTAATTTGCTGTTACCAGCAGTAACTACAGGTCACACATGTGCAGTAAAGGCGCAACTGCATAACAGCATTAAAGTTGATTAATATTTTCTGCCAATCAGGACTCTGTGAACTCCTTGGCGAACAGTATTTTCTGTTCGCCAAGTCCTAGTTTTTCTAGTTATCATTATGGATTTCCTGTGTTTTTAGCAGTCTGTTCATATTTATATAGGCTAATACAAATAATATTAATGTGTATGAAAGTGAAAATATCAAACAATAGTAGGCTAATTAGGCCTAAATATTTATTATTATTCTTTCAAAGTCCAGCCTCCATAGTGGCTGCTTAGAAAAATTCTGGCCCTTGGACAAAAGTAGTTGAAGGCCTCTGCTCTGTGCAGTATTTCAGTTCTGCACACAATTTGACCAATACTCTGATTAATGTAGCCCTCAATGTTGAGTTTGACAGATGAAGAATAAACTGATTTGTTCACCCATGAACTGATCTCTCGATTTAATAATGTCTTGCAATAATTTGATTTGACATTTCTCTAATCTCTCACTCATTAAAGGGCATTTTCTCTCCTTCTTTTGTTTGAGGGTAAAAGGAGGAATATGACTCTCGACCAATTTGAAAGATTTTTTTTCTCTGTATATTGAAATAACCCTCCTGACCTTTTGTGCTTTATAATCATATTGAGTATCTTTATGCAAAACAGAGCAGGCGTGGATGGGTCTGTAACACTGGATCTGGAAATTGTAGATAACCACAGACTGAATCTGTGTCTCTCCAAGGTTAGTGGCCAAAAGCTTATTTGAAATTGCTTGTGTTGGTATTAGAAATAAAGATCGGTGGGTGGTGATGCTGGAGTGGGTGTGGATGGGGCCCAGTTTGGAAAATTCCCCTGTCCACAATTCTTAACGTCTGGCCTGATAAAACATCTCCTATACATATGGTTAACCTTTTTTTTTTTAACTTTTCCCTAAGGATGTCAAAGGCTCCATGTTTGTGTGTGTTAGGGTCCCAAAATGGCTAAATCTAGCCAACCAGCCTGCGTTTCACCAGCAGGAACCCTTGTAATCAAGGATGTCGTCAACAGAGAGTGGTACACGATGCACAACGACCTGTAGAATCTGACACGCCAACTTTGGTTCCCAAGGAAAACCTGCTATTTTTGGTTCCTGCTGCTCAGAATCAATATAGTTTGGGTGGAAATGCTCAGACTGGTTCAAATTTAGGTGCGAGAACTTAACAGAGCCGGCTCCATGTTGGAAAAGGCCAGAGATCTTTAACTTTTTGCTTCTATAAGGTTTTACACTGTAGTGTTTCTTTCTATCAAACATAAAGATTTAATCTCACTAAATATGTGCAACGCAAAGTATCCCAGTTAAATATCTTCCTACCACTGTTCATAACAATTAATTAATTACAGACAAATTTCAGATAATATGATTGCTTTTCAGTTTTTAGGACAGATAAAGTGTATAATGTTCCTCAGTAAAGAAAATGAGATTTAAGATGTGTTGAGACAGCTGTAACATATTGCTATCCCTACATGGCAGAATAGGTCGTTGCCAATGACTCCCAAAATATATATCATCATCAACCTTTATTTCAGATGCAAAAGTAGGTCCATATATATAAAATATGGGACTCCTATATATAAAAGATATTACTAGCAGTGAGTCCCAGCAGCGACAGCCTTCCCGGACCTTAACTATATTATGTAAGTCATGTGACATTATAAAATCTACTTGGGTGCATTAAGAAAAAATAGTGGTTTGGGGTTAAAATCACTATGTTACATATGTCTCAAGACAGATGCCACATACATATGAAACCTAAATATTAAAACTTTTAATAACTTCACCTAGAGGAGTTCTTTCATGCAAGACTCAAACAGACTCCTGTGAGGCAGCCCTGTGTTTGTTTGAGCCATCCATCAAACCCACGTCCTCCATATGCAGACTTCTCTTGTCATACTTACTATGCCCACTACCCGTTTCCGCCTAACAATAAATGGAAATACAGGTTGGAATAAGCTGCTTGCACATGCGACCTACATACAGTTTCTCTGGTGAGGACGGCTTTGTTGGGATGTTCACAAATAAAAGCATTTTTAGCATTTTTTTTGACAGTCATTGTTGCTGTGGCAGCACATGTTAAAGGTCATGACAACACTGTGCTGAATGACTTGAATTAAACTGGCTTGAGAAAAGTGAACCAGAACAAGAATATGCCGCTGTATGAATTTTCAGGGCATGTGCTGTCTCTAATGTGTGCTGCTTGTCAACTTAATGATTCTGAATTTAGGCTAATTGCAAGTTTGCCTTGTTGTGCTGACAGAACTGAGAAACCTTGTGAGATGAGTAAAAGAAAATGTTTCAGAGGCAGCCATGAAAGGTCATTATGAGGCTGTTAGGGAAAGAAACTGTTTGCACATGGAGAGAGAAAGAGAGTGGAGATGACATGTGCTCTTTGTGTGTGTGTGTGTGTGTTGTGTGGACGGGGTTAGCAATGTCTCAGGAAATTGATTGTCCCCATATCCACATCCTGATGGCTGAGATGGTTCGTTAAACGCTCCAAGAGATTCAATTAATAGCAGAAATTAGATCATATCGTGTGCATGTGTATATATAGTCTATGTATGTTTGTGCATGTGTGTGTGTGTGCATGTGGAACATGATTCATGTTTGCCCTCGGCAGGGATCGCAGCATTACCACAGAGAGAGAATCTCTAATGATTTATGATAATCACTTCCTGTCCCCGAAGGAAGGACAACATAAAATATAACTTAAGAAAGAGAAAAGCAGAACGCAACAGTGAGACAGAGACTCAGAGGAGCTAGAGGAGAGAGATTATTGTGCTGATCTCAGGTTGTGTCACGTCGTGGGTAATCTTCATTTCAGGGACATATTGACCCGTCACAGCTTAAGAGAACGAGGACAAAGACAAAAACGTTATCATAATTACAACACAGTGACTCAGCCTTGATGTTCGATGTTAAAAAAAAAGTCTGTGCTGCAACTATAATGCATTTATATTTTGAAAAACAAATAGAAATCATTTTCACCTAGAAAACTCAAATCAAATCAATATGGACGTTGATTGGTTTGGTTTTATTCTGCCTTAAAACAGGCTACACATAACTCAGTGTACAAACTGTAAAACAACATGTAAAACAGACAAAGTTTGTAAATTAAATTAAAGATTTGGGAAATTAAATTATAAGTGCTGTACACATGGTGGAAAGCTCTCTATATACTCACTGTCTCTCACTTTATCTGTTTAAATAGCTAACATTAGCTAAACTAGCTAGCTAGCTAAAGCTGGCTGAGCAATGAGCTGGTGTCCACTGGCTTCTGTGCCAACATACATTGCACACTTGATTGAAACTCATAAGCGACTTTATTAACCTCACGAATTAACAAAATGTATTTTACAAAAGTGACACCTATCTGAAACGTAAAGTGGTTACACTACATACTTATGTTTCATTGAATCACATACTTTACAAACATACCATATTTTTAACATATTCTTCCTGTAGAAATGAAGGTTAATATGAAGGTAAATTCAAACGTACACATCAGCAAAATCTTTAATTTAGGCAGAATAAAGCTGTTAATTTTAGGGTAATTACTCTTTTGTGACTTTACGGTATTTTTCCATTAATTTTTACCTTTTTTTTATTTTCACAGAAAAAATCAATCTTCTCGTTTTCTACATATTACCACTGTAAAAATTAAAGTTATGTATTATTTCTTGATTTACGGTAATTCAATGTATTTACTATGGTGATATACTATTTTAGGTTTTAGGCTTTGACTGTTCATATTTCAGTTTTTTTACTGTACTTTCTACGGATGTGTTCCGAAAGCCTTATCTTTCTGCACTGAGACTGCAAAAGAAGAAAAGAGCTGCAAACACAAGGCAATCAGTGACTTTCCCCCTTGTTCAGAGAGAGAAGGAGGAAGGGAGAAAAAGAAAAAGGAAGGCAAAAGAACAGCCTTTTGCCCAATTTTTTTCATGTCTGTGACATTCTACAGATAAAATATGATAATAATAATATATAATAATAATAATAATAAAAATTATAACTAAATAATTTATATAGCATCTTTAAAAATGGAGTTTACAAAGTGCTTTGACAGATAAAGCAAAAATGCAGGATACCCAGGAGGCAAAAAACAACAGAAGGCCAAACAGGAGCAAGAAAAAATTAAGCTAAAATTGAATGTAAAACTAAGACACAAGCAAAAGACACTAAGATATAGTAAAACAATACAAAACAGTAAAAGAGAGAAGAACAATAAAACAAAGAAAACATGAAAACAGAGGGAGGAGACTACAGAAACATAACATCATGTATTCTAGTCAATATGAATAAATAAAAGGAATAAAATAAGACAACATCGTGTAATATCAATTTAAATAAACATAAATAAAAGAATAAAATAAATATATTAAGAGAAATGACGACATCACATAAAAGCAAGTCTAGAAAGATCAAGAGTAGGTGTCATGTGACTGATGCAATGTCAGTATAACTGTCAAAAGATTATTTTCACTGTGTATTTTTGCAGAGAGCTGGGTGACCTGACACGCCCTCCAACAGATACTAAATAGAACTTGAGGTGAGATTCTTTTGTAATTTTCTGGATCAAGAATCAAGTTTAAAGCTTAACTTTTAATCCAACCTGGAAAAGAAGTGATCGGAAAAGACGAGGCTCATGTGATGTGACTGAAAGTTCCAGAACAGCTTCTAAATGTGCAATAAAGTAAGATTGCTTTGTCAAATGTGTGCCTAATCCCCCTTTTTTTTTTGCTCTTTTAGATTTTGTTTCAATCATTAGACTTTTCAATGTCGATCCTTTCCGCCCAGATTTTGTTGTGTTGCTTCAGAGTAGTGGAGCGCAGTGGAGAGTTGACTGAGTGTTTCTGCATCTAACAGTGAATGTTCAGAAACCTCTGTGTGGCATGTTTCCTACAAGACACCACATCCACAGCTCAGTGTTTGTGCCTGTGTGCATGAGGAAGCTTTCTGCCATGTTCATTATGAGCAGATGAAAATCAATCAACATTCTTTTGTCCACAATCCATACAGTGATGTTTAGATTGTGCTGCGTGACAGCGGTTTGCATCAGTTCATAAATCAACCGGAATAAAGGACTGAATGAATAATCCACCAGGAGGAAGGACCGTTTGTTTCACATTTCACATTCTGCCATGTTGAATCTCTGCAGGTTTCATTAGTTTGCATGATGCATACATGGATATTTTCAATGCATAATAACACAACAGTTGTCACAACAGTCTCTAACTGGTGATGGAAAACAGACTCTTTAAATACAAAATGGACAGCCGCAGTGGCCAGACTCATAACAATTTCTGTGCGTGTGGGTGTAGGTGGGTTTGCACATCTATATTCTTTAATTTTGCAACTTCAAAAGCATGCATTTGTGTTAACAGTGGGGTAGGATTCTCGTAACAAAAGGATTTGGGTCATCACACACAGTTTGTCTAACACACCAACACAGCCCTAAAATCTATTTGAAGTGAAATTAAAAGTCCACTCAGAATGAAAATGTGCCACTAAGAACAATACCAGCGTTTTATTTGCTTCCTTTGGCCTAATTTAAATGATCACGTCTTTGTTTCAATAAATCCAGGGGCCACATGAGTGAATCTACAGCTCTCAAAAACCCATTACCCATTTCCATGGCACACTTGCTGTTAGGGTGAAATTTATTGACTGAAGCAATCAAGTCAGCTTGTTTCAGCAGCATGGAGCATGAACACAGCTTCATTCTCGAGATAGATGATGCTTGCAGCAGGGTTTTGACTTTCAAACTGAATTTGCATTCACCTGTGTTACAATTACTGTTAAGAAGCTCTGCATACGTTTTTTTTTTTTACTGACAGTAAATCAATCAGCTCACATCAAATGAAAAATATTCCCCACAAGGTTTTTTGTGCACGTCACCATGGAATATATTATGGTATTTCATATGTAGTACATGGTAGTGGTTCGGGTCCGTCTCACTGTGGTTCTCTTTTATGAGTCTGTCTGTTCTACTGAATAGTGTCATCTAAAACCCTGTTTCACTCTTCGGTATAAATGTGGGAGAAAAGTGATATTTTCATGTAACACCCGAAATCTTTATGTTCCCATGCAATCAAAATCAAAGTGTTTTTATCATATGTTTTGTGCTGTATGTCACATATGCACCACTATCTGGACAAAAAAATGACAAAAAAGTTGTTTTGTAGATCTTCTTGAGTATTATTAATGGTATTCCAGTGTGTCTTTTCCTGGAAAACAGTTGTTGACTCATCCTATACTCAAAATTTGCTTCCTATGAAACGCTTTCTTGCTTATGACCCAATGGAGCATAGAAGGAGAATACGTCTGCTGACAGGAGCGGGCTTGGTATCTCGTACATGGCTCATTGTACTCAAAACCGCTTGTGCCACAAACCTGCTGAAACCTGGTTGAAGTGCAAAATCTGTGGCGCAGTAGGTTTGCACAAACAAAAGGCGCATTTGGCTGAGGCGCACGCACCTTTCTACAGTGGATTAGTAAGTGTGTGTGTGTGTGTGTGTGTGTGTGTGTGTGTGTGTGTGTGTGTGCGCATGCGTGTGTTTAAAATTATTCTCACTAATAATGAATAGGACATTATTATAATTATAATAAATCTCAATAGACCTGCAAAGTGCGCACTGGACGGGATCACAGCTGTCTTAATAGATCAGTCAGCATGACAGCTGGAGCAGCTGTGTGTTTATTGGGATCCAGAAAAACAAGGCTCAAACAATTCTGATCTATAACATACAAATTGAACAGGACATAATATCTGACCATGAGACCGACCTGACCCGGGGATAAAAAAGGGATGTGTACTTCTGTCAAAGCCTGATGCTGGTTGTATTTATTTGTTGGATAATCCATGCATAATTGCACATCACTTCCCTCAAACTTCACAAACACTTTCTGATTCTGTCTCCTTCACCCACATAGCTGGAATCCCAGCCAATAGCCTTGTCCGTCTAATCAGTGTCTGATTGCTTGCAAAGCAGGAGCACCTGCTTTTTAAAGGTGACTAGAGCTGACTTTCTGATTGGTTCATGTTACGCCCAAAACACACCCATGAATTAACCAAAGCACTTGTGTGCAGCTGATAAGGTGTATCCCGCTGTGCGCCACAGGTGCACCGGGTGGGACAAGGTGGGATATCCCTCTGTGCTCATCGGGCAAGACGGCAAAGGTGGATTTGGACATGACTTGAATAAATTAAAACCACTGCACCTTGCACTTTGAACCATGCACTTTATATTGCTGTAAGATAGGGCCCTATAACTTTATTCACTGATTAGGGTGATACAGGATCGTATTTTATGGAGAAAAAAAAATCTGGTTTCACCTCTGTTGTCCTGCAGCTGTTCAGCTTCAACTCTCAGTCATTTAATTACAGAGTTTCCTCCCAAAGAAACACAGCCAGGATGAAAAAGTCCCAGAGTCTGTCAGAGTATACAGTACTGAGGTAGTTTACAGAATTTCCCGGGGGAAAGCTAGCTTTTAGTGGAAAGTAAAATCCAAGTTGGTACTGTATACTGACAGTTGCGGTGTTGTCAAACTGGCCTCTGTTGGTCTCTGAGGCTGAAACCTGGGGAACTGCATCCCAGGAAAAGGTCACACAGGTTCGTATACACCAGAGACAATGAGATGTGATTCCCAAATACATTAAACAATTCAGTCAGCATGATAGCTCTAAATGCCAATCAATGTGCAACAAGTCCCTCCCTATCGGCTTGTGTTACAGGAAAGACATCAGCAATAAACACTCAGTTAGCTGTTTCATGGGAACTTTAGGCTGTATTTGTAGTCGTGCATTCAGAGCTTAGAGGTTAGCTACCACACAAGGACTGCAAGAACTTTAATTGACTGCTTGGGCTGCTTTCTGCTTTTGTTGCTGGTAGAAACAAGAGATTGTTGAGCAAGATAAGGACATTGAAGAAAGACTCACTGGACTGTTTGTGCAGCCTGTGTTTATTCATTCAATGCCATGACTATATAGCTGGAAGCTACAGTATATAAACACAGCAGTGGTCTTATTGGTCTTTGAGGCTGAAACCTGGGGAACTGCACCTCAGGAAATAGTTAAAATTTAATACTCAGAACCCCAAACCTCACAGGTTCATATACAGTAGAGACAGCGAGACGTGATTCCCAAATACATATATTTAATATTTATTTTATAAAAACAAAACAAAACAAAATCACGCTGCTAAAAACATGCATAAAAACACACATACACACACATTAACCCAATGAGAACACAGCAGACAAAAACCTAATACAACAAAAGAAACCAAATGAAAAAGAAAAGCAAAGCACAAGTATAATACAGGGACAATGTCAGTTCATTCTCAGCTGTAGAGAGTGCAGACTAAAGCCACAGGACCAACTAAGTTGCGGTGTGTCAACCCAATAAACTGACAAACAATATTTAATGTAATGTGGGGAGAAAACTGTCCTAGTAGAAATACTGTTGATGTAGAATTTGTAGCTACGGGACTGTACAACTGCAGGTATTTGGGCAGTAAACCTACTGTAGAAACAGTACATGTAGAGGCAGTAGTTTGGCATTGACATGGAACTTATAGAGAGCCTGTAGAGACAACACATAGAGACAAAACAGCAAGTGCACCAGAAGAGGGAGGCTGGTGGACCGGCTGCACACAGGGCACGAAAACGGCAACAATTACTAACTCAAAACTGATTAAATTAAAGTTAATGTGAACTCACATATACATACCATAAAAGCAGAAGCACAGTTTCCCGCACAGCAGGAGGGAGGGGGGAGGGAGGAGAGAGAGCTGCAGAGCTGCGGTTTAATCTCTATTAACAGCAGACCAGAGACCAAGACAAAAGCTGCATTAATTCAAGGCCAAATAAAAGTGGGTTTAAGTTACAGTAAAAATGAGCCAGCCTGCTTCAGGAAAGTGATGCTGCCTCATGCAAAGCTCAAAGCAGAGCAGCATCACCCAGGATCTGCATAACACACAACGCTATTGGCTACTGTTAATGCCAATCAATGTCTGTGGCAAGTCCCTCCCTACCTGCGTGTTTTACAGGAAACACATAAGCAATAAGGACTCTGCTAGCTGTTTCATGGGAACTGTAAGCTCGTTAGTGCATTCAGGGTTTAGAGGGTAGCTATCACATGGGAGCTGCGAGAACTGTGATTGGCTGCTTGGGCTAGTTTCTGTTTTCTCTCTCCAAGTTTCTGTTGCCAGTAGAGACAAGAGATTGTCAAGTAAGATAAGGACATTGAAGAAAGACTCACTGGACAGTTTGTGCAGCTTGTGTTTATTCACCCAATGCCCTGACTATATAGCTGTAAGCTAGCTAGCAACCAACGGTGTATGCAGTTGGTGCATGCCTGTGTGTATTTGTGTGTCTCACTATGAACTCCAGTTCTTTTTTGTCATTTTCCTCCAGTCTCTCTCCTTTTTCCTCTTGTCTCTGTAACTTTATGAAGTAATGCTAGATTCATAAACCCCCCAAGTGTGAATTTTTCGCTCATACATTTTCAACTCATGCAGACGTGCCTTCACCTCTGTTCGTGCAACCCTCGGGCAAATTTGTGTCTACTCGCATCTCCACTGCAAACCTTAAGCTCAGTGCAACCGTTACTTTCCACAGTGAATGAAAGAACTTAAAGGTCCAGTAAGTAACATTTAGTGGAATCTATTGGCAGAATATGACAGATGTATGTTTTCTTTTATGTATAGTAAGTGCATATAAATGTTTTCGTTAGCTTAGAATTAGCCCTTTATAGCTACAGTGGGCACAGGTCCTCTTCCATGGAGGTTACACTGCAATGTTTCTACAGAAACCACTATTGGTTCTCATACATGCTTGGAAGGGGTGAGTGAGGCGAGGTGTTTGCAGTCTGCAAGATCACCACCAGATGTCTCTAAAGGCTCATTTATGCTAAACATACAAATATGTGTTCGCATTTGCATTCGCATTCATTTCATCTGAAGTTTGGCAAAGATACAGACAAAATGGGGCAGTACCTCCAATAGTCATAGGGGGGAATGCAGCAGTATAGCTAATAGTTCAAGTGAGACTTGACCATATGACACAACTAAGTAGTTTCAAAAATCCTCAATAATTGGAAATGACATTCATCATTAATTAGCGGGTGAAAAGGATTCTCTATCCACATGTCACAATGGATTTAATGGCCACACAGACCATGTCAACAGTGCTGCCTCTGCTTTTGGGGTAACTTTTGACTTTGAGCAGCGCCCTCTAGTGGATGAATTGCTTAACATCCATGCGAAAGTTAAGGATGCATGGAAGCATATGTGGACAGTGAGGGTTTCATTTGAAATGGACGTATCTGTTTTCATACATAAAGCGTTCTTTAAACACAGCAGTTGTCTCCTTATCAGTAATGGGACAAGATAAAATAAAAGTTTAATTTAGTTATAAATATATCATGGCATTGTCGCAATACTATAACACAACATAAATAAAAAATGTGAACACAGATGTTGGGGGGAAAAAAAACACAGTGTGGCTCATTCACATGTGATATGCTTAGATAGTGTGGTGCGGTCAATGGACGAAATTCATTATTTCATAATCAAAACCAACATTGTAGGTGTCTATGATGGTACTGCTGATGGTGATCAGGCTTCCTGAAGAATTCAGGACAGTTCCAAATTACAAATAGGTGTCCTGAATCCTGAATATTGTCCTGAAAATTAACCGTTATAGTGACAGAAAATATGAACAACATAATAATCTGTGAAAATATTCTGATTAAATCACTTATGTAGGCTATAATTCCTGCTATTAGCGTAAAGAATATTATTGTGTTTTATTGTACTTAATTAGGCTATCATAAGTAATTGTCATTTGTCCAGTTTTAAACCAGATGTGTTTGTGAGCTCCTACAGCCTGTTGACAATCTGATCCTAAGACGTTTAAAATAACTGTAAGATACCACTCCGCTGTGTGTAATGGTTTCATATATTTTGTAAAGACAGCCACTGCTGATCATCATTATTTTTATAACAAATTGCCAGAGTTACAGTCTGATGTTACTCTAAATCACTGAAATTTAAATGAATTAATTCTCCTGACTGGCTCACCAACAGCTCCCCTGTCCTGAATGTCACCTGTTCAAAATGACTTCTCACTTCCTCCTGTCTTTCTCTTCCATTTACATTGTTTAGCTATCACGGCCCCGTGTGAGCCTCAGCACACCCTCTAATGGGCCACAGAGGCAGATGTACTGCCAAGAAATGAGATTTTTTTTTGGTTGTAATTTACACAGCTAGTTATTTTCATATCTAAGTGTGCTCAAGAATTCACAGTCACATATTCAATAAAAATGTCAAATTGAAATTCATAATTTCAATGACCACTTATGGTTGAATCTCCCCGTGCCAATCAGGACACATCATTAGGTAAAGACGAGCATATTCTGCCGCTGTTAGCCAGCTAGCGTTCCTTTGGAAGCAGTGACACAACATGAATCCATGTGGTGATTTGGGAGACAACCCTTCGCCAGTAAAAGCTCCAAAGCGTGTGGCGAGGTACCCTGAATACATTACATTTGGATTCATGATGTCAGGCAGTGAAAATGAGCTGAAAGCACTGTGTGTTGAATGTGGTGAAATCCTGTCACAGTCCAGCCCAGTTTATTTTTTCCCCTTCTATTTTTTTGTTATATGTTTTTTTTTCCTCATTTATTTGAGGTGGTTTTAACAATCAAAAGTGGGCCTACAGTTACAGAAGGTTGAGAGGCCCTAGTATACAGTCTGTTTTCAATCAAGAGGTTCAAGAGAAGAAGTGCATTACCTGTAACTATTCAGTTGTTGAGTGGTAAACCTTTGAAAAATTAAAGTAAATGTTATTTTTAGCTTCTGTTTTAGATTTATGATGAATTGTGTATCTTTATACGTTTTTATTTATAGTATATGATGGTTTTCTTATTGAGGCTGTGTTTCCTGTGCTGTTCTGGCTGCACTATATGAACTTAAAGCTCACAAACTCACTCAGCAGTGATCGGTTTTTGATTGCACTGCAATGTGAGAATCAACTCGTCAGTAAGAGAATCTCAAATCCACCAGTTATCAGTTCTTTTTGTATTACAACAGTAGCGAATTATTGAAATTCCGAGGATTTGTTAAGGTACTTTGCTTGTGATGATTTACACAATGAGTGTGTTGATAAATGATTCATCATAACACAATTCCCTTCGAGAGCACAGAAATCCTTTTTGATCACCAAGGCTTATTCGGTGCGTCACTGGACACAATGATGCATTCAAAGTCTGTGTGAAAGCAATGAGAGTGGCTGCGGCTGAGTTTCTCAAACATCATTCTTCATTTTTATGAGCATCACAAACAATCAGACTGGCCTCACGTCATCAAGGATGTGCCTCCATTTGAGGGAAACATCAGGGCTTCTCATAACAAGAGAAACAGGAAAATGCTGAAAAGCTGCTGTGTTGCAGGTTATAAGACAAATAAACATACCAATCCATCACAATCTCTGGTTCCCCATCCTTCCTGCAGAGGCAGAGGGAAGGGATCCTAAAAGGAAAGTGGTAAGAATGTGTGAGCCTCCAAAAAACAATAATTCTTTATTTTGGCAGCAGTGTTAATTCCTTTTTGACAACCATAAATATGAATTAGCCTCTGTCATTTAAATGATCCTGAATATGAAACTAGAAACAACCATATTAATAACCAAGGCTTTCATACTGAGATTTGAGACAATAAGATACAGGAATTTACAAGCTGTACTCCCACCTGTGGCCCTTTGCTTTCCTGTCCTCTCTTCTGCTGTCCAATCAAATAAATGCAGAAAAGCCCACAAAAGTATGCATATAAAAAAAAAAAAACAATGGTGGCCACTACAGACGCCGCTGTCAAGGCTGTTTCAGGTTGACTAAAAAAGTCTGTAGATCAGCTCAGGTTACTGAAAGGCTGTTTGTTTTCTTTGCGCCACACAAAAGAAATCAAAAGTTACTGTTTGTTAGGTGACTTTGCAGCAGCACAGCTAGCTAATTAGTAGCTACATGCTAACTTAATGGCAGTCAGCTGATTGTGGTTGTGATACTCTACCTGCCGCTTCCAGCTCCGCACCTCTGAACCATATATTTCTGGTTTAAGGCTATTTTAATTGACTTTAGTCTGACTTGTAGCTGCTAACTAGTTAGCTTTTCACAGTGTGGACCAACTCTGCTGTGAAGAGTACAAGAAGATGACATAGTAACATTATAGTGACTTCTTATTTCTTTTCTTTGGCAGCAAACACAACACACAGCTGATCTACACACTTTAAAGTTACATAACCACCCCTCCACACCACTCCTCTTTCACATAGCCACAGACTCTGGGGGCAAAAACAAAAGTATGTTGGCATGGCAACGCGGTAACGTCAACTCAAAATGATATTGGTCTGACTGATCGGAGAAAATTGAATCCCCCCCCCAGGGAAAGTGGTTTGAGTGGAGGCTATTTCAGACTGAATATGGAAATGGGGTGTAACGAGTTGACAATTCAGTCTGATATATACATGAAAAGGTGGAGTAAATAGGTAAAATATACTGGTGACATTCACGACTGATGATAGCTAGCTTGAGAAGGAGGCTTTAGGTTCAGGCAGGTTCACAAAATAATTGTTAGACATGTCAATGAAACAAAGATTTGTTTAACACAAAATGAATGCTTACAAACTCAAATATATGTCAAATTGCATTGGCATCTATAGGATTTTTCACCCATGTATGAAGGGAAGTTGTATTATCTTCCTTATTAGAGTGCTCACTGAGGAAACACTCTCGTGGATACTCCCCATTTTTCAGGTATGTTGTGGATTTTAAACTCATGTATTCACAGTAAATTGTTAACATGTCAAGAGTGTTAAGAGATTGTTACTGTGACATTCTGTTAGTTTTGTCAAGAATAGTAAAGTGTTTTTGTGTGAGCAAGCCCTGCTTAATGTAATGATGTTATAGCCTCCATACAAAAAGTAAACTAAGGCTCAAAGTGGTAGGAGGCTGCAACATATGAAAAAGGACGCCAGACAAAAGGTAACAACCCAAATTAACCCAAAGTATTCAACAAAACACGAACACGGGAAAACAAAAGGGGGCTGAAACCCTGGCCAAAATGAGGCAAGACGCTGAACCAACCACAGTGGGCTGTCATTCCCAGTGTCTCCCCCTTAAACTACCAAAAATCAAAGACTAAACCTAAAGCAAAAAAAAAAAAAAAAGAAAAGAAAAGACAAATAACTAGACTACCAGTAACCTCCAGCCCAAACTAACACAACAAACTAAAACAACAAAACTCCACCTAAGTGTGCATGGAGGTGGGAATCCTGCTTGGGGGGAAAAAGAAAAAGAGAAAGTTCTTCTAACCACATGTGCAGCTGTCTGTGTGTGTGCCTTCCTCTGTCTCTGCAATCTCTGCCCCTCTTACCCCCTCCTCCTCTCTCTACCTGAGTGCTAATTGCGCTCAGGTGCACAGCCGGCAGAGGGAGGAGGGAGACAAGACTGACAGAGAGAGAGAGCACAGTATCCCACATGTAAGAAATTAATAATATATTTTGCACTCTTATCTGTGTAATATGTTTCATGCACTTTACTTTCTGTAGAAACAAGCGTGTAAATGCTGTATCCTTTGTTCAGAAACATCAGGATTGAGGAGAAAGTCCCATCAGAGTGGAAAGAGGGATATCTCAAGAAGCTATCAAAGAGAGGTGACCTCAGTTCCTATACTAACTACAGGGGATAACACTGCTGCCCATCCCAGGCAAGGCATTCAACAGAGTTCTCTCAAATAGGATAAAAGACACCATTGATCCTCAGCTCAGGGGACCAACAAGCAGGATTTCATGAAAAACAGATCCTGCACTGACCAGATCACAACACTTTGGAACAGTCACAGGAATGGAACTCACCTCTCTACGTCAACTTTATTGACTATGAAAAAGTGTTTGACAATGTGGATCAGCAGACCCTCTGGAAAGCGTTGAGACTCCGTGGAGGGTGGGAGAAGATCACCAACATCATCAGGAACTCCTTTGAAAGGATGACCTGCTGGGTGGTACTTGGCCAGCAACTCACTAATGCCTCCAAAGTGCAGACAGGAGTGAGACAAGGATGCCTACTGTCACCTTTTCTGTTTCTGTTGGCCACAGACCGGGTCATGAAGACATCCATAGGTCAGAGAAAGGATGTCATCCAGTGGACACAGGTGGAAGACCTCGACTTTGTGACTTTGCACCAAGAGGAAAATCCAGACTTTTATCAACACTTGATACCATCAGCAACCAGGAATTGTGGCAAGGAACAGAACAACAGCCTGCAGAGGAAGAAATCTCATTAAGGCACTAGAGATGGATTGGCTATACTCTACTTGAACCTGCATCCAGCATCACAAGGCATGCCCTCTTCTGAAACCCACAGGGGAAAAACAAAAGAGACAGAAAAAAGAAACACCTGGTACTGCGACCTGGAGTCAGACATGATGAGGGTTGGCCGGACATGGGGACAGCTGGTGATACTGGCCCAGGGCTGGGATGCCTGGAGAGTCTTTGTTGGTGGTCTTTGGTCTTTGCAGCCACACGCCGCATTTTGGGTGAAAACAAAGTGCCAGCACCAAATAGAAAAGACTGGTGTCATTTTCATGCATGTTAATGTTGGCAGTGTAATTAGTTTACCATAACGCCACAGCAGACTGATTTCTAAACCAGCAAAATAATTAAAAACTGACAGATGTTAGAAATACTTAATCTGGAGATTCAATAAAGTACTTAGTCTGTCGACCTCTCAGTGGAGTCGTTCTTTGATGCAGGCAGACACTCATCAACCCCAATTTCTTTATTTTTTCTATATAATGACACTGATAATTGATTGGCAGACACATTGCATTATTGTTCACCAGACTGCTCACATGACTTAGGCTCCTAATAGCTCAACGTTAATGTGGTTTTCTTATTTTAAGCATTTTAACTGGCAAAGACCCTGGAATTTGTATCAACAGCCAGTTACATTAGAGTGGTTGTTAACACTCTACTCTCCTGTAGATGTTTTATGTATCTGCATGGTTAGATACCATTAAAGTTAAGACGCAATATGCTTCTATAATTTGGACGAGCTGTCCATTTAAAACCACCATATGTAGAATTTATAAAATTCTCATAGGGAAAAACTGAGTGCCCTCCTCGAACTGCTCTGTGCATGCAGCTTTGTTTCAGGAGTCTTTGTCTTTTTGCCATTTTCTCCTTTTTAACAAGTGTTTTTTTTTTTAATTTCTATTGTAGAATAAAGATGTTATCAGTTAAATTTACTGTTCGCTGAGCGTCTCTGAATCTCCTTTTTAACCATGTGTAAAAAGCTGTGTTAGTGTTGCCGTTACATCAGATGTCTGACCAGCTGCCAGACTGGGAAAGCATAGCGACATCTGACACACTGTAACTAGAACCATGTAGTGACTTCCGTTTTTGTATCTGTTCCTCATCAAATATTTAGGTGTTGGATTCCCACATTCCTAATAACAAATTAATGAATGAATAGCAGTGTTTTGGAGGGTTGAAAATGTCAATTTTAAGTTAAAACATGGGGTGAAATGGTTACTGCTGATATTAATGTTTTATAAAACACAAATTTTAAGGTTGTTACAATGTTTTGGCTATGAAAAAAAAAAGTTCTGTACACGCGTCAACTATTGCACGCCTGTCCATCCTGGGAGGGGGATCCCTCTGTGGCTCTCTCTGAGGTTTCTTTCTTTTCTTTTTTTTTCCCTGTTAAAAGTTTTTTGGGGAGTTTTTTCCGTTGAGTTTTTTTTTAGAGGGTCTACAGAACAGGGGGTTTCACATGCTGTACAGATTAAGCCCCCAGAGGTCTTTTGATTTGTGATATTTGGCTGTACAAATACATTTGACTTGACTTGACTGTGTGAAAGTGATCCAACCTGGAGATATGAACGAATGGGCTGAAAGTAACATATAGACTGCACCAATTTTTACCTGGATGATGCTATTTTTCTATAAATTTACAGCAAATGTTGTGCAAGATCATGTGAAAATGTTCTGTCACAGTCCGAATGATAAAATGAGTAACACAAACATGTTAACGTGTCCTTGTTCATGCAATGATCTGATTCAGAATCATCCTAAGCTGTGAAGGTGTCTGTCAACTCACAGGTATGAATGAAGAGGCGGCTGAATGCTGCTGCCCTTTTGTTTTGCTGCCCTTTTCAGACTGAATCACAGAGACACAGAGTTTCTAAACAAGGTGCTGCAAACACTCTTCAGCAGCCAAGGATCCAAATGGCATTTACTCTGCAGCATTTCCACTCTGTGAAGAGTATTCAGACCTGGCAACACTCACCTCTTCTACTAGTCAGCAATTCAAGGTGGCAGGAATTTTTTTCATCCTCTTACTGAAAGCAGACTTACTACTCATATGGAAAAATAAAACATGCAGCATTTTAATAGGGAAAGCATCTGCCAAATTTGTGAAATGTTAACCCACAGAGAGAAGGCTGGAAACAGTTTAAACTCACACTTTTGTAAATCATTAACTGTATTTTTACACTACTTTTGGACTTAAGATCAGACAAAATTGTCATCAAAGTGAATTGCAAAAGGGAGGAGAAACCTGCAAATCCAAAAAGAAACCCAAAATTGCTGAGTATTGACTCTTACTGGCAGTTTCTGATTTGATCTTGTGGATAAATTTGGAATCTAACAAGACTATTTAATCCACGTGAAAGATGGACCTGAAACAACGGGTTTAATTATAAAATGTTATATGGGCCTGCCTGTGGTGGAAACAGAAGATTCACTGGGGGGATGTGGGGATGAAAAACATAAATGATTTAGTCTTAAAATGGAGCTAAATAATAAATATCTTGAGCTGACTCATAACTTCAACACCAACTTTCACTCAAACTGTCAATATTGCAGAGTCACAGTCCCTCTCTTTCTCTTTTTAAGTGGGAATCTAACATTATATTGAACGAGACAACTTTTCTGGAGATAACAACAAATATAACTCTGCCAAGGGGTGAGTGAAGTTCAACAATTCTTTCATTTAAATCATTATGATACGATTATTTATTTCAGTCACGTCAGTGTCATTTGTATAGGTCCCTTTTCTGCTGGAAACATTATGATGTTTTCGTGGATGGAGCTGAGGCAAACACTAGCTTGCAAGCTGAAGAAAATATGAGCTCCTCTGAATGTTTATGGTCACTCACTCTCCAGGACCATTGAGTGTTACATTAACAAATGAGACCAGACTGGCCGACATGTACACGCTCAATCAACGGATGGACCATCTTTCAACAACTGCCATAGAGTTGGACGAATATATCTATTGGCTATTGGTGATTGAGTTTATTGTCGGTTGTTTTTTTTTTTGCTAATTTAATGAGCTGCACATGTGATAGCTGCTGCTCCATGTAGCATCAGAAGTTGATGATCTGGGACGAGAACGAGTTGGATGCTCACAGTGTTAATATGAATGGACGACCACGCCTCACACAGACGCCGGAGGGTCAGTTGGTTTTTAACAAGTTGGGATTAGCGGCGGTGGACAAAGTACTCAACCCCAGTACTTGAGTCAAAGGATAAATACTTGTGGTCAAATATTACTCAACTACAAGTGAAAGTTGCTCAGTCAAAAGTATTCAAAAGTACAAATTACAAACTACATTTTCTGATATCAATACATTGCTGTATTGTTTCGTGATGCATTTACAGAACCTCGTAACTCTCTGAAACCACCTAATGATGCACTGACTTGCTTGTAGAACCACAATGCTACACAAAGCCTGTAGAAACACCATAAAAACTTCAGCATAGAAATGCAACAAAAACAAAAAGGACAGCTGTTGTCATTTTCTGATGTAACTGTATTAAAATCACCGCATAAAATGAGAATGAAGAAACTGTAAGGAGTTCTCCAAGTCTGTTAAGTAATTGAGATTTATTGAGATAATTAATATGCATTAATTATGTGGTATTGATGAAAACAATTCAACATTAAAAGCCTACCTGGAATTATTTCTTTTTTTCTAATTATGACATCTTGAGATTTAACTTTGTCTTTCTCCTGCCGTCGTCATTACCGAGTTTTGTTTGAATGGAAGAGGGAGAGCTTGCTTGCTCTTGTTACAGAGCATGCCTGGATGATACATCATGATACATGATACATCAGTCCCAGTTGAGAGCGGGTACTGTGATTGGTTTCCTTCTGTGAGGAACACAGTGTGTGGCCAGTCACATTTTAGAAAAGAAAAACAGCAACAGCTGACTTCAAAGCTAGACTTAGCCTAAAAGTGATGAGTAATGACAATCTTTCTAGTGATGTAGTGGAGTGGAAGTCATAAGTTTCCAAACAAATAAAAACTCAAGTAAAGTACAGATACTCAAAAAATGTACTGAAATACAGTACTCAAGTAAATGTACTTTGTTGCTGTCCACCACTGGGGATTAGAACAGGTTGAAATGGATGTGGGATCAAAATGGCATATGGCTTATGGGAATTCTAGGTTGACATGGTTGAAATATTTTTAATACATATTTAATATCTTTTTAATGCATTTGTCTTGTGTTGTTCTGTCACAGAACTAAGCAGAAGTGTAATTATTCCAGTTACAATGATCTTGTAAGGGGTCCTCAGCTGGGAAAAAAATGAGAACCTCTGATATAAACAATGTCAGAAGCTTCCTATTTGGTATTTTTAAAAACCTGTGGCAGTAAGTTTTATGATACTGGACTTTTTCATATAACAAAAGTGGTTAAAAACCATGTCGCATTTAAAGTTAAATTTACCATCTTGCTGAAACAGCCCAAAGAAAATGTGCTGCTTGGTTTCACCCACATTAAAAATGTGAGAACTGGTTATTTTGCCATCAGCCATGATGAGCTCACTGTTTATAAATGGACAAGAGACACAACCTGTCAACCTGAGACCCACTGGTCCTCTGTGGACAGAGTGACAGCAGGGTATGCATAAATTGGAACTCAGCCGATTTGATAAAAACGCTTCATGACAGGGAATTATTAATTCACTGATACCAGGCTGAACCCCAGTGATTCAGGTTCATGACATTTTAATTTAACCTTCCAAGTTAATTAGGGGAAAATGCATGTTTCTCTATATGATCCAGTCTCACGCTTATCAGGGGAAAGCTGTTATTCCAAGGCCTGCGTGTGTAGTGCTGCAGTCATCAGAGATCTCGGAGGTCAATACTGGTGAACTATCCAATTATTCCATCCCATTTAATTAATTTAAATGCATTTTCTATCTTACTGACATCAGATAAAAATACAGAACTCATTTCATGCAGTCTGAATGAGTGGCTGCTCAGCAACAGGTCATAAGAGGAATCTGTAACAATAATACAGTGTGTGATGAATGTTTGCATGGTTTTATATGAGCTTATCATACTTGAGGTTTTTGTCTCCCATTGTTACAGGCTTTAATTTTCATACATTATGTATTTTTTATTTTTACATATAGCCCTTTCTTGAAGTGATATATAAAACACATAGTACATCTCAACATGTATGCATTGTATGAATTTTGTATGGAAACTGTTGCACCTCTGCCCTCTAAATACGTCTATCTTCCAGTCACTTTTACGTTTTTAGTGTTTCCATTCCCTGTCAGATGTATGATCCTGTATTTTTGATTTATACTTGGAACTGAAAGTCAAGATATCAGCCTGTGCTGCATCAACATGTTCTCACTACCAATTCATCAAACTCTACGCACCACTCTGGCATCACTTTTGCATGTGGAGAGCTCCGCGGTCAAGTTAACAATAATACGTTGCTGGTGCTGCCAGTGTTTTGCTGCCGGCACTGCAAGTATTTTGTCGCCAGTGCTACCAGGGAGGTGGCCAGCGGATCGTAGAGGAGAAGGAGGCACATGCACCATGACTCGTCCTCCTGCCTCTGCAGTCGTCATATTAAAATGTTGCAGAAGCTTTGAAGACCAAAAAAAGTTATTTGGCACAGCCCGAGTTTGTTTTAAGCACAGAAACTGCTTGCTTAAGTTATGAAAAGATTGTGGTTTGGGTTAAAATAAACATCAGTAACATACATATTGTGGGTTACAAAGAAGTCAGTGTTGACAATTGGTTTCACACCGGACTAGGGCTGGGCGATTGGACGAATATATTGTCTATCAACAATGGGCTGAATCCATTGCCAGTCACTTTTTTGGGTCGGTTTTTGGGGTGATATTTGCCATTTTATTTTGCTAATGTAATGGTCTGCAGAGTGACAGCTGCTGTTCCGCGCCGCGCTGTCATCCAGCAGCACAGTACACGCCCACTTGCACTCTTTTCACACGGTGAATCAAGGATTTAATTCGACCAAACCAGAGTTGGTGGTTATTGGAAGAGTGCACAGACAAACAAGGATGGTTTTGGTGAGTTTTACGTTTTTGTGAGCTTGAATGAAATGAATTTTCCAGGGATTTAGCAAGAGAAACTTGAATTTAGAAGGTGTACAGTTGTTTTTCTCTGTTTAAAAAGGAAAACAAGTGTGAGAATATTTAATTTCTTGACACTTTGTAAGTTTATGTTGTTTATTGACACAGTGAATGAATGCAGCATATGTAATGTAGTGAATTCGCCACTTGCGCACGTCTCCCAGCTGAGACCCGAGAGGACGGGAGGGGGGACGAAGATATCGCCTATCGCCGAGTGATGGGCTGACGATGGTCGTTTGGAAAATTTTAACACATCGGCCAACTCTACACCGGACTACTCTCCTGGGTGAAAGTCCTGTGTTTGTTTCAACCTTCATCCACCCCACCTACTCCATACGCAGACTTTCTTGCTCTTTATACTACGTTGCCTGACTTTCACAGCATATCAAAATATAACAGTACAGGAGCATCTCCTGAAATGACACGACTGGGGCACCTACAGTGTCAGTGTGAAGCACTGGGATACTAACCAAGCTACACTATATTGACAAAAATATCAGGACACCCCTCCAAATCATTGAATTCAGGTGTTCCAATCACCTCCATGGCCACAGGTGTATAAAATCAAGCACCTAGGCATGCAGACTGCTTCTAAAAAACATTTGTGAAAGAATGGGTCGCTCTCAGGAGCTCACAGAATTCAAGCGTCGTACCGTGATAGCTGACTGTGGAATATTTAGTAGCGAGGAAATTTCACGAATGGACTTATTGCACAGGTGGCAACCTGTTAGTGGTATTATAACAAAGTGGAAGCGATTGGGAACAACAGCAACTCAGCCACAAAGTGGTAGGCCACGTAAAATCACAGAGTGGGGTCAGCGCATGCTGAGGCGTACGGTGCACAGAAGTCGCCAACTTTCTGCAGAGTCAATAGCTACAGACCTCCAAACTTCATGTGGCCTTCAAATTAGCTCAAGAACAGTGCGTAGAGAGCTTCATAGATTGGCTTTCCATGGCCAAGCAGCTGCATCCAAGCCTTACATCACCAAGTGCAATGCAAAGCGTCGGCTGCAGTGGTGTAAAGCACGCCGCCACTGGACTCTGGAGCAGTGGAGATGTGTTCTCTGGAGTGACGAATCATGCTTCTCTGTCTGGCAATCAGATGGACGAATCTGGGTTTGGCGGTTGCCAGGAGAACAGTACTTGCCTGACTGCATTGTGCCAAGTGTAAAGTTTGGTGGAGGGGGGGTTGTAGTGTGGGGCTGTTTTTCAGGGGTTGGGCTTGGCCCCTTAGTTCCAGTGAAAGGAACTCTTAATGCTTCAGCATACCAAGACATTTTGGACAATTTCATGCTCCCAACTTTGTGGGAACAGTTTGGGGATGGCCCCTTCCTGTTCCAACATGACTATGCACCAGTGCACAAAGCAAAGTCCATAAAGACATGGATGAGCGAGTTTGGTGTGGAGGAACTTAACTGGCCTGCACAGAGTCCTGACCTCAACCCAATAGAACATCTTTGGGATGAATTAGAGTGGAGACTGCGAGCCAGGCCTTCTCATCCTACCTGACCTCACAAATGCGCTTCTGGAAGAATGGTCAAAAATTGCCATAAACACACTCTTAAACTTTGTGGAAAGCCTTCCCAGAAGAATTGAAGCTGTCATAGCTGCAAAGGGTGGGCCAACTCCATATTGAACATAAGAATGGGATGTCATTAAAGTTCATGTGCGTGTAAAGGCAGATGTCCGGATACTTTTGGCAATAGTGTATGTATTTGATGCATTTGGAGTCGAAACAGGCTGGCGGCTCAAATCACCTTTAAGTAACAATAGCAATTACTACAATGTAAAAATACTCTAATTCAAGTAAGACTCCTGCAGTCATAATTTAGAATAGATGTTATCAGATTACTTTTCCATCATAAAATGTGTATTATGGTGTTACTACTGCTTATATTTTGTGTAAAATGTTATGCTGGAATTGTATGCTGAAGTGATTGAAAAATAAAAAAATAATGAAAGAATTAATCAATTTTTTATTACAGATGCATCAACGTGGTAGCAGCATTTTAATGTTTTGGTCAGGGTGGAGCCAGTTGAATAATTTTATACTATTGAGTAGTTTAATCTGTAAAAAATGTGTGTTATTTTATAAACTGTATGTATGTCAAATCTTATGCAGCTAAAGAGGTCAAATAACTGTAGCGCAATGCAATGCAATGCAAGACTTTATTATGACCCATACAGAGCAGGTTTACTTCATATCGGCAGAGCAAAAGAACAGTGCTGGTCGATCATTAAAGAGACATAAGAGACAAGTACGAGTGCAATAATAACAGCAGCTGGCACAAGGTCGACGTACACAAAACATAAATTAACATAAACAAAACAAAACAAAGGATGCAGCTATGCATACTGATGTTTACCTGTCACGCCACCGGGGGTTTGTGATGAAGGAGTGAAAAGTGTGCAATATAGTCAAGCTGCACTTAAGAGTCAAGCATTTACAGGGACTGGAATGTAGTTTAAATACTTCCTGGCATTTCCCATTTGAATATTTAAGTGCATATCTGATTTTCTCAAGTTTTAATCACCTGAGCCAGAAGGGAAACAAAGGATAAAGTATGTCATTTTTCTGCTGTTAATTGTGTCCCCCCTTCAGTGTCCCCACAGAGAGCAACCAGAGGATTTGATTCCAATGTGGAGTCACACACCTGTGATAGAGTGTGAAAGATCTCCATGCAGTACTTGGGCTTGGGCCAACACTAAGGCATGACCAGTAGATATAAAGACTTCAGCACTTTTGCATTTGTCACAGTAGGGACTGACCTCAGGATACACGCAAGATAATTTGGCTTTTGAAAAATGAGGCCTATCCACCACTTTGAACTGAATGTAGCAGTGACAACCACATAAAGAGGTTGAATTAAACAGTTTAAATGTGGAGTTCCATGTATCTGATAGGGAAGCTTATGCTTGTCCATAGGGGTATTCCTTAATTGCATTTTTTTTAATTTGCACAATGTTAAGTAGGCTACGATATCAACTAAGACAGACCCTTTAATACCTAATCATATGGTGCTGGTTTTGAAGAAATCCTAGTGTCAAAATCTAGTTTTAATATTATATTTTAATAGTTTAGTTTATATTTTGTTCATCTGTATATATTATATTCCTAAATAAAGTTGTGTTTTTACAAATTGCTACAAAGTAGAGGTCTTCCCTGGTCCAAAAATTCATGCCGAAACCCAAAAAGGACCCAGAAATGTACAACCCAGAACCAAATCAGAACCATGCAGAACTGAGAAATGTCGGACTCTAACCTGGCCCGGAGACACAGATCCAATTGGCACCAATTTCACAGATGATTGCTATGAACAAATTAACCTTAATGAAACAAACTTTGTGTCTTAGCTAATGTAATTTTAGCAGTCCTCTCCCCTGTGCTTGGCAGTGACACATATACAATACAACGCATAAGTGAACTAAAGCTGCTTAGTAAGTCAGACAGTTTACAAGCCTGCGCCGGCCAAGGAACCCACATGTCAATGGATTGATCATGTCAGTGGATGTATTTGACCGGCACAAGTGGTGCAACAACTGTCAAATCAAAGACTGTGCTGCTTAAAAAAAGAAGAAGAAGAGAAAAAGAAGCAGTCTAGGGGCGCACGGTAGCTCAGTTGGTAAAGTGTGTGTCTCATGTGCTGATGCTGTCAGGGTTTGTTTCCTGCCCGCAGCCTTCACTGTGTGTCATCCCGCCACTCTCTCACCCCCTTTCCCGACATATCTTCAGCTGTCCTGTCAATAAAGCCATAAAAAGGCCCCCCAAAATATATTTTTAAAAAAAGAAGTCTGACATTACGGTACCTCCAAGACACAAGAAGGCTGTTCCTTCTGTGCTGCCTGAAGAAAAATGAAGAAAACAAAGACAGAGAGCTGAACTCAGGATTCGGGAGGTATAAGCTGAATTTGCAAGAGTGGACAAATAATTCAGAAGTTCTCATGAATAGTGTTTCACAACGTTGATAAAGTTCCCCCTAACTCATCAACTCACAAAATTCAGCGATTTCATTTTTTAAGGGAGTCTGGGGTCTTTCTCCCTGGGGTACAAAAGATGAAACTGGAGTTACTCGTATTGCAAAATTTGATAATTTTTCTGGCATTAAAAATTTGACTTCCAGAAAATAGTGTGAATGATGAAATTAGTTGAAACAGTGTGTTCAACTTCACAAATATCTCCTGCTGATCTTGGCAGGAAAAACACACAGATACAGAGGAGCCTACTTCCTGCTGCAGCAACATGCCAGGACAAATGAGATTATTCTTTACACAACACATAAGAAGGGCCAAATGATTTAGAATTTAGGAGAATCTGAGAAAAAAGAAGAAGAAGAAAACTGACCCAGACCCATTGAATGACCATATAAAACATGGATCTGAAACAGCACAGGTCCCAAGTCGGGTCCTATGTTCAGGTGGACACATGAAGACCTCTGCTGCAAAGTAATTACCAAAGAAAACTTGAGGCAAGGCAGTATCATTCCAGCCAGAGAACTGGTCGTGTGTTGTGTCTGTGGGTGTCTTGGGAAATAATGAAGCTGCTGTGGATAGCGGGCCAACAGGGGCCCGAATACAAATATTTCCCCCAGGGCCTCAGGTTAATCCGTCCATGCTGAAACAAAACAGAGGTGTAACGTAAGAAGAAAAATCACCATTGTACTCAAGGAAAGTTCTTTAAAATTGCAGTAAATGTACTTTCTTTACATTACTATCAAATGTTACAAAATCAAATCTACAACAACATGTATGGTTTTAGTGTAGTTTTACAGTAAATATGATATTAGGACAAAAGAAAGAAAAGACGCAAATTGTGGAGGTGAGATAAAAAAAATACTGGAGGCTGATAGATGGATTTTCACTTCAATAAGCAGTACACGTAAGCAAATACAAAAGTCATGTAATCCACAGAAGTAAGCAAACAAGCAACCATAGGATCAAAGAGCAAACATAAAGTAAGCAACATAAAACAAGCAAAAACACAAAATTAATAAAATAATGTAGTGAGTGACTATATGAGTGTGTTCACACACGCATGTAAGTGAAATGAAGGAGCTATTTGACTTGAGTTAAAAGTAATTATACTTTTAGATTTGGTGAAATAGAAAAGTATGTCAGCATAGTCAAACAAGGTGCTTACACTGGGCCATGTAGCTCGGGGGCAATTGTAACTCTACACACTGATCTTGAGCCATGATGAAATCTCATATGTCGCCTTGCAACACCGATATTGGTATAATTTGTACGTGTTAATTTTTAACAAATAATCTTGAGATCAGGTTGATGGAGGTTTAAAGGGACAGTTTACCCAAAATCAAAAATAGGCCTACATATTTTCCCCCTGGCCTCCAGTGCTGTTTATCTTATCTCGACTGTTTTGGTGTGAATTGTGAGTTTTGGAGATATCGGCTATGGAGATGTCTGGATTCCTGCAAATATGATGGGACTAGATAGTGCAAGTCTGCTGAAAAGTGCAACAAACAAACAACAACAAAAAATCTGAAAAATTTAAAACCAACCTTTCTTTCCAAAAGTCATGACCTGGTGGCTCTAACTCAGACCTTATTGTGAGCAGGTTCATGTGGGAACCACTTTCTCTCTGCAGTAGAATCGACTGGAACTGCTTTCTTTCTAATAGAAACTGCAAGGTCTGTGAATTATCTGGAGTAAGCATGCCTGAATTTTTGAAAAGAGACACTAGTTTACAATTTTTCAAATGTATTTTTTGGCAGGACTTGTGCCATTTAGTCCCATTATATTAGAGAGAAGGCAGACATCTCTATGGCTGATATCTCCAAAACGCTGCTACTCACACCAAAACTATCTGGATGGATAAACAGCACTACAGGCCAGAGGAAAAATATGTATAAACTATTTGATTTTGGTTTGAACTGTCCCTTTTAGTTCAAAACTTTAGACAGCAGAAGAAAATGACTAGACATTCAACAAGTTACTTTCATACCTCAAAATCAGTCATATGTTGAAAGCTTCCGAGATAAAATGATTTTGCTTCTGTTCCAAAGGCAGAGGGAGAAACCTACTCAGAGTAAGTCTCATCACTCCAGCATGTTTCTGACTGCCCCATGTTACAATTGCCCCTGGTCTCCCCTATCGTGGCCAGATAGAAAAAATACTATTAAATACGAATATAATAATTGATTTATTGATTGATCTGGACAGAAACGTCGTTGTTGACTAAATAAACGGCAGGACAATAAGTTACAAGTCAA
Source organism: Lutjanus argentimaculatus (assembly GCA_034769285.1). Taxonomy (NCBI): domain Eukaryota; kingdom Metazoa; phylum Chordata; class Actinopteri; order Lutjaniformes; family Lutjanidae; genus Lutjanus; species Lutjanus argentimaculatus. The sequence goes on along the minus strand of JAWZSL010000026.1, from coordinate 37,199 downwards.
TAACCTATTTGGGTCCTAAAATCAATCAGAGCAGAGGTGTCTCAGGCGCCAAAAGAAAGAAAAAGACGCGATCGTCAATTTCTCTGTTTGTAACGGAAACATGAAGTGTGTGAAAAGCTGCACTTTTTGATTGATTATAGGGTTTAAGAAGTGCCATAGGTACTGAGCGCTTGAGTGCACGGCGGTGTGTGTGTGTGTGTGTGTGTGTGTGTGTGGCAGCAGCTGCTCCCTCCTCTCACTTTATTCCTCTCTCATATTCCGTCCTGCAGTGGCGGATGGTGCTCGCTGCTCCCGCCGGCAGGAGCGCAGACATCTGAGGAGCCCGTTAGTGTCAAAGAAAAGCTGACGGAAACACAAAGAGCTTCTCCCAACAAACAAATCCCTCTGTAGCTCCGAGACTCTGAGGCGGATTATAAAGCACATACACCGTCTGGAGGCGAATCGGCACCAACTTTGTCACTGTCTTTTTTTTTTTTCTAATTTTATTTTTATTATCATTACTATTTTATTGGCGCAGATCCTCAGTCGGCAGCACCTGGCTGGTTCTCCAACGTCTTCAGGCTTTCAGCATCACAGGATCCGCACACGGTCAGTAAATAATAATTGAAATTCAGCTTTATTTGCCTTTTCTTTGTAGGTGAGACCATCATTAGTTATCTCCTCTTTGTCTTTTGTCCACTCGGGATTTAAACAGGCTGTGTCTTCTGTATGATGAGATTGAGGTGGACATTTTTTAAATTTCTATATCTCAACTTCACCTTTTATAAAATTGGAATAATTTTATTGAATTTGACCTACTCTGTGCTTATAAATGGGAAAGTAATATCTGCAAAATGAGAATTATATGTCCAAAGAGCACCCTGCCCTTTACTTAATAAATGAATAATTAGTATTAGCTATACTGCAAACATTTTTCTTTTTCAGTCTTCTCTTTGGTCGGTAAACAATAACTGAAATCTGGCTTTGTTTGCCCTTTCTCTGAGGATAAGATCATCATTTTTCTAACAGCTACTCCTCTTTGTCCTTTATCCACTCAGGATTTAAACAGTGTGTGTATTTTGTAGGTTTGGAGTGGATATTTGTAAGTTTCTTTATTGCAACTTCCACCTTTTTTAATGCAGATATCATTATTTGATGTTGCAACTGATTCCCTCGTTCATAAATGGAAAAACTGTATCTGCAAAATGTGAATTATATGCTAAAAGTGCATCCTGTTATCTCTACTTAATAAATAAATGATTAAACTGCAAACATTTCTATTTACCAGGTCTACATTCTTCAAATTGCAGCAAATATGAAATAATTTCCTCACTTCCTTTGCTCTATGTTAAATGTTTTTTGGAGCAGCTGTGATCCATGAGGAGACGTTAAAAGCTTTTCAGTGTTTTCCTCTCCAGGAATGTGTTGTTTGCTGTTGTTTCATCTGCTACAGAGCTGTTAATACAGCTGCAGGTGGGAGCAGCCTCTCATATCTGTGATGTTTCTCTAAACAGATCTTATTGCATCCCTGTGATGGACTGAAGGTGTGAAGAGGAGGAAGGAGAGAGTGAAGAGGAGGAGAAGGAGGAGGGAGGTCTGCATGCGGTTTGCTTTCCTTGAAGGTGAGAAAGTCTATTAACAGCTGGTGGTGGATTATATCAGGTTCGGACAGCCACTCCCCGGAGGAATGAAAGTACATATGTTACATAAGGACTGCGCTGGGACCAGTGCTGAAGAGCATCATGACTCCAGCTGACTCATAAGATGTAACATAAGACGGGGAATCATGATTTACATGTGTCTACAAAGATTTGTATCCACTCAGAGCAGAAGGAGCTGCAGACGTGGAGCCTGATGGGGTGTTTTTGGTGAGGATTTCCTGCCTCTTTGGATTCTGATTTTTCCTCAGTCGTGTCTATGAATGGATTTTAATGAGGACCAAAGGAAACCAGTACAGTAGTCGAGAGATTTTTGTACCTCTCTGCTGCCTCTCTTGTTGGGGTTTTGTTAAAGCAGCATGGATCTGTCCCAGGACTGGGGCTCAGTCCAGCCCAGCTTCTCTCCACTGCTGCAGTACGACGGCTCTCAGGAAAGAGTCAACCACACCTACAGCTTCCACAGCCCTATAATGCTGCCCTCCACCTTCAGCTCACCCACCGCCTCACTCCATCAACCTCTGCCCTCTCTGCTGCCCTCCTCCCTCATCTCCTCCCCTTTATTCTCCACCGCTTCGACCTCATCCTTTCCAGAAACACCCACTTTTGTCTCCTCCTCCTCCCTTCCTTTGTCCCTGTCCACCTATTCTTCTAATGACCTGGCGGACCTGGAGAGCATGCTGCTGTGGACTCTCCACGAGCCCAGCACGATCGCTCTGACCATCATGTACTGCCTGTCTTTCATTCTGGGATTTGTTGGGAATTTAATGTCCCTGCGCGTACTGACCAACAGGCGGAGCCGGCGGCTGGCTGGCGTCAGCGCCACACGCAGCCTCCTGGTGAACCTGGCGGTGTGCGACCTGGCTGTGGTGTGTGTGTGCATGCCCATCACCCTTGGAAGTCAGATCTACACCGCCTGGGTGTACGGTGACCTCCTGTGTCGAGCCGTGCCCTTCACGCAGGCGGTTTCGGTCTCAGCCAGCGTCTTAACGTTGACGGTCATCAGTGTGAACCGATACTACAGTGTTCGGTCACCGCTGCGAGCCCGCTCCATGTTTACCCGCCGTCGAATCTTGGCGACCGTCGCTGTGGTGTGGGCAGTGTCTTCGATCATGTGTGCACCTATTGCTGTGATGAACCGGCGACGGGAGATCAGCTTTGGGACGTTTGCCATCTTGGTCTGTCAGGAGGACTGGCCTGAGCATCGCCTCAAACAGGGGTAGGTACTCTGACCGACACCCAGGGTTCTTGATCTTTGAAGAGGTGACACATTAGGGACGCACCCGAATCCAAATACGCTATTTGGATAATCACAAATGACTGTTTGATCACTGGTTTAATGCAACAAGATTATGCCCTTCAGCTGAAAGATATTTGTATATGCTTTTATATATTTACTGTAGAGTTTTTATCGTCAATGCAAAGCAGAATCTTTAGATTTATAAAAGTTTCAGATTTTTCAGCATCCCCCAGTAAAAGAGAGGAGGTGGTGGGCTTTATAAAAAGTAGTTTGACCAAAAATAAAGAGAGACAGAGAGATGGAAAGTAGAGCATGAGGAAGTGGAAATACATTTCATAATTAATTATATCCCAATATGAAATAAATGTGATGCGGTATTGTCCGTATAAACCCATTTCTAGTCCTCTATCCGAATACAGATACAGAGACAGATAATTTTGTTGGTTGAACAGATACAGATATAAATACCGACATCTCTGTTCACCTCCAGTACACCCATTCTTATCTCAAGGAGAAGTACAGATACTTGTGTAAAAAAAAAGACTTGAGAAAGGCATGAGTAGAAGTGCTGATTCAACTTCTTCATTCAAGTAAAAGGGAAAAAGTACAGGCTCTGAAATGTACTTAAGGGATAAAAGTCAGACATTTCTGCTGAACCTCACCTTTTCTTGGTGGTCGAATCTCTCTCTCTTGTCACTTTCATCGTGTGAGATCTGTTGTGTGTGATAAATACTGAGAGATTCACCGAGGAATCTTTTCTGTGTGTCATTCTCCAAACCATTTAGGTTGAAATCGGCCTGGGGTTAGGGTTATAATTAGTGTTAAGGTGGCATGCAATGATGCAAAATAGAAATAAACTATAATCACCTCAAATGCATTAAAAATATCAGCGTTAAAATGTAGTACTTAAGTACAGTAATGAAGTATTTGTCCTTTGTCACCGCCCACCTCTGCGTGCCTGTGGTCTGATCTGTGAAAATATTTTTTTTGTTGACTTACAAATTGTGATGCAGCCTGAGGCACCTGACACACCAAGCTGACATCCATCACCAGTCGTTTTTGTTGTCTCCAGCTCTGTTGGCAGTAATTGGCTCCAAATGGCCAATTGAGCATGTGGAAGTGGAGGAGGCTGTCAATGAAAAGAGAGATCTTTGATTGGCTGTTCTGATTTGACTGATTTAAAGTGTTTTCTCCGACTCTGTTTTTTTCCATAAGAAAAAAAAACACCACAGATTTTCTTCTTAACACATTATACATGTTAGAAAATAGCTGCTGAAACATCTGAAAAGACTAAGAATTATGTATTGTAACTATGAATAGTGGAGTTAGCCCGTTAAACGGTTTTTCACCATTTCTGTGCTCAGGAATTTTTGGACGGACTTGAAATATGACTCGTTGATGCATTGGAGCCATATGTCCCTGAACTCTGTATAAACCAGAGCGAATTAGCATTTAACATCAGCAGCGCAAGTGGTGAGAAGGCAGGTTCTTTTAAATAACCTGTTTCATTTTGGTCACCCGCCGCAAGCAAACGGCTCACAATCGACCCGCAGTCCCCGCCTGTCAATCATGAACGTACCTTTACCATCCCATTCCAACAACCCAAGGCCAAGGAAAAAAAACACTTTCTGTTTTGCAGACTGAGAGGAACGAGTTGTTTTCCAGGTAGGTCAATGTCAAGGTTGCTGAAACCAGCCCAATGGCGGATCAAAGCTAGCACAAAACCAGCTCAACGGCCAATAAAACTGGCTCCGGCAGGCTTAGAGCATAGGCACATTGTATTTGTGTGTGTTAATGTGGGTGTGCGTGTGATGTGTGCCAGGTCTGTGTGTGTACATGCTGATCTAGAGTCAGTTTGGTAGGATTTGGGTAGAATTAAAAGATTTACTTTCAAATATGGACGTGTATTTCTAGATATTATTAATGTAATTTGCATGCAAATAGGTCCTCCCAACCAGCGGACAAAAAATTCATCCTGCAGCAACACTTCAACTTATTTTTTTCACAAGTTTGAAGCCTTCTTTTAATAATTCTTTTTATTTTTTATATGTAACAAACTCAAAACACATATTTATTAGTGCTTGCAACATTTTTGCAGACATATTTACAATTGATGTTTTTAGGATGTAATAACACTTTTTCATTAACTTTTTATATTGGCAAAAAGATGCTGTCTCTCTGTGATGTATTTTTTATCACAAGCACTTACATGTGGCTTGTAGTCTTTGTAATGTGTTTGTGAACAACATGAGGCCAAGCACCCCATGTAATCAGTTTTTGTTTGCCTGTGCTTGATCTTAAAGGCATATAAAACAGGATTTTCCTGGAAAAAAAGAAGAACGTATAGACTCATAAATGAATAATTATAAACATTCTCTTGCTAAATCATCACTAGAAGTGAGTGGTTTTGGCTGTGTCAGCAGATCCTCTGCCCTCTGTCTGTATTTTCTCATATTTTGCTGTGCTCAGGACGTTTCTGGACGTCAGCCTTTGAGCAGTGGTGTGTAGCACCCAGCCAATAACAGCGCACAGGTTTTGAGGTTACGTTTCTATAAAAAGTAACCAACGGTTTCATTGATGTCTCTGTTCTCTAATCTGCTCTCTGCCTGTGAGAGCTGCAGAGACAGAGATACACACACACATGCTCACACACAGGCAGAGCAGACTGAGGACACAGCAACAGGATGAAGGTTCGCTTTAGCCACATTCGCGGAAAGTCTGGAGCTGTACCAGCCTGTTTTCATTCCCAGCTCATCATATACCGACGATTTGTCACTGCCACTTAGGCAGACATGAAAGGTACTTGTTAGTGGCTGAAAGTGACAGACTGGGCTTTTGATGTACTATAAAGAGCAAAAAAGTCCACATATGGAGGAGGTGGTGCGGCTGGACGAGTCAAATTAAACACAGGATTTTCATGTGAAACACAAACATCATTAAAAGTTTTAAGGTCCATAATATTACGTGCGTCATGTGACTTTGGCGTTGCGAGTCACTTCAGTGACGTCCTGTCACGTATGTCAAGTAATGTAGTTATTGTGACTCCAAACATGATCTTATCCTAAACTTACCCAAGTAGTTTTTGTGCCTAAACCTGATTAACGCTGTACCAGAAGATTTCTGGCACCGTCTGATACAGCCTGCTATGCTACGATATAGCCAGCTGCTAGAGAACGGGTTGGTTCCTCACTTCATCCTCTCTCAAACTCTCTGAACCACCGATGCCCTTTGTCTCTGTCTCTGTTTGAATGCCGCCTTTCCACACAACAACTGACAAATCCTGCATGTTCTACCTCTTAAACCTGGTTTGGTGTGCCGGGGGGCTTTACTCTGATTCTCATGCAAGGACCCACCTGACATTCAAACCTGTGAGGTTTTTAAATGCTGTGTGTTAAGTGCTCAGACCTTCACATTCAGCATTTCTTTGTACTTTAAAACACAGGTTTAGAGACAGACTTTTGTCCCCTTTTGTCCTTTACTTTAAGGCAATATTCCACACCAGAATAATAGTCCACTCAATATGTACTCACCTCTATGCTGATGTGATGATGGGTGAAGATCTTCAGTTCACAAAACAATCCTGGAGTTTCAGCAGAAAACAGGGTTGCAGCCAAATCCAGTACAATGGCAGTGAATGGAGACCACGGATAAAATGTTAAAAAAAAAGAACACTAAACAAACACAAAATGTCTCCATCCTGCTCGTGTGGTGTAATCCAAGTGTCCGCGACAAAAGACGCCATTTACACCATGTTTTTAGCCGAAATGTCAACCATAGTCTCCCAGTTAGCATGTAAACGTGGTGTCGATGTATCGCGAGACTTCGTATATCTCGCGATATTTTCACACGTGCATCTCGCGATAATTTCCCCGTTTTGTTTTCTTTAACCGTGAGTTGTTAAACGGTTCTATTGTGTGCACTCTCTTTTATCTTTTTGGCTGATTTACTATTATGGCATCATTGTCTGTTAAATCACTTTGCAACTGTGTGCTGCAAAAATGTCAGTGAATGGTGTTGATCAAATCTAATTATCTCGGGAGTTCTAATATATTGCTGTTGGTTTTAATATTTTCATACTGTGCCTTGTTTCTCGTTGATGAAAAGAGGAGCAAATTGAAAAGTGGTATTGAAAGGAGTCCTCTGTGTCCCTGATAAATACACTACACCACGCTGCAATCCATAATTTCAAATGGAGCATGTTGTTGTGGTAAAAAAACATACCCTCCACTCACAGTTTCTAAATAGAGTATGGAGCATCTTCTGCAATGAAAAATATCCCTTTATCGTGCTTCACCACATTTTCAGATGGATATAATGAATACAGACAGACAGAAATATCAGTCAGGCAATATTATTGGTTGATGTAGGCCTACCACAGCTATATTGGTATAATATATACATTTTAATTACAGCCATTACAAGGAGCTGCTTATGAAACAGTCTCGGTTTAATACTGATGCCTCTATGTGATCTACATAAACAAAGGAGACATCAGTGAGAAGATCGGCCATTTCAGTACAGCCACTGGGTCAGATTCTCCGTGAAATCATTTTTCTGGGCGAAGTTACACTGAGTAGTATGTTATACAACTTAAAAGGAAGCAGGACAAGCTTTTTGTTTAGATAATTTAATTTTTGACATTATATTTTATGGTTAGTTTGGTTGAAACACAACTGTTTTTGTCCACAGAGGCCTCCAAAATCAACAAAATATGAAAATTCTTTGTAGTAACTTTAAATACATTACAGATTTCAGATTACAGCAATGGCTTTAATTTCAGAAGGGAATTAAATCAGTGTGTCATTTTTAATTCTTCCACAGATACAATGTGCTGCTGTTTGTGATGCTCTACTGCCTGCCAGTGACGTTTAACCTCACCATAGGCTTCCTGACCGGCAGGCGGCTTTGGGGAGGAAAGAAATCCACCTTCGCTGATCTCGATCCTCGCAGTCAAGCCCTGCACGTCTCGCGCCTCAAGACGCGCCAGAAGATCGCCAAGATGGTGGTGTGTCTGGTGCTGCTGTTCGCCGTGTCCTGGCTGCCGTTGTACTTGGCCGACCTTTGGATCGACTGCGAGCAAACACCGCCATCTTGGCTCCTGCAGGCGCGGCCCTTTGCCCAGTGGCTGGGCCTGACGAACTCCAGCCTTAACCCCATCTGCTACTGTTTCATAGGGGATCTGTACCGCTCGGCGAAGGTGATACGGACACGATACTACCAGAAGGTCGCTGCTCTCTTCGGCAGCTCCTCATTCTCCAGCTCAGCTGCAGTGGCGTCTCCTGTTACAGTGATTACGGACACTAAAGTGACTGCTGCTGAGCGCCACCATATTGCCGCTGCTGCTGCTGCGGCGGCGTCTGCCTCCATCGTTACAATCCCTCGGCTGCTGAGCTTGGCTCGAGGCCAGGGACTGGGCCAGAAGGTCGGAGACAGTTCAGACAGCCGAGCTGGATCCGACCACAGTATCTCAGACTGGTGTCGGTCCAGTCCCAGTGTGTGTGTGATAGCTCCTTGTTCCCCTGCCAGCTACACACACTCCAGCGCTCCATAAAAAGAGCAGACCTGCTTCCCACAAGGAGACACTCTCTTAATGAGAAAGCGGGACCATTACCTTTAAGGATCGAGTCTGTGGAAATAGACATGCTGCCTTTGAGGAGGCACTCAGGGGACAGAATACATGGTCTGTCAGCTGATAAGAGAGACATCATTACCATGGGCAGGGAAGCTCTCTGTTACACCGGACAGCGCAGAAGCAAAGCATCACAAACCTACACTCTGGTAAAAGACGGGGAGGATGAAACAACCAGTATGACCAGCCTGTGAAATCTGCAGATAATCTGATGTATCAGCAGGGAGGAATTCTTTCTTTTTTTCCTTTTTTTTTTTTTTTTTTTTGCAACACACAGCTTCTGATTCACAGTTTGCAGTTGACAGTGTGAGTTAATCCCTTGCAAAAGCCATTGTTTGTCTTGAGGCTAAACTGACCTGGTCTACACTCTACGTCTTTGTCTGTGTTATACTCTCTTTTTATCATCAAGACCATAGGATGCAGGACAGAGTTTGCGACGAGGAGATCAGGTTTTTGAAGGCAGGGCGGGGGAGCAATGATGGAGTGAAGAGTTGGAGTGTTATTTAACCCTGTGCTATAAAGGCAGTTATCAGTAGGAAAGGTGGATTGCAGTAGTGCACCATCACATGGAAGTCATATCATACGTGGTTCAGCTGCTAGTCACGGTTGTGTCTAACATATGCTTAGGACAATAACCCAGCAGGACGTAACTTTGTGACAAATTCTTTTGTTTAGATCTCTCCCTTTCTTTCTTATCGCTTTGCTTGTTTTTGATTGTATTTGTTGCTCACAGAAAAGGTCAAACCCTTTCTTAAACCGCAATGTATCGCGCACAGATATATCATGTGTAAAGCGTTTCCTGACAGGTTTTTACAGGATAACGCCTGCAGTCTGTGAAAGATGCGACACTAGCAGCAGTTGTTCATGTGTGCAGTCATACAGGTAATCTGCAGGAAATATGAGATATTCCGTATCTGAAGCAGAAAATGGAAACTCAGAACGCAGTGAATGGTTTTCTGTTTTGCACATAATAACTCAGCGATATCGCACTTAGCTATAAAATAACTTTTCTGGTCCATCAGATTTTATGAAAGCTAGGCCAGGTCATCTGAAATAAGCCCACAACAAGCAGGGTTTCTTCATTCAGAGGAAATTTAAAGGGTCAGTTCACGCAAGTCACCACATGTTCACCACAAATATGCCACTTAACTTGTCCCCCCCCCTTGGAACAAAGTCATGTTTACAGTGTTACTCACCAAAACACACTGTGTCCTTTAAGTCTAACAAATGCGCTGAATGCATTTCCTTCCTCACAAGACATCTGCCAAGCCACTTCAAAAATAGCTCCACCTAACCTCGACCATATTAACCATACCGGTAATAAGAAAAACACTTCAACAGCTCGTATGTATGTTCGTTCAGACCTGCCCATAAAAATCACTGCTCCATAATGCTAGTGACAAGCAGGACAAGCAAAATTGAAACCTTATGTCTGGATGCCACTAAAGGTCAGACAAAATGTTTGTGATTTGTTGTGAGCTGACCCTTAAAATGTTCTTGCTGATATCACATGAACTGTACTGTGAAAAGATGCGGAAAAAAACAAGAGTTTTCAGTTTAAATATTTGATAGCAGGAGAGTTTTTGTCCAACCAGAGACACTGCCTGTTCAACCAGCACATGCCTTGTTGAGTAAAGGACTGAAACAGGGTGCCGAGATAGCTTTAAAGGTTAAAGAAATAAAACACACCACCACGCACACACACACAAACACATACGCAGATGCATGCACACGGACAACAAAATCTAATCTACCCTCAGGCTGCTTCCAGTTGTGTGCGAGGCAGAGGTGGTGAATAGCATGAACTGCTGTGACATCAAGCTGCTAATCACACTTGTCCTTGCAGCAAAAGTGGAGTGGTGCAACACTCAAGGCTTCAAACTGTGTTGAAACTGTCCTATTTATGTCATTGGATAAGGTTGCTTTGTACCTTAGAAAATCTCAATGCCATTATGCTGTGACTGTGTCTTTCATCTCTCCTTCTCTCTTTACTTTCATCTACCTCTCAGTCTTTCTCAGTTTTGCACTGTGTCAATGGAGGGCATGTGTACTCGATAATGCGCATTTGATGTTTCATTAAAAAAGTAAAGAGTTTGTCTGTGTGGTCACCTGTAACAGCGACAGAAACGTCTCAGGATTTGAAGAGCCTTCAACGCGGCCGTTTCTTAAAAGAACCCAGTTTGAGGAATTTGTAAGTTGTCTTAAACTAATAGGGATGTAATGAATGGTGGGAGGCCTGGAATAGACAGATAAAAGGTCTGCACAGCTCTTGGATTCTTTGTCCAATCTTCTCTTGTTCCCCCAGGCTTGATTAAATCTTAATGGGATCTGAATTTAGTTATGAGTAGCTCTCGTCCCTTCATCAAATGAGTTACAAAGAAGTTGAAGGAGGGAGCGACTCAAAGACAGTCTCATCAAACTTAGGAAATGGACATCGCTCCACCACGAATTTGATTAGTGGTTGTACAACAAGTTTGGCATGCTAATTTTACTTCTAGTCATAAAGAAGACTTAGATTTCAGACACTGAAACCTGCAAATTGCCTGAACTTAACCCCAAATCACTTTGGTGAAGGTTTGGGTTGAGTCCAGGCAATTTGCAGGTTCTGCAACTGCTGTGCTACCTACTGTGTTTCACATTAGGTTTTTTTTTTTACTCAGGTCAAAGTTTGCATGTAAACAAAGTTCTGTTAACATTCACTGTTTCTTGCTGAAAGTGCAACTTCGGTCTTTTTCAACCTGGACCCTATTTTCCCATGTTTTTGTGTCTAAGTGACAAATGAGGACCATTAGACCACTGCAGCTGGCAAAATCCTTAGGGGCAACTGTGCCCCTGTCAAAGTGCATCCACCAAAAGACTCACTAAAAGACTAGATTTAGAACAAATAGAATACGATTCTAGAACAAATCTAGGACACAACTGTTTCCAATGCAGTCTCCTGAAACTCAGATCAGACTGTTGAACTAAGCAGTGTTGATCAGAAATGGCTCAAGATTCTGTTAATGCACCATCTATTTCTCACCTATGTGAGAATGTTTTCAGAAACATATTTTAGTGTAGTATTAAGCTGTATCCTATGATATGAAGTTAATCACCAGGTTGCCATGTTGAAAACGCCCATGTGAACATGCACGGATACACATGCGAGCACGCATAAAACATGCAACTGTTCCAGCTGAAACATTGGGAGAGATGAAGTGACGTCATTCAAAACTCGACAGAAACAAATACAAGTCACCAAAAACGTCTTTGGTTATCTTTCCACTATTCCAACAATCAGCAGCTCAGGTTTGGTCGAAATAAACCCTTAATTCACAATGTTAGATGTGAAAATATTGGGAGAGGCTGGAGGTGGGACATCAGAGAAAAGAATGAGAAACAGCAGCTAGAGTATTGTCATATCTAACTTGGTGAATTAAGGGTTTATTTCAACCAAACAACCAGAGTTTGTAATCGTTGTAACAGTGAAAAAGATGAACCAAGATGTCTGGTTCCTTTGAAAAGAGCAATATGATGTCTGTTTCTGGTTACACAAAACAAATCTTACTCTTTAAAAAAAGGTCTCTCTCTAGCGATCCTGTAGCGATCCTCTCTATAATGCTGTTAGATACTTATAATAACAATCTGAGCCTGAATAGCAAAAAATATGCCCTTGTAATCGGTTGCCCGAAGAGATTACGTTGTACTTTTGTTTCGCTCCTGACAGCTGTGGCAGACTCGCTCAATACTTGACCAATTTCAAAAATTGTTGTTGTCCCCATTAGTCACTGAAACACAAAAGCTTGGTAAAATGGCGTCAAGGTTGAAAAAGCAAAAACAAAAAAACAAAGTTACGCTTCAAAGGCGCTGTGTGTATCCTTGAGATCTAACAAGTGTGTTTGATTGCATTTCTTCTTTCTGCATAAAACATTTGCGCATCTGATTTTTATTTATATTAATTTTTTTTGTAATTTGAAACTCTTATTGATTTCATCCCCGCTTGCAGCTTGGAGTTTTGTTCTTCTCCTTAACTTTACTTGTGCATTACAACTTTTCTTGGAACATTACTGCAACCGGCGGATCTGTGGAAGAGTGTGAAGCCTTTGGCAGCAATTTTGCATCACTATGTTCTTAAAATGAAACAAGGACCCACTCATCGACACGCTGCTTCATAGCCAAGTGGTCAAACACCTCACAGGGTACCTTTAGCAAGCTGTAAACTTCATGAGTTGGTACTTAAGTTGTGCTAACATAATATGGATACTGTGATATAAAACCGCATATGGTCTGGGATTGACTGAGAATATTGATAATGACACAATTTTCTGAAATTTTAGAGTTTTCAGACTTTGTGAAATAAACAGTGAATCCGTCTTCAGTCATTATCACATGTAGAATTATAAAGAAACAAGTGTTTTCATTCATTTTATTTATTATTAGTATTAGCATCAGTGATCAGTGGTCACAGGTTTGGTTTTGTTTTAGCTAATGTTTTACCCTTTCACAAAATGTTTTCAGATCAGAGGCCAAAACCTGCAAACTAAGGTCTAAAGAGCACATGAAAACAGCTGTGGTCACACCAAAAATTGTCATTATTAACATATTAGATAGGTGACAAAGTGAAGGAACAACCTGAAAAGATGAGTGGAGGAACATAAACAAATGTATACAGCTGTGCCGCTGGACGTGAACATGCATATAAATGCGTAGGGCCGAGTGAGACCAGTTAAACTTTATTTTGGATCAAGATGGCAGGAGGGAAAGATCTTAGAAACTTGGAAAAAAGAGATTTATAATTAGGGCACAGATGGCAGGAGCTTCAGTCACAAAGAAAAAAGTCATATCTTCAGCTGAGTCATTTTTCACCAGGCTTGACAAGTGGGTGAGTATAAGTGTAGCTGACAAGTCCTCCAGATTGAATGAACTTCAGAACAAAAACCTAAAATAAAATGGTTTTGTGTTTGGAAGCGCCTCTTGACAGGATGACATGATTTATCTGTGGCCTTCAAATGTGTTACAAATCACAGCTGCAAAAATAATTCTGACACTGCATTGATTAGGTTATGGCTACTCAGCCAATCATTCATGGATCTCATTGTTTTATTACTATCACGGCGCTGCCCTCTGCACCATTTTTACACCCTATTTTCTAGTAATAGATGGAGACAGGATCAGGTGGAGCTAGTGCTGAATCAAGGTGTATTGATTGGTCTGGACGGCACTCAGAGCACAGAAATCAAAATAGATTAATTTTGGCAGTTGATTTCATGCTGTGTAGCTTCATTAGTAAGTAATATTAAAATACTCCTAAAATAGGCCCACTTAAAAAGATCAGTTTAAAGCTGCAGTAGGTAGAAAGTCTAAAAACAGTTGATTGTTGAGTTTTATCTGCGTTGGGTTTCGTTTTCTCCGTCCTCAGCCCCTCCTACCAGATGAGCAGCACACGCTTCATGCCCACGTGCAACAGTTTAATGAGGCAATCGAGAGCGAGCACAGACCGACAGACATCAACTGTGTGTGATAAAACAGACACCTGACTGTACAAATATGTGTCAGAGGAAAGAAACTACATTTCAAAACATATAGATTCAGTGTGAAGCTACAGAAGCACTGAGAGCTGAACACAAAGAGACTTTTAAAAATGTCTTTCTCTCTGCTCTCCTGCACACACACACACATACACTTGTTGGAGGGGGAGAAAAGGAGGCTTGTCACGATTTGGCTGCAGTCGGCGAGACGTGACCGTGGCCCGTTTGGAGGTGAGTCCGGCTCGCTTTGTTCCCGCTCCAGAGTGGTAAAAGCAGTTATGGACATGCAAATCAGTGACATGGTTTGACTCAGCGTGGCCAAAAATGTCAGTCCAGAAGCACCACGTGTGTGTTTGTGTGTCAGTACAGACTACTCACCAGTCAAAGAAGTCGATTCTTTTCTTTACATCCCTCCTTTCTTTACTGTCATGACGTGACTTTCAAACATTTCTCCTCCGGTCAGCAGTCAACATGGACAGAGGGACTAATTATCTTACTGTAAACGGCATGGTCGGCTCCTCCGTGGTCACTGCTGTACACTGGTTTACAAGAAAATGAGAAGATTAATCCCAAAAGTTAAAAAAAACAAATGCTGAGCTCTCATCTGGCCTCTTTTTAACCCCAAAAGTTTGAAAACATACACTCTGAGCTCTCCTCCTGCCAATAAAGTAGCCAGCATCAGAGTGACTCCGGCGTTTCTTCCTCCAGAATCTCCAGTCTGCCACCGACCGTCTCCAGAGCTCCCTGGCTCTGATCAGCCGTCTGTCAGCTCTGTGTCTCAGCTCTGCATGGTCCTCTCGGCCCTCGGCAAAAGCCCTGCGACACACATGAATGGGCACAACTTAAGGTGAAGTCAAAAGTAACAGAGTGAGCTGACAAACTCAGCAACCTGCATTCTCTGCCCACCTCACCTAAGTTTACCGTCCTTCTCTCGTCCACTAAAATGACATTTCATTCGTCTCCCGTCTCTGTGTGAATGCAGCATGATGCTCCAAGATCTCCCCATAGAAGTTTAACTGGGTTGAGATCTGGTGAATGTGAATGCAGCCGCCAATGTTTTACATTACATCATCATTTTCATACTCATCAAGCAGTGAAAAGTGAAGAAACTTAAGGATGAAAAATCACTAAGTTTGTAGTGAAGACGATGTAACTATAGCACCGACAGGACGTAAACAGACGTGCAGCTTGTAAAATTGATATACGTCATACTACATCATACAGAAGCAGGGAACAATGATGTCACCATAGCAACATATCATCATGCCTGTTTTATATTACTGTCCTGCAAAGCCTGTGTACTGTTTGTTTTTCCTTTGGTGTTGTCCATCTGCCGTCCGCCTGAATCTTGAACACCAAATGAAGGAGTATCTCTCAGAACAGCGTTTCCCAACCCTGGTCCTCAGGGACCCCTGCCCTGCATGTCTTAGATGTTTGCCTGCTTCAACACACCTGATTCAGATGATCAGCTCGTCACCGAGCCTCTGCAGAAGCCTGATAACGACCTGATCATTTGAATCAGGTGTGTCGGAGCAGGGAAACATGCAGCACAGGGGTCCCTGAGGACCAGGGTTGGGAAACACTGTCTTATAGGATCATTGCTCCAGTAGAAGGTCAGATACTTGAAGAATCCATGACAAGGAGCGCTTACTTACATTATTGATGAAGAGGTACTGGGTCGAACATTTTTGATGCTTGTTTTTGTAATATCACTTAGCAGACAGGGCTGAAGTAGAACTCCTTTTCAGACCAGTCTCAGACCAGCCCACCGTTACAGCGGGTGAACAAGGTAAGACAGGACTCAAATGCACGACTCAGGAGACGGCTCCCGATTCAAAAACACAGCCTTTACTTGCTGAAAAAGACGGTTCGATACACAGGAAGTCAATCAGCGAAGGCAAACAAATCCAGTGGGGAAAAAGCAGAGGCAGAGTCAGAACATAGGCAAAAAAAAAAAATCTTGAAAATCACAACACTAGGATAACAAAGGCTGCAACACTAGATACACAAAGGCATTAAGAAGAGCTGAGCACTGAGTAAAAGCAAGACACAAACTAAATACTCTTGTGCGGAGGAGGATAAGAAGACACAGGTGAGGCCAGTAAAGGTGGGGCAATCAAAAAAGGAGGGAAAACACACAAAGTTAGAGGCTGAAATAATCTGACATGAGAGGAGATTCGAGTAACAAGGTAAAACAGGAAACACAAAAATGAATGAACGAATGAAATAAAAATATGACCAAAGAAACTTGAGATGTGTCACACACATGAATTCAAAACCTAAGTGTTTTTGTCCACTATACTGCTCTATTCTTTGACTGCCTTGATGTTTTGTCAGCCTATTTACGGTTTTTGAAAGTGCGTCTTGCTGCTACTTGACATTTTACAAAGTAAGTGAATAATGTGCAGCCTTTGAGAGACGAACAACTGTGAAAAGATTAAATATGTAGCAGTCCTTGCATCAACGATCACAGAGGAGAGTAGGCCTGTCTAACACGTGCAATCACTTTATTCTTTTGGCATCACGATGAGCATCACTTCAAGCACTGAGAGGGTGCGCACACACACATACACATACACACAATAATTACACATATTATGAAGACAAACATTCACCTGCATTCATGGGTCATTCAGTTGTACTTAAAAGTCGGGGTGCAAGATTAAAACCAGGCAAAAGGATGCATGAATTCATTTTTTTTTCTGCAGCAGTGACAAAATATTAAATTACACTATTACACCAAACTCCCTTTAAAAAATATAACATTTTAACAATTCTTTATGTATCGGAACAACACATAACTCCAGAAACACAAAATAAAAGGCATTGCATGGTGAGAGTCTTCTTGTCAATTCAGCATATATATAATCCATAATAATGAACTAGATTTTGGTACAAAGTTTACATTTTGGATTATGTCTCCTTGACTTGTTACCAGGCTCTGTTGGCTAGTTGCGCTACTTTAGTAGGAGGGGACAGTGGGAAAGAGAGGCAAACTATTTCAATAATTAAGATTTCTCACTAATTAATTCATCATCTGTTGTGTGTGTTGGTATTTGAGGAGTTTTTTTGGCTGTTACCAAAGTAACTACCGGGTTTGCTGATTCCTGTTTGGTGCTGGAGGGAGCGCACCTACCTCTGGATTATATAATACATGTTTGATGTTATTGTGGTTATTATCTTTTTGGATGTTTGCTCCCCCACGCCTAATTGTTGGGGTGCAGGTGCTCCACTTGCTCCACTGCTGAGGGGGCCTACGTCTGCATTAACAGGATTGAGAGTGTACATACACTTGACTAAAGCCCACAGCTCATTCACAAAATACCCCGCTTTAAACCACTAATGAGAAAAACGTTTAAGCCACCTCCAATATTAATACAAACATGCCTAAAAACAGTTGACAGCGGCTCTGATGTCACATGTAGCAAACACAGGAAGACTTTATAAGCCTAAATGAATCATAAAATAGTCTTTCTTTATGCAGTGCATTTTCCTGGCTCTGCTGTGTGTGAAATCCACAATATCATCAAAGTCCAACTATTGATCAGTTTAGCCATTAGTGAAAGCTGCTTTGAGGTGTTTTTGTGTTGTTACTGTATGTCTACAGCTGCTTTTATCTGGATCAAACAATCATATCATGAAATACTCATAACTTCATAGCTGTGGTATCAGCAAAGCTTTGAGTTTGTGAAACTTTAACATGTCTGACCTTTTCTGCTTCAACTTTTTTGGTTCTTTATCGGGAGCAGATACAAGCAGCCGAAATGAGTTTCCTCCATATGGTGGCTGAGCTCAGCCTTAGGCTGCATCCACACATAAGTTTTGCTACATTTCTTCCTCATGTTCACACTACTTAGGCGTTTTAAAACCCCTAAAACTGATATGTTTGGAAACGCTCCTGCCCCGTTTTATTTTCAAACTCCAGGGTTGTGTTTTAGTCTGGACGGCAGAAATGGAGACCTTTGGAAACGATGACACAGACACTTATCAGTTGCCACGTGTCCTTCCCTGATTTGTCATGTGGGGCCACTTCAGGTTTATGCTCTTTTATTAAGTTTTAATGCTCCATTAAAACTTAATGTCTCTGGATGAACTTGAACTTGATGTCAAGTTCATAACTGGTCTACATCTTAAAAGACACAGTTATATATTCTGTGGTAAAGATGACAACAACTGACCAACAACCAGTCTACAGGTCGACATCACTCTTGGACTTAGTGGTTCTGATTTAGGCCGTTTTCACACACCGTCAGCCGCGGTGTTGACACCTTGAAACAGCTAATGGTGCTCATGGAGATTATTCCTGAAACTGTGCCAGCCATCTGGAAGGAAACCAATTTCAAATTAAAATTCCATTTTAAAATTATTAACATAGTTGTGTAGATGTAGCCTTAGAGATTTGGTGAGGAGCTCACACAGAAGAAGGCGGCTCAGAAGAGAGCCGTTGCTTCCTTCACGTGGAGAGGAGCAGAGGTGGCAAAAGTACGCACATTCTGCACTCAAGAGAATAGTACTTGTGTAAAAAAAGACTCTGAAAGTAAAAGTACTGATTCAACTTCTTTACTCAAGTAAAAGGAAAAAAAGCACAGGCTCTAAAATGTACTGATATAAAAGTAAAAAGTAGCCATCTTTTACATTGTTTTTTGTCCTGTTATGTATTTTTTGTCTTGCGTATTTTTTGTCTTGTTACATCTTTCATGATGTTTTTGTCATCTTTTTTGCCATGTTATGTATTTTACGTTGTTTTTCATCTTATTATGTCTTTTCATTTTGTTTGTCATCCTTCATTGTTTTCGTCTTGTGTCTTAATAATTTCCCTCAAGTGCATTAAAACTAAAGAACAAGGCTGTTTTGAAAACGTAAGTAGAAAGCTGAAAGTACAGATATTTGTGTTAATATGTAGGATGTAAAAGCAAAAAGTAAAATAAATACTCAAGTAAAGTACGGATACCTGAAAAATCTACTTAAGTACAGTATTTGTACTTAGTTATTCTCACCTTTTGAAGGCAGACAGCTGATGTGGTTCAGGCATGTGATTAGGATGCTATCCTGGACTTCCTCTGGAGGGCGCATCCAACTGGGAGGAGACACGAGGTGGACCCAGAATTGCTTGGGGGGATCACACATCTCATCTGGCCTGTGAATGTGTCAAGATCCCCCAGGAGGAGCTGGAAAGTGTTGCTCAGCCTGCTGCCACCGCAACCCAACCCTGGGTGAGTGTAAGAAAGTGGATGGATGGATGGATGGATGGATGGAAGTACCTGCTTCTGCTTGTGCCTCCCTCTTCTCCCTCTGCAATGCATAATTGTCAAGTTATCCAGAAAACATATTTATTTTACTCTCCACCAAGAATGTTCGTTGAGAAAATTCCAGGTTTCCAGTTGCAGGTGAGGTGTAACTTGTAGGGGGCTGAGTTCACTGCTGACATCCTGTTTGTGAAATGTCATCTGATTCTCGAAAGTGCTCACAAGGATGTGATGAGCAAACACACACACCACGCACATGAACACACACAATTTCATTCCACAATTTCAGATATCCCCAGGACTCATGATGAGGCACTTCAACCCATGATTGCTTTCATTTCTTCAGACATCCAGCCATTCTGATTCTCTCAGATCTTTTCACCGCAGTCCTCTCTTCATTCTGTGTTTCTCTTTGTATTTCATCCCCTCTTTCCTTTTTCTCCCTCCACCTCTCCACCTCTCTCTCTTTTCTTGTTTCTTTCCGTTTTGGTCATTTCCTTTCTCCATGCGTCATTGCTGTGCCAGTGTCAGAAACTTGTGCTAACAATAGCCTGTTTTTCTTTCTCTTCCTCTTCCTTCATTACCATCTTCATATTTCCTTTTTTGGCAGCAAGACAAGGGCCATTTAACACCAGAGAGCATAGCCGGAGGGGTGCAATGCACACTCGAGGCACAGCAACAGTGAAGTAAAAATGCTGTGAAATAATATACATGATGATGGGGCCTCTGTTGCAAAGCCAAAAACACCACTTATATTTTATTGAGGTGGTTGATTACAGAAGGGGAATATTAGTACAGAAACAATGTTCTGCTGACATAACGTCAAATTGCTTTTACTGAAAATATTAAACATTGACTGTGAAATGTGTCTCACTTTAGGTTTTAATGATGCCTGAGGAGGAGACAGTTTCTGCCTGTTTTTAATGCTAAGCCTGTCTGATCCTGCTCATGTTTGCACTGCAAACGCTGGTACCAGAAGGATTTTCTGCACAGTATGATAACCTTTTTTAATAAGACTGGACCTACCATATGTACCAATCCTGATTACTAACTACAGAGTGAAACATTGACATAAATACTGATTCAGTGTCAAAAAAATATCAGTTCTGTTTTACAGATTGTTGCAGTTTGTGATAAGTCTTTTAGGGTACGTTCACACTGCAGGCAAAAGAGACCCAAATCTGATTTTTTCAATATGACATCAGTGTGAACAGTCATATCGGAATTCACGTGACTTTTACATCACTCACTTGCCTTAAAGGGATAGTTCACCCAAAAATGAAAATTCAGTCATTGTCTACTCACCCTCATGCCGACTGAGGGTTGGGTTTATTTTGTTAGTCCACAAAACACTGCTGGAGTTTCACAGGAAAACAGCCCTGCAGAATCTCCCAAACAATGGAAGTGAATGGTGACCAGTTTTCAAATGTAAAAAAACAACAGAATAAAAACATAAAACGCCTCCATACTGCTCATCTGGTGTAATCCAAGTCTCCTAAAGCCCCAACATGCCGTTTGCACACCGTCACATCACACCCACCCAGTTCAGATGTGGTGCACATGCACATGAACACGTGGCTCCACGCTAAGGCTCCTCAATGAAGATTCAGGCTGAAAACATGGTGTAAATGACATTTTAAGTCAACTTGGCATGTTGGGGCTTTAGGAGACTTGGATTAAACCAGACGAGCAGTATGGAGGCATTTTATGTTTGAAAACTGGTCACCATTCACTTCCATTGTTTAGGAGATACAGAAACGCTGTTTTCTTGTGAAACTCCAGCACTGTTTTATGAACTAAAAAACTAAACCTGATGTTCAGTCGGCATGAGGGTGAGTAGATGACTGAATTTTCATTTTTGGGTGAACTATTCCTTTAAGTCTATTGCTGCAAGAGTCTTGTGAAGACGTACTCACAGGCTAATTTCACACTCAAACCGAAAAAGTGTCCAAATCAGTTTTTTTTTCTCCAATTTGATCTGTTTTTTTTCCAGCACTGGTCATATGACCTTTTCAGTTCTGATATGGACCACTTTCATGTATGCTGTGGTGATTTTTTTTTTTTTTTTTTTAAACAATGCAACAGTGTGAACAGTCATATCAGAATTCATGCAGCTGTGGTGTCTTGCTGCAAGACTCTTGTGGAGAGGTGCTGACAGATAAAGTTAAAAGTATCCCTTGACATCCTGAAATTTTGGAGGAAATCTGGTTCTGTGAAGCCCTCCACATGACAATCCCATCACTCCCGGCTCCGACTAGACATCCACGCGTAGCTCAGTATAGAAGTAGCAGCTGTTGCCTCCACAAAAAGCCATAATTAAAAATTCAGCTCTCTTCTCCTCATCCTTGTTATCATCTACTCATGAATTTACTGGCTTTCGCTGCACATCAAATTAAAAATTAAACAGTAAACACTGACTTGACACTGAATGTTTACTTCCATGTGTTCTGCATGTGAAGTCTTTGTTATTGTCCTTTTGTGCATGTGGGTCATTTTGAAAAAATCTGATCCAAGCAATTAATCTGACTTGAGCATGAAGGCTTGCATGTGAAAGTAGCCCTGAAATTCTGGATGAAAACTGTTGCTGTGAAGCTATTCAAGTCACAATCCACCACTCTTGGCTCCAAGACCACAGCCAGGTGTGCTCTGCAAAAAGCCATAATTAAAAATGTCTCTCTCTAAATTCACTGGCTTCCACTGCACATCAAATTAGAAATGACACCTGTAAACTTTGACTTCAGTGGCCTTCATGTTTATTTTTGTGCGGCAGAGTGCTGTGTGTGACTCTTTTGACGGTGACCGTTCACACTGGAATCTGAATAATGGCCACATTTGAAACATAAATCCAAATAAAGCACTAAGGCGCCCAGTGTGAATGTGGTCTTAAGCCATTTTCCCATATGCACTCTAGACTATACCCAAGGAATAAGGTCAGGACATCATCCGTCAATGCAGCCTTTCACACATGCAGCATGCATTAGGAGATTGTCTGAGTCAGATGTGCTCAAACATATTAGAAATACTTTGAATAGTTTAAGCGAGGGGCACCACCTGCAGAGCGTGCAGGAGGAGGAGGTGGACTCATCTGTAATGATGACTTTGCGTCATATCTGCTTCCCTGCAGCAGAGACACTTGTGGTGTGCTGGGATTTGCAGGACGCCCACTTTTACTTTTCTCACTGTAATATGTAATATTTCACATCACAGATGATGATGAAAGGCATCAAAATGTGAGCTAAAAAAATTGAGACTTGTCTATGCTCATATTGATCGACACTGACTTCATGAGAAAAAGCACAGGTGTAACTTATTTCTCTGTTTTATTCATTGATCCCAGTAAGTCATGACAGTGAGCCAACATGCACAATATCAGCACTCAGTCTGGAATTCAACTATTATTAATTTTTATTACCTGTGCGTTTCCTACTGTGACATGTCAGGATGTGTCAAAAGGCCCAGCACGGACGTCTCACATGTGGGTGTGACTTGTTAATAGCCACTGATGCAACACACCGAGAGATTATTGAAAGGGTGACTCGTGTGATTTTTTTTTTTTTTTGAATTTTTTTGGATTTTTTTGCAGATTTCGGGGATGTTTTTGCCAGACTCTCAGGGTACAGGAATGTGAGGTAGAAGCAAGGGCGTTTATCTGCCTCTTTGAAATGAGGCTGAGAGTTTACTCATCTATTTCAGATCAACTGTATCAATCAGTGAGACTTAAGAAGGCAGGTAAGCTACAGTTTACATTTTCAAATTTCCCACAGTAACCTAATATTTCAGCTAGTCAAATTCAATATCAGTGTGCTGTGCCACAGCGTGCAAACCACTGTTCTACTGATCATGCCCCTGCAGTCCTAGAAATAAATCTGCACCTTTACAGTATCTGATTGCAGGACCTGCAGACAACTAGTTTCAAAATTTTCACCATCCAGATTTTGCTGTAGCCCACACAAATCCCCCAAAATGTCTCTTCACTCACTGTTTTTTGAGCCATTTTATGTCTTAATGAGGGGAGAGAGATATGGAATGACATGCAACAAAGGTCACTGGCCAGACTCAAGTCGGGATGTTGCAGTTCATTGTCAGTACGAGCAGGCAGTCCCTCTGATTTCTTAAAGAACTTAAAGCTAGGGTAGGCAACATTATTTTGGTATCATGAGAAATAATTTCATAAAAAATCTTTCAGCATGTTGTAAATCAAGTGGTCTGAGACAGAACCAGACTTTTTGCCCTCCCGCATGGCTCTGTTTTCAGCATTTAGAGAGGCCCGTGATGGTAGACTTAAACTAATCACAGGTGTTCTCAGACCGGGGGCTCGAAATTGGCTGTTCTGCTACTGCAGCTGTGCGTGCACATTCCTTTGGTGAGACCCTGAATCAATAGCTGAAACTCCTGCAGGAAAAGTCGCCATAAAATGGGATTATAATAAAGAGAAAAGAGTCTAATGAGCAACATGCTCAGCCCAGAAGTGTGTCAGCTCCCTCAGTTACTTCTGACTTTACCTTCAGCCGCATTCATTCACGTCTATTGCAGGGTTTTACTGCGGGCTGAGAGGACCAGGGCAGAGCTGACACGCAGGGCTGCTCAGAGTCTGGAGCTCTGCAGGAGAAGGTCAGTGGTGTTTTTTTCTTCCACAAGCTCCAATCTGCCAGAGTCACTCTGATGTCGGCTCCTTTACTGGCAGGAGGGGAGCTCAGAGCGTATGTTTCAAACTTTTGGAATTAAAAGAGGATTTATTTTCACTCCTGCGTTTCAACCCTCTGCAGCAACAGTGAAGAAATCATGGATCCGCGAACTGGCCAGGTGAAATGTTGTGCTGACCACAGCCAAAAGGTGATGAGTCTCCTTTTCTCCGCCTTGAACAAGCGAGTGTTGTGATACTGAGCTCGTGTGTGCAAGAGAGCAGAGAGAAAGACGTTTTTAAAGTCTCTTTATGTTCGGCTCTCAGTGCTTCTGTAGCTTCACACTGAATCTACATGTTTTGAGACATAGTTTCTCTCCTCTGTCGCTGTTTTGTACTGCCAAGTACCTGTTTTATTACACACAGTTTACGTTTGTGGGTCTGTGCTCACTTACAGTGGCCTTGGTAAATTGTGCCTGTGCACATGAAGCGTGTGCGCTGCTCGTCTGGTAGGAGGGGCTCAGGACAGAGAAAACGAAACCAAACTCAGATGAGACTCAACAATCAACCGTTTTTAGGCTTTCTGCCTACTGCAGCTTTAAAGTTTCTCCTCAAACCTGTAGTTCGGAACTTTTGTCTCCCCCCTCTGGCAGTGAGAGTAATTACGCAAAGACTATTGACAGTTGCTCCCCCACTTCAGCTCCGGCAAACCAATCATTGCTGTTTGTCATAAAATGCATCAACACTGGTGCACCACAGATCCCAAATCTAAAAACACTCTGAAAAACAGATTGATTGATTGTAAGAGAGTTCATTTATGTGTCAGAGTCTTGCACACCAGCTTTAATATTACTGATTCTGTTCCAGACTTGTTGCTGCACCAGTATATTACCTAAAACTACTAAAATATTGCTCTACATGACTTGTTATTGGAAATAAAGCTAGTAAATGTTTTTTCTAACTATGTAAAATGTGTATGTAGCTACTTGTAAAAGTCCCACACTGCAGGTTTATGTTGGGCTGAAACTAACAATTGTTTGCATTATTGCTTAATCTACTGATTATTTTTCGTGCATTACAGTTCCAGAGAGCAGTGATTCTCAACCTGGGGGCTATGAGATCATTTCCAGGGGTTGCCAGATGGTCGTGGAGAATAAAATAAAATATAATGGAAAGCAGCATGGACTGCCAGGAAGCAGCTTACAGCGACGGCTGCCCCTTAATGGCATTCGGCATAAGGGACAAGCTCTGAAAAATATGTAAATTACAGCTGGCCTCAAGAGAGCTACCAGCCACCTCACTAGGGCTGCAAGTATGATTTTCATTGTCATTGTTGTATCAATCATCAGCTGTCTGGTCTATAAAACGTCAGAAAATAGTGAGAAATGTTCATCAGTCCCCAAGATTACATCCTCAAATGTCTTGTTTTGCCCACAACCCAAAATATCCAATGAAGTGGAATAAAGAAACCACAAATTATTCACATTTAAGACCTGGAATCAGAGAATTTGGACTTAATTAACTTTATTACTTAACTTTATACTTAATTGACTTAATTAGTCAAACCGATTAATTTATTATCAAGATAGTTGGTGATTAATTCAGTAATTTACTATTAATCAATTCCTTAATTAATCATTGCAGCTCTGCACCTCACTAATCATTAAAACTATAAACCAGCACAAAAATTACCAATATAAACCCCCACGTTCTGAACAGACACAAAACTAACAAATAGTAACATGTGCATTTTGTAACATCAAATAGCAAACTTACAAACTTCAATTCAGCAAGCATGATGGAATGATTTTTTACATTACATGGCCCTGCAGAAGATTTTATTGAGTATGCTATCACATGGAACAACTACTATGGCAAGACAAGTTTATTGATATAGCACCAGTCAGACAAAAGGCAATTCTATCAGACTGAAGCCAACAGACAAAGGACTCAAAGGCAGGACTCAAAGACACATGGTCTTTTAATGGAGTAGGGTTTTCAGTCCAGAGAGAAACAAAGGTATCTGAAAAAAATAGGCTGAAGATGAGTTGAGTATACAGAAACCAGGTCAAATCCACTAAGAAAACACGAGGAAAAAAGGCTAGAACTCAACACTCGAGGAACTGAGATGAACTGGCAACAGACAAAGGGCAGCACAAGGACTATATACACAAGGAGAAGGTGCAATGAGGGGCAAACAAAAGTGAATATCAAAATAAAACAGGAAATACTGACAGAAAATATGGAAACAAGGAAAACATGATCTTAAGTGGGAGATCAGGATGTAATAAATTCAGAGTGCTTTATGAGAGCACAGAAATAAATTAAAATAACACACTAAGAGAACATGAAAATTGTGTTTAAAAGATCATAAAATAAAAGACAAAGGCAAGCCAATAAATAGTTAAAACATACAGAAATTGCATTTAAAAGACAGTAAGAGCAAAAGCAACCAAATATAAAAACAATAGGTACAGATTAACAAGAAGTTATGTATCTACTTTACTGGAAAGCCACAGTAAACGATAATGTTTTAAGCCCTGATTTAAATGAGTTGACAGTTTCAGCCGACCTCAGGTATTCAGGAAGTTTGTTCCACAGGTAGGGGAGCGGAAACTAAAAGCTGCTTCACTGTGTTTAGTTCTGACACTGAGTAAATGTGTTCCAGATGACCTGAGGAGTCTGGGAGCTTCATAACATACAAGTAAATCAGAGTTGTGTTAAGGCCAGAGATCATTTAGTGCTTTATAAACTATTAATAGGATTTTAAACTCTGTCCATTGGTTGGATGGAGCGATGGTGTCTCAGATGAAAAGTGCTCCAGCTCAAGACGCGAAGGCCAACAGGAGACTCGAAAGGAAGCGGAGACCGTGTCTCAAGGTGGGTTACCTGAAAGTCCGACAGCAGCAGCATGAACCGAGAAACACATGGCCTGACGTTTCCAACAGAGCCCCGAGCTCCCACCAAGCTTTGGAAATATCACCCTGACTTGAAAAGGTTGACAACCCTGCCCTTGAGCCGGGCTGACGTCTTGAAATAGCACTTTTAGTACTGACAAACAGTCCTAAACCGGAGGTTAGTTGCCGATTCGTTTTCTGTCAATCAACAAATCGATCACTTGTTAAATTATTTCAGCTCTATTTGTGATATGAAAACCAGACAGTTTACTGTAAAAAATTAGGCATCAAATATTCAAGTATCTGTGCTTTTGCCTAAAGCAGAAGCGACTGTTCTGCTCAAACATTTCAGGACTGAGCTTTGTTATTCACGGCTCAACAGTAATGTGCACTGAGTTGCTCTGGGCAACTAGATATAGACTACTGTCAATCATTTGTCTGTTGTCCCTGTTGATTTTACTTGTTTTTATCCTCACTCTCACACACCAAGGCAAACGCTGCTGTGATATTGATGCACTCCACTGGATAAAGCACAAGGAATACAGCAGCGATGATACTCAGTGAAACAGCTGAGGCACTAGATTTAAAGAGCACCTCATAAAAACCTTGACAGGCTCAGCAGGCTGAAAACCTGGCAGGGTGCTGAAGGAGTCTCGAGATGAACTGGAAGCACTTTTTGATAGTTTCTCCCAAAGAAAGAATCATGTTCTGTCTTTCCCCAATCACATCATCGGCAAAAAAAACAAAAAACTGATGCAATAAGCCGCTACTGAGACACTGGAGATCTGACCAGACCAGCAGGAGGTCACTGTTCTTCCCAAATGTAATTTAGCCAAATAAACAGATGACAATATCCTGCTAAATTTAGGATGCTAACGTAAGTCTGGCACACTTGAAATCTTTAATTTTTCCTTAAACCATTTTATTTTGCCTAACGGTTGAGTCTGAGCCAAATGTGAAATCCCTTTTGTGTGTTTGTGTGCGAGGGAAGCCAAAAAAGTGTGAAATGTGTTCAACTGTATCACTTTTTCATGACTGAAAAATGGGTTATAATTACACAGGACAATTATGATTGTAATTATAAACAATTAAAATATGGAAAGCATTCTGTCAGCTTTGGCTACGTGTCAGCTGTGCAGCCAGCAGCTCTTAAAATGCTGGGCTCGGTTGCAGCTTGTGATAATGGCTTCAGTCATTTGGCAGCTTTGCATGTAATTTGTCATCCTCAGAAATGGATTGTTGTATTTAAAGCAATAGTAAGCTGTGTTAACTGCACTTCTCAGCTGCTCCTTAAAGGGATAGGTTGGATTTTTTGATGTGGTGTTGGCTGAGATAGTCAGTGTATTACTTGCAGTAGATGCTGGTTGGCACGCCCCCAGTTTGGAGAAGCAGAGAGGAGTACCAGCACGGAAGCTAAGCAATGTAATGCTGTGGACAAGGTCAGCAGCAAGGGGTATTTTCACCGCTTTATTTTGTTATCAAAACATCCATTTTCCAACAGGAAACGGCTGCTACGTAAGCCAAATATCACTCTCCAAACCAACCATTCTCCATAGGCAAAATTGGTCCTTTTACCTTGCAGAACAACAGGAGTTACTGGTCTACCGCTGCCTTGATCTGTGAGTTTGTGTTATTGTATATGGTGTTTTAAAAGGATAGTTTGGCTTCAGTGAAGTCACAATAAGTCAAAAAAAACCTAATGGATCGAGGCAGCGATAGACCATAACTCCTGTGTTCTGCGAGGTAAAATGACTGATTTTGCCAGTGGAGTTTGGTTGGTTTGGAGAGAGCGATATTTGGCTTGTTAACAGTGGTTTCCCATCCGAAATGACTGTCTTCCCACAAGATAGAGCTGTGAAACTATTCTAAATGTAGCATTCACTGAAACTGATAGATTTTTTTTTTTTTTAGGTGGACCTTTTAAAGTCGCTGAAATACCTCTTGTTGCCGACCCCATTGCTCAGCTTCTGCGCTTGTGCTCCTCTCTGCTCCTCCAAACTGGGACTGCGCTGATTGACATCTACTGTAAGTAATACACTGACTAGTGATAAGTACCTCATACAACCCCAATAATCTGAACTATCCCTGTAATGTTTTCATCTTTATTCAAACAGATAATCCTCAACGGTCACAAACTCATGGGTGCTGATTGACAACTTCATCAATTAGCTGATCAGTCTTCAGCTTACTACATCTGGCAGCACAGCTTTAGGAAGAAAAAGGCGAGCCCAAACACCCTTATTATTTCCCCTCGGTGTCTGTAAACAAAGAAGTTGCCAAAAGTCTTGGAGCTAAAGAGCTGTGATGGAATTAAACTGAATACACTCGACAGACTAGGATGGAAATTCAGTTGAACTTTTGACCTGTTGAGTCAGTGGTCAGCACCACAAGGTCAGCAGTAGCCGATACTAATCCAGTGACAAATCAGCTAAGTGAATCCCTCTTTTGTGTAACTAACTGGTAAACATGACAAGTGAGGATGCATCACAACACACAATCTACAGACATGTTAGCAGCACTGTGAGGCTGGACACAGCAGTGAACCAGTGACTCATACAGACGAGCATGGTGCCTGTCAGCGGCTGCAGGAGACGCACCAAGCTTTCGATGTACTATAAAGAGGGAGAAAGTCCACATCTGGAGGAGCTGGGATTGGTGATGTGTTGACTCAGGGTTTGTAACAAAGGGAGGGAGTCCACACACAAAACAGTCAATAGCCAAATTAGTAATCAGTAACCGAGGAAATAAGGTGGGGTGTAGCTGTAGTCAGCCGTGAAATGCATGTGTGAATGGAGTGCTGAAATGAAGATGCAGACCCAAACACAACTAAAACAGTGAGGAGGCCATGAGGTGAGGTTGAAGCTGCGCAGCCAGACAGAGAGAGATGTCTGTCTCTCTGATGTCCCACCCACGCTCTAACAAGAGACAAACAGGAACAGAGGAAAGATTGGATGGGTAAAAACAAACAAACAAACAAAAAAAAACAGGCTGTCACCCCAGAGTTCATGTTCCATGAAAAACCAAAACGTTAACGTGACACACGTCTTGAATCACTTCTGTGACATTACGTGGCATTGGTAACGCAACAGTTATTGTAACGCCAAACAGGGTCTTATCCTAAACCTACCCAGGTAGTTTTGTGTATAAATCAACCCAAACTGCAACTGTTTCATGATGTGAATCACTTAATCACTGAAGGATAACTTGTGCTCCTGTATGTGTCAGAACGTTGGCATTTGACAAGTTGGGATGAGAACAGTTTGAGCTCAATACAAGTGTCACATGCTGACACTGACAAAGCCAATATGTGGCGTTTAGCAGGTATGTTTACCATGTTCATCATCTTATTTTAGCATGCTAACATGTGCTAATTAGCACTAACGAGAAAGTACAGGATGACGCAGGTGTTTTTAGAAACCAAAGTATTGAATCAAATCAAATCAATGGAAATCAAATCAATGGAAAGCCAACAGTAGTTTTATTTCACTAAAACACAAATATCAGATTCATGGTGTTTAGACTCAAAGACAGGGAACCAAAGTCATTAGGGCTCACCACCGTGAATCTGTATTAAATGTCATGACAATTTGTTAAGGTCATCATCATCATTACTAGTATTTTGTAGCACAATTTTGTATACAGCACTGAAAATGAAATAAGGCACACAGACACACACACAGGACTGAATGTGTTTTAATTGAAATTGTTGCACATATTAATGTTGTGTTTGATATATTGCAGCTGCCTCTCAGCTGGAGTTGATTGAAGGCCAGGCCTCTAAGGCTGGATGTATACTTGCTGTTTGACCACGCGTTCGTGTAGACAACCAGCTTCGTAGTGAAGCAAACTGTCCACGACGCGGCGGCTTGTCTACGCATGTTACTGCAAAACACCACTAGAGGGCACAACAGAGAGCTCAAACCATAAACCGCCTGTAAAAACAAAAGAAAGAAGAAAAGGGGTCGACATGTTTCGACATGTTTCGACGTCGTCTTCCAAAACTGAACTTATCTGTTGCCAGCTGTTGTGGCAGGCATGTTTGTCACTGTGTAGCTGCAACGATATGTCGTAAGGATGAGGGTAGTTGCGGGCTTGTTAAATAAGCCTGTCCTCAAAACGTTCTGCCAGTGTTGTTGCTGGTGACGTATCTCCTGACCCTGACCCTGTCACTGCATTCTGCCCCTACACTGCCCCTATCGGTCACGTGTGTAGTGCATCTTGCAGACGTGTAGCATTAATTTCTGAGGACATGCACAACCGACGCTCCAAATAGACACAGGATACGCAAGGCAGGTGTCACGCGTACACAAACACGTAGTCAAAAGCAAGTATATCTCTGGCCTAAGACAAACATACACTCAGTTCAGCTAATTTGGTTAGCTCAACAATGATTAACTGAAGCTAATGCTAACTGTTGCCAGATTGTGCAAGAATGTTTAAATTATAATGTTTGTGCTGTGGACACTCACCTCTCTTGTGTCACCTCTCCAAGGTGTTTGGGCTAAAAGAGTACCCAGGCTACCTGAGCACCCTTTTAAAGGTTCCAGGAGATACCGTGTGGTGATTAGTGTAGGGGTGTTAGTGTACTTTAATTTGCAGTTTCAGTTTTTCTATGACTCTTTTGTATTTGTGCAAAGCAGAGCAAGGACATTACAATTAATTGAGAGTACATGTAGATGTATTTGTTGTATTTGAGCAGCTTTTGATGTCAGGTGGGGGGGCAGATTTCCCTATTCTGTGGTAGGGGTTGAGGTCAGAGGCAGTGGCAGGCTTTATAAAGCTGCCAGTTCCCATCAAGCACTGCTGCTGCAGCTGTCAGGACCACATGCTCCCTGCGGTCCACAGAATTTTTTATGTGGAAAAGTCTGTGTGTTAAAGTTGTGTCTTCATTGTGGTGAAATAAACACCTGGTTGGTCTGCGCATCGCCTCTGTCTCAACGTCCTGCTTTAAAGTCCATCATTACACCATCCAGTAGGTGTTAAGATATTTCAGTTTGGACTAAAGTGGTGAACCAACAACCACATTTCCATTTCTAAAGTCACATTGATAGAATGGTTAAAATATCATCATACCTAAGCGTGTTGTACAAAATCCCTTTTTCATCAAGTGTTTATTATTATTATTATTATTGAAGGACAGTATACAATTGAAACAAATTTTTTCTTCAACAAACCAACCTTCCCCCTTCCTGTCTGACCCCTCCTACCCTTGCCTTGACAGTCGATAAAGATAGAAAATCAACACAATGACGTTTTCTCTATGTAAGAAAATAAAGTAGGAAATAAAAGACAAAATAGAAAAGGGAAAAGCTCTTGTAAATAAATAAAAGTACATGAGAGTGAATACAAATATTGTATTGTTACATAATATTGCCGTCCTATTTAGTGTTCAAGGATGTTAAAATAATCTGCCAAGCATTGCCATTTCTTAAAGAAATGGTTGACAAAGCCCCAGTGAGTCAGTGAGTTTTATCTTTCTCAAGTCTAAGGAAAAATACCAGGTCTTTAAGTCAGGTAGAGGATGATGGGGAGATTAGGAGACTTCTGAAATTCTGCTGCAAGTCTTTAGTTTGGGGCAAAACCAGAACATGATATGAGCTAAGTGTGTAGGGGTTTTTTAGTGGTCACCATTTAGATAGATGCACAGGTGCATCCCAGAAGTAATCTGTAAAATTCTGACTCCAGGTCAGTTTCCCAAGATAATTTTGTTTTTAAAAGAGTCTTCACATCCGATGTAAAATCTCTCCAACTTGCGTGTTTCTAGTTGAAGTTGTTTTACTTTGAATCCCAGAGGA
This sequence comes from Lutjanus argentimaculatus, assembly GCA_034769285.1. NCBI lineage: Eukaryota > Metazoa > Chordata > Actinopteri > Lutjaniformes > Lutjanidae > Lutjanus > Lutjanus argentimaculatus. The sequence goes on along the minus strand of JAWZSL010000026.1, from coordinate 4,630 downwards.
AACAGGTGTCAGGAAAACATTTATAGGGCACCTACCGGATGTCCTGGACCGATGTGTCTTGAACTAAATGAAGTTTATTGCCCCATCTCAACATTTTATGGGTTAGTCTGGCTTTAGGGCTGAGAAGAAGCCTTTTCCAGTTTTAATCTATTTGAAGAGAGTGATTGCAAGCTGCTTTAAGTTTGCTGGGCCTTGCACTTTTCTGCTCTAGTTCTAAAGCATTTTTGCAAATGTGATGTAACTGAGCACTTAACTAGAACTGTGTATATATTAATTAAAAAAACACAGACTACATTTGTATCACTCACCTATTTATTCTCTTCTTCCAAATGAGAGAAAATTGGATGTTTGTCATCTTGTTGCCTCTATTAACTCAATAATCACAGCTGAATGCAGAATATCTGAAAGTGGCCAGTTTAATACCTTGAAAACTCAAAGCTGAACAAGACTTAAGACTCAGTGATGAAAAAAACAGCACTCAGCAGAAAAGTGTATCAGAACTGTACACACAAAAAAACAGCCATTAAAGAAGGCAGAATCCATTTAACTGACGGTGCCCACCCCCTGCACTTAGAAAATGAGTTCCTGCCCCTGGTTCCCGCCTCAAGTCAACCACAAGCCAAAACTAACAGATATAAATTCTCTTTCACGCCCTCTGACATTTCACTGCTCAACTCTGTAAAACACAGGCAGCATCAGCACATCTCCCACCATGCCTGCTTCTCCCTTCTTTCTTTTTCACTAATGTTGTAACTTTTGTTCTTCTTGTCCTCACCTTTATGTTTATATGTTTTCATCACATGTGGTTATGTATGTGTGGCTTTCAGGCTTGGGGAGTAATGGATTACATGTGACAGGATCATGTAATCTGGTTAAGAAAAAAAGTAACTGTGTTCCATTACAGTTACAGATAAAAAAGATGTAATCAGATTAGATTAGATTTAGTAAAAATGAGGATTATTGGTAGGATTCCAATTTTTTTTTTTTTAAGATTATTTTTTGGGCCTTTGCCTTTATTATGACAGTGACAGCTGAAGATATGTAAGGAAAGGGGGTAGAGAGAGGGGGAATGGCAACAGCAAATGGGCCGCAGGCAGGAGTCAAACTGGCGGCCGCTGCAGAGGAGTAACAGCCTCAGTACCAACTGAGCTATAGGGGCAGCCCATTATTACAATTTTAAAATAAAGAATGATATAGAAGCATGGACAGTACGCACACATTACAGCACCACACTGATCTCAGTGAAACCAGCTAAATTGTTAAACTGTTGCCAATTCATTATGATGGCCTCTAGTAAAAACAACACTTTCACTTGATGGAAATGTGGCTTTTTCGTCTTTAAATCAATCAGTCAATCAATCAGTCGGTCAGTTCCACACAGCAAAGAGAGGAATACAGTAGTTGGACAAACTAACAAACCTAACAACAAACATTATATTATATTATCATTATATTTCATATTTGGATTAGGTTACTGACTACATTTTTTAACAGATAATTAGTAACTGAGTACCCTCCCATACCTCGTGGCTTTTTATTGCTGCTGTGGAAGAGACCAATTGCCCTTTGGCAAAAAATGGCTTTAACTTGCACTCAGTTACACTTTTGTCCTGTGTGAAATATATACATACATATTATTAATGGTTTCACATGATGTGCTTGAAAACACACTGATAATCTATTGTTACATGTCAGGCAGGGTAAGAGCATGTTGTTTTCCCTCCTGTCTGTCTTTTCTCTCCCCCTCCCCTCTTTTGTCTTCAGGTGATAATGGCTTTATGTGGATTCACCTGTGAGGACAGGGACAGGCTCCTCATTGGTCCTTTTAAGCTTGGAGCTGTCCAATTAGGAAGCAGAGCAGTCAATAAGAAGGACCAGCCGGAGAAGTTCTGTCTCTGTCTCTGCTGCTCTGAGCCTGCCTGCTGCTGTCTGTGGCCTTGTCTAGACTGGCCTTTGTGTTGAAAGAAGGTTTGTGGTGGGAGATTGAGGACAGTACGTGAGTTTGGGGTACCCTGTACATTTTCTTTCACACACGTAGTTGTTCTTTTCTGTTTAGAGACACTAGGTTTATTGGTTGGTGCCACCCTTGTACTTTTTGCTGAAGCTCTTTTTTTAGACTAGATAGTTAGGTCTGTTGTTTGTGTTTTCTTTTGGAGATAGCAGTGACTTAGGCCTGGTTTTGTTCTATTTATTTATTTTGTTTGGCACAACCACCTGGTCCCATCTCCCCCACACTTTGGAGAACCTTGGGTCTGTAAAAATAAAGAAAAATGATGTAAATAAACCCTCTTTATTTTGCTGCCTTTACTCTGACTCTATCAAGTTCTTGGTTGTCGTGTTGCTGTCTTTGTGAACAAGGGAATGTAACACTATTAGAAACAATTTAAATAATTTATTATATATGATTATAAATGATCTGATTCTGAGAAATGATGAAATATGCATCCCTTTCTTTCTCTCCCCTCTCAAAGCTGCTCTCTGGGAGTTTCAGTCACCCCATTTTTTCCCCACATGATGAAATATTAAAATCTGCCCATCCAATATATTTATTAGAAATAGTACCGTTTGTTTGGGGTTGTTTTTTTTTTAATTATGCACTTATTCCACATATTTGTCAGTTGTGTCTACAGAGAGGGAGAGACATGCAGAGCAAGCAGGCAGGAGGGAAGATCATCATACAAGGTCTGCTTTTTATCTGGGAACATAAAAAACTTTGATTCATGAGCTTACTTTAAAGATCAGCTCTACATGTGATTAGAAAACAGCAGGGGAGCAGAATCATGTGTTGACTGGTGCAGAGAAACGCACGTCTGGTGTGTTCAGCCGGGCTGCTGCTCACTCTGGAGCTGATATAACGCGCTACTTCATGGCGCCTCCGCCTCCTGTGATGATGTGCCAATCAACAAACTTTCTCCAGAATCACTTACTCGTTTTCACTTCCACTGAAAAGCAGCTGGAGCTCCATCAGGTCAAAGTCCAGCTGTTATATCACATGGTTGGCCAACAGACGTGAAAAAAATGTTGTCATGATGCGACTTTTGACGGAGAATGGAGGAGCCACTTATTCTTGTAAAGTTCAGTCACCTTGTTTTGTACAAAGATCACTGCGGCAACGGTTTGCTCAGTGTTCCCTGTGTCAGACCTATGAAATGACTCTCTGTTTGGTTGAAAAATGTTGGGAAATCTCATCTGACTGTAGGCAAATGTGGCCGCAGTTTAAGAGAGGTTTGAACCTCCCCAGCGACCAACTGAGGCACCGACTGACTGACGCCGCTGTGTTTATGTCTCACACTCTGGGGGCCAAAAGAAAACATGGTTTAAATGAAGGTCTCGTCTGTTTTTCTTCTACTGTTCAATTGATTGAAAAGAACCTTTGCAGAGAAAACTTTAAATGAAAAGGTTTACCCTTGAGCTTTACTAAAACACAAACTGGAGTTAGAAACTGAAGTTACTAAAATCTGAAAATTAGAGAGCTATGCTTTAAATTCTATAACTTGTGACCGTGAAAATGTTTCTGTTTATAAGTCTGCACCATTATCATCATCTCTGCTCCTCACAAATACGAGCTGGGATCTTTAAGCCCTCACAGGTGTACAAACTGCTTTGTCACAGAAGCACACACACACATATTCACACATATTTTAGGTGTTATGCAAATCTAGGTACTCACATAATTATCCTCTTTCCTGCTAAAAGGCAAATTATGCAGGATTTTCCCCAAAAACAATTCATAGACTTATACAAAAATAATCCCTTTCAATGATTTCAGTGTGTGGCGGCGCCTGCATCCACAGAGACCCTGTACTCCGCCTGTTCCTTCATTTTTTCTTTTATTTATGTATTTTGTTATGAAGCGGTTCGAGCAACTTGTCCTAACACACATTAAAAGCAACGTCCCCTCCTCCTTGGACCAGCACCAATTTGCTTAGAGGGGAAACAGGTTAACCGAGGACTCACTGGCCTTCCACAACACCCTGTCACAAGCAGAACAGCTATGTCCTAATGTTTTTCGTGACTAAAGCTTTACTTTTAACACCATTCCACCCGACAATCAAGCCATGAAAGGAAACAATCTTGGCCTCAACTCTCACCTGTGCAATTGGGTTCTGGATTTTATTACGGGCAGACAACAAACAGTGCAAACATTTCTCCTCCCGATATTACTGAACACCGGAGCACCACAGGGCTGTGTGCTCAGCCCCCTCTCCAATTGATTCCAATACCACAACTTAAGTTTTGCTGATGACACCATCTTGATATGCATAACCACCATTAGCAACGAGTCACCCTACAGAGAAGAGGTTAGAACCTGGAGAGCTAGAGCTGGGACAACAACGTCATCCTCAACCCTAAGAAAACAAAAGAGGTGATGTTGGACTTCAGGAGACTGAAAAACACAACAGCCACGATCCCAAAAAGCATTAGTGGTGACAGGGTGGAGGCTGTTCAGAGCTTCAAATACCTCAGTCCACTTCAGCCAGGATCTCTCATGGTCCATCAACACAACAGTGATGGCCAAGAAAGATCTGCAGAGGCTGCACTTCCTCAGACGCCTGAAGAAAGCACAACAACTGCTGAGTCCATCATCACTCACGGCATTACAGCATATTACTCTGACTGCACCCTTTAA